>CM062810.1:143566338-144875088 GCA_031772625.1 Pinus tabuliformis
GCCTGAGTCTATTTATCGATCCTCACTGGATGGCTGCGCCCATACCTTGGATCTGGATCGTTATGTACTCAGCTATGGATGGTCGCGCCCATACCACATATTTGAGATATCAGTTGTACTTCTCTACGCAGGTTTTCCGACGGCAATGTTTTTGCTTGGACATGTTCTCGTAAAGCATTTCACCCCTCTCTCTCTCTCAGGCCTCATGCTTTAGGGGGTGTATGTTACACAGCAATTTTTCACCGTCCCTGCTGCCCCTCTCTCGTATCTTGGAGGACTCATTCCGGGACCTATGAGAAGTGACATGGCCTACAAACACTTGCATTACATTCCTCTGAACATGAGCTTTGTTTGCCCTGAAGACATCTCCTGCTGAAAAACCCTAAAAATAGCCCTTTTTCCATTGGCGCGGTTCCATAGTGCAGCCCTCGCGCCAATAGGGGAAATCCTCCAAAGAGGGAGCACCAGTTGGCACTCTGTCACAGAGTAGCACCCGCGCCAACCATAATCAGTGGTGTTTTTTAACAAACAAACGGCGGAAGTTTCATCCTAACAAATTCCTTGACTGAATCTATCTTGAGTTGGGTGGGTTGGCTACGGATTTCCATAGAGAGGAAGTGGTTTGCCACCTCTCATGGAAGCTTCCTTGATGATATGGCCAATCCCATGATTATTGGTGATGATCCCAACTCCCCTTCCTCCATTTATAAAAGCTTGCCCATTTCCTTTGCAAGCTAGTTTTTGGAGTTGGATAGTTAGAGAGTTGGATAGTTTTTAGTTCCAGAGATTCAGAATTCCAAATTCCCAAGAGCTTCATGCTGCAAGAGCCTTCTTGATTCCCTTAAGGCCAAATCCAAGCAAGGAGATTATTGTCTAAGATCCAAAGAGAGAGAGGCTTGTCCTTATTCCCGACAGGCTTTGCGAGACATGTGTTGCTGACCCGCCAAAGGAGAATCCAGCGTCAGAACTTTGGTTGTATTCTTCTATAATTGATTATTAATGAGTGACTATTGGTTATGGTTCCACTCTTGTTATTATTTGTGATGATGATGAGTTATGTCCTTTCTAACTGACATATAGTTGCATACGCTGGATTTTATGCTTGTGTTTGTGTCATTCTTTGCATGTGCAGGTGTCTATTCACGGAGATCGTGAGGATTGTGATCTGCCGGAGCAAAGGAACGAGAGCACCACCTCTTCTACAAGCACTGGCGTTGGAATCCAGGTAAGCCTTCATCACTGGTCTATTAATTTGCAATTAGGAACTTGTGCTGTAGCGTTGTATGATTGTTGCTAGACCCGGTCTAGGCTAGTAGGGATCGCCTCTGTCCGCAGAGGGGATTTACCTCCTCAACAGTCACCAATTAATTTAAAATACACACAGTGATCTGCTTTGCTTTTGGTGAAGCCAAGTCCCCATATAAATGTATCAAATTTCTGATACCACATCATTGGTGACTGTTTTAACCCATACAAAGACTTCTTTAACTTGCATACCAGTTTTTTCTTACCCTTCACCGCAAAGCCTTCAGGTTGCTTCATGTAGATCTCCTCTTCCAGATCCCCATGAAGAAATGTTGTCTTCACATCCATCTGTTATACCTCAAAATCAAAAGCAACAGCAACAGATAAAAGTAATCTAATAGAAGTTACATTTGCAACAGGAGAAAAAATATCACCAAAATCAATTCCTGGCACCTGGGAATAACCTTTTTCTACCAACCGAGCTTTGTATTTCTCCACCTTTCCTTTTGCATTTGTCTTCTTCTTGAACACCCATTTGCTGCCAATGAGTTTCCTTCCAGCCGGAAACTCCACCTGATCCCAAGCCTCATTTTTGTGCAAAGATGCCATTTCATCAAACATGGCCTCTTTCCAGAGTTTTCCATCCTCTGAATCTACTGCTTCCTTCATAGTTCTAGGATCATCATCAGTAATAGATAAAGCAAAATTTGAACAGAAAGTAGATGGACTATACCTTTCTAGCTGCCTTCTTTCTCGAACTGATCTTCTTACACCCAGAGTTTATGGCTCTTCATCTTCTGATTCCTCCTCTGCTGTAGAGTCTGATTCTTCCTCCTTTCACTCAAACTCTATCTTCTCAGGCTCCTTTGGTTGGACTTCATGTTTAATAACATCTTTCACCTCTATGAACACCACATCTTGGCTGTACACAACCTTCCTTGTTACTGGTTTCCAAAGCTTATAACCCTTTAAACCATCCTTATACCCAATAAATATGCACTTTTCAGATTTACTATCCAACTTGGTTCTTTTCTCCTTTGGAACATGTACATATGCATCACATCCAAATACCCTCAGATGTGAAAGAGATGGTTTCTTACCGGTCCATACCTCTTGTGGAGTCTTATCCTCCAATGCTGATGAAGGTGACCTGTTGACCAGGTAAACGGCAGTATCCACCACCTCTGCCCAAAATTCCTATCCTAACCCGGCACCATTGAGCATGCTTCTTGCCCTTTCCATCAACGTCTTGTTCATTCTTTCTGCAATTCCATTTTGCTGAGGTGTATATGGAGTAGTCTTCTGTCGTGCTATACCACACTTCTTACAGAATTCTTCAAATTCCTTGCTGCAAAACTCTCTGCCATTATCTGTCCTCAGCACCTTTATCTTCTTCTCTGTCTGATTTTCCACAAGAGCCTTAAATTCTTTAAACCTGTCAAAGACTTCAGATTTATTCTTAAGGAAATATATCCATGTATTCCTTGAGAAGTCATCTATAAATGATACATAGTACACAGACTTACCCAGTGATGGAACCTTCACAGGTCCAAACACATCACTGTGCACAAGCTCTAATATTTGTTTCGCCCTCTTACTACCAGAGGGGAAACTCACATGATTCTGCTTCCCATATACACAATTTTCACATAAATCAAAATCTAGAGAGCTATTACTCATACCTTCTACCATACCTTTACCATGAAGTATTCGAAGGCCCTTCTCTCCAATATGTCCAAGCCTTTGATGTCGCAGCATGGTCTTCTCTCCAGAGACCACTAGATCTTCTGCTCCACCTTCAGGGACCACCGAACTGTTGCACCCATCAATAACAGTGCTACCTTGCAGCTTGTACAGAGTTCCAATCCGAACTCCGCGCATCAATACCAGTGCTCCCCGAACCATCTTGCAGGTATCCTTCTCGAACACTATTTTTACACCTGCATCATCCAGCTTGCTTATAGAAATCAGATTTCTGGCCAATGCAGGAATATGCAGAACACCTGGAAGTGTTCTAACCCTTCCACCTTGCAACTTCAATTTTACTTTTCCATGACCAATGATTCTAGCCTTCCTATCATCCCTTAAGAAGACATCACCACCATCATATTTATCATACTCGCAGAACCACTTTCTATGGGGAGTAACGTGAAAGTATGCACCTGTGTCAATCAACCATGCCTCATGACCTACATGTGTACTTGAAGAAGCCAAGTACACATCCCCACCTTCATCTGAGGTGGTTTTCGCCTCTGTAGAAGAAGCATCATTAGATCCCTTTCCTTTGTCAGGAGCTTTAGATTTACAGTCCCTTTTGTAGTGCCCTTTCTTTCCGCATTTCCAGCACACCACCTTTACAGGTTTTCCTAGAGATTTAGATCTCCCACTTGATGACTTATTTTTGTTTCTGTTCTAGGACCGTCCTCGTATAGACAGGGCATCACCATTCTGGCTCTCCATATTTTTCCATCTCATCTCCTCTGTCAGCAAGGCTGAGACTATTTCATCAAACTGCAAGGCAGTTGCATTGCTGCCTATTGTAATAACCAAACTATCCCACAAATCTGGTAGAGAACACAACAAACTGATGCACTTATCTTCATTTTAAATTTTAATATCAACGGATGCTAACTAACTTACCACAGTATTAAATGCGTTTAGATGCTCTGTCACCGAGTCTCCATCTTTCATCCTCAGGTTATATAGCTTTTTTCGCAGGAACAGTTTATTCACCAGAGACTTAGATTGGTACAAAGTCCATAACTTGTCCCACAAAGCCTTCATCGTAGCTTTCCTTGATACATTCAGCAATACTGAATCTGACACACACAATCGTATTGTGCTCTTTGCCTTCTGATCCAACTTCTTCCATTCTTCATCAGACACTCCCATTGGTTTAGTACATGGATCTACCGCAATCCACTGATCTTTATCCACCAACAGATCCTCCATCTTGAGTTTCCACAACTCAAAACTCTGGCCATTAAATTTCTCGATCTTTATCTTTCCATTGCTCTCCATCTTTTTTCACCACTAGAGTCGATCTCGCAGATCTCCCATTGAACAGGGTATACCACAGGGCCGAGCGAAACCCCTCAGCAACAAAGGCGTCCCCTTGAAGCCAAAACAGCTCTGATACCAAATGTAGGTTTTAACCCCGTATAGAAATTACCTGCATACGAATTCTAAAACACAAAAAATAAACAATGCGAGAGCATAACACATATACACAGAGATTTTCCCCTGGATCCCAAAACCAGGACTACCAGCTTGATTTTTCATTATATTCCTTTCAATGTTACAATACATATTTATACATGCCAAAGCATCCAATACCATGGACCGAAAAACATCGCGTCCAAAACCATGGACCAAAAACCATAGGTAGGTTTGCCTAACCTAATATAGGGTCCAAAAAAAAATTACCCGGGGCGCTGCCCCGGACCCTGTAGAGGGGGGCTACCCGCCCCCCTCAAACCCCCCCCCTGCGCAATCAACGCAACGAAGGGGGGGCTCCGCACCCCTCTAACCCCCCAATTCATTACGTAGGTTAGTCGTGGAAAGACTATAACACAACCCAACAATATATCTGCATCAACCAATCTCCATTGCACCAACCAAAAACTAAATCAAACAATCACTTCTCTGAATGCTATAACCAAAATACAGTAACAGTAACCAGAACCCAAAACACTGCAATAGCAATCAAAAGTAGCTAAATCATATTTTATGAGGTGTATGCTACTTCAATGTGATGAACCTGTGTGCATACGCATTTGTATCAAGGCAAACCTGCGTATACACACTTTTGAAATTTCGAACCGACATGTATACGCGCCTTTGCTATAAGGAACCTGCGTACAGATCTGTAAATGATGATTTAACCTTTACAATTATTCAGACATCAGATATACCCAGATCATCATATTTACAGATTACGACATGCGCCAATTATTAAGATAAAAGATAAAAACCACACAAAGATACTTCTCTTCAAGCCTTAAGATCTTAACCCATCAATAGAACTTATCCTTCATCAAGCGCTCAGGTTCATCCTTGATTTAGATCCAACTGTGCACCATAAACCAATAACCTGTAATCTAGATCTTGCTCTTCATTAGATATGAAATTCATAAGTGCCTTTGCCTAATGATCTTCTCCTCCTTTTATAGTCCTAGGCCTTACTCAATACCATGGTCCAAAAACACTTAGAATCAATACCTTGGTCCAAATACCTGGGGTCAACCCTTCGGACAAGATACCTTGGACCAATACCATGGGTCACAATACCATGGACCAAATACCACGGACCAAAACCAAGTTTTCCAACATGTACGCACCTTTCCTTCCGTGAAAGTGCATGTGTACACATACGCGCCTTTTAATCTGCGAGCCCGCATGTACACACGGCTTGGTCAATGGGAACCTGCGTATGCCTTACTTTCTTCATTCTGTGAGCCTGAATTGTGCTCTGTCATCTGTGAGAGTTGCCATCAAGGACAACACTTGTGTCATAGCGCCAAATCTGTGTCATAATGCCGACAATCTGCCCCTTTGGACTTGATGGCAACCCCAAGTCACTCTCCCCCTTTGTCGTCAAGGGCAAATGGTTATGCTCCCCCTGAGTGCATGCTGAATTATTTGATATGCTGAAGTGTGTTGTCCATGCTCCCCCTAACTGCAAGCAAGGTCTGCAAAAATATGTTCTACAAGAAGAACATGACTCTATACATCATAAATGACCTTCCTATGACCAAAGACTCATACATACATCCATCTCCCAACCAAGTGAGGATATACTAAGATTGACTCATCCACCCAACCAAGTGGGGATATACCAAATGTTTATACATTACATCATCCATCCCATGCATAGTGGGGAAACAAAATAGGTTGTTACATCACCTTGATAATAAAAGATATAAAAGACATAGAGACCAAATATCTAAAACAAGACCATGATAGTCATCAGCAACTATCATCAGCAGCATCTATCAATCACCATCCAAACCAGCAACCATGATCTCCCCCTGAACCTGTTCCACTTGAAACAAAACAATTGTGAATTTGTACCAAGATCTTCTAAGATAATGCCAACAATGCATTATTATAAGTATATGCTCCCCCTGAACCTGTGCCAGATGATCACTGTCAAACCCATATCAGACCCTTTTCATCCTGAGACTAGCCTACTGTTTTTCTTCAAACCATCATATACGTGATTGTATCCATAGCAATTGGTGTATGTACGTGCATATGCTTCATGAAACTCACGTACAACCACTTTTCTCTGAAACAGATAAGTTTCAACAGCAAGATGATGCATCAACCCTCCCAGCTTCCGTCTAAGATATTCAAATGTCTCTCTGGGTAGTGGTTTGGTGAATATATCAGCAACCTGTTCTTTGGAGGGAACATACTCCAATTTGACCTTTTGTTCAAGCACTTGTTCATGGAGAAAATGATATTTGATAGGTATGTGCCTTGTCTTGGAATGCATGACTGGATTCTTTGAAATATTGATTGCACTTGTATTATCACATAGAATGGAGATGGGTGGAGTACATGTGATTTGAATGTCTTGCAATGTTTGCATCATCCAAAGGAGTTGTGTGCAGCAAGACGCAGCAGCCACATATTCTACTTCAGCTGTAGATAATGCAATTGAACTTTGTTTCTTGTTGAACCAAGATACTAATCTGGAACTGATATAAAATGCACCACCACTAGTTCTTTTTCTGTCATCCACGCTGCCTGCCCAATCTGCATTTGTATATGCATGAAGTGTAAGATCTATATCCCTAGGATAACATAAACCAAAGTTCTGTGTTCCTTGAAGATATTTGAAAATCCTTTTGACTGCCTGAAGGTGTGATTCCTTTGGATTTGCTTGGAATCTTCAAACTATTCCCACTGCATGCATGATTTTTGGTCGAGTACCTATTAGATAAAGAACACTGCCAATCATGGATCTGTAGGCTGGTTGATGTACTGTTGTTGATTCATCATTTGATCTGAGACTGCATCCTGTTACCATAGGTGTACATACTGGTTTAGAATCTTCCATGCCATATTTTTTCAAGATCTGCTTGAGATACTTGGTTGTGATAGAAAAATACCATCTTTATTTTGTTGAACTTGTAAACCAAGAAAATATGTGAGTTCACCAAGCAGGGACATTTCAAATTCTTTCTACATTACCAAAGCAAAGTTTTGACTCATGGCTTCTTCATTGCCACCAAAAATGATATCATCAACATACACAACAAGTATTAGCAATTTATCATTGTCAATCTTTGTATATAGATTGCTATCAGCTGATCCTTTTGA
Organism: Pinus tabuliformis; assembly: GCA_031772625.1. Lineage (NCBI taxonomy): Eukaryota > Viridiplantae > Streptophyta > Pinopsida > Pinales > Pinaceae > Pinus > Pinus tabuliformis. The sequence continues at coordinate 143,573,914 of CM062810.1, forward strand.
AAAACCTTGTTGATGGAGGTATTTGACAAGACGATAGTACCAGGCCCTTGGAGCTTGTTTTAGTCCATAGAGAGCCTTTTTGAGTCTGCATACAAGTTTTGGATCATTTCCAAGGATGAATCCATCTGGTTGCTCAATATATACTTCTTCTTTTAAGTCTCCATTAAGAAAGGCAGATTTTACATCCATTTGGTATACTTTGAAAATTCTGAAAGCTAGAAAGAGCAAGGAACATTCTTATGGCTTCAAGTCTAGCAACAGGTGCAAAAGTTTCTTCAAAATCTATACCTTCTTGTTGAGCATATCCTTTAAAAACAAGTCTAGCCTTGTTTCTAATAACTTCTCCATTTTCATTCAGCTTGTTTTTTAATATTCATTTGGTTCCTATGATATTCTTATCATGAGGTCGAGGAACTAATTCCCAAGTATTGTTCTTTTCATTTGCTCAAGCTCTTCATTCATGGTCTTGACCCAACATTCATCTTTACATGCTTCATGTACGTTTTGAGGTTCGATGGTGGAAAGCAATGTTAGATATCTTGAAGCTTCTATAATAGTTCTTCTTGTCTGCACACTTGCCTCTTTCTGTCTCAAAATTTGAGTCTCTGGATGATTTTTCTGAACATACCTGGATGGAGTCTTTTCTTCTACCGTTGTCTATTCTTCTGGTGCTTCATTGGTTTCTTCTTCAAAATTAGTTTGATTTGATGTGGAAGGATAATCCTCATCTTCTTCATAATTTTCGATTTTTACCTGCTTTGGATTTTGGCCTACTTCATCAAGCACAACATCAATACTTTCAACAATTTTCCTTAGTCTTTTAGTATAACACTTATATCCTCTACTTCGGGAAGAGTAACCAAGGAGAATGCCTCCATCTGCTCTAATTTCAAACTTGCCAAGTTTTTCATCAGTGCTTTTGATGTAACATTTGCTTCCAAAAACTTTGAAGTATTTTACAGTAGGAGTCTTACCATACCAAAGTTCATGTGGATTTTGAGTGTTGTTTACTCGAACGTTTGTTTTGTTGATAATAGTGATGGTAGCAAATGCAACTTCACCCTAGAAGGGTGCAGGAGTTCCAGACTCATCTAGCATGGCACGAGCCATTCGTTAAACAGTTTTGTTCATCCTTTCTACCACTCCATTTTGCTGAGGAGTCCTTGCGGTAGAGAATTCCCTTTTTATTCCATGTTCTTCACAAATGTCGAAGAATTCATCTGAGGTAAATTCCCCTCCTCGATCAGACCTGATGCATTCGATTTTGCGATCTGATTCATTTTCAACTAACGCTTTGAAGGCTTTGAACTTTTCAAATGCTTCATCTTTATGCTTTAGAAGTCCTATCCAACACATTTTGGAAAAGTCGTCAATGAACAATATAAAGTATTCTTCTCCACGAGGTGACTTTTTCCTTGATGGACCACATAAATCAGTATGAAAAAGTTCAAGAGGCTTACTAGCTTATCCTTCCTTCTCAGGGAAATGAGCTCTGGTTTTCTTACCAAATTGACATGATTTGCATATTGTATTTTCAGGAATGTTGATATTTGGAAGATCACGAATAGCCTGGTATTTGCATGCTTTTCTTATTTGAGATAAGCTTAGATGCCCCAATATTTTGTGCCATAGCCAATGTTCATCATTTTTGCTTAGGTAGCACTGTTGCTATCCTCCCTTGAGTATGTATAGGTTGTTTGGTGTTCGTATACCTTTGATCATTGTTTCTCCTGTATCAAGCTCACGAACAACACATCCATTTGATCAAAATACTACTTCATTTCTTTGATCACACATTTGACTGACACTCAATAGATTATGCTTTGGACCATCAACATACATAACATTCCCAGCTTTAACTTTTTCTTTTAAGAGAACAGAGCCTTTACCTTTTATGACTGCAGGAGTGTCATTTCCAAATGAGACCTTCTTTTACTTTTCTAAGGCATTATATGACTAAAGTTTTTCTTTATCACCTATCATGTGTTTTGAGCATCCATTGTCAATGTACCACTGATTTTCTTATCCTTATGCATACAAGGCTATACCACATCTTTCTATTTGTGGTTATTTCTTTCTCCATGTTTTGGGACCTAATGAAGTTTTCTCCTTCTGAGATGTTTGCCAAAATTTACTCCTGCATCCAGAATCTTCATGATCGAAGTTGTTACAAATAGAGTATTCTATTTCATTTTCAAGAGCAGAAAAGTTATTGTAGGTCCTTTTCATGATCCCAATCACATTCCTTTATTTCGTACTTCTCTAGTCATGATGGTCTTGTAAGAAACACATTGAGCAGCTTTGTGTCCAAATTTATGACATGAAAAACATTTTCCATTAAATAAACTCCTGCGATTATTGAACCTACTGACCTGGTGATTGTAGTTTCCATTAACATTCATTCTTGAAGCAAATTGAGTATGATTTACCTGAGGTTGGTTGTAGCTTTTGTTCATCCTTGAAGTAGATTGAACCCGATTTACCTGGTGATCTGCTTTATGCCTTTGCTGACGATTTTCAAACTGTTCACTTCTCCTTGCTGCATCAAGATAGCTTTTGGAGGTTGATGGCTTCTGTGCTTGAGATGCTTCTTCAGTGTATCCAAGACCTTTCTTTATCAGAGGAGAACGCTGCACTTTGATAATTTCATCTAAATTTTCTGATCCTTTAGCAAATTTGAGATTGAGAGCTTTTGATTTCTCAATATCTTTTCTTAGACCCACAATTTCACATTCTAATTTTACATTGTGTTTTTCCCTTTCAGCAAGTTGGAATGTCAAAGTATCTATAATCATATTCTTTTCTTCTAAACAAATTTTAAGTTTAGAAATTTCTCCATAAAGACCATCTCCATCTAAAGCATCCAAGAAATCATCATCTTCAAAAGCCATCAGAAGTCTATAGTCATTACCATGTTCATCTTCATCACTATTTGATAAACCATCACTATCTTCATGTGTATAATAGCTCTTCTTACTTACATTCTGTTTTCTATTCCATTTTGCTAATTCCTTACCTTTATCAAGCTTATCTTTATGAGGAAATTTGGATGCATAATGACTGACTCTTCCACAAGCAAAGCATTTGAAGGTAGCTTAACTCTGAATCTTCCAAAACCCCATTGAAGGTTCTTGACAAAGTTTGTTTCTTCCTCTCCTTCTGAAATATGTCCTAATTCATTGACTTCTTCTCTTCTTGAAGCTTTGAATGCGGCTTCTCTCATATCTGATGGACCCCCTTTTCTCATTTCGAAAGCAGTTAGGATTCCGTTCAGCTGTGTCATAGTAATACTCTGAAAGATTCTGCTTTTCCTCTATGGTAGAAACTTTTGATTCAAACTTAGAAGACAAGGATCTTAAAACCTTTTCAACTATAGTAACTTCTTTTATCTCTTCACCCAAGTTTTTCATGTGATTAACAATCTCATCTATACGTAAGAAGTAATTAGCTATACTTTCATCATTGTGCATTTTGAGAGTTTCATATTGAATTCTGAGAGATTGTAGTTTTGCACGTTTTACCTGATCATCTCCTTCATAGCTTAGAACAATCTTGTCCCATATTTATTTGGTGGTTTTGAGCTACATAACCTTGACAAATTCTGATTGTGACAGACTCCCCAATGATGTATTGACAGCCTTGGTATTTGTTTCATACTGCTCTTTACCTACCATATCTGTAGGAATTGCTGATGGAAATGTGTATCCTCCTTCCACGATTTCCCAAACATCTGTTCCAAGAGATAGAAGATAGGCTATGGTTCTTACCTTCCAATAGACGAAGTTGCTCCCATCAAAGATTGGTGGTCTAATGGATTCCTCTCTTTCATAGGTACTCATGATGATAGATCTTCCTTCAAGCAATCAAGCTTCTTCTGAAGGACCGGCTCTGATACCAATTGTTGGAAATAATACTGAGAGGGGGGGGGGGTGAATCAGTATTAGCAAGTCAATAATATTTCATTTCCATATTCCGATTCATATATACTACTTCAGTTAATGAAACTTGCGTGTATACACAACTGTATATAAGGCAAGTAGTGTATACCCTGTAAACTTATAATTTAGTTAATTCTTCATAAGTTGATCTTTAATATGTGCATCAGAACCATAAAAACAGTAACCAGGAGCAGTAAAAACAAAACAGACAGTCACACACATGAACACAAGATATAAGGTGGAAACCTAATGTGGGTGAAAACCCCCTGTTGCAATCGTCTCTATCTTTCTTTTAATAAGAAACTTCTTTTTACAATATTTTGTACTGGTGCAGTCTTATACCAGTATGCAAGCTTCTACCTGCAGAAGGCTACAACCTTCTCTCATTCTCCAGCTTCTCCTGGAAGGGAGCTACAACCCCTTAGCTCTTGTACTAGCTGATGTACTAGTACGTAGGTGCTAACCTACAAAAGGCTACAACCTTCTCTTTTCTTCCAGGGACCACGTTTCATAAATTTTCAGACTAGATCCATCAATAACATCAATCAAACGTCAAATATATCTGCATCATCCAATTTCCTTTGCACCAACCAATACTGAATCAAACAATCACTTAACTGAATGTTGTAACCAGAATACAGTAACAGTAACCAGAACCCAAGCCAGAACCCAGAACACTGCAACAACATTCAGAAGTAGCTAAAGCATATTTTATGAGGTGTACGCTACTTCAATGTGACGAACCTACGTGCATACGCATTTGTATCAAGGCAAACCTGCATATATGCACTTTTGAAATTCCAAACCGATGTGTATACGCGCCTTTGCTATAAGGAACCTATGTACATATCTGTAAATGATGATTTAACCTTTAAAATTATTCATACATCAGATATACCCAGATCATCATATTTATAAACTAAGACATGTGCCAATTACTAAGATAAAAGATCAAAACCACACAAAGATACTTCTCTTCAAGCCTTAAGCTCTTGACCCATCAATAGAACTTATACTTCATCAAGCGCTCAGGTTCATCCTTGATTCAGATCCAATTGTGCACCATAACCCAATAACCTGTAATCTAGATCTTTCTCTTCATTAGATATGTAATTCATAAGAGCCTTTGCCTAATGATCTTCTCCTCCTTTTGTAGTCCTAGGCCTTACTCAATACCATGGTCCAAAACCAGTTAGAATCAATACCTTGGTCCAAATACCTGGGGTCAACCCTTCGGACAAGATACCTTGGACCATTACCATGGGTCACAATACCATGGACCAAAACCAAGTTTTCCAACATGTACGCGCCTTCCCTTCAGTGAAAGTGCATGTGTACGCATACACGCCTTTTAATCTACAAGCCTGCGTGTACACACGGCTTGGTCAATGGGAACCTGCATATACCTTTCTTTCTTCATTCTGTGAGCCTAAACTGTGCTCTGTCATTAGTGAGAGTTGCCATCAAGGACAACACCTGTGTCATAGCGCCAAATCTGTGTCATAATGCCAACATGATGTACTGCTTTTGCCTAGATGGAGGGTCAATGGGTCCAATGAAATCCATGCCCCACTTGTTAAATGGCTCAAAAGTCACTTGAGATTGCAGAGGAATTTCATCCCTTTGGGTAGGTTTCCCTCCTTTGGCATTGATCAAACTAACTAGTATAACTCCTCACATCCTGGTGAAGAGTGGGCCAGCAATAACTAGCTTGTAGCACCTTGAATGTTGTCCTTTTGGCTGCAAAGTGACCTCCACAAGGCCCATCATGACAATTCAGAAGGATCTCAAAGACTTCCTCCTCCCTAACACATCTTCTCATAATTTGATCTGGGTCTAGCTTGAAGAGGTTGCCCCCAATCCAAGTGAATGAAGCGCTCTTCCTCGCAATCTTGCTCTTTTCCTTGGAGGACAAATTTGGTGGAAACTTTGTAATAACCAAGTAATTTTCTATGTCAGCAAACCATGGAGATAGAACTAAAATGGCGAATAAGTGTTCATCCGATAACTGGTTATCAACCATTCCTTCCTCCCTTGTAGGCAAATTCAATCTAGATAAAAAAATCTGCCACAACATTCTCCTTGCCAATCTTATCAATAATAGTTAAATCAAACTGTTGCAATAAAAGTAACCATCTAATAATTCAGGCATTTACATCAGGTTTATTCATCAAGTATTTAATTGCAGCATGGTCAGTATGTACAAATGTTTGGTAACCTATAATGTAATGCCTAAATTTGTTCAATTAATGCACAACAACTAGGAACTCATTTTCAGTCATTGTGTAGCTCAGTTCGGTTTTTGACATATTCGTACTAATGAAGTAAATGGCATAAAGTAGCTTGTCATCTATCTAGCCTAGAGCTGCTCCTATGGCTTTATGAGAGGCGTCACCATGTATATGGAAAGGAAGAGCCCAATTTGGGCCTCAAACAATAGGTGTGGTAATCAACTTGTCCTTTAGCGTGTCCAAGGCTTCTTGACAGCTTTCTGACCATAAAAATTAAGAATCTTTGGCCAATAACCCAAATAAAGGAGAAGCTAAATTGCTAAAGTCTTTTCTAAATCTCCTATAGTATCCAGCTAAGCCTAGAAAGCTTCTGACATCCCTCTATTTTTGCGGAGGTGGGACCCTTTGGATGATGGCTATCTTATTCGGGTCCACTTGCAGTCCTTTCCAGGATATTGAATGGCCTAGAACAGTCCCTGTAGTCCTTTCCGGGATATTGAATGGCCTAGAACTTTCCCTGCAGTCATCAAGAACTCACATTTTTCAGGGCTAAGGAACAATTTCATTTCAATGCATTTGTTCAGCACCTTACCCAAGTTGGAGAGAGCCTCCTGGAAATCACACCCATAGGGTGTAAAATCATCCATATAAATTTCCACTGCATCATGGACTAGTTCGGCAACGATACTCAGGACTGCCCTGTGGAAAGTGGAAGGGGCATTGCATAAGCCAAAAGGAAGGACCCTATAAGTGAAAGTACCCCAAGGGCAGGCGAAGGTGGTTTTATCCTGGTCCTCTGGGCTAATCTGGATTTGATTGTACCCGCTGAACCCATCTAAGAAAGAGAAAAAAAATTCCCTGCCAGACCATCTAACATTTGGTCAATGAAAGGTAGAGGGAAATGGTCCTTCTTTGTTGCTTTGTCTAACTCTTTATAATCAACACAAATCCTACACTTCCCATTTTTCTTTGGAACCAACATCAAAGGAGAAACCCACTCATTGTCTGAGATATGTTTAATGAATCATGCATCCAGCATCTTTTGCAGTTCTTCTCTGAGTATATCCTTGAGAGTTGGATTCATTCTCCTTTGGGGTTTTCATACTGGTTTGCAACCTTCTTTGATATAAATGTGGTGGGTATACACTGAGGGGTGCACTCCCTTCATTTCTTTGTAGCTCCAAGCGAAGGCATCCAGATGTTCGCTTAGCATGTTGCACAACTCTTCTTCTTGGTGTACAGAAAGAGAGGGGTTGATTTTCAAAGTTCTTTCAGGGCTGAATTCTATTGTCTTGACATGAGTAGGGTTTAAATCATCTAATCATAGATCAATTTGATGGTTGCTCTTGGTTTCCTCTACTACTTCCTCTAAGGACAAGGTGTTGGGAGTTGGATTTTGGAGTATGTGTTCAATAAAATCATCTTCATCTGGTTGTCCTCCTCCCATGACAGCTTCTAGGGTATAAAGTTGGGTTGAGTAGACTTCATCTTCTTCCTCCTCTTCTAGCCATAAAGGTAAATCATGTTCTAAAGATGGCTGAGCATTAGGGTACAAGACCAACTTCTTGCACAGATGCCCATTTTTTATAGTCATATTTCCATCCTTGCAGTTGACGTAGGCATCGGCAATGGCTAACCAAGACCTCCCAAGTATGAGAGGATAACCATTAAGATTGGCCTTAGGCTGGAGAACTAGGAAGTCTGCAGGGTACTCCCAGGAGTCAATGGAGACCATTACATCCTCAACAATCCCCTCAGGGGCTACTTTGGAATGGTCTACAAGCTGCAAGATTGTCATGGTATTTCTTAATGAACCCTAAATATTTAGCTTGAGCATGGTGTCCTTAGTCATTACATTAATGGCAGCCCCAAGATCAATCAAGGTGTGTGGGACAATGGTGCCATTGATGTGCACATCTACTTTAGGGCTTACAGGGTCTAAGTATTTTGGGCAAATTACCTGCCTCAACATTAAGTCGGACAGTTGCTCAATGACATTAATGGTAGGGGTGTCTTTTTTTCACCTCCCTGGATGTTTGAAACACTTCTCTTTAATTATTTTGTTGTTAATAGGTATGTCCTTAATGGCTTGGAGAAGTGGAATTTTAAAACATAGATTTTTCAATTCACCAAGAAGTTCATTCTCTTCTGGGGTAGGTTGGACTGTATGATTTATCTTTCAAGAAAGGGTGGTCGATTCACTATAGGCATACTTTCCTCTCTTTCCTCTGCACTCTCCCTAGGTGGAGATGGAGGTTGGTTTTCCGAGAGTACTCTCCCAAACCTTAGGTTGATTTCCTGAATTTCCACAGCATAAGTAGGGTAGGATGTCTCTCCACTGCATACTTGTTGTGCATGTCTATTGTTCAGGTTCGGATTTGGCTGGGTAGGTACCTAAGGTTGTTTAGGTGGAGCAGGGTGTAAAATTTGTGGTTGAGTAGGAGGTGAAGGCAATAAAGCTGGAGCATTGTTGTATGGGGGACTCCACCCCTAGGGTGGTCCATTCCACTGAGGTTGTGGAGGAGTATATGGCTGAAATGACTGGTTGGTCAGTTGGGAATGGTACTGAGGTGCAAAATACCAAGGATAAGGTGTAGACTAGGAGGGATGAGCAGGGGGGGCCCAAGAGGGAATGGGTGGGTTTTGGTTAGGGTTGTAATATGCATAGGATGACCCTTGCATGTCTTGTTGGTATGGTCGACACCCATGAGGTCTCCTTCGATTTATGTAGCATAGTTGTTCAGTCACCCCTTCACTTCCCTAGTACACAGCTTTTAGTCAAGGTAGATAAGGGAACTTGTCTATGGAGTGGTTTTCTTCACAGACCGAGAAAATTTCTATAAGGTTTAATGGGCATTCATTCCTCTGGTGCCTCCTTATGCATCTAGGGAAGAATATGGCTAATGCTCTCTTTGCTTCCCCCTGCTTTCTCTTGATGTGCATAGTGTCCATATATAGGGTGAGGGTTTACAGCATTTCACTCTTGAAATCTTCCAACATATTTCCAATTTCACCTTTTATGGATGTGTTGGAAGAGGATGAGTTGGCCATTGGTTGACTACCCCTACCCTTTTTCCTAGCTTCCCTAGAATGGTTCTTAAAGACAATCTTGATATCATCATAGGGTAGCTGGTAGATGTCCCCTCTTGCTAGTAGGTTTAGGGTATCCAGAAGGTCTTCCCTGACCCCCCTGAGTAGGACTAGCTTTAGTGACTCAGGATCAAGTGTGCACCTGGCCCTTTTGTAGCTAAGTTGGAATCTTTCCTCATAATCCTCTAAGGATTCATCATGTCCCAAGGTCATTCTAAAAATTTCCTCTTTAGTGTCTTTGGACCTGCAGTAGTCCCGATACTTATTGTTGAAGGCTTGTTGCATCTGAGCCCAGGTTGTGATGTTATCCCCAGGTAAACCCATGAACCAGTGCAAAGTTGCATCCTTGAGAGTGGATGGGAATAATTTCAACTTCTGATCATCAGTGGTGTAATCATAAGTTCTACATATGATAGTGAACTCAAACAAGAAAGTATCTGGATCTTCTGAGGTCAAGCCATGGAAGTGAGGAAGAGCAGAGGGGCTTATGTTTTTCATCTTGGCATCTCCATTAGTTTCTCTGATGAGAAAAGGACCCTCAATTCTTTCTCTATCTCCTCTATCATTTCTATTTTCGGCCATTAGGTCAGTTGGAATGGGTTCTCCTTCTTCTTCTCACCCTGTAGGCTCTTCGAAAATATCTGGTTGTTCGCCTAAGGGGTCCTCCAATTCACAGCCACCGAAGGAGAGGGAAGGTTGGTTGTTTGAAGCGGTGGGGGTATTCGACAGAAATTTTCTTAAGTTATCCCTATTCCTACGAGGCATGAAATAAGTGTTTTTGTTTTCTTTTTGTGCTTTTTCAAGCTTTGAGACTAATTGCATAATTCAAATAACAAATCGAATGGATACTAACTGTTGAATGAAATATCACTTGCAGAATGGAAAAGAAAGCAAACCAACTTACAATTACTCTTGCAGAAATGAAGCTAATAGCAGAATGAAAGAGATAAGAAATGGAAGAAAGAAAGCATAAATCACATCTTACTCAAACACCTCCCCGGCAACAGCGCCAAAAAGTGATGAGCACCAGTATTGCAGCAAGAATGTTGCAACTCCTGGGGCTACCAACTTTACTTTATCAACTCGAGGTTCGTACAAACTTGGAGGTGAAAGTGTTGTATACACAAAATGATTCGATGGGTCCACTCTTTGTCACTGTTGAGTTGGTGATAGATCACTATGGTTTCTCAAACCAGCCTTCTATTGATTTAGAAGAAGTTTGATTACCAATGAAGAAAGGGGAATTTTACCATAATTGGAAGAATGGAAATATTGTCTACTGCAGTAATGAAAGACTGAAATCAATACTTTAAACACACCACTCATCTAACTATTTGCTAATATATCTTGCTTCAAAATAATTCTAAGCTAAAATGTGTGTAATCCTAACTATCCTAGGCATGCAATCTGAAATAACTAAACATTCTACTGTTGTGCACATGAATGACCACAATAACTCTTTTTCATTTTTGTCTTTTTTTGTGAAAATGTGAATACTAAATATTCTTGGTGGTGTGGCAGATGCATTAGAGATGGTGGTGAAAGGTAAAATGGCTTGGGAGGAAAGTAGGGGTCTTCTCCTATCTTCCTGGATGCTTTTTCCACAAATTGGCCTCGAAACAGGCCACAACAGGTTGTCCTACAAGATGTCCTAATGCTCCTACAATATCCCCTATATTCCTATAGGATCCAGCCAAGAGCAATAGGTGTGATTTGGAAGCTGGTATAGAGGTTAGGGAAGGTGAATGATGGAAGAAACAAGACAAGGGGGTGGTTAGGACTTTCTCAAAGCTCAAACCAAAGTTTGTAAGATGGTCGGAATTTCTCAAAAAACATGGAAAGTTATCCTTATGGAATGATGAATTGGTTGATGGACTTAATGGATTTTGGTGATCATGGATGGATGAGGTTAGGTTGGGGTTGTTGGCATGAGATCTTCCTGCACTATTGAAACTGCTGCAATACATACATCACTGGAATATATCCCTAAATCATGTCAAACAAGAAAGATTTCCAATCAACCTAAGAAAACATAATTTCATTATTTAGTTCCCTAGTTCATGCATGGAAATACTTACAGAATATTGTGAAACACCATGAGATCTAATACAAAGATGAAGATATCAGAAATGAAAATTGAAACCTATCCTTGAAAACTGAAAACATGCTAGCCTAAGTAGCCGAAAACCCTAAATTCCATGAGAAATCAGAATTTTGTCTTTTTGGGGTTGGATAGTTCAAGAGAGAAGGCAGCAAGAAAGGTATAGTCCATCTGCTTTCTATTCAAATTTTGCTTTATCTATTACTGATGATGATCCCAGAACTGTGAAGGAAGCAATAGATTCAGAGGATGCAAAACTCTGGAAAGAGGCCATGGTTGATGAAATGGCATCTTTGCACAAAAATGAGGCTTGGGATCTGGTGGAGTTGTCGACTAGAAGGAAACCCATTGGCAGCAAATGGGTGTTCAAGAAGAAGACAAATGCAGAAGGAAAGGTGGAGAAATACAAAGCTCGATTGGTAGCAAAAGGTTATTCCCAAGTGTCAGGAATTGATTTTCGTGATATTTTTTCTCCTGTTGCGAAGGTAACTTCTATTAGATTACTTTTATCTGTTGTTGCTGCTTTTGGTTTTGAGGTAGAACAGATGGATGTGAAGACAGCATTTCTTCACAGGGATCTGGAAGAGGAGATCTACATGAAGCAACCTGAAGGCTTTGCGGTGAAGCGTAAGAAAGAACTGGTATGCAAGTTAAAGAAGTCTCTGTATGGGTTAAAACAGTCACCAAGGATGTAGTATCAAAAATTTGATACATTTATATGGGGACTTGGCTTCACCAGAAGCAAAGCATATCATTGTGTGTATTTTAAATTAAATGGTGACTGTTATAGACATTTTTGGGCACTGCAACCCCAAGCATAAATGTCCATAAAACAAGGGCTCCTAGGTCCCTAAAGGTGTTGTTCCAACCCCTAGAAGAACAAGGTCAACTAATTACAGCATCTCCCAGAAGTTCTCCATGAAAAACTACTCAGAACTGGTCAAAACTGGACCATTTCACCTGCTCCATAGGCAAAGTGCGTTTCATCCCACCTAAATACACACAGTAGGTGCGTTGCATGTCAAAAATCCCTTCTATGGGGTGCGATGGGCGAGAAGGGACAAATGGCAAGGTCAATCCGCAAGGTGGAGAAGCATGGAATCTTCCAGAAACTTCTCCTGTGAAACTTGCCTCTCTGAATTCGACCAGGGATGAGTAAGAGATCATAAATCTCCAAGTGGAATCAAGAACTATCAGAGGGAAGACACTAATCAAATCTCAAGCTGACTCACCTCCCTTGCAGACATCTATATATGGATCCCTCATCCCAGAGATCCGTAGGCTGGAATTTTGCATCTTGTAAGGAAGTGTTGTTGGTTTCTTGGTGCAATATCATAGTGTTGGGTGATCTAAGCTTTTCATGAGGTGAAGAAGGGCTTCTTGCTGAGAGGATGATGCTGGGTCAGGACAATTGGTTGTAATTCTCTTGGCTCTTTCTTGATTATCAATAAAGCTATTCAAGTTTTCCTCCACATGCTTGTATGATTAATGTTTTATGCATTTGTGTGGTTAATATACATCTGATCCTATATTGCTTATGATAATAGATCTATGTTCTCGTATAGTGTTATGCTGCTTTGATTCTACAGGTACTCTGTGAAGCTGGGTACACAAGAAAGCAAGTAGCAAAGGACTATCAGAAGAGAGAGGAATCGAGCAAGGAACCAAGCGCAAGACATAGGCTAGTCTCCTTTATTCTTCTCTCATCTATCTCTCATAAAGGAAAATGAAAGTAGTTTTAGTTTGTTTGTTTCTAAGGTAGCTACCAGCCTTAGTGGGATTAGCAGCTATGCATAGACACTATTCCTGGTAACAAAATGGCAACTCCGCTGGGGAGCGAGTAGATTGTTTGTTCATCTACATTTGTTTACTTTATAAACTTACAGATGGAGACTGAAGTCAAGCCAGCTAGCCTTCGAACTGCATTTGCTATGCAAGTGAAAAGTAGATCAACGCTTCTTCAGTCAATCTCCGGGTTTTGTTTATGAATTAAACGATTGATTTACAAGCTTTCTAATTGCCCTCGTGGTGGCTCTAGTAACCTCTTTAGATCTACCCCTGTGATTGATTTACTGATTACCACTTGCTTGGCCTAAATCCCTGAACTGAACTGCAAACTGTGACCCGGAATCCAATCAAAGTCTCGTCCCTGGTCCAGCGCACTGTCTGTTCTGTGAACTTCAAATGCAGCGCACTTCCCAAGTGTAGTAGGTGTGTTGCATTTCAGTTTCACTGTGTTACAGGTGCGCTGATCAGACAAGGCCTTATTCCTAAATTTTGGTTTCTGTGTTCACTCTTTTCAGATCTATTCAGGAGTTTTGCTGCCTGTAGTCAGTACACCTCTGTTTGAAACCCCTTTTCTTGTTGTTATTCCACCTCCATTGTGCAAAGAACTATAAATGTTTTTATGTATTTTTTGAGTCATTTTCAGTTCTCCTTTACAAAGAAGTAGCGTAATTGTACTGTCGTTTCTTGATTTGAAAGTGTCGCAAGTGTCGTTTTCAGTCATAGAAGAGAATCTGATTGTTCTTGATAGTCGATTACACTGTTACTATTGTATTTGATCTGAATTAGTAGTTTTTATAGTGTCGAAAGCAAGTTTTCAATTCCAAATCGCAAAGTGTTGTCATTGTCCTCATTTTGTTTTGAAAAGAAACTTGTTAGTAATTGTCGCTTTGGAAAATAATTCAGATTTGCGCTTAGCTTTCTTTTTATCATTCGTACATTAAGAAGGCTGAAAACAAATACATGCATGTGCATTTGCATTTATACTGTTTGTTGGTTTGATTTAGGACAGTGCATATAGTGTGTGCTCTTTGCTCTTTATTGAAAGAATGCCATCTCTCTTTCCTTAGTAGCTAGGATTTTCATTTGCAAAAAGTAGACTAAACCATTGTTTATCATCTTAGATTGCATTTTAGGAATTGTACATCTACACCACACGGTGAACCTGAAAGGCAAATTTCTTAAGCAAGATCAACTATAAAATAAATTTAATGAATCTAAAAATGCTTTGGAACCTAACGCACAACATCTAGAAGTCTAGGCTAGAGACGTATTCCGACGTCATAAATCCTAGTAACCGTTGTTTTCATTGTTGGTTGGGTGATTCCTCCACTTTGAGACGATAAGTGCCAGTACGAACTTGTGCTCCTATGTACCATCGAGTATATTTAGGGAGACCACAATAGGCTTTATCCTTTATCCATAGGAAGCCGTGTCTGTCGCCCTATCGATCGCAATGCACTGAACACAGCATTCGGGAAGATTGACTGCCGTACCGTAAAAAGTATTCTGTAGTTTTGCGATTGGTTTGGTAATCCCTCTGTTCAGATTTCCAGAGCAGTCCCTTTCGTTCCTTTTCAGACTCCTTAACGGAAAAGGTCCATATGAGCACTTGTCACTTTAGGCTCATTAAAAATTGAAGGCAACTAGAGTCATCTTTTGTTTTTTCTCGACTCTTAAAAATTGAAAAAACAAGTTGTGTCAAAGCGTCTAAAATTCATCTAATTCGAAAACATACTTCCCCTTTGATTTTTAGTTGATCGAGTAATCTGCAACCGTGGAAGAAATTCAATTGAAACCCCGTCGTTCGCGGGGGCTTACGAGTCAACCGTCTTTGTCTCCAGAGTTGAAACTGCTACAGACAAAGCAAACTCGTTTAACTGGTTCCAAATCCCCTGGTAAAGTTAGAACAAGTGTTCCAACACCATCGGAGACTCCGGTTACTCCAAACATTTCTGGTATCCCTGCCTTTACAGAAGAAGTTCAGCAGCCACCGAAGGACAGTAACATTGATCCTAGTGTAAGGTTAAACACTTGTATTACTGAACCAGTTCCATCTACAGCTGATTCGGAGGGTGTTATTCCCCAAGCATCTGTTGCTGCAGATTCTATACCTTCTTCGGCACCAGAAATATTTTACGGACCTGACGGTCTACCTCTTCCACCTGGTCTGATTGCTATAGAAGAGATTGCGGAGGATCCTCCATTGAGTATTCCATCGCAATTTGGAGTCGGGATCACTCTGTATCCTTCTTCATCAGAAATTAGTCTACCGCCATCGGAAGCTCCTGTAGAATCGCTAGGCAATCTTTTGGATAGACTAGAAATGTCTGAACAACCGTCAACATCTAGGACTGTGTCGTCCGACACAGCGACGACAGAACTTCCTGCTGTCACTCCAACAATGTTCGCCAGTATACCATCTATCCCAACTAGCTCTCAATCGCTAGAAGGGGCCCACTCAGGGGCTATTTCGACAGTATGGTCCATTCCTGTTTGTTCATCCGGAATAGTATCCGGAAACTCTTATGTTGAGTCTCAGCAAATTGATCCTTCAAGGTGTCAATTTGGGCAGTCCGGTCCTCAAGGGCAAACAATTCCTTTAAGTACCGGATTACCGTCGTATGGCGGACAATATACCCTTTCATTGTCTCCTCCGGGAGGACAACCATACGGGAGTTCACAACAAAATTCAGGTTATGATTGAATTACATCTAGCGGTTGGGTGCCCATACTACCTCAACAAGCAAGAGTTGTATATTTGATGCAACAATGTTTACCTATGTCAAATATACCGACTACGCCAGCTATTGTGACAGTGTCGCAAGTAAAAGTGCTGCCTCTTGTATGCCAACCTCAGGTTTCTCAAGTGGTAATGCAACAGCCTCTTGTCCCTATGACCCAACTATAATCGCCAACTAGTGGAATGACACAGACCCAAACGGGTACAATTACCCCTCATCTTGGTCAAACGGTCAGTATTGGACAACAGCACATGGCTTCACAACCATGGCTGGTGCAATACCAACAACCGCAATTCCAACAAGTATACCAAGGATCTGAGCAACAAATATTTTCAAATAGTGGGCAACCGTATATTCAAAACAGTCAAAATCAACCATTCTACAATGGTTATGCCCATCAACCTTACCAAAGTTACCAGCATCAAATGCAATATGCTGGTATGCAGAGACCAACTGCTCAGGCGATTCCATCTTATCCTGGGTATGCTTCACCTAACCTGAATCAACAGTTACCCCTCGTGGCAACTTTAGAGTTACCGGATCTAAATCGGTTAACAAACGATCCAATTGCTTACGCCCCTTGGTGGCCAGCAATTCCGCATATACTTCCGTCAGATATTCCTAAATTTAATGGAAATCCGGGTGAAGATCCGTCGAATCATGTGATGACCTTTCATCTGTGGTGTTCATCAAACACCCTAAATGATGATTCGATTAGGCTTCGCCTTTTCAGAGGACGTTAATAGGTCTGGCAACAAAATGGTATATCGAATTACCCAGAGCTTTGTTTGACAACTTCAGTACACTAGCCACAACCTTTCTAACCCATTTTCAATTACCGATAAGGTATGAAACGGGAACGGAACTTCTTACCAATTTCAAACAAACAATGGCCACTCACATATCCGATCATATTCATGAATGGCAACGTCGTCGTAGAATGGTAAAAATGTATGTTCTTGATCGGCTTTTAGCTTAATGGTCTATTAAGTCTTTATTACCTTCCATTACAGAAGATGTGGAAAAAGGAGGAGTCGTCACTGAAGAGCAAGATATTGCTCGTGCGCAATATTTAGACTTGATTTATACTTAGTCTGGCATGCTCTACGATAAAATCCCTGACGCTCCCAGACTAGAATTTTCCATCCCCCCTCCTCCTAAATCGAACAATGACTCTCATGCCGGCGATGGCGTGATTGGTACAACAGACACAAAATCGACAAAGGCTACATCTAAAAAGGCCCGTAAGATTTCCAATCAAAATGCAAAGGAAGAACTTCTTGCCTCGGAAGTAAATGTCGTCTCGACAGATAAAGGCAAAGAAACCAAGCAACCGGGAGGCAAGAAGAAAAACAAAGGGAAGAAGAAGAAACAGGAGGAATCATCACCTGAAAAATCTTCTACAAACCCTCCTGGAGATAGGAAACCAAAAAATATGTGCGTAATATGTGATGAGGATCATTGGACAAGAGATTTTCCACATAAGGCTGAGCTTAAAAGATTCATCAAGAATTCAAAAACCTCGGCAGTATTGACTGATCCATTTCCAAATCCAGGGACAAATCTGGTTGCTAGTGAAAATGCTTCCTTGTCCCAAGTACTGATGTTGTCGGTTTCGAAACAGCAAATTGATGCTTTGATATCGACAAGAAACAAAGATTACGAGAATCCACAGTTGTCGAACAACAAGGATAACGATCAACCTAGTAGTTCGACAACAACTTCGACAGAAGTTGCGCCGCCCATCATTCCAGAACTGACAATAAAACCGCCAAAGGGAGTAGTACACAAGTCGACATTTAATCCTCGTGCCAGAGAAGCACAGCATTATAATATAGTGGAAGATCTGGCCCAATCGCCATCCACTATGTCGACACTTGAAGTACTGCAAAATTGCCCATCCCAAAAGCAGGCTTTATTATCAGCTATTGGTGGGATAGACCCAAAGGATTCTAATCTTGTGTCCTTTAATCATAAAGGATACGATCCTCAGTTACCAGCTCAAGTAGCTTTCCTCATTCAAGTGAAAGCCCTCAACAAAACTGTTCATCGAACAATTGTTGATGAGGGGGCATCTACATGTATTATGTCGATGAGTTGCTGGAAAACTTTAGGATCTCCAACCTTATAGCAACCTTCGACAACATTAAAAGCATTCGATGGACAAACGTGTACCCCGTATGGTATTCTAAGTAACTTGAAAGTGGAACTAGGAGGAAAAACAGTAGAAATAGATGTCGAAGTAATCGACGGAAACCTCGATTACAACATCCTACTGGGAAGACCATGGATATATGCTATGGCTACTGTTGTGTCAACCTATTTTAGGAAGATTGCATTTCCCTTTCAAGGAGGGATTACAATCGTCGATCAACAAACTTTCCTCCCAATGGTTCCCAAGTTACGGGAAGCATTCCGATGATCCATGGAAGCCCCCATTCGCTTCAAAATATTGGAGTAGGTCTTCTAAAAGACCCTATATTAATGGGTACTTTTTCCCTCCCACCTCCAATCAAACTGGCGGAAGTGACGGCGATAGGAACCTACAATATGATATCTTCTATTAACAAGATCTTAGAAAACGATATTAACATGGATCATCGATCGGTGTTGCCTCCAAGCCAAATGGAAATATTGTAGCAATCAATGTTTCTAGCATGGGAGGCAAACCCAAATCAACGCTCATCAAGCATTTGGATAGATAGGTCTAAGGAATATGGCACCCCTTGAGATCCTTGGTCGTAAGTGCATTACACTTACGAAGGAATTGTTCAATCAATGGTAATTGAAGGGGCACCATGGGAAGATTACCACCATCGTTCCCATCTTCCGACTTGTAAACAAGATACTCCTGATGACCTTCATCATCCGTCAGTTTTTGATTTCCTATCAAATACTGTAAACACGGTGGATTCCGAGCGAAACTTGTCCAACATTGAAGAGACTATCACCATAAATATCTCGACCAAAACAGATGTTGTAGAGAATATTTATGTTGGAAAATGTTGTTCCCCTTCAGAACTGGAAATATATAATGCTCTTTTTCGCAAATTCAGAGATGTCTTTGCTTGGTCATATGATGAAATGCCAGGCATTGACTCGAGTATAGTTGAACATGAAATTAAGATGTATCCAGATGTCAAACCAGTACGACAATGGCTACGGCAGGTGCACCCCAAGAAAGCCGTTGCCATCAAGGCAGAAGTTGAAAAGCTTCTCCATGCTGGTTTCATTTACCCGATTCCTCTAACCGATTGGGTATCGAACATTGTTTCCGTTATGAAAAAACAAGGAACGATTAGAGTGTGTGTCGATTATAGGGACGTAAATCAAGCTTGTCCAAAAGACAACTACCCTACACCCTTTATTGACCAGATAATTGATGAATGCGCCAGATGCGAAATATTTTCATTCATGGATGGATTCTCCGGGTATAATCAAATAAATATCCGCCCACAAGACCAGTGAAAGACTGCATTTATTTGTCCATGGGGCACATTCGCATATCACAAATTACCCTTTGGTTTAAAGAATGCAACGACAACATTTCAGAGGGCAATGAATTATGCCTTCCATGACATTAAAAACATCGTTCAACCATATACCTTTCGGCTCATTCACGAAAGCGGACTGATCATCCGTAGCATTTAAGCGCGATATTTCTACATTGCCGACACTACAAGATACGACTCAATCCACACAAATGTGTGCTCTGTGTCAGTTCTGGTCGCTTACTTGGCTTTGTAGTCTTAAAGGACGGGATTCGTCTCGACCCATGCAAGGTTCAGGCAATCATAAATTTGCCTCCGCCTTCAAATTTGCTTCAGATTCAGAAACTCCAAGGGAAAGCAAACTTTCTGAGGAGGTTCATTCCAAATTACGCCGAAATTGCTAAAGGTTATACATGTCTATTGAAAAAGGAAGTGCCCTTCGTCTGGGATCAGGTCATGCAAGCCTCCTTTGATGCCTTAAAAGAATCCCTAATGAAAGCATCATTAATGTACGCTCCTAATTATCAAAAAGACTTTAACCTGTATTTGGCTGCAGCAGATACAACCATCGCAATGGCTTTAGTTCAAGAAGACAACGGAATTGAACATCCTATATATTATTTAAGTAGAAACTTAAATGATACAGGGAGAAAATATTCCTATGTTGAAAAGTTGGCGCTCGCAGCTATTCAAGCGATACAGAGATTTCGACACTATGTCCTCTTTCGAAAAACTATCATTCTGTCAGATTGCAACCCCATGACTTATATATTGTCGCGACAGTTGCTAGGGGGCAAATATTCAAAATGGATAGCAATTCTACAAGAGTTTGATCTGGAATTTGTAAAATCCAAGTCAAAGAAAGCCCTGGTTTTCGCGGAATTATTATGGAATCTCCCATCGTTGTCCAGTGATGAAACATCCGAAGAAACAATCGTGGATGAATCTTTGTTTCTGATATCTTCAAGCAATTCGTGGTATGGAGATATAATCATCTATTTTCAAACCCAAAAATATAGGCCCAACACCTCCCGCTCTGAACAAAAACGTATTCGATACCAATCAAAAGACTACATGATCATCGGTGACACGCTTTACCGTTGTGGTGTCGATACAGTTCTGAGGAGGTGCCTCACCCATGAGGAAGCCGAAAAAGTCCTGAATGATTGCCATTCAGGCGTGTGCGGGGGGCATCAATCCGGTTACACTACGGCACAAAAAAATTTACGAGCAGGATACTTCTGGCCAACAATGTTCAAAGACTGCATAACCGCAGTCAGAAGTTGCCATGCCTGTCAAATTTTCGATAGCAAAACCAGAAGACCACCCGCACCTCTACAGTCAATAGTTGTTGTTGGGCCATTCGCCAAATGGGGCATTCATTTCATGACATGTAACCCCACCTCGACCGGGGGGCATGGGTACATCATAGTCGCAGTGGACTATTTTACCAAATGGGCCGAGGCGATGCCTACATTAGATAACACTGGTGAAACAGCTGCCCTTTTCTTTTTCAATCATGTAGTCACCAGATTCGGCGTTCCACAGGCTATAGTCACAGATCATGGATCGCATTTTCGCAATCACATGATGGCTGAATTGGCTGCCAAATTAGGGTTGTCTCACGACAGCTCTACTCCATACTACCCGCAGGCCAACGGACAAGTTGAAGCAATCAACAAAGTCCTGAAGCGCATGCTGCAAAGGATGATTGGAGTCCACAAAAGGAGTTGGCACCTGATCCTGTACTCAGCCTTGTGGGCATACCGAACATCGGTAAGGAATGCAACTAGGTTTACACCCTTCCAACTGGTGTATGGCCTAGAAGCAATATTACCAGTTAAGTGTGAAATCTCGTCCCTCAAACTCGCAATCGACCTTCTCCCCGGAACTTCAGAAGAGGAGGCTCGTTTCTTGGAACTAATCCAATTGGATGAAACCCGTCGTGATGCCGCTTTGGCTAACGAAGCCCATAAGAAACGAGTCAAGGCGCAGTTCAACAAGAATGTCAAACCCCATGTCTTCTCAGAAGGTGACCTGGTCTTACTTTACGACCAAGAATCCGATAAATTGGGAGCAGGTAAATTCAAGTCTTTATGGATGGGCCCCTATATTGTTAAACATGTATTAGCAAAAGGAGCCTATGATTTAATGGATTACGACGGAATTCCACTGGCGCAACCCCGTAACGGGTTGTACCTTAAGCGTTACTATGCATAATCAGCATGGTAACCTATATGCTTTTGTTACATTTTTGTTTTCGCTAAGGGTAATCGTTTTGGTCAAGTAAATCCACTTTTTACATTTTTCGTAGATGTCGAACCTATTGGAATATTTTTTTGGATATGCCGACAGAGCAAGTTGTAGTTCGCGGAACCTATCTACTGCGGCCTGGGCCATTTTTGATCCAAGCGGCGAGTTAGTAAGTTTCAGAGGGGTATGTATTGGTCGATCAACGAATAACATCGCTGAATATATCGCGTTGGTAGAACTTATCTATGATGCCATCACACATGGCATACGCTGACTTGTTGTCAGGCTAGACTCACAGCTTGTCATACTACAACTCACTGGTATCTACTCCATCCGAAATCCAGCTATCTATCGCATGTTCCTAAGGGTCAAAATTTTGGAAAGGCAATTTGATTTTATTCAATATCAGCATATTTCCAGAACCTTAAACACATTAACTGACTCATTGGCAAATTATGTGTTAGATAAACATTTGCAACATTTATAAAAAGAAGCATTTCATCAATATTTGCATTTGGACTATGTAACTTAACCAAAATAAAACTGCGAAAATCAAAAATATATATATAATTGTTTATGGTTTACACATAATTTTTTGTAACCAAGACAAAATTGGTCAAATGACCCAAAACTAAAAACGCTAGGGGGCACCCTAGTCTAATGATGCTGGTGATAACAAGTCACCGCCTGTGCAGTCATGCGTAAAAGCCTAGTCCATCGACTTGGCACGCCAGTGGTATGTCGTTGCAACCTCAGAGGCAGCTCGTCAGTCCTCACATCTGGAATACCGAGAGTGAGGCCCTCTACCTGATCCTGTAATGCTGAAAGAGTCTCAACCACATCAAAGTCGCGAAGGATAGCCCTTCCCATAGCCTCCCCTGCTTGAGCGGTGGCTGGCACTCTCAGACGTACTACTGGCCGGACAGGACCAACATCTGCATGAGCACATGAGTTCTGATTAGTCTTGATAGAATAAAACACAAGGACATTATAAAGAGAAATGATAAACAGAAAAATGGTCAAAGAATTTACCAATGGCACCCCACTGCTCGCCAGCCGGCAGTACCAAATCCGGGTCACCCCGGAAGTCCATACCAGCATATGGATACTCGGAAAAAACCATCTCTTGACGATCGAACCACCCGAAGAAGGTATCAGAAAAGGAAATCTGAGACTGACCAGCATGTCTGGACATATGGTCGACCCATCTCTGCATCTGTGGTTCAGTCGGTGGAGGTAAACCAAGTGAAATATACTACGGCTGCATCAGTGGGATCTTTTCCAAGGCGAAGGCAGTGAAAATAGAACCATATCCAACGTTCTTCAATCTTCCATTTTTCACCTTGGTCAACTGTTCTTTCATCACAAGGAGTACTGCATCATACCAGTTGAACACCTTCGGTTCGAGACATTCTAAGGCGTACTGCATATAAGACGGTTGGCCACATGAAGAGCCGCACCACCAGCCATCTTACCAAAGGTGAACAGAATGGTCCTCAAAGACCTGTCAGTGACATCTCGGATGATGATCTTGCCGTATTTACTCGGTTGAGATCCCTCTCTGCAATACCTGTGAACGTAATCTCTCAGAGATTCGCCCCCACAGGCCGAACCTAATAAAGAGATAGGGGCACCCCGCCTCGATAAGCCGGTCAAAAAATAAATGTCCACGACAGTCAAGGGGATGGATTTTCCCCTAATATGGAACACCTGGCTGGTAGGGTCCTAAGCATCGAGCAAATACTGTAGCAAGTTGATTTGTTGCCTCGTGCTAGAGATACTGAAAAACTTCAGCAGGCCACAGTTCCGCAGTGCATTTACTGTAACCGGATCATGTAAAGCAAGAATTTCCTCTTCTTCATGCTCACGTTCTCGCCATGTAATAGGCATTTTGCTCCAATAAATCTCTGAAAACAAACAAGAGAAGAGTTAGATCCTGATTTGGTGAGAAACAGGCAAAAATTTCCATTGAAAATTGTGCGCAAATTTCCCTCCTTGCGCCCATCGCACCTCCAGCATTGTTCTAAGTGTGTTGCATGCCAACTGTCCAGTGAGTAGGCCAACATGCAACGCACCTTTCGATATAGAAAGGGTGCGATGGAGCCAGAACGAGTTTTTCAAACCCCAGGGGCTCATAAAAACCAGAAATCAGGCTCAGAATGCAAAATGGAAAGGATGAAATGAAAGAGCTTTGGTTTAGCTCCTACCTGGTCCAGACGGCGCCAAAAATCGTCCGCAAAATCTCCTGGAATCAGCTGGTGAAAATCAAGGGGGAAAGCACCTCCAGAGCTCCAACAAGCCAAAGTTCAAATGAAATGGTAAAATGAGAGGTAAAAGCACTTTTAAATTACTTTTTACGTAATTCAAGTAAAATATTAGTGTCTTAACTCATTTTCCAAACATGTATTGTTCATTTCTAACTAGTTTGATGAAGCAATTGAGCATGCAGCGCAACCTTTGAAGGAACAAAGTCATTAATGGTAAAGTCAAGAAATGACCATTATATCGAGCAGTTTTACCACGGAATTCAAGCTCGTTAAAAAATAAACATAAGAAATGAGCAAGTGTTTCCCCTAGCATTTAAGCTCATTAAAAAATGAACCAATTTCCGGTAAATAACCATCGTGAATGTATTATTTCAACGTTTGAAGCCTTGGTCGTGTTCTCATCATCACCTCCACTCTGTATTGGCCGATCATTCACCTCCACTTTCTTGTTTACCCCTTTTGAGGAACAGCTGTGAAGAGTGATCTTGTTAGCCATCCTTGTGACAATGTCGTGATTGGAAAATTCCAAACCTTACCTGGAATCAGCTGCTACCCGAATCTATCACTCGTTCCTCCAAAAACGAGTCTCCTTTAAGCTCTTTTCAACTGACTCGTAAAATATGAAAATATTGCCGAGCCATTGGCCTCTCTAGCTCGTTAAAGTGACCGGAAGTGCTATCCCTCCTTTAGATTTTAATCTTTTTGAACCTGAGGGATTAATACACAAAAATATCGAGCGCTTGTCTTGTTCGGCTCGTTAAAATTACCGAAAATTCATCCCTTTCGTATTATTTTATACTTTTTCGGACTTAAGGGATTTTTTTTCCCGTAGAAAAAGTCGTAATTTATATTCATATTGAAATAAATTACATTTTGTAGATGCTTAGAGCATATGCAGATAGCTGTCCATGAATAGGACAAGTACACTAATAAAAAAATATATAAAAAAGTTTACAATTACATCAAAGCCTATACTTTTCTGCCCTTCTTCTTCTCCACCCTACGCCAACCCTGTGAGTCGGAAGGGGGAACAATGATGGCCTGTGAGTATTCCTGCGTGTTCACTGGAGGTTCTTTGTCGGATTCTGATCCTTCTGATCCATGGGTTCTTTTGTTGCCACTAACTTCCGGCTGTGGCATTTCCTGCTGCCGAACATGGTCCTCCATTTGTGGGTCTGGTGCTTTTTCTTCATGTGTGCCATTCTGTTCCATATTTATATCAGGTTCCTCTTGATTCACTTTATGCTCTGGCTGAATGTCCTCTTCTTCCAGCGGTTCTGTATTCTGCCACCCATTTGGCTTTTTTTGTTGTTTCTTGTTTCCTTTTGTATTCTTTCTGGCCAGTGGGCAAGAATTTTGAAGGTGTCCTGTTTGCCGGCAGCTGCGGCATCTGAATGCTGTGTTTTCATAGTCTAGGGGTTGTATCCACTCAGTGTTGTTATAGTTTAATGAAATTTGATCAGGCAGCCCCTGACTCAAGTCCACTTCAACGCAAATTCTGGCAAAAGTGAAAATCCCTCTGCTATATCTGTCTTCATCAACTTTTAGGAATTTCCCCAAGGAATTCCCAATGGCATATAATACTATGGGATGCCAGAGATGTAATGGGAGGTTGTGAAGCCTCACCCAAACAGGCGTTGTTGAGATTTTCATAGTGTTTGGGTCGAATTCGGCAAACCAAGGGGTAACAAAGAGACCTGCATTACCCCAAAACCAAGGCCCCTCATTGATGATACTATCCCTTTCTTCCTCTGTGTGGAAGTTTACAATGAAAAAACCTTTTGAACATAGGTATATATTACATTCTGGTGTCCAGCGGGAATATATCCATTGATGTAAAGCATCGGATTTTGGCCAGAAACCATTAAATCTACATATTACAGCATGTTTTGAGAAGTCAGAGTGTAGTGCAGTTACCTCTGGTATAGTAACTTGGAGCATTGAATGTTCCAGTTTTTGTTCTACTATATGTGGCCCAGGTTGCTCTGGTGGTAACATTGGTTTGTCCTGCATTTTTTCTTTCCCCTTTACTGCATCACGAAAGGAGCCTGGAGTCTTTGAGCCAGATCCGTTGCAGCCTCCACGCAGTCTTAGGTTAAGATATATGGTTGTATCCTGACAGATCCCATATTCCTGTAGAGTAAGATGGTCCTGTAAGCTACGACCTGCACATATCAGGTTCTGGTGTCTTGTGGGTATTCCAAATTGGTTTTGTATTTTGTTTTTTAGCTCTTGTATGTTTAAACTCTTGCTAAGTCGCATGCAACGGTGGCTGCCCCCTGTTTGTTTGATGAAGATTTGGATCCAATCTTTACCCTGGCAGAATGTTTCGGCCTCTTTGTGGCTGAGCTTCGGTAGTTTGGATGTTTTCTGAAAAGAAAAACTCGCTCCCCTGTTATTTTTATTTTGTCCATCCCATGGGGTTTCCAGATCTGGTTTATACAGGTCCCCTGGCAGTGGCTCCCAGGCAGAGCCCCATGGTATGTAGGTAATCAGATCTGCACCATATATAAACAGAACAACATTCTGATATTCTATGAAATGGGTTTTTCCTTCATACCTTAAATATAATCTGCGTTTTTCCATCCTGAGGGCTCCATTTTTACTGAAGACCGCTCCCCCGCCAGGTTTGTTCTCGATGTCAACAATGTCCTGGTGGCGGCCTGACGAATGGTCGCTCAAAACGCTTGTGCCGATCCTAGGGTTATCGACAATCATCGTCTTCTGGGTGTAACCCATACTTGTCAGATCATGGCAAACAGGGGGATCGATCAGATCTGGGCTGATTTGTACAGGTGGTTGCAGAGGCGGAAGATCGGCGTGAATTATAGCCCCTACATGCGCTATCATACCCTGTTGTTTCTGGAAAATGACAGACACGAAACGGCATCTCCAAACCCTCTGCGCATCGGCTGCCCTGACGGCACCCCCGCTGGAAGGGTAAGCGTCCGGATTCACCTCTGCTTTCGGAGGGTTCTCGCTGTAGCCGCAGACCAAAAACGCTTTGTTCTTTGGGGTTTTCTTCGACCGCCTCACAATAACTCCCTTTTCTTTATTGCCGTAATTGACGTAAGCATATCCAAGAGAACTCTTGGTGCTTACATCTCTGCAGATGCCAACAGTGAGAACGGGACCAATCTGCTGAAATAGCTCATGAATCTGGCCGTCCGTAACACTGGGCTTCAGATCGCCTACATACAGAGACGCCGTTACGAATGGATTGGGCGGATTGTTGCTGCCATTCCCATCAACCAGCTGCTGCTGTGAAACACCAGGGTTTTGGGGCTGGACTTGTGTCTGTGCCATTTTTCCAGAGCTCAGTTTTCTTTCAGAAAATTGGTCTGTTCTTCGGACTTAAGGGATTAGATGACGAAAAAGGATTTTTGGAGTTTCCTTTACATTCCTTTTCAGACTCTCTAAAATTGAAAAGGATTGAGTTATCTTTGTCGTTAAACTCGTTAAAACCTAATAGAGACAAACTTGTCCATAACAGACAAGAACGAGTTTCACTATCGCTAGGCTCGTTAAAACATAGCGATGGGTTTTCCCGAAGGGAAAATTATAGAACAAGCATATGTTATCCTCCTCAAGCTTGAAAAAAATAAAGAGGTACTAGTCAGCAATGACTGGGGAAAAATTGGGAAGAAAAATTGAAGAAACTTTGTTGGTAGCAAGTCGCTCTTGAACATGAAACTTTCACTCCGCATTCGAGTCGGGTTGGGTTGTTCCATTCACTGGTCACATCACCATGGTTCCATCACATCATCCACATTTTGGGTTAATGCTACCAATCCATCATGTCAGTGTCGCCGATATGTTCAAGAGAAGTCGCTCAAAGAATTCACCTGTGTCTCACCCACTATAATACATTTTCGCTCCATTCTTTCATGACCGCCACCCCGAACCGTATATCACCAGATCGTTTTCACCTCCATTAAAATCATTTGATTCGTTCCGTGTCATTGATGTGGGATTCACTAAGGCCCTCCTATGACAGATCGCTTCTTGTCGACATCAGCTCATTATCCAAGAAGTCGATCCAGGAACACCCCTTTCAATACTTTGAAGCTTGCATGCCTCAATGGCAAGTTTCTCACTTACTGCGACAGGTTTACATCAATGGCCTTCGACCGAAAGATTTTGCGTGGTGTTCGACGCC
Organism: Pinus tabuliformis; assembly: GCA_031772625.1. NCBI lineage: Eukaryota > Viridiplantae > Streptophyta > Pinopsida > Pinales > Pinaceae > Pinus > Pinus tabuliformis. Next base: position 143,601,973 of record CM062810.1, read on the forward strand.
AAGTCCCTTATTCACACCACATGAATTGTACTGTGGTACCTTGAGGATCATTATCATTATCGGTGATTCCTCTCGCGCCTGTTAACAACTTACATCATTGGTTGGTAATCAGGCGATGTCTTTCCATGTTCGACTCCAGAACATCTCTCACATGGATCGACTTGTACTTTGAGTGAAGATCGAACGAGATTGAAGACCCCGGATCTAGTTTCATCCATCCGGGCTGCGATATATATTCATGAAAATAAAGACATCAAATGTACATCATTGCTACACAAATAATCATCCAATCTAAGGGATGATGGCTCTACCAGAAGCATCAGTCTACACTCAGACGATTGTTTGTCCTATGTACATGAAAATGAATTTAAAAAGCTAAGCATGGGAATGCCCGCCTCAGCTAGATCATGAAAATAAAATGAAGATAATGTATTGTATTGTATCTTATTACAGGTCGCCTCCCAGCTCGAAAAAACTTCGGATCCTCATGATAAAGCATTTCACCCGACATCAAAAAGATTAACGACCTCATGCTTTAGGGGGCAACTGTTATAGACATTTTTGGGCACTGCAACCCCAAGCATAAATGTCCATAAACCAAGGGCTCCTAAGTCCCTAAAGGTGTTGTTCCAACCCCTAGAAGAACAAGGTCAACTAATTACAGCATCTCCCAGAAGTTCTCCATGAAAAACTACTCAGAACTGGTCAAAACTGGACCATTTCACCTGCTCCATAGGCAAAGTGCGTTGCATCCCACCTAAATACACACAGTAGGTGTGTTGCATGTCAAAAATCCCTTCTATGGGGTGTGATGGGCGAGAAGGGACAAATGGCAGGGTCAATCCACAAGGTGGAGAAGCATGGAATCTTCCAGAAACTTCTCCTGTGACACTTGCCTCTCTGAATTCGACCAGGGATGAGTAAGAGATCATAAATCTCCAAGTGGAATCAAGAAATATCAGAGGGAAGACACTAATCAAATCTCAAGCTGACTCACCTCCCTTGCAGACATCTATATATGGATCCCTCATCCCAGAGATCCGGAGGCTGGAATTTTGCATCTTGTAAGGAAGTGCTGCTGGTTTCTTGGTGCAATATCATAGTGTTGGGTGATCTAAGATTTTCATGAGGTGAAGAAGGGCTTCTTGCTGAGAGGATGATGCTGGGTCAGGACAATTGGTTGTAATTCTCTTGGCTCTTTCTTGATTATCAATAAAGTTTTTCAAGTTTTCCTCCACATGCTTGTATGATTAATGTTTTATGCATTTGTGTGGTTAATATACATCTGATCCTATATTTCTTATGATAATAGATCTATGTTCTCATATAGTGTTATGTTGCTTTGATTCTACAGGTACTTTGTGAAGCTGGGTACACAAGAAAGCAAGTAGCAAAGGACTATCAGAAGAGAGAGGAATCGAGCAAGGAACCAAGCGCAAGACAGAGGTTGGTCTCCTTTATTCTTCTCTCATCTATCTCTCATAAAGGAAAACGAAAGTAGTTTTAGTTTGTTTGTTTCTAAGGTAGCTACCAGCCTTAGTGGGATTAGCAGCTCTGCATAGACACTATTCTCGGTAACAGTGACCGTGTTATTTATGTTGTCTTGTATGTGGATGATATGTTGTTGGTTGGAAATGACAAAGAAATTATCCAGGATTTGAAGACTCAATTGTCCTCTAAATTCGACATGAAAGATCTTGGTGCTGCAAACTATATTTTGGGCATGGAAATTAAAAGAGATCAAGAAAAGAGGAAGCTCTGGTTAAACCAGAGGAAGTATGTCAAGACAATACTACAGAGGTTTAATATGCAGGATAATAATCTGGTGAAGGTTCCTATTCCTGTAGGTGTAAAGTTATCTGTTGAACAGTGTCCCAAGACACAAGAAGAGGAAGACAATATGTCATGTGTTCCATATGCAAGTGTAGTTGGTAGCCTGATGTAAGCAATCGTCTGTACTAGACCAGACATTACACATGCAGTGGGAGTATTGAGCAGGTTTATGTCAAAACCAGGGAAGGATCATTGGACAGCAGTGAAGTGGGTTTTTAGGTATTTGTGTGGCACTAGTGATTATGGTTTGTGCTACCAAGGAAGACCAAGATTGAATAGAGTTTTGGATATACATGGCTTTGTTGATGCAGACTGGGCTAGATATTTGGATAAGAGAAAATCTACAAGTGGGTATGTGTTTAACCTATTTGGAGGTGCAGTCAGTTGGACGAGTAAGAAACGATCTGTAGTGGCACTATCAACTACAGAGGAAAAGTACATGGCAGCCACTCATGCAAGCAAGGAAGAAGTTTGGTTGCAGAGATTATGTTCAAGTATGGGGTTAGTATAGCGAGCTATAAGGATAGACTGTGACAGCCAAAGTGCAATTTTCTTGGCAAAGAACCCTGCTTATCATTCAAAGAAAAAGAACATTGATGTTCAGTATCACTTTGTGAGGGATATGATAGAAGATAGAAAGGTGTTGTTGGTAAAGGTGGACACTTTGAAGAATACTACAAATGCATTAACAAAATCTGTGAGCTCTGAGAAGTTCTCCAGGTGTAGAGAAACAATGGGCGTTTCAAGGCTGGAAAAATGAGTAAGCTCTCCTATGGCCCCCTGTGGAAAGAAAACAACGAGTGGGAGAATGTTGGGTTGTGTTATATTCTTTCCACGACTAACCTACGTAGTGAACCGGGGGGTTAGAGGGGGAGCGGAGCCCCCCCTTTGTTGCGCCGATTACGCAGCAGGGGGGTTTGAGGGGGGGCGGGTATCCCCCCTCTACGGGGTCCGGGGCAGCGCCCCTAGAAAAAAAAAATGGACCCTATATTTGTTGTGGGGAAAAGTATCCGATGCGGATGACACTAACCCTTTCTAAAGGTGACAGACTTTAGCAACAACTGAATGACAAAGTTTTCATGTTCATCTTTATGAAAGCACAGAGAGAATAGAAAGAGGATCAACCAACCTGGTGTCTTGCGCTTAGTCGATCCTTGTCCTTCTCGCTTTGTATCCCGTTCCCAGCTCTTTACTCTCCAAGCCGATCCAGCTACACACAGAATCTGCACAACAAAAGAGAGCAAACTACGAGATACAAGCAATCATAATTGAAGCATGGACTAGGTTGCATCAAATATACATGTAAACACAAAAGCATCTATGTAAAACAAGTATATAGAAGAACATGCAAACTTTATTGATAGAAAGTAACAGGGTTCCAGAGGAAGTTACAACCAATGATGTTGGCCCCAATCCAGCAGCACCTCCTCGGCAGCAAGAACTCTCTTCTTCACCTCTAGTAAAACAATCACCCAATAATCCTGGCAGTATACCAACAGCACCTCCTTGCTTATACAAAATTCCAGCCTCCCCTAGACCTCATAGAAGAGCTCTATATATAGGAGGGAAGAGGAAAGGATGAGTCAGCTGGAGGCTGGCATATAGCTGACTAGTGTCCTCTCCATCTTCAGTTAATCTTCAGTTCCTGTGTCCACTTGGAGATCCTTGCTTACACATGGTGATCAAGTACCTCTTACTCATCACAGGGCGAATCTCATGACCCAAGTGTCAGTTTGGAAGCTTCCTGGGCAAATGACACCTTGCAGGATGACTGTGCCACTTGGCCAATCTCGCCCAGCGCAGGTAGCCTTCATTGTTTTTGACTTCCAGCGCAGGTACAGAGTGGGACAGTTGCAATACAGCGCAGAAGCTCAGTTAAGCACCTGACATGATCCAAAATAAGCCTTTTCTGAAGTGTTTTTAGGTGGAGAACTGATTGGAAGTGCTGTTGATTGATGACCTTGTTCTTTTAGGGGTAAGAACAACATGTTTAGGGACTGAGGATCCCTGTAATTATCGATATTCCCTGCTCCTTGACGCGAGGCACAAAAATGTCTATAACAGTTGCCCCCTAAAGTATGAGGCCGTTAATCGGGTGAAATGCTTTAGCTAGAGGGTCCGAAGTTCGTTCCAGTGCTGAGGAGAGTGCCCTGTAATACAATACAATACAATACATTATCTTTCATTCAATTTTCATGGTCTAGCTGAGGCGGGCATTCCCATGCTCAGCTTTTATAAATACATTTTGGTACATATGACAAATGATCGTCTGGAGACAGACTGATAATCTTCCGCTAAAATTATCATCCTTTGAGGAGGATGATCATCTGCTGCAATGATGTACATGGCAAATGCTTTTATATTTCCTGAATATATATCGCAGCCCGGATGGATGAAACTAGATCCGGGGTCTTCAAACTCGTTCGATCTTCACTCTAAGTACAAGTCGATCCATGTGAGAATTGCGCTGAAGTCGAACATGGAAAGACATCGCTTGATTACCGGTCAATAATGAAAACCGTTAACAAGCGCGAGAGGAATCACCAATAATGACGATGACCCTCAAGGTACAGCAGTACAATTCACGTGGCGTGAATAAAGGACTTGGCGTCGAACGCCACGCAAAATCTTCTGGTCGAAGGTCATTGATGTATACCTGTCGCCGGAAGTGAGAAACTTGCCATTGAGGCATGCAAGCTTCAAAGTACTGATGGGGGTGTTCCTAGATCAACTTCTTGGATAATGAGCTGAAGTCGACAAGAAGCGATCCGTCAAAGGAGGGCCTTAATGCATCCCACATCAATGACACGGAACGGAGCTAATGACTTTAGTGGAGGTGAAAACAAACTGTGAAATATGATTCAGGGTGGCGATCATGAATGGATGAAGGATAATGTATGGTAGTGGATGGGACACGGTTGACACTTTCAGAATGACCCCTCTTGAACATATAACGACACTGATGTGATGGATCGGTAGCATTACCCCAAATGTGGATGGTGTGGCGAGGACCATGGTGATGAGACCGGTGAATGAAACAACCCAACCCGATATGGTACAGAGGAAAAGTGTCATGTTCAAGAGTGACTTGCTACCTTTAAACTTTGATGTTCTCCCAATTTTTCCCCAGTCATTTCTGACCAGTACCTCTTTATTTTTGTCAAGCTTGAGGAGGATAACATATGCTTGTTCTATAACCTGCCCTTCGGGCAAGCCCATCGCTATGATTTAACGAGCCTAGCGATAGGGAAACTCGTTCTCGTCTAAAGACAAGTTTGTCGCTATTTAATGAATTTAACGAGTCTAACGACAAGGATAACTCGGTCCTTTTCATTTTTAGAGAGTCTGAAAAGGTACAGAAAGTTAACTCCATGATTCCTTTTTCGTCATCTAATCCCTTAAGTCCGAAAAAGTATAAAACAATACAGAAGGGATGGATTTTCGATTGCTTTAACGAGCCGAATAAAACAAGCGCTCGATCTTTTTGTGCAATAATCCCTCAGGTCCAAAAAGATTAAAATCTAGAGGAGGGATAGCGTTCCGGTCGTTTAACGAGCTGGAAGGCCAAAACTCGGCAAACTTTTCATATTTTACGAGTCAGTGAAAAGAGCTCAAAGAAGACTCGTCTTTTGAGGAACGAGTGATAAACAGGGATAGCAGCAGATTCCAGGTACCAATTGGAATTTTCCAATCACGGTAGTGTCACAAGGATGGCTAGGTGAAATCACTCTTTGCAGATGTTTCTCAAAAGAGGTAAACACACATATGGAGGTGAACGATTGGCCAAATGAAAGGATGGAGGTGAGACTGCAAGAACACAACCAAGGGCTTTAATATGGCTATCAAAGGTTACATTTACCAAGGTTATTACCGGGATGGGTTCATTTTTTAATGAGCTTGAACTCTGGCGGAAACTTTTGCTCACACTTTTCTATTTTTTAACGAGCATAAATTCCGTGGTAAAACTGCTCGATGATTTGTATGCCCCCAGCATTATAATGACGCATGTCAAAGGAGGGTGCCCCCCAAGCTTCATTGCATTCAACTTGGTGATTGGAATGAAGGTTTACCTTTGAATTTTGAAAAGGGGATTTGTTTCATTTTTTAATGAGGTTGACATAATAGAAGAACTATCCTCATATCTTCATTTTTTAACGAGGTTGACTTGAGATAGGAACTATCCTCGGAGCCTTAGATCCATTAGAAACAGAAAGTTTCATATTCCATTGTAGCCTTTTCTGCCAGATTACTTTGAGGCGGTAAGGCGAAAGTACCCATTGATGGAGGGTTTTTTAGGAAGATGAATCCGATATTTTGGAGAGAACAATTGTTTCCATGGATCATAGGAATGCTTCCCGTAGTAAATGGTGGCACAACTTCTGTCGAAGTTGTCGTCGAACTGCTTGGTTGATCATTTCCTTTACTGTTCGATGACTGCGGATCTCCGCATTTTTTGCACTTTGTCGAAATTAAAGCCTCTTTTTGTTGTTCAGAGGTCGACACCATTAGTACTTGCGACGGGGAAGCATTTCTACTATCAACCAGATTTTGTCCTTGATTAGGAAACGGGTCAGTCAACACGGCTGAGGTTTTCGAGCTCTTAAAGAATCTTTTAAGCTCAGCTTTGTATGGACAATCTGCTGTCCAATGATCCTCATCGCATATATGACATGGACTCTTTGGTTTCCCTTTCTTAGGAGAGTTTGAAGAAGTTTTTTGAGGAGATGAATCTCCTTGTTTTTTCTTCTCTTTGTTTTGATTTTTCTTGCTTCCTGGTTGATCGGAGTTTTTTCTTTTATCCGTAGATACAGCATTTACCTCCGAAGCAAGAATCTCTTGATTTGCTTTTTGATTCGAAGTCTTACGGGCTTTCTTAGAATCCCTTGTCGACTTAGCGTTTGCAGTTCCAATCACGCCATCGCCGGCATGAGAGTCACTATTCGATCCGGGAGGAGGAGGGATTGAAAATTCCGGTCTGGGGGCGTCAGGTATCTTATCATAGAGCGTGCCGGACTGAGTATATACTAAGTCCAAATATTGAGCACGAGCAATAACCTGCTCCTCTGTTACGACGCCCCCCTTGGCCACATCTTCTGTTATTGCCGGCAGAAGCGACTTTATAAACCACTCAGCTAACAGCTGATCTGGAACATAGGTCTTTACCATTCTGCGCCGACGACGCCACTCATGTATATGATCAGATATATGTGTGGCCGTTGTCTGCTTGAAATTGGTCAAGATCTCTGTTCCAGTTTCGTACCTTATAGGTAACTGAAAATGTGTTAAGAAAGTCGTGGCTAGGGAACTAAAATTGTCGAAAGAGGCTCTAGGTAATTCAATATACCATTTGGCCGCCGGACCAGTCAATGTCCTCTGGAAAAGGCGAAGCCTTATCGAATCATCATTCAAGGTATTCGACGAACACCACAGATGGAACGTCATCACATGATTCGACGGGTCTTCGCCCGGATTTCCATTGAATTTAGGAATGTCCGAAGGAAGTTTGTGAGGAATCGCTGGCCACCAATGGGCATAGGCGATTGGATCGTTCGTCAAACGATGTAAATCTGGTAATTCTAAGGTTGCCACGAATGGCAACTGTTGATTCAGGTTTGGCGAGGCGTACCCTGGATACGATGGAATCGCCTGAGCAGTAGGTCTTTGCACACCAGCATAATGCAACTGATGTTGATATGACTGATATGGCTGGTGGGCTTGGCCACTGTAAAGTGGTTGATTTAACCCGTTCTGAATATAGGGTTGCCCACTATTCGCAAAGATCTGTTGCTCAGATCCCTGGTACACCTGTTGAAACTGAGGTTGTTGGTATTGCACCATCCATGGTAGTGAAGCCATGTTTTGCTGTGCGACACTAACCGACGGACCAAGATGCGGGGTTATAGTCCCCGTTTGTATCTGTGTCGTCCCGGCAATTGGCAATTGTGGTTGTGTTGCAGGGTCAATAGGCTGTTGCATTACAACTTGGGGTTGACATACAACAGGCATCGATTGAACTTGCGACACGGTTACAATTGCTGGCGTCGTCGGGATACTAGACATAGGTACAGATTGTTGCATAGAATATACAACTCTCGGTTGTTGGGGTAACATAGGCACCCAACCACTCGTCGTTACTTCAGTCAAACCTGAATGTGGTTGAAAACTGCCGTATGGGTATCCCCCCGAAAGGGGAAGTGAAAGGGCATATTGCCCCCCATACGGTAACAATCCGGAGCTCAAGGGTATAGATGGCCTTTGAGGACTGGATGGTCCAAAATGATTCCCAAAGGGATCAATTTGTCTAGTTTCAACATAAGAATTACCTGGTATTATACCGGAAGAACAAACTGGAACAGACCAAGTTGTCATAATAGTCCCTGGGTGGACTCCTTCTAGTTGATGAGAACTAGTTGGGACGGATGGTATGCCGGCAAACATCGTTGGAATGGCAGCAGGAGCTTCTGCTGTCGCTGTGTCGTTTGGCACAGTTCTGGATGTCGACGGTTGTTCAGACATTTTAAGTCTATCCAATAAACTTCCTAACGATTCTTCAGGAACTTCCTGTGGCGATGGACAAACTTCTGATGCAGAAGGAAAAAGAGTGGAACCTACTCCAAAATGAATTGGAGTATTTGCTTGCTGGTCCTCTACGATTTCCTCTATTGCAATCAGACCAGGAGGAAGAGGCAGAACGTCAAGTCCGTAATAGATTTCTGGTGCCGAAGAAGGGGTTGCCTCAACAGTGACAGTTGTTTGAACAACAAGACTCTGTGGACCGGTTTCAGATGGAACTGGTTCAGTTAAACAAGTACTTGTTTTCAGACTAGGATCAATACAATTGTCCTTCTGTTGCCGTTGAACTTCTTCAATAGAGGCAGGGATTCCAGAAATATCGGGAGTGACCAGAATCTCAGATGTTGTTGGAACTTCTGTTCTAACTTTAAGAGGAGATTTTGATCTGGTCGAGCGAGATCGCTTTGCTCGTACTACTTTCGGTTCCGGAGACAAAGATGGTCGACCCGCAAGTCTCCCTGAACGACGGGGTTTTAATTGACTTTCCTCCACGGTTGCGGATTACTTGATCAACTAAAATACAAAAAGGGGAATTATGTTTCCGTATTGAATGAATTTTATTAGACGCTTTTAGACACAACTTTGCTTTTTCATGTTTTAAGAGTCGAGAAAAAGCTAAAGATGACTCTAGTCGCCTTCGATGTATTAACGAGCCCGAAGTGACAAATGCTCGGTTGGACCTTTTCAGTTATAGAGTTTGAAAAGGGCCAAAAGAAACTGCTCTTGAGATCTAGGCAGAGGGTGTGCCAAACCTTTCGCGAAACCACAGAATACGTTTTACGGTACGGGTGGTCGATCTTCGTGAATGTTGTGTTCACTGCATCGCGATCAGTAGGGCGGTCGACACGGCTTCCTAAGGATAAAGGATAATTGCCTATAGGGGTCTCCCAATATACGCGACGGTACGCGGGAGCTCAAATCCGTATTAGTGCTATCGTCCCTCAGGAGGAATCACCCACCTTCGTAGAGATCGACAGTCACTACGTTTAACGACGCCGGAACACGTCTCTACCTAGACCTCTATTGTGAGCGTTATGTTACAATGCGTTTTTAGATTCATTCAATATATTTTAAGTTGATCTTTTTATCAGTTTGTCTTTCAGGATCACCACGTGATGTATTGGTACAAATTCCTAAATGCAGCTAAAATGATAAGCAAGCTTTCACAATCCTTTTAGCTTTGAAAATCCTAACTACTGAGGGGAGAGAAAAACAATATCTTTCCACACAGAGCACAAAGCACAAACTAATGCACTTTCTCCTAGATCAGACACCCAAACTTATCAAAAATGCAAATGCAAGATGCATGTATTTCTTTTCTTTTCCTTTAATGTTGATGCTAACAAAAGGAAAACTGTTGTATGACTTTCGAATTCAATTTGAAGCGTAAACAAACAAGTATTGTCTAAATGAAAAGACGCTTTACAGGTACTTGTTTTACACCAAAAATATATGAATTCAAACCATAAAGTGAAAACAAACCAACTTAAACAGCTATGAACAGTAATAACACTAACTCATAAGACCACAAAAAATGCTTTTACAATTCAGGATCTAAGAGGCCATAGCTACTAGGTTCGCTTTTCACAATGGGAAATTGTAACTGAAACAAGAAATACTGAAAGAACGTTTACAATTTCATCACACAACTGAGGCGGAATAATGTCAAGGAGAAGTGGTCTACAGCAAATACAATAACCAGCAAGCAATCAGCCAAAAACAAGTGCAAACAGGGCCAAGACACAAAGGAAGAGCTGAGCTAGACTAAGGCCAACTGGACCAGCGCAGGCACTAGTTCACCAGTTTGACTCTCAGCGCAGTTCCCGAAGGGAGCACCTGCGCTGTAATGCAGACTGCCTGTGTACAGCCTGCACTGACTTACGAGAGTTACGTCTGCTAAGAATTCCGGGTCATAAAAAGCTCAAAAATGTACTGTTTTGACTGAAATAAAATGCTATGGGTTAAGTACAGGTTAAGGGATGATCAAGAGGATAAAGATCTATCACTAAGAGTAAAGATTCATCTGTAGATTAGCTCTTTAAATCTTGAATTTGCTCAGCAAAGGAGCAAGAGTAGCCAAAACCCTCTACTTCGCTTTTGATAGAGTCAAAAGCTTTTCGATTCGGTACTCCTTTCTTCAAGAAATGAATAGCAAAATCCTACAACAACAAGATACTAGGATCTCCCCAGCGGAGTCGCCAGTTTGTTGTGGGGAAAAGTATCCGATGCGGATGACACTAACCCTTTCTAAAGGTGACAGACTTTAGCAACAACTGAATGACAAAGTTTTCATGTTCATCTTTATGAAAGCACAGAGAGAATAGAAAGAGGATCAACCAACCTGGTGTCTTGCGCTTAGTCGATCCTTGTCCTTCTCGCTTTGTATCCCGTTCCCAGCTCTTTACTCTCCAAGCCGATCCAGCTACACACAGAATCTGCACAACAAAAGAGAGCAAACTACGAGATACAAGCAATCATAATTGAAGCATGGACTAGGTTGCATCAAATATACATGTAAACACAAAAGCATCTATGTAAAACAAGTATATAGAAGAACATGCAAACTTTATTGATAGAAAGTAACAGGGTTCCAGAGGAAGTTACAACCAATGATGTTGGCCCCAATCCAGCAGCACCTCCTCGGCAGCAAGAACTCTCTTCTTCACCTCTAGTAAAACAATCACCCAATAATCCTGGCAGTATACCAACAGCACCTCCTTGCTTATACAAAATTCCAGCCTCCCCTAGACCTCATAGAAGAGCTCTATATATAGGAGGGAAGAGGAAAGGATGAGTCAGCTGGAGGCTGGCATATAGCTGACTAGTGTCCTCTCCATCTTCTGTTAATCTTCAGTTCCTGTGTCCACTTGGAGATCCTTGCTTACACATGGTGATCAAGTACCTCTTACTCATCACAGGGCGAATCTCATGACCCAAGTGTCAGTTTGGAAGCTTCCTGGGCAAATGACACCTTGCAGGATGACTGTGCCACTTGGCCAATCTCGCCCAGCGCAGGTAGCCTTCATTGTTTTTGACTTCCAGCGCAGGTACAGAGTGGGACAGTTGCAATACAGCGCAGAAGCTCAGTTAAGCACCTGACATGATCCAAAATAAGCCTTTTCTGAAGTGTTTTTAGGTGGAGAACTGATTGGAAGTGCTGTTGATTGATGACCTTGTTCTTTTAGGGGTAAGAACAACATGTTTAGGGACTGAGGATCCCTGTAATTATCGATATTCCCTGCTCCTTGACGCGAGGCACAAAAATGTCTATAACAATATTAGGTTGGGCGAACCTACCTATGGTTTTCGGTCCATGGTTTTGGACACAATGGTTTTCGGTCCATGGTATTGGATGATTTGTCATGTATAAATATGTATTGTAACATTGAAAGGAACATAATGAAAATCAAGCTGGTAGTCCCAGTTTTGGGATCCAGGGGAAAATCTCTGTGTATATGTGTTTTATGTGTTATGCGCTCGCATTGTTTATTTTTCTGTGTTTTAGAATTCATATGCTGGGAATTTCTATACAGGGTTAAAACCTACACCGAGGTTGCAGAACAGGGGGGACCTCATCATGACAGAGACTAGATGATGGTGCTCTACAGGAGGATCTTCGATTTAGATACAACATATTACTGACCGGGGTGACAAAGCATTGGTGGCATGAACTAGAAGACTAGTATACAGATGAGTGCACAAGTCTTCTCCTGGAGTGGCGAGCAATCACGCGGTGTCATGCTATGGCCGTTCAGGTAGTACGAGATCTACGGGTTGGGGGGATGGAGCTATTGGCTCAGGAATATCCAGATAATAGTGATTAGGCCTAGGGACATGTGGGTCCCCATTTTTGTTTTATGATAACATGCCGGTGAGCATGTCAGGTGTATTTAGATTAGTGGACTCAAAACACTATATGACGATACATATTTATGCATATTTTTGTGTGACGATGGTGGTTTTCCATTTGTTTATGGATGTCTTCATACATGTGATAAATGAAAATTTATAATTTTATTTGTAATGGTATCTACATAGTGATTTTGGGCTCTAAGCACATGATTGAATGAAATGGATTCAAATTCACGCATCAAAAGCTTAACTCGTAGATATTTTCTAAATAAGACTGGATTATGCACACGATAAACACCATTCAATTGCATGATGAGTAGCAAGGAATCTAGACAAACATGAAGGTGAAGGATGTTATGGTCAAGGGCATTGGCTTACAAACATATCACAACATCATATTCAGTATAGTTATTGGTGGCAGATCCAATGCAAACGCCGTTGGAGTGGACTAAAGAATGTCAAGGGGTGAAAATGGCCCAAGCTGCCAAGGCAAGATTCCTGGTGAAGCGACTCGCATGATCAGCAAAACTGATATAAGGCGTGGATGATGGATCCATATAAAAGACACAAGAAGATAATGTGTAATAATGTGGGGGATGTAAACAACCTAAATGCAAGAAGAAAGATGGATATACATGCATTTTGATGGGAAATGTTATGGGTAAAATTTCTTGACGTAAAGTGCATTTCGAGGATTAGGAAGGATTTCTCCTTATGGATCCTCTAATAGGTATGCCCCCTTTCCCAAACACTTATGGATGATATAAGGCCCTAGCCATAATGGTTCAAACTTTCCACGCCCCAGGACATCATGAGCTTGGTCATACATGAGAACAAGGTCACCTTCATGGAAGGTACGAGGGTGGACTTTGCAGTCATACTAAGCTTTGGTGCACTTTTTGGCCGCTTCGGTGGTTTGCAATGCAACACAACGGTCTTCGTAAGCACACTCAACCATGATAAGTCATTGTTCTAAGGGTTGGGTGTCCAGGAGGAGTTCGACGATAAAGTGAAAGGAAGGGATTTCGCACTCGATTGGTAAAACTGACTCCTCTCCAAAAACAAGGCGGAAAGGAGTGAACTCGGTGGCGGTATTGACAAAAGTTTTATAGGAACAAAAAGAAGGGAAGATCATTAAATTCCAAATGGTCTTATGTTTATTCACCATCCGTTGAAGCATAGTCTTAAGGATCTTGTTGACATCTTCAACTTGCTCATTGCCTTGAGGATAATAAGATGATGAATATTGATGTTCAAATCCGAACAGAAAGGATAGATCATGCCATACCTCATCTTCAAAGTGTCGGCCAAGTCGGAGATTAATTCTTTCAGAACCCAGAATCAAGCAATAACATGGTTAAAAGAGAAGAGGGTTGCAGTAGTCACAGTATTATTGAACATTGGCATGGCTTCAGCCCATTTCGTAAAATATTCAACAACCACAATAATATACTTGTGGTTATTAGCGGATGGGGGTCAACACTCCATAAGTTCAATAGCCCATTTATATAAAGGACCGGATGTGACAACTGGACGAAGGGGAACGGGTGGAGCTCGTGCCTTAGGGGTGTATAACTAGAAATTGGGACAATGTTTGACTACCACAATACAATCACTAAAGAGAGAAGGCCAAAAGTACCTGGCATGCATTATTTTCTGGGCAGTGGCCATTCCAGAGAGGTGGCCACCAAAAGCATCGCCATGGCAGGCATTGAGCATGTTAGCACCTAAATCTGCCTTAGGCTGAGGGAAGGTAAAATTCAGGGTAACCACAAACCATGCTCAGTCTGGTAGCTAGCCCTACCAGAACAGGAGAGGGCTCTCTCCAGGTCACACTCAGGAAAATGAACAAGAGGGTTTGAGATGACTCAAAAATGAATACTGATTTTAGGCTAGGTAAATAAATATGATAGAGGTATTTTGATGAATTACTGAGTTTTTTGGGATGTGTGGGACCAAGGAATAGCATGAGCAGAGAATTTAACTCAAAGACATAGATTATTTCGTGAGGCAAGACAGAAGGAAAGTCTAGCAATTAGATATGAAATAATATGAAGTGGAGAGATTGTTTAAGAGTGTGAAAAGGGCATAAATACATGAATCCTTTTCAACAGAAGAAAACATAGAACGTGAAAACTATCCCAAGGCAGAGCAGTACACTGAATTCTACCTTTTCTTACTTAGAAATATTTCACTGGAAACGAATATAAATGAAAATACGAAACATAACGAAATACATATGAAACATAAAGAAAAGACATTTGCTAAACTCACGCCACAGGAATCTCATGAACCAGAGTTGCAACCTTTCATTAATTCTCTGTCAAAATGTACAGTGAGTGACTGGGTTTCTCTCCCACAGTTTCCCAGAAATTCCAACCCTTTACAAAATGACTCTCAATACAATAAATAAGCTTTTCCATGAGAAATTCTATCAACCCAGGAAATGAAGAGCCAACCATCAGCAGTTAAATTTAATTTTCTATGAGGACCAATTAGAAAAAGCAAACATGAGAGTAGATTTTTTGGGTGGCTGTTCGCCTTCATTTGGCCACTTGGATAGAAGCCAAAAATGTTTTTTAAACTTTGCCTTTGATGCCGAGAAAAATGTATTGTAAATGAGCGGGCCCACTTGGAGAAAATTTCGAATCGAAATTTCGCGAAGCGGGAGTGATTTTGGCCTTTGGGTCTCTGTGCGCCGCGCCAAAAACTGTATGCATCGCGCCACTTTGGAGCTGGTTTTGAGGCACTTTTCGAAGTCCAAATTGAGCCCAAGTGTGCCTGTTGGAAATCCCTACCTTTCTACTTTCCAACCCAAGTGAAATTTCTGAATTTGGTGCCCATTTGCCCCTCCAAAACCGAAATCTCCCAAGACTGCTTCCTGTGTGTCAAAATAGGGGCAGAGAGGTCACTTTTTGGGTGTTTTTGACCTTCTGAGGACTCAAAACTGGCCCAAACTTCTTGGTAATCCACCAACAGTCATGATTTTCCATTGAAAATCCAAAAATGTAAACTTTTTGTCATTTGGATCTCCCTAGCGAAAGCGCGCGCCAGGTGGCGCGGCGCACAGGGAGAAAAACCCTATTTTTTGCACAAAAATTTACAAAAATGCCCCAAATTTCTTGAAATTTGGGCTGGAGCTTCCTTATCAAGTGTTATGTTGGGCTAAAGAGGCTTCGGCCAATATCTGAAGTCGATCGAGCTCCCTTTGCCTCTTTTTCTTCTTGATTGCCTTCCTTAATTTCGCCTTCAAATTCCTAATTCGGGCCTTGCACACTTTATTTCGCGCCATGTAGTGGAAAGCCATGTGTCTCAGCAATGCATGGTCCTTGTCAGCTTTGTCCAGCAGCCTCTCTCAATGCATGTTAACTCTCTCGAGATTGGCCTCCTGATCCTCATTAATTTCTTGCTCCAATGACGTGAGCTCAACTCTTCTCCTTTGTGCAGCTTGGCGATGCTCACGAATGTTTTGTAGCTCCATGATCACTTGCTGATCCTCAAGCTGTTTGTTCCTCTGCTCCAGATATTTCATGTTCCATTTGGCTCTTTCCAAATCAAGGGACAAGGCTTGAATCTCTGTTTGCTGCTCCTGGATGATCTCTTTAAGCTGTGCACTTTGCGGATCTGTATCTGTATCATCATCATGAAGGAGAACGAATTCAGTCTCTTGTTCACCTGATGGTCCCTCATCATGCATTGGCTCCTTACCTCTGTCATGTACCTGTAGTGCTGATGTCGGAAGCGAGGCCCCTTCCACCCCGGGTGGAGATAACACTCGCTTTGTTGCTGCAAACAAATGTCTATCACCCCTCTGATATGTGACAAATACCGAAACACTGGCGGTCTCATGGTGCTCATACTGATGAGAAGGTTCCCCTGCCTCAAATCTAGTCTCTAGAGGTCCCTGTGAAGCTCGAAAGAAGTCACGGGAGATGAAATCATCCCAAGTGATGCCCTGTAGATCAAGCTAATGCACCACCAAAATCTTGATGAGAGAAAAATGATAAACACTGTTAAGTTGCTGCTGAGGGGTTTTATGTTGTATAAAGGTGGTCATCCTCTCTATGTTCCGGCAAATGAAATATGGGATGTTCATCATCCGTACCCTGGTAAAATGCATGAGCAACCTGATGTGATAAGCATAAAGACGAGAGAATCGTCCCTCACAGCTGAAGTATTTCATAATCAATCTCATTAGTGGAGCATATTCATCTTTCAGATACCGGAATGGAAAGACCCTTTTGAGCTGCCTCAAGAAAGTGGTTTTAATATATGGCTCATAATGATGCCGATCAATCTTCTGCTTCTTGTTCCATGGTTCTCCAATGTTTGGTATGCCGGTTGCTAATGAGACAGATTCTGGTGTAAGTGTGAAGGTGACACCAGCTAAAGTAACCTGATCTCCATGTAAATGCAGCACAAATAGATGAGCCAGCTCATGATGAAATTGAACACTAGCCACCTTTTGACAAAACTCAAAGCATGACTGACGCTGGAAACATGACATAGCAAGAGGGCAGGCCTGCAATTCTGTAAGGGTGGTCGGTTCTTCTCTAACATGTCTGCCACTTTTGTGAGGCCTCCGGGGAGCCTGTTCTTCCGAGGATGAGTCGCTTTGGGTTTCCATTTCATAGTCCGATGCATGTTCAGATGCCATGACTGTTGTTTTTCCACTGTCTTAGAGAAAAAGATGCTGATGATAAAACTGTGTTTGGATTGATTTTGCGATGTGTTGAAATCTGCCACCAAGGGGAAAAATGCAACAATGGACTGTTAGGAAGGGGAATAATATGAAGGGATTAGGGACTATGAGGAGGAATTTTATTTAGGGACATGTAGGGGGTTTAGGAAATTTTATATGGGGTAGGGTTTGGGGTGTTAGGAAATTTTGTATGGGGTAGGGTTTGGGGTTTTACCTCTGACAAATGAGTGGAGGGGATAGGGAATAGGATTTTAGTAGCATTTTAGGATAGGGAAAAATGGAAAAAGTGGAATAGGGAAGAAGGGAATGAGGAAAAGAAGGAAAAATGAAATGGAGGAGGAATCTTGGCGCCAACACAATGAATTTGCAACCCTAACAGCATTTGTTTTGATGACTTTAAGTGGTAGGGTTTAAGAGTTTTTGTGCAACCATAAGTAACCATAAACCATCATCATACTAACATAAAAATGGATGAAACACTGAGAGATCGACCCCACCTGGCAAATTCAAGGGATTGAAAGGCAATTTGTTGCAATTCTGAGCAAAATCGGGCTTTTATGTGTATGCGCCGCGCAGCATACCCAGTGCGTCGCGCCATTTGAGTGCGTCACGCCCGTGTTATTTAACACTGTGTGGTTGCGCCCAGTGCGCCGCGCCACTCCACCTGTGCGCCGCGCTCCAACCTTTAACACAGTCACGGCCTTTCAAACTGCAGTTTGTTCTTCAACCTCCAAATTCGACTTTGCTATAAGATTTCATGAATGTAACTTGATACAAATGATTTATATACTTGGAGAAATATCTTGCAAGAGTTGGATTTGATTTTTTCTTTCTCCAAAACCCATTTTGTAATGTTTTCACTTTGGAACTTTTTCACAATTAATACAACTCTTCTTTTCACACTTCCTTTTTATTTCTTTGACTAAAATGATGAAATTTTTGGCAATTTTTTGCAAGGGTAGCCGACATGGAATTTGGCTAAGGAGACCAGGGCTGTGCTTGGAGAAATCCACTGAGAAACTTTTGAAAATTATTACAAATGACAAACTGTTGACTTTTCTTCAAAACAGAGTTTTGAAGAACAGTCGTAATCTATCAACATGACGATGAAAATCTTTGAATCACAACTTTATAAGAGCCTCCCTCTGGCCTTGCTGGCTTTATCGAACATTGTTTGAAGACCAAATGACTAATCCCTAGACTTAATGACCGAAATGACTCTTGTCCATTAAAAGATCAAACATTGACTGTCATGGAATTTAATACACATTGATGAAAAGACCTAAGCCAGCAGGTACAAGACATGAGGGGAATGAATGATAAGGCCCTTCCGTCAGATTATGGCATGCCCTTAGCGGAATGCAGCTGAGTGAATGGAGCGAGACACCTAAAAATGAAATGCAGAAAGAGTTTTGATCTCTGACGGAGGACTGACAAGACCGACTCTAACATGGGCTCCAATGGGGGATGGTAGCTCCTTGGAGGTGCCAAGAACGGCAGATCTTTGGGAGAGTAGACAATGCCTTCGTCCATTGGGCTATGGAGTCATTATTTCGACAAAAAACACAAGACTCTGACTCATTTATTGACTAAAACCTGACTCAAACCGACTCAATTATGAAACCAAAATGACTGAAAAACTAACTCAAATTTGATCTTAAAATGACTCGAAGACTGACTTGACAAACTCTAACCAAAACTGAAATAAAATGGTATTTACAGTGACAATGGAAATAGCAGAAACAACTCAGAAGTGGTACCGCTTGAGCAGCTGACCATTGATCGGCCCTCCTGGACAATCTTCCCCGTTCATTTCCTTCAGAAGAAAGGCATTCTGACCCCGATATGCTGCAATCTTGAAGGGACCTTTCCAGAGATTCTCGAATTTACCGTGCTTACCCTTTTCCTCATTCCTTGCATCCCACTTCAGCACTACATCATCCAGCTGAAATTTGTCCACCTTTGCTTTTCTGTCATAAATTTTCTTAATCTTCTCCTGCAACTTGGATGTGTTTTGGAAAACTTCTTCTCTGGTCTGCTACAAATGGATCATTTGATTCAATCTTCTTTGCATAGGATCATCTTCACTGCCGGATTCCTGAAGAATTTTGACTACCAAGGCTGCAAGAGAGGTAGGAAACAAGGCATCAACTCCATACACAAGCTCAAAGGGGGACATACCAATGGATTTCTTCTGACTGACCCGATCTGCCCAAAGTGCATTGACCAACTTCTTATGCCAGCTCTTCTTGTTGATTTCCAACAGCTTCTTAATGATGTTGACCAAAGATTTGTTAGAGGACTCCGCCAATCCATTGCCTTGCAGATGATAGGCAGTTGAGTGACCCAAAATGATGTGATATTTATGACAAAACTCTACCATCCTTTTTGATTTGAAAGCTATTGCGTTATCAGTGATTAACTTATTCGGGCAACCAAAGCGAGACAAGATGTTATTTTCAAGGAATGAAATAATTACCGCATCTGTAGCTTGTCTGGTGGGAATTTCTTCGATCCATTTCGTGAAGTAATCTGTTGCCGTGAGAATCCATCGATGCTGACCAGAAGAAGTGGGATGAATTTCACCAATGAAATCCAACCCCCATTGCTGAAAAGGGGCACTCACCTCAATGGGCTTAAGTGGAAAAGGCTGTAATTTCTGCCTTCCTTCAAAAATCTGGCATTTATGACAGCTCTTGACAACCTTGTATACATTAGCAAACAATGTTGGCCAATAGTATCCCACTCTCATAACTTCATTTGCTGTTGTTTTCCAAAAAAGGTGACCACCACAATCTCCTTCGTGGAAATCCTCCATGACTTGCTTTGCTTCTTCTTCCACCAAACAATTCAAAAGAATGCCATCGAGATCTTTCCAATAAAGTGTAGAATTTAGAATGAAAAACTTGGCACCCTTTAATTTGAGAGTTCTAGCTTTGTTTTTAGTCATGTTGGGTGGTGGTGACAAATTTTGAAGCACATATATGATGTCTAAATACCACGGAGAAAGAGCAAACATTCCAGATACCTGAATTGACAAACCTTCCTCATTCTTATCGGACATAGCAGTGATCAGATTTATGTCTAAGGCGTGCAAGTTTGATTCGGCCATTAACTTTGCCAATCCCTGTCCTTTAACAAGCTTTGTGGGCTTTATTTCCACATCATATTCCAACAAAGCTACAATCCACTTGCCTCGTCTTCCTTCCGGATCGGTCTGCACTAAAACATCTTTGACAGCAGCGTTAGGAACATAAGCCAGAATATGAGAATGCAGAATGTATACCCGAAAATATTTCAATGCTTTCACAAGTGCGAGGGCTTGCTTCTCAATGATGTTGTACTTTAAGGCTGCATCTCTTATAGTTCGGCTGAAGAAAGCAATGGGTCTTTCATGATCATCTATTTTCTGCATCAACACCGCTGCCATAGTATGGTCCGAAGCAAATGAAAACAATATAAAATCCTGAGTGTATTACGGGCTGATTAGAAATGGAGCTGAGGAAAGATCCAATTTGACTAAATTGAAAGATTTTACAGCCTCTTCCATCCACTTCACTTGGTTGTCCTTCTTAAGCATGTTTGTGATCTCTCTTAGGTGCTCAGCAAGATTAGGTACAAAGCGGTGTAAAAAATTCATTTTACCATTGAAAGAATGAATCTCCTTCTTATTTCAGGGCAGATCGATTTGCTGAGTAGCTTGTACACATGTTGTAACGATACGAATGTCGTCTTTTGAGATGATGTGTCCAAGTAGTTTGCCCACCTCCATGGCAAACAAGCTCTTTTTCGGATTCAGCGATAGACCATATTTTCTGCACTTTTGAAAGACAGTTTTCAGATGATACATGTGTTCTTCATCAGATTTGGAAAACATTGTCAGATCATCAAGGTATACAACCAAAAAGACATCCTTCTCATTTGCGAAAGCCAAGTCCATTGCCCGCTGAAAGGTGGCACCCGCGTTCTTCAAACCAAAAGGCATTTTAGCGTAATGAAAAGTTCCCCACGGAGTGGTGAACGTTGTCTTGTCTCGGTCATCTTCATGGACAACAATTTGGTTATATCCAGAATAACCATCAAGTAGTGACATACGAGATGCTCCAACTACTTGCTGAAGTATATGATCCATTTTGGGTAGTGGGTAGTTAACTTTCAATGAAACTTTATTGAGATTCCTAAAATCAATGCACAAGCGAATCTCACCTGTCTTCTTCCGCACGAGCACCAAATTGGAGATCCAATCCGAAAATCTGATGGGAATGATGATTCCTGATTTGTACAACCTGTTTATCTCCTTTTCAATTGATGGCAGCAGTTTTGGATTTAGCCTTCTCAACTTCTGTCTAAAAGGTTTCTGATTAGGCTTAATGGGTATAGTGTGCTGAATTATATTGGTACGTATGTCTTCAAGTCAGAATAGTCCCAAGCAAACACATCAGCAAATGAAGACAGCAAACTCATGTATTTGGCTTTCATCTTTTGTGGCAATGCTTTAGACAGTTTTACCATTTTAGGATTAGCAGTTGTTCCGATATTGACCTCTTCAACACCCTTCTCTGTTGGTTGCAATGTTGGTTTGCGGGCTACGTCATCTTGATCAAAGAGTTCTTCTAAAGGTATCAAGCCTTTAGGAATGATGTTATCATTTAGTTGCAACACGTCCATTTGATTGATATGCACCTCATCTTTTCCATCATCATTTTCTTCATCAATTGAGGTCTCTTTGAACTTACCTTTGTTTTGCAGAAAATCATCAATCTCCTCATCATCTTGGAAAACTTGCCAATATCTCTGATTGTCGGGGACAGTCGGACAATGCTTGACATGGATTTCGAATTTATTACTGGAGTTCATTGGAATCTTCAAACTACTGGCTGCCTTAGCAAGAGCATCAGCAATGCGGTTTTGAACACGAGGCACACATGTCAAGGTATATTCTGAAAATAGTTTCACAGTGTCTAGAACTACATTCCGGTAAGCCCGCATCTGAGGATGCTTTGCTTGATATTTGCCTCTGACCTACTTAATAACCAATTCAAAGTCGCCATATATTGCAATCCTCTTAGCATTCAGCTTTCTTAGAATCTTTAGGCCAGCAATCAGAGCTTCATACTCAGCCTCATTGTTCGAACAATCAAAAGCTAATTTGTAGGAGCATACCCGCACATTACTAGGCACCTTGTTCAGGGCAGAGAAAGGACTGCGTACCCAAATACCAATTCCAGCACCATCATTTCCCACTGCACCGTCGAAATCCATGGTCCACAAACCTTCTTCTTCTCCTTCCAAGTGCTGAAATTCTGCTGGCTCTGTTTTTCCTGCTTGTTGTCCATTACCTTCAGCTGATTTCTCAATGGTGTTTTGTTGTTCTCGTCCTTCTTTCTTCAAAACTTCTCTGAAATTGTCTACTATTTCTGGAATACTTTCTGCTTCTACTAACTGACTATCAATATCATTAAAACTATCTGAATACAAAACAAAAGACTCTAGATCTATATGTACATAATTAATTGGATGATTAATGGGTTTCTCCTTGCTTGTAATCATGTATTTCATTTTTTGTTCCCGATATAGTTTTCTCATCTGGCCAAACACCAAAATTGTTGCATAGGAGAAATCTAGTTGTAGTGTCCCTTTCAGTTTTGCTGCCCAAGACCTGGAAAGAAGCATGTCGAACCTGGGAGGAATATCCGCTACCACAATATCCATCAGAACATTCTTCACTGGGATTTGATCCAGACTTGCAACCAAGTCTTTGATGAGCCCGATACATCTTACTCTGTTGGAATCAAACGAATAGAGATCATGGTATTTCCGAGTGACGTCCAAACCCAACTTATCCATGATAGCCTTGGGCATGAGATTGTGAGAAGCTCTGGAATCGAACATGGCATTGTGTAACACAAAATCATGCAGTCTTAAACTGATATAAAAAGGTGGCACATCATTATCTGGAGACTCACCATTCAATGCTGGCCCAAAAATCATTTCGGGTTGATCATCTTCGACAGTCACCATATCAAATGTTGGATCACAATTTAAAATTTTAGAAACTTGCCCTCTATAACTGCTATTCTTCATTATTTCAGTCAAGGGAATGGATACCTTCAATTTAGAAATTTCATTCTCTAAACTAAAAACGGAAGTCTTTTCTACCTCTTTGACTGGGACTTCTTTCCTTTCCTTTTCTCTCGATACAATTTGCTGATTTGATTTTTCTGCTGATGGTGAATTGCTGTTGTCAGGTCCGAGTGCCCCTTTGCCTTTCTTTTGTGCAACTGAAGAATCATTCTTTGATGTCGAAACTTCCTTCCTCTTCTGAACTGGGTTAACTGGCACATCTCTGTTTCTAAGTGAATATTGCTGCTGCTGAGCGGACAGAGAATTCATATAGCCTCTTTGATACTCCTCTGATTATTCTTCCAAAACTGTGTCACTTGCTAGAATGAAATCTGCGTCTTTGTGTGTAGCTGAACTTTCCGCATACTCCTCCTCTTTAGTAACGTAAGTAGGCAAATCATCCGGAGTAAAGAAGTGGTTCTCTTCCCCTATTACCTTCCCTTCCTCATCAGACTCTGGTCCATGCACAAAATTTTGCTGAAGAGGTGTCTGTACTGGCTGTTGTGCTATTTGATCCTGGCTCGTTGATCTCTCTGCCTTATCCTATATTGTGGATGCTGCTGGCCACGAAAGTTAGGATTTCTAACTTGTGGCTCAGGTTTGTCGAGTTTCACCCTTTCAAGCATCTGCTCTACCTTCTTGAGTAATTTATCCATCGAGGAAGACTCTTCCTTGACTGTGACCTTCTTGTCTGCTTTTGCTCTAGCCCTCTTGGACAGCAGATTTGCTTCAACGCTGACCGCGATTTTCTGCATGTCTTCCATTGTGGCCGGCTCTCTCTCTCTCAGTTGATAAGCCATGTCAGCATCAAAACCATCCGGAAATTTCATCATGGCTAGTCCCACAGGTGGCCTTAGATGATCACGAATTTCATTATAAACGGAATTGAATCTAATGCAGTAGTCTTGGACCGAATCACCAGCATTTCGTTTGATCTACTCATATTCAGCCAGAATTTGAAGAGGGTTCTTTTTCACTTCCCATCGGTCTAAAAATTGTCTTTGCAGTTTGGCCAAGGTAGTGATACGTGCAGCTGGCAAACCTCTGAACCATTTCCTAACTTCACCTGCAAATGTAAGTACAAAGAGTCTCATTGCTACATTTTCTGCGTCGATCTCATGAAGGTCGTAGAAATCTGCCATTCTGTCCACATGTTTCTGAGCGGTAACGCTGTGACGGGCACCATCAAACAAAGGGATTTTGCTTTGATAATCTGTGGGCATATCATCTAAAACTTGAGGCAGCACAAGAGGTGCAAAATGGGCAGCCATCACTCTTGGTGGGTTTGGTCTTGGAGGTGTTGGATGGGTGTGTGCAGTTTGTAGGGAATTAAAAATTTGAGTTTGAAGTTGTGTCGCAAAATAATTATCAATTGACCAGTTAGCCCTTTCAGTTTCTAAGTCTATAAGAAACTGTGGATTGGGGACAGTAGAGTCAACAGCCCTTTCGGATTTGGTCTCAAACAATGATATTTCAAACCGCTCATCAAACTCAAGCTCTTCAAGATACTCAAAAATGTCAGGACATGAATGGGATTTGAACACGGGAGTTATAGAGCTCTCTTGACGAAGGAGTCTTGGAATCAAATTGGGGTTTTCGTAGATATGAGGAGGATCTGGATCTGGATTGGCTCTGGTATATCGTCTTGAAGCCAGTGTGCTATTTTCGAAAAAATCAGAAGGACATGAACAACTTACTCAGCCTATCAAATCCTAAACTTATCATCCGGAAGCTTAGAATTATCAGAAGTACGGGGTGTTCGTAGGTTAAGCCTGCCATTTACGCAACGGAGAAGACTAACAAACAAAGAAATTTGATTCCCCAGCGGAGTCGCCACTATGTTAGCACCTAAATCTGCCTTAGGCTTAAGGAAGGCAAAATTCAGGGTAACCACAAACCACGCTAAGTCTGGTAGCTAGCCCTACCAGAACAGAAGAGGGCTCTCTCCGGGTCACTCTCAAGAAAATGAACAAGAGGGTCTGAGATGACTCAAAAATGAATGCTGATTTTAGGCTAGGTAAATAAATATGAGGTATTTTGATGAATGACTGAGTTTTATGGGATGTGTGGGACCAAGGAACAGCATGAGCAGAGAATTTAACTCAAAGACGTAGATTATTTCGTGAGGCAAGACAAGCGGAAAGTCTAGCAATTAGATATGAAATAATATGAAGTGGAGAGATTGTTTAAGAGTGTGAAAAGGGCATAAATACATGAATCCTTTTCAATAGAAGAAAACATAGAACGTGAAAACTATCCCAAGGCAGAGAAGTACACTGAATTCTACCTTTTCTTACTTAGAAAGCTTTCACTGGAAACGAATATGAATGAAAATACGAAACATAATGAAATACATATGAAACATAAAGAAAATACATTTGCTAAACTCACGCCACAGGAATCTCATGAACCAGAGCTGCAACCTTTCATTAATTCTCTGTCAAAATGTACAGTGAGTGACTGGGTTTCTCTCCCACAGTTTCCTAGAAATTCCAACCCTTTACAAATTGACTCTCAATACAATAAATAAGTTTTGCAATGAGAAAGTCGATCAACCCAGGAAATAAAAATCCAACCATCAGCAGTTACATTTAATTTTCTATGAGGACCAATTAGAAAAAAGCAAACATGAGCGTAGATTTTTTGGGTGGTTGTTCGCCTTCATTTGGCCACTTGGATAGAAACCAAAAATGTTTTTTAAACTTTGCCTTTGATGCTGGGAAAAATGTATTGTAAATGAGCGGGCCCACTTGGATAAAATTTCGAATCGAAATTTCGCGAAGCGGGAGTGATTTTGGCCTTTGGGTCTCTGTGCGCCGTGCCAAAAACTGTATGCGTCACGCCACTTTGGAGTTGGTTTTGAGGCACTTTCTAAAGTCCAAATTGAGCCCAAGTGTGCTTGTTGGAAATCCCTGCTTGTCTACTTTCCAACCCAAGAGAAATTTCTGAATTTGGTGCCCATTTTCCCCTCCAAAACCGCAATCTCCCAAGACTGCTTCCTGTGTGTCAAAATAGGGGCAGAGAGGTCACTTTTTGGGTGTTTTTGACCTCCATAGGACTCAAAACTGGCCCAAACTTCTTGTCCATGCACCAACAGTCATGATTTTCCATGGAAAATCCAAAAATGTAAACTTTTTGTCATTTGGAGCTCCCTAGCGAAAGTGCGCGCCAGGTGGCGCGGCGCATAGGGAGAAAAACCCTGTTTTTTGTACAAAAATTCACAAAAATACCAAAAATGCCCCAAATTTTTTGAAATTTGGGCTGGAGCTTCCCTATCAAGTGTTATGATGGGCTAAAGAGGCTTCGGCCAATATCTGAAGTTGATCGAGCTCCCTTTGCCTCTTTTGCTTCTTGATTTCCTTCCTCAATTTCGCCTTCAAATTCCTGATTCGGGCCTTGCACACTTTATTTCGCACCATGTAGTGGAAAGCCATGTGTCTCAGCAATGCATGGTCCTTGTCGGCCTTGTCTAGCAGCCTCTCTAAGTGCATGTTAACTCTGTCGAGATTGGCCTCTCGATCCTCATTAATCTCTTGCTCCAATGACGTGAGCTCAACTCTTCTCCTTTGTGTAGCTTGGCGATGCTCACGAATGTTTTGTAGCTCCATGATCGCTTGCTGATCCTCAAGCTGTTTGCTCCTCTCCAGATATTTCATGTTCCATTTGGCTCTTTCCAAATCAAGGGACAAGGCTTGAATCTCTGTTTGCTGCTCCTGGATGATCTCTTTAAGTTGTGCACTTTGCGGATCTGTATCTGTATCATCATCATGAAGGAGAACGAATTCAGTCTCTCGTTCACCTAATGGTCCCTCATCATGCATTGGCTCCTTACCTCTATCCTGTACCTGTAGTGCTAATTTCGGAAGCAAGGCCCCTTCCACCCCGGGTGGAGATAAAACTCGCTTTGCTGCTGCAAACAAATGTCTAGCACCCCTCTGATATGTGCTAAATACCGGCACACTGGTGGTCTCATGGTGCTCATACTGATGAGAAGGTTCCCCTGCCTCAAATCTAGTCTCTGGAGGTCCCTGTGAAGCTTGGAAGAAGTCACGGGAGATGAAATCATCCCAAGTGATACCATGTAGATCAAGTTGATGCACCACCAAAATCTTGATGAGAGCAAAATGATAAACACTGTTAAGTTGCTGCTGAGGGGTTTTATGTTGTATAAAGGTGGTCATCCTCTCTATGTTCCGGCAAATGAAATACGGGATGTTCATCATCCGTACCCTGGTGAAATGCATGAGCAACCTGATGTGATAAGCATAAAGACGAGAGAATCGTCCCTCACAGCTTAAGTATTTCATAATCAATCTCATTAGTGGAGCATATTCATCTTTCAGATACCAGAATGGAAAGACCCTTTTGAGCTGCCTCAAGAAAGTGGTTTTAATATATGGCTCATAATGATGTCGATCAATCTTCTGCTTCTTGTTCCATGGTTCTCCAATGTTTGGTATGTCGGTTGCTAATGAGACAGATTCTGGTGTAAGTGTGAAGGTGACACCAGCTAAAGTAGACTGATCTCCATGTAAGTGTAGCACAAATAGACGAGCCAGCTCATGATGAAATTGAACACTAGCCACCTTTTGACAAAACTCAAAGCATGACTGACGCTGGAAACATGACATAGCAAGAGGGCAGGCCTGCAATTCTGTAAGGGTGGTCGGTTCTTCTCTAACATGTCTACCACTTTTGTGAGGCCTCCGGGGAGCCTGTTCTTCCGAGGATGAGTCGCTTTGGGTTTCCATTTCATAGTCCGATGCATGTTCAGATGCCATGACTGCTGTTTTTCCACTGCCTTAGAGAAAAAGATGCTAATGATAAAATTGTGTTTGGACTGCTTTTGTGATGTGTTGAAATCTGCCACCAAGGGGAAAAATGCAACAACGGACTATTAGGAAGGGGAATAATATGAAGGGATTAGGGACTATGAGGAGGAACTTTATATAGGGACATGTAGGGGGTTTAGGAAATTTTATATGGGGTAGGGTTTGGGGTGTTAGGAAATTTTGTATGGGGTAGGGTTTGGGGTTTTACCTTTGACAAATGAGCGGAGGGGATAGGGAATAGGATTTTAGTAGCATTTTAGGATAGGGAAAAATGGGAAAAGTGGAATAGGGAAGAAGGGAATGAGGGAAAGAAGGAAAAAGGAAATGGAGGAGGAATCTTGGTGCCAACACAATGAATTTGCAACCCTAACAGCATTTGTTTTGATGACTTTAAGTGGTATGGTTTAAGAGTTTTTGTACAACCATAAGTAGCCATAAACCATCATCATACTAACATAAAAATGGATGAAACACTGAGAGATCGACCCCACCTAGCAAATTCAAGGGATTGAAAGGCAATTTGTTGCAATTTTGAGCAAAATCGGGCTTTTATGTGTATGCGCCATGCAACATACCCAGTGCGTTGCGTCATTTTTGTGTGTTGCGCCCGTGTTATTTAAAACTGTGTGGTCGCGCCCAGTGCGTCGTGCTCCCTCAGTGTGCCGCGCCACTCCACCTGTGCGCCGCGCTCCAACCTTTAACACAGTCACGGCCTTTCAAACTGCGGTTTGTTCTTCAACCTCCAAATTCAACTTTGCGATAAGATTTCATGAATGTAACTTGATACAAATGATTTATATACGTGGAGAAATATGTTGCAAGAGTTGGATTTGATTTTTTCTTTCTCCAAAACCCATTTTGTAATGTTTTCACTTTGGCACTTTTTCACAGTTAATACAACTCTGCTTTTCACACTTCCTTTTGATTTCTTTGACTAAAATGATGAAATTTTGGGCAATTTTTTGTAGGGGTAGCCGACATGGAATTTGGCTACGGAGACCAGGGCTGTGCTTGGAGAAATCCACTGAGAAACTTTTGAAAATTATTACAAATGACAAACTGTTGACTTTTCTTCAAAACAGAGTTTTGAAGAACAGTCGTAATCTATCAACATGACGATGAAAATCTTTGAATCGCAACTTTATAAGAGCCTCCCTCTGGCCTTGCTGGCTTTATCGGACATTGTTTGAAGACCAAATGACTAATCCCTAGACTTAATGACCGAAATGACTCTTGTCCAATTAAAAGATCAAACATTGACTGTCATGGACTTTAATACACATTCATTAAAAGACCTAAGCCAGCAGGTACAAGACATGAGGGGAATGAATGATAAGGCCTTTCCGTCAGATTATGGCATGCCCCTAGCGGAATGCAGCTGAGTGAATGGAGTGACACACCTAAAAATGAAATGCAGAAAGAGTTTTGATCTCTGACGGAGGACTGACAAGACTGACTCTAACAGAGCACTTGCTCAACTTTAGGATGGGTGAGACAATGACCAAGGACAATATCGACACCACTACAATAGAGATCATCACCGATGAGGAGGTAGTGGGGGGCTTGATGTCAAATACACCGTCGATCATCACGATTAAGATGGGCGGTGAATTTCTATGTTTCCATATATGTAAGGATGTCACCACATCGTGGATCATCTTAGGTAATGGCGAAGAAGTGTTCATCTGAAAGATTGTTAGTAACCAACAGATCAGTTGCATCGATGAGGAATTCGGAAACGAGTTCAACGAGGCCAAACCTTTCTTACTTTTCGGCGTGAAAAACTCAACATCATATTCTTGAAGGATAACAATCCAACGGACATACTTCCTGTTGATGATCCATCGACTCAATACAAAATCCATGTGGCTGGAATTAGTCACAACTCTCATGGTATGCATAAGGATATAATGGCGGAGTTTCTGAACAGAGAACACGACATCCAACACTAGATTTTCTTCATGGAAATAGGACACAGTGGAACTGTTGAGGTTCTTACTAACATGTATATGATATGCTCCATTCCTGCATAATCCTCCTATATGAGGACTCCAGCAACGAATAGGTGGATGCAGAGATGTACAAGATGAAATCCCTTTCAAAGTTTGGTGGAATAATCAAGGGAACAGAAGTGAGAGCACGTTTAAGGGCATCGAAAGGTTGTTTAGCTTGGTCATCCCAAACAAATGGAATGGTAGATCGAAGGAGTCTAAGGAACCCATGAGTTGTTGTGGTGTAGTGAGGAACAAACCGACGAAGTGTAGAAGTGGGACCGAAATCCATAGGTAAAGGAGAGGTGGACTCATTACGGGCGGCCTCTAATTCATGAAGCACTTGAAGCGTTTCGCAAAAATCTTCGAGACAGGGACAATGATGGGAATAATGGCCATAGTTATCACACAAAGCATACAGGTGGTTTGTGAGTAACACTCGGATATTCTTAGCTGACTCGGGTAAGGTGACATGGACTTCAAGAAATTTAGAATCAAGGAAGGTATTAGTGACCACATCCTTAACATGAGGGAGTTTAGGATAGTTATTGGTGGTGTGACCGACAATATCACACAAGCGCAAGGAGGAAGAGGATTTGGTGGCTTAGGAGGAGCTGGAGTTGTTGGGAGAGCCTCGTCTTAGGTTCCCTTCTTTCGGGCTTTGCCCCCCTCACCAGATGATTTTGCAACGGGAGTAGGCTCCTGTTGAGGTTGCTTTGGAACTAAAGCAAAGGCAGGGGTAGGAAAAACTGGTTGGACCGAATTCAAAGCAGTGTAAGGTTTCAATTGATTAGGTGGAGTGTTTACGAGGGGGTCAACATACTAGATTGGGATCCCTAAGGTAATATTGGGTAAACTCAACGTAGCCATGATAGGTGTAGAATAAAATCCAGGAGGTGGGAATAAGAACGGTAAATGACCAAAAGGATCATGACCTAGAGGAATTGCTCCATAATGGTTAAGGCATGGGAGAATGGTTCCAGGCGAAAATGGATTAGGAGAGACATCGACGTAACAGACCTTTGGGGATCTTGGGAATAACCTCAACCTTAGGTGAAGGGATCTGTAAGGTACCGTCGGGTGACAATAGAGGCTCGGTGGAAACTTTGGGTTGGAACTTAATCGCAAACTTAGAAAATGGATTGTCATATTGGCATGATCGAGTTTGAAGGTTGACTTGCTCGGTATTTACCTCATCAGAATTCATCATAAGAATCTGATAATCATGGTGACTAGATGGTGGAGTTTCTTGAGTTGCTTGACCTTGTCTAGGTTGGGCAAATATGTATCCTTAGTGAGGAAAAGGATTGGTAAGTATGGCTGGTTGAGATGAATTAGGAGGAGGAGGAGGGGCGGTGGGCTACGACCCTTAAGACCCTGCTTGAGCTTCCCATACTTGTTGCATCTGAGGTAAAATAGGACACTCATGGGTATAATTACTATATACTCCACAACAAGCACAATGTTTGTTCGTATGAAGAGCCTTGTTTTGCTTGGGTTGACCGCCTTGTTGCTGGGTTGCAGGATTAGGTTGAGGACCCTGAGGGGCATTGGGTGGAGGACCCTAGTTGCCTTAATTACCTTGAGACTGTGGGTTCCTATTACCCTTCCCCTTGTTCCTTTTCTTGGGGTTAGGGGGATTGGGTCCACTCTGTTGAGCATACACTTGTCCTTGTGGAGGAGGTGGTTGTTGCGGTGGAGGGGGAGAAGGCATGGGGGGTTGGGATGCTAGTGCCGAAGGAGTGGGAGCGCTAGGTTGTGCATACTAATAATAAGGAGATGGGGCAACATTGGTATAATCAAGTTGTGCAATAGCTAGCCCTGGCATCGGTTGATGTAGACGGGGATATGCATATGGTGTGCTGGGACCTGAATAAGGATTTCCCTAAGGAGGATTGGGGGAGAGATAATTGTAAATGGAATTTGTCCCTCCCTAAGGCTGACCATAACTAATCTGAGGTGGATCATATGGTTGAGGGTGTGAAAGAGTTCCAACTATGCCATCCATGGCATGAGATGCCCCCGGTGCATTAGCAGCACTAGGCCGAGGCAGATCGGGGATGACAGTGTAAACATAACCTGACTGGGCATAAATCAGATCAAATTTTAGAGCTATTTGGAGTACCTCTTCCTCAAACTGAGCGAAGTGTGATGCGACATATTTTGGAATGGGGCCCAACATTGATCTAAGAAACCAATCCATATAGATTCAAACTTCAAAGTCAAGAGCTCTAAATATACTCCTCCTTCTATGCCATTCCTGCACATGGTCGAAAAGGCGAGTGGCAGAAATTTGACGAAAAGAAGTCAAAAGTTTGGTACTGGTATCATAATGGAGAGGTAACTAGAAATATGACATAAAAGTTGTGGCAAGAGTCACCAAAGTGGAATAGGTTGCTCTAGGTTGGTCGACATACCACTTAGTAATAACTCCAATGAGCGTGTGTTCGAACAAATGAAGATGGATGGAGTCTTCAGGAATGGAATTTGATGAACACCACATGTGGAAGGAGAGAACATGATTAGTTGGATCTTCTCCAGGATTACCTTCAAACTTTGGGATGTCTGAAGGGATTTTATTAGGCATAGTTGACCATGTGGGATCATGGAGAAGAGGATCACTAATAAGCTGGCTAAAATATGGGAGATTTAAACCAGCCATAAAAGGAAGCAAGGGACTATGAGTGACCACACCCGTGGGGGTTCCGCTGGTGGGGGTACCCTGGTTAGCACCTGGGTTCCCGCACCCACATTGGTGTTTGACGTGGTGGCGATATGGGGTTGAGAAGATGCATAATCAGAGGATGAACTGGAAGAATTAGCAGAGTCATAATCATGATCAAAATGATGACTCGATGGAGGACTAGGAGGATGTAATCTAACTTGACGAGGAGGAGTAATATGTCCTAACAAGAATTGAGGATGAAGACCTAAAATTCGATGTGACAAATGCTTAGGGGGCACAATGATGTCTAGACAATAACGATATAAGAACTAAAGGGTGATGATATGAATAAAAGAGTGATAAACAACAAGAAAACACCTAGTAAAGTGGTTCCAAGTGAAGCTAACTATTTTAATGATGTTACTCTAATACAAGAAAACACGTCCTATCAAATAAAAATATCTCTAGCCTATAGGTGTTCTAAATCCTCAAACAATCCTAGATCTATTGTTTCATATGGCCTTCCAAAGAACTTCTTACCTGACGGATTTTGATTCCCGCAAGCAGAGTTTTTTAGAGAAAGGTGGGGTAGAGAACCAATTGCTTCCCACCGCCATTCCTATGGGATGTTCTCCTATGATTGGTCACTACGGTTACCTTCGTCCCATGGGGGTGGTCGAGTCTTGAGCTTCTTGGTAGCCAACCACCACACGAAATTCCCTCCACGGGTTGAGTATCCCCGAGGAGAACTACTCGCATGATGACCTAGCCTAATCCCCTTTGAATCGAGTTTCTGATGCACTATGGATTTGATCATGGGATGGTGAAGTATTTTAAGCTCCCTAATATGTCAACTTCTATGTCTCAATGAAAGTGATCGATGGGTGTTATTGGAAGCCTATCCCACTGACCCTACATTTACACTACAAATATTGTTTCACCCTGATGCTGAAGTGGGTTTAATTTATGTGTGTTGGTTTATTAAGGTGTAGTGTTTCAAGTCTTAGCTTGGCAGTGTTAACCAAGCTCACATTCGCTTAAGGTGTGAGTGTGTGAAAATAATGTGTCAAGTGGATGAGTTAATTAAGCATGTTTCATGATGCCATGTGCTGCTAAAAGTAAAATGTTGAAATATTGTAAATAAATCTGAAAATGACAGAAAAATAAACAGTCAATCAAGCACACAAAACCCCACCCACAAGGGCTACTAAGTAGCTAAGCAAGAGAGGGAAAACAAGCTACTACAATTTTTCTTTTTGCAAAACATCAAGCACCTTTTTAACATGACTCGTGTGATCTTCCCATGTTCTATTGAAAAAAAGAATTTCATTAAGATACACAAGTACCAAATCATCAAGAAAAGGTCTGAAAATGCCATTCATCACACTAATAAATGTGTTCAAAGCGTTGCACAGTTTGAATGGCATCCCCAACCATTCAAACAACTCTTGTTTGGACTTGAATGCAGTCTTCCATACATCATGTTCTGCAATCCTAACCTAATGATAGCCACTGCGCAAGTCCAATTTTGTGAAATAGACAACATTTGTCAATTGATCTAATAAATCATCAATGTGAGGGAGAGGGTACCAATTCTTCACCATTATCTTGTTGAGTGCCCTGTAGTCCACACACATCCTCCATGAGCCATCCTTCTTTGGCACCAACATGATGGGTGAGCCGCAGGGAGAATAAATTGATCTTATGACCCCTTGGTTCAACAATTCCTACACTTGTTTCTTTATCTCCTCCATATCTATGGCTAACAACCTGTACATATCAATATTTGGTAAAGGAGCATCCTGCTGCAAGTGAATTTTGTGTTGGATCTCACACTTTGGAGGGAACCCACTTGCTTCTTGAAAAAATCCCATTGTAGTTAGAAACAATTTCATATAATTATTTTTTATGAGTGGTATCTGTGGTGCGGGTAAATTCTAAGTGCAGACACAAACAATTACTCTATCCCGAGAGAGCGGGTCTAGCCACAAACAAACAATCTATGGAAAATATCCTTAAGCTAGAATCAATTAAGAGGGCCTACCTCTTAGAACGTTATTCTGCTTGGTGATGATCCTGCTTCCTCACTCCAACTATCTTTTGTTTCCTTCCTTCGAATACCTTAAACAAGCAAACAACAACAACAAAAAACGTGATAGCATACAATATTGTATTCAGCCTACTTAATAGGTCAAGGAACATTAATCCATAAAGATGTAAAATGACACTTCATGTAGGGAATCAATCAATAGTTTCATTTATATAAATCAGAAATAGATTACAATCGGTGCCTTAACGTTGCTGGTCTCGTCTGACATATCCGAGTTCCCACACTTTTGCTAGCACTTCATGGATAGCCCCAATAATGGAAGTTTTAAGGCCTCTTTCCCTCTAGTCTCAAACCAAACAAAAATCACACTATTATCCCTCAAACATACACTAGAAAGCTACAAGCTATAGATGACTTGCTGGTTATTCAAACTTGCTCCAAAACTCCAACTAGCTTTTGCTTGGGAAAAAGAGAGGTTTATATAGCTTGGATGGATGGGAGATGGTTCCTCTCATCATGGGAGAAGGTCTTATCTCTTAAGGTTGTTCCATCCTAATAGGGGAAAGGAGCCCAAACTGATTTCCTCAGCTCTATCCGGCCCAACCATCTACCAGACTTCCGTTACGAAGCTTCTAGACATGGAAGCTTCAGCTCCTTATTTAAAAAACCTTCCAAAAGAGGATCGATGCGACTGGAAAAGGACTCAGTTTGTTATGAAACCAGCTCAAGAAAAGATAGAAAAGATAGATCAACGTTTTAGAATTCAGCCTCTTCGAGGGGGCAACCTCCTTTACATTACATAAATGAACAATTATTGGATGATACAAATGACACAACCTCCTTTCTATATATAGGAGTCTAAGGAGCCACAATATAATCCAGCCGACCTAACAATAATAATATAAAGCCACAAAAATAACAATAGAGGGATTCTATGGGGCACAGAAATAACAATATGGGGGTAATAGGGGCACAACAATATAAATAAGGGGTATAACTACAATAGTAATGGGGTAATCACTAGTATTATAGGGACCCAACATGCCCCTCTCCTTCAAAAAAGTGTTGTCCTCAACGCTTGAGTAGTTCTGGATACTTCTGCATAAAATTCTCATCCTCCCATGTGGAATCTTCAGCGGATAAGTTCTTCCACTTGATAAGATACTCTGAAATTGATCGATTTCGTAGCTGTCGAGTTCTTGTTTCTGTGACTGCTTCCGGTTCCAATATAATTTTTCCTTCCTCGTCAAGTTCTGGCAATATTGTTTGAATTGGGAGCTTGTCACCTATAACCTTCTTTAAACATGAAACATGGAAAACTGGGTGCAATCGAGAAGCTGCAGGAAGCTCCAATTTGTATGCCATAGTACCAATCTTTTGCAACACCTTGTACGGACCATAATACTTTGGTGATAATTTATTATCCTTCTTAGCTTGCTTTAGGGACATTTGCTTATATGGTTGTAGCCGTAGGAATACCCAATCACCTACATCAAAACTTCTTTCACTGCGATGTTGATCTGCCTGTTGTTTCATTCTATTTTGTGCCAACACGAGGTTATCCTTTAAGAGTTGGAGGACTTGTTGTTGATGTTCGATGTGATGTTCCACTGCCTGAACCTTAGAATTTTCTCTTAAATATGATGTGATGGATGGTGGTTGATACCCATAAAGTGCCATAAATGGGGTCATTTTTGTTGCTGTATGGAAGGAAGTGTTATACCACCATTCAGCCAGAGGCAACCATTTGACCCATTGTGTCTGTTTATCAGATACAAAGCAACGAAGATATCCTTCCAAACATTTGTTTACTATCTCAGTTTGCCCATCAGATTGAGGATGATAAGATGAGCTATGAGCTAACTGAGTACCAAGACAAGAAAATAATTCTGTCCAAAAATTTCCAGTGAAAATGGGATCTCTGTCACTTACAATAATCTTTGGGTTTCCATGTAGCTTTTGAATTGTTTCCATAAATGCAGTAGAAACTGTACTGGCTTTAAATGGATGTGATAATGCACAAAAGTGTGCATACTTGGTAAGTCTGTCAACTACCACCATGATGACACTCTTTCCCTCAGACTTGGGTAAACCTGTGATAAAATCCATTGAAACCTCCTCCCAACGTTGGCTTGGAATGGATAAAGGTTGTAATAGACCCGGTGTCTTAATTGTTTCAACTTTATTTTGCTGGCAAACCAAACATTCCGCCACAAACTTTTGAATATCTGATTTAAGGCCATCCCAAAAAAATTCCTTCTTAACCCTGTGGTAAGTTTTTAAAAATCCTGAGTGCCCTCCTAAGGGAGAAGTGTGCAATTCCATAAGAATCTTTTGTTTTAGCTGGGAATTCTTACAGAGGTATAAGC
The DNA here is from genome assembly GCA_031772625.1 of Pinus tabuliformis. Lineage (NCBI taxonomy): Eukaryota > Viridiplantae > Streptophyta > Pinopsida > Pinales > Pinaceae > Pinus > Pinus tabuliformis. Next base: position 143,638,963 of record CM062810.1, read on the forward strand.
GATCTTTGTACCATAACGAATCATTTTGCCAGCTAAATGTATCAGAAGTACTGGAATCTTGTTGTAGCTTTCGAATAAGTGCCCACACTTCTTCGTCATTCTTCCATTCCTCCCTTGCTTCGTTTATCCAATCTGGTTGGATAATAGAAATGGCACACAACAATGCTTCCACATCCTCATCCTTTCTTGAGAGTGCATCTGCCACCACATTTTGCTTCCCTTTTTTGTAGATGATTTCAAAGTCATAACCCAACATCTTTGTGACCCACTTTTGTTGCTCTTCAGAGGATAATCTTTGTTCTAAAAAGTATTTAAGGCTATCATGATCCGTTTTTACCTTGAAGTGTCTTCCCATTAGGTAGGGTCGCCATTTCTTAAGTGCATGGAGTATTGCCAACATTTCCTTCTCATAAATAGCTTTGCTTAAAAACTTTCCCTTGATTGGACGACTTTCAAAAGCAATGGGTCTTTCATCTTGCATTAGAACAGCACCAATTCCATTTCCTGAAGCATCACATTCCACAATAAAGGTTTTTGTGAAGTCCGGTGTAGCTAAGACCGGTGCTTGGCACATTGCCTCTTTAAGATGTTCAAAGGCCTTTGTTGCTTCCGAAGTCCATGAAAATGAATCTTTCTTCAATAATGTTGTTAGAGGTGCTGCTATTCTCCCATAATTCTTAACAAACTTGCGATAATACCCTGTCAACCCAAGAAATCCTCGCAGATGCTTTATGGATGTGGGGATTTTCCATTCCTTAATGGCTTTAATTTTGCTAGGGTCTACCTTAACTCCTTCATGAGATACAATATGACCCAAATATTCCACCTCCTGGACTCCAAAGAAACATTTGGATCTTTTTGCATATAATTGTTTCTCCTCCAATAGTTGTAGCACCCTGTCAACATGTTCAACATGATCCTTCCAAGACTTGCTGTAGATTAGTATATCATCAAAAAATACTAACACAAATTTTCTAAGGAATGGTTTGAAAATTGAATTCATCAAACCTTGAAATGTTGAAGGTGCATTGGTAAGGCCAAAAGGCATGACCAAAAATTCATAATGACCCTCATGAGTTCTAAATGCCGTTTTTGGAATGTCTTCAATCTTCATTCTGATTTGATGATATCCCGAACGAAGATCCAACTTGGTGAAGTAAATTGATCCATGCAATTCATCCAGTAATTCATCAATAACAGGAATGGGGAACTTATCTTTAATAGTGAGCTTGTTGAGCTCCCTATAATCTGGACACATGCGCCATGATCCATCCTTCTTGTGCACCAATACTACTGGAGCTGAGAAAGAACTTTGACTCGGTTGAATTATACCAGCCTCTAGCATTTCTGCAACCATACGTTCAATTTCACTTTTTTGGACATAGGGATATCTGTACGGCCTGATGTTTGGAGGAACACTTCCTGGAATCAGATGAATAGCATGATCATGATCACGCATAGGTGGGAGACCTTGGGAGTCTCAAATACCTTGGAATGATTGTCCAAGACTTTTTGGAGATCTGGAGAAATAGATGATTCCAATGTGGAAACATCTAGCGAACATAATTGTGCAATTACACCTCTTTGCTCCTTTTTTAGAAGCTTTGTCATACCATTAGAGCTGATTATCTTTCCTGGTTTCCCTGCAATACCCCTTAATTCAACTTCCTTTCCTTCCGAAGAAAATTTGATGAAAAGTTCTTGAAAATTAAAAGCTATTGTACCCAAGGATTGTAGCCATTGGACTCCTAGTACAACATCAGCACCTCCCATTGGAATGGAAAGCATTGGGCTAGTCAATACATATTCTCCCATGGATAGCTTGATATTATGGCACTTTCCAGAGAAATTTATTGTTCCTCCATTTGCAATCATCACTTGACACTCTGGTGCTGGATATAGGAAGCAATTCAATTCTTTTGCTACCCTACAATGAATAAAATTGTGGGTGCTTCCTGAATCAATCAACACTATTACCTTTTTCTTCTTGATTTGTCCTTCTATCTTGATGGTTTGAGGAGTGGTAATTCCCGCCAATGCATTACAAGATATGGTCGGATTTATTTGTTCTTCATCTAGGCTTTGTTCCTGGAATATATCCTCTTCTTTTGACCTTTCTTGCTCCTTTTCTTCTTCCTCTTCACAATCTATGTAGAATAATTTCTTCTCAGCACACTTATGACCTTTTGTGTATTTGCTATCACAATTGTAACAAAGCCCTTTTGCTCTTTTTTCTTCCAATTGTTGTGGTGTCAACCTTGTAGGTTGTGGAAGACTATGGGCAACAACACTTCCATCTTTATAGTTGTGAATGGTATGCTTCCTAGTTGCCATAATTTTGCTTTCCATTTTTCTTGCTAACCTGAATGCCTTCTCTAATGAATCAGGTTCCCAAAGGCGCACATCATGTTGGATATTATCCTTTAAAGACCCTATGAACACATCAATCCTATGCTCCTCTGGAATATCTTTTACCCTTATGTTCAATTTTTGGAACTCCTCAATGTGCTCCATTATTGAACCCTTTTGTTTGAGACTTATCAATTGGCTAAAAAAAGTGTTGCTTTTTGTATCCTCATAATGTGCTATCAATTCTTCCGTAAAAATTGCCCAAGTGATAAATTGTTTACGAGAACAAAGCCATTGATACCATACAAACTGATTTGGTTCCAAATATAAAGTTGCCATACGTACCTTTTGTGTGTTTTGCACATTATTGAGATCGAAGAATTGCTCCATCTGTAATATCCATGTGGCAGGATCCTTGCCATCAAACTTCCTCATATCGATTTTTGGAACATGGTGAGTCTTCGATCCAACATTAGAGTCTATGGAATCATGATTAACATTTCTTTTGTTCTCATCATGAGTTTCCTTTACTACCTTTTCACCATTAGTGACCCTTTCTTGTAGCAAGTTCTTCAATTCTTCCATGTCTGTCTTCAAATCTATCTTCAAATTTACCATCAAATCCTCCATCTTAGCTTCCATGCCCTTTAGCATAGATTCCACGCCATTTATCTTAGATTCCACGCCATTTATCTTAGATTCCACGCCACTTATCTTAGCTTCTGTTAGCTTTTGTGAGCGTGACATTTGTTGCACTTGTTCTTGTAATTTTGATATATCATGTAGCATTTCTTCCTCTTCTTCATGAGTCATGCTAGAGCTTTCAGGTTCCTTACTAGGTGTTTGCATTTTCTTTCCTCGGGGCATCAGTTACCGATAATAATGCTTTACTATGCCCTTTGAATTCCGTTAAACCAAGCTTAGATAAAAAAATTAAAAAAAAACTACACACCTTTTTTCACTTTATAGAAGCCTGATATTGAATCTGATGTATCTCTGTAATTTCGGATCATCCAGTTCTGAAATTGCTACCTGTAGTAGCCTTCTGCGTCCTCTTTCCAATGCCACAAGTCTGAGCCAAATTGGATTCTCCAAGGAAGAGTTATGTGAAATCTCCCACAGTGACTTGCTTTTAGACTGGTTCAGTAGAGCGAACTTGTACGACGTGCCACGAGTCACTGTTTCAACCTTTGAATCTGAAACACACATACAAGAAACTACAGTCCGTCCTCTTTCTGTACCTTTTACGAAATTTCAATCCGATCCTCAGAGAGAGAGTTATGACGATTTTCCCCAGGTCACCTGTTTTGAATGTAATTCAGGAGTCTGCAAAAAGGCCAACTTCCTCAGATCATATCTCCGAAAATATCGCGCGAAAAGCTCTGAAATTCGGACCCAAGGTTCAGCGCCAATTCTTCTCAAATGGGTTTTTTTTGTGACTTCTGAAACGTCACAGAAAAAAAGTTATAGCGAAAATTCCACGATGACCTGTTTGGAGCAGCGAAACCCTAGAATCCAAAGCTCTGATACCAAATGTTATGAAACCAGCTCAAGAAAAGATAGAAAAGATAGATCAACGCCTTAGAATTCAGCCTCTTCGAGGGGAAACCTCCTTTACATTACATAAATGAACAATTCTTGGATGATACAAATGACAAAACCTCCTTTCTATATATAGGAGTCTAAGGAGTCACAATATAATCCAGCCGACCTAACAATAATAATATAAAGCCACAAAAATAACAATAGAGGGATTCTATGGGGCACATAAATAACAATATGGGGGTAATAGGGGCACAACAATATAAATAAGGGGTATAAATACAATAGTAATGGGGTAATCACTAGTATTATAGGGACCCAACACAGTTGCTCTGATTGGCACAAGGGCTAGTTTTAATCTCTGCAAATCGGAGCGAGGAGGAAACTGGTCAGTAGCACCGGTCTTGTAAACTGGGATAAAAGGAAGATTCTTGGGAAATGATGCAAAAGGGAATTACTATGCTCATGAAGAGGGACATACTGGGAGTTTCTTCATGATGGGAAAGCATTTCGGGTTCACTGTAGAGGTCCTCCAGGATCATGGACAGGGAGTACAGGGACAGTGACAAAATGTTATGTAACAGATGCCCCCTAAAGTGTGAAGGCCGAACTAGAGTGAGGGGTGAAATGCTTTACAAGTGGAAGTGGGGAACCAGAGTTCGTCATTAGAAAACCTGCAAGAAAGCATAAATACATATACATCACTAAAAAATCTGAATAATGATACATGAATCGTGGTATGGACGTAGCCATCCAAAGAATGATCATGTAAATGGATCCAAGGCATGGGTGCAGCCATCCAGTAGAAAGGATCATAATGAAACAAAGGTATGGTCGCAGCCATCCTATAATGAGAAGGATCACATATAACAACTCATGGTATGGTCACAGCCATCCATCTGAAAGAGACATGTATATTAACATGACCATGTCACATCGCCTCGCAACCTGGACTTGTGTAATCTTAGCCTAGGGTCTTGCGCTCCAAATGACCCAATCAAAGTACAAATCCTAACATGTGAATGAATGTGTTGAAGTCGAACATGCTAGGAAGTCGCTTGATTACGGGTCAATTTTAACAAGCACGAGAGACACCACCAATAATGACAATGGCTCTCAAGGTATTGGCAGCACAGTTCACGGAATGTGAATAAAGGAACTGATGTCAAACACCCGTGAAATCACCCGATCGAAAGCCAATGATGTGAACTTGTCATCGAGTGTGAAGAACTTTCCATTAGGGCATGTAAGCTCTAAGGTACTGGAAGGGAGTCTCTCGGCCAGCTTCCTAGATAATGAGCTGAAGTCGACAGGAAGCAACTGTGTCAAAGGAGGGCCATGATGTATCCCACATCATTGACACGAGACAAAGGGACATACTTAAGAGAACCGCTTGACCATTTCAGTCAAGGAGTACCTTTTTCACAAATAGTGCATCCCAGCTCGAAAAAGGGGTAAATGTATACTGGGTGAATGACGTTTCACAGCCTTTAACGTGTTCAAAATGACAAGATCTCGGCAATATTTTCGTGTTTAAAGAGTCGGAAAAGAGCTTGAAAGCAGACCCCCCATTTTATTCTTTTTTACGAGTCAAAAAGGGAAAAATACTCTGTGATCTTTCCATTTGAGTTTTACGAGTCGAGAAAAGAGCTGAAACGCGACTCCAGTACCATTATCGATAATCCATCACCTGTCGCTGCACAAATACTAAAAACCCTAATATTTCATGAAAAAATGAATAAAATGAGGCAAAAGTAATTATTTTTTACCATTTACCATTTTACCTTTGTGGGAAGAGCTTTTTACCCACTTGTGCCCTAATTTTTATGGAGGAGATTGCGGGAGATACGGGAGGTCATTCGCCAAGTCGTCGGTTGTTGGTAAGAGCCAAGACCTTAAGCTCCATTTTCATACTTATTTCACCTATTTTTATCCACTTTTTGGATTTCATGAGGAGGTTTTGGCAAAGCTTTTTCTCCCTCTGTCGGCGTGATTTCTGGGCATGGAATCGAGTCGATCGGGGGTTGTTAAGACTGCCAACCGTGCCAATCGGGGGTTGTTAAGACTGCCAACTACGTCGTCGGCGCCACTACTTTTAAAACAATTGTGCCAATGTCGTGAGCAAAGAATTTTCATGGTTTTGCTCAATTCGACTATCTGAATCCAAATTTTTCCAGCCAAAGATGATCATTGACTTGATTATATGGTTTTTGCAGGGAAAAAATAGTGAAAAATGGTGGATTGGAAGGAATGCGAGCATGAGGATATTAACACTCAAGCAATATCTGACCCAAATTTCTTAGACGATTTGAGGAACTGCGGGCTCCTCAAATTATTTCTTACACCAAGTCTACGGGCTCAACCCGAGTTGCTATGGTACCTGATCAGTCTCTGAGACGTGAATCAGGAAATTTTTATCATTGGTGACCAAGAGCTGGAGTTGGAAACTTCATACATTTATTTCATCACAGGACTATCCCAGAGAGGGGAACCATTCAATCTATATGGGTCGATGCCGACTGGGGCAAGTGTGACCATGCTACTCGCCAAATGTTACTCAAAAGGTCTCAAATCAAAAAGTGGCAAGATCGAGATTACGACTGTTCGGGATCTTGTGTTGAGAGTGTTACTGTTGACCATCAACAGAGTGGTTGGGTCCCAAGCGCCGCATGAGACCAACAAGTCAAAATTTCAGTATGTTATCGACTACACGGCGCCCACTATCTTAAATTGGGCGGAAGCTATGAAAGTCCTTAGTCAACATGAAGTGCCAGCTATCAAAATCTAAGGCGAGAAACCTGAAGCAGTTTTGCTTCGGGTCTGTGCTAATGACCTTCTTCCTGGAGTGGGTTCCGTTGTTCCAATACCAGCTAACTGAGGTGGATCCGCTGATGCCACGAGACCCACGGATGGTCCGTTGGAGTGGGTTGATGCCCAGGGTTACCGGGGGCTAAAAGATGTCCTATAAGCCCATCTTTTCCTCGTGGCTACAATGACAACTAATCGTAGTGGAGGATTGGCCTTACAGTGGTACCGACTTCCGCGGAGATCTGGATATGCCACTCCCAGAGGGGGGGGGATTTTGATGATGGAGGTAAAAAACAAACAATTTTTAATTTTTGATGTTTTTTATTGTTTTTTAGATATATGTGTTCATGACATTTTGATTTTATGAATGCAGATGTTGGACCAGAACACCCTGTCAGGATGTCCCCGATCGCCAGGCGCATTGCTTGGCAGTTTGATGTTGCTCCTTATCAGGAGGGAAGCGACAACGAGGAGGAGATTGTGCAGAATCTTGAGGGTTTGACCTATGGGATACCAGAGTATACTTGGATGGGTGATGTCCCATGCCAGTACCAGAGGCATATGGTAGGGGTGTCAGATCAGATCTGTCGACTGCTGACTCGTCTAGTCCGAGCAATTACATGCTATCATGAGCATCATGTTGTTTAGTGCATAGGTCTAGCATTCCACATTTTGGAGGCCTACGAGCCACATATGTATTTTGAACACACATATTATTTTTTGGGGTTTTGATGTATGGCAAACATTACCCACACACACACACACACACACACATATATATATGTTGTACTTCCTTGCTTACTATGGTACAAATGTTTTTGTTTTTCAGTTTTTACATGTTTTGCAAATGTCTATCCAGCACATAATTAGCTAATGCATCTATTAATGTATTCATGTGTCTAGGCATATGATTATATGTAATGTAATCAAAATTTCTCTCTAGTAGATGAATACATAGATACATTCTCAATATCTGAGAGTTTCTGATAGAATATTGCCCATTAAGCTGAATAACAACAAGCTGTGAATCAAGGTTGACAACCAATTCCCGGATGCCAAGAGCGATAGCTTCTGACAACAATTCGATAACCGCGCTATACTCAGCAATGTTATTAGTTGTTCGACATAGACATATACCTTGAAGATCAATCAACTCACCATGGGGGTCATAAATGGCCCATGTCGCGAATGATAGATTCTGGGTACTACGACAAGCACCATCAGCGAAACCGATGTGAGGAGACACCGACATCTACAAAGCAAGGAAAACATAATAAGTAAGAAAGTTTCTTGCAAAATAGCACACCACACCACATTGTACAAAAATGAATAACACACTATTGTGAAAAAGTAACCATGCAAGATGACCTAAGCATAGTACTTTTTGAGAGGGTTCATGCTCGAACTCGAGTAATCAATCAACATGGATGAAAACCATAGTTTACCGTTGTCTTGAAGAGTAAGCATCGACTCGTCGAAATAATAGAGTAGAACTCAAAGAAGGTTGTGCCCCCATGCCCCCTAGGTGAGGAAGGGTTACGAGTCATAAGATGACAACCCTATTGTAATAATGGGCAATTGGTAAAAACTCAGGGAGGGAGAAAAAACCTGAATCCATGAAGAGATAAAGGTGCCCTTAGTTGAAAGATCTTGACAATGGTAGGAGAAACCAACATGTCAATAGGAAAAGGAGAAGAGAACTTATCAAGACACATAGACAGGACCATCGAGCCAAACAAGAACGAGGAACAATGATGAGGGTCATTCCAAGGTACTTCCTCCAGAGACATTACTTCCAAGATACTTTTTTTAGAAATAAAAGTCTCGGCTAAGGGATCAAGGGATTCCTAAGAACCAAGAAATGGGGATTGAGAATAGGCATCAAGAGATGTTCTCGAAATAGGATGATCAGAAAATATCAAAGGTGAAGCCAAAATAATTTCCACGTAATTAGTTTCGGCTGGACTTAACGGCATAACCTCGCCCCATGTATCAACAAGATCTGAGGAAGGGATGACCCAAGGATTAGACTTGACCGAAATCATGTTGATAGAGGCAACATGAGGAGGTGGGAGTGGAAATATGCCCATCAAGGCAGGACCTTTGAAAATTCCTACCCCCACGCTCTTATAAGGAGCACCGGTGTGCTTGACATACAAAACATTGCAGGCAAAGAAGGATAGTTGGTCGACTGTGACTATCTTCCCTTGATGAGGAAAACGAATCACATGGAAAAGGGAGGAGGCTACAACATGCATGGCATGGGTCCAACTCCGTCCAAGTAGAAGTGTGTAGTTAAGATTAGCGTCAACAATCTCTACTTCGACATGTACTGTCTTGCCCTCCAAAGTAATGGCAAGGTTGGGAAGGACATCGAAGGGTCACGAGTCGTGCCCGTCAAAAGCTTCCAAAGTGTTAGGGGATTGGTTTAGGGTAGGAGAACCAACTTCCTTCCAACAAGTGACAGATGTGATGCAGGTAGAAGCACCTTCATCGATGACGATCCTATGAATGGTTTTCTCATTTATGATTACCTTCATGAGAAAGGCAATTTGATGAGGTAAACGCAGAATGTGGTTTTCCAGGTCAAAACAGATGAGATTAGAGTTAGCTGGATCAATAACCCCAATAGCTGACAGTAACGATTTCCACTAAGAAGGACATCTTTGAAGGACCTCGAGAGCAGACATAGTTGATGGCGCTTGAGCCAAATCTTCAACAATGTTATAATGTTGAGCAGCTCAAGCGTTAGGATTGTATGAGGACTTTTGAAGCACACCTCGAGAAGGTGGTCGAATGGCGGAATCAGGATTAGGTCGCTCTATATGGAGAGGACCAGAACTGGACGGGGCGGAAGAAGAAGGGGTACCTTCTTTCTCTTTCCCTGCTGACGGGGTAGGAGTTTGATAATCTTTTGACCTGGTAGCCACGTTGATTGGGGTACTCATCATGAACACTTGTGAACCCGAGGAAGCGGATGACTGAGGTTGGTCTACCATTTGAGTCTGCTGGGATGGAAAGGGCTCTTTTAGGACAGCTGGGGTCCCTTTGACCAAAATACTAACTTCATACCGTCTGGGAAAATCCTTAGTATAGTGATCCTCCTCATAGATGAGGCATGGATACTTAGGTTTCCGTTGGGAAGTATCACCAGCAGACGACATAGGAGGACCCTGTTTTGAGGCATCGGATTTACTCTTGCCTTTTTCTTTCTTCTTACCTTTAGAGGATTTATTCCCCTGCAATAAACTAGACAATGTGAACCTCCGAGGTTTTACCAGGGCCAGATGTATTGCGAGAGGAATCATTGGGAGCAGTGTTGGAGACCGACTTTTGTTTGGAAGAAGATTTTGCAGGGGTCTGAGTCACTGAACCAATTACTCCATCAACAGGAGGGGTAGCTGTTATAGACATTTTTGTGCCTTACAGCTCTAAGCATAAAATTTCCATAAACCAAGGGATCCTAAGTCCCTAAAAGTGTTGTTCCTGCCCCTAAAGGAACAAGGTCAACCAATTACAGCTTCTCCCAGAAGTTCTCCACCAGAAACTGCTCAGAATCAGTCAAATCAGGATCATTTCAGCTGCTCCACTAGCTGCCTGCGTTACATAGTACCCCAGTACACTAGCTAGGTGCATTGCAATGCACCTAAATGCACTACCAGGGTGCGCTGAGCGGGAAATGACAAATGGCAGTGTCATTCCGCGAGGTGGACAAACAATGGAAACTTCCAGAATCTTCCTCAATGACACTTGCCTCACTGAGTTCGACCAAGGATGAGTAAGAGGCTCTCAGCCTCCAAGTGGAAGCAAGAACTGACAGAGGGAAGCCACAAGTCAAATCATAAGCTGACTCATCCTCTCTGCATACATCTATATATGGATCCCTCATCCCAGAGATCTGGAGGCTGGAATTTTGTATTTTGCAGAGAATTGTTGTTGGTTTTGAGATAGAGATCAGTGCATTGGGTGATTTATGCTTTGTTGGAGGTGAGGAAGGGATTCCTTTGCTGGGAGGTTGATGCTGGATCGGGACTCACTTGGTTGTATCTCCTCCTGGATCTTCATGTTATATCAATAAAACTATTTGAGTTTCTCCTACATGCTTGTGTATCAATGATGTTTTGTTATATTTGCATGTTTAGCTTAAATCTGATCCTAAACTAGTTATGAATGTAAATCTATGTCTTCTTGTAGTTTTCCTCTTCTGTGATCTTGTAGGAATTTGGTGAAGCTAGGCAAGTAAGGGAGCAGGTCGCTGGAAGCTGTCAAAGAGGAGAGCGATTGGATCAACGAACTAGCGCAAGACACAGGTTAGTTCATCCTATTCCTCTTCGTTTACATTTCATAAAGAAGAATACGAAAGTAGTTTTCCTTGTTTGTTGCTAAGGCACTGTCACACCTTAGAGTGGGATAGGGGCGTTCTGAGTAGATACTTTTCCCAACAACAAAATGGCGACTCCACTGGGGAGCGTTTCTAGTTAGTTTTTTTGTGTTTCTCTTATTGTTTGTTTCATAAACACAGAAGTAGCAATTGAACTGCATTTGCCATTATCAAATGCAAAGTAGCTGCTACTTCAATCCACTCACTGGATTTGTTTATGATTTGAACAGCTGATCCACAAATGCTCTAATTGCCCTTTGTGATAGCTCTTAGTCCTCCTTTAAATCATCCCTCTGATTGTACTTTACTGATTGCTTTTACTCGGCCAAAATCCATAGATTAAACTGCAAACTGTGACCCAGAACCCGGATAGAAGTCTCGTTTCTGCCCCAGCGCAGGCTCTGTGAAGAGGTTCTGCATTTCAACGCAAGTCCCGAGAGGGCTACCTGTGCTGCAATTCAGTTTCTCTATGCAACAAGTGCGCTGATCAACCTTTGCCCTGTGCAGCTGAGGTTCTTTGCTTCATTTTGTCCAGTTTTATCTCTGATTTTTGTAGCCTGTGATCAGTGTGTATACCTGTCTAAAACCCCTTTTCTTTGCCTTAATTCCATCTCCTTTGTACAAAAAGGTTGTAGATGTTCTTTGTGTGTTTGTTACATCATCTACAGTTTTCCATTGAAAGAGTAGAATAGTCATACTGTCATCCTTAGATTTAGATCTGTCGTAAGTATCGATTTTGATCTTAGGAGAAAATTTGCTTGCTGTTGATAGTTGATTATACTTTTTACTTTTACCTTTGGTTTGAATTTGTCTCTTTCTAGTGTCGAAATGAGTGTTCATTTCAAAATCATAAAGTGTCGTAATCTTCTCTACCTTTTTGATTTCGAAAAGAAGCTTGTTTGTGTTTTTTCACTTGAAAGCAAATTCATATTTGTACATCAACTTTCTTTTTAGGCATCAATATTTAGAAAGTGAAAACAAATACATGCATATGTGCATTTGCATATTGATAGTTTGTTTGGCTTGATTTAGGAAAAGTGAATCTACAGTGTGCTCTTTGCTCTTTGAGAAAAGATTGTGTCTTTCTTTTCCCCTTGTAGCTAGGATTTTCATTGCTGAAAAGAGATAAAAGCTTGATTATCATCTTTAGATTGCATTTAGGAATTACATCTACATCTCGTGGTGATCCCAAAAGGCAAACTTCTAAGAAAGATCAACTTAAAATAAATTGAATGAATCTAGCAACGCATTGGAACTTAACGCACAACATAGAGGTCTAGGCTAGAGACGTGTTCCGGCGTCGTAAAACCTGGTAACTGTTGTCCTCACTGATGGTTGGGTGATTCCTCCACTGTGAGACGATAAGTGCCAGTACGGATTGTGCTCCCATGTACTGTCGAGTATATATTGGGAGACCCCTATAGGCTTAAAACCTTTTATCCATAGGAAGCCGTGTCGGCCGCCCTACTGATCGCAATGCACCGAACACAGCATTCAGGAAGATTGACTGCCGTACCGTAAAACGTATTCTGCAGTTTTGTGATTGGTTTGGCACACCCTCTACCTAGATCTCCAGAGCAGTCCCTTTCGTTCCTTTTCAGACTCCTTAATGGAAAAGGTCCATCTGAGCACTTATCACTTCAGGCTCATGAAAAATCGAAGGAGACTAGAGTCATCTTTTGTTTTTTCTCGACTCTTAAAAACTGAAAAAACAAGTTGTGTCCAAGCGTCATAAAATTTATTTTAAACGAAATATTCATACCCCTTTTCCTACGTTGATCTTAAGTTGAGAAAATGGAGTCTACCAACCAAGGAATTCCCCTTGGTGGAAATCCTAGTCCCTTCTCCTCTTGGGGAGATGTTGGTGCACCCCATATGGCCACATTGTCGCTTCCAGGACTGACAATTGGCTTGCCAGTCTGGCTCTTCTCAACCAATGTCGTTCAGAACACCACTATTCCTGAACAATCGAATCAGCAGTTAGACCAATCCAGAGTTACCCACCAACCTTCTACTTCCTCTAATTCTTCCTCTCCTCCTTCCTCTTCGCTTGATGAGGCTGGCAAAGCCAAAAATCAAGTTCCTAAGGAGAAGAAGGAAAAGAAGAAGAAAGAGAAGAAGAAGAAGGAGCCAAAAGTGAATGGGGGCAAACGAGTGTCGTCTAACGAAAATCCACACACTGCACCGACCAAGCCTAAATCACCATGTGTCATTTGCAAGGGAGACCACTTTCACAGAGATTGTCCTTGCATCCCTCGGATACTAAGGGACTGGTCTCCCCGTTTGCACAATCCGGTGTCGTCAACCTCTGATGGCCATGTTGACAGCACACCGTCAACTGGTGAAAGTGAAGCCACAGGACAAAAAGGGAAAGCTAGATTTCCCTGTAGACTGTGCGAAGGCGATCATGCCGTCCACCGTTGTCCCTTCTTAGACGAGGCTAAAAGAGTTTTGGAAGATCGTCCGGTTTCACCGTTGCGACTTCCTCCTGGATATAAAAAACTCTTGCCGAGTCCGTCACCAGTTGAAAACTCGGCTGCCCTGCTCAGGTGGTCAGCCGAAGCACCTATCATTGAAGATAAACCATCTGAATCCATACCCGACGAAAGTCAAAAGTTCGAGGCGGAAGTTGACCCGGTCTTGCCTTCAGAGGTTTTATCTTCGAATGATACAGTCACTGAAGAGAACAAAGATGACACCATCCAAATTCTCTTCATCAACACAGACTCCGACGAACACGGGGGCAATCTACCCATTCCTTTACCGCAGGAAGGAAGTTCGTCAGAGCCGTACCCGGCCGTCTACTCGGCCCCACCTCCAAGCAACCTAGTTGTCCCCTTCGACTGGAATCAACTAGGCAGACCCCGCCTACCAGCAAGTGTACCATTCCGAATTATCGTCCAAATATATAGAATGGTCATGGCTGGTACCATAATAGATGAGGGGGCTTCTGTGAGTATCCTTTCCTCTATTGCTTGGAAAGCGCTTGGTTCGCCATCACTGTCGCCTGAGATGAGAAATCTGACAGGCTTTGATAAAGGAACCAGTCGACCTTTAGGGATCCTTCCCAATGTGCCCATAACATTGAGAGGGAAGACAGTTCAAATGAACGTAATGGTAGTCCAAGGACCCTTAGATTACAATCTTCTCCTTGGGCGAGACTACATTTATTGCATGGGAGCCATCGTCTCCTCACTCTTTAGAGTAATGTGTTTTCCGCACGAAGGAAGAGTGGTCAAGCTCGTGGACCAGCTTTCATTTCCCGGATCACGCATCGCAAATAGTCATATATCATCCCTAAATGGTCTCTTCACGCAAGAAATGTCTCAACCCACGGTCCGTCCTCCCGATGAGCACGAGTAATTCGGAGCGATATGACTGGAACCCAGGGGGCATGCGTCCTGGTCTGCTTCGGCAGGAAAACTTCGGGTGTAGGGTAGGTTTCCGCGAGAGAATATGACTAGTCTGTACCCCGTCTGTCGGTGGAAGAGGGGTTATTATAGAAAAAGATTCTCTTGTCAAAGTTATGTGTGTGGCGCTCGTTGTCACTCACCTTTGTTTATCTTGGTAGACATCGCCAGAGAAGTGTTTTGTTTACGCCGTAAATAGAACAATCTCTGGGTAACCTGTAAGAGGTAGTACCCTTCCTGATAAAACGAATGTTTTGTCAGCTCAAATAAAGGGTGACCCTTCCTGATAAAACGAATGTTTTGTCAGCTCGAATAGAGGGAGACCTCGAAACTCTGTTTTATACCTGGGGGCATGCAAACCTTTTGGAGTGCAAGCGAGAGGCGGCTATTTATTTTTTTAAAATTTTAGGACCTCTAACCCTTTAAACTCATAGGATTAGTCATCACCTAACTTGCATAAAGAAAGGATGTGGGGCAAAAATCTAAATTTTGCCATTTTATATGAGACTTTCTTATCATATGACTGGATTATTGAGCAGTTTTAGCACATAGTTCATGCTCGTTAAAAAATAAACATAAGACCGAGCAAGTGTTTCAATCCGCATTTAAGCTCGTTAAAAAATGAACTATCCTCCGGTAAATAACCACCATGAATGTAGCATTATCATCCATTAAAGCCTTGGTCGTGTTTGCACCGTCACCTCCACTTTTCCATTGGCTGATCATTCACCTCCATTTGATTGTTTACCCATTTTGAGGAACAGCTGCGAAGAGTGATTTCACTAGCCATCCTTGTGACACTGCCGTGCTTGGAAAATTCCAACCCTTACCTGGAATCAGTTGCTACCCATTTTATCACTCGTTCCTCAAAAGACGAGTCTTCTTTAAGCTCTTTTCATCTGACTTGTAAAACATGAAAAGATTGCCGAGTTTTGGCCTTCCAGCTCGTTAAAGCGACCGGAAGTGTTATCCCTCCTCTAGATTTTAATCTTTTTGGACCTGAGGGATTATTGCACAAAAAGATCGAGCGCTTGTTTTGTTCGGCTCGTTAAAACTATCGAAAATTCATCCCTTCTGTATTGTTTTATACTTTTTCGGACTTAAGGGATTAGATGACGAAAAAGGAATTCCGGAGTTAACTTTACGTACCTTTTCAGACTCTCTAAAAATGAAAAGGATCGAGTTATCTTTGTCGTTAAACTCGTTAAAAACATTAATAGCGACAAACTTGTCTTTAGACGAGAACGAGTTTCACTATCGCTAGGCTCGTTAAAACATAGCGATGGGTTTGCCCAAAGGGAAAATTATAGAACAAGCATATGTTATCCTCCTCAAGCTTGACAAAAATAAAGAGGTACTGGTCAGCAATGACTGGGGAAAAATTGGGAAGAAACTCAAAGAATCTTTATTGGTAGCAAGTCGCTCTTGAACATGACACTTCCACTCCGTGCCTGAGTCGGGTTGGGTTGTTTCATTCACCGTTCACATCACCATGGTCTCGCCATACCATCCACATTTGGGGTAAATGCTACCAATCCATCACATAAGTGTCGCCGACATGTTCAAGAGAAGTCATCCAGAGAAGTCACCCGTGTCCCATCCACTACCATACATCATACTTCATTCTTTCATGACCGCCATCCTGAACCGTATATCATCAAATCGTTTTCACCTCCATCAAAATCATTTGCTCCGTTCCGTGTCATTGATGTGGGATTCATCAAGGCCCTCCTTTGACAGATCGCTTCTTGTCGACATCAGCTCATTATCCAAGAAGTTGATCTAGGAACACCCCATTCAGTACTTTGAAGCTTGCATGCCTCAATGGCAAGTTTCTCACTTCCGGCGACAGGTATACATCAATGACCTTTGACCGAAAGATTTTGTGTGGTGTTCGACGCCAAGTCCTTTATTCACACCACGTGAATTGTACTGCAGTACCTTGAGGGTCATCATCCTTATCGGTGATTCCTCTCGCGCTTGTTAACAGTCTACATCATCGACTGGTAATCAAGCGATGTCTTTCCATGTTCGACTTCAAAACATTTCTCACATGGATCGACTTGTACTTCGAGTGAAGATCGGACGAGATTGAAGACCCCGGATCTAGTTTCATCCATCCGGGCTACGATATATATTCAGGAAAAATAAAGACATTGACATGTACAGCATTGCAGCACAGATAATCATCCTACCAAAAGGATGATGACTTCATCAGAATCATCAGTCTACCATCAGACGATTGTCTGTCCTATGTACATAAAAATGAATTTATAAAGCTGAGCATGGGAATGCCCGCCTCAGCTAGATCATGAAAGCAGTATGAAGATAATGTATTGTATTGTATCTTATTACAGGTCTCCTCCCAGCATTGAAAGAACTTCGGATCCTCCTAATAAAGCATTTCACCCGATAAACGGCCTCATACTTTAGGGGGCAACTGTTATAGACATTTTTGTGCCTTACAGCTCTAAGAATGAAATGTCCATAAACCAAGGGATCCTAAGTCCCTAAAAGTGTTGTTCCTGCCCCTAAAGGAACAAGGTCAACCAATTACTGCTTCTCCCAAAAGTTCTCCACCAGAAACTGCTCAGAATCAGTCAAATTAGGATCATTTCAGCTGCTCCACTAGCTGCCTGCGTTGCATAGCACCCCAGTACACTAGCTAGGTGCGTTGCAACGCACCTAAATGCACTACCAGGGTGCGCTGAGCGGGAAATGACAATTGGCAGTGTCATTCCGCGAGGTGGACAGACAATGGAAACTTCCAGAATCTTCCTCAATGACACTTGCCTCACTGAGTTCGACCAAGGATGAGTAAGAGGCTCTCAGCCTCCAAGTGAAAGCAAGAACTGACAGAGGGAAGCCACAAGTCAAATCATAAGCTGACTCATCCTCTCTGCATACATCTATATATGGATCCCTCATCCCAGAGATCCGGAGGCTGGAATTTTGTACTTTGCAGAGAATTGTTGTTGGTTTTGAGATAGAGATCAGTGCATTGGGTGATTTATGCTTTGTTGGAGGTGAGGAAGGGATTCCTTTGCTGGGAGGTTGATGCTGGATCGGGACTCACTTGGTTGTATCTCCTCCTGGATCTTCTTGTTATATCAATAAAACTATTTTAGTTTCTCCTACATGCTTGTGTATCAATGATGTTTTGTTATATTTGCATGTTTAGCTTAAATCTGATCCTAGACTAGTTATGAATGTAAATCTATGTCTTCTTGTAGTTTTCCTCTTCTGTGATCTTGCAGGAATTTGGTGAAGCTGGGCAAGTAAGGGAGCAGGTAGCTGGAAGCTGTCAAAGAGGAGAGCGATTGGATCAACGAACTAGCGCAAGACACAGGTTAGTTCATCCTATTCCTCTTCGTTTACATTTCATAAAGAAGAATACGAAAGTAGTTTTCCTTGTTTGTTGCTAAGGCACTGTCACACCTTAGAGTGGGATAGGGGCGTTCTGAGTAGATACTTTTCCCAACAACAGTAGCCAGAGACTTAGATGTCGTTAGATAAGACGATGGTCTGGGCGAATCAAGTAACACATCATATAACGTGCCGGACTGTGAATAGACAAGGTCTAGATACTGGGCACGCGCGATGGCTTATTCCTCAGTGACGCATTCACCCATAGAAATGTCCTCAGCAATTTTGTTGACAAATGACTTGGTGAACCACTCAGCCAACTACTGATCAACAATTTCAAACTTAATCAGACAGCGCCTACATCTCCATTCATGGATGTGATTGGAGATGTGAGTTGCAATGTCTTGCATGAGCGAAATTAATAGATGGATGCCAGTTTCATAGCGAACCGACAACTAGAAACATGTGAGAAAGGCCATGGCGAGAGTGTTAAAGTCATGATAGGTATTTCGAGGTAGATCAATATACCATTTGGCTGCAGCCTGTTAGTGTCGATATCTTCATCCCTCCATTAGTGATCAAAATTCTCTTTTTGCATGCATTTTAGGTGTCTCATCCAATCAGCTGCATTCCATTAGGGTCATGGATCATCTTATGGTAGTGGTTCATTATCAAATTTCCCTCATGGTCTTTACTTGTTGGCCTATTTTTACAAGTTCAGGTCATTTACAGTCATCTTTTGTCATTACATTTGCAAAAGCCATTTTTAGGGTTTTAGGTCTCATTAGGTCTAGGGTTTGCCACCATAGTCATGTAAAAGCTCAATAATGGTCAACAGGCACATGAGGAGGTCTAATAAGGTCTCAAGATCAAAATTTCAATAATGATATACTCAGTAATTGATTTTTTCCTCAAAAGTAAAACAGAGTTTTTATGTTCTATGTATAAAAATTTCATGTAATTTTAATTTTCCTATATGTAATAAGTTTAGAATTGCTACCCTTGGTCACCTTGCCAATTCCAGCCACTGCAAGCAAAAACACAAGCATCAAAGCATCAATTTGTCAAATGATTAAGAAAAGTCAATTTCAATGGAAAAACAGAGTCAAAACCTAAAGTGACTTTAACATTAGAAAAGTGGGTTTCAGATGAGTGAAAAATTAAAGTCATTCATATTTAAAGTCAAAAGGGTCCTCTTGGTCATTTCATTATGCAAATTTACTCTTGGAGCACCAAAATTGCGATTTGGGAGTCAAAGAAGCAAAAACCTTGTTTTCAAGGCAACTTGGCCTAGCGCTGCACATCAGAGGCAGTGCGCTACACATCAGGCAGGCGCTGCGCATCAGAGGCAGAACTGCAGTGTAAATTTGAACTGGCGCTGTGCATCAGGAGGGTGTTGCGCATTGGGCCCAGTGCGTTGCGCATCAGTCCAGTTTGCTCCAAATCATCCCAAATCGTGCCAAATTGCTCAACAAACCTCAAATTTGCTACATTTGCCCTCTACAAGTAAGTACTCATCCTCCTAAGGTTGAAATTGAAGTCACATTGGTGTTTTCCATAGATCTTGCATGTGAAGAATGAAACCCTAGTTTCTCTTCATTATTTGCCATCCAATTGTGCAATTTTCATCTCACCCTCACAAAAACTTCATCAAACCCATTTTCACTCTTTATTTACCCTAATACACTTCATTCATCTCATTTTCTCATACCCCACTCCCCTAAAGCAAGAATTTCCCTCACCAAACCCTAAATCCCTCACTAAACCCTAATTTCCTAAAATCTTTCCCTTCACTCCCCAATTTCATCTCCCAAGAGTAAAATATCTTCATACTCATCACTATTGTCCTCTTTCATCACCATTTTTCATCATACCTTCATTTCATCATTTTCCCTAAAACAAGAACAATGGCAAGAAACAATGACTCAAGCTATGAGCAAGAAACACAAAGTGACAGTTCAGGAGATAGAAATTTGCAGCCTAGGAGACCTCACAAGGGTGGGAAGATCATCAGAGAGGAGCCTATTAGTATTGCTGAAATTCTTGCTTGTCCTCTTGCCACCACTTGTTTCAGATACCAATCTTGCTTTGAGTTTTGTGAGATGGTAGAGAGGGTTAGGTATCATCATGAATTGGCTAGGAAATTTGTCATCAACATGGAGGACAATATGGTACAACTTGCTGGCATCAACTTCACTCTTTCACCAGCCATTATTGCAGAAGCAACTAAGATGCCAGATGTGGGGGAAAGATGGAATAAGAGACAAAATATCAGCAAACAGAACTATGAACCCTACATTAAAGCTAGATATCATAGCCAATTGGGCAGGGTGTTTCCTTTCAAGTTTTTGGAGGACCGGTATGTGCCATTAATGAAACTCATCATTAAATACTTCACATGTGAGGGAAGGTTCTCCCGACTCTATGCTTATCATATCAGGTTGCTTATGCATTTTACTAGGGTTAAAATGATGAGCATACCATACTTCATTTGCAAAAACATAGAGAGGATGACTGTAATTGCAAAGAGGAAACCCTACCCACAGCAGCTCAATAGCATATATCACTTTGTTGTCATCAAAATTGTTGTTTTGCACCAGTTGACTCAGTTGGGAGTGCCATGGGAAACCTTCATTGCCCATGAGATTTTCAAGGGACCTCAAATATTTGCAGAACCTCAAGAGGAAGCTGGACCTTTCGGGCAACAAAGAGAACATGAAAGCAAAACTGAAGAGGCTCACATTCCTATTTTTATCACTTATGAAAAGGGGACAAGAAGACTTTTTGCAGCTGCAAAACGAGTATTATCTCCACCAGGGGTGGAAGGGGTCTTGTTCTCTTCACCAGACAACAGGAAAATGTTAGTTTCACCCGGGGTGAAAGGGGCTTTGCCTTCTTCTTCAACAAAGCAGGTATAGGATAGAGGAAATAAACCATTGCATGATGAAGGACCTTCTGAAGGTCAAGAGAGAGACTTTATTTTGATTCAGGAGGAGGGTATTAATTTGAACTCCCGAAACTCAAGGCTCAAGGAGGTTATTAGAGAATAAGAAGCTGATATCAATACCTTATCCATCAACCTTGAGAGGGCTAAGTGGATTATTAAATACCTTGAGCAACAAAACAAGCAATTGGAGGATAAACAGATGATCATGGAGCTGCAAACTATCAGGGAAAACTGACAGATGGCAAAGAGGAGGAAAGTCAAGATGAATTCACTAGAGCAAGCAATAGAAGCTGACCAAGAATCATGGTTGGAAAGAGTGAATGTCCACCTTGAGAAGCTTCTTGACAAGGCTAATAAGGAGAAGAAAATTTTGCGACACATGGCCTATCACTATTTGGCCCAGAACAAAATTTGTAAGGCAAGAATAAGAAAACTAAAAGCCAAGCTAGGTAGAGCCTTAAAGGCCAAAAAGGAGCAAGACAAACTTATAATCTTGGCTAAAGCTTCCTTGGCTTATCAAAGTAGTTGATCAACTTGCCTCATACCAATTTTGAAGAAGTTTGGAGAACTTTTTGTCATTTTCAAGTTTTTAATTGCAATACACATGGATTTTTCTTTGATGCGCAGCGCCACTGGTGCTGCACATTGAGATGGTAAGGAATTTTGAAGAATGGCTTAAATTTTTAGATTTTTCACGAAAAAATGTGAAAATCCAAAAAATTTCATGAATTTTGGAGGAGTTTTGGGTCACCAAAAGGGCAAAAAATACCTCAGAATTTCCCTTTCTGCCACTTTTTGGACCCACAGGAAGCAGTGTTGGGCGAACTGATTTTTGGAGCGGTAAATGGACACCAAATTCAAAAATTCCACTTGTTCTAGAAATTATACAGATAGACCTTTCCAACAAGACAACTTGGAGCAAATTTGGTGAAGGGAAAGGCCTCCAAATTCAGTTGGGAAAAGGCATTGCGCATCAGGTAGATGGCGCTGCGCATTAGGCACAATTTGCTCAATTTTGCTCAAAGCTCAAAATTTTCTCCTAGTTTTTTCTTAGTTTGACTTTTTCTCTCTCATGGTCAAACTCATGATGTAAATTGATGTACTTTGATGTAAAGATGATGAAAATTGACTCAAGGAAGTAGATACATCATGTATAGGTGGTTTTGAACTGAATGAATCAGTTTCCATAGTTTTAGAGGCAAGTTGTTCCACTGCCTATTTTTCAGTTCCTAGTTTAGATCTTGTTGAAACAGCTCCTAGACTCATGGATTCGACCCCTAAAGGCTAGCATGGGTGGTTTGTTGCCTATATCTTGTACTTTCTTAGTCATTTGTCAAGGTTGGACTCTTGTGAATGCTTTGAGCACTATTGTACATCATCTCTACAGTTTGGCAAGGAAATAGACCAGGGTTTGCAGCATTTTATGGGATTCTTGTGGCAAGGTGATTTAGTATTGTTTTCTCCTCTGTGAATCAAGTTATCATATGTTTATGTGTGCCATTATCTCTCTCTTTTCTGCTTAACTAAATGAATCAAGTATAAAGGTGGAAATCATTGATGTTGCAGTGCTCTACCTTAGGGTTTATTTAGCTTTACATGTTTTCTACTGTTTGAAGAGGATTCATGACACTTCCATGCCCTCTCCAACTCCTCACCAATCTCAAGACTCATCATTACACCTAATCTAAGGTACTAAGGCATTTGCCTACCTCGCCCCACAAAAACCTCTGCAAGACTGACTTCATTTCCCGGACCCAAATCTGCCTTTCACATTTGATCCAGCAAACCTCCATTAAACTCAATCAAACTCCTCTGAGCATATACCTAGCCTAAAATTAGTCTTTACATCAGTCATCTCAAGCCTCATTTGCTATATTTTCCTGAGATTGACAAGGAGAGAACCCTCTCCTGACCTGGTAGGGCTAGCTACCAGGTTAAGCATGGTTTGATGTTACCCTAGACCTGCTTTTCTCAGCCTGAGGTAGATTTAGGCCATAACACAGCCCCTGTAAGAGTTCTTTGGAAAAGACGAAGACAAATGGAATCATCAACGTAGGAATTCTAGGAGCACAGTGGTGGTATGTCATCAAGTAGGCTTGATGATCCTCTTTCGCTTTTCCTTCAAACTTTGGACAATCACTCAAAATCTTGGACAGAACTGGAGGCCAGTATGACAAATGGAGAATCGGGTCATTCGTGAGTCTAGAAACATCTGGAAATTCCAGCGTAGCCAAGAATGGCAATTGAGTATTGAAAGGAATTTGAGGTCGATAAGGGGCCCAAATGGCGAGGCCCATCCCTGCTGGTAAGGATTTTGCCCATAAAGTGGAGGATTTTGTCCATAAGGCATTTGATTTTGCCCCCACTGTAGGTACCTTGCCCGTAGGGAGGATTTTGACCTTGAAAGCCTTGAAACTGTCCGGTGAGAGCTTGTTGATAAGCAACATACTGGTTAAAAGGTTGTTGAACCTACTGACCTTGAACATATGGATTTTTCACCTGATATCCTTGAGCATAAGGGTTTTGGACCTGCTGCCCTTAGATGTAAGGATTCTGCACTTGTTGTCATTGGACATAAGGATTTTGGACTTGTTTTACTTGGACAAAAGGAGGCTGAACCTGTTGCCCTTGGACATAGGGATTCTGCGCTTGTTGCTGTAGGACTTGACCTTGGCCTTTCCCTTAGGGTTGACCTTGTTGATATGAGTACAAGGGTTGCTGCTGCTTGGGTTGACCTTGCATCTATAAAGGTTGTCCCTGCAGCTATAGAGGTTGACCTTACGAAGGCATAGGCTAGGAGGATTGCGGTGCATACTGCATTTGTTGCTACATGGTTTGTTGCAACTGTTGCGAGGGTTACCCCTACGGTTGTTGTAGTTGTCCTTGTTGCGGCATGATCTGACCTTGTTGCTGCATGGATGGCCCTTGCTGCAATTAATGTTTCCCTTGCTGCTTTAAGAGGTGTCCTTGCTACTGCAAAGGTAGTTGAACAGTTCCCGAAATGACAGCTTGAAAGTTCCCGAACTATATCTGGCCATACCCACCGGGCGCAGCAGACGGACCAGGCTGGACATAAGGTCCAGGCTGAGGGATGTATGACGGATTAGCCATGGCTTGTGAATGATATGGAACACAAGGAGGTTGGTACTGACCTTGAGCCATATTGGGTTGTTGGTACTGGACGTGACTTGACCCAGACGGACCAACATTGGGCTGTTGGTACTGGACATGACTTGATCCAGTAGGACCAGCAGGATTTGAAATGGCACCCGAAGAGGGTTGGTTCATCCCAACCATGTGAGGTTGTGATCCACTCACATTAGTTATGACATACATCATAGAAACATTTGAACTCTCCCCCCCAAGCGGTGGGATAGCCTGCACACTTACTGGAGGGATCGAAGAACTGACAGCGACATGGCTAGAGATCATTTGTTGAACCGGATGAGTTACTTGGACTGCCTAAACAAGAGAATTGGGAATGGTGGATTGCAACGGGACTGAAGTAACTGTAGAAATCACCGTCTGTTGGGAGATCAGGTTCTGAATGAACAGACCTGTGGTAGGCCTAGTGCCAGATCCCCAAATAGGGTTGTGATACAATGATGAGACAATAGGCATGCCTAAAGCCAACTAAGCTAAAGTTAGGTAATTACATGGTAACTCAGGATGAACACTAGTCGAAATGCTTCCTGTGTAAGGGAAACCTTCAGGAGGGAAGGGATATTCCTGCTCCTCGACTGTGCATGGGGTGGAAACCTCCGAGTGACTAGGATAGGAGACTGGGATTTCGCCTTCTGATTCCATGGGTGAAAACAGACAATGACGGACTACCAAAGATGTTCGAGGGGATAATTCCAAAGGAATACTCGGATGATTGTACAGACTGTACGAACACTGCAGTGATATCACAATAGGATTGAACAAAGGATTCAGAGGATAAACAACCAGCCCAAGCTAACCTTCAGTATTCAACGGACTCTCGGGAATCTGGATAGGGTTATCTGGAGATTTCGGGCCAATGTCAGAAACTGACCCAATATCTGAGAGGGAGGAAGAGATGACAAGGTTGAATACTTAGAACAATTACAAGCTCAACACCTTGGTCCTCAAATGACTGTGGTAATTCAAGAAAAGGATCCTCAGACAATCTTTCAGACAGAGAAGAGGAAGAGGAACTAGGCGAACCAGTTGGTTCAGCCACGATGATTTTGTCTCAAATAACCAAAAGAGAGATTGATTTCAAGGGCTTTAAAATGTATTTAAAGGTATACTCACAATGTGATATAAAAAATACTAACATGGATGTTATAAGATCGTGGGCAACAATTTTTTAAGATGCAAAAACAAACTAGTGCTCTTTCATGTTTTAAGAGTCAAGAAAGAAGCAAAGGTGACTCTATCACTTTCGGTTTGAAATGAGCTCAAAAGGACAAGTGCTCAGGTGATCTTTTATATTTAGGGAGTCAAAAAGATCAAAATGACTACTCAAGATGATCTAGGTAAAAAGGATTACCAGGTAATCGTGAACTGCAGAATACCTCCCGGCGAACCGAGAAGTACGGGCAGGCAATCTCCCCAAATGTTGTGTTCGGTGTATCATGTTTACAAGGTAGCAGACTCGGCTTCCTATGGATAAAGGATTGCAACCTAGTGGGGTCTCCCTTTATATACTCGATGGTACAGGGAGCACAAGTCCGTACTAGCGTTGTCTAGTGCCGAAGCAAACGACAGCTGCTAGGTTTTAAGACGCCAGAACACGTCTCTAGCCTAGACCTTCTAAGATGTGATCATTAGATTTCAAATGCACCTTAGGTTAATTGAATAAATTTTAGGGTTTTTCTTGAACTTATGTCTCAGTTTTCATGCCTTATCGATGTCACTCAAAAACACCTATATGCAGCTAAATGAGACAAGACCCTTTCAATTCGATGAATTGTCTACACTAATGAGAGTAGAAAACACACTCAAATGCAACAAAACAAGCAATTTAAAGCAAAATGACTTTTTCACTATTTCACATTTTGAAAACAAAATGATGAAAAAAACTCTTTCCAATTCCTAAATTTCCTATCAAATGCACTTCAAGTAGTCCTTTCACTAGTAAAGAGAATTCATTTCTTTCCCAATGCAAGTGATGATGCAACTCTAGCCTTCAATGATGCTAACTAATGTAACATATTGATTTAGCAAACTAGAATTATGTATTTTTCAATGAAATGACGGAATGAATCTTTCACAAACACTTTAATGAAATATTTGCAATACAAGCAAACACAAAGCACAAAAGAGAATTCCTTTCAAAACTAATGAAGTAAAGACTGAACCAAAAACAAGATGGCCAATGTGATCTATGCCCGAAAAGAGACGCTCAAACACTAAACGAAACTTTTCAAACTTTTTAAACTGAAATCAAAGCAACAAAAGGACTAATCAAACGAAATGCGAGCAAATTTGACTATTGACTTGACTTTTTGAGCACACAAACAAGTCAATGGGTGATGACCTAGATGCCCTAGGGTTATACATCATCCAAGAACTCAAGAATCCAAGTGAAGAAAATGAAAATAAATCGATCATACAAACCAAGATAAAAGAGCTTTCCAGCCAGGGAGAACACAGTCAAAACAAGTTGAGAGACAGAAATCAGAAGGGCAAGACACATTGGCTAAGATCTAGGTGTTAAAGATCCATTTGGGCACATCAACCCCAACTTACATATTAGTACTATTAGGGCCCATCAACCCCTAATTCAATTGTTACATGCCCAAAAGAATTCAACCATCAGAATGCCTAGCTTCCCAAGAAGTTTCATGACTGAAATCATCCAGAAACTGCCTCTAAGAAGATCATCGCAGGCAAGCCTTCATTAGGGTGCGCTGCAATGCAGACCATACACTGATAGGGTGTTATGCAGCACACTTTAGCCTTCTTTGGCCTGCGCTGGGTGAATTTGAGCAAAATAGCATTAGGGTTTGGGAATATTCTTATCCATTGGATGCATCTAGAAGTTTCCCATGTTTATCTACTCCTTTGAGCTCGAATTTAGATGAGGTAGGGAGTTAAGGAACATCAATCCCTTTATCCCTTCCTCCATGATACTAAATTCTAAGTTTGGGAGGGCATTCATTATCACCATTTATGGCATAACTTCCTTCATTCACCTATAAAAAGACCACTCATCTAAGTGATCAAGGGCTAGCTAGGCTGGAAATTATTGAATTATAGGGAGATGTTGTTAGTATGAGACTTGAGTTGATTTCAAGTATTGTAATGATGTCAAAATGTCTTGCTTGTTATGAGGAGAGGATGGGGTATGGTATTGAACTGCAGGAGTGATGTTGAATAGAGCAAATTGGGTTGTAACTCTTCCTTTTACTAATAAAGTGTTCAAAGCTTTTTCCATATGCTTGTGTTATTCATTTATGCTTTCATATGTGTATCATGTACTTGATTCCATGCTATGTTTAATCAATAGATCATTATCATATGCTTTGATCAATTTTTGTCTTTTGTCTGTGTACTGGTACTCTTCAAGCGGATTAAGTACGAAGAGGAGCGACAGAGTTGGTCAAGGGAGATAAGGAGTAAGCGAAAGCTACAGGTAGGCTTCTTTGCCTCTTATTTAATCTATTGTTCATAGAAAAAGTAGAGAATGATTTGCATTGTTGTTCTAGACTTAGCTATTAGTCTAGAGGGTTAGGCGTTTATCCAAGTACACTAAAATTTCCCAAAACAAATTGGGGACTCTGTTGGGGAGCGATCATCCATCTTAGTAGCTTATCAGCCTCTTAGACACCTTGAAATACTTTACTTGTTGTAATTCAGCCTTTTTCATTGAATTTTGGTCAAAATTTGAGGTTAGATGACTCTTGAGTGGCCTCACAGGAATCAACACAGGCTAGACTTAGAGGCAGTGCTCTGTAGTGCAGTTAGGCCTTCTTTGACTTGCGCTGATTAACCTTGAAATATTTCAATCAGTGCAATTGGGCCCTCTTTTACTTGTGTTGATTAGTGCATATAGGCACTCTTCGACCTGTGTTGATCAATATTGAAATCATTGAAATCAGTGCAGGCTTTAGAGAGAGACAGTGCTTTGCAGCATAGTTAGCCCCTATTTGACCTGCGCTGATCAACCTTACGTCAAATTCCCACCTTTGGATTGAGTTTTTTCCAAAATTCTTCTGATTGCTTGCTTGTTAAATGTCAATGATGTCATGTCTCAGAAAATAGGTTTTCATCTCCTTAGCCAGCCCTGCTTTGATTGGATTGATTAATGTTTCTTTAATGTTTTCTTTGTCATTATCACTCTATAGTCAAGTTAGTTTTTGGTCGATTGATCTTTATCGAAATAAAGTGTCATAAAGTCGTCTTTTCCTTCAAAAATTGAATTGTCGTAAATTCTTCATTCATAAAAGATTGATTGACTGATGTGTGCATATGACTAATCTTTGTTCGAAAGAAAGTGTCGCAAAGTTGTATTTTCCTTCGAAAACTGAATTGTCGTAAAGTCTACATTCATAAAAGATCGATTGATTTATATGTGCATATGGTTTGTCTTTCCGTCGAAAGTGTCGTAATTCCTCATTTCTTTGAAATCGAAAGTGTCGTAAATTCTCCCTTTCCTTGAAAAGAAATTGTCGCAAAATCGTCATTTTTATGAAAAGAGATTTTTGATTGATTGTGCATATTTCCTTTTTGTTCATCATAACATTAAGGGATTTGAAAAGAAAAACTTGCATCGTTCATATTGTAGTTTGTGAATGCTTGAAAGGAATAGCTAGGGAAATTGCATTAGTTGTGCTCTTTGCTCTTTGTCAAAGCCCTGATTGCTCTATCCCTACTAGCTAAGGATTTTCATTGTTAAATTGAATGGAAAGAATGCTTATCATATAAGATGCATTTTAGGAATTGCAAACATACATCACCTGGTGAACCTTTAAAGGCAAATTCTAAAGAAGATCAACTTAAAATTTATCTCAATTTACCCAATGGAGCATTGTCACCTAACAAAAAACATTTAGAGGTCTAGGCTAGAGACATGTTCTGGCATCGTAAAACAAAGCAGTTGTCGCTAACTTGTCTGCAATACATCCCGAGTGTGATACGGCATTCCACGTATGTGAGTATATCGTAGTTCGTCCACGTACCTTCGGGCATATAGGGCAGTGTTACAGTACGTAAAGTATATGGGAATTCTCTCACTATGCGGTTTTGCATTAGACAGCGCTTATACGAATTGGGCTTCATCATAAAATTAAGGGATTTGAAAAGAAAAACTTGCATCATTCATATTGTATTTTGTGAATGCTTGAAAGGAATAGCTAGGGAAATTGCATTAGTTCTGCTCTTTGCTCTTTGTCAAAGCCCCGATTGCTCTATCCCTACTAGCTAAGGATTTTCATTGTTAAATTGAATGGAAAGAATGCTTATCATATTAGATGCATTTTAGGAATTGCAAACATACATCACGTGGTGAACCTTGAAAGGCAAATTCTAAAGAAGATCAACTTAAAATTTATCTGAATTTACCCAATGGAGCAATGTCACCTAACGAAAAACATTTAGAGGTCTAGGCTAGAGACATGTTTCGGCGTTGTAAAACAAAGCAGTTGTCGCTAACTTGTCTGCAATACATCTCGAGTGTGATACCACATTCCACGTATGTGAGTATATCGTAGTTTGTCCATGTACCTTCGGGCATATAGGGCGGTGTGACAGTATGTAAAGCATATGGGAATGCTCTCACTATAAGGTTTTGCATTAGACAGCGCTTATACGGACTGCACCTCCATGTACCTTCGGGTATATATGGGAGGACAACATGAGGTTTCTATCCATCCTTAAGTAACCGAGTCGGCCGCCTTGTCCAATGTGATACACCGAACACAGCAATTGGGGAGATTGCCTGCCCGTACTTCTTGGTTCGCCAAGAGGTATTCTGTAATTCACAGATACTTGGTAATCCTTTTGCCTAGATCATCCCTCTTTTGTTTTTGTTATGTTACTTTGATTAAAGTAAAATTAATTGACCGCAGATAACATCATCCACGCTCACTCCTTAGTTGATATTAGGTTGAAACATATGGCAACAAATATGGAGTCCACCGATCAAGGAATTCCTTTTGATGGGAATCCTAGTCCTTTTCCTCCTTTTGGAAATATTGATGCTCCTTATATGGCTACATTGTCCCTTCCGATATTTACCATTGGCTTGCCAGTATGGTTGTTTTCAACCTCCTTGGTTCAAAATATAGTAATTTCTCTGCAATCGAGTACACCTCCAATTGGACAAAATCAATCTCCAGTTGATCCTAAAGTTGACCCTTTGCCTTCTTCCTCGGTTTTTTCTTCCTCCCCTTCTTCCTCTTCGCCCAGTGAAAGTGTTGGTACTAGTAACTAGGTGGCTAAGAAGAAGAAGAAGAAGCAGATTCGGCAAAGGGGCAACCAAGCAACCATTGCTTTGAATGCAACATCAAATGAGAAACCACCGTCAAGCCTCACAAAGTTCGATATTCATGCAAACTTTGTGCGGGAGACCATCTTCTTCGAAATTGTCCTCATATTCCTCAGATCTTAGAAGAATGGTCTTCCGATTCACATCATCCTGTGTCATCAACTTCTAGAGATCATGTTGGTGACACACCATCAACTAGTGGTAGTAAAGTTCATGGAAAAAAGGGTAAAGTTAAGTTTCCATGTAGGTTATGTGAAGGGAATCATGCCATTCACCTTTGTCCCTATCTGGATGAAGCTAAGAAAGTGTTGGATAACCGTCCTGCTTCACCGCAACGACTTCCATCTGGTTATAGGAAACTCTCCCTAAATCCTTCAGTAGTTGATGAATTGATTGACCAAAATCAACCGTCGATCAAACCCACTCTCTCTCAAAGTGAATCCTATGAGTCTATACCCGACCCAAATCAATAGGTCGAGGTAACAGTTGACCCGATTTCACCTTCAACAAATCATACCTTTCCCGAAGAAAGTGAATACGGTACCACTCAAGTTCTTTTTGTTTCTTCAGATTCTAATGAGCTTGGGGGCAGTCCTCCTGTTCCATCAAGACAGGAGGAAAATCCTCCAGTTCTCGTAACTCAAGGGGTTAATTCTCTCGTTTCTACGTTACCCCCTCCAAGTAGTCTAGTCACTTCCTTTGATTGGAAGCGACTGGCAGGATTCTGTCTTCCTTCTTATGTGCCTTTCCAGATCATAGTACAAGTTTGTAATATGATTGTATTTGGCACTATTATAGATAAAGGTGCGTCTATGAGTATCTTTTCCTCAACTGCTTGGGAAGTGCTCGGTTCGCCGACACTTGTGCCAGTTACCCAGAATTTCTTGGCTTTTAACAGAGGAACCAGTCGACCATTAGGGATCCTTCCTCAGTTGCCTATTACTTTGGGAGGAAAAATCGTTTTTTCTGAATGTGATGGTAGTCCCACACCCTTTAGATTACAATTTACTTCTTGTATGCGACTATGTTTATGACATGGGAGCTATTATTTCAACACTCTTTCGAGTGATTTGTTTCCTGCATGAGGGCAGAATTGTCAACATTGACCAGCTTCCATTTCCCGGTCCAAATATGGCTCCTAGTCAACCATCTTCCCTAAATGGTCCTTTTGTACCATTGGTATCATCCCCGCCACGAGTTAATTATGTGGCAACCTGTTCCATACCTACATCATCTAACGATCAATTCAGTGATGTTTTACATCATGTACTGGGGGCATTAGAACCAAATCTCTCCTTCATGACCTCTTATGAGTTGTGATCCAGGGTATGAGGATAGTTCTTTTACTATGTCAACCTCGTTAAAAATGAAACAGGCCCATGAGGATGGTTCCTGGTCTTGTGTCAAAAATGAAACCAAGGATATGAGGATAGTGCCTAGTCTTGTGTCAACCTCATTAAAAAATGAAACCAAGGAATATGAGCAAAGTTCCTTGTCTTGTGTCAAGCTCATTAAAAAATGAAACAAGGTCCCAAGTTCCAAGTCGAGTCTTTGAGTAGATCTCGTAAAATCCCAGTCGAGTCTTTCACTTGATCTCGTAAATGAACCTTCATTCCATCCACCTGATAGCCATGAGTAGTCTACTTAGGTGAATGTAATGAATCTTGGTGGGGCATGCACCTAATGGTAAATTTAAGTTTCCCTGTAGGTTATGTGAAGGGAATCACCCCATTCACCTTTGTCCCTATCTGGACGAAGCCAAAAAGGTGTTGGATAACCATCCTGCTTCACCGCAACGACTTCCATCTGGTTACAGGAGACTCTCCTTTTCATCATGCTAGGGGCATGTAAACCAATATCAAGCATAGTTCTTTGTTTCAAGCTTGTGTAAAAATGAAACTGAATTCAAGTATCGTTTTTCGTTTCAAGCTTGTGTAAACATGAAATAGAATCCAAGCATAGATCCCTATGGGTCAAGCTTGTGTAAAAATTAACCCATTTCCATTTTAACCCTCGTGATTTCCATTCTATCAGCCTCTTTAGTCAGATGAGCCTTGGTTATTTCTTTCCATCACCACCATCTCTTTGGCCAATCATACGCTTTCACTTGGTGGTTTTACCGTTCTTGAGGAATAGTTGCAATGAGTGGTCTTATTAGCCAGCCTCTTCACATAAATCAACATGTTTTGAGAAGTCCCAACATCACTGGTACCAGTTGCTACCCTAGACACCACTCGTTCCTCAAAATGGAGTCCTTTTTAAGCTCTTCTCAAACTCTCTAAACATGAAAATATTGTTGAGCGCTTGTCCTTACCAGCTCGTTAACGGATTGGAAACAATATCTCTCTTGTATTATTTTACACTTTTTCGGACTTGAGATATTATTTTACGAAAAATAACATGTGGAGTTTCCTTTTCGTCCATTTTCAAACTCCCTAAACATGAAAAGGGCCGAGTTATCTTTGTCGTTAAACTCGTTAAAAACATCAAATAGCAACAAACTTATCCATCTAGACAAGATCGAGTTTCACCTTCGCTAGACTCGTTAAAGCATCAAATAACAATGGATTCACCTGAAGGGTGGAATTATACAACAAGCATATGTTATCCTCCTCAAGCTTGATAAAAAATAAAGAGGTACTGGTCAGCAATGACTGGGGAAAATTGGAAAAAGGGGAAAACACTTTATGGTAGCAAGTCGCTCTTGAACATGACACTTTCACCTCATCACCATGACTATGTAGGTTGGGTCATTCAGCTTAATGGTTATCACACTGTTGGTCTATCATACTATCCATTACTTTGTTGTGGGTCAATGCTACCAATTCATTTTAGTGTAACTGACATGTTCAAGAGAAGTCATTCAGTTCAAACTTCATCCTTTGCAATATTGTAAACCTTCATTTTCATGACCGCCATTCCTGAACCTTTTGTCGTTAGTTGATTTTCATCTCCAAAATCATTTACCTCGTTTCGTTTCGTTGATGTGGGATACATCAAGGCCCTCCTGCGACGAGTCGCTTCTTGTCGACATCAGCACATTATCCAAGAAGTTGACTTAGAAACACCCCTTCAGTACCTTGAGGCTTGCATACATCAATGGCAGGTTTCTCGCTTCCGGCGATAGGTTGACATCACTAGCCTTCGATCGAAAGACTTTGTATGGTGTTCAACATCAAATCATTTATTCACACCATGCGAAATGTACTATAGTACCTTGAGGGTCATTATCATTATCGGTGATTCCTCTCACGTCCGTTAACGACTTACATCATTGGCTAGTAATCAAACGATGTCTTTCCATGTTCAACTTCAGATCATCTATGCACATGGTTGGACTCGTACTTAAGCGAAATATTGAACGAGATTGAAGACCCCGGATCTAGCTTCATCCATCTGGGCTGCGATATTTTCAGGATTACTAAATCAAATGTACAAATGGCCTTACATTCATGGTCATCCATTCATGGGTCTATATCTATAGACGACTATATTTTTACATGTAATGAAAATTTATAAGCTGAGCATGGGTATGCCTTCCCTCAGCAAGTTCATGAGAAAAATCAAATTATCATGATATATGTATTGTAATTGATGCAGGTCTCCTTCCGCTTCGAAACCTCCTCTCCACATGATAAAGCATTTCACTCGACATACATATTCACGACTTCATGCTTTAGGGGGAAACTGTTACAGATCCATTTGGGCACATCAACCCCAACTTATAGATATTACTATTAGGACCCATCAACCCCTAATTCAGTTGTTACATGCCCTAAAGAAGTCAACCATCAGAATTCCTAGCTTCCCAAGAAGTTTCATGACTGAAATCATCCAAACACTACCTCTAAGAAGATCAGCGCAGGCAGGCCTTCATTAGGGTGCGCTGCAATGCAAGCCATACACTGATAGGGTTCTATGCAGTGCACTTGAGCCCTCTTTGGCCTATGCTGGGTGAATTTGAGCGAAATAGAATTGGGGTTTGGGAATATTCTTATCCATTGGATGCACCTAGAAGTTTCCAGAGTTTAGCTACTCCTTTGAGCTCGAATTCGGATGAGGTAGGGAGTTAAGGAACATCAATCCCTTTATCCCTTCCTCCATGGAACTAAATTCTAAGTTTGGGAGGGAATTCATTATCACCATTTATGGCATAACTTCCTTCATTCACCTATAAAAAGACCACTCATCTAAGTGATCAGGGGCTAGCTAGGCTGGAAATTATTGAATTATAGGGAGATGTTGTTAGTATGAGACTTGAGTTGATTTCAAGTATTGTAATGACGTCAAAACGTCTTGCTTTTTATGAGGAGAGGATGGGGTATGGGATTGAACTGCAAGAGTGATGTTGAATTGAGCAAATTGGGTTATAAATCTTCCTTTTACTAATAATTTCTTCAAAGATTTTTCCATATGCTTGTGTTATTCATTTATGCTATCATATGTGTATCATGTACTTGATCCCATGCTATGTTTAATCAATAGATCATTATCATATGCTTTGATCAGTTTTTGTCTTTTGTCTGTATACAGGTACTCTTCAAGCAGATTAAGTACGGAGAGGAGCAACAGAGTTGGTTAAGGGAGATAAGGAGTAAGCGAAAGCTAACGGTAGGCTACTTTGCCTCTTATTTAATCTATTGGTCATAGAAAAAGTATAGAATGCTTTGCACTGTTGTTCTAGACTTAGCTACTAGTCTAGAGGGTTAAGCATTTATCCAAGAACACTAAAACTTCCCAAAACAAATTGGGGACTCCAGTGGGGAGAGATCATCCATCTTAGTAGCTTATCAGCCTCTTAGACACCTTGACATACTTTACTTTTTGTAATTCAGCCTTTTGCATTGAATTTTGGTCTAAATTTGAGGTTAGATGACTCTTGAGTGGCCTCACAGGAATTAGCGTAGGCTAGCCTTAGATATAGTGCTTTGTAGCGTAGTTAGGCCTTCTTTGACTTGCACTAATTAACCTTGAAATATTTCAATCAGTGTAGTTGGGCCCTCTTTTACTTGTGTTGATCAGTGCAGATAGGCCCTCTTTGACCTGCGCTGGTCAATCTTGAAATCATTAAAATCAGTGCACACTTTAGTGAGAGATAGTGCTCTGCAGTGCAGTTAGCCCCTCTTTGACCTGCGTTGATCAACCTTAGGTCAAATTCCCACCTTTGGATTGAGTTTTGGCCAAAATTCTTCTGATTTCTTGCTTGTTGAATGTCAATGATGTCATGTCTCAGAAAATAGGTTTTCATCTCCTTAGCCAGCCCTACTTTGATTGGATTGATTAATGTTTATTTAATGTTTTCTTTGTCATTATCAGTCTATAGTCAAAGTTAGTTTTTGGTCGATTCATCTTTTTCGAAAGAAAGTGTCGTAAAGTCGTCTTTTCCTTCGAAAATTGAATTGTCATAAATTCTTCATTCATAAAATATTGATTGACTGATGTGTACATATGATTAATCTTTGTTCGAAAGAAAGTGTCGTAAAGTCGTCTTTTCCTTCGAAAACTGAATTGTCGTAAAGTCTTCATTCATAAAAGATAGATTGATTCATATGTGCATATGGTTTGTCTTTTCGTCGAAAGTGTCGTAATTCCTCATTTCTTTGAAATCGAAAGTGTCGTAAATTCTTCCTTTCCTTGAAAATAAATTGTCGCAAAATCGTCATTTTTATGAAAAGAGATTTTTGATCGATTATGCATATTTCGTTTTTGTTCATCATAACATTAAGGGATTTGAAAAGAAAAACTTGCATTGTTCATATTGTAGTTTGTGAATGCTTGAAAGGAATAGCTAAGGAAATTGCATTAGTTGTGCTCTTTGCTCTTTGTCAAAGCCCTCATTGCTCTATCCCTACTAGCTAAGGATTTTCATTGTTAAATTGAATGGAAAGAATGCTTATCATATTAGTTTCATTTTAGAAATTGCAAACATACATCACATGGTGAACCTTGAGAGGCAAATTCTAAAGAAGATCAACTTAAAATTTATCTGAATTTACCTAATGGAGCATTGTCACCTAACGAAAAACATTTAGAGGTCGAGGCTAGAGACGTGTTCCAGCGTCGTAAAACAAAGCAGTTGTCGCTAACTTGTCTGCAATACATCTCGAGTGTGATACCGCATTCCACGTACGTGAGTATATCGTAGCTCATCCACGTACCTTCGGGTATATAGGGCGGTGTTACAGTACGTAAAGTATATGGGAATGCTCTCACTGTGCGGTTTTGCATTAGACAACGCTTATACGTACTGGGCCTCCATGTACCTCCAGGCATATATGGGAGGACAACATGAGGTTGCTATCCATCCTTAATTAACCGAGTCAGCCACCTTGTCCACTGTGATACACCGAACACAGCGTTCAGGGAGATTGCCTGCCCGTACTTCTTGGTTTGCCAGGAGGTATTCTGTAGTTCACAGATACTTGGTAATCCTTTTGCCTAGATCATCCCTCTTTTGTTTTCATTATGCTACTTTGATTAAAATAAAATTAATTGACCACGGAAAAATCCTCTACGCTCACTCCTTAGTTGATCTTAGGTTGAAACATATGGCGACAAATTTGGAGTCCACTGATCAAGGAATTCCTTTTTATGGGAATCCTAGTCCTTTTCCTCCTTTTGGAAATATTGGTGCTCCTTATATGGCTACATTGTCCCTTCCAAGATTTACCATTGGCTTGCCTGTATGGTTGTTTTCAACCTCCTTGGTTCAAAATATAGTGATTTCTCCGCAATCGAGTACACCTCCAACTGGACAAAATCAACCTCCAATTGATCCTAAAGTTGACCCTTTGCCTTCTTCCTCGGTTGTTTCTTCCTCCCCTTCTTCATCTTCGCCTGGTGAAAGTGTTGGTACTAGTAACCAGGTGGCTAAGAAGAAGAAGAAGAGGCTGATTCAGCAGAGGGGCAACCAAGCAACCACTGCTTTGAATGCAACATCAAATGAGAAACCGTTCGTCAAGCCTCACAAAGTTCGATATCCATGCAAACTTTGTGCGAGAGACCATCTTCTTCGAAATTGTCCTAATATTCCTCAAATCTTAGAAGAATGGTCTTCCCGTTCACATCATCCTGTGTCATCAACTTCTGGAGATCATGTTGGTGACACACCATCAACTAGTGAAAGTAAAGTTCATGGAAAAAGGGGTAAAGTTAAGTTTCCATGTAGGTTATGTTGAGTCTCAAACTTGCACCTTTCTATACACCCTCTCAGCCTTCTTTTTCCACTTACTTCATCCACCAAGCTGTTAAATAATTGCATTATAGTCTAAAAAGAGCTTCTGACATGGTTTTCTAACTATGCTTATGACTGTTGTTTGGTTTAGTTTTTTGTTCAGGCAGCTGCGGAAACTTGTCAGTTTCCGCAACCAGCACAGGTTTCCGCAGCCAGCACAGGATTCCGCAGCCATTTTTTTAATGGCTATGCAACAGGTGTCCTATGAAGAAACGAGCCACATGGGCAAGCTACAGGTGACGGGTACATGGAACGTGTCCCTTCAAATTAGCCAAATCATCCATAGAAGGTCACGGTCAACAAGGGTCAAAGGCAAAGCCAACCAAGGAATTTAGCGGTGGCACGTCTCTGTTTTGAGCACGTGAAAGTTTACGTGGCACAGTCCTCAGCCCACGGAGACATCAGCACACCTGGAGATCATCCCCGTAACTTGAATCCAACAGCTACCACTCCGAAGATTTAATAGACATGATGACAGTTACGCTAGATCTCAGCTGAGGAGATCTACGTGTCTTTGGCAACGCAGTTAATAGCATAGGATTCAGTTAGTTAGTTTCAGCACTTTTTCATTATAAATAACGCGTTGATGAATGCTGTGTAGAAGCTTTTTGGGAATGTAATTTTTGAACTGTTTCTATTATCACCCCATTGTACTCTGTTTTATATATGTTGCTGCTGCTTTAATACATGAGAAGACTACTTTCTTGAGCTCGTTCTTGTAACTGTTCGTTGACTGGCTGAGGTGGCAGAGGGCCCCTACGCACTAAAGCCCTGTATAGTTTTCATTTGACTTTATTATGTTTCTGTTTTCATAATCATTAGCTTGTATATAACATGCTATTTTGATGTTTTTAATTCACTGTTGTTTACATGTTCACTTCTGTTTTCTTATAGCTATCAGCTGATCAATGCTTTTCTGCAGGTTTTCTTAGGCAGCCCGGGCAAATTTTCATCTTTTTGATAACTATTGACATGGATTTCAGAGATCTGTGGCTTGAATATTTTGAATTATTGACCGGAGAATCCATAGTTTTTTCATTTTTGTACCAACGTTTCAAATCCCAAATGGGATCCATCTTCAGGATAAGAGAATGATGATGACAAAAGAGCAACGAAGAAATGATAAAACTGAACTTAAAGCATCATCATCATTCTCTTATCCTGAAGATGGATCCCATTTGGGATTTGAAACGTTGGTACAAAAATGAAAAAACTGTGGATTCTCCGGTCAATAATTCAAACTATTGACATATGAGATCATCTTGTCCTTCCTACTAATTTTCATTTTCTAAAATTTAATTCCAGCACTGTTCTTTTTCAAATTGTGTTTTGCTTATTTATTTTCTGCTACCTAGACATCATACTACTCATTTGTTTATGGTTTCTTTCTATAGTCAAGTGACTCTATTAGTAAGGAATCAGAATATTACTTATTGTAGTGTGATTTAGTTATCATATTGCTTAAACTTATTCATGATTGCTTCCCATAAGGTAGATTGAGCTGAAGGGTAAAGGATCAGAAGAGTTGAAGTAGTGTGATTAGTTTCCTTTATGCAATTTAATTTCTTGCCATTTAGATATCATATTGCTTAACTTGTTCATGATTGCTTCCCACAAGGTAGATTGAGCTAAAGGGTAAAGGATCAGAAGAGTTGAATTAGTGTGATTAGTTTCCTTTATGCAATTTAATTTCTTGTCATTTAGATATCATATTGCTTAACTTGTTCATGATTGCTTCCCACAAGGTAGATTGAGCTGAAGGGTAAAGGATCAGAAGAGTTGAAGTAGTGTGAATTAGTTTCTTTGCTTTTAGTTTTTGAGTTGCTTTAAGTTCAGTTTTTACTTTCTTTTTCATTCAGCAGCAAGGATACTGGGCCATTGTCATTAGTTCACTGTTTGATACATTTACTTCCTCTTAAGAATTGATTTCATTACAGTTGTTTTAAAGATTTCTTTTTGAACATTTTTAAGTTTGGGAAAATCATTGTAGAAATCACCATCACCATCTAGACTTAACTTTCATTTTTGCCATCACACATTAGGGAAAGATAAATCCAAAAACAAACTAAAAAACTCAAAAACGACAAAAGATTAAGGAAATGGTTATCTTGTACATATAGTACACTTCACTTCGTCAGTTTACAAATCCCGGATTGACATTTTAAATAGCAATTTAGAACACACTAAATTGGCCAAACATTTTGGCGCCGTTGCCGGAGAAGTGAAATTAGGTAGCCAATTTCTTAAAAAAAAAAAAAAAAAAACAAGAAAATTTCAAGGAAGGAAAATTGATAACCTCTCAAAGTATGCTCTCCTCTTACACTTAGTGTGATCTGGAGGATCAGAAAAGAGAAAGTTATTGTTTTAATAGTTTCTTGAGTATGCTCTCTTCTTGCACCTAGAGTGACCTAGAAGATCAGAAAGAGAATTATTAGCCTGACTTGAAGAAAAATAAAAAATGACATGCATAGAGCAAGAGATTCTAGGGGAAGGTTTTTAGCTAGAGCCAAGAGTTCGATTTTTACAACTCCTTCTACCTCAAGGAATAGACAAGAGACACCTCCATCATCTCCAACATACACTCCTAGCCCTAGGATTCCTGGAACTCAAGAGACAGTAGTTGAGTTAGGAGACTCTTCCTCACCATCCATCGAATCTGAATTAGGAAAAGATCCTTTCTTTTCTTCTACAAGGAGACACATTGTAATTGAAGAAGTAGAATCACCTGAGGAAGAAGAGGGAGAAATTCCTCCTCGTTCGCCATTAGTAGAGGAACCAGAGGACTCTGAAATCTCTGAGAAAACTACCACGACAGAAGAGGGAGTTAACGGATTTGGTAGAGGTAGAGGTAGAGGAGGGGGAGGAGGAAATAATGGAGGAGGAAGAGGTAACAATGGGGGAAATAGGGATGGAGACAACTCATTTGGATTTCCTATAGTCTATGAGGATTCTTGAGCAACAATGAAAAATATTTCACCATCTGTCCTCCCAAACTTTCATGGGTTAAGAAATGAAGATCCTGAAACATTTCTATTTGAGTTTGAGGTCGTGTGTCGAACCTATGATTATCTGGAAGACTCTCAAAAACTCAAATTGTTTCCTTCAACACTGAAAGGAGCTGCTTTGAAATGGTTCATGGGATTACTCACTCAATCCATTAGGACTTGGAATGATATGAAACAAACATTTTTGGATAGATACATGGATTATTGTATGCCTACCAACCACAAGGATGAAGTATTTAAAATGGTACAAAAAGAAGATGAAAACTTGGAGGATTTACTTGAAATATTCCAATACAATCTGAAAAGAGCAAAAATGGGTAACTTAGATGAGGAGACCTTGAAAGCCCTTCTATTAAAAGCCATTAGAGATTAATGGATAGATATTTTGAACATGATGGGAAAAGGAGACATATCTCAACTTCCACTTCATGACATAGCAGAACTGTGTGTCCATCTCTCAAGAGGAAAATCTAAAACTGGAAAAGGGCCTAGAGATCCTTCTCTCATCAGAGTAAACAAATCTGCAACTGGATCAGTAAGTAGAGCTGAGATTGGCAATATGCTTGATGAATTCAAAACTGATATCTTAAGGAGTCTTAGTGAGCAACTATACACTCTTAAGATCCACAATAAGCAGAAAGCTGAAGCTGAAGCTTTAGCCATCTTTTGCCCAAAATGTAGAAAAAAACATGCTCTCAGGGAATGTCCCTTGGATGCAAAAGTTGTAGAAACATGTGTGATCTGTTCAGATAATCATGAGACCAAGGATTGTCCTTCAATTCCTGGGTTCAAAGTTGTCTTTCAAGAAGATCCAAATACAATTGAGTCTCTCTGTTTTGTTGCAAGGAGACCTTGGCAGGGGCAACAAAATCAAGGGTTTAACAACTCTATGAACTTTCAACCCCCACCAAATTGGAATCCTTGGCAACAACCTTGGTCCCAACCTCAAAATATTTTTCAATCATGGGTACAAGGTATGCAAAATCCTTATGGGATATTTGCTCAATTTTATCAATATCCTCCATCTTTCCAAAACCAACAAGCTCCACAACTTCCAAATCAAAACCCACAACTATCATTTCCATTTCAACAACAACAACCCTCTCAACAAAACCCAAATTCTCAACTCTTGCTTCCATTCCAACAGAAGTCAAATCAACTTCCTTCTCAGCCATTGCCAAACCCAAATAATAAAAACCCTCAAAATGCTTACATGATAGAAGGTCAACAATTTCCTGCCTATATGATTGTTCCTCTCAATGATGTACAACTCAGATCTGGTAGAGTTCTAGATAAACCTTCTATAGATGCCCAAAATCAAAGCATTTCTGAGGAAGAATCTCTTGAAGCCAATAAGGGTTCTGAAGCATCTCTTCAAAACCCAAACACTCAGAAATAAAAAGAAAAAGAGCTAACCCCCACAACTCCTATAGTTGAGCAACCTGCATCTTCATCCACACCTACTTTTCCTGAAATATTACAAATTGACAAAGGGGTGGAAAAACAAATCTTGTTGCCTGACTATGATTTTCTAGATGAATTGAAGAATGTCTATATCAAGATTCCCTTGTTACAAGCCATTAAAGAGATTCCTATTCTAGCAAAAACAATAAAGGAGTTGAGTCTTAAAAGACCAGGAAGGAAACCTAGAGATACAAGAAGAATCCACCTGGTAGGGAAAATTGCAGACATCATGATGGGAAAAATTACTATGCAGAAGTATGTAGATCCCGGTAGTCCAATTGTCAAAACACATATCAATGGGGTTGAAATTCCAAATACTTTGATTGATTTAGGGGCTGCTATCAACATTATGAGTAGACAGACTATGGAACAGCTGAAACTTCCTAATCTTCTCTTTACACCTACTTTACTGCAACTTGCAGATCGATCAATTATTAAACCAGATGGTGTATTAGAAGACATTTCAGTCTCCTTAGACTCTTGGGAATATCCAGTGGATTTCATGATTTTAACTCCCAAGAGTAATTTAGGAGGACATCCTCTCATCTTAGGAAGACCTTGGCTAGCCACAGTCGATGCTTTCATCAGTTGTAGTTCTGGGGATATGTATATTTCTGATGGTAATTCGACAAAGAAATTCAATCTGTATCCTCCAGCAAAAGCAATTACAGAAATAGGAGATAATGAGTGGATTGATGATGAAGATACTATACAACCTGTCTTTACCATTTCTGAAGTTAGTGAAGATAGTCAAATTCTAAACACATTAGAAAATTTTGAAACATCTTCAAAATATGACCACACACAATTTCAGTTAGATTCTGACATTGAGTATCTATTATCTAGACAAATGTCTCTTTTCTCTATGGAAGAATTTGGTAGTTCTGCCATTGAGATCTTTCCAAGAAAAACATTGAATATCAACAAAAATTTGGAAAGATCACAACAGGAAGAACTAACCAAAATCTTGCAAAAACATTCTACTGCATTTGCATGGGAGTATACCGATATGAAAGGTATTGACCCTAAGACTTGCATTCATCACATCTACATTGAGGAAAATAGTATACCAATCAGACAACCTCAGAGAAGGATGAATCCAAACCTTAGGGAGATAGTGAAAGAAGAGCTCCAAAAGTTACTTAATGTAAACTTCATTTATCCAATTTCAGATAGCCGATGGGTTTCTCCTTGGGTTATAGTACCTAAAAAGAATGGTAAATGGAGGGTATGCATTGATTACAGGGAATTGAACAAAGCAACTTTGAAGGATCACTTTCCTTTACCCTTTATCGATCAGGTATTAGATACTTTAGCAAGCAAAAAGTATTTTTCATTTTTGGATGGTTTTAGTGGTTACAATCAGATTCAGGTAGCACCTGAAGATCGGGACAAGACCACATTTACCTGTCCATGGGGAACTTTTGCTTACCGAGTACTTCCTTTTGGATTATGTAATGCACCCGCAACATTCCAAAGGGCAGTACTATGAATCTTTTCCGATCTAATCCATGATTGTGTAGAGGTTTATATGGATGATTTTACAGTTTATGGTAATTCGTTTGAAGAGGCATTAGAGAATTTGGAAAAAGTCCTTATAAGATGTAAAGAAACATACCTATCATTAAGTCATGAAAAATGCTTTATGATGTTTACTGAAGGGATTGTTTTAGGACATCATATTTCAGGAGATGGGATTAAAGTTGATAGATCAAAAGTTGAAGTCATCTCCAAGTTGCCTATTCCAAATTGTCAAAAAGATGTTAGAAGTTTTCTTGGATTTACTGGATACTATAGAAGATTTATTGAAAACTTCACCAAAATAGCATCTCCACTCTTCAAATTACTTACAAAAGATTATGAATTCAAATGGGATCCTAATTGTCAATCTGCATTTGAAACTTTGAAAACAAGAATATCTGAAGCACCCATTTTGAGAGGTCTAAATTGGAAACTTCCTTTCCATATTTCCACAGATGCTTCAGATACAGCTCTAGGAGCTTTGTTGGGACAAAAGGATTTAGTTCCTTATGCCATTTACTACACCAGTAAAAATTTGACTCCCACTGAGTTAAACTATACTGTGACTGATAAAGAGTTCTTAGTTGTTGTTCATGCAATCAATAAGTTTAGACACTATATAACCGGCTATGAAACTTTTGTCCATACTGATCATTCTGTAATTAGATACCTCATGAATAAACCTGTTACTAATGGCAGAGTTACAAGATGGCTCTTACTTTTACAAGAATTCAATATTACTGTGTTGGATAGACTAGGGAAACAAAATACAGTAGCTGATTTCTTGTCTTGAATCCAAAATACTAACGAAGATTCTCCTGTAGAGGACAAGTTTCCAGATGAATATTTGTTTGCAGTAACTACTAAGACTCCTTGGTATGCAGATATTGCTAACTATTTGGTTACAGGGAAGCTATCTCCACATCTATTTCCTGGTGAAAAAAGAAAAATTATTCAGGAGAGTTCAAGTTATTCATGGATTTCTAATGAATTGTTTAAAACAGGGCTAGATTGTGTGATCAGAAGATGTGTTCAGGAAGATGAAATGCTTGACATCCTCAAGGCATGTCATTATGAACCATGCGGTGGACACTTCGCTGACAAAAGGACAGCCTATAAAATCCTTTCTTTAGGATATTATTGGCCTTCCCTTTTCAAAGATGCAAAACAATATGTCAGAAGGTGTGACAGTTGCCAAAGAGTTGGGAGACCGACTCTTTCAAATGAAATGCCATTACAACTGTTAGCGCTTGAAATTTCACCTAGGCTGAGATAGACAAATCTCAAGGCTACATCAAACCATTACACCTCGTAGCTAGCCCTACGAGGAAGGAGAAGGCTCTCTCCGGTCAGACTCAAGGTATTTTCTCAATGGGGTGAGCTGACCAATTAGGATCAAAAATATTAGGCTAGTAAACTGATGAGGAGGGTTGATTTAAAGTTTTTGGGGCTTTTGCTGGCAATTGGAGGGAGTGCAATTCAGGGTGTGGGGATTGAGCTCAGTTTTTGCAGGTG
This sequence comes from Pinus tabuliformis, assembly GCA_031772625.1. Classification (NCBI taxonomy): domain Eukaryota; kingdom Viridiplantae; phylum Streptophyta; class Pinopsida; order Pinales; family Pinaceae; genus Pinus; species Pinus tabuliformis. Next base: position 143,683,962 of record CM062810.1, read on the forward strand.
GGTCTTTGGGGCAAGGTAAGAGTTTGTGCTGATGCCTTTAGTTGAGATGGATGATCCAGAAAGAAAGAGAGGGAGCTAAAGAGGGCAAACAATGACTTTGAATCCTCTTTAGACAGTGGAAAACATAAATATTAAACAAAATTGAAAGCTGAGCATGGCATGCATGAATTCAAACTTTATCACTTCTTTTGTTTAATTAGCAGCAATAGAATAAGAGATGGAACACATAAACACACTTACAATGACAAGTAGGAAACACACCATCAACACAATAATCCACAAGAATCCACAATGATGTCTGCAAAACCCTGGCCTTCCTTTTCCTCAAATTGCAGAGATACAAGTGAAATATACAATAGAGCTTCTCCCTCAAGAGTCCAACCATCAAAATGAGGATGAGAAGGCATCATATAGCTGATCTAACTCCTTTCCCCACCTCTAGGGGTCGAGCTCAGTTTCCTAGGAGCAGTTTGAACTAATTCTAAACTAAGAACTAGATAATAGGCAGTCAAAACAACTTGCCTCTAAAACTTAGGAAACTAATCCATGCATTAAATTTTCACTATTTACATCAAAGAAAGTTCTAGAAGTGTCAAAGGAGAGTAAATGCATCCATGTGCCATGAAAATTACACCAAAGTTTCTTATTTACATGCCCAAAAGTCATCCAAGGTAAAAACAGTGTTTTGCTGGCCGAAATGGTCAAATCTGGCAATTTTCCCTGAGTGGTCGCGCCCCTGATCCTGAGTGGTCGCGCCCCTTTGCAGCTCTGGTTGAAGGCCTTCCTGGTGTCCAAATCAGGTGCAAGATAGATCATTGGAAAGGTATGGGAGTCTACTTTCCAACCCAAGTGGAATTTCTGAATTTGGAGTTGATTTGACCCCTCAAAAATCATTTCTCCCAAGGCAGTTTTCTGCAACTCAAAAAAGGGGCAGAAAGTCAAAATTTGCATGTATTTTGAGCTTTTGGAGGCCCAAATCTCCATAAAATTTGAAACCCATCCATATCCAAGTGTATTTTTTCATGAAAAATCCAAATATGTAGAGTTTTCCTCAATCTGAGCTGTCCCCATGAGTGGTCGCGCGGGGGGTGAGACCACTCAAATGACCAAAACCTGTAAAATGCTAAAAAATGCCAAAAATGCCTCAAAATCCTCAAAATTTCTTGTGTTTGCTGCTGGGAGGATACTAATGAGTATCATGGTGAGTGAGCGATGCCTCAGCCAAGATACGGAGTGGGTTGGCCTTCTTCTTCCTCGAAAGAGCCTCGTTCAACCGCCGTTGAAGGATCTTCATCCTTGCTTTGCAAACATGCATTCTTGCCCAATAATGATCCTTCATGTGTCTGAGCAACCTTTTGTCTCGGTTGGCTTTCTCCAACAGCTGCTGCAAGTGTACATTTGAACTGATGAGCCTTGATTCCCGGTCCCTAGGCCACAAGTCACCCGGCCTCCTACGGTTCAAGTCTCGGTTGCTACGAATTCTCCATAGTTCATCCAACTCTTTTTCCTCTTCTAGTTGCTTGTTGCGCAGCTCCAAGTAATTTATTGTCCACTTGGCCATATCAAGCTTCTCCTGCAGCAAGCGGTTTTCCGCCTCTCTCTGTCGGATGATCTCGTGCAAATCTGATGTAGGGGAGCGAGCATTAAGATCAATGATGTCAACCGGCATGTCAATGGCTCTCTCCTCCTCTGTCACGGGCTGTTTGCCCTCTCGTACCGTTGATGAAGAATGCGAGGCCCCTTCCACCTGATGTGGAGATAACACTCGCTGACCTGTAGCTGATGATGATGGCGAGACCCCTTCCACCTGCTGTGGAGAAAGTACTCGCCGAGCTGCTGCAAACAAGGCCCTCGGGCCTTTCTGATAAGTGAGGCGAGGTGAGGAAGCCATGTGTCCCGGAACAGTGATCTCAGGCTGATGTGAAGGACCTCCCTCCTCAAAAATGACCTCTGGCTGTGGCTCGGGCTGTGGCCCTGGCTGTGGCTCTGTGAAGAAATCCCGAGAAATAAGTCTGCCCATGCAATGCCCTGCTGAGTCAACTGATGGGCAACAATAAGCTGGATAAGACCGTGATGGCACAAACTCCGATACTGTTGAGCTGGAGACCGCCTCTGGAACACTGACACCATCCTCTGAATATCATGGAAAAAGAAAACCGGGATGTTCATCATCCTCACCCGGGTGAAGTGCATCAGCAAGCGAATGTGATAAGAGAAGACCCGAGAAAATCTCCCCTCGCATGTGAAGTAGTGCATGATAAGCCGCATAATAGAAGCATACTCCGCCCGGAGGAACCTGAAAGGAAAGATCCTCGACAAATGACTCATGAATGCTGGCCTGACATATGGCTCAAAATAAACATAATCCAGCATTTTGCGCTTGGGCCACACCTCACCCACATTTGGTATCCCGGTAGCCTCTGAAATCACCTCCGGAGATAGTACAAAATTCACCCCTGCAAGAGTGACCTGCCCATCATGAAGGTGCAAAACAAATAATCGGGCCAACTCCCTATGGTGCTGAATCTGGGCCAGCCTCTCACAAAACTCAAGACATGACATGTACCGGAAAAAAGTCACTGCCAAAGGGCAAGCCTGTAACTCTGCTAGAGAAGTGGGCTCTTCTCTCTTATGATGACCACCTTTGCCACCCTTCCGAGGCCTCTGTACCTCAGACTCCGAAGAAGAAGACTGGTCATCACCTTGCTCATTAGTTTTAGTGGTTGACATGATGTTATTGAGCAAGGTGGAGAAAAAGAACACAACTGATTGCTGCCCTGCCTGTAAAATGCTGAGAAGTATGCTGTTTTCAAGGGGAAAAAATCATGAAGGAAATGTTAGGGGGGGGGACTTTTAATAAGGAAAGGGAAATATATTAAAACAAGGAATTTAAAGGACTGATTCACAAAATATCAAACATGTTCCTCATCTCTTATCATTTGGAAATCATTTGCAAATAAATACTTTATTAGGGAAAATATGTGTAATGATCACCAAGGGAAAGGACAATATATATTTTTTTTTAACATGGGGTAAAGGACAACATGATCATAGGGGTATGGGGTAGCATCAATCATTAGCATCAATAGGCTGCTCCTTTAATTTGTCTTTGACTGTACTTTATAAGCATACTCTATTTTTTCAAGTTTATGTGCTTTTGATGCTAAGGGGAAACAAAGCATTAGTTTGCATTTGTCATGAGGGAAAAAGGGGCTTTAGTTACATGTTGACAAAAGGGAAGAGGGATTTCAATTGCACTGGGATTTTTAGGGAAGGAATAGAGCAATTGAACTGGGATTTTAATGAAGGGAAAAGTAGGCAAAAAAGAGTTTAAAATTGGGGAGATGCAACAACTGTTCATGTGCAAACCCTATCACAGCAAACTGTCCATTTTGAGCATCATGTACAGCTGTATATTGTTGATTTTGGCATGAATGTTTACACAGCATCCTTGCCTCTGATTTTTACACAACAATATGTCTTTTTGCTCTTGTAGTGGCTAGGCTATGGCATGGTAATACTTGACTCTGTTTTTGTGGCGAACATGCACATGCATTTGCCATATATATATACTCTTTTCCTTTTCATAACATTTCTTTTTATCTTTGCTGTGTTTTTATATATCTTTTGTTTTATTAACTGCTGTGTGATAATGCTTTAGGGTTTGAGTAGGGTATATAGGCATTAGGGTTTGGGAAGGATAGATAGGCATTAGGGTTTTGAGGAGGGGTTAGGGTTTTAGGAACTTTGGGATGGGATTTTTAGTATAGTTTGCAAATGAGATAAAAGAGAGAGACACACTGACATTTGTGAACCAAAATGGGAAACCAAGGAGGGAAAAAGGAATTATAAACCTTGAAAAACAAACATAACCCTAGCATAATGCCTACAACACAAACAATCATTCCTATCCTTTCTCCATGCATTTTTTCTGTGATAACATACATATCAAGCCCATGAATTCATATCTCTAGCTTTCAAATGTATAAAGAGACCCTACCTCGACCGATTGAGTGAATGAGAGAGAGTTTGGGTCGATTTTGGAGGTTCCTGGGCAAATCGACCTGAGTGGTCGCGCCCCCGTGCTGAGTGGTCGCGCCCCTGCTGAGTGGTCGCGCCCTTGTAAATTTACACAGCAAAAATTGCACTGAGTGGTCGCGCCCCACCCAAGTGGTCGCGCACCCTGCCTGAGTGGTCGCGCACCAGGCAAATACCCAATTTTGCTGCAAATCGCCTTCTTCGACCTCTCAAGTGTGTTTGCTTGCTCTCAAATGCATAATGAGGCTCCTTAGAGGGAAATTTGGCCTTTATATGCCCAAATTTGAAAAGATTAACTTACCAAACCCACTTTGTAATGTTTTTGCTTTGGCATTCATTTTAACATTGTTTTTGAGTTCATTTTGTCCTGATTTTGGCCTTTTGAATGTTTTAACTCCGTTCTTTTTGCAGGTTAGCCATTTGAGGGATGCTAGTGAGGAGACCAGGGTTATTGCCGGCATTTTGGAGAATTTTGAAAATTTTCTTTATTTTTGCAAATTTCACATGACCTTGGGTTTAAAAACAGAGTTTTTAAAACCAAGGTATAAATGAGCTGCAACTGATGAAAAATATTAATGAAACATATGTACATGCTTCCTTCTGGTTTGCTGGGCACATGAACCTTTGACTCATGACTTTGCAGTGATTTTTGACTTAAAACCCTAGACCTAAGACTTGGGATCTCAAGACCAAAATAAACAAGTATAACACAAGCTCATTAAATGACATGACCTGCTCCAGCAAAACCAAGAAGGGAACAAAAGACCAGCTCCTCCATCAGTGTTATGGCATGCCTAATGGGATGCAAGACTGACACTGATGAGACACCTACTTATGCAAAATGCAAAGAGCTTTTGATCACCGATGGAGGGCTCAAGACCGACACTAACATTGGCTCCGATTGGGGATGGTAGCTCCTTGGAGGTGCCAAGAACCTTAGACCTCTGGGAGAGCAGACCAGTGCTTTATTTATTGGGCAATGGATTCAACTTGTAAACCTATGACCAACCATGGAAATGACTTTATTTGACTTGAACTAAACTGAAAATGTGAAAGGACTAAGACACACACACTGACCTACTTTTGCAGAAAATAAACAATCTGAAAACTTCACACCAACTAATCACCATCCTTAGAATTATAGCCTTCACCGCGGGCCCCAAACTAAGAATGAGAGATCAGTTCACACTTGCTGTAATGAAAGGAAAACGGTAATTACAATGAGAGTGATTAGAGCAGCATTTGCTCAAGCATGATATCTCTTAAGAAGTCGGCCATTCACCGACCCACCGGGACAGTCATCGCCATTCATCTCCTTGAGAAGGAAAGCATTTGGACCACGGTATGCAGCAATCTTATAAGGACCTTTCCACAAATTATCAAATTTACCATGCTTACCTTTGTCCTCATTTCGGGCATCCCATCTCAAGACAACATCTTCCAGCTGAAAGTTATCCGACTTTGCTTTCTTGTCATAAATTTTCTTGATGCGCTCTTGTAACTTCAAAGCATTTTGGAGCACTTCTTCCCTTGTCTGCTGTAAGTGAACCATTTGATTGATGCGCCTTTGCATTGGATCTGGATCTTCACCTGCCTCTTGAAGCAATCTTGCAACCGGTACACTAAGTGATGTTGGAAAAACTGCATCAGTGCCATAAACTATTTCAAATGGCGACATGCCAATTGACTTCTTTTGACTTACCCGATCAGCCCATAATGCATTCACCAATTTCTTGTGCCAATTTTTCTTGTTAATTTCCAGCATTTTCTTGATGATGTTCACTAGTGATTTATTCGATGATTCGGCCAGCCCATTACCTTGCGGATGATAAGCGGTTGAGTGCCCCAAGTTGATGTTATACTTATAACAGAAATCAACCATCTTCTTGGACTTAAACGCTGCTGCATTGTCTGTGATCAATTTGAATGGACAGCCAAAACGGGACAAGATATTATTTTCAAGAAAAGAGATGATTACCGAATCTGTAGCCTGGCGAGTGGGAATTGCCTCTATCCACTTTGTGAAGTAATCGGTAGCGGTTAAGATCCAACGGTGCTGCCCGAATGATGCTGGGTGGATTTCGCCAATAAAGTCTAAGCCCCACTGCTGAAATGGCGCACTAATCTCCACCGGTTTGAGAGGCAATGGCTGCAACTTTTGCTTTCCTTGAAATATTTGGCATTCATGACAGCTCTTCACCGCTTTGTACACATCAGAAAATAGGGAAGGCCAATAAAAACCAACTCGCAAGATCTTGTTGGCCGTTGTTTTCCAAAACAAGTGACCTCCACAATCACCTTTATGGAAGTCTTCCACTGTTGCCTTTGCTTCCTCTTCGACCAAACAATTCAGCAAGATGCCTCCGGGATCTTTCCAATAAAGTGCAGATTTCAAAATGCAAAACTTAGCAGCCTTTAGCTTTAATGTTCTTGCCTTATTTCTTGACATTTCGGGAGGTGCAGATAAGTTTTGAAGTACATAAACTATATCAGCATACCAAGGTGAAGAAACAAAGATGTCTGATACCTGAACTGCTGAATTTTCTTCGTCACCATCGGATAAGGCAGCGATCAAGTTGATGTCAAGAGCATGAAGGTTTGTTTCAGCCATTAATTTCGCGAGACCTTGACCTTTAATCAGCTTGGTAGGCTTGATTTCAACATCATACTCTAAGAGAGCAGCAATCCATTTGCCTCTCCTACCTTCCGGCTCTGTTTGTACCAAGACATCCTTTACGGCTGCATTAGGAACATATGCCAACACATGAGAGTTGAGAATATATACCCGGAAATCTTTCAAGGCTTTGATCAGCGCCAAAGCTTGCTTCTCAATGATGTTATAGTTTAGTGCTCCATCTCTAATAATCCGGCTGAAAAAAGCTATTGGCCTCTCAACTCCTTCTCTTTTTTGCATCAATACTGCTGCCAATGTATGCTCGGAAGCGAAAGAGAACAAGATGAAATCTTGAGTATAATCGGGGCTGATCAAGGTAGGGGCTGAAGACAAGATTACCTTGATTAGATTGAAAGATTTGACTGCCTCCTCGGTCCACTTAATCTCGCTGTCCTTCCGAAGCATATTGGTTATCTCTCTAAGGTGCTCTGCAAGGTTGGGAATGAAGCGGCGCAGAAAATTTAATTTGCCATTAAAAGACTGTATTTCCTTCTTGTTTCGGGGCTGCTCTAGCTGCTGAATTGCTTCCACCCGTGCGGGATCAATTCGGATGCCATCTTTGGAAATGATATGTCCCAGCAATTTGCCTTCACTCATGGCAAAAAGACTCTTTTTCGGGTTCAAGGAAATGCCATATTTTCTGCACTTTTGGAACACTTTAGTTAAGTGAAATAGATGCTCTTCATCTGATTTGGAAAACACGGTTAGATCGTCAAGATACACAACTAAAAATACATCCTTTTCATTAGCGAAAGCCATATCCATAGCTCGCTGAAATGTGGCACCCGCATTTTTCAACCCAAATGGCATTTTGGCGTAGTGAAATGTTCCCCATGGTGTAGTGAAGGCTGTCTTATCACGGTCATCCTCGTGCACTAAAATCTGATTGTACCCGGAGTATCCATCAAGCAATGACATTCTTGAAGCGCCCACTACCCGCTGCAATATGTGGTCCATTTTAGGCAGCGGATAGTTGTCCTTTAGCGACACTTTGTTTAAATTTCTGAAGTCTATGCACAAGCGAATCTCACCGGTCTTCTTTCTCACAGGCACTAGGTTGGAGATCCAATCTGAAAAGCGAATGGGAACTATGATTCCGGACTTGTAGAGCCTATTGACCTCTTTCTCAATCAAAGGCAGCAACTTGGGATTGATCCTCCGCAACTTTTGCTGAAAAGGCTTTTGATTTGGCTTTATAGGAATAGTGTGTTGGATGATGCTTGTATCATATGTCTTTAAGTCTGAATAATCCCAAGCAAAGACATTAGAATAAGATGACAATAATCTGATATATTGACTTTTTACCTTGGGTGGTAATGCTTTAGATAACTTGACCATCCTTGGATTGTCGGCTGTCCCGAGATTCACATCTTCAACACCTTCATCCGTTGGCTTCAAGGTTGGCTTGCGGGCCACATCATCTTGATCAAATAATTCTTCTAAAGGAATCAAACCTTTTGGAATATAATTATCTTTGAGCTGCAAAACATCCATTTGATTAACTCCTTCAGGTTCTATGTCAATTGAGATTTCTTCAAATTTACCTTCTCCATGCAAGAAATCTTTGATCTCCTCGTCATCTTGAAACACTTGCCAACATCTTTGATTATCCGGGACTGTAGGACGGTGCTTTACATAGATTTCGAACTTGTTGCTTGAATTCATTGGTATCTTCAAATTACTTGCTGCCTTTGCCAATGCATCCGCCACACCGTTTTGAATTCGGGGCACACAAGTCAAAGTATGTTCTGAAAACCGCTTCAAAATATCTAGGACAGCATTGCGATAAGCCCGTATACGAGGGTGTTTGGCTTGAAATTCCCCCTTCACTTGTTTGATAACTAATTCGGAGTCGCCATAAACCGCTATCTTCTTTGCTTTCAATTTGCGAAGGATTTTCAAACCAGCAATAAGAGCCTCATATTCCGCTTCATTATTTGAACAATCAAAAGCTAATTTATAAGAACACACCCGTACCTTGCTTGGAACTTGGTTTTGGACTGAAAATGGACTTCGAATCCACACACCTATGCCAGCTCCATCGCTGCCCACTGCACCATCAAAATCCATGGTCCAAAGACCATCCTCATCATCATCTAATTGCTGCACTTGTGATGCTGTTTCAGTCATAATTTGCTGCCCATTTGTCTCAGCGATTGATCTTATGACAGCAGTCCTTTCTTCGCTTTCCGTTCTCAAAACTTCTCTGAAATTTTCTGCAATACCTGGGATATCTTCTACTTGAACCAACTGACTATCTACCTCATTAAAATTATCAGCAAATAAAACAAAGGATTCTAAATCTGTTTGTACATAATTTACAGGATGATTTACTGGCTTTTCCTTGCTAGTAATCATATACTTCATCTTTTGCTCTCAGTACACCTTTCTCATTTGGCCAAACACCGGAATAGTAGCATATGAAAAATCAAGCTGAAGTGTACCCTTTAGCTTAGCTCCCCATGACCTTGAGAGCAGCATGCCAAACCGTGGAGGAATGTCCGCCACCACAACATCCATCAAAAGATTCTTTGCTGGTATTTGATCTAGACTCACAACCAAATCTTTAATCAAACCGATGCATCTCACCCGGCTGGAATCAAATGAATATAGGTCATGGTACTTTCGAGTAATATCAAGCCCCAACTTCTCCATAATTGCCTTGGGCATTAAATTATGTGACGCTCCCGAATCGAACATAGCATTATGAAGCACATAATCATGAATTCTCAAGCTGATATAGAATGGAGGAACCTCACTCTCGGGGGACTCACCATTTAGAGCTGGTCCAAAGATCAATTCCGGTTGGTCATCCTCTACGTTCACCGCATCTAACATTGGGTCAATGTTGAACACTTTAGAAATTTGTGCACGATATGTACTGTTCTTCATGACTTCTGTCAATGGAATGGTCAATTTCAATTTTGCAACTTCATTATCAATGTTGAATGCTTGACTCTTTTCACCTTCCTTTGGCGGATTGTCTCGTTTTTCTGCTCTATCTTTGGGTACATTTGATGGCTGATCCATCTTGTTTGCTGGAACTGTTTGAGTTGATGAAGGATCCATGATTTCTTTACCCTTTGTCTGTGGGGCAGCAGCACCATTCTTTGCTAAGTTTTCTGCTCTCTTTTGAATAGGATTGATGGGAATTGTCCGGTTCCTCAATTGCCTTTGCTTACCTTGCTGAGCTGATAAGGCATGTAAGTACCCTCTTTGATACTCTTCAGATTCCTCTTGAAGTACAACATCATTAGATAGAATATAATGCTCGTCTTGAGGTGTGTATGCATTACCTACCAGCTCTTCTTCCTCCGTGATGTATGTGGGCAGATCATCAGGAGTGAAGAAATGATTTTCTTCGCCAACACCTTCACCCTCATCATCTGATTCTTGAGTGACATAATTTTGCTGAAATGGGGGTTGGATTGGCTGCTGCACGGCAGCCTCTTGTGCTCGTGTTTCCCGCTGTTTGATTCTATATTGGGGCTGCTGTTGTTGACCTCTGAAGTTTGGGTTTCGAACTTGTGGTTCCGGTTTGCCAAGACTAAGATTTTGGAATGCCTTTTTCATCTCTTCCACTGTACGAAGAACCTGAGAAGTGGATGCTGCCTCTTCTTTGATTGTGACCTTCTTCTCCGCTTTCATTCTTGCCCTTTTGTCATTCAAATTAGCCTCCACACTGACTGCAATTTTCTGCATTTCCTCCAAGGTAGGAGGGTCTCGGTCCCGCAGTGAGTAGGCCATCTCCGGATCGAAACCATCCGGGAACTTAAGCAATGCGGACTTTCTTGATGGTTTCAAATCATCGGGTATAGCGTTATACACTGAATTAAATCTGATGATATAATCTTGAACCGACTCACCCGGATTTCGCTTGAGGTTGTTGTACTCAACATTGATTTGCAGCGGGTCTTTCCTTATTTCCCATCGGTCCAAGAATTGATTCTCGAGTGCTTCTAAGGTGGTGATGCTGTTAGCTGCCAACCCTCTGAACCATTTTCTTACTTCTCCGGCAAATGTTTGCACGAACAACTGCATGGTAACATCTTCTTCATCTAACTCATATAGATCAAAGAAAGTGGACATTTTATCGATATGTTGCTGTGCTGTAGTACTTTGCGGAGTGCCATCAAACATGGGAATTTTGCTTTGGTAATCAGCAGGCATATCATGAAGATTAGCAGGCAATACAAGTGGGGCAAACCGGGCTGCCATTGTTCTTGGTAAGGTAGGTCTTGGAGTAGCAGGCGGGGTAGGTGTGGCAGTATGAGGAGTAAGAGGAGGAGAAGTAGTATGTGAAACCGAAGGCGAAACAACTGTAGATGGGGGATGAGTAACTATGGGAGTGATGGCAATATAAGGGGGATTTGACTGTTCATGCGCCGTGATAGAAGATCTAATATGACCAGAGATATTTTCAAGGAAATCAGCAAGAGTTGTAGCTTGTACACGTGTCTGGAGATTCCTCAAAATGAAATTTTCAACTAATTTATTATGCCTCTCGAATTCAATAGCAGCTGCAAAATCAGGATTAGGAACTAGAGTAGCAAGTGCACTTTCAGATTTAGCTTTAAACAACGACAACTCAAAACTTTCATCGAAATCAAGATCTTCAAGATACTCAAAAATAGTTGGGCATGAATTAGATCTAACAATTGGTCTTGGATAAGTAGCCAGCTTGTTTTCGCGAATAGACTAGGAAAGGAAAAACCGCTCAGCCGTATGGAAACTCTTAGCCTATCATCCGAAGCTTAGAGTCCATAATGATACTGGGATAAAGATGTCATTGAAGTGAGAGTTTCAGAAGCTCACGGAGATTGACTGAAGCAGCGTTTATCTACTAACGCTGATGTAAAACAAGAGCGTGTTCAAAGGCTACCTGGCGTGACTTCAGGCTCCGTCTAAGACTTGCGAAACACACACATCAACACACAAACAAGTTTGTTCTCCCCAGTATGGTCGCCACTATGTTAGTGCTTGAAATTTCACCTAGGCTGAGATAGACAAATCTCAAGGCGACATCAAACCATTACACCTCGTAGCTAGCCCTACGAGGAAGGAGAAGGCTCTCTCCGGTCAGACTCAAGGTATTTTCTCAATGGGGTGAGCTGACCAATTAGGATAAAAAATATTAGGCTAGTAAACTGATGAGGAGGGTTGATTTAAAGTTTTTGGGGTTTTTGGTGGCAATTGGAGGGAGTGCAATTCAGGGTGTGGGGATTGAGCTCAGTTTTTGCAGGTGGGTCTTTGGGGCAAGGTAAGAGTTTGTGCTGATGCCTTTAGCTGAGATGGATGATCCAGGAAGAAAGAGAGGGAGCTAAAGAGGGCAAAAAATGACTTTGAATCCTCTTTAGACAGTGGAAAACATAAATATTAAACAAAATTGAAAGCTGAGCATGGCATGCATGAATTCAAACTTTATCACTTCTTTTGTTTAATTAGCAGCAATAGAATAAGAGATGGAACACATAAACACACTTACAATGACAAGTAGGAAACACACCATCAACACAATAATCCACAAGAATCCACAATGATGTCTGCAAAACCCTGGCCTTCCTTTTCCTCAAATTGCAGAGATACAAGTGAAATATACAATAGAGCTTCTCCCTCAAGAGTCCAACCATCAAAATGAGGATGAGAAGGCATCATATAGCTGATCTAACTCCTTTCCCCACCTCTAGGGGTCGAGCTCAGTTTCCTAGGAGCAGTTTGAACTAATTCTAAACTAAGAACTAGATAATAGGCAGTCAAAACAACTTGCCTCTAAAACTTAGGAAACTAATCCATGCATTAAATTTTCACTATTTACATCAAAGAAAGTTCTAGAAGTGTCAAAGGAGAGTAAATGCATCCATGTGCCATGAAAATTACACCAAAGTTTCTTATTTACATGCCCAAAAGTCATCCAAGGTAAAAACAGTGTTTTGCTGGCCGAAATGGTCAAATCTGGCAATTTTCCCTGAGTGGTCGCGCCCCTGATCCTGAGTGATCGCGCCCCTTTGCAGCTCTGGTTGAAGGCCTTCCTGGTGTCCAAATCAGGTGCAAGATAGATCATTGGAAAGGTCTGGGAGTCTACTTTCCAACCCAAGTGGAATTTCTGAATTTGGAGTTGATTTGACCCCTCAAAAATCATTTCTCCCAAGGCAGCTTTCTGCAACTCAAAAAAGGGGCAGAAAGTCAAAATTTGCATGTATTTTGAGCTTTTGGAGGCCCAAATCTCCATAAAATTTGAAACCCATCCATATCCAAGTGTATTTTGTCATGAAAAATCCAAATATGTAGAGTTTTCCTCAATCTGAGTTGTCCCCATGAGTGGTCGCGCGGGGGGTGAGACCACTCAAATGACCAAAACCTGTAAAATGCTAAAAAATGCCAAAAATGCCTCAAAATCCTCAAAATTTCTTGTGTTTGCTGCTGGGAGGATACTAATGAGTATCATGGTGAGTGAGTGATGCCTCAGCCAAGATACGGAGTGGGTTGGCCTTCTTCTTCCTCGAAAGAGCCTCGTTCAACCGCCGTTGAAGGATATTCATCCTTGCTTTGCAAACATGCATTCTTGCCCAATAATGATCCTTCATGTGTCTGAGCAACCTTTTGTCTTGGTTGGCTTTCTCCAACAGCTGCTGCAAGTGTACATTTGAACTGATGAGCCTTGATTCCCGGTCCCTAGGCCACAAGTCACCCGGCCTCCTACGGTTCAAGTCTCGGTTGCTACGAATTCTCCATAGTTCATCCAACTCTTTTTCCTCTTCTAGTTGATTGTTGCGCTGCTCCAAGTAATTTATTGTCCACTTGGCCATATCAAGCTTCTCCTGCAGCAAGCGGTTTTCCGCCTCTCTCTGTCGGATGATCTCGTGCAAATCTGATGTAGGGGAGCGAGCATTAAGATCAATGATGTCAACCGGCATGTCAATGGCTCTCTCCTCCTCTGTCACAGGCTGTTTGCCCTCTCGTACCATTGATGAAGAATGCGAGGCCCCTTCCACCTGATGTGGAGATAACACTCGCTGACCTGTAGCTGATGATGATGGCGAGACCCCTTCCACCTGCTGTGGAGAAAGTACTCGCCGAGCTGCTGCAAACAAGGCCCTCGGGCCTTTCTGATAAGTGAGGCGAGGTGAGGAAGCCATGTGTCCCGGAACAGTGATCTCAGGCTGATGTGAAGGACCTCCCTCCTCAAAAATGACCTCTGGCTGTGGCTCGGGCTGTGGCCCTGGCTGTGGCTCTGTAAAGAAATCCCGAGAAATAATTCTGCCCATGCAATGCCCTGCTGAGTCAACTGATGGGCAACAATAAGCTGGATAAGACCGTGATGGCACAAACTCCGATACTGCTGAGCTGGAGACCGCCTCTGGAACACTGACACCATCCTCTGAATATCATGGAAAAAGAAAACCGGGATGTTCATCATCCTCACCCGGGTGAAGTGCATCAGCAAGCGAATGTGATAAGAGAAGACCCGAGAAAATCTCCCCTCGCATGTGAAGTAGTGCATGATAAGCCACATAATAGAAGCATACTCCGCCCAGAGGAACCTGAAAGGAAAGATCCCCGACAAATGACTCATGAATGCTGGCCTGACATATGGCTCAAAATAAACATAATCCAGCATTTTGCGCTTGGGCCACACCTCACCCACATTTGGTATCCCGGTAGCCTCTGAAATCACCTCCGGAGATAGTACAAAATTCACCCCTGCAAGAGCGACCTGCCCATCATGAAGGTGCAAAACAAATAATCGGGCCAACTCCCTGTGGTGCTGAATCTGGGCCAGCCTCTCACAAAACTCAAGACATGACATGTACCGGAAAAAAGTCACTGCCAAAGGGCAAGCCTGTAACTCTGCTAGAGAAGTGGGCTCTTCTCTCTTATGATGACCACCTTTGCCACCCTTCCGAGGCCTCTGTACCTCAGACTCCGAAGAAGAAGACCGGTCATCACCTTGCTCATTAGTTTCAGTGGTTGACATGATGTTATTGAGCAAGGTGGAGAAAAAGAACACAACTGATTGCTGCCCTGCCTGCAAAATGCTGAGAAGTATGCTGTTTTCAAGGGGAAAAAATCATGAAGGAAATGTTGGGGGGGGGGGACTTTTAATAAGGAAAGGGAAATATATAAAAACAGGGAATTTAAAGGACTGATTCACAAAATATCAAACATGTTCCTCATCTCTTATCATTTGGAAATCATTTGCAAATAAATACTTTATTAGGGAAAATATGTGTAATGATCACCAAGGGAAAGGACAATATTTTTTTTTTTTAACATGGGGTAAAGGACAACATGATCATAGGGGTATGGGGTAGCATCAATCATTAGCATCAACAGGTTGCTCCTTTAATTTGTCTTTGACTGTACTTTATAAGCATACTATGTTTTTTCAAGTTTATGTGCTTTTGATGCTAAGGGGAAACAAAGCATTAGTTTGCATTTGTCATGAGGGAAAAAGGGGCTTTAGTTACATGTTGACAAAAGGGAAGAGGGATTTCAATTGCACTGGGATTTTTAGGGAAGGAATAGAGCAATTGAACTGGGATTTTAATGAAGGGAAAAGTAGGGAAAACAGAGTTTAAAATTGGGGAGATGCAACAATTGTTCCTGTGCAAACCCTATCACAGCAAACTGTCCATTTTGAGCATCATGTACAGCTGTATATTGTTGATTTTGGCATGAATGTTTACACAGCATCCTTGCCTCTGATTTTTACACAACAATATGTCTTTTTGCTCTTGTAGTGGCTAGGCTATGGCATGGTAATACTTGACTCTGTTTTTGTGGCGAACATGCACATGCATTTGCCATATATATATACTCTTTTCTTTTTCATAACATTTCTTTTTATCTTTGCTGTGTTTTTATATATCTTTTGTTTTATTAACTGCTGTGTGATAATGCTTTAGGGTTTGAGTAGGGTATATAGGCATTAGGGTTTTGAGGAGGGGTTAGGGTTTTAGGAACTTTGGGATGGGATTTTTAGTATAGTTTGCAAATGAGATAAAAGAGAGAGACACACTGACATTTGTGAACCAAAATGGGAAACCAAGGAGGGAAAAAGGAATTATAAACCTTGAAAAACAAACATAACCCTAGCATAATGCCTACAACACAAACAATCATTCCTATCCTTTCTCCATGCATTTTTTCTGTGATAACATACATATCAAGCCCATGAATTCATATCTCTAGCTTTCAAATGTATAAAGAGACCCTACCTCGACCGATTGAGTGAATGAGAGAGAGTTTGGGTCGATTTTGGAGGTTCCTGGGCAAATCGACCTGAGTGGTCGCGCCCCCGTGCTGAGTGGTCGCGCCCCTGCTGAGTGGTCGCGCCCTTGTAAATTTACACAGCAAAAATTGCGCTGAGTGGTCGCGCCCCACCCAAGTGGTCGCGCACCCTGCCTGAGTGGTCGCGCACCAGGCAAATACCTAATTTTGCTGCAAATCGCCTTCTTCGACCTCTCAAGTGTGTTTGCTTGCTCTCAAATGCATAATGAGGCTCCTTAGAGGGAAATTTGGCCTTTATATGCCCAAATTTGAAAAGATTAACTTACCAAACCCACTTTGTAATGTTTTTGCTTTGGCATTCATTTTAACACTGTTTTTGAGTTCATTTTGTCCTGATTTTGGCCTTTTGAATGTTTTAACTCCGTTCTTTTTGTAGGTTAGCCATCTGAGGGATGCTAGTGAGGAGACCAGGGTTATTGCCGGCATTTTGGAGAATTTTGAAAATTTTCTTTATTTTTGCAAATTTCACATGACCTTGGGTTTAAAAACAGAGTTTTTAAAACCAAGGTATAAATGAGCTGCAACTGATGAAAAATATTAATGAAACATATGTACATGCTTCCTTCTGGTTTGCTGGGCACATGAACCTTTGACTCATGACTTTGCAGTGATTTTTGACTTAAAACCCTAGACCTAAGACTTGGGATCTCAAGACCAAAATAAACAAGTATAACACAAGCTCATTAAATGACATGACCTGCTCCAGCAAAACCAAGAAGGGAACAAAAGACCAGCTCCTCCATCAGTGTTATGGCATGCCTAATGGGATGCAAGACTGACACTGATGAGACACCTACTTATGCAAAATGCAAAGAGCTTTTGATCACCGATGGAGGGCTCAAGACCGACACTAACAACAACCACAGGTACTCATCAAACCCTTTGAAAAATGGGATTTAGATTTCATTGGACCCATTAATCCACCATCTAAACAAAAAAAGTATATATTGGTATGCACTGATTATGTCACTAAATGGGTAGAAGCCAAAGCATTGCCTTCTACCACTGAAAATTCAGTTGTTTAATTTCTTTTTGAGGATATTTTTACTCATTTTGGTGTCCCAAGAGAAATTGTGACAGATCAGGGAAGTCAATTTACACCTAACTTGATGGAAAAGCTGATGGAAGAATATAAAATCAAGCACAAAAAATCTACTCCTTACCATCCGCAAGCAAATGGCCAAGTGGAGTCTACAAACAAAGTTCTTGAAAGCATCATCAACAAAACTGTTCATCTACACAGAAAAGATTGGGCAGAAAGGCTTCCTGAAGCCTTATGGGCCTACAGAACTACATGGAGGAACACAACAGGACATTCTCCCTATGAACTTGTTTATGGGAAAGAAGTTCTGCTCCCCATTGAGTTTCAAGTCAAGACTTTCAAGATGGCAGTCCAGTTGGGGATGAATCTATCAGAAGCTCAAAAGCACAGAATGGAGCAGCTGAATGAGCTAGATGAGATCAGACAAGATGCAATTTTAAAGACTGATCTAGTTCAACATCAAAGAGCTAAGTGGCATGACAGATACATCAAAGAGAGAAAGTTTCAAGAGGGAGATTGGGTGTTACTGTTTGATTCCAAGTTTAAAGACTTCAAAGGAAAATTTCAGACTCATTGGCTTGGGCCATATGAGATTGACAAAGTCTTTAACAATGGAGCAGTAAGAATCAAGACCATTGATGAATTTCAAACTCCTCTCATTGTGAATGGCCACCGATTGAAAATTTATCATAAGCCACTCTCAAAAGAGGAATTTGTCAAAATGTTCCAAGAGAATTCTGCAATAAGGCTGGTGGAGAAGAATCCTTCTCCCCCATCAGCCTAGCCTTTGTTTCTTTCAGTGAAAAAAAAAAAAAATAAATAAATAAATAAAATCGTATAAGCCTGAAAACCAATCATAGATTGGCGATCTTATACAGAAAATATAGAGTGAAAATCAGGGACACCTGACACTCTATATTTTCCAAAAAAATAAAAATCTCCTCTCCTTCTCTTTCCATCTTCACTCCATCTCATTTGCCATTTCACTTCACCTCCATCTCATTCTCATTTCCATTTCACTTCACTCCACTTCATTTTCATTTCATTCCACTCATTCCATTTCACTTCATCAATAAAAGTCCCTTTCAGGACTATTTTCATTCAGCTAGTTCTTCTCTAACTATCTTTGTGCAGTTAAGGGGGTGTTGTCTCAGTTTCCGCAGCTGAAAGCTGTTTCCGCAGCCAGAAGCAGTTTCCGCAGCCAGAAACGATTTCCGCAGCCAGCATCACTCTGTTTTCAAATTTACAGTCAACTGTTAGTGCCATAATCATGAAATGCAGGTGTAATTGAGCTAAAGACATGGGGCATCTCCAAGACATCAAGGAAGAGCAATTGGTTAGAAGCCTTGAGCAAAAAAAATGACAAAGTTTCCAAAGGTATGATCAAAAATCTTTATCAAATAACAATTCAAGTCATAATTACGCATAGTTATCAAACCATAACAAGTTCTACTATGTGCAATGACTTGATACGATAGCTCCACTACCACTCTTATTCCACGATATCACTCCACACACTTTGCATTCATTTCTCCAACGGTATCATGATTATTCCGAGTTTAAACTCAAAACTGACTGCACTTCCATTTATTACCCGTACTCTTGAGACGTGACCTATTGTGTTACGGTTCTTCTTAGCCGTAATTTCTGCAGCCGTCTGTTGAGACGTGTAAAAATTTCATACACAGTCATCTGATTCAAAAGAATCCCGATGTTACTCCATTCATTTACCACTCCACTAATACCATACTCCTCGCATGCATCCGCATTTTATTTTGAACTTGTTTACTGTTGTTCACCCTCTGTTCCTCCGGTAATTCAGGCACTTCCATTCCCTGTTTTCCATTTCCGACTGCAGCCACTACAGTTTGTTCTCCATTTCCGACTGCAGTCACTACAGTCATCCTAAACCCCGACTGCAGCCACTACAGTCATCCTAAACCCCGACTGCAGCCACTACAATCTATCCTAAATCCTGTAATAGAGCCATTTTTTTTTTAACTCTCACACGCAGAAGAACTCTCAGTTGGAATTTAAAACAGAGGATGGGAAAATTACTGAGAGCCGAGCCAGAAGGACCAAAATACTTGGAGGGTTATCCTCAAACTAAGGAATTGTTGAAGAAAGCCAGATGGCTATGATTTATCCAAAAGTTTAAAGGCCATAACAAGGAGGTGACCAAAGCTTTTGCGCGGTCTTTTGATGGACAAACAGTGGAGATTGGAGACTTAAAGTTTACAGTGACTGAGGCCACAATAGCAGCTGCCACAGGCCTACCTCAAGAAGGTGAAAGGTGGTTTAAAAATAGAAGTGTGGACGACCAAATATGGAGAATCATGCTACAAAACCAAGGTATGGATACCACCGTATTTACAAGAGGCATCCCTGTTCATGCACTAAAAGAGGAATGGTCTAGTCTACTGTTAGTCATCCAGAAATTTATCACGTGTGAAGTTCGTTTTGGTTCTATGTATATGTATCATGCTAGACTGATGATGAATTTCATAGAGGGTCACACTCTTAATTTGCCTCATTTTCTACTATTGAGTTTGAAAAAGATAAGTTTTACAGTTCAAAAACGCATAGGCAACATTGAACCTCATCTCTACCATCATGGACTCATAAAAATTCTTATTGAGGACCAGTTGAAGAAAACTAAAGATACTTGGGAGCAATTCTTGACAAGAAACTACTTCCAAGAGCCATCTGAGACCTCTGGAAGTAGTCCACCAAAGATTCCAAGGAAAAGTAGGAGGAAAGAAAAGAACATTACAGTCCAAGACTCCCCTACAATAGAAACTCAAGAAACTGTCCAAAAAAAAGAAGATAGAGCTAAAAATAAGAAACAAAAGAAGGAAAAAGGCAAAAGAACCATTCAAGAAGTCTATCCATCCCCTAAGCAATCCATAGAGGAGGATTACCAACCACTGTCAGAAAGATTAGTACATCTTCAGGCTGCTGCTATAGCCAAGAAAAAGCAAAAAGGAAAACAGAGTGCACAAGAAAAGAGTACTAGTCCATACTTAAGGAGGAGCACTAGGCTAAAAGGAAAGGTGAATAAAACCCAAGAAAAACAGCCTCAATTTATTGATTTAGGTGAAGAGATACTTGAGAAATCTCCAGCTCAGCCAAGCATTGAACCAAGTCCTCCACATGATGAAAGCCCTTTTCGGTCGGAAAGAGAGAACAGTCCTCTTCCTCCACCAGATTTTGAGCTTAGTCTGAGAAAGACACCTGAGGTAGATCCTAATCAGCAAGAGGTATATAACTACCTGGAATCCTTAGAACAATCAGCTGCAGGACCGAGTACCACTCTGCCACTAGATGCACAAGTTCAATCTTTGAAACAGGAAGTATTTGAATTAGAAGTCCTAAATAGGCATATCAAATAGGAAAATGAAGCACTCAAAGAGAAGAGCAAGGTAGAAAAGATTGTCCATGATAACACTATGCTCCATTTAGGACTGTGGCAAAAGAAAAACAGGAAACTGAAGAAAAAGTGCAAAAAGTTAAGCAGAGCATTGATTAATCTCAAGTTCAAATGTATAGTCAGGAAACCAAGGATGATGTTAGCATCAAAGAAGAAGAAAAGAGGGCTAGATGTCCTAGCAGAAGCCTCAGAACATATGGATTAGAGGGAAATAACTAAATTTTGGTTGCATGAGGACATGCAACACTTTCACAATGGGGGTATGTTGAGTCTCAAACCTGCACCTTCCTATACACCCTCTCAGCCTTCTTTTTCCACTTACTTCATCCACCAAGTTGTTAAATCATTGCATTATAGTCTAAAAAGAGCTTCTGACATGGTTTTCTAACTATGCTTATGACTGTTGTTTGGTTTAGATTTTTGTTCAGGCAGCTGCGGAAACTTGTCAGTTTCCACAGCCAGCACAGGATTCCGCAGCCATTTTGTTAAAGGCTATGCTACAGGTGTCCTATGAAGAAACGAGCCACATGGGCAAGCTACAAGTGACGGGTACATGGAACGTGTCCCTTCAAATCAGCCAAATCATCTATAGAAGGTCACGATCAACAAAGGTCAAAGGCAAAGCCAACCAAGGAATTTAGCGGTGGCACGTCAACTGAGGAATTTAGTGGTGGCACATCAACATGATGACAGTTACGCTAGATCTCGACTGAGGAGATCTACGTGTCTTTGGCAACGCAGTTAATAGCATAGGATTCAGTTAGTTAGTTTCAGCACTTTTTCATTATAAATAACGCATTGATGAACGCTGTGTAGAAGCTTTTTGGGAATGTAATTTTTGAACTGTTTCTATTATCACCCCACTGTACTCTGTTTTATATATGTTGCTGCTGCTTTAATACATGATAAGACTACTTTCTTGAGCTCGTTCTTGTGACTGTTCGTTGACTGGCTGAGGTGGCAGAGGGCCCCTGCGCACTAAAGCCCTGTATAGTTTTCATTTGACTTTATTATGTTTCTGTTTTCATAATCATTAGCTTGTATATAACATGTTGTTTTGATGTTTTTAATTCACTGTTGTTTACATGTTCACTTCTGTTTTCTTATAGCTGTCAGCTGATCAATGCTTTTCTGCAGGTTTTCTTAGGCAGCCCGGGCAAATTTTCATCTTCTTGATAACTATTGACATATGAGATCATCTTGTCCTTCCTGCTAATTTTCATTTTCTGAAATTTAATTCCAGCACTGTTCTTTTTCAAATTGTGTTTTGCTTATTTATTTTCTGCTACCTAGACATCATACTACTCATTTGTTTATGGTTTCTTTCTATAGTCAAGTGACTCTATTAGTAAGGAATCAGAATATTACTTATTGTAGTGTGATGTAGTTATCATATTGCTTAAACTTATTCATGATTGCTTCCCATAAGGTAGATTGAGCTGAAGGGTAAAGAATCAGAAGAGTTGAAGTAGTGTGATTAGTTTCCTTTATGCAATTTAATTTCTTGCCATTTAGATATCATATTGCTTAACTTGTTCATGATTGCTTCCCACAAGGTAGATTGAGCCGAAGGGTAAAGGATCAGAAGAGTTGAAGTAGTGTGATTAGTTTCCTTTATGCAATTTAATTTCTTGTCATTTAGATATCATATTGCTTAACTTGTTCATGATTGATTCCCACAAGGTAGATTGAGCTGAAGGGTAAAGGATCAGAAGAGTTGAAGTAGTGTGAATTAGTTTCTTTGCTTTTAGTTTTTGAGTTGCTTTAAGTTCAGTTTTTACTTTCTTTTTCATTCAGCAGCAAGGATACTGGGCCATTGTCATTAGTTTTGATACATTTACTTCCTCTTAAGAATTGGTTTCATTACAGTTGTTTTAAAGCTTTCTTTTTGAACATTTTTAAGTTTGGGAAAATCACTGTAGAAATCACCATCACCATCTAGACTTAACTTTCATTTTCACCATCACACATTAGGGAAAGATAAGTCCAAAAACAAACTAAAAAACTAAAAAACGACAAAAGACTAAGGAAATGGTTATCTTGTACATATAGTACACTTCACTTCGTTAGTTTACGAATCCCGGATTGACATTTTAAATAGCAATTTAGAACACACTAAATTGACCAAACGGGTTATGTGAAGGGAATCATGCCATTCACCTTTGTCCCTATCTGGATGAAGCCAAGAAAGTGTTGGATAACCGTCCTACTTCACCGCAGCAACTTCCATCTGGTTACAAGGAAACTCTCCCTAAATACTTTACTAGTTGATGAATTGATTGACCAAAGTCAACCGTCGTTCAAACCCACTCTCTCTGAAAGTGAATCCTATGAGTCTATACCCGACCCAAATCAACAGGTCGAGGTAACAGTTGACCCAATTTCACCTTCAGTAAATCGTACCTTTCCCCAAGAGAGTGAATACGATACCACTCAAGTTATTTTTGTTTCTTTAGATTCTAATGAGCTTGGGGCAGTCCTCCTGTTCCATCAAGACAGGAGGAAAACCCTCCAGTTCTCATAACTCAAGGGGTTAATTCTCCCATTTCTACGGTACCCCCTCCAAGTAGTCTAGTCACTTCCTTTGATTGGAACCGACTGGCAGGATTTTGTCTTCCTTCTTATGTGCCTTTCCAGATCATAGTACAAGTTTGTAATATGATTTTATATGTTATAGACATATTTGGGCACTGCAACCCCAATCACATATGTCCATAAACCAAGGGCTTCTAAACCCGTAAAAGTGTTGTTTCATACCCTAAAGGAACAAGGTTAGCTGATTACATCATTTCCCAGAAGTTCTCCCTGAAAAAATACTCAGAACTAGTCAAAACTGGACCATACAAACTGCTCCATGCTAAGGGTGTGACGCATCTCACCTATTACACATGGGGGTGCGATGCATACTGAAAAGCCCTTCTGTAGGGTGCAATGAGCGAGAGCAGACAAATGGCAGAAGCAGTTTTCTGGGTGGAAACTCAAAGAATCTTCTAGAAACTGCTCATATGACACTTGCCTCTCTGAATTCGCCCAGGGATGAGTAAGAGATCATGAAATCTCCAAGTGGAACCAAGAACTGTCAGTGAAATGACACTAATCAAAATCCCAGAAGTTGACTCACTCTCTTGAAAACATCTATATATGGATCCCTCATCCTAGAGATCTAGAGGCTGGAATTTTGTAATTTGCAAGGAAGTGTTGTTGGTTTCTATTTGAAGACATTGTTGGGTGATCTTGCTTTGTATTAGGTGAAGAGGGCTCTCATGCTGGGAGGATGATGCTGGATCAGACAGCTTGGTTCTAATCCTCTCTTCTACTACTTCTATCAATAAAGCTATTTGAGTTTTCCTCCATATGCTTGTATATCTCTGAATCTTGTATTTGTATATGCATTTATATGGTTAATGTACATCTGATCCTACATTGTTTATAGTTATAGATCTCTATGCTTTGATGGTATTTTGTTGCCTTGACTCTGCAGGTGTTCTTTAAAGCGGGACAAGTGAGAAAGGAGTGGCGAAAGCTCTATCAAAGGAGAAAGGAAACGAGCAAGGAGACTAGTGAAAGACTGAGGTTGGTACTCTCTGATTCTCTCTCATCTATCTCTCATAAAGGAAAACACAAGTAACTTTAGTTTATTTGTTTCTAAGATAGCTACCCATCTTAGTGGGACTAGCAGCTCTGAATGTACACTAGTTTTCCCGATAACAAAATGGTGACTCCACTGGGGAGCGAATAATTTGTTTGTTTTGTTACTGTTGTTTGCTTTATAAACCATAAACGGAGCTTGAATTTAAGCCAGCTAGCCTTCGAACTGCTTTTGCTATGCAACTGCAAAGTAGATCAACGCTGCTTCAGTCAATCTCCGGGTTGGTTTATGAACTAAACATCTAACTTGCAACCATCCTAAGTGCCCTGGTGGTAGCTCAAATAACCTCATTAGATCAGCCCCTATACTTTGCGTTTACTGTCTATCATTAGCTAAGCCTAAATCCCTGAACTTAGTTGCAAATTGTGAGTGAAAACCAAGCTCAGGCTTGTCCCTGGACAATCGCACTGTCTCTCATTGGCAATCTGGATGCATCGCACCTCTCGTGTGTTGCAGGTGAGATGCATCCCTGTTTCCTGGTATTATAGGTGCGATGATTGAATGAGACTGTTCCAGCCTCCAGATTTTGGATTTCTTCATTGTCTTCAGATTTATTCAGTAGTTTTGTCGTCTATGATCAGTATATCACTGTTGAAACCATCTTCCTTTGCATTATTTTCAGCCTCCATCAGAAGGAATTGTGAATGTTTTTTTTTATGTATTTTTCATCATTTATAGTTCTCCTTTGCAAATAGTAGCTTAATCGAACTGTCGTCTTTTGATTTGAAAGTGTCGTTTTCAGTCAAGAAAAAGAGTGTCGTAAAGCAATCCTCTTTTAGATAGTCGATTACACTTTTGCCATTGTATTTGATTTGAATTAATAGTATTTCAAGTGTCGAAAGCAATTTTTGAATTCGAAATCACAAAGTTTCGTCTTAGCCTTCCTTTCGTTTTTTGAAGACAAAATTGTTAGTAATGTCACTTTGAAAGAAGATAGTTCAGATATGTACTTAGTTTTCTTTTTGTCATTCTCACATTAAGGAAACTGAAAAAAAAAATACATGTATGTGCATTTGCATTTAGACTGCATGCTGAAATTGATTTAGGAAAAGTGCATCTAGTGTGTGCTCTCTGCTCTATGTTGAAAGAATTTCATTTCTCTTTCCTTAGTAGCTAGGATTTTCATTGCAAAAAGAAAGTAAATGATTATTTATCATCTTAGATTGCACATTTAGGAATTGTATATCTACATCACGCGGTGAACCTTAAAGGCAAACTTCTTAAGAAAGATCAACTAAAAAATAAACCTCAATGAACATAAAAACACTTTGGAACGTAATGCATAACATTTAGAAGTCTAGGCTAGAGACGTATTCCGACGTCATAAAGCCTGGTAACTATCACTTTCATCGTAGGTTGGGTGATTCCTCCTCTTTGAGACGACAAGTGCCACTACAAACTTGTGCTCCCACGTACCATTGAGTATATATTTGGAGACCACAATAGGCTAAATCCTTTATCCTTAGGAAGCCGTGTCTGTCGCCCTATCGATCGCAATGCACTGAACACAGCATTCGGGAAGATTGACTGTCGTACCGTAAAAAGTATTCTGCAGTTTTGCGATTGGTTTGGTAATCCCTCTGTCTAGATTTCCAGAGTAGTCACTTTTGTTCCTTTTCAGACTCCCTGAAAGAAAAGGTCCATTTGAGCACTTGTCACTTCAGGCTCATTAAAAACCGAAGGCAACTAGAGTCATCTTTTGCTTTTTCTTGACTCTTAAAAATTGAAAAAGCAAGTTGTGTCAAAGCGTCATAAAATTTATTTTAATCGGAATAACATCATTGTTCCCTCGTTGGTCTTAGGTTGAGAAAATGGGGTCTACTAATCAAGGATTTCCCCTTGGGGGAAATCCTAGTCCTTTCTCCTCCTGGGGAGATGTTAGTGCTCCACACATGGCTACATTGTCCCTTCCAGGACTCACGCTTGGCCTGCTAGTGTGGCTTTTCTCGACCTCTGTCATTCAAAACACCGCAATTCCTCAGTAATCAAATCAGCAACTAGATGATCCTGAAGTTGCTCCCACACCTTCTACTTCGTTTTTTTCTCCCTCTCCTTCTTCCTCTTCGCTTACTGAAGCTAGTAACGCTAAAAACCAAGTAACTGAGAAGAAGAAGAAAGGGAAGGAGAAGAAGAAGAAGAATCCAACGACGAAAGGGGGCAACCATGCATCATTTGGTGAAAATCCACACACTGCACCTTCCAAACCTAAATCTCCATGTGTCATTTTCAAAGGAGACCGTTATCATCGAGATTGTCCCTACATCCCACGGATCCTGAGGGATTGGTCTCGCTGCTTGCACAATCTGATGTCTTCAACCTCTGATGATCATGTTGAGAGCACACCATCAACTAGTGAAAACGAAGTCAATGGACAAAAAGGAAGATCTAAATTTCTTTGTAGACTGTGTGAAGGCGATCATGCCCTCCACTGTTTTCCTTTCCTAGACGAAGCTAAAAGAGTCTTGGATAACCATCCTGCTTCACCGCAGCGACTTCCCCCTGGATACAAGAAACTCTTGCCGAGTCCATCGCTAGTTGAAAATCCGACTGACACACCATTGTTGTCAGTCGAAGCACCTATCATTGAAGATAAACCCTCTGAGTTCACACCGAACCAAAGTCAACAGGTCAAGATGGCAGTCGACCCAATCTTGTCTTCAGAAGGTCCACCTTCAGATGATACTGTCACCAAAGAGAATGAGAACGACACCGTTCAAATTCTTTTCACTAACACAAAATCTGATGAACATGGGGGCAATCTACCCGTTCCTTAGGAATTTTGTCAGAGATTTTCCTGGTCGTTTATTCGGTCCCTCCTCCAAGCAATCTAGTTGTTTCCTTCGATTGGAATCTACTAGGGAGACCCCGCCTACCATCTAATGTACCATTTTGAATCATAGTACAAGCTTACAGAATGATAATGGTTGGTACTATCATAGATGAAGGGGCTTCTGTGAATATCCTTTCCTCAACTTCTTGGAAAGCGCTTGGTTCACCATCGCTTCTGCCTGAGATTCAAAATCTAACAGGCTTCAACAAAGGAACTAGTCGACTGTTAGGGATCCTTCCAAATTTTCCTATAACTTTGAGAAGGAAAACCATTCATCTAAACGTGATGGTAGTCCAAGGAACTTTAAATTACAATCTACTCCTCGGACGTGACTACATTTATAGCATGGGAGTTATTGTTTCCTCACTCTTTCATGTGATGTGTTTTCCACATGAAGGCAGAGTGGTCCAGCTCGTAGACTAGCTTTCATTCCCTGATTCAAACACAGCTATTAGTCAAATGCCATCCCTAACTGGTCTTTTTGCACAAGGAATGTCTCATCAATCTCCAGTCTGTCCACCTGATGAGTGTGAGTGATTCGGTGATTGTGACTAAAACCCAGGAGGCATGCACCCTGGTCTGCTTCGGCAGGAAAACCCCAGATATAAGGTAGGTTTCCGCGTAGGAATATGACTAGTCTAATACCCCTATCCGTTTAGGAAAATGGATTTGGACTGGAAAATGATTCCTCCGTTAAAGGTTATGTGATTGGCACTGACAACAGTCACCTTTGCCCATTTCGATGGACATCACCAAGGAAGTGTTTTGTCTGCTACGTGGATGGAACAATCTTGCTAATGCAAGAACTTCCGTATGGTAACCTGGAAACTCTACTTATACCTGGGGGCATGCAAACCTTTTTGCATGCAAGTGAAAAGCGACCATTTATTTTCTTAGTTTGTAGGATCTTAACCCTTTAAACTCGTAGGTTGGTCGTTCCTAGCTTGCATAACGAAAGTCTCCAGAGCAAAGTTTCGAATGGGGCAAGCTCCCTAAAAAATGAACCTATCGATGAGACATCCTTATTATACGACTAGCACGAGCAGTTTTACGTGAAGTTCAAGCTCGTTAAAAAATAAACCTAGCAATGAGCAAATGTTCCCCTAAAGTTTAAGCTCATTAAAAATGAACCCACCTTCAGTAAATAACCATTGCGATCGCATAATTATCAGCTTTTGAACCTTGGTCGTGTTCTTACCATCACCTCCACTCTTTTTTAGCCAATCATACGCCTCCATTTGATTGTTTACCCTTTTGAGGAACAGCTGCGATGAGTGATTCTATTAGCCACCTTCTTTACACTGCCATGATTGAAAAGTTCCAAACCTTACCTGGAACTAGTTGCTATCCAAAAACATCACTCGTTCCTCAAAAAACGAGTCTGCTTTAAGCTCTTTTCTTCTAACTCGTAAAATATGAAATATTGTCGAGCAATTGGCCTCTCCAGCTCGTTAAAGCGATCAGAAGTGCCATCCCTCCTCTAGATTTTAATCTTTTTGGACCTGAGGGATCATTACACAAAAAGATCGAGTGCTTGTCTTGTTCGGCTCGTTAAAACTATCGAAAATTCATCCCCTTCATATTATTTTATACTTTTTCGGACTTAAGGGATTATATTACGAAAATGGATTACTGGAGTTGCCTTTCCGTCCCTTCTAGACTCTCTAAAATTGAAAAGGACCGAGTATCTTTGTTGTTAAACTTGTTAAAACAATAGCGACAAACTTGTCCATGCAGACAAGAGCGAGTTTCACTGTCGCTAGGCTCGTTAAAACATAGCGACAGGTTTGCCCGAAGGGCAAATTATAGAACAAGCATATGTTATCCTCCTCAATCTTGACAAAAATAAAGAGGTACTGGTCAGCAATGACTTGGGAAAAAGGGAAGAAAACTTGAATAGCTTCATTGGTAGCAGGTCGCTCTTGAACATGACACTTTCACTCTGTCACCATGATTGAGTCGGGTTGGGTTATTCCGTTCACCGGTCATATCACCATTGATTCGTCGTACCATCCATTTTGGGGTTAATGCTACCAATCCATTTCAGTGTCACCA
Organism: Pinus tabuliformis; assembly: GCA_031772625.1. Lineage (NCBI taxonomy): Eukaryota > Viridiplantae > Streptophyta > Pinopsida > Pinales > Pinaceae > Pinus > Pinus tabuliformis. Next base: position 143,712,971 of record CM062810.1, read on the forward strand.
ATATGTTCAAGAGAAGTCACTCAAAGAATTCACCAACCTAGCTAACACCTCATCCGCTGCAATACCTTCACTCTCCATTTTTCATGACCACTACCCTGAACCTTGTATCAACAGATAGTTTTCACCTCCACAAAATCATTTGCTCTGTTCCGTGTCGTAGATGTGGGATTCATTAAGGCCCTCCTATGCCGGGTCACTTCTTGTCGACATTAGCTCATTATCCAAGAAGTTGACTTAGGAACAACCCTTTCAATACTTTGAAGCTTGCATGCCTCAACGACAAGTTTCTCACTTCTGGCGACAGGTTTACATCAATGGCCTTCGACCGAAAGATTTTGCGTGGTGTTCGACATCAACTCATGTATTCACACCACGTGAATTGTACTGCAGTACCTTGAGGGTCATCATCATTATCGGTGATTCCTCTTGTGCCTGTCAACAGCTTACATCATTGGCTGGTAATCAGGCGATGTCTTTCCATGTTCGACATCAGAACATCTTTTCACATGGATCAACTTATACTTTGGGCGAAGATTGAACGAGTTTGAAGACCCCGGATCTAGTTTCATCCATCCGGGCTGCGATATATTCAGGAAAATAAAGACATCAAATGTACATCACAGCTGCACATATAATCACCCAAACTAAGGGATGATGGCTCTACCAGAATCATCAGTCTACCACACAGACGATTGTCTGTCTTATGTACATGAAAATGAATTTATAAAGATGAGCATGGGAATTCCCACCTCAGCTAGATCATGAAAATATTATGAAGATAATGTATTGTATTGTATCTTATTACAGGTCACCTTCCAGTTCGAAAAACCTCGGATCCTCATTATAAAGCATTTCACCCGACATCAGAAGATTTACGACCTCGTGCTTTAGGGGGCAACTGTTATAGACATATTTGGGCACTGCAACCCCAATCACATATGTCCATAAACCAAGGGATTCTAAACCCCTAAAAGTGTTGTTTCATACCCTAAAGGAACAAGGTCAGCTGATTACATCATTTCCAAGAAGTTCTCCCTGGAAAACTACTCATAACTGGTCAAAACTGGACCATACAAACTGCTCCATGCTAAGGGTGCGATGCATCTCACCTATTACACATGGTGGGTGCGATGCATACTGAAAAGCCCTTCTGTAGGGTGCGATGAACGAGAGCAGACAAAGAGCAGAAGCAGTTTGCTAGGTGGAAACTCAAAGAATCTTCTAGAAACTGCTCATATGACACTTGCCTCTCGAATTCGCCCAGGGATGAGTAAGATATCATGAAATCTCCAAGTGGAACCAAGAACTATCAGTGAAATGACACTAATAAAAATCCTAGAAGTTGACTCACTCTCCTGCAAACATCTATATATGGATCCCTCATCTTAGAGATCCAGAGGCTGGAATTCTGTAATTTGTAAGGAAGTGTTTTTGGTTTCTCTTTGAAGACATTGTTGGGTGATCTTGCTTTGTATGAGGTGAAGAGGGTTTTCGTGCTAGGAGGATGATGCTGGATCAGATAGCTTGGTTGTAATCCTCTCTTCTACTACTTCTATCAATAAAGCTATTTGAGTTTTCCTCCATATGCTTGTATATCTCTGAATCTTGTATTTGTATATGCATTTATATGGCTAATGTACATCTGATCCTACATTGTTTATGGTTATAGATCTCTATGCTTTGATGGTATTTTGTTGCCTTGACTCTGCAGGTGTTCTTTGAAGCGGGATAAGTGAGAAAGGAGTGGTGAAAGCTCTATCAAAGGAGAGAGGAAACGAGCAAGGAGACTAGCAAAAGACTGAGGTTGGTACTCTTTGCTTCTCTCTCATCTATCTCTCATAAAGGAAAACACAAGTAACTTTAGTTTGTTTGTTTCTAAGATAGCTACCCATCTTAGTGGGACTAGCAGCTCTGAATGGACACTAGTTTTCCCGATAACAGTATCTGGCACTATCATAGCTGAAGGTGTGTCTGTGAGTATCCTTTCCTCAACTGCTTGGCAAGCGCTCAGTTCACCGCCACTTGTGCCAGTTACCCAGAATTTGTTGGCTTTTAACAGAGGAACTAGTCGACCATTAGGGATCCTTCCTCAGTTGCCTATTACTTGGGAGGAAAAATCATTTATCTGAATGTGATGGTAGTCCCAAGCCCTTTAGATTACAATTTACTTCTTGTGCGCGACTATGTTTATCGCATGGGAGCTATTGTTTCAACACTCTTTTGAGTGATTTGTTTCCCGCATGAAGGCAAAATTGTCACCATTGACCAACTTTCATTTCTCGGTCCAAATATGGCTCCTAGTCAACCATCTTCCCTAAATGGTCCTTTTGTACCAATGGTTTCATCCCCACAACAAGTTAATTATGTGGCAACCTATTCCATACCTACATCATCTAATGATCAATTCAGTGATGTTGTACATCATGTACTAGGGCCATTGGAACCAGATCTCTCCTTCATGACCTCTTATGAGTTGTAATCCAGTGTATGAGGATAGTTCCTTTACTATGTCAACCTCATTAAAAAATGAAACAGGCCCATGAGGATGGTTCCTGGTCTTGTGTCAAAAATTAAACCAAGGATATGAGGATAGTTCCTGGTCTTGTGTCAACCTCATTAAAAAATGAAACCAAGGAATATGAGCAAAGTTCCTTGTCTTGTGTCAAGCTCATTAAAAAATGAAACAAGGTCCCAAGTTCCAAGTCAAGTCTTTGAGTAGATCTCGTAAAATCCCAGTTGAGTCTTTCACTTGATCTCGTAAATGAAACTTCATTCCATCCACCTGATAGCCACAAGTAGTCTACTTAGGTGAATGTAATGATGCTTGGGGGGGCATGCACCTAATTGTTATAGACATTTTTGTGCCTCGCGTCAAGGAGCATGGAATGTCAATAATTACAGGGATCCTCAGTCCCTAAACATGTTGTTCTTACCCCTAAAAGAACAAGGTCATCAAACAACAGCACTTCCAATCAGTTCTCCACCTGAAAACACTTCAAAACAGGCTTATTTTGGATCATGTCAGCTGCTTAACTGAGCCTCTGCGCTGTATTGCAACTGTCCCACTCTGTACCTGCGCTGGAAGTCAAAAGTAATGAAGGCTACCTGCGCTGGGCGAGATTGGCCAAGTGGCACAGTCATCCTGCAAGGTGTCAGTTGCCCAGGAAGCTTCCAAACTGACACTTGGGTCATGAGATTCGCCCTGTGATGAGTAAGAGGTACTTGATCACCATGTGTAAGCAAGGATCTCCAAGTGGACACAGGAACTGAAGATTAACTGGAGATGGAGAGGACACAAGGCAGCTTCATGTCAGTCTCAAGCTGACTCATCCTTTTCTCTTCTCTCCTATATATAGAGCTCTTCTATGAGGTCTATAGAGGCTGGAATTTTGTATAAGCAAGGAGGTGCTGTTGGTATACTGCCAGGATTATTGGGTGATTGTTTTACTAGAGGTGAAGAAGAGAGTTCTTGCTGCCGAGGAGGTGCTGCTGGATTGGAGCCAACATCATTGGTTGTAACTTCCTCTGGAACCCTGTTACTTTCTATCAATAAAGTTTGCATGTTCTTCTATATACTTGTTTTACATAGATGCTTTTGTGTTTACATGTATATTTGATGCAACCTAATCCATGCTTCAATTATGATTGCTTGTATCTCGTAGTTTGCTCCCTTTTGTTGTGCAGATTCTGTGTGTAGCTGGATCGGCTTGGAGAGCAAAGAGCTGGGAATAGGATACAAAGCGAGAAGGACAAGGATCGACTAAGCGCAAGACACCAGGTTGGTTGACCCTCTTTCCATTCTCTCTGTGCTTTCATAAAGTGGAACATGAAAACTTTATCATTCAGTTGTTGCTAAAGACTGTCACCTTTAGAAAGGGTTAGTGTCATCCGCATCGGATACTTTTCCCCACAACACTAATGGTAAAGTTAAGTTTCCATGTAGGTTATGTGAAGGGAATCACCCCATTCACCTTTTTCCATATTTGGACGAAGCCAAAAAGGTGTTGGATAACCGTCCTGTTTCACCGCAACGACTTCCATCTGGTTACAGGAGACTCTCCTTTTCATCATGCTGGGGGCATGTAAACCAATATCAAGCATAGTTCTTTGTTTCAAGCTTGTGTAAAAATGAAACTAAATTCAAGTATAGTTTTTCGTTTCAAGCTTGTGTAAACATGAAACTGAATTCAAGCATAGTTCCCTATTGTTCAAGCTTGTGTAAAAATGAACCCATTTCCATTTTAACCCTCGTGATTGCCATTCTATTAGCCTCTTTACTCAGATGAGCCTTGGTTGTTTCTTTCCATCACCACCATCTCTTTGGCCGATCATACGCTTTCACTTGGTCGTTTTACCCTTTTTGAGGAACAGTTGCAATGAGTGGTCTTATTATCCAGCCTCTTCACATAAATCAACATGTTTTGAGAAGTTCCAACATCACCGAAACCAGTTGCTACCCTAGACACCACTCATTCCTCAAAATGGAGTCCTCTTTAAGCTCTTCTCAGACTCTCTAAACATGAAAATATTGTCGAGCGCTTGTCCTTTCCAGCTCGTTAACGGATTGGAAACGATACCTCTCTTGTATTATTTTACGTTTTTTCAGACTTGAGAGATTATTTTACGAAGAAAAAAAAACTTGTGGAGTTTCCTTTTCGTCCCTTTTCAAACTCCCTAAACATGAAAAGGACTGAGTTATCTTTATTGTTAAACTTGTTAAAAACATCAAATAGCGACAAACTTGTCCATCTAGACAAGACCGAGTTTCACCTTCGCTAGACTCGTTAAAGCACCAAATAGCAATGGATTCACCCGAAGGGTGGAATTATACAACAAGCGTATGTTATCCTCCTCAAGCTTGATAAAAAATAAAGAGGTACTGGTCAGCAATGATTGGGGAAAATTGGAAAAAGGGGAAAACACTTTATGGTAGAAAGTCGCTCTTGAACATGACACTTTCACCTCATCACTGTGACTATGTGGGTTGGGTCATTTAGCTTGATGGTTATCACACCGTTGGTCTATCATACCATCCATTACTTTGTTGTGGATCAATGCTACCAATTCATTTTAGTGTCATTGACATGTTCAAGAGAAGTCATTCAGTTTAAACTTCATCCTTTGCAATACTATAAACCTTCATTTTCATGACCGCCATTCCTAAACCTTTTGTCATCATTTGATTTTTATCTCCAAAATCATTTACCTCATTTCATGTCGTTGATGTTGGATACATAAAGGCCCTCCTATGACGAGTCGCTTCTTGTCGACATCAGCACATTATCCAAGAATTTGACATAGAAACACCCCTTCAGTACCTTGAGGCTTGCATACATCAATGGCAGGTTTCTCGCTTCTGGAAATAGGTTGACATCACTGGCCTTCGACCAAAAGACTTTGTATGGTGTTCGACATCAAATCATTTATTCACACCATGCGAAATGTACTATAGTACCTTGAGGGTCATTATCATTATCTGTGATTCCTCTTGCATCTGTTAACGACTTACATCATTGGCTGGTAATCAGACGATGTCTTTCCATGTTCGACTTTAGATCATCTATTCACATGGTTAGACTTGTACTTGAGCGAAAGATTGAATGAGATTGAAGACCCCAGATCTAGCTTCATCCATTCGGGCTGTGATATTTTCAGGAGTACTAAATCAAATGTACAAATGGCCTTACATTCATGGTCATCCATTCATGGGTCTATATCTGTAGACGACTATATTTGTACATGTAATGAAAGTTTATAAGCTGAGCATGGGTATGCCTTCCCTTAGCAAGTTCATGAGAAAAATAAAATTATCATGATATATGTATTATAATTGATGCAGGTCACCTTCTGCTTCGAAACCTCCTCTCCACACAATAAAGCATTTCACTCGACATACATATTCACGACTTCATGCTTTAGGGGACAACTGTTACATATCCATTTGGGCACATCAACCCCAACTTACAGATCAGTAATATTAGGGCCCATAAACCCCTAATTCAGTTGTTACATGCCCTAAAGAAGTCAACCATCAGAATGCCTAGCTTCCCAAGAAGTTTCATGACTGAAATCATCCAGAAACTGCCTCTAAGAAATTCAGCGCAGGTAAGCCTTAATTAGGGTGCGCTATAATGCAGACCATACACTGATAGGGTGTTATGCAGCGCACTTGAGCCCTCTTGGGCCTGCGCTGGGCGAATTTGAGTGAAATAGCATTGGGGTTTGGGAATATTCTTATCCATTGGATGCATCTAGAAGTTTCCCAAGTTTATATACTCCTTTGAGCTCGAATTTGGATGAGGTAGGGAGTTAAGGAACATCAATCCCTTTATCCCTTCCTCCATGGAACTAAATTCTAAGTTTGGGAGGGCATTCATTATCACCATTTATGGCATAACCTCCTTCATTCACCTATAAAAAGACCACTCATCTAAGTGGGGCTGGCTGGGTTGGAAATACATGAATTATAAGGAGATGTTGTTAGTATGAGACTTGATTTGATTTCAAGTATTGTAATGATGTCAAAATGTCTTACTTGTTATGAGGAGAGGATGGGGTATGGGATTGAACTGGAGGAGTGATGTTGAATCGATCAAATTGGTTGTAACTCTTCCTTTTACTAATAAAGTGTTCAAAGCTTTTTCCATATGCTTGTTTTATTCATTTATGCTTTCATATGTGTATCATGTACTTGGTTCCATGCTATGTTTAATCAATAGATCATTATCATATGCTTTGATCGGTTTTTGTCTTTTGTCTGTGTACTGGTACTCTTCAAGCGAATTAAGTACGGAGAGAAGTGACAGAGTTGGTCAAGGGAGATAAGAAGTAAGCGAAAGCCATAGGTAGGCTTCTTTGCCTCTTATTTAATCTATTGGTCATAGAAAAAGTAGAGAATGCTTTGCACTATTGTTCTAGACTTAGCTACTAGTCTAGAGGGTTAAGCGTTTATCCAAGAACATTAAAACTTCCCAAAACAAATTGGGGACTCCGTTGGGGAACGATCATCCATCTTAGTAGCTTATCAGCCTCTTAGACACCTTGACATACTTTACTTGTCGTAATTTATCCTTTTGCATTGAATTTTGGTCAAAATTTGAGGTTAGATGACTCTTGGGTAGCCTCACAGGAATCAACGCAGGCTAGACTTAGAGACAGTGCTCTGCAGCGCTGTTAGGCCTTCTTTGACCTGCGCTGATTAACCTTGAAATATTTCAATCAATGCAGTTGGGCCCTCTTTTACCTGTGCTGATTAATCTTGAAATCATTAAAATTAGCGTTGGCTTTAGTGAGAGACAGTGCTCTGCAGCGCAGTTATCCCCTCTTTGACTTGCGCTGTTCAACCTTAGGTCAAATTCCCACCTTTGGATTGAGTTTTTTCCAAAATTCTTCTAATTGCTTGCTTGCTGAATGTCAATGATGTCATGTCTCAGAAAATAGGTTTTCATCTCCTTAGCTAGCCCTACTTTGATTGGATTGATTAATGTTTCTTTAATGTTTTCTTTATCATTATCAGTCTATAGTCAAAGTTAGTTTTTGGTCGATTGATCTTTGTTGAAAGAAAGTGTCGTAAAGTCGTCTTTTCCTTCGAAAATTGAATTGTCGTAAATTCTTCATTCATAAAAGATTGATTGACTAATGTGTGCATATGATTAATCTTTGTTCGAAAGAAAGTGTCTAAAAGTTGTATTTTCCTTCGAAAACTGAATTATCGTAAAGTCTTCATTCATAAAAGATCGATTGATTTATATGTGCATATGGTTTGTCTTTTCGTCGAAAGTGTTGTAATTCCTCATTTCTTTGAAATCGAAAGTGTCGTAAAATCTTCCTTTCCTTGAAAAGAAATTGTCGCAAAATTGTCATTTTTATGAAAAGAGATTTTTGATCAATTGTGCATATTTCCTTTTTGTTCATCATAACATTAAGGGATTTGAAAAGAAAAACTTGCATCACTCATATTGTAGTTTGTGAATTCTTGAATGGAATAGCTAGGGAAATTGCATTAATTGTGCTCTTTGCTCTTTATCAAAGCCCTGATTGCTCTATCCCTACTAGCTATGGATTTTCATCGTTAAATTGAATGGAAAAAATGCTTATCATATTAGTTGCATTTTAGGAATTGCAAACATACATCACGTGGTGAACCTTGAAAGGCAAATTCTAAAGAAGATCAACTTAAAATTTATCCAAATTTACCTAATGCAGCATTGTCACCTAATGAAAAACATTTAGAGGTATAGGCTAGAGACGTGTTCCGGCGTCGTAAAATAAAGTAGTTGTCGCTAACTTGTCTACAATACATCTCAAGTGTGATACCTCATTCCACATATATGAGTATATTGTAGCTCGTCCACGTACCTTTGGGTATATAGGGCGGTGTTATAGTACGTAAAGTATATGGGAATGCTCTCACTGTCCGGTCTTGCATTAGACAACGCTTATATGGACTGGGCCTCCACGCACCTTCAGGTATATATGGGAGGACAACATGAGGTTGCTATCCATCCTTAAGTAACCGAGTCAGTCGCCTTGTCCACTATGATACACTGAACAAAGCATTCGGGGAGATTGCTTGCCCGTACTTCTTGGTTCGCTAAGAGGTATTATGCAGTTAACAGATACTTGGTAATCCTTTTGCCTATATCATCCCTCTTTTTCTTTTGTTATGTAACTTTGATTAAAATAAAATTAATTGACCACAGATAACATCCTCCACACTCACTCCTTAGTTGATCTTAGGTTGAAACATATGGCGACAAATATGGAGTCCACCGATCAAGGAATTCCTTTTGATGGGAATCCTAGTCCTTTTCATCCTTTTGGAAATATTGGTGCTCCTTATATGGCTACATTGTCCCTTCCGATATTTACCATTGGCTTGCCAGTATGGTTGTTTTCAACCTCCTTGGTTCAAAATATAGTGATTTCTCCACAATCGAGTACACCTCCAACTGGACAAAATCAACCCTGCCAGTTGATCCTAAAGTTGACCCTTTGCCTTCTTCCTCGGTTGTTTCTTCCTCACCTTCTTCCTCTTCGCCTGTTGAAAGTGTTGGTACTAGTAACCAGGTGGCTAAGAAGAAGAAGAAGCAAATTCAGCAGAGGGGAAACCAAGCAACCATTGCTTTGAATGCAACATTAGATGAGAAATTGTCCATCAAGCCTCACAAAGTTCGATATCCATGCAAACTTTGTGTGGTAGACCATCTTCTTCAAATTTGTCCTAATATTCCTCAGATCTTAGAAGAATGGTCTTCATGTTCACATCATCCTGTGTCATCAACTTCTGGAGATCATGTTGGTGACACACCATCAACTAGTGGTAGTAAAGTTCATGGAAAAAAGGGTAAAGTTAAGTTTCCTTGTAGGTTATGTGAAGGGAATCATTCCATTCACCTTTGTCCCTATCTGGATGAAGCCAAGAAAGTGTTGGATAACCGTCCTGCTTCACCGCAGCGACTTCCATCTGGTTATAGGAAACTCTCCCTGTATCCTTCACTAGTTGATGAATTGACGGACCAAAATCAAACGTCGGTCAAACTTGTTATGCTCCTATACCAATAGGTGTCATATTTCATGATTGACTGGTAAAGTGCCAAAAATGTTCATCCTTTCCATGCTACAAAGGTTCCATATTTTGAAAAAACCAAAAAATTAAAAAATTAAAAGAGGGTATTCCCTAAAAGAAAGATGAAAGGGCAAAAAGAATGAAATGGTCAAAAAAAAAGAAAATGAACCCCAAATGAAGAAGACCAGGAAAGTGTGCTAGTCCAAAATGCCACTACTATTCTATTTTTGCAAAGAAGTTCATTGTGTGCAATTAGTTGACTTTTGTCACACTTTATGGATGACCGAACAGCTTAATCTTGGCTAGTCCATGTTTAAGTGTCTTGTTTTAGAGGTAGAGAATAAAATTTGTCCAAATAGTTCAAGCTTGGCAGATTAGTAGTTAGATAGAGAAACAAAGGTGCTCAACAGTTAAATCTGAGCCCCTGGAAGAAATAAGGGTAGACTTAGATAGGATGGCAGTTAAAAGAAAGGAAGAGAGTAAGGGTTTGCTAGTTTAAATGCACCCAAGGAAAAAGGAAGAAGAAATGTTAGATGTAATAGGCTAGGTAGGCAGTTTTGATGTTGTAGAAGCAGGTTTATAAGCAATTTTGTCTTTTGAAGATAAATCATCTCATGGAAATCATAAGTATCATGGCAACTACGTGGTCACAAAACAGATGAAGCATGTCTAATTTCCCTTCACATTTCTCCCAAATCACTTGCTAACCTCCCCACAAGGACATTGAGATCTGCTCAGTACTCCTAAAAACACTTCATTTCATGAAAAAGACTAAGTGAAACTCTGTTTTTACTTAGCATAACAAAGCCACATTTCTTATGTAAAAATGATTTTCTTCCGTTACGCTAAGTTTGCCAAATTCATAGCTTGGATCCTTTCATTTCCCTAAGCCTAAGTTTCACTTTTCAACTTAGTGTTTTTGTTTGAACATATTTTCCATATTAACATTATATTATAATTCCTACATAACATTTTCCCCCATGCCCGTATTATATAAAACATATGAAAACCCCGAAAAAAGCTAATATCCCACCCTTGGTTACACTATAAGCCATATGTTATTATACAAAGGGAATTAAAAGGTTTATTTGGAACCTTTTAATAATCCATTGTCGTGTCATTCAAAAGACATTAATTGACATCCGGTTGATTAATTAACTTAACCCCTAACCCGCAGACCTAACCAAAAGTAATACCCCTCAAAACATTATAAAACGTTTATTTTATTTGTGCGGGTCTCGCGCCGTAGCCCTCCGCCGTTTTCCGTTGACCACCAGCCGTTCGATCATAGCCCACAGAACGGACGGCTCACAGTGATATCGCGATGGCCTTTCGTGCCAACCTTTAGCGCCCGGGGGATGGTGGTTTTGCCGCCGTACCCTGGGACAGGTGGTGGCCTCCCGCACTGCTCGCTGCCCTCCCCTCCAATACCACCTCTGTCCAAAAGCGGTGCGGGGGCCAAACCGCTTATCGCCCCCCGCTGCCTCCCTGCTGACATCATCCTTGCGTCATCAGCTGACGTCACAACCACGTCAGCGCCACGTCACCCCGCTACACGAAAAAGCACTCCGTCATGCTGACGTCATCCGACAGAAACGCGCCAAAAGCCCGCCAAAGTCAATTTTTGTTAAAAAAGGCGTGAAAGCGTCATTTTCACTTGTTTTCGTTTATTTTCTTTGTGCGACCTGTGCATGCCGTTTACGTCCAAAAGCAGTGATTCGACCACACAGTCCGCCACCAAGCCAAATCAAGCCCGCAGTCCGGTCTTCCAATTCGTTCCGCAACCTACAATTTGCCCAAAGCACTCATAAAAACAAGTATTTACCTAAATTTCGTTCCCACACCCTGTTTTTTTAGCTTTTCTCTGCAAAATTGTCCAAAGAACCCAAGTTTGAATTAAATTCACCATACCACCTTCAAACATACGCACCAGAACCACTATTTTGCCCATTTTTTACCAAAAAACCCTGCAGACTCCGTTTTCCTTTGCAAAATTCACTCACTGAGCTAAATACAAGTCGGATTCGGTCTGAAACTCCCAGAGAAGAGCCCCAGAGTTGTCATTTTACCTTTTTTGGCTGCAAAAACCTGAATTTCAATTGAAAAATCACAAAGAAGTGAGTAATGGAAGCTCCAGTGGCCCTGAACATTGCTCCCCTTAATGCACCTCATAAGGACTTGGAGTGGTTTCCCTTGGCTGATAGGGATTTTCAAATACATGACTTAGCTGGTGACAAAAACCACCTCCAAGGATTCTGTGAAATTAGGAACAATCACCTAAGCAAGACTGATCTCTATGGCATATGGGAATCCAATCTGCCCATATACTATCTCCCCTCAGTAAATGTATCCCCAGATGTAATCTGCCTATTCTGTGCCAATTATGAACCTACTCAAAGTGCAGTCATGTCTTCAACTGGAACTGTCATTTTTCATATAACACTTGACTCAATCAATGAAATGCTACACTTCAAACCTAGTCAGCCTCTGGCTCCTCTTTCCATGGGACATTTGTTAGATGAAGGCTCTAAACTATCCACTGCAGAAATAGGCCGGATTGCCAAGTTATTTATGAGACCAGATTGCCAACCCAGAGAGCCACCTCCTTTTCACCATGTCTGGTTCAATGAAGTTGGAAGATTCATTATTGACATGATATCTTATGTCCTGGGATTTAAGACAAGTGAATACGTTGATGAAATAATTTTAGCTTTGATGTCCATGTTTATTCCAAGACATCTTCCTGCTGTCAAATTTGACTTTGCTACTTTCATTACCAACAAAATCCATGAAAAATTCATGAGTCTAGATAGAGAAGGAGTCTTCAAGTACACATCATATATATATCATCTATTCTTGTACTATCAAACATACAGTTTTTAGTTTCCTATCAGAAAATTGGATACTAAAGGAGAAAGGAGGTCTGTGATATTTTGGACCTCAGTCTTCCATCAAGTCCATAGCTCTCTTTACACTTACTGTGAATTCATTGATTTGTTTATACATCCGGTCTCCTCTCTGCTGATGAGAACTCCTCCTAGACTCTCTAGTGAAATGCAGAAAATTTTACAGCTCTCCAAAAGCTACAAAATAGGTGACTGGTACTTTTACCAGAATCACACTGAAATCAGGATATATGGTTGTGAGCTGTGCCCCTATAAACTGCCAAAATATGTGCCTATGAAACTGTTTGCTCTTGAATACTTCAGGCAATTTATCAGCTTAGGTTTGACTCATTTTGTTGGTGCCAAGAAAAAATCTCAGCTGAAATTAAGAAACCAATTAGGCCCTTTCATCATTAACAAAAAGGAAGGATGGCAAGATGCTAGAAAAATATTGGGGGAACAACTCAAATTAAAAAGGAGCTTTTGGTGGGTACCCTATGACCCAAATGGATTCATCTGTGATAGAAAGGTAAAAAATAGGCTATCAGCCTATAATCATTGTAGGATCCCTGAATTAGAACAGTATGCTAATCAAGATGAGTGGTAGAGGGCACATTGATAGAAGAACTCACTGAGGAAGAAAATATGGAACAAGCAATGAAAAATCTTGAAAAGACTCTTGACCTGGACTATTTTGGATAGGTGTCTTTCAAAGTACCTCAGCAAACCGGAGTAGGCACCTCATCTGCTGGAACTTCACAGCAACTTGCCCAAGAAAGCACTACACCAGCTGCAGGGACATCTAAAGGCAAAGAAGTGCTGGATTCAGAGCAGCACATAATGACAGATCAGCTGGCATCATCAAAGCAGCAAGGCCAAGGGAAAATTCCTCCTGCCCAGACCAAAGCACTAGAGGTACCAGCATTACAGACTCCTCTAAATGAGGAAAAGGGCAGAAAAAGGGACCGAGAAGAGACCACACCTATAAGTGGGCCAGCATAGCAACCAGGGGCAAAAAGGCAAAGGATAAATCCTCTACCTAAAAAGGAAATTATTGAGGAAATCATAGAAAGTCCAAGGGGTGAGAGGACAACCAGCCCACAGACATCCCTAGTGGTAGAAACATCCACCAGCTCTCATAGGCAGGAATTGGAGAAACAACATAGTGTGGAAGTTTCCTCAACAAGGCCACAAAGCAAGTAAGGTTCTAATATCAAAAGAACATTCACGGACATCAAGGCCCAGAATGAGCCAATAAGACTGCAACTTTATGACCAGTTTCTCAAGATGACCCCCGCCAAATAGCAAAGGTTAATGTCTGCATATGATATTAAAGAAGGAAAAATGATCTTGAGCCACTTCAAGCCTAAAGTGCAGCAGCCACAGTCAGCAGCTGATTATATTAGAACAAATCTGGAGGCCCTTGCCAAAGACATTCACCCTTTGGACCAAATTGAGTTGCACAAGCAAACTGGAGAGATGGTCTACTCTACATTGGCAGATAAGGCAATGTTAGCTCAGAAATTGCAGAACTCATTAAACAACACATCTGCCCAACTAGATTTGGGAAAGACATCTTCTTTAGCCAAGGACAACAGGATAAAGTCCTTGGAAGAAATTATCATTGAGCTGGGACATGATCCCAAGGATGCCAAGGGGATAAAAGCATTGATAAAGAAAAAGGAGAGGACATTGCTACCCTCAGGAAACAATTGAAGCTACCAATTACTATGCATCCACAAACCACAGAGGTTGTGCAAGAAAAAGCAGAAGAAGACATGATGGATTTGCTAATGAAAATGAATCAAAGACTAAATGAGACAGAGTAGGAATTGGAGAAGGAATTACAGGAAAAGCAGGGAGTGTCGACCTCCCAGCCATCTCAAATAGCTCCAACAGTTACAACTGCTCCTCCTACAGCCACAACAGCAGTCCCTCCCACTGTCCCGACATCAGCAGCAGGTACTTCAGCAACAACAGCAGCAGGCAGCAGCACTACCATGACCACTGAGGAATTGATAAAGGCTATGGAGGATTTAAAACTCCAAGTATCAGAATTAAAAGAGGCCAAAGAGAAATTGGCAAAGTTAGAAATAAATTATGACAAATCTAAAATGACTGTGGCAAAAAAGACAAGAGAGGTAAAGGCATTAGAGAATAAGGTAAAGGCGTTGGAAAAGGACCTCTCTTTAGATAAGCCTCTGGGAGAAATCAAGGGCATTTTATGGGCTAATATTAGTGAATCCATTAGTAATATCTGGAGATCTATTCAAATTATATATGAACAGATTGATTTGATAGCAGCAGCCCAGGTGGAAATTCAAAGGGCCTGAAATTTATTAGGACATAAGCCCGAACAGGCCAACAGGCTAATCCATTTTTTGAACACTAAAACTAAGGAAGAAATCGCAGCATTGGACATCAGAGATAGGACAGGAACCATCCTAACAATAAAAAGAGTTCTGACCATGAGAACCCTAATGCAGAATTTAGAGAGGAAGAGCCAAGACATGCAAGTGGAGGTAAATTCTTTTGTAGAAAAATTTGCAGTTTTGCAGGAAATGGGCTTGCCTAGTCTGCTGGGAAGCAATCAACGCCTTTTGAGACAAGCTGAGTATCGGCTCAGGTTGAATAAACATGCTGCTGACCAACTAAATACATCACCAAGTACTCCAGCAGAGAAGACCCTTCCATCTAGCCAAACTCTTTACAGCAATTTGGAAAATCTATTTTATATAGAACATGAAGTACAACATCTTTTTACAGTCCAGCCTAACTTCTACAGGTACACAGATGCTGATGAGACTTTGATAAAGCTGCAAAGACATCAGTTGCCAGAAGAGCAGTGGTGGCAAAGCATGTTGGAAATCTTGTAGGCGGGTTTCAAATTTTTGTTTTTCCCAGAAAACAACAGATATCATAAAGCAGATAAAAGGAACGGGTGAGAGTCTCGCGGGGCTGCAGTCTATTAAATCAAAATTAAATGCCCCGAAAAAGCTAAGCCAGCCGCGCGGAATATCAGTGAAGCATCCACCAGCCGACTCACCGAGCAAACAGTCAACGCACCTCACCAACTGAGCGGCCAGCACAACAACATTTACTTCTGCATTTATTTCTTCCTGTTCCCAAGATCATTTACTTCTCCTGTAGAGTAGGTAGAAGAATTTATTGCTAGATATTATCTCATTGAGATATTTTGTAAACATTTTGTACAAATACCTCCCCAATAGAAGTATTAGGGGTTGGTGATTCATTTCTGGAACTGTGTTGTAACTTTGAAAACTCTTCTGAATAAAAGGTTGCTGGAATGCGTTGTTGCTGAAATCTCTGGTTGTGGAATTGATGGCAGAGGACTATGTTACAGAATTCTCGAATTGTTTCATGGATCAATAAGTCTTTTTAACTCATGTCTAACAATTTCTACGTTTTATATATCATCTATGTTCATGATCTAAATAACAGGGAAAAAGAATAACCCATAACTTGCTTAACTGCACTCTATGTTCAATCTCTATTATTATTTGTGTTTTCTTCAGAATTAGCATAAGCAGGAATTCTTAACTGCTCCTGTTTCCCCTGGTTCTTACATCTTGAATATAGCTAAGGAATTCTTAACTACTCCCTGGCAATATTCATCCACTTTCCCTCTGTCAGCATGATGAAGGATTCTTAGTTGCCCTTCACCCCCTGACCCCATCCCACCTGATTCCAGCTTACAATTTGTTCCATGGTTGATTACCTTGCTCTGTAATACCACCTTTTGTCAAAGAAACCATATCCAGCAGTTCATCCTCACAGACTCCATTAGCCCAATGGACTGAACTTCTCAGATTACACCCATGTTCTATTGAAAATCACCATCCAAAAATCAAACAAACCTTTGTACTTCATAACTAGCCTAATATACCTTAAAAAACAAAGTTAAATCCTAAAGAGAGAGCCCTCTCTGGATGCAGATTGGCTAGAACCTGCATCTAAAAGATTGGTTTGTGGTTACCTCGGCCGTATTCCCTTTTCTTACAACTTTTGGGGAACAACTTGAGTGATAACAAAACCCACTCTCTCTGAAAGTGAATCCTATGAGTCTATATCCAACCCAAATCAACAGGTCGAGGCAATAGTTGACCGATTTCACCTTCAGTAAATCGTACCTTTCATGAAGAGAGTGAATACAATACCACTCAAGTTCTTTTTGTTTCTTTAGATTCTAATGAGCTTGGGGGAAGTCCTCCCGTTCCATTAAGACAGGAGGAAAATCCTCCAGTTCTCGTAACTCAAGGGGTTAATTCTCCCGTTTCTACGGTACCCCCTCCAAGTAGTCTAGTCACTTCCTTTGATTGGAACCAACTGGCAGGATTTCTTCTTCCTTCTTATGTGCCTTTCCATATCATAGTACAAGTTTGTAATATGATTGTATCTGGCACTATTATAGATGAAGGTGCGTCTGTGAGTATCCTTTCCTCAACTACTTGGCAAGCGCTCGGTTCACCGCCACTTGTGCCAGTTACCCAGAATTTTTTGGCTTTTAACAAAGGAACCAATCGACCATTAGGGATCCTTCCTCAGTTGCCAATCAGTTGCATCTTGTTCCATGCAATCTGGATTTAACTTTGTTGGTGTGAGTTGTTCTGCAATGTCGGATGTGTCTAATAATGGTGGAAAGTATGGTTGAAGGCAGTCCACATTAAACACTGGGTGCAGGCCAAGGAATGGGGGAACGCTGAGCTCAAATGCATTGTCTCCCACAGCCTTGGTAATGGTGTAAGGACCATATAGGAGTGGTCCGAGTTTTCGATAGGCTCTGATAAGGTGTTCCTTTTGCAAATGCAACCAAACTTTGTTGCCCACATGAAACTTGTGTGGCACCCGATGTTGATCATGTCGCTACTTGTATTTGCATTTAATTTCTCCATAATGTCGTGGACCTACTGGTGGATATGTTGGATGTGTTCAATGAAGTTGTTTGCCTTATTTGTTTCATACTGGACATGAGCCGAATCTACCTGAGTAGCTGCAAATGGCATGGCCACATCAATGGGACATAGTGGATGGAATCCCAAGCCCACCTGAAAAGGGCTATGGCCAGTCGAGTTGTGGAGAGCTCGGTTATAGCTATGTTGAACATAGGGGAGGCTCTCATCCCATTTGCATGGATGCTTTGAGTTCTACATGCACAGAATGTGTATGATCATCCTGTTGACAACCTTTGTCTGGCCATTAGTTTGGGGATGGAAGGTTGTGGACTAGTGAGTTTGGTGTCTAGCATCGACCAGAGACTGGACCAAAATGTACTAAGGAACCTGCTGTCCTGATCTAAGATGATATACTGTGGGATCCGAAAGTGTACCCACACTCGTTCAAAGAAGATTTTAGCAGTGGCTTCTACTGTGATATTCTTCTTGCAAGCCGCCATAATGGCCATCTTCGAGAACCGATTGACAACCACAAAAACACAGTCATTTCCATGCTCACTAGAAGGAAGGCCCAACATGTAGTCCATGGAGATGGATTCCCAAGGTCGACTAGGGGTAGGCAACGGAGTATATAGGCCTTGCCTCTTGATGGTTGGTTTGGAAATGGTGCAGGCAGTGCAAGATCTTATGTACTTCCTGACATCTTGTCGAAGATTCGGCCAATAGAAATACTTTTGCAGTACTACCACCATTTTCTCAACCTCGAAATGCCCAACAAACTAACTATAGTGTTCTTCCCAAATCATCTTGGCATGCTCGCTTGAAGGAACACAAAGGTGACCCAGGTGGCATAACAGGGCATCTTGGAGGTGAAAATTTGGAACTTGTTGACCCTCCAAGAGTGTCTGGTATGTGTGGCCGAATTTTGGGTCACTTTTGTAGAGAAGTGGCCAATCAGAAGTCTCGTGCCCACAAGAGTTGAGCATGGTGGTTAACACCATGATCGATGGTCGACTGAGGCAATCTACAACATTATTGGTGATGCCCTTCTTATACTTGATATTCAAATGGAACTGTTGTAGGTATGTGGACCACTTCTGATGGCGATCATTCTGCAACTTCCCTTGGGTTTGTATGAACTGCAAGGGCCGGTGGTCTGTGTGGATGACCGTTTCCTTCCCCAAAATGTAATGCTTCCATTGCCGGCAGGCCTGCACAATGGAATACATCTCTTTTTCATACGTGGGATACTTCCGGACTGTGTCTGAAAATGTCTCATTGTGATATGCCACTGGATGCCCGTGTTGCTTAAGGACTGCCGCAATAGCATAGTCAAAGGCATTTGTCTCAATCTCAAATGGTTGTTGCAAGTCTGGTAATGCGAGCAATGGGGCCGAGTAGAGGCGATGTTTCAACTCTATGAATGCCTTCTGTTGAGATTCAGACCAAAAGAATTTTTCTTTCGCTCCTCCCTTGGTGACTTGACTCAAGGGCCAAGTGATATGAGAAAATCCGAACACGAACCTGTAGTAGAAGTTGGCAAGACCCAAAAAGCTACGAAGCTTTGTCAGAGTGGTTGGAGATGGGCAATCTTGAATGACTTGGATCTTGGCTAGGTCTTGGTTGGATCTTCGTTCATCACTAATGTATCTCAAATACTAAACTTGGGTCATGCCAAAAGTGCATTTCTCCAAATTGGCACATAACTTGTGTTGTCGCAGTGTTTGGACAACCTATCGGATGTGGTGGAGGTGCTCTTCCCAACTCTGGCTGAAGATCAGGATGTCATCCAAGCATACCACTACAAATGAGTTGGATAATGGCCGCAAGATGTCATCCATTAGCCTCATGAAGGTTGCAGGAGCATTCGTCAACCCGACAGGCATAACCAACCATTCGAAAAGGCCCTCCTTGGCTTTGAAGGCAATCTTCCACACATCGGAGGGTTCGATTGGTACCTGGTGATATCCTAACTTCAAATCGATCTTGTTGAAATATTTTTCCCCCTTCAGTTCGTCCAGAAGGTCATCAATCCCTGGGATCGGGTACCTATTCCAAACAGTGATATTATTCAGCGCCTGATAGTCAATACAGAGTCTCCAAGTCCCATCTTTCTTCTGTACCAACACGATCGAGCTCCCACAGGGCGATGACCTCGGTCGGATATGACCTTTTTGTAGTAGCTTTTGAATCTGCCTCTTGATTTCATCGTTCTCCAGAACGGAGCGCCGATAGATTGGTCCATTGGGCAGTGGTGCACCTAGGGTTAGATCGATGGAGTGCTTGACCTGACGGTGTAGAGGAACCCCTGTGGGGGAGGTGAAGATGTCCTCGTACTCCTCCATGACCTTGACTATTTGTTATTGTCATGCGGAGGGGCCCTGTTTGGAGGTCGTGGCCACCGTCTTATTCTTTCCTTGAGGGCATATCATCAAGAAAACAAATTTCCCGGTTTTGGAAATGAGCTTACTGCATTATTTTGCAGTAACCAAAGAGATGGCGGTAAGCAGTGCTACCTCCGGTATCCTGTAAAACTTATTTCCCAAAGTAACAATAACAACATGAGGCCTTGACTCATACACAACATGTCGCTTCCACTAGTATGGTTGGCCCAATAATATATCACAAACATCAAAGGGAGCAACGTCACACAATACCTCATCTGTGAAGGGCTTGATGTTGTATGGAAGGCGACACTATCGTCTCACACAAAGATCTCATCCTTGGTGAAGCCACCCGATGGTGTACGGTTGTGGATGGGCTGTGGTCGGTAAGCCTAGCCGCTTCACAACCTCTGCCGAAATGAGGTTCTTTTAGTTTCCACTGTCGACAATGAACTGTAGCGGGGAGCCCTTTACCCACATCCGGGAGTGGAAGAGGCACTCCTCCTCCTCTGGATCTTCGGGTTCCTCCTTCTGGATCTTTGTGGTGGCAATGGTGGCATTGGGCTCCGCATCGATAATCTGCTTCCCTTTGTCACTCCCCTTATCGGGTTTTTACGAAGAGTTGGAACATGCATCTCATTCTAAAGATTTTAGCTCGGCCACGAGTGACTGCTTGGCCCGATACTCACTTGTGTTGTGAGTGGAGCTCTTATGGAACTCACACCACTTTCTGTGTCCTTCTTCGGCTTTGTGGTGTTGTTCTTTGCTTGTGGCTTTAGCGAGTTGTCTTGGGCCACCCCACCTTGGCTTTGTCCTTTGTTCAACGGTTTGGGGGCACCTTTCCCTTGCTTCAAATTTGCAGATCCAAAGTCTTGCTTCTTCTGTTTAAACTTTTGCTCGATCTTGACAATGTATCGGTATGTTGTGCCAAGCGAGGAGATGTCTAGGAATTCCATCTCGTCTTAGATGTACCTGTGTAGGTAGCCACGGAATTTGAGTACCAAATGCAACTCATAATCCTTTATACCCAACTTTGTGCGAAGGGTATGAAAAATATTGGTAAACTCTGGCACGTCTTGGTCCCTTCCTTACTGCAACGTGGTCCACTTTATGTATTTATCCTCATAGCTTCTAACAGGGTAGTACTGCTCCTTGATGGCATTCCGGAATGAATTCCAAGTGGGTGCGGCTGAAAACAATGAGGCTGTAGTTTCATCCTTCTGCTCGCAATAGGTTTCCCACCAGTCCTTGACGTGAGGGGCGGCTTTGAGAAGAGCGAAAGTAATCTTTTCCCGACCAGAAAGTCATGAACAAAAAAATACCCTTCTAGCATATTTATCCATTTATCTATAGTGTCTGCATCTATCTGACCCTCAAATATGGGAATGTCAAAATTAAATTGTACCTTAAAGGGTGTGGCGCTTCCAGAGTAGCTGCAAGTAGATGCGTCGCCCTTGGGCAACCGCTGAAGGATCTGGGCAAAGTTGTCCATCATTGCGTTCCTTTGTCACTCGAGGGCCTCTTTGAGCAAGATCTTGATAGGGTTTCCTGCCCCCTCGTCTTTCTTTTCATCCATCATGGGAGGCCGTCAGGATTTGTGAGGCTGGTCTTGCAAAGGTTCAACTAGTTCAAGCCCTAACTCCTTATATCCCGACCTCGTTGGGGACATGCAAAGAAAAACAGAGAAAGAGCAAACTGCTCTGATATCATAATTTAAACAAGAACGCAACAAATTACAAAGATGCAGCATAAATAATACTTCATTTCATTAATGTAACATACTGAAATATGCTTAGAAACAGAAATGGAAATAAACTAGCCTGGGCGATGGTAGCTTATCTCTGAGGAGAGATGTGGCGGCTACATGCCTCTAAACTATCTTACAATGAGGCTCGAAGGCCTATTTATTGTTGAGAAACAATGGAAAACCCTAAACATCCAAAAACCTAACCTTAGGAGATGAAGCACCAAACTATGGGCCCCGTTTGGGTAAATTGGTACATCAACTTCCCAGGGTCGTAACTTTGGCATACGATCTCTGTTTGATGCCCACAATACCTCATTAGAAAGATCTATTCGAGGACTACAACTTTTAGATGACAAACATTCGTCCATGGACCCATGTTGCTCCCAATTTTCCCAGAAAATGTCGTTTAGGGCCTTAAAACGGCTCTGGAAGTTCAGGACCCGAAAAATTGCTAAAAATAGTAAATTGTGCTACAATTAAGGAAACTGAAAAAATGAAAGAAACAATGGTGGGGGTCCAATTGGAATTGGCAGGGGGCCACCAATATCCACCTGGATCAATACCAAACTTGATCTAGATCTTTTACTTTAAGAATGCATACAAAATTGCATTTAAAACAGCACATAACCAAGTGACATAAACACATAAAAGAAGCAGAAATCAAATACAAACATGAGACAAAAGGCACAAAAATAACTTGATAACGGAGTTCACCCAGTGTGGGCTACATCTCCAGGCCCTGCTCAATGTGGGGAGGCATCTTTCATTAATTGGCAGCAAAATCATATTACAAGCAAATACGAAATGACACCTCATACCTCCACTTCTGGGGATGGCCTGAAAATGTAGACCTCTACTGAAGAAACAGACTGCACGTTTGGAATCCTTGCGAAAAATCGAGAAAAATGACTATAAAGTCAACCCTGTTATGGTTCGGTTAAAATCTAGACCCCCGAGAATCTCAAAGATTCCCCAAATATTCCTTCTCGTGGGTTGACTGGAGTTTGGATACCCAGATGATGAAACAGACTTCACCACTGCGTTCCTTGTGGAAAACCAAGTAAATGAGTATAAACTCGGCCTACTTTTGCTATGGCAATTTTGAGGCTCTAAGGAATCTATGTATTCCCTGGAATAATTCCAAGGAATATTCTCCTTGTCTTGAACTTTGTGCACGCAGATCTGTGGTTCTCGCTCCGCCACGCAGCCTCCTCGCTTGACACTGGGTTGCATGCAGGTTAAATAATATTCGGTCTCAAGCAATTCCAAAGTGCTTCATTGTTGTAGTGGTGGTGGGTGGTGTTTTGCGAGCGAAGGTCATGAGGTCGACCCCCACTCAACTTACTCCCATGGTTTAAGCTTGGTAATTTGTTGCTTGTTATTGGTAGTTTGTATTTTTTGGTCACTGTTCCAGCGAACTAGCTGATGGATTCGCCAGGGAGGTTCGACACTCGTTGCTCGTTTATGTCTATATATATATATATATATATACCACCATGGTCGTTGGTTGATCGACAGGGTTGACCACCCACCGGTTAGTCGCTCGCTATTTTTTTAATTAATATTTTGAAACCATAACGACCCATTTTCCCACTGATATTTTAGGGTTTATTTTGTCTTTGAGGTTTCTATGAGTTTCATGATTTTGTAGACTTTCTTCCGGATTCATCGCATTAGGTTTCTTTATAATCGACGTTTCGAACCAGCAACGATGGTTCATCTTCAGGATGTGAAAGATTGTTAAAAGACTGATCTCATTTTTCAAATATATATAGAGGTGTATGAGATGTTTAGCCGACAATTATTAGTATTTGTTAATTATAATTTTAATTGTTTTATTATATTCTGTCAATTTTGATTTTATTTGTGAATTTTTTTTATTTTTTATTTTTTAGAATTGTCATTTTTATTAGGGTTATGGTTATATTAACTGTATTTATTTTACACATTATGTATTTTAATTATATTTATTTTGAATTACTATTGTAATTATTTAAATTAATTATTTGTTTTGATTATTTTAATTAATTATTTTGATTATTTTAATTAATTATTTTGATTATTTTAATTCTTTAATTTTATTAATGATTTATCTTAATTATGTTCATTATATTATTTTAATTAATTATTAATTTTGATGTTCTAATACTGTTTGTTTTAATTATTTGATTTGATAATTTTAATTAATTATTTGATTATTTTAATTCTCTAAGTAATTAATGATTTTAATTATGTTAATTATTTGATAATTTTAATTAATTATTTATTAGAAATTGTGATTAATAATATTTTTATTCAAATTAAGGTGAAAAACTCACAAAATACTAATAAGAAATTAATTTTATAGCTTTAAACATTTAATCCATAAATAACTAAATCAACATAGATCTATCTTAATTTGAGATCTCTCTCAAGATGTAAACTTTCTTTTTGAGTGTAAAACTTGAGGAAATGTTTGCACCTCGAGATATTTGATTCTTTGAGATGCTTGGTAGATTTGGAGTTAAAATGAATCTATGCTTTACACTTGTTTGTTTGTTTGTTTTGTTTGTTTTTTTTTAGTTTGTTTGTTTGTTTATTTGTTTGTTTGTTTGTTTTTTTAGTTAGTTTGTTTGTTTTTTATTTGTTTGTTTGTTTGATTTGTTTGTTTGCTTGTTTGTTTTTTTTGTTTGTTTGTTTATTGGTTTGTTTTGTTTTGTTTTGTTTTTTTTGTTAATATGAGGAAGCCTCTTTCATTAATTAGAAGCAAAATCAGATTACAAGCAAATACAAAATGACACCTTATATCTCCACTTTCGGGAATGGCCTGAAAATGTAGACCTCTGCTGAAGAAACAGATTGCACGGTTGGAATCCTGGTGAAAAATCAAGAAAAATGACTATAAAGTCGACCTTGTTATGGTTCGGTCAAAATCTAGACCCCCGAGGATCTCAAAGATTCCTTCCCATGGGTCGACTGGGGTTTGGCTACCCAAATGATAAAATAGACTTCACCACTGCATTCCTTGCGGAAAACCGAGTAAAATGAGTATAAACTCGACCTACTTCTGCTCTGGCGATTTCTGAGGCTCTAAGGAATCTAAACGATTCCTTGGAATAATCCCAAGGAATATTCTCCTTGTCTCGAACTTCGTGTGCGCAGGTCTCGGCTCTTGATTCGCCATGGAGTGTCCTCGCTCGATTACATACGAGTTAAATAATATTCAGTCATCGACAATTCCAAAGTGCTTCACTGGCATAGTGGTGGCGAGTGGTGTTTGGCCTACGGAGGTCACGAGGTTGACCCGCTCCCAAGGTTTAAGTCTAGCAATAGTTTGTTGCTTGTTATGGGCGATTTGTAGTTTTTGGTCACTGGTGCCATCAGACCAGCCAGCGGACTCGTCGCGCAAGTTCGACACACTCCGTTGGTTTGTTTATATATATATATATGAGTCGTTGATTGATCAGCAAGGTTGACCGTCCACCGGCTAGTTGCCCGCTATTTATTTATTTTTTAATAGTATTTTGAATCCATAACGACCCATTTTCCCGCTGATATTTTTGGGTTTATTAGCCATTTTAAGTATGCGACAAATTTGTCATCCTCGACCATCGAACTGGTCCAATTGTCACCTCCTTATCAAATTCTGACACGTCGACTGGGCCAACACATGGCGCATCCGGATTAGCCCGTACAACTGATTACGCTACTGATGTCAGTTGACACATGTCGCTTTGTGATTAGCTCCCCTCATCCATACTGCCACATCCTCTGTTGACATCAACATCCGTATAGCTGACATCATCATCTGTACAACTGATGTCAGCATCTGTACTGTTGACGTCAACATGCCAAGTGTCCATGCTTGCAAAATATTTAGTTGTTTTTGAAAAACTTCAGCAGGCCATAAATTTTTCATACGATGTCGATTTGAGGTGTTGTTCGTGCAGCTAGATTCAGAACAACGAGCTCTTTGAATTAAGACTGGTTGCGCTGCATTTTGAGGACTTTGAAAAATTGGCCTTCTAGGATCCTCCCGGATCACAAGTCCTTCGTACAATTTTTGTTTGAGACAATCCTAATCCAGTTCCTTAGAAGTGAAGGGAAAAAATACGAACCCTCCATCTCTGTCAGACATTAGATCTACAAGATGGCATACAAATAGCAGATATGTGGATATGTGGAACAAATCTACTACCAAGGTGACTTTGATCACTTCTGGCTGCCATACCTTTGCGGTTTTCGACAAAATCGTCACCCACTTCGCATAAGGAAAGACTGAAATGACTTTCAGTTTCTACGAGATTGCAAGAGGCCGAAATCTCTTCAAGATCAAACCAACTCTTCCATGACCATGACTTGGCTCACGCCAATCCAGCCATACTCCTTTTGCGTGATTGATGAAAGCCTCAACTATGGGCTGAAACCTAGCGGTGGCATCGAGGGTAGTGAAACCTTCAAAAACTCTAGTGTTCCTCATTCTGCAATCTCCTTAATGAGAACCAGTTCAATTAAAAAATCAGGCTTGGTATATAATAAATGGACATTTGACAATCAATAATATTCACATGTTAGTAAATTAAGGTTAGTTATTATTATTATTATTATTTTTAGTTTCTTAATTTCCTAATTTAAAGTGTAATGTGTAAAAAGGTTGTTCGATTGCAATTTCCATTAAATGTTATAAAGTTATTAACAATAATAATTAGAAATTGTGATTAATATTACTTTTTTATTTAAATTAAGGTGAAAAACTCACAAAATACTAATAAGAAATTAGTTTTATAGCTTTAAACACTTAATATATAAATAAATAAATCAACATAGATCTATCTTAATCTGAGATCTCTCTCAAGATGTAAACTTTCTTTATGAGTGTAAAACTTGAGGAAATGTTTGCACCTCGAAATATTTGATTCTTTGAGATGCTTGGTAGATTCAGAGTTAAACAATACCTTTTTAATTCATTTTCTTCAAAAAAAGCAAGTTACATCCATATTCTTATGGTTAGGTGGCCTTCATGCCCATTGGGAAACCAGATTTGTTGGCCACCTAACTGAATTATAAGTTATCCAAAAACAAAATAGTTTAAGACTGTCTAACAGAGCTATATATGTCTGAGTATATTTAACTTTCCTAAAATCTCAATAACTAAAACTCATTATTAAAGTTTGCAAAGCCTTCATCTATATGTAGCAGTAATTAAAGCCAAATCTAAGCAAAACATGCTACTAGTAATCCGAACAGTCCACAGGTGTTGGGTCTTTCGCACTTGAACCAGGTAATTCCATTTGAGGGAGACATGGAATATGCTTCTCAATGTGATTGAGGCAGACATTATGTTGTTGAATTTGGAATTTCCTTCAGACCACGATCAGTCTTGGATGAGCCAACTGAAGGATTCATCAAAGCTCTAGCCACGATGTTCTTCATCAACCAATAAAGGTAAACAATATGTTTGTATTGAGAGGACTGACCTCTGGAGTGTCTAGGATCCGTCCCCAAAAAATATCGTCATTCCTCCATATCTAGCTTTGCACCAACTGCGAATTGATTTAATTCTTCTTCCCATCCAAATATTAATTGACGAACCTGAGCTGACGTGTCGATCTAGTATGACTCAACTAATTCCCTAATGAGTCTCGAAGTGGATTTGCGACCCCTACCTTGAGCTTGCCGAGGTTGGGGTGTGCTTCTTCCTTGTCGATGCGTTGCAATTCTATTGTGCCCACGAACTCCACTAGCAAGGAGCCTCTGCTGAAGGAGGGGAACACCATGTTGTGCTTCAACCAAACACTACAAAGATATGAAACCCTGAAATAGAAAGCCAAGACATCGAGCTCGAAGTGATTGACAGGCTTAAGGTCTTGATACGAACACTGTAAATTTAGACCTGTAAGGATACCACAACAGAAATCCATATAGCAGTGAGTGGTAAGGCCAGAAACAAAACAATTTTCCATGGAATTGAAATGGGTATGCTGAGAAATGTCGAAAACATCAACCCAGGGATCCCCGGGCCATCTTAAGACATAACACGAAGTCGATTCAGGCAATTCCTTACCTAGGAGACCCCATCTCTTAAATACCAACAAGTTCATTGAACAAACAAGGTAATAAATACAATCATCCATGCAAGAGATACATGCTGAATTCCAGGACATAGACCTCAAGTATATGCCCATTCGAGACAATAAGATTCCATAATAAACAGATTTTTTTTAGAATATTTAGACAACCCATTAGAAAAATTAACACTTTGCTCCCAAATTTCACGGATGGGTTTCCTTTTAACTCCATACATCAGTTCAAAGACTCGACTCTAACGTAATATCATATGGGCTTGATTTGCAGAGGAAAGTGTATAAGAGAAGCACATTGAGATAACATACTCATTGTCACCTGTTGTAACATGCATTTTTGTTGCTTGTAGTATTCATTTTTCATACAAGAACTTGAAAATATTTCAAAAATAGATAAAAGCAAAAGGAAGGAGCAATAATGGTATATCAAGTATGTTTTCTTTGTAAAGGAACAAATAAAAATAAAAGAATCGGCCCCGGTATAGCCAAGGATTAAGCCAATGGTTATATGAATGTATACATATATATATATATATCACAAAGCATATTGTGTATCGGAATCACAAAAGAAACAAGTTATAAAGTGTCAAAGATCCGAACCCGAAATATATATATTATATTTAAAAGCCCGGCGGGCCTGTAAAGTGCCGAATGCATATGTATTGGTTCATTCACCGATTGCCGATTGCGATTTGCAATGACAGACCCAAAAAACTATATATTACATTTTATAATTCTGGCGGGTCCGCAAGGCATACGAAAAGGCAAATTTTAAGCTAAAAGGTGGAATTTCGGGCGGATGCAAAGTGGTAAGCGGTTTTTAGTGGAGCTCACCTGATTCCACTTATTGTTCGACACGTAGCAGCTAGGTGGAGAGAGAAAACTGCTCATTTCGGGCGGGTATTCTCCGTGCTTATGTCCCACCCAAAATCTTTGTAGACTGTCAGATCCACTAAGCGCAGATCTACGGTGGGGATCTATCGGGCAAGTTGTGTTGTTCGGAGAAGACACCAGCCGTTGATCTGGTGGCGGAAGATCAATGACGGGGATTTAAATATCGCATCGCAAACATTATATCGGTGGAAAAGGCATGTTTTATGGCATATTTCTATTATAAAAGGTATATAATAGAAATAGCGCAAATATGAAGGATTTATGCATATGCGGCTTAAGGGTGCGTAAAGTTAAGTTTTGTGGTATATCATTTGAAAGGGCCAATTGCGATTTGCGTTGGAAGTCAACGAAGTGTTGTACGGGCAGATTAGACAGATTTATAAAGCAAGATTAACTCTTTTTGAGTTCCATATTAAGCAAATGTTCGCGTTAATTTCGCTGTGTAAAGTGGAAAATCAAGGTTAGAGCCAAATCTGAAGAGGAAGACAATCGGGTATGTTTTCTTTGTATTTTGGCCAATCAAAACGCTCGATACGTATGTAAGCCTAGGATTACACAAGCTAAACACATTTCATTATGGCTAAAACGAATTAAACATCATTAGGGCATTTACAGAGGAATTCGGCAGTGGATTAACAGAGCAAGCCAACAATTATCGTCCTCTTCTGAATTCAGTTATGTTCCTGTTATTTCATGTTCTTTGAGGTGTCTTTTACCCTCTGTAAAATTCTGTAATAGTTTTTACTTCATATAGTTAGAGAAGCAGTTAAATAATTTGGGTAGTTTCAGAAATCAACAACTATTCCACAATGTATAAAAAGATGAAATTTACAAAGAAAGGGTTGGAATTTTGGAGAACCCGGAGACTAGGCCACTGTATTCCTCATATAATTGTTGATTAATGAAAGAATCAAAAGTTTCCATGAATTGTTGGGTATAATTTTGTAACCCTCTCTGTTATGTGTCATCTTATGTTTTCTTCTTTCAAGTATAGTAATGAAGCTATAGGTCTTTATTTGCTTATGTAGATAAAGTTAAAATTCCTTAAAAGAGCGCTCCTATACTTGAAGTTTTCACCTTCCTTTTTAAGTTATAGATAATAGTTTTTGTGAAAGACCAACATATTATCTTTAACTTCTCCAAGAGTCACAGATAGTAGTTTTTGTGTTAAACAACATATTGTCTATGATTCAGTTCTCAGTTTCATAATTCTTCTAAGTTACAGATAGTAGTTTCTGTGAAAGATCAACATATTATCTTTAACTTCTCCTTCAAGCATTCTTCATTCATCATTTATATCTAGCAACAAATGGCATTCTGAGATGTTCTGGTCATACATGTATTAAGGGTTAAGGACCAAGTTTTCCAGGTCCTTCATTTGAGAACACAACTTATATCTAAGTAACAAATAAGTAACAGTAAAATAATATTTATTAATGTCTTAAGCACAATGTCTCTACAGCCAGGAAATTGGTTTCTTAAGGAACAACATCACCGACCATAGGGAGGAGAATGAAACCGTCTACACCGGGGCGGCGGACCTCGTGAGGTGCCTTCACATTCATCCCCAAGCTTGCCAGAAAACCTGTAACTATTCCAGTAACAATTCCTCCTAACTTTCATAGTTACCGTCATAAAACCTGTTGAAAAGTGTGCAACAAGAAATGCTTGTTGAGAATGCAACAAGATGATGGAGCTTAGTGGAAAGGAGTCGCCTTCACTAAGTGGGCCCGCAGGCAAATTATGGCACAAAGTCTATTTTTGGATCACAACAGGAGTGATCACAGCAGGAGTGATCAAAGTATATTTTTAGACTGCTAATAAAAAAAGAAAATTCAAATATTATTGTCTCATAATAATATTTGGACTATAAACTTTATCTTATCCTCTTGGAGCACTTCAGTTTGAGCTACAGATGTGGCACATGCAGCTGTCAGAAGGAAATACACTTTTCTTGTGAGTCAGTTGAGCTATTGCATGAAGGACATCAGTTAGAACTCATGCATGAGAGTTCTATGGAGTTGGATGTGGAGTTGATGGAGTTGTGTTCAGTTTGACTTTGTTAAACTAGTTGTATTTAGTCTAACTGATCAATAGACTAAGTGATGAGTTGTGTGAATTAGTTATTAATTAATTCACTAATTATTAACTCATAATGCAACTGAAGAATACATCAGTTAACTCAGTGCATGTACAGTTCAGTGGAGACAGGTGTTAAAGGTTGAGATTGCTATCAGTTGTGCATGAGATTGTGCACATGCATGGTATTGAGTTATGCCAATGATCTTTGCGTAGTGTGGGCCAATACCAAGTGAAATATAGCTTGTGCTCATGTGATTTACAGTGTGGGTGATTTTCACAAGGTAAATAGGAGTTTGGATCAGCCATTCTCATTCATTCTCTCTTGCAGGATTGTGCAGTGGAGGCAGGCAAAGCACCGGGGGAGATTTGGAGATCAGATCTGAGCTATATTGTGTGTAACAGGTGGAGATAGTGTTGGATACTTGTGAGGATTATTGTACTATGTATTGTTACATGTTCTCAATCAATATAATACACAGATAGTTGGGGTTTTTAACGAGATGCTTTCCCCAGGAAAATACTGTGTTGATATGTGTGATTGATGCTTCTATGTGCACATGTTATCGTTTCTGCTTCTGTAAATTGATGATAAACGTAGAGGAGGTTATGTATTATGCATGTTTTCCGCAATAGTGTATAATCTGGATAATCTCTGTTGAATATGTGTTTATTATTCAAAATTTCTACAAAACCCTGGCAGGGAGATGTCCCTTTGTCCTCCCCCTTCACCATAAATGATTTGCATGTGTGATGCCACTTTGCAGTATAGAGCAAGTGTGCGAGGGTTGTAATAAGACCGCTCATTGTCCTTTCTTATCTAGGCAATATCCATGGCACAAATCCCAGAGATCCCTGCTATCAGCTCGCACCCTAATCGGGGACTCTACACTAGTTCTTAATAATATTATTATATTAATATAAATCCCATGTCTTTATATATAACAATATTAGAACAATTTTCTTTTATATGTCTTATAATTTTTATAATTTAATTTTTTAATGTGATATGCATAGTATTGAGGATATAGATAGATATATAACTTAGGAAACATAATTATTGTAAATATTTATTTTTTTATATGTTTATTAATTAAATTTCAATGTGAAGTTCTAAAATATAATGGTTACACATCATTATTTCAATTTATTTGGTCAATAATTTATAGTTACTACCAACTAGATCCATCTTAAATTAGATTGCCAAGCGAGAGATTAAGAGTTAAGATGAATCTCATTCCGTAATGGATTTCCTCAAGACTTTAAATAAACTTCATCACGACAAATACCATGGGCAAAACTATGGGTCGTCAAAACCTGGAGCCCAAAAACTCGCAATGCTAAATTATTAATTTAATTTAATTTTTGTTTGACCAAGTCAAAATGTTTATGTTCACATTACACCATTTCTTTCATATTGGGAGTCAAAATGTTTATATTCACATTACAATATTTCTTTCATATTCAGATTTATTTATTATATATAGTTTTTATATATTTATTAATTGTATCTTGTGAAATATCATGGTTGTGAATATGAATTAAAATTATTTAAATTTATTTTAAATATGATATGCACATTATAATTTTTTCTAAAAAGAAATTGTTTCTAAACAAAATCAATATAGCAAATTGAATTAAATGGTTTTTTTAAACTTCCAAATTCAAATTAATTAAGCCTAAAAATTGACAATGAGTTTGCTGCGGAACTAACTTGCCTACCTAGAAACCATATTATTATTATTATTTATTTTTTATTACTTTAAAAATTAAGTTGACATTATGTTTTATTATTATTATTATTTAATGTTTTGTTTTACAGACACTACAACATCTCCTTATATTAAATCCACATTTAAATATTTACACTCATTTATGGATATTGCAACATCTTCTTCACATTAATAAATATTAAAAATTAATCTTAAGCAATTAAGAAACTTATACTGATGCAGGAGCATCTAGCTCACCATGACCGGGTGAAGTCTCGCCAGGTTGGAAGGTTGTTGAGTATCTGGATTGTTTTTTTTAATTAGTTTATGGAGTCATGAGATAGGATTTTAGTTTACTTTACTCTTAGTTGTTAAATGTCAAAGTTAAATGTCAGTTGGGGTTGTTATGGTCCAAACAATAGTTAAATATTTAATCTGTCAACTTAGAAGAGAAAAGACAAAACTGTCTAAATAAAAATCTTGTAATGTCAACCGAACTATGATTATCAACCATATCGTGCCAGTTCAACTGAATCAATGACAGTTTCAATTAACTGTAATCAAAATGTATAAGAACATAAATGTAAGACGAGGAAAAGGTTCAGCAATTTCATATCAGAAAAATAAAAGAAATAGAGACAGATCTTATTTTCCAGATATTGTCCATCTGTATTCATTGCCTATTTACTGTAACACTGTAATTTCATTTATCGAATTGCAAAAGAGTTGTACTAACAAACTATGAGCGACCACGTGAGGTCGTGACTCTTTTGTGTTCTCGCCTATCAAACAAACCATTTCAAATTCATGCAAATGTCCATATACAGAGTGAAGGACCAGCGAGTGGATCGACAGTCCGAGTACTGAAAGATAGCAAACGACCGAGAGCAAACAAGAAACAGAGTGTGAAAGAACAACCCACAGCAAAGGTATTTCACCAAACGACTTCTCATGATTTACACAAGTTGAACAGTGATAACAAAACCATATTTTTCTTGCTGTTGACTGAGACATATACATATACATTATATTCTTTGATATATAAAAACAAGTGTCGTGTCCAGAGTGGACAAACCCTAGTCTAGGGTTTGGGAACAGTAACCCCATAACCTTTTAAACAAGCAGTTAACCAGGAATTATAGCTAGGCCGAAGTTTAACCTTCGAAAGGGACGTCAACCACAGACAAGAAGCAACAAACGGCAAACTATCAACTCTACAGAAACCCTAGAATCCTAACAGTGCATCAACAGATTGAAGAGCCAGAGCCTACCGGCAGAGGTTCACCACCTTTGGGAAGTTGAAACCAGGAGGAACCTGCGTACCCAGGTCGAGTCACTGACTTGTAAACACAAATGAGCATTGTTAACATACTTACGCAGCAAAAGAACTGGAGTCGAAACCTGCACAGAAACAAAAGGGTTTTCATACCTTACCTGAGTAAGTCGGACCAGGGCTCGAGGAGCAGAGCCGTTGCCAAGAAAACCGACAGAGCTGAGACAGAAGGAACATTGCTGGTTAGCGTCAATACCATGAGGAGGCCGATTTGAATCAGGGAAGGGGTCAATACCTGTTTAGGGCCGCGGAAAACCACCAAGTTGCTACCTGAATCCAAGACGACGAAAGTTGACACCATTTTACGCACAGAGCAGTGACCAGAGACAATGATAATACCAACAAAGGTGACCAAATGAAGGTAGAAGCAAATGAATAATAGCAAGGAGCAGTTACCAGACGGGACACCAAACTTTACAACCAAACCAAAGCAGAACAACAAGACGAGACCAGAAACCTTACCAGGTGAAAAGGAGCTGAGCGAGCACACCGGAACCAAAACGGTATCGAGCCACCGGAGAAAACCATCAACGAGCTTACAACCAAGTTGGAAAGGCCAGTATACACTCACAGTTACACCCGGAGAAGAACCAGGGAACACCATACTCACCAGAGCAAAAACCACACAGGACAATCAACAAACCCTCGCAGCAACCTCACCGGCGAACAGAACAATCGCGAATGACCGGGAAGCCAAAGTGTTTTGGCCAAAGAGAAGGTCGAGGAACCAGGCCCAAGGTGAGTAGGTGGTGAGTAAATGTAGCATTAACTCGTTCCATCGCCAAACAAATATCAACGGACCAACTTGCATACAACCATCGAAAACATTCCCCAACGTTTAACACGTCATAAAGTCCAACAAACAAACATAACCTTCCGGACACGTGGAAGTGTGGGCCAGTGCGGCTGGGCTACATCATATACACTCTAGATTTTATATAACCAACCTAGATCCATCTTAACTCTGGATCTACCAAGTGCTAAGAGGGATCAAATCTCTTTTCACTCTAAAAGAGGTTTGCATATCAAGAGATTTGATTCCTAAAGGCCCTTGGTAAATCCAGAGTTACGCTGGATCTAGTGTAGAAATTTTATAAAATGACAACTCCTAAAGAAATTTAGTCCAAAATCAAGAGACACAATTCTACTCTACTGATTTGAAAAATGAAATTCATAATTTAGAAAACATGCATAGACATGCAATAAGCAAAACCACAAATACACAGTGATTTATAGGGGAACCCAACTGGGAAAAAACCCGTCAAGCCTCTTTGCATTAATCAAATGAATAGAGAATCTATTACAATTGTTAACTCCAACTCTGAGCTCAACCTGCAAAAGAACAAATGTTCTCTTTGCTTAATGAACAATTATGGTCAATACTTAGCCAATTCTTTGCTCACCTAGCCCCCTATTTCCTTGCACAATTTTGGTGGAAATAAGCCCCTATTCTTTAGGAATTTCCTCCAAATTGATTGCATAATTCCCAAGGATTGATCATTGATTGCACGCAACACTTGTACACTCGAGACTAGTCTACAACAGATGTTACACTGCCTTGTCCTCTCCACTTCAATTGAGGAATTCAAATTCCTTGCATGCACTAGTTATTTTGGGGCGATTGATCAGTCAACTGTTAGATCTTTGAGTTAGACTATTGTCCCACTAACCTTCAACTAACTCCAACAATAGTTAGAGGTTAGTTAACTGAATACAACTGAAAAGAATTGAACTGGATTACTAAAATTTAGCAATCACACATGCATAACTGAACTCCAAGCCCTCTAACTCGAATTTACTGAGCTACCTAAGTGACAAGAGCCATGTCACACTAGTTAATTGCCTCCAAGTTGTCTCACTAATGTGGAAATTCGATTTACTCAATTTGACTAAAGTTAAAGTCAAATTAAGTCTTTCTTGCTACATTTTTTCAACGTCTACGCTGGTTTAATTCCCCCTTTAAATAGGCTACGTTCTACACAAATACCATAAGTTCTCAATACCAAAGGCCATTTTTATTTCATTTTTGTAAAGTTCTTTTTATTTTTGACGAAGTTAAAAAGTTTACATTACATTAATCTTTTTATTTAATTTAATTTTTATTTTTATATAATTTGATTTAGTCAAAATATTAAATGTTACATTATAACATATCTACTTGCTCAAAAACAACTACTCAATAAAAACATAATATTATCTATAAAAACATAATAAATTTGAAAGAAAACAACCACTCAATTAAAAAAAATTATTATCTATAAAAACATAATAAATTTGAAATAAAGGTCAACGAATTTAAAAAGTCTTTAAATTAAAGTCACTAGATAAATTAAGAAATTGTACAAGTGACTAGATAGATTCTAGAGAGTCGTTGTTAAGGTTTACCTAGTCTAAAGTGACAATGGAGAATCCACTTTAGAGTTGTTCACCGCCGAAAATAAGCTCTTTTCTCTTTTGGTCAAGAAAGATATTCCTCCCCTCGTGAAGGAATTTGCGTTTATGTTCCTCATGTTTTAATGTATGTATATATTATTTTGAGTATTTTTTAATGTTATTTTGAGTTTATGTGTGGAATGGTTATTAGATTTATTTTTAATAATTGTATGCTTAATATATTAGTGAATGCAATGGTATTAATAATTGTAGGTTTAATTTATTAGTAAATGTAATTGTGTTAATATGTTTGACAAGAGAGTTATCATGATTTTATCATTATGTGGAAAAAGGGTTAATAAAGGTGAAATAATTGTAAAAAATAAAAATTATTAAAAATGTGTTGTTTACCTTATTAATGATAAATGATATTTTTAATAAATTTGTAAATATATATATTGGAATGAGAATTTTGTATCATATTTATTTTGTATTTGGATTGTAGTAAATATATCAAAAAATACATGTTTGAGTTGACAAAATTTCATATAGATCTCTCTTATCCAAGATTACTACAACCTCATCTAAAGGATCATTATTTTGAACATCAAAGGTTGGGGTGGGAGAGGGAGTTTGTAAGTGCACATCTTATAAATTTTTGCCAACAAAAAACAAAATTTACAAACCATTTCACTATTGATTAATTATATGGTGCTTTACCATTATAAACCTGCTATAGTCATGAATAGTTCATTTAAGTCGAGGCAATTGACAACATTTGGATTGCTTGAACTAGCAGTGTCATTCAGACTAAGAGTTAAACTATTGACCCGTGCTTGAAGCTCCTCAATGTGCATGCGCAAAGCATCCACTTCTTCTTCTTTCTTAGTTGCTTTTGTTTTCACTCCTTGTAGATCCACCATCACCCAAGAAGTTGATGCAATGTGTTCGTTTTGTTTTAATTTAAGAGTTAGGACATCCAATTGTGGAGAATGTATCTTCTCCACAAGTTAGGCTATCAATTTCTTATGGTTGCACCTCATGAATACACTGACATTGTGTCCAACAACAATGACTTTCACCAAGTAGAAAATACAACAATTCAAAATTTTGAATAATGTTTTGAGAGTGACATAGAGCCCACAAAACTTGGCTTGAAATTGTATCAGACAAGCGCCCCTCGGGCCTCTCGCTGAACCCAATGAACAAACTAGTGGAAACACCCCACGTTTGTCACAATCCCTTAATCACCAAATTTCTAGGCTGACTGTCGGCTCCCTGACCGAAAATTTTTCAAGAACGTAATTTTCTACCTGAATATCTCCAAATCAATTAAGGAACATTCCAAATTCAAGAGCTCTTGAGGTTTCTCACTCAAACTAACGTGTAGTTAGGTGGAACCTCATTGAATAATTCACAATCTCACCACCAACCAATTGGCAGGCCAACAACTGGCTCCCTCAACTAATAATTTCCCACGAACAAAATATACCCACAAGAATCTCCCTGGTTTGACGAAGGAACACCCCCATTTAAATACAAAGCACTATTCCGTAATTCTAAACAGGCATAAGACACTCTTTTCACCCTATTTTTGCACTCTAGCACCATGTAGTCTCTCTCTCCTATCACAAGGTTTTCCAGCTCCTAGTTCACTACAAGATGAAATTCCTCCTTAAGGGCATCAACAAAGCTTCCCAAGTGGTTCTTACCTTGAATATCGCAAAGTAATCTTCATTTTGTCTCTTCAAATAACAAAGGTGACCTTTTCATTGTCGAATTTTTTTGGACAGAGTAACAACCCTATATCATATTAACGATTTATCCAAAGCACTTGCATCTATTTGGCCTTCAAACAAGTGGATATCAAAGTTAACTTGTACCTTGAAGGGTGTTGCACTTCTAAAATTGTCAATGGTTGAAGGTTCCTCAACTGCACTTGGAAGTCATGAAAGGATCTCAACAAAATTTTCCACTATCTCATTCCTCTATCAGATGAGTCCTTCCTCAAACAACAACTTGATAAGATCTCCCACTCCATCATCTCTCTTTTCTTCTCCATGGGAGGTTGCTTGGGTTGGTGAGAGGACTGTTCCCAAGTGAGACTCTTGAAACCCAACTCTTTGTACCTTGACCTTATCAGAGACATGCACTAAGAAACAACAGGGAGCATAGTGTTTTGATACCATTAATCTAGATTGTACAAGGAATGAACTGAAAGATAGGAAATGAAATGAAACACACACATAGAGAAATACAATAGAAAGCAGAATAATACAGTGGAAATACAATTTCCATTAATAAACAAAATAACATTGTAGAACATAAATTGGCTAGAATGGTGGTAGCTATCTTTCAAGAGAGAGAGAGAGATGGAGGTTGCTCGCATACGTAAAAGATATTGCAAGACGCTAAAAGAACAACCTTTTAACATAAAGAAATAACCTCAGAGGCACAAAAGCCTAATCCTAGAAGATGAAACACCAAAAGATTTATGGACCTTAAGGTGATTAGTTGGTACATCAATTGCCCAAAGGCACAGTTTTTGCATGCAATATTTGTTTGAGGTGCAAAGTAGCTTGTTGGCAGGAACTATCTGATGACTAAAACTTCCAATTCAAATATAGGCATACCACAATTACCCTTGACCCCCTTGAATTCCCAAAAAACATTATTCAAGACCTCAAAATAACATTAAAAATTTGGGATAAAAAAATAAAAAAATAATTAAAAAATAGAAAATCATTGAGTAAATTGAAAATATGAATAACCACCGATATCAACCTAGATAATTTATACCCCTAAATACCTAACATCGTTTTCCATTATCTTTAAA
This sequence comes from Pinus tabuliformis, assembly GCA_031772625.1. Taxonomy (NCBI): domain Eukaryota; kingdom Viridiplantae; phylum Streptophyta; class Pinopsida; order Pinales; family Pinaceae; genus Pinus; species Pinus tabuliformis. The sequence continues at coordinate 143,751,757 of CM062810.1, forward strand.
ACTTGGTAAAAATCATGTATCCACCTAAATTTAACTCCATTTAAAAAAACTATATCTAATTACAATTTTCTTTTTAAAGTATTCACTTTTAACCTCACCCAAAATAAAATAAAATAAAAATTACCATCACCTATGTCAGTGACTGTATTCTATAAGTGAGTAGGGCCCATTCAATGACTTTATAGGTGTTGAATTCCGATCACCATCTCACTAAACCTACTTTCTCCATAATTGGGAAAGGCAAAAGTACCTCAATATGCCCACTGTTGCCATAAACAAAACACTGAAAAAATAAAGCGTGGGCGGCCTGAGTGGGTCCCATTTTGGTCATGGACGGTGCAAAAGAACAGAGAGCATGCCCCATAAAAGATCATCAAACATTATAACTTCTAGACAAATATGTGTTTGTTAACCATCATATATTCATGCCTCATAGGATGGACATGCCAACATTTTATATCCGTATAAACATTTTATGTCAACATTACACACGTTATTCTCTACGCAAATCCAAACCCATCCAAGTTGGAGAGAATTTTGACATTAGTATCTACATCAAAATTTCAAACCTTTTTAATTTGAAAGTGATTTCCATAGGCTCACAATAGTGAGTTTTTTTAATTTGAAAGTCATTTCCATAGGCTCACAATAGTGAGTTTTACAACAATGTATTTAGGTAAAATAATACATCAAAATTTCAAAGTTTTTTAATGGGAAAAGTGATGTCCTCAGGCCCACACTAGCGGAGTTTTACAGCAATGTATTTACATCATAAAACATTTTTAATGAAAACCTCACTTATAAAAACATCTTCACTTTCCTTTGACTCGCTTGTTTAATTAATTAAATTGTAATGGGCGGGAGTGGAACCTTAATAAATAATTGGAAATATCGCCATCTTTCTTATTAAATCATAACTATAATTCTTTTATATATAATATATAGTTTTTAATTTAAAATTAAAATTAAAATTTTATTTTTTTACTTAATTTTTTAAAGATTTATTTATAGTTTAATATTAAAATTTAATTATTATTATTATTATTATTTATTTATTTGTAAGGTGTTTGGTTGATGTTTTATTATGAGCTGTTTACTAACTTCCATTTCTATTATTTACTAATTTTTAGTTTTAGTTTTAGTTTTTTCTTTCATATTTTTAATCTAAAATAGCTTGTTATTATATTAAAAACATATTTTAATAAATTTAATTATAAAAAATTATATATATATATATATATAATAAATATAAATATTAAAGTGTATATATGTTAATATAAACATTATTAGTCAATCACATTTCTAGGTGCTAGCTACTATTTAATCCTTTTGCCAAGTGGTCTCTGTCCTCGAGAGATGACAACAAGCTTAACCTGTAGCTTGAGAAGCTGCGATCGAGGGGTATCTAAGTCGTCAAAATCACCCAGGGATTGCACGCGACCCAGGCCACACCAGCCCTTAACATGACTAGATTTTTACCTACAGAGTTTCGAATTGGTGACCCTCACATCACAGAGTGACTTAACAGTACACCCCATCATCATCTATTCTATACCCGTGAGCAAATTTTATTTTTTAATATAAATATAAATTTTAAATTATTTATTTAATTAGGTAAAAACTCAAATTATTTTATTGTTTATAAAACCCGTAGAGATATTATCTTATTTAAATTCTTTTGCTATATGTTTATAGATTTTTCTCTTCTCTTTCTTTCTAAGTTGTCACAAGTTAGATGATTGTTTTAAAATTAAAATAGGTTCCAATAATAACAATTACATTATTTTAACAAAATGGGTTAAAGATTTGGTTTAATTCTTTATGTTGATGCATTTTTCTTTTTCTTTTAATGTTATTTTTACAAAATTGGTTAAAGTTTTGGTTTAAATTCTTTATTTTGATGGATTTTTTTTTTCTTTTAATGTTTTCATAAGTTAGTTGATTGATTCAAAGTTAAACAAGGAGCCCTAAAATCATCTACATTATTTGTATAAAAAATTGGTCAAAAAATGACTTTCCTTTCACTACTAAACCATAACTTATGAGAGAGACTATATTTAACTATTTTGATGTTTTTATCTTTTTGTTGTTGTTGTAAATTTTGATTAAAATCTAGTAAGAATTCTAAAAAAAAATTGGAATGTTAAGTTTGAGTCATGCAATCTACAAAAATCTAATGACCCAAGGGTTTTTTAAGTTGTTGAATCCATTTATACACTCATAAACACATTTTAAATAATTTAAATTCATGATTTTGCCAAAAAATGTATCATCAATTTTAATGAAAAAGGAAAAAATGTTTAATAGTTAGATACACACACATATATTATTTGGGTTTTGGTTGGATGATTTAATGGAATATTTGTTATCCTCCCCACCTAGGTTCAAATCCCATAAAGTGACATGTTAGGCTCTTAGAAAGAGTAATCTACGTGGTGCTCTTAAATGGATATATAATGTGGTGTTGGCATAGTACCAACAACCTTACTCTTGCCTTAGGGTTGATAGGGAGGCTGATTTCTTTCATTGGGCACTCCTTAATGCCCAAATTTTTTATATGGAAATATATATATGTTAATTGTTAAGAACATGTGTTTCCTCTTTGGAAGTCATGAGTTCAAAACCAAAGGGGCGTAGAGTTTGTATATGTTGAATGATTAATATCAACTCGCTATGACGAGGCTCAAATGGTAGGTGTACCCTTGGAGTCAAACCTAACATATAAAAGTATTTTTGGATATTTTCCAAACCACAAGTAAATTTTGAACTAAAAAACTATAAGTAGGATATTTATTTGGCTAAGAGTCACCCAAACTTATATATCGCACATGCTATTAAGAAGAAACCCACACTTGGTAAAGAAAACTTAACTTTATTTAATAACACACTTTTACTTTATACTAGAGCAAAAAATTATAATGCCTAAAGTTTTTTCGGTTTTTGTTGATACAATTTGAAAATCTCTACTTACTTATATCAATTTTTTTTGTAAGTTAATTTGTATTAATTCAAAATGGTAGATTACATCACTCATGTATCACATATAGGCACAATACACGACAATACATTTACTACATTCCTGGTATAAAATGCAAGGATTGGTCATGGATTTTTCCTTTTTTTCTTTCCTCATATGGATGTCAATCCACTTCAAGGCATTTTTTGGAACACATGTAGATGAGACAATGACAATATTGCTTTCAGACAATTCCATTTCCAAAGGTTCTATTGTATTTGTTGTTTCCTTGTCGCTATCCGAATGATCTGATCTGACTCGTGAATACATTTGTGTCCACTCATTATCGGAGCCAAAAATATGACTAAGTCTCTTTTATTTTGGGTTGAAAGATTAACATCCTTTGCTTAAGAATAAAGTAACTCTACTTACACTTATATCATTATAAGTAAATAAAATTTAGTTATCTAAAATAGTTCAATTTATTGATGGTCATAAGAAGTAAACTTTCATTTTTATAAAATGTCTTTAACCTATTCTATTGTATCTAAAAAATATTATTTTAATTAATATTAAAAAAACCATTTTTTTATTTATTTAATTTTTTTAAATAATAAAAAAATTTAAAACCACATTACCTAAAATAATTTCTTGATAATTCAGCGGAAAAAAAGGTAAACTTCCACACCAAGCGAATATTTCGGAATTTTAGGTCATTAACGAATTTCTTTACCTCTAAAAAAACCTCTTAACCAACAAAATCTATTTTAATCATATTCCAAGATCGATCAATCATATTATTTATGAACATAACCTCCATTAATCAAATTATTTTTTTTAAACAATTTTTTCAATATACACATTTATTCACACCCATCATTTCACTTTTATTTATGACCATCAGCTGCATCACTAATGTTGTTTATTACATATATATTTTATTTAATAATATTTTTTCCATAAACATATTTGATCACATCCATCATAGATCAACATTAACATAATAAAATAAAAATCAACATTAATATTATAAATATTAATAATTAAAAAAACAAGGTAGGCAGGATGCTTTACTTTTTTAAAATACGGCATTAAAGTTGAAGCGACCATTTGTATATCAAATGCTTGAAGAGAGGCTCACACAGACTAAGACGATTACAACAGCATCTGTGTCGAGATCGGCCCTGTTTCATCCTCTCAGTTGGATCCTATCTACAGAGCTACTGTTGCCCGATTTGGAGTGATTTTGTGGGTTGTTTGTTCGGCATTTCCAAGGAAGGAGACTCGTTATCAGGTAAGGCTCAAACAATCCTCTAACCTTGTTATATCGATTGATTTACATTTCAATAAGATCTTCAGCGATCAAACATTAATCCCCGATTTGGGTTTCATTTTAAAAGGTTTAATACTGTGTTGATTGTTAGATTAGGGTGGATCTTCAGAGCCTGATAATGTCTTTTTCAATAAAATCACTACCTGAAATTTTGTGAAGCAAAAGCAGTTGGGGTAATCCATAGTTAGCCCTGGAAAGGGTGCGAGGAGTTTCACAAGTGACGGAATTATATTGGTAGAAGTCCATCTCTAGGAATCTATGGTTTAGATTGAATTATTTGATTTGGTATAGGATCCAGTTTTCATGAAATTTAGTTTTAAATAATGCCGCTGGAAGCCACCTTAAATGAAGTTATTCTGAAGAAGCTGTCTTATTTTGCCAAATTCAGCTTTTGCTGTGACTGTTATTGATTTTGGTTTAACATAATCATTGGCAAGCCCTTGCCGTTACCAGCGACGTCTGATGAGTGGATTGCATTTATGTGATCCATAACTGTCCCGGCAGCTGTGTGGCTGAAATTAGTTTTAACATGACAATTTCAGCCGATGGTCATGCAATTAGATGATCTAATCGCTTCTATTTTTCTCTTTCGGTTATTTTGTAGTTTTTCCTATTGCTTGGCTTTGAGATTTTGTCTTTATTGGTTTTCGATTCCATCACCTTTTGTCCAATTTTCAAGTTCACTTAGCCCACTGGCTATCACTGATCCGTGCGCTGAGGAGTGGCTCGGGGGACAACCAGGACTTTTGGAAGAATTCCTGGCTATTTTGTGGAAACCAAGTCAATAAAGATTATACGATATCAATTTATGCAACTGGTAAGTATAGGGTTTTATAATTATATTTGGCATTGTCAAATAACAAACGCACTGATAAAAAACAGCAGGACATCCACAAGATATTCCTTCCTAACTGTTCAGTTGCCCTTCATTAACACTGATCCGTGCACTGAGGAGTGCCTCGGGGGACAACCAGGACTTTTGGAAGAATTCCTGGTTATTTTGAAACCAAGTCAATAAGATTATATGATATCAATTCATGTGACTTTTAAGTACAGGGTTTTGTAACTTTTTGCATTGTCGAAAAACTAACACACTTATAAAGAACAGCAGGACATTCACAAGTTATTCTTGCCAGCCTGGTCAGTTACTCTTATCAACAGAGTACTTATAATCTATCATCTGTCTAAAGGAGTGTAGAGACCATGAGAGTGAGGGCACTCTGTGGGGCAAAGTCCTGCAGAGGTCCATGAGGTTCAGTCTCGTCATAATATGCTCAGAAGGTGCTTAGTACCAAAGACATATATGATATGATATGATAGCTAAGTTGCACAAATGTTGGAAATAGGTACGACATAGAAAATGCATCCCCTGAATTTTTAGGAAACATGGAAACACGGTATTCAAAACTAAAAATATAAATAATTAAAGAGAAAACATTTTTCTTTTTAAAATCAGAAATTGACGAAATCTACAATGGAATAATCAAGAAATTTAGGTTGATAGACACAAACAACAATTTAATAGAAAGCTGACACACTCACACACACATTAATAATAAACTTCCATAAGCCCAAGAAGTTAGCATATTCATTTGTCCCTAATGTTGCTAAGCATTTGGCTAGTTACTTGCGGTTGAGTGCCCAGTTTGAATTCCATTGGGTGAGGTGCAATAGTCTATGCTGAGGGGTTTGATAGGGATGTCATTTAACAGATGTGGGGAAGGATCCCTTGGGTTTCCCTGCGAGGTTTTCCTTCAAAAGAATACTAACTGGCAACTGGCATAAATGATTACTACGTGCAAAATCCACCTTATACATTAGGCTAGAATGCAAAATCAACATAGAAAGTTGCCTACTGAAGATAATGCAACCTACATAAGGAAGATTGCTTCAGATTGGAAACAGGCGTTACAGCCAAAAGGGGGTGAGGTCGTATTTAGGGGAAATTGGTTCTCTTTTATCCCTATGCACTTGATCATGACTTCCATCTTCAGTTCTATCTGTTAGATTAGCCTTCTCTTAAATATTCGCCTTGTGAATCACATAGCTTTTTTACTGGTCATCTTTGTAGTTGTTCTTATATTTATATCATATTCTTGTTTATCTGGAATCTGGATAATAATTTCAAATTTCTATCCATACATTGGCATTTCGTCCTTTTACACACATCCAGCTTTCGATGCTATGGAATCTTTTGCCCCACTTTTTATTATTCATCAGCTGTAAGCTGACTTCAATCCAGTTAATCTTCCGATTAGATTTAATTTGTACAAAAACATATTGAAATCGATTAACATGCTTAATATAGAGCAATATCCTTGGCTTATTGAAACTTGAAAGGTTCTGCGGCCAGATTTCTCAATATATGTGGTTGAGATTTTGTTTTTTTCTTCTTTGATTGATTATCACAATGGAACATATGTATTTTGAGGAAGAGTTGAAAAGCTTTGGTGGTGTTTGGATTGGCGATGCACATTATTTGGAGACGCATAAATCACTGGCTGAGGAGTCTTCTCAATGCTCTCTCTCTTAGCTAGCTACTGATAGGTACTGGAGCTATATGAACAAAGGTGTAGATTGGATAAAAGTCATTGTAGAAAAACAGCCGAGAAAAATGTCTGACACAAGGTGTTCTCAAACGATCTTCAATTTTTGTTGTTAATGCTCTGAGCAACACCTTCAAATTAATCAGTATTTGCTTAAACGAGCAGTCAGTACTTGAGTTTTTGGAAATCCATACACTTTAACTATTCAGTACATTATGATCTATTGGAATTTCATTTACTTTGATTTATCACCTAATGATGTGGTAAGCAAAGTAAAGAATTCTGGACTATAACCTAAGACATTTGATTAGATCCAGAATGTTCTCTGCCATTTAATGTCAATGTATGATACCTGTTTTATCCATTGCTAAGGTTGTTTGTGTTGCTTCGGGGCAACTTTGCTTGTTTTCGATTAGGCTTGATTTCGCTGTCTTCAGAACCCTGCTATTTGAATTTTGAGATGGCCAATGCATAATTGATAAGTTCCCAGAAAGGAACTAGTGTTGCCAATACATGTTGAAATATTCTGTACATCTAGCGGAACATTTGACTCTAGAATGGCCTTATTACTTTTGACTCGGGGAATGGTATTCTATTTTATTGCTTTTTTTAATATTTTTTTTGTCTACTGCCCATGTAACTGTGTAGTAAAATTTGTATGCAGAATCTAGAAAGCATTTTTAATACATAAATTTTTAAAGTTCAATGAATGAAATTTTGTCAAATGGTTAGCAGGTTAATTTTTTGAACTAGTATTCATAAGTACAATGTGTGGCATAATTCTATGTGTTCTTTTCATTACATACGGTAAATGCCAAAATGTATTTTACCTGTGCACAGACATTCTGTTCCAGTCACAGCCTCAGCCTACTATAGCTACATTTTTTGCCACTTTTTATAAATCACAAATGCAGCTAATCATGCTTACAAACTTGGGACTAGTAATAATGTATGTTTGATCAAAATTTGATTTGGCTGGAAAATGAAACCATGCAAACAACCTTGCCATGTATAAACAGACTCTCCCCTTGGTGCAATTACCTTCTGATGCGAAGAAAGTGGGTTTTCCACAACTTATATGTAGGGAATTTGGTGTGTTATGAGTGAAGCAGAGTATCTTGGAAAAATATTACAAGTAGAAGAATTTTTTGATACACAGAATCCATTTTCAATCTCTGTGTGCTTACTCTCCAGGCATGACCATGGAGGAATGTTGCTCTACTCAGCTTATTGATGGAGAAGGCAATTTCAGTGAAGCTGGTCTTGACAAGTGCATGAAGGCCATGAAATTGGCAGATCAGGGACTCTCATATGCTGTAGTTTCTATCATGGGCCCCCAAAGCAGCGGTATAGACTTCTGGCAAATATGTTATTTTTTCATACTTGATTATAAAGCTGAAAATCAAGTATGTATATGCAATATTGGTTATTATGTGTTTGAGTGGATATTAGTTTCTTTTTGTTGTATATATCCGTTATTATTAGTGATGTATACATTGCTTAGCAAGGGTTTGTAAGTGCAGCCATAATTACTGAAATTTACTTGCTTCAGAATGATAACTGTTAAGTACAACCTTAGCTGTATATTTGACCGTGCTAGAGGTAGATTAAACAATTTCTTAAAGTACTCTGCTAAGAAGGCATTGAATAAGGTATTACGTAGAATGGAGCTATTGTTAGCAACAGTATCTGATGTTGTTGTTGAAAGTTGAAACCAGTCTTCTGTGAAATCCCAAACTTACCCTTCAAATCTATTTCTGATCTAGATTTTAAGGTTGCATATAAATCTTAACGAGCTGATCTTTCTAAGTATTGAACGTACTAACTTGATTTTGTCCAAGTTGAAGTATATGCTGCTTCTTGGCAAGCATTTCAAGACACTCCACAGATTAGTACATTTAAGCCGGGTAATTAATTATGTTCACAGAAGTATGCAAGCTCTTGGAAGTTTATATAGTGTGCTTAATTACTTGAAGTAAACCCTTGAAGTTAATTGTGAATTGTGATATGCAATCTATAATTTGCTGAGGGGATTTGATTAGCTGGTTTCTAAGAAATGACTATCCTAACATATGTCTGGCTGTTATCTCCAGGTTTTGCCACTAAATGTACTTTGTTGTGTAGTCTATGTTTGTCTTTGGGTAACTTGTGCATGTGGTCGGCAGAATGATAATGATATTGGGATGTAATTACTTTGTTGGTCATGAATTAAGGCGTGAGATAATTATTATGGGCTCTTTGTTATGAAGTCTTCATTAGGAAGTCCTGACACCTAATTGCTGGTGGATGGTTGCTTCTTCAACCATTGGATACATAGGACATGTCACCTCAATTTAAACAAGAAGTCCCCTATTTTCAATTTGAATAATTGTCAATGACTCAATAGTTGATGCATCATCATGTCTGGACTTCATACCTCCATTTTCGTTTACAATGTGTAAATACCTATATATAAGGTTTTATGTTGAATAAGAGCATTAATGGCATTCTTTATAGTTTCATAAATATTGTTATTTCTGTTTCATTATCATTGTTGATTAGTCTATACTCACAAATTTTAGCGAGTCTGCTTTGACATTTTGACATCATTGTTGGGTTTTGAGTTTGACAACAGGGTTGATCCTAGTTTTAGGTGGTTTGAACTAGTTCTAATTCAAGGTATAAATATGTGTATAAATATTGTGATAAATTGCTAGCTCTTGGACATGAGGAAGTGAACTCTGAGGGAAGCAAGACCTCCAATTACTTCAAGCTAGGATTGTGTGCAAATGACTTATCTTAATGAGAGAAATCAAGCATTGGTTGAGAACATCAAAGTCATTTAGGTATATGGCAATGATGTTTTTATTTTTTATTTTGATTTGGTGATTCCACCTTTGGATAGGATTCTGTAAATCACATGCCAAGGGGAATGTCGTATGAAGATAATGGGTTGCTAATTCTAGGGCTACGTCATTCTGTATAAATTGCAGGATGCCAAATATAATTACAAAACCTTGCTACCGAGAAGGTTGTAGTAGAGAATGTCTTGGCTGAGCTGAATCATAAATAGTCAGTAAGTTTGTTGATGGACCTGTCCTCTAGATTGGACCTTGACCCCCACTTGGAGGAAAGTGACAAGGAGAACATTTCCTCTCTCTCTTGGGAGACTTGCAAAGGCAGAGTAGAGACCAAGAGAGATACAACTTGATTTTGCATAGTCTTCAAGAGGAGGAAATCAAGTTTGGGTCTATATCTTGGAAATGGTGGCAAAGGAGGTCAGGGGTTGTGCCCTTCACACAACATACATCATGTATAACATAAAAACTATTCTATTATTGGGGTCTACGGGCCCTCAGGGTTTAGTTGAGCCATATAAATCATTGTAATGAGTTACTAAGGTTATCTTATGTGGTCAGCCATTTTGCTATGCACACTTATTTTTTTTATAATAGATGGCTACACTAGCCATGATATCCGTTAGTAAGTTTGTTGATGGACCTGTTCTCTAGATTGGACCTTGACCCCCGCATGGAGGAAAGTGACAAGGAGAACATTTCCTCTCTCTCTTGGGAGACTTGCAAAGGCAGAGTAGAGACCAAAAGAGATACAGCTTGATTTCGCATAGTCTTCAAAAGGAGGAAATCAAGTTTGGGTCTATATCTTGGAAATGTTGGCAAAGGAGGTCAGGGGTTGTGCCCTTCAAACAACATACACCATGTATAACATAAAAACTATTCTATTATTGGGGTCTATGGGTCCTCAGGGGTTAGTTGAGCCATATAAATCATTGTAATGAGTTACTAAGGTTATCTTATGTGGTCAGCCATTTTGCTATGCACCTTTTTTTTTTTTTTTAATAATGTATGGGTACACTAGCCATGATATCCAGGCTTATGATTTCTTTCTAGCACACACACACACACTAGAAAGAAATCACACACACACACACCCATACACACTAGAAAGAAATCACACACACACACACACAAACTAGAAAGAAATCATACATACACACACACACATGCTAGAAACAAATCATACACACACACACACACACACAAGAAAAAAATCTCTCTCTCTCTCTCACACAGAAACAGACACACACACACTAGAAAGAAATCATATATGTATATATACACACACTAGAAAGAAATCATATATATACAGACACACTAGAACGACATCATATATACACACACACTAGAAAGAAATCATATATATTATGATTTCTTTCTTGTGTGTGTGTCTAGACTCTATATATATACATATATACACACAAACTAGAAAGAAATCATATTTTTTAGTGTGTGTGTCTATGTATACCCACACACACATGCTAAAAATAAATTATATATATATATATATATATATATATATATATTATATATATATATATATATAAAATTTCTTTCTAGTGTGTGTGGGTGTACGTCTCTCTTTCTCTCTCTCTATATATATACACCCTTAGCCATTCATTTCTCTTATATTTTGTGGGTTTTCAGGTTTAAGGTAGTGAGTCTTCTATTTGGGTGGCAGAATGCCCCATTTGTCTTTCTGGGCGATGTTCAAACTTCAAACAATCACTTGGAAGCAATGTGCTTACCCTATCTTTATCTATTTATATGCAATTTATGATAGTTTGCACTATTTGCTAAATATTACAGATTTTTTTTTTTTGAATAATTCCTTAGTTTCTATTATCTTTGTGTTTATTCTGCCGTATCCTCTTCTGTTGAGCAATTTTGTGCATTTCAAGTGGTAACAAAACAAGGCCATTCCATGATTGACACTTAAATTTTCAGCTCATGCTAACAGTTTACTGTATTCGGATTAAAACTTGAACAGCAAAAAATGAAAAGCTTTAACTTACTCTCAAAACTTCTAACCTGATCTATATTCAGATACCGAAACTCATCAGACTGAAGAAGTAGGAACAACAAAAGCTAAATGGACTGTCAAACCTGTTACTGCTTTTTCATATTTCTTAAGAAGAAATCTACAGTAGAAACTCATAAAATCACTTATCTCATGCTAGAAAAAACTGAACGATTGACATTATTCCTATGCTCTGCTTTTGTAATTGAAGCAGATGGTCATGGGTTACAATAAAATTTGACTAAATCAGTTCATAGGTCTCAGTCTGCATGGAAACTTGTGCTAGAGGAGGAAACCCAAAGGTATGTGAGTCTTCTTGGGATCTGTGTACTCATATTTTAGACTCACGCGTTGGGCTCAGTCCTTTTTTGCCATGGAAAAACTTGTACTTTTTCATTTTATTAAGAAACATAAAGGTACATTTTGTATGTGCATTACAGCACTCAAAAAAGGTCTGCCTACTGAGAAACAGCAGAGAGTTGACTTCACTAAGAGCTGAAAAGATGGGTCCAAGGACTAGTGTCTTTCTAATACATATTTTTCAAATAAAACGGGCTTTGAAGCTCCCATCAACTGTCACTAAAGACCTAAAACATTAAATTGAGAACATCCATAAAAATTGAAATCAATATCTTTGGGCTTAAAAACACTAAGTGGCTGCTAGCCATTAGTCATATAGTGAATGCATTATTGCCGGAGAAGCAACAGTGGCATTCTCCTCTATGAGTTCCATTTTATTCACAGCTATATCCAATGCTTTCTTTGGTCAATAATCAACTTGAACATTGAACTCCCGATATATATGAGAATGAGAAATAACTGTGAAGCTTATTTCCAGTAACTTTGATTGGGCAAAGAAGGGTTTCCGTTTACTTTGATTGGGCAAGGATTGGGCAAATTTTGCATCCTGATGTTTCCGTTTACCCACTTAATGACTGATTTGGAATCCCCAAAGGTCGGAATCTTTGATCAATTGTTATTCTCTTTAGCAATGCTAGGGTGTTCCATTCAGCAAAATTCTTCATACCTTCACCTGATCCAGCCCTATAGCTCAACTTATGGAGGTTAGATCAGTATAACATGCCACCTGCTCCACATATACTCTGAGTACATTGACAAGCTCTATTGAAGAAAGCCCAAGGTATGGTCTTGTCAATCCCTGGTTCTGTTATTTGCCTTGGAACTTTTATCCTTCCAGCAAACTAAATACCTTCATATACGAATTTTACTTGATGACAATCATGGAATGGAGGTTCCCCCTACACTGGAAGAAACCTGCATTTATTGCTAACCATACAACCCATGGCACCACCAAAGGCACAGCTCTGTGATCCTTGAGGGATGGCTCCTTAAACTTGCAACAGTGCAAAAGACTCCTTTTTCCTCAATTTTTAGTTTTCCTGTTCAGTTTCAGGGTGCTCATTGTTTTGAGAGTGGCATAATTGGTCTATATGTCACTCTCGGAGCATAGCAAGATCGCTGCCACCTCAAAAGTTTTGAACTCCATCATGGGATATCAAAAACAAGCTTTCAATCCATATGTAGAGATTCAAGTTGTCGACTAAACTCTGACAGCATACAGAAGAAGCAGCCTATGGGCACGCAAAGGTTAATATTTCACTGTTCAATTATTTGCTAGGAGTATTCGTCACTCCTACGTTCTCCCCCCCCCCCCCCCAGGATCATATGGTCAGATCCATCACTTGTTCCAGGTGGCTTCGACAGCGAGCCGGGGCCTAGTTCGCCTCCTGCACCACTGGCCATCAGACTCAGGAGCCCTTGACATCTTTAATTCCATTGCCAGATCTTGTTATTACACTCATTTTCTTTCTTGGCGGGTTATTGATTATTTTGTATTGTGGCAGTCTTTTATAGGCATGTTCAATGTTGCACGAAGCGGGGACGTTTTTTGGAAGCGGGGATGCGGAAGCGTCATTTTCCAAAAATCTAGGAAGCGAAGCGTCTGCTATATATATATATATATTTTTGCATTTATACTCAAAACAAACATCCCAAATACCAAATTAGTTGTAGAAGACATGAAAACATGCATAGTTTTGCATAAATCAAGATAGATATAACATCCATTGTACATTAATGATTAATTATTCGAGCATCAACCATTTAGATGCATCAATTATCTAGAATCTAGATTCTTATCCTCTTGTCTAGCCTTTGCCTCTACCTCGATTGTCTAGGGATATTAGTCAACATTGCCCAATTTTGATCAAACTACCTAATTCAAGACTTGAAATATGGTAGAAAAAGCTTAACATGCTTGATTGATGATTTTGACTTGATTGAAAGGTAATTTTTTGCTAAGGGCGTGCCGTGTGACAAAGGAGTTCAACAATTAACACCACCAACACTAGGGTACATATAGGGCTTGGTGCTCTTGATTAAATGCTAATCGCATACCTTCATACTTGATATAATCTAATGAAATGCCACAATCCAGTTGATCCTGAATTCCTAAAAACTGTTAAGTCTGCTGAATTTTGAATAGGATATGAAATTCTATTTTCTCCATATGAAGTCCAATGAGGCTGGAACCACTCTCAAACATCCCGAGTCATTCTCCTTTATTTTTCATTTTCATCCTTTTACTTTAAGAATTTAACATTACCATGAGGGAGCATTTGCTATATATATATATATATATATATATATTTTTTTTTTTTTGCCTTCATTCTTCACCCTAACCCAGGTGGACCCACCCCCAACAAGCAAACTCACCTAAAATTAAAAAAAAAATTGAAAAAAAAAAAAACGATTTTCTAAATGCTTTTCCGGAATCGCACGGAAGCGTACGCTTCACTCTCTGAAGTGCCACGCTTCGTACTGCCGAAGCACCGTACGAAGCGCGCTTCGGAGATTCGGAAACGCGCTTTGGAGGAAAGCTTCCGAAATTTCCAGGAAGTGTCCAAAACAGGCGGAAGTGCACTTCCGAATTTCGGAAGCGCGCTTCCGCCGAAGCTTCCTAGACGCTTCCGCATAGGACGTGCTTCCGGGCTTGGAACCGGGGGGGGGGGCCGCTTCGTGCAACATTGGGCGTGTTGCACTGTTGTGGCAGCATTACAGTTTGTTTCTTTATGTTATTTTCAGCATTTTCTAGGAGCTGCACTTGCACTCCCACACTGGATTCATACTTATTGTACTCTTCTTTAGTCCTATTTACCTACTTTTGTGGTCATTTGTTGAATATCAATAAAATTATCTTATCTTACCTGAAAGTGCTTCCTTTAATTTCAAGAGAAGTGTTACAACTGGTCTGAAGAGGTGGGGCACTAGAAGTGACCTTCACTTTTGTTTGGCTAAGCTACCATGACAGGGGGTTTCTTTTTCAACAGAATCACTCATGACTTGCCCCTGGCTTGCCATGACGCCATCTTCATCACCAAACGATGATCTTAATTGGGTAATTAGCTTCTTTGGGCTATTAGTGGGCATAAATATAGTTTATTTTTCGTTCTCTTCCATTTTTCATTTGGTATCTGATGTAGTGATGTAATTTTTTCCATGAAAGGTTTGAAGAGTTGAAGGATGTAGTTTGGACAGGCTTGAACTTCATTGAGGTTGAGGATTTCGTAGCTTGTCATCCTTGCTTGAAAAAATAAGTATCTAAAGCAGTGTTAGATATATCGTGAATATATTGCTGGTATCGTGATATATTGTGCAATTTACCTCAAGCTGATATTATCGGTCTTCTGATGAAAATATTGCAATGCATTTAATATATCACAATATCTTGGTTATCTGTCACGAGTCAAATGAAAATATCATCCTGCTGATGCCAATAGTGCTTTATAACCTGATTTTTGGTCTTTTTACCCTTGGTTTGAAAAACAGAGATAGGGGATTGACTTGGTAATTTTAAATTCTTAAATATTTAATGTTATAATTAATTGTTTTAGGATGTTTGAGAGTGGCTTCAACCTGATCAAACTTCATATGGAGAAAGTAAAACTTCATATCCCATTCAGAATTCAGCAAACATAACAGTTTTCAAGATTTCAGGATTGTCAAGATTCCAGAGTATCCACTGGATTCAATCATTTACGGAAATATGGGATTGGTATTTAATCAAGAGCCCCAATCCCTCTTTGTATCTTCATGTTGGTGGTGCTGATTGTTGAACTTCTCTGTCATGACCATAGTAAATAGTAAAACTGGATCCTTCACTTGAGCAAAATCACTGATTAGGCATGTAAAGCTTTTTCTACCTTATTTTAGCGCTTGGAATAGTGAGTTTCACCAAAGTTGGAGGGTTTTGACTTATGCCCTGGAGGATGGAAGTAGAGACAAAGGCTAGAGGAGGGGGCAGAGGGTGCTCCTAATGATAAGTATCCCATCACGTCGATGATTTTGATGATGTGTAGTTATATGTTGTAGGACTGTAGAGGTCATTTTGGCTTTCGATGTCTATGTAGTTTGTTTCAGATATGTATTGTAATTCACATTTGGTACCATTTTGTTATGTTCACCCTTAGTACTTACATGCTATATACATGATCAAACTTTGCGTATTTAATGTCTAAAGGTTTAGATTTACATGTGTATGTGTGTGTATTATTAAATTTTACATATTTCATGTATATTTTTTGTAGATCAATGCACAAATCAGTTCATACTACATAGGCTAGTTCTGATGCCGGTTCCAGGCCTGATAACCTTGCTCATGATGGCGAATCATGAGATGCATTTATTATATATTGATTTGATTTTGTATCAGCCTTTCTGACTTAGGACTTGGGGCAGATATCAGAATATAGTATCATTGTTTGATGTGTCACTCAATGGCATTTTAAAGATCTCATATATGATTTTTATTTTCATATTTATGTGAAAATGTGTTTGTTTGTTGTTGTTGCTTTAAATGTTTAAACTTTAAACAAATGGAAAAAAGGAATATTTTGTATATTTTTTAAGTATGTTGATATTTTCTCTGATATTGCCAGTGAGTTATATTCCAGACCTTTGGCAACATATTTGCTGACACGATAAATTTGACATTCATTTGAAGTACAATTATTATGTGGGGCACACTGTTGAACACAAGCAGTTTCATTTATCAAAGCTGCTATTAGAGGGGGTACTCTTGTGTGAAAATCACCCAAGACTTGTACCTGGCGCTGTTCGTCTCTAGGGGGATTGAACATTGGTGGGTGGCCTTACATGGTATTATCCTGCCATGCCACTGTCTTCACTGCTGAACCACCCCTTTGACCAATGACCTTCTTTGGGATGTTAGTGGGCATTAATATAGATTTTCTTTCATTTTCATTTATATAACATATGTAGTTATGTAATTTCTTGCATGAAAAGTTTGAAGAGTTGAAGGATATAGTTTGGACAGGCTCAAACTTCATCTAGGTTGAGGATTTCCTGGCTTGACCTTATTGCTTGAAGAAACAAGTTTCTGAAGTACCATAATCTTTATCTATAACATATTCCAAACAGAACAGTATTTGGATGTTTAACATGAGTAACTTACATTGACTATTGGTGAGAAATTTATTTGGACACTTTGTGATGTAAATTGTTGTCGAAATTTATTAGCAGAATGTGGTATCAAGATTCATGGAGTGGCATGAGGTTCTGAGCTTTATATTGGATTTTTATTTACACATATCAGATCATCTTACTTAAACTTTGTATCATATTTGAGCAGGAAAGAGCACACTCTTGAATAATCTTTTCCATACAAATTTCAGAGAGATGGATGCATTTAGGGGGAGGTGATCTGTCAGTTCCTTGGTTTTATTTATGATATCGTTGCTGGTTTGTTTTATGCATGTGTTTACATGCTATCACATATTTGCTATCTGTAATTGAAAATTTACAATGGCCATCATTCACCTTATGTTTTCTTTGATACAGGACTCAAACTACGCAGGGTATTTGGATAGCGAGGGCTACTGGTATTGATCCCTGTACACTAATCATGGATCTAGAGGGTACTGATGGGAGAGAAAGAGGAGAGGTGATGTTGTTTCTCCATTCTGAGAATTCATTTTATGCTTGGACAGAATAACCATATGTAGCATAGTCTAGTAGGACTGGCTTAGGGACATTTTCGAACTTGTTTGTAGATATTGTCTACTAGTGTGGGCTATATAACATCTAAAGCATTAGGCCACATTGCCACAAGCCCTATTAGACATGCTTGCAATAGTTATTATTATACTGAATTACGACAGAGAGGAGTATTCCATGCTTGCGGTTTCTCTAAGTTCATTTCTTTCCCATACTTTTTCTTCAGCACTTGTTTAATCGCTTAGGATCCTACTCCATGGTTGTTTGAGTTAGCCACGATTATAATAGTGGTACACTTAGTGACATTACAAGATCAGATTGCATGATCGTCTGTTCATCCACTTTGTTCCATTTTAGTGGAACATATCTCAAGACTTGTATTGTTGTCATATGGTCTCTAACTGAAGCTAAAATTATTTTCGTGGATTTCCTTAAAGATCAGTTAATGGACTGTTTTTTTTGAACTGACAATATGATCATTTTCATCTTGCATCATTTTGTATGTGATTTAGGAATGTACGCATTTGAAATTCTGATAGCATTTTTTACAATGCAGTTTTATGCAAGAGACTCAGACACTTTTTTAACTTTCCAATATAGGAAAACTATGTTCATTGACTTGGTTGTTCATATATACTTACTGTCTTAATTTTTTAAATAGATGAAATGGTCAAAACTTTGGAATCATTCTTCTAAAGTTACTATTTTGGGTTTTACATTTCATCTATGGATCCTTATTTTAATTTTCTTTCCAATTCACAACTTCGGATCTACTCATCTGAATATTCAGTGCCTCTTCTTTTCCATGTCATGCTAATGAGGATGTTATGTTTTGATTGCAGGATGATACTGCATTTGAGAAACAGAGTGCATTATTTGCCTTGGCTGTTTCAGACATAGTGTTGATAAACATGTAATTTATGTGTAATCTAATTACCAATTGTTGTCTTTTGATGTTGATTGTGTTCCACTTCAAACAATAGGAAAATGACAATTCATATTCAAACTTTGCTTTCTTGTAACATGTTTAATTGATTTGTTTTGCTTTTAGGTGGTGTCATGATATTGGCCGTGAGCAGGCAGCAAACAAGCCACTATTGAAAACAGTATTCCAGGTATTCTTTAGCATAGGGCAACTTGTAAAATTATACTGTTAAGTAATTTGTGGTCCTATTATCATTTACTTCTGGTTCTTCTTTTTTGACAGGTTATGATGCGTTTATTTAGTCCCCGCAAGACAACATTACTGTTTGTTATTCGGGACAAGACTAAGGTAGATGATCAGTCCTCCATGCTAAGTTTTAGGCAAGATCATGAGTTAAACAGTTTGCATTGTTCAAGAAGTTTGGGATCACTTCTAATTCTGCTCAATGTGGCTTTTCTATAGACTCCTCTAGAAGTGCTGGAACCTGTTCTTCGAGAAGATATTCAAAAGGTTTGTCCCATTTTTTCATTTCATATTTGTGATATGAAGTTTTAGTTATCTTTACACATTGTGCTGATCTGTATCCTGAATGCAGATATGGGATTCTGTTCCTAAGCCTCCTGCACACAAACAAACCCCACTTAGTGAGTTCTTCAATGTAAGTAGCTTCATTTAAGGATCAATTAGTGAGTTCTTCAATGTAAGTAGCTTCATTTAAGGATCAATGCAGTGAACTGGCATTTAAATGTTGTTTCATCCAGAGAATCGATGGCAGTTATTGCATGATTTCATGCTCTTCACTTTCTCAATTGTGTTCTCGTTTTATATATGTAGGTGGAGGTGACAGCCTTATCCAGTTATGAGGAGAAGGAAGAGCAGTTCAAAGATCAGGTATTCTGCTACTTGTTGGCCTATAAAGTACGATAATTGCAATGCTAAAATCATAATTATGTCTTATGGATGGAATGCAATTCAACCTATTCAAATTAATGCATCTCTGGCGAAGCTGGATTTGATAACATTTTCGAAGTTAAGTTGGGTTAGGATTGCCTGTTTTATTGGTTCTAATGATTGTTGGTCTATTTGACATGACATTAAACTTGTTTTTTAATTTCTCTTAGAGAAGCACTTTCTTGGGTTAATCTACAATGCTGAAGCATCAAACATTGTGCCAATAGAGAATGATCATGTTTGATTCAACGAGAAACAATGTACACGCTAAGAATTCTGGCAAGTTTGTAAATGCTGTGGTGTTTTCTTTATGGGTTGGTCTGCATGTGCGTACTGAAGAATATATTACATGTAACGGCAGGATGGTATAATAAAAGACTAAATATATCACCTTCTTTGTTGTTAGTCAATTATTTATTTGCATGAAATACACATCCAGGGGAAACCCACTAGACACTTCCCCTCATTTCAAAGATGGTACTCAGGGTAAACCTGATTCTTCAGGCTCAAGGCCAACACAAAAATATACTCATTAAGAGCTCAACATATCACTTGTGGGAATTGATGTCTCCAGTCAATTATAAAACTAGTAAAAGGACTTTTATGATATTCACAGAAAATTTGCCTTTTTGTGCAATTAAGAATCAATCAATATAATATGATCTGGGATCCTATTTACTACCTGAAACTATAAATTATTGATTTGATTGTAACTTTTTTTTTCCACGGAAAAAAAACCGAACTTTCTATTATAAATAGAATGTTACAGAGTAAATCAAAAGATTACAGAACGACTTGAATTTCGCCGAGAAGGGAGAAATGTAGTCGTGCCTGAAAGGTAAAAACCTGAAGCGCAGATGAGCTCCAGTTTCAACTGCCCGTTAAGGGGCACAACACGCCATCAACAGAAGGACCAAACCTCCGGGAAATGAATCACACAGAAAGGAGCGATCCACGATGAGGCCGTGAGACCAGAAAAGTAAACAGTATTCAGCGCCCCCAATGTAGATCGAAAAACAGAGAGGGAACACCACGGCCCGGACTTCCTGTAGGGAAGGAAAACAGCCCAGGGACCCTGGCGAAAACTGTAAGAAAAAGAGGTATATACAGAAGGAAAACTATGTACATGAACAAAACCAAAACCTGTAAGAAAAATTTAAACGAAAATTGGCTGTTCGAGCGGCCGAACCAGCCCATTTTCTTCCTCCAGAACAGACCAAGACCCCGAATCATGATCAACCCCCTCTTTTGAAAGCCGGTCAGCTTCGAAATTTCTTTCCCGATAGATATGACTCAGAGAGATCTCCGAGAAACGACCTTTTAGACGAAGGACTTCTCTAAGCAGAGGGAGCAAGGTGAAGTTCCTGCATTGATGAGACCCATTAAACCATTTAACAACGTTCATTGAATCCCCAAAGATCTGGACGTCTCTCACATTCCTAAGAATTAGCCAACAAAGAAGGAAGTGCAGAGCTTTCAATTCGGCAAAATTATTGGAGCCCTGTCCAAGACCGACAGAAGCTTTTACAACCTTAACCTCTGATAAATGAATGATCAACCCAGCCCCACAGCGTCCATTAATATCTGAGGCTCCGTCAAAATAAGCCCACGGCATTGTATATCTAATAATTTCTTGTCGAACAACTCTGGTGGGAGGAGGATCCAGAGGAACCGGGATACTTTCAAAAATTGCAGCTCCTTCAACTGCAAGGCGACCTATTGGGAAAACAGAGTCCTTGAATATAGCTTGATTCCTTGCAAGCCAGGTCCCCCAGGTAACGATCAGAGGAATTGATCTCTCTCTGTTGTTTGTTGCTTCATTCCACCACTTCTGCCAGGCTTCCAAGAGCCCCTGCCCTTCCCATCTGAAAGGAATTTTTAGAATCCTTACCATTTCGGCCCAAAGACTGGAGTTAAAGGGGCAGAAAAGGAAAAGGTGCTGAGCAGACTCATCACTATCTTTACAGAGCGGGCACCATCCAGGACCAATCCTACCTCTTTTTTGTAGAACATCCCACGTAGGGGCTTTCTGGAGCAAAACACACCAGAAGAACAATCTCGATTTGGCCGGCCCTTTTAGTTTCCAGAGCGGTTTAAACCACCAATCCGGAATCTCCCATCCTTTTTGAGACATCATCCATTTATAGCCCATCTTTGGAGAATAAAGCCCATTTTGGGCAAAGACCCATCTGAGTTCATCCGGGGAGTCTGAGAGCCGGACTGAGGAATTGAGAAGATCCCTTCTGAACTGATCCCATTCCTCCAACCATTCTTCCTCCAAATGTAAGTCCCTTCCCTGAATCCATCCTTGACTCCAAATGGATGAAGCCCGAGGATCAGCGACCTGATTTAGCGTGTATAGCCCTCTGTCTTTTAAAGCCGAAACCAAGCCCTGAGAAAGGGAGAAAATATCAGTACAACCTACCCACGGATCTCTACCCAGCCTGACCTGAGTTCCATCCCCCACACTCCAAGCCAAACCCTTTTCTATAATTGTGACAGAGGCGACCACAGCTTTCCAGACCACTGAGGAATTTTTGCATTTCTTTTGTGGCAATCTGATCCAATCTAGGATTGTTAGCGGATCAATATATTTTCTTTTAGAAACAGAAGTCCACAGATTCTCCGTAGAAATGAGCCTCCAGCTGAGCTTTGCTGCAAGAGATTTGGAGAAGCATTCAAGATTTTTTATGCCCCAACCTCCCCACTCTTTGGGGCGAGCCACTTTATCCCAAGCAATCCATGGGGTAACTTTCTCCGACTTGGACCCCGCCCACAGGAATCTGCTACATAGTTTGTCGATTGAGGATAAGATTCCTTTAGGAACCCAAGTCAGACTAGCCCAATACACTGGGATTGCCATCAGAACAGATTTGATTAACACTAGCCTTCCTGCCCTGGACAGCCACTTGAAACTCCAGTGTTTCAGCTTGGATTCAATTTTTACAAGTATCCATTTCCAGTCTTTTATCCTGTAATTGTCAGGCTTCAAATAGAACCCCAAATATTTAAAGGCATCCTCCATTGATTTGACTTCGAAATTTAGAACCAGTTCCACTCTGCGAACCTGCTCTCTGGGCATTCCAGCACAGGTGAGGGTGGATTTTCTCTCATTAATGCATAGACCTGTAGCCTTCAGGAATAGGTCCAAAAGCTTCTTTAGCGTCCTGCAGTCCTCTAGACTTCCGTTGCTGAACAGGAGAATATCATCCACGAAGAGGAGGTGGGTGACCCACAAGTTTACCGCCACTTCAATGCCTTTGAGAGTCCCTTGTCTTTTAGCATCCTGAATCATAAGGCTGATGCCGTCTGCTGCCAGCAAAAACAGAAGTGGAGAGAGCAGACAGCCTTGGCGTAGGCCACGCTCGGGGCTAAAAAAACTAGAGGCCGCTCTGTTGATCAGCACTGCTATGGAAGAAGAGGAAACACAACTCATCACCCATCTCACAAAATCATACCTAAAACCCAGATGAGTTAGCAAAAGCCTGAGATACAGCCAGCTGATCCTGTCATAAGCCTTTGACAGATCGATTTTCACCACGATCCCTTTTTTCTTCCCAATTTTTAGACTATGAAGAGTTTCTTGCGCTACTCCGACGGCTTCATGAATTTGCCTGCCGTCTAGAAATCCAAACTGCTCTGGAGAAATATTTCTAGAGAGGACTGGTTTAAGTCTAGAGGAGATAACTTTTGCAATAATTTTATACACGCAGGTGCACAAAGAGATAGGCCTGAATTCATCATAGGAAACCGGAAGATCCGATTTGGGAATAAGGGCCAGAAAAGTGGCATTGAAAGGGTTTGGAATTGTACCTGTACGTCTGGAATCTTCAACGACTGCCACTAGCTCGTCTCCAATGAATTCAAAAAAGTGTTGGAAAAATTCGACGGTCCAGCCATCCGGGCCTGGACTTTTGTCCTTTTGCATTGACTTGAGAATGTCTTCAACCTCCTCCTTTGTAACAGGCGCCATTATAGATTCATTTCCTTCCTCCTCTATGAACCTTGGGAAGAACTGCGCAACTCTTATAACCTCTGCAATCGAGATTTCCTCTGTCGCTTTGTACAAATTCTTAAAGAAATCTACCCCTAAGGAGGCCAGATCTTCAAAAGAGCGCGCCTGCTCACCATTGTCTTTCTCCATTTCCCAGATAGTGTTGGAGTTTTTCCTCCCTCTTGCGTAATTCTGAAAAAACTTGGTATTGTCGTCCCCCGCCTGCAACCAGATCGCTCTACTTTTTAAACGCCAGCTTTCCTCTTTTTGATGAAGGATCCTCCTCCTTTCTCTCTCCAACTCTTGTAATCTATCCCGAGCTTCAGCTGTTCCATAACCATTTCCACCTGAATCTTCCAAAAGCGCAATCTCAGAATTGACAGATTCCAGCATTGCTTCATCCTTCAGTTTCTTTTGAAGGGCCCATTGTTTAGAGGCGGCCTTCATCCTTTTTAGATTATCCATAAGATTTTGACTGCGGCTCTCATCTTCACTGAATGCATCTTTCTTCCAAGTGTTGTGGAATAAACTGATATAAGTTGCATCCAAAAGCCAAGATGCGTTAAATTTGAAAGGGGTGCCCGGCTTGGTGAAAGCCCCTTTCACTTCCAGAAAGACTGGGAAATGATCCGATAGACCGCCTTCCCCAACCCAATGTCTATAAGCCTGTAAATTTTCTGCCATCGATTCACCAAGCAGAAATCGATCTAGTTTCTTTCCCACCCATTCTTCTGCAATTCTACGATTCCTCCATGACGGGCGCATCTTGAGTAGAGGGACATCCACCATGTGCGATGAGGCCAGTTTATTTTGAAAAAAATCGGTGAGGGGATCAGCCCTGGCTCTGACCCCCCACGATTCTGACATCCCCAAAGAAAAATTAAAATCTCCCCCAACTATAAGATTTGGGTGCGACAGAAAAGACTTTGCAAAGAAAGCATTCCAGAAGTTCTCCCGATCCAAGACTGGACCATAAACATTTAGAATATGTAAAGGGATGCAGAGTTCATTGGAATAAAGTTCGACTGCCAAAACATTTTCCGATCCCCAAGAGGAGATCTCCCGAAGTACCTTTGCGTTGAAACCCAGAGCCACTCCTCCTGAATGACCATTTGCATCAATAGCGTGGAAGGTCCAACCCGGAAAGAGCTTGATGAGCCAACCTATAACTTCTTCCCCCTTCCCAAGCGTTTCTTGAATCAGAAGAATGTCAGGTTTGTTGGTCCTGACCAGTTCCTTCAGAGCTAGCTTTTTGGGCTGACTAGCTAAACCCCTGCTGTTGTAGGATAAAATGATCATCGGGTAACCTCTGGGGGTGTCCGCTTTGCTCTAAGCACCCCTGGCAGGGACATCTGTTTCCCACCAGCAATATCAATGACAGCCTTCAACTGTGCCTTCGTCAGATTTGATTTCCTTCCTCTTGTCTTCCTCGGTCCTGTTGACACCATGTCCGAATCCAGTCCTCCCACAACAAGCCCTTTCCCTTTTCTGGATGCCAATGATCTGAGATTGTAGGGGGGTTCAGGACTCCAAACGCTGGGAGGAAAAAGTAAGGCAGCATCCGTGGGACTGGAGGTCAGCTTTGGAGAGGGTGGGATAGTCATAATTACACTGTCTGAAGTGTCTTGGCCCTGCCGCAAGAGCGACAGATCATCCACTAGCTGCCTAAGGGGTCCAGCCTCATCACAGCATGATTGAGATACATCAAAAGAAGAGCATATGGAAAAGGGAGGGTATTGAAGCGGGCTAGCCTGGGTCACCCCTGCCATTTCAGAAACTGCTGCAGTTCCCATGCGAGACATCGGAGTTGAGACAGACTCACTTGCTAGAAACCCAGGCTGTTCCTGTTCAGCTTCCTTCACTTGCTCCGGATCCGACCCCTGAACTTCTGCCTGTAGACCGTTCTCCTCTAATGGAGCCCCTTCTTTCTGGGAAGACAACCACTGATTAACCTCCAGGTTTTTTCCTTTTCTCTTTTGTCTTCGACGGCGCCTGTGACCTAGAGGACACTCCCGAGCCAGATGTCCGTATTTGTGACAACGATGGCATCTGAAAGGGAGGTTTTCATAGTCCAGGGTCTGAAGGAACTCTAGGCTTCTATACTTCAGGTTCATAGCATCCGCCAGACCATCTCTGGGATTTAAGCTTACCAGTATACGAGCGACACTCCAGTCATGAGTTCTAAGATAAGATCTATCAATATCTAGAAACCTCCCCAGGGTATTGCCCATCGAAGTAAAGGCCGAGTCCGTCCAGAATTGCATGGGGAGACCCGGTAGTTTGACCCATACTGGTGACTCCACCATCTTTTCTTTCTGAGCATCAAAGAGGGGCGTCCATCGTCTGAATAGGATTGGCCTTTTTCCGAGACTCCAATGCTTGTCCAACACCCATTCTGCATGCTCCTTTTGGCCGAATCTAATGCAGAACCAACCTCTGACCAGATTCTTGATCTCTACTGGCTGTCCCGGAGCTTCTTTCCATTCAGCCTGCGCCCAGTCCTTGATGGAGTCAACCGAGAACTTTCTGCCACGAACTCTGCCGACTAAAAAGGTTTCCGAGGCTTCCATTGCCTGATCTATACTAATATCCACTCCAAACACGCAACTAGGCCGCTCCTCCTTTTTTCTGATTGGTTTGTTCTTCTTTCTCTTCCCTCCCACGTCCTCCGTCTGAGTTCCTCCCTCTCCTGTATTATTCTTTCCATGAACATTTGTTTCCTCTGTCTCATGTAGCTCAGAGCGTCTAGCGACAGGGACTCTGTTTTCTTCAAAAACCCTCCCAATCGCCCTATCAACCAATAACTCAGGTGCATTGGCTACTCTTCTCATTTGTTCCTTTACTCCGGAGCCTTTCGGATCCCCGCCTTCCTCTTCACTGGACGAGGACCACGTCAGGCAGGGGGGCATCCTTATCGGAGAAGGGTTTGATGCATTTCCTTTTTTCTGTGCGATTTTTTCCGACCCCCCTCCTTCCATTTTCTCTGCAGGCAGAACAGGGTCCTCTGCGTTTTTTGGAAAAAAGATTTGCAGGTTTTTCTCAGAGACTTCATGACCCCAATAAGCAAGAAGATCTTCGAGAGCTGGTTCTAGGTCCACTGATTCATTATCAAGCTCCTTCTCCCGCTCTACACGACGCCCAGAATCCATTAAGAGATGTGATACAGTAAAACGTTCCTCCTACACCTTCTGAAAGGAGTATTCCAGATCCCGTAAAACCTAGCTTACTTAAAACCGACCGTCTGTTTTCCATGGCCGTAAAATACCGACACCCACCATTTTCATCAGCCAAAACTCCTTCCCTCTGGTTCGACCGCCATTTTTGTCATTCAAAAAATCTTCCCTCTGGTTCGCCCGCCATTTTCGCTCCCCATAAGCGGTATGGGAGAGGAGTAACTATCTTCGATTTGATTGTAACTTTTATGTTGTATATAGATTCATTTTCAAATTCCAATTTCCCAGATTTTATTTACTCAAGGAGATTTGTTCCATCATCTTTAATATTGGCGTAATAGCAAATTTCTTGCTGGCTTTTATTTATGACTACTATTTATTATTAGCTGATAGAATGAAACATTGTCACTTTAGTCTTCTATGTGTTGTGCCTGGTAAGTATACAATGCTTTGAAGAAGATGGGTAAGAGAAGCCAGTTTTTTACTTGCTTCTGAATTCTGGCAATTGCACTTCATAACAGCTAACATTTAAAACTTTCAAGAGAGGCATCATCAATGAATGAGATAAGGCTGTCAATATTATGAGAGAGAACAATTTAGTTATTCATGTAATACACAGTTCAGTCACCGGGTTTTGGTCTTTTAAACAAATTTTTGTATTCACTATTGTTTTCATTGCTGATGAATTATACTTAAAAAGCATTCCACAGTTTTCTTTTGTTGAGTTCCTTTCTGCAAATAGTTTCATGAAATTCTTCTTTTTTACAGGTAATGTTGCTGAGACAACGGTTTTTCAACTCCATAGCACCAGGCGGACTTGCTGGTGACAGAAGGGCAGTTGTTCCTGCCTCAGGTTTTCCATTCAGTACACAACAGATCTGGAAAATTATTAGAGAGAATAAAGACCTTGACTTGCCTGCTCACAAGGTTCTTACTATTATTCCGTGGTTTGGGTGTTGGCACGATTGATTAATTTCATCTGTTGCTTTTAGGGTTCTAATGTTGTGGAACAATTACAGTGTCTTAAATGTATGTTCCAACTTACAGGTTATGGTTGCGACTGTTCGCTGTGAAGAGATTGCTAATGAAAGCCTTGCTAAATTGGAATCCGATGAGGTACTTGGTCACAGTTTCAATTTGTTTGGAGATTCACTGTTTGTAATATTTTCATTTGACTCATTTTATAATTCTCAGGATTGGCTAGAACTAGAGGAAGCTGTACAATCTGGTCCAGTGCTAGGGTTCGGGAAGAAAATAAGTTCCATTCTAGACAAGTATTTTTCAGAGTAAGTTTTTTATCTACTAGGGGATTTTGATGCACACAATTTACATAGTATGATGTTCACAATCTTTCAAATAAAAGTATTTAGCTTCTCATGCTTAGCCTGTGTAAGCTTTAACAATTCTCAAACTTTGAATGACATAAATTATGGGATAATTGAAATAACTAGTAGTATCACTTATTGCGTATGCATTTTAATCTTTCTCTTACACATGATTATGCATGTACTTAAAGGCTGTTACCTGGCACTCGTTGCTAGCAAAAACAATTTCTTTAGGAGTTTTACTGTTTTAATCGACCTTACTGGATTTCTGCTTTCAAGCAAGTGAGAATTGATGTGGTAGCACGGTATTATGCTATCCTGATTGTTTTTATGTCAAAAAAGAGTATTCTTTGATAAGCTATAAAGTTATACTAGTGTATTATGAAGGCTAAAAATATTGTGAAATAACAAGTTTGAATTTGATGAAGTTCTGTAAGTATCCTTTCTATTATATTTGTTTTATTTGCATGTAGAGCTAGAGTGGCTACACTAGTGCATCCTTCAAGCCGAAGGATATGCTCAAAGATAGTTATGGACCAAGAAAATATATGCAAAATCCAAATGTGTGGCCCTCCAAGTATGCTACACGCCCCTCCATAAGACTCCCATAACCATGTCCAATAAAATAATATATATGCCCAGTTAAAGAGGTGAGGGCATTCTCCAATGAAGGTTGAATGATGACAAGTGTAGCTGGAATATCCATACAATAAAGATGAGAGAGCACCTAGGAGAGGTTCAATCTAAAGAAGTGTGCCATGTAACCACCTCAACCACCCACAAATAATATAATACTCAATGAAGTGTGTCCTAGGAGAATGTGCCATGAGTGGTTAGACATTGATAATTTTCAGGCCAAGAGTAACTCTGAATGAAATTGTTGTTTATTGCATTAGCCAAATCATGAATATATACGAGTGGAGAGACTCTTGGGATTCCAATTCCAAGGTCTCTTGGTTTTCTCTAATGCATAACTGAAACTATTTACAACATTTACAATATTCCCAATCCTTTCAGATTAGGTGTCAACATTTCCCCCCTTAATCTGAAGGGATGTTGGTGAGTCCAAACATCATTCCGAATCTTTCAAACTTTTCCCTTCCAAGCACTTTGGTGAAGATGTCTGCAATCTACTCATTTGTGGAACAATGTCAGAGGTGGATTGTCTTGGCCTCAACATGATGTTGAATTAGATGATATTTTGTATTAATGGGCTTGGTTCGATCATGGAACTTTGGGTTCTTGGCCAATTTTATTGCAGAAGTATTGTCAATCAAAAGAGGAGTTGAATGCACTTGTTCCTCTTGCAAATCTTGCACTGGAGGCATGAAATTATGTTGGCAGGATAAGCAACAAAAAATGGCTGTTTCAACTTTCAAGAAATTGTTACATATATGTTAATGCTTGTAAAATGTTAACAGTGATTTTAACAATGTTGTGGCTGCGGGGGATTGCCTGTGCAATCTTAATGCAGATGGTCTGCCCTTTTATGGTGACCCATGTTTCTTGGAGGGTCACAAAGTGCCATTTTTAAAAAATATAGGCTATTAAATAAAAATATTGCAAAGATCTTAGAAGAGTAATATGTGAATGCTAGTCAAATTAACTGATAACATTGTCCTTGTAAAAATGTGGTAACTTGGTAAACTATCCATTGCAGGTCCTATTTGTCAGTCTCTCTTATTAGAATGCTTTTCAGGTCCTGAGGCAAGATCTCTGTACTTACATATCAGTTTATTTCCTAATTGTTTTCTGGCATTTGAAACCATTTGATTTTGTCAAATGAATTAGTTCTGAAAAGGGTCAATTAATAAATTGGAAATATCTACAGTCAACAAGAAGAACTAATGAACTCGGGAAAGGCGGGCCTTGGTGGGTTCATGTGAGTCCAGCAAAATTGTGGTGGAATAAGGCATGCTGCAGACCAACAACCATCTAAGGTTGTGTTGCAGACTCTACATGCCCAACATATTAACCATAACATGGCCATGAGTTTGGAAAACCTTCAGACATAAATATTACCAATAAAAAATCTGTAAACTCCAAACAAAAAGACAATTAGGTTAAAAGTCAAGATATTCCACCAAGGACCAGCCAAATACAGACCACACAACATTAAAACAAACATCTAGTCCGTGTGAGAAGGATGCTTTTTGGCAGCCAAGGCCATGGGGCTTCATGAGGCGTATTCCCAAGAGTCATAAGAGGTTAATACCTTGGTGACTAGTATTTGACACTCTCTGGGGTCATGTTACAATATTTTATTTTCAATAGGTGAGGCAGCATTGTTGCTTACATGGAGTGAGGACCATCATAACCATGCAAGAGTCACCACACACAACTCCAAATGTTACATGACAGAAAAAAAACGGTCTTTTTATTAGCTTGCTACCTTGAAGCAAAGAGGCAAAAGCACAGGGAGAGTTGAGAGTCGAGACATGAAAATTTTTAGCAGCATGATGGTTTCATACCCAATTTCTCTGTCAGCGAATTGCTTCACCAGTTTAAGTCTTAACAATGTATAACAGTGTTGGCCAAACATTGTTATCCTGGAAGGTATCAACAAATTCTTTGCAGGGCCTCCCCTCTGTTTGGGCCATTTTGTAACAGTTTAACAACTTCTTAATATATGGTGGAACACTTAGGTCTGAGAAGAAAAAGATATTCCTCCATAGAGGTGAGAAAGAGGGACCTTCCCTCTATTGTAATTTTTGTAAATACCGATTGTGTGAATTTTTCCAGCATATGCAACCCATGAAATAATGAAACCAATCTCAGTCTACTGTGGGAGTTTAGGTGCTACTAGAATTTTGTTATTGTCTTATGCTTTTAACGTGAAGTGGAAACTATCTTGGTTTAGGCAGTTTCCAGCCATTCAAGCAAACTTGACAAAAATGTGAAGCCATTCAAAATCTTCTACATGCAAAACAGTTGTATTTTAGGCTATTCTAGAAACACCCCAATCATATATACTTGTTGGTTCATCTGTTTAATGACAGTTTCCATGTGATGCTGCCATTTTCAAACGTTAAAAACAGTTATAGCTTTATTAATCTAAACCTCAACAAAATTGATGTTAAGATATCCAACTCAAATATTCTGAAGCCTGCAACCCAATCCAACCTAATGAATGGAGTTCCAAGTGATGTGTCCATGAAAACTCAGGAAAGTTATTACTCAATACTAAAAGCACGGGCGTTTAGGATGCCCACCTAACAGGCATAACACTATATCCCTCATGCCATGTCCTAAAAATGCTAATGGAAGCTGAAAAAGGGAAGTGATTGGAAAGGATAAAGTTGAAGATGAATATCAGAAGGATTTCTATATGCATTTATATTTTCAAGATTTTCGCAAATCCTGTATCCCTTTCTTTGAACTCTTAACAAAATTTTGCTGTAATGTACTGCAAGTATTTAAATTTTCGAATAATGCAACTATTTTTGCAGTTATGACACAGAAGCAGTTTATTTTGATGAGAGTGTAAGAACAACCAAGCGTCAGCATTTGGAGTCCAAGTCATTGGATGTAAGTTTAAGATAATGCCCTTGGTTCTTTCCTGTAATTATGAAGTGCATAATGTTTGGAAAGCTTCTTATATGTTGAAAATTTTTACCCTAAATTTCTTTATTCCAGTTAATAGAGCGTTATTACTTACATATGCTTTACAGATATGCACCTTTGTGTGTATGCTTCTGCACGTAAATTAACTTTAAAATATTATATACTTTTGTAGCTTGTCTATCCTGCTTATCAGGCGATGCTGGGACACCTCCGTGCTAAAGCTTTAAATATGTTTAAGGAGCAGCTTGAGCAGGCTCTTAAGATAGGAGAAGCATTTGCAGGGGCTGTTCGTGATTGTATGGAAACTTCTTTGGCAGAATTCGATCAAGGATGTGCAGGTATGGATGTTTGGAAATTTGGTCTTCTACATTATCATAGACTCTCAATAGCTAGGTCTATTGGCTTTATAAGGAGCTCTTCTACTTTCAATGGAGATTTCACAAGGGAGCCTTAATATTACTATTCAGTTTATATTTCATTAGAGGAGCCTTAATAGCACTGTTCTGTTCATATTTAACAAGTTATAACAATGGTGATCTGTTGGCTTTGGTGCATATATGCCAGCCCTTATCTGCACCATTTCCTTTTTCTTGTGCACAATTTGTCTATGGTGGATTCATTATGACCAGCTGTTGGCCCTGTTAATCTGATTGCCATTTGGACGTTTTTCATGATATGCCATTGGTTTTATGCAACATGTTGCCATAATTGATTATGTGAAGCCAGCATACATAACTTTGGTTGAACGCAAGATTTTAATTTCCCATATAAACTGTCAAATTGTCTAACTCTGTTGGCATGAAATGAGTTTTCCTCTATATTGGAGTTTAATGTGGATGTGATCTGACATTTTTTTAATTAATGTTCTTAATTTTTGAGTTACATATTCCTATTTTACTTTCTTTCCATTCCTCAAAGGTCACATTGTAAACTGATGGTGCAGTTTGTGGGATCTTGACACTTAATTGTAAATTTCAGATGCAACTGTTCAGCAAGCAACCTGGGACTCATTGAAAACCAGAGAAAAATTACGCCGTGATATTGACAACCATGCGGCTTCGGTTCGTGCCACGAAGCTGTCAGAAATTTCAGCACAATTCGAGGTAGAATTACAATCTTATTGCTAGCAGTAACAACAAATACATTTTATATCTAGCACTTAGGTGCAATGTTATCAGAACTGGACCGATCATCGAATCGTTAGACCCGCCAGACTGGGAACTGGTCAGAACCGGACCAGAACATGTAAAATACCGGACCAAAAAGGCAATGAACCAAAAACATGTAAAATATTCAAATTTTAAAGAAAAACATATATATTCATGTGCATCCATATGAATCCAAACCATTTATACAGAAATAAACAGAAGTTCTATTTTATATAGCATGTAAGGGTGCACATAACCGAAAGAGCACCGAGTGCAATCCATCTCTAAACTGAAAATACATCAACAAACAAGTTCTGTATGCCTCTAGCATCCAAAAAAAATCATGCTACAACAAATACGTACATATTATCAAAATCATTGTCTATATTGGGATCTTTGTCATCAATATCACCTTCTAAGCATTAAAATAAGATAGAAAAAGCATAACATGTCAAATCAAAATTTCGTTTGAGTGATGGGTACTTTTTTTAGTAGGCTCATGATAGAGGAGTTCAACAACCAATGCCACTAACATCAAGATACATAGAGGGCTTGGTGCACTTGATTAATTACTAGTTCCATACCTTCGTACATGACAAAATCCAATGGAGCGTTGCAATCTCCCCAATCTTGAAATCCTGGAAAAATGTTAAGTCTGCTGGATTTTGAGTGAGATCTAAAATTCTACTTTCTTCATATGAAATCCAATGAGGTCAGAACCACTCTCAAACATCCTTAGTCCTTTCATGGTAGTGTTAAAAATTTAAGTAAAAGATGTCACTTTTAAATTTTAATTTAAGAATTTAACATTACCATGAATTGCATAGCCTTAGTAGAGCAATATGGTCAAATACTAGGCTTCCCCTGTCATAAATTATTGTTTTTTGAAAAAAATTGCATTCAAAGGGTCCTTGGCAGAAATGTACAAAACCGAATCTGTTGGTTCAGTGAAAAAGGCTGCCAAAAACGGTTCAGGTCACTCGTCCGAACTGGTTTTAGCCTAAAACCAGTTGGACTGACCAGTTCAGACTGGTTTGGTCCAGTCCTGATAACATTGCTTAGGTGATATTCTTAAAAGACAGTGGCCCTTAGCAAAATTTGTGCCTGCTATTATTTGTAGGGTAGAAAACTTTATATTTATTGGCTATTTATTTTTGGTTTTGCAGAAGCGCCTTAGTGAAGCACTTTCTGAGCCAGTTGCATCTCTCCTTGATGCTGGTTCACGAGACACTTGGCCATCAATCAGGAAGATATTGAAACGTGAGACCGACTCAGCAATATCGGATTTTTCATCTTCCATAAGTGGGTTTGAAATTGATGAGAAGACTGCTAATAAGATGGTTGAGAACTTGAAAGAGTATGCAAGAAGTGTGGTTGAGAAAAAGGCTAGGGAAGAAGCTGGGCAAGTGTTGATCCGGATGAAGGAGAGGTAATTCAGGTTTCTTATTAATCTCCTCCTCATAGTGGCTCTGTAATTCTGGTAGAGCTGACTAGTTAATTATTGACATGTTTTCAGGTTTTCAAGTTTGTTTAGTCACGATTCTGATTCAATGCCAAGGGTTTGGACTGGGAAAGAAAACATCCGAGCTATTACAAAAGATGCTCGTTCCAGGGTATTGTTATTGGATGCCTATTATTAGTAAATGGTTTTGAACAAAACCTTGTATGCATCCTGTGAATATCATTACCATGAAGTTTCTTCTTGTCTCTGTTTGCAGTCTTTGAAGCTGCTTGCTGTCATGGCTGCCTTACGTTTGGAAGAAAAAACAGATAAATCAGAAGATAAAACGGATAAAATTGAATCTGTGTTGTCGTCTGCCCTACTAGATAATGGTGATGGATCTAGTGCCATCCAAGAGAGAAGTGTCTCTGCTATAGTGAGCCCACTAGCGTCAAGCACTTGGGAGGAGGTATGTTTCATGTGGATAACATAGTTCAGTTATCTAATTGTTTCCTCTTTGTTTTTCTAATTCATTATCTTTAATGGCATGTGTGTGTATTTAATTTATTATTTTTAAGTTTATTTACTTACTGTTTTTATATAATTCTTGGTGTTTGCAGGTTTCTCCTTCTGATACATTAATTACACCAGTGCAATGTAAGTCTATATGGAGGCAATTCAAAACAGAGACAGAGTATACAGTTGGGCAGGCTATTGCTACTCAGGTGAGTTTTCATCATCCCACTAATCTAGAAGTCTATTTGTGTTTGTTAATTATGCAGCTTGTTAGGTTAAATGGAGTCTACTTCTGTTCATTATTTCCATGAAAGTATGTCATCCATTTTATAAGCAGGGTCTACCTGTACTCCTTTGTGCACACAAGGACTCATTATTGCAGTTCTGGTTGCTTGCATTTCTTCTATGTGTTTGCATTATTTATCCCTTTATGTTTTACTGGGATTATTTTGTTTGTTTTTGTTAGTTGTATTGCAGTACAGTATAAAGGCTTTTAGTTTTTTTTTGTAACAAGTGATCATGGATGTTTAAGGATAAGTCCTTTCCTTTCATGTTTTTTGCCATGTTCTCCGTATTTAGGGACAATCTTGCTGTCTTATTTTGCTCAAGTGTAATGAAGACTAGATTTTTAACCCGAGTCCATGTTGCTAGGTAGATGCATAACTGTAGGTGATGTTTTCCTCTAGTAGTGTTTGATTTGTACAATTCAACTAAATTTTGTTTAAAACATTCACTGAGACAATGCTGGAGAGATAAAGTTTCAAAATAAGAATAGAAATTACCATGAATGCTGCTGCCATGCATGTCTCACACTTCATATTTAACTAACCTTAAGTGGTTATGGCAGTTTAACCACCTAACCACCAACCATTTCATCTAAATGTTACATTGTTCACATTTCACATATAAAGTATTCCTTATATAAATAATTATTAATCCTATATATTACTGGAGTATTAATACTGCAAGACCCTCCTTTAACATGAACATGATATTTCTCAGATTTTAGCGCCTCCCTCAATAAATTTTAAAAGAAGTTTACAAAGAATTAATACAAGGCGACTACAAATTTGAAGACAGTGTATGGGTCTACCTCCCACTCCGAGGCACCTAAGTAACCATCTGCAGTTACATGTCGTATCTTGAGCTTCTCTTCATGTCCAGGAGCTTCCCAGTGTCCATCTCTGACTAGCATAACTCTAATTTTGAAGGAAGATCTCCACTTGGATTCTGTAGACAATCTGTCACTTCCATCAGATTGCCATCACCCTTTTTCTTTTAAGGGGGAGTTAGGCTGGATTCCTCTATCCAGTCAATCAACTAGTTAATCGTTCTTTAGTATCCTCTTTTTGGGGACTCTTAGCATCTAATTAAAATAGGTATTCTGAATTGATTTTTATCGGTTTCATTATCAATTTTTTCCTTCCTTGCTTCACAAACTATGAGGATAACTGGAATTTTCTTTAATGGGTTTTCTGTTCTTGAGCTTTGGGATAAGTACTTTGTTATAATAATTGTGATAAAACGTGTCTTTTTGAATGCCATGCCTTTACAGCTTGGAAATAAATATTTTTCCTTGTAGAATAAAGATAAAAAATGACCTTGTCTGCAATGTGGTGAGCTGTGAGCAGGCTCCATGCCTAATCTGAGGTTTCATTTTGTTTGCATATGAGCGTCTGTATTATTGCTAATCTTTACTCAAATTGGGGTTTATTACATTCCAATCTGTTTTGGCATTTATAGCTTCTGAACTGCCTAGTGTGGTTTTCAAACTTCATTGTTTCCCTAGATTATAGGGTACTTTTGCTATCAGAAAACAGCACTTCAGGTCCTCTGTTTTGGATGATACTGCTGAACCATGGCTCTGGTTGCCTGTGCTGTGTATGGCACCTTATACAGTCTGTCTATAGGCCATTAGCAGGTTATATCTCAGTGTGATTGTAGAGTTTCTGGGTTATCCCTGTTATGGATTTGTGCCCTAACAGACACTCTTCAAATCTTCTTCCTCAAAATTCAGGGCCGAAACACAGGATACATGTTTTATTTTCTTCAATAACAACAAACCTCAGGCTGCCCTTGTTGAGGTGTTTGCTGAGTGTATGCTGGAATTGGCTGTTCACAATTTTATTTTTGTCTCATCCTCGTTTTTAGGTTCGCTTTTGCTGAAATTAATGCTTATTATCACAGTCAACAACTTTAGGATATCAATGCTAGCACAGCAGGACATTTTAGTGTGTATCAACTATCACCTTGGAATGTTGAAAACATTTACATGTCATTTATAATGTTGAGGAGTATGTGCACCCATGTATAAGTTAAGATAATTTTATTAATGTCCAACAAATGACCATAAATAGGTCAACGAGACTGAAGGATACAACCAGTACGAGTACAATGCGGGAATGCAAACACAACTCCTAGAAAATGCCAAAGCTAAATCTAGGATAAAATGAAGTAAAGAAGGATAGAATAATAGGACAGCCTCCTATACATGTATATAACCCAATCATGTAGAAAGGCTAAGTGGATAAGTCTAGGGCTGGAGTTCGATGATGTCAAGAGTGCTTGAGTTTGAAAGTCGATGGCGAGTGGGGCGACAATGGTACTAGTTCGCTATTAGAGTCCTTTGGATCCAACGAGGAGTTTGGTTGCATGATTTGGGGGCGGGAGTTGTTGGAGCGAGGGACACTCTTAACATCCGAGGCCAAAGGAAAGAAGATTTGGATAAGTCTCTAGTCGCTTTGCTGGGGTTGGGGAGGAACTCGTTGGGTAAAGGGCCCATGTTTGGGAATCATATGGTACTAAACCCTTTGATGCTCTAGGTGTGGGTGAATTGATGTGATGTTCGACACATCCACAATGGTATCGAGGGTATTGGTGGGCCTCCCAAAACATGCGCCGGGGGGGGGGGTGGGTGGCTGAGGGGACGCTCAAGGTTTCACTGCCTTACTATCTGAAATACCTTGGAACTTAGCTCGTCGCTTGGTGCTTTGATCAATTGGATCAACTTGAAAATATTATGTGATTGTCTGAATCGTCCTCAAGTGAGGTAGGGTATGCAGGATTTGAGATTTGTGTCTAAATGCTCCTTGATGAAGAGGGCTAGGCATCTCTAATCATGATATAGGAAGAAGGTAGAGAGATCCTATGGACTCTCTATATAGGTAATGATATCGTCCTTTGGTCTCACGGTATATGGGGCATTGAAAAATGAAGTGCATCTTGATGTTTGGCTCCTATAGGTGATACAACTGGGATACCCTATTAGATCGTGGTATACGGTGATCCGTCTCTACCCGAAGTCAATGAGACCCAACTTGAAGTTGCCCCAGTGGGATCCTGAGTGAGTGCATCCAGTGCCTGCGAGTATAAGGGGGCAGGCGATGAGGCCATCTCACAACTCCAAAAAATGCTCTAGGTAGAAGAACATTTTTGAGCCAAGGCTCATTGAGGGGGATGTCCAAGTGACCTGAATGTATTTGATGGCTCGATTTGGTATCTACCAAGTTGGTAAGAGATGTGTTGGTCTGTCAAGGGAGAAATTAAATGGAGGAAGGCACTCTAGGGAGATGGTCATCGACTAAAGGAGCTGAGATGCCTCTACGAATCATCCACAAGCATGACCTAAGGGCATCCAAAGCGATGGCCTTCGAAGAATGAATTGCAAGATAGGGTTATCTTTCTTTTGGTAGTAGAATCATTGTAAGCCTATGGAGTAAAGAGATCAAGTATGGCCTTCGAAGAACAAATTGCAAGATAGGGTTATCTTTCTCTCGGTGGTAGAATCCTTGTAAGCCCTGACTCTATGGAGTAAAGGGATCAGGTGGGAAATGACCTCAAGGTGAAAGGGGTGAACCCCAAACACTTCTTGAATAATGGGCTGTAGAATTGTGTGTTTGCAACGGATGATATGCTAGAGAAGCATGGTTTGGACTTTCTCCATCATGGCCCAATTTGACTTTTGGAAATTGGGTCCCCAGATCTTGGAGACAGAGAGGATTGTGGGTCTGATTGATCCAGGTGGATATTGGTGGCCACCTGCCAGGTCCACCTGGACCCCCACCATTGTCTTTCTCAGCATTTTCAGTTTCCTTAATTGTAGCACAGTTTACTATTTTTAGCAGTTTTTCGGGTCCTGAACTTCCGGAGCCGTTTTGAGGCCCTAAACGACGTTTTTTTGGAATTCTGGGGCGACCGAGCCCTATGTTGTCTCCCAAAGTGGTAGTACTCGGATAGATCTTTCTAACGAGCTATCGTACGCGTCAAACGGAGATCGTATGCCAAAGTTACGACCCCGGGAAATTGATGTACCAATTTACCCAAACGGGGCCCACAATTTGGCGTTTCATCTTCTAGGGTTAGGTTTCGGTATGTGAAGGGTTTTCCATTGTTTCTCAACAATAAATAGGCCTTCGAGCCTCATTGTAATACAGTTCAGAACAGTTCAGAGGCATGTAGCCATCACATCTCTTCTCAGAGATAAGCTACCATCGCCCTAGCTAGTTTATTGCCATTTCTGTTTGTAAGCATATGTCAGTATTTTCCATTAATGAAATGAAGTATTATTTCCGCTGCATCTTTGTGTATATGGTTATCTCTGTAATTTGTTGCGTTCCTGCTTAAATCTGGATCAGTGGTATCAGAGCGGTCTGCTTTTTCTCTGTTTTTCTTTGCATGTCCCCAACAAGGTCGGGATATAAGGAGTTAGGGCTTGAACTGGTTGAACCTTTGCAAGACCAGCCTCGCAAATCCCGACGGCCTCCCATGGCGGACGAGAAGAAAGACGAGGGGGCAGGAGATCCCATCAAAATCTTGCTCGAAGAAGCGCTCGAGCGACAACGGAACGCGATGATGGACAGCTTTGCGCAGATCCTTCAGCGGCTACCCAGAAGCGGCGCATCGGCTTCCAGCAGCTCCTCTGGAAACGCCACACCCTTTAAGGTACAAGTTAATTTTGAAATCCCCATATTCGAGGGTCAGATAGACGCCGATGCCGTAGATAAATGGTTAAATCTGCTAGAGGGTTATTTTTCTGTTCATGAATTTTCGAGTCGGGAAAAGATTGTTTTTGCTCTTCTCAAAGCAGCCCCCCACGTCAAGGACTGGTGGGAAACCTACTGCGAGCAGAAGGATGAAAGTACTGGCTCACTATTTTCAGCCGCACCCACCTGGGATTCGTTCCGGGATGCCATCAAGGAGCAGTACTACCCTGTCGGAAGCTATGAGGATGAATACATAAAGTGGACCACGCTGCGGCAGGGAAGGGACCAAGATGTGCCGGAGTTCACCAATCTTTTCCATACCCTTCGCACAAAGTTGGGTATCAAGGATTCGGAGCAACATTTGATACTCAAATACCGTGGCTGCCTGCACAAGTACATCCAGGAAGAAATACAGTTCCTAAACATCCCCTCGCTCGGCGCAGCATACCGGTATGCCGTCAAAGTCGAGCAGAAGTTTAAACAAAAGAAGCGAGACTTTGGATCTGCGAATCCAAAGCAGGGGAAAGGTGCCCCTAAACCACAGAACAAAGGACAAAGCCAAGGCGGGACAGCCCAAGACAACCAGCTGAAGCTGCAAGCAAAGAGCAACGCCGCGAAGCCGAGAAAGGACACTGGAAAATGGTGCGAGTTCCATAAGAGCTCCACTCACAACACAAGTGAGTGTCGGGCCAAACAGTCACTGGTGGCTGAGCTAAAGGTTTCAGAATCAGATGCATGTTCCGACTCTGAGTCAGAACCCGATAAGGGGTATGAAAAAGGGAAGCAGATCATTGATGCGGATCCCAGCGCCACTGTTGCTACCGCAAAGATCCAGAAAAATGAACCCGAAGATCCAGAGGAGGAGGAGCGTCTCTTCCACTCCCAGATGTGGGTCAAGGGCTCCCCGATACAGTTCATTGTTGATAGCGGGAGTCAAAAGAACCTCATTTCGGCAGAGGTCGTGAAGCGGTTGGGCTTACCGACCACAGCACATCCACAACCATACACCATTGGGTGGCTTTACCAAGGGCGAGATCTTCGCGTGAGCCAGCAGTGTCGCCTTCCATACAACATCAAGCCCTTCACGGATGAGGTATTGTGTGACATTGCTCCCCTTGAAGTTTGTGATGTATTACTAGGACAACCATACTTGTGGAAGCGACATGCTGTGTATGAATCAAGGCCCCGTGCTGTTATTATTACATTGGGAAATAAGTTGTTCAGGATACCAGAGGTACCACCACCTGCCGCCATCTCTTTGATTACTGCAAAACAATGCAGTAAGATCATTTCCAAAACCAGGAAATTTGTTTTCCTGATGATACGCCCTCAAGGGAAGAAGAAGACAGTGGCCGCGGCCTCCAAACGAGGTCCCTCTGCACGGCAGCTACAAATGGACAAGATTGTGGAGGAGTACAAAGACATCTTCACCTCCCCGGCAGGGGTTCCTCTGCACTGTCAAGTCAAGCACTCCATTGATCTGACCCCAGGTGCGCCGCTACCCAATGGACCAATTTATCGGCGCTCCGTTCTGGAGAACAATGAAATCAAGAGGCAGATTCAGGAGCTCCTACAGAAAGGTCACATCCGTCCGAGTTCTTCGCCCTGTGGGAGCCCGATAGTGTTGGTACAGAAGAAGGATGGGACGTGGAGACTCTGTATTGACTATCGGGCGCTGAACAAGATCACTGTCCGTAATAGGTACCCGATCCCGCGGATTGATGACCTCCTAGACCAACTAAAGGGGGCGAAATATTTCAGCAAGATCGATCTGAAGTCAGGATATCACCAGGTACCAATTGAACCCTCAGATGTGTGGAAGACTGCCTTCAAATCCAAGGAGGGCCTCTTCGAATGGTTGGTCATGCCTTTCGGATTGACGAATGCTCCTGCAACCTTTATGAGGCTAATGGATGACATCTTGCGGCCATTCACCAACTCCTTTGTAGTAGTATACTTGGATGACATTCTGATCTTCAGCCAGAGTTGGGAAGAGCACCTCCACCACATCCGACAGGTTCTCCAAACACTGCGGCAACACAAGCTATGTGCCAATTTGGAGAAATGCACTTTTGGCATGACCGAGGTCCAGTATCTGGGATACATCATTGATGAACAGGGGGTGCATGTCGATCCAGCCAAGGTCCAAGTCATTCGGGATTGGCCCTCTCCAACCACTCTAACAGAGCTCCGCAGCTTTCTAGGTCTTGCCAACTTCTACCGCAGGTTTGTGTTGGGATTTTCTCATATTTCTTGGCCCTTGAGTCAAGTCACCAAGGGCGGGGCGAAAGCAAAATTTTTTGGTCTGAATCTCAACAGAAGGCATTCAGGGAGTTGAAGGATCGCCTCTGCACGGCACCAGTGCTCGCGTTACCAGATTTACAACAACCATTTGAGGTCGAGACAGATGCCTCTGACTATGCTATTGGGGCAGTCCTTACTCAACATGGACATCCAGTGGCATATCACAGTGAAACACTTTCAGACACAGTCCGGAAGTACCCCACTTATGATAAAGAGATGTATTCCATTGTACAGGCCTGCCGACAATGGAAGCATTACATTTTGGGGAAGGAAACGGTCATCCACACAGACCACCGACCTCTGCAATTCATACAGACCCAAGGGAAATTGCAGAATGATCGCCATCAGAAGTGGTCTACATACCTGCAACAGTTTCACTTGAATATCAAGTATAAAAAGGGCAGCACCAATAATGTTGCAGATTGCCTCAGTCGACCACCGATCATGGCGCTAACCACCGTGCTCAACTCTTGCGGGCACGAGACTTCTGATTGGCCACTTCTCTACAAAAGCGACCCAGAATTCGGCCACACATACCAGACACTCTTGGAGGGTCGGCAGGTTGCAGATTTTCACCTCTAGGATGCCCTATTATGCCACCTCGGTCACCTTTGTGTTCCTTCAAGCGAGCGTGCCAAGATGATTTGGGAAGCACACTACAGTCGGGCTGCTGGGCATTTCGGGGTCGAGAAAACAGTGGCAGTACTGCAAAACTATTTCTATTGGCCGAATCTTCGACAGGATGTTGGGAAGTACATCCGATCATGTACTGCCTGTGCCATTGCCAAACCGACCATTAAGAAGCAAGGCCTCTATACCCCGTTGCCTACCCCTAGTCGACCTTGGGAATCCATCTCCATGGATTACATGTCAGGCCTTCCTTCCACTAAGCATGGAAATGACTGTGTTTTTGTGGTCGTCGATAGGTTATCAAAGATGGCCATTATGATGGCCTGCAAGAAGAATATCACAGCAGAAGCCACTGCTAAACTCTTCTTTGAACGAGTGTGGGTGCACTTTGGGATCCCACAGTCTATCATCTCAGATCGGGACAGTCGGTTTCTCAGCACATTTTGGTCCAGTCTCTGGTCAATGCTGGACACCAAACTCACGAAGTCCACAACCTTCCATCCTCAAACTGATGGCCAGACAGAGGTTGTCAACAGGATGATTGTGCACATTCTGCGCATGTATAACTCAAAGCATCCACGCACATGGGACGAGAGCCTCCCCTATGTTCAGCACAGCTACAACCGAGCTCTTCACAGCTCCACTGGCCATAGCCCTTTTCAGGTGGGTTTAGGATTCCAGCCACTATGCCCCATTGATGTGGCCATGCCACTTGCAGCTACTCACATGAATTCAGCTCATGTCCAGTCCGAAACAGATAAGGCCACCAGCTTCATTGAGCGCATCCAACATATTCGCCAGCAGGTCCATGACATTCTTGAGAAATCAAAGGCCAAGTACAAGCAGCGACATGATCAACACCGGGTGCCACACAAGTTTCAGGTGGGCGACAAAGTCTGGTTGCATTTGCAAAAGGAACGCCTTACTGGAGCCTATCGGAAATTGAGACCACTTCGATATGGTCCTTACACCATTACTAAGGCTATGGGAGACAATGCATTTGAGCTCAGCATTCCCCCATTCCTTGGCCTGCACCCAGTGTTCAATGTGGACCGCCTTCGGCCATACTTTCCACCATTGCTAGACACATCCGACATTGCAGAACAGCTCAAACCCACAGAATTAAATCCAGATTGCATGGAACAAGCTGCAACTGATCGGATCATGGACACACAGATCAAGAACACTCGCCAACAGCATATCCAACTGTATCGAGTTGTCAAAGCAGGCCAACTCCTTCAGCAGGGCAAGTGGCTCACC
Organism: Pinus tabuliformis; assembly: GCA_031772625.1. NCBI lineage: Eukaryota > Viridiplantae > Streptophyta > Pinopsida > Pinales > Pinaceae > Pinus > Pinus tabuliformis. The sequence continues at coordinate 143,795,698 of CM062810.1, forward strand.
AGGGAACAAGTTCAGCAGAGGTTTCCTCATCTCATGGAGGAGCTCAACGCAATGGGGACCATTGCTTCCTAAGGGGGGAGGAATGATCCAGGTGGATATTGGTGGCCACCTGCCAGGTCCACCTGGACCCCCACCATTGTCTTTCTCAGCATTTTCAGTTTCCTTAATTGTAGCACAGTTTACTATTTTTAGCAGTTTTTCGGGTCCTGAACTTCCGGAGCCGTTTTGAGGCCCTAAACGACGTTTTTTTGGAATTCTGGGGCGACTGAGCCCTATGTTGCCTCCCAAAGTGGTAGTACTCGGATAGATCTTTCTAACGAGCTATCGTACGCGTCAAACGGAGATCGTATGCCAAAGTTACGACCCTGGGAAATTGATGTACCAATTTACCCAAACGGGGCCCACAATTTGGCGTTTCATCTTCTAGGGTTAGGTTTCGGTATGTGAAGGGTTTTCCATTGTTTCTCAACAATAAATAGGCCTTCGAGCCTCATTGTAATACAGTTCAGAACAGTTCAGAGGCATGTAGCCATCACATCTCTTCTCAGAGATAAGCTACCATCGCCCTAGTTAGTTTATTGCCATTTCTGTTTGTAAGCATATGTCAGTATTTTCCATTAAAGAAATGAAGTATTATTTCCGCTGCATCTTTGTGTATATGGTTATCTCTGTAATTTGTTGCGTTCCTGCTTAAATCTGGATCACTGATAATGGCCTCCATGAGGTGGAGCTTGGATGAGATGTCCTGAAACTATGCTTGGAAGCACTATCACTTGATGAGGCCCAACAAGCCGTAACCTTTACTAAGTCAAAGTTGGAGTGCCTACCACATACCAAATATGGGCCCTGTGAATAGTACCCCCAAGTAGGTGTAAGATGTGGTGATCTAAATCTTTGACCCGCCGTAGTAGAAGTGTAGGTATGCAACAAAGTTCTTTGAGGCATTGAAGATCAAAACCTTGGTTTTACCCAGGTTGACCTTCAATCATTGAAGGTCACAGAAATTGGCCAACGTGTCAATTTGTCTTTGTAATTCCTCAAGAGTAGATGCCAACAAGACCAAGTCATCAGGAAAGAGGAGAAAGGAGATCAAAACATGGCGTAGTAGGTAGTCTACACCCTCTTTTATGTGCTCATGGAGGAAAAAGACTTGATCTCATAAATATAAATTCCAAGGAGAGTATGAGAGAGGGGACACCCTTGCTTCACCCCAATGGTACTTTGAATGAAGTCTGAAAGACCATGGGTCATCTTGAGTCGCCCCAACGCTGACTCATAGAGTCTCATGATAACAGTTAAGAGGGTCTCTTATATATGCCAATGTCGTGGAGTCTTTGGAATAATGCCTCCCTTGGCACCTTGTCAAAAGCTTTCTGAAAATCAACAAAGCAACTGTAAACCCGCGAAGAGTGATGGTGAGCCTCCATAGTGATGGCTCTGAGGGTGAAGATGTGATCAGTTGTATGGTACTTTGTGCGGAATCTTGCTTGTCCTATAGCTCTGATATATCGATTTCCCAGTTCCTCAAAAAGCCATTGGTGTAGAAATGTGGCATAAAACTTGGAGAATCTGTGGCCCACCATGATAGTTCTATAGTTATTTGGATTAGCACTGCTTCTAGATTTGTGGATCGGATGGATGATGTGTCTTGTCCAGGAGGGGGAGAATCCTGAACAAACCACATGGTTAAAAAGATTTGCAATATATGACTCAAGTGACTGAAAGCCATGCTTGAGGAATTTGACCTGAAACCCATCCTCATCAGCTGCTCTGTTGGTACTCAAAGCTCAGGCTGCTTTCCTAAGTGATAGTGCAGAGAAGAGGTGGTATAAGGTGGGTGCGGAGGGGATACGAGACATAATAAATTTTCATTAATGAACTGATATAGTAACTAGGCATTTTCCTATTAATCAAGTGATATACTAATAAGGCAGTTTCCCACTATGTAACATGCTTTTTGTTTTCACTATGAATTGAGACATTTTTCGTACTATAGTACTATGAAATGAGACATTGAACAAATCCATTCTTTCCCATTATTATTCATGTTCATGTGTGTATGTAAAACAACATGGCATCGAAAGCAAATTGAGTACACACCGAGGAAGTGGGTGATTGGTCTGAGGGATTGCTGTGATTGGACGGAGGGACTAAGGAAATGGATGAGAGATGGTGCTGAGTGTGTGTAGAGGTATATTTTTTAATTAAAAAACCGATGGTGAATTGGGCTGCTAGAGGGGTTAGTGTATGGGGCGATTTGCAGTTGTAAAGGAGATACTCGTATCAGAGAAAGGAAGTGTCTATTGGCTCTTGTGATTGGTAGCCGTCGTGTGAGTCACTGAGCAAATGAATTTGTGGCTGTCATTCAGGAATATAGAAGGTGTCGCTGTCACACTTTGCAAATAGATTCAAGGTTCGAGGAGCCAGTGCCATACCCATTGTGGGATTTGACAATGAACAATTCAAAAAAGATTGCTGCCACTTGGTAAATATTGGAAAAGGGCTTACTAGTGTGTGAATAACGAGTCAACATCTGACAAAAGAAGTTGTTGAGGAATTGGAGTTGTTGAAGAAGGTGACGAATTTAAAGAATTTGTGAGACCATGGACAAGAGTATGGCTTGCTGTCTACCAGAAGATGTAGTCAGCAATAATCTTTTTTGAAAGGAGCCACTGAGACGGTTTGGTAAGCTGCTATGTAAGGTTGTACTCAAAGAATGAAAGTGAAGTTGTTATGAAGCTTGAAGCTGTCAGGATTATTTTTTAAAGTGAAGATACCATTCTAAATGTAATATGGAAGATGGAGCTGCCATTGGTTTGTGGGAATTTGAGGAGCCACCCTTTTACAAATTGTTCTACTATGGGTGCAAACGAACCTACAAGCACATAGGGCAAGGAAGATAATTGGGTCAAGTTGGAGAATGATTGAGAAGGTCTATGCTTGGAAATTAATACCAGTAAGTTTTATGATTCCTTGTATTGACAGTAATTCTGATGAAGGTGTTTTTATTTGTATTTAGAACTTAAAAAAATTAGTTTAAGGCTTGGATTTAGACTGTGTTTCTGTATGAGACAGGATCAGCAACAGTGAAATCGGATTTGTTTGGTGTCATTAAAACCTTAACAATGTCTAGTTCAGCTCATATGATGCTGGGCAAAAAGATAAAAGTTTAATGGTTATAATTTTTAAATTATGACTGCAAACGATGCTTCCCATATTTGAATTAGAGATGTTTGGACGAACTTGTATTGGGACAAGAAATGTGGAGCAAGACTGATGTGGATGCCTAATTGGAGTATGATGTGAAGAATCTAGAGGTTGTGAAGCAGATCAAGCTCTTGGTAATCAATGAGATACTTCTTGATGTTCAATATGGTACTGGTGCATTTGTCATATGGGAAAATAGTAGATGCATGAAGCCTCTTACAAAGGTAGAGTGTTTTTCCTAAAAAAATGTTATTCTCAATTAAATGTAGGAATTTGACTCCTTGCAAGATCATTTGTTAAAAATCAAGGATATTAGAAATCAATTGAAAGGATAATGGAACAAGAAGATATGGTGGTTATAAATTTGAAAAATCTGCTTTCTTCCTGCAGATTTTACTGAGACCTGGAACATTACTTTTTTCTGATAAAGATATGTGACCTGTCATTTGAGCCACTGACCACAAAACTCTCACTGGAAGATAGATGGGAAAAAAAGTGTGGGAATAGCAATGTTAATGACGCTTTTGTGGTATCACTTGCAACAAAATTTAAGACAAAGGGAAGTAAACATATTAAAGAGTTTATTTTGGCAAATTAGGGCATATAAGCAGAGTTTATAAGAAGGGTTGTGGGATGAAAAGCACAACCCATAGCATTCTTCTGATGATCAATACGAAAAGAAGCATGCTAATGTCGTTGAACATGAGGAGTTTTATGTTTTCATGTTTGGAAGAAGGGATTCAAAGAGTTGTGAGGTTGATTGGAATGTTAGTTCAGGGGCATCTAGGCATTTTACTAACATTATTGATTGTTACCTTGACTTTGTATAGCATAAATTTAATATTGATTGTGTTCCGTTGTATGGTGGAAAAGAATACGAGGTTACAGGATTAAAGATGCTTATTATGTTCCCTGTTTGGAGATTTTTTGTAGTTGTTGTTCTAATAAGTAATATAAAGATATAAGTTTCAGCAATAATAAATGTTCTATTGTTGATAAGAGTAGCAAAAAGATGGTTGCTATGTGTGTGGAAGAATAGGGCTTATATTTGTTGATAGAAGTTGAGAATGCGGGATTGGTTCAAATGAAGGATGGCTGTAATTTTACTCATAATTCCACAAAAATGCCTAGGGTAGAGAAGTGTCAAGTGAGATAGATTTCGAGAAATGAAGACTTAGAAGATGTTGCTGCTGAAACAAGTCCAAATCAGTGAAGAAGAGAAGGTAAGCAAACAGCAGGTTTATTAGGCATTATTTGCTTTAATCCATATGAAGAAGAACCGTAGGGAGAGTGAAGATGAAGAGCAAAGAAGTCTCTCAAGGAGGGTGAAGATGAACTGATAAAACAAGATGGTGCTTTCTTAGAGAAGCAAATGCAAAAATTTGATATGTTGGACAACAAAGATATGGATGAGGACCGAGGTGAGTTCAGGGAACAAGCTAAGTTCTATGTCAATGGTGGAAACATTAACTGTTCAGCCAACATTAGTTCTCATCTGGTTGGTGAGTCAATGGTCAGACAAAAGGCTGGTGACTAATTTCATCAACCTTGTCTAATATAGTTCGTTTCCAGCCACGATTTTGAAGATCTTGTAAAATGACCATTATGGAAGGTTTGAGGGTGTTAGAGAAAAAGGTCATATTTATAAGTCAAAGATGTCATTGTCGTATGTAAAGGCCCTATTGAGCATATTGTATCATGTCAAGAACAATATTGTAAGTTAAGAAGTATCATAAGACCCTCCAAAACAAGTCGGCCTAACAGTCGAACATGTCAGTCCACAGGCAGCAACAAGTCAGTCTCCTAAGGGGCTATTCGACATCCACATGAAGCTTATACAAGATAGTCGACCTCATTGGGAGGACACAGAATCAGCTCGTTGAAGCGCAAGAAAAAGACCAAGAACAAGAGCGGTGAAGGAGGAGACACCAAAACAGAAGAAACAAATTTTTTAAGGTCTGTTTTGGAGAAGAATCACTCTTACCGTGCGAAGACGAATTAGGGCATCTATTTTTTGCAGGAAGGCCAAATTGCAGAGCTACTTAAAGAAGCTGAAATCTGGAAGCCAAGGATCAAGGTAGCCGAGTTATTGAAGAAGAAGCAACCCACTAAGCGAAGAAGAAAGGACTATTTCACCATATTCTCACTCACATGTGTGGCCTAGGGTTTCTACAGTAAGGCCGAGTTGCAGTCAAGAAGTTGTAGGTCCAAAATATTGGTCAAAGGAGAAGTTGTATCTGCTATGAGGCAAGTTTGACTTGGGTTGAAGGAAGTTCATCAAGGAGCAGTTTGACTTGGTCTTGGAGGGGTCTTTGTGAAGGGTCATAGGTTTTTGAATTTGACATCGGAATATTCTATAAGAAGAGAAGAATTCTTGTGGGTTTTCCTCTCAAGAGGAGAGGTTTTGGCCTTGGCTAGCAGCCTACATTTTGTGTCCTCTTGTCTCTTTGATCTTCATTGTTTGGTAGCTGTTTGATGATAAAAACATAATAATAATCAAGTGAAAAAGAAGCTAATAACAAGTACATCAAGTTAAGTGAAAGAACATCACAAGCAATTATCAAAGTAAGTGAAATCACCTAATCTAGCTGCCCCTAGATTTCTCAACAGAAATAGCAATGCTCTTCAGATCTGAAGTTTTCATCTATGGACCCAATGTTGCATTAACATAGTATTGTTACATTTTGTTAATTTTAGATAACAATGGTATGTTTTATGCTTGAGCACAATTTACTTCAATGTTCCTTTAGCAGCCCAATGACAATTTCCAATTATATCTAGTAGCAATCACATTAACTTATAAACATTGACAGTAAATGTAGTTAGAACATAAAATCATATGAAGAAAACAAGCCAAGACAAGAGGACACAAGATGTGGAAAATGCCAGGGACAAACCCCAATGTGGGGAAACCCTTTGATCAAATATTCTTATTATTCTTCAAGATTTCAGCAGAGAGAGAGAGTACAAATATCATAAGTACAAGCCCAAAACAGATCTGCAAAATCAGCAGTCAATGCAGCCCTAACTAGAAAGTCAACGGTGGTCAAAACTGCCCCAAAACGTCCTCCAAGCAGCTCGGTCAACAACAGTCCAATTCTGCAGTCAAATCTGAAGTCAACCCGAAGTCAATGCAGGTCAACCTGTCCCAAACTCAATTCTGTGCCAATAAATGCGGCCTAGAAAAATCAGAATTCTGGCACAAAAATCGAGGTCAATGTGGTCAAACCCCCCTTGGTCAACGCCCTGAAACTTCGACCTGTTTTGCCCCAGAAACACTTGGCCTCCTGCCACATGTGGGAAGAAGAGAAGCTGCCTCCAATAGCTGTACGAACCAAATAAGAGAAGAGAGAGATGATGTGATGTGTGATGAGTGAATGTCCAAATGAGGGAAGGGTCACTTCTATTTATACAATTCATTGAGGGTGAGGAGACCCATCTATTGGGCTTCATGAGCCTACATTTGAGTGAGGCTGACCTTGACAAATATCCATAAGAAGAATAAATTCATAATTCCATTCCTGCATGTCAGAATGAGATGATCTTTATATCAAAATTGTACTCTCCGAATGAGGAATCCAATGCAATAATCATCTCCATCATATGAATTGTCCTAAAGTGGAAGTTGGCCCTAGTTGCCAATTTTAACACATTTTCTCAACCCTCTGACCTAAACATGTCCTCCATTGGGTTTGAACACGGGTCTCCTCCAAGAGAACTCATGACTTTCACCAATTCTCCTTACTCATGTTGGCACCATGGAAAAAAGAGTTACACCAATCTAACAATAAGATTATAGAGAAATTCTAATATTTGAGCATTTGCTCAATTGGTAGGGATTCAACGCAGTGTTGCGAACATCTCGATAACATCCCGATTTTATCTCGATATCACGTTTTTTTGGCCTAGCCGATGTTTGACGATTTTTAAAGTTATTTTAATGGTATCTTACTTTTGCCGATGTTTGCCGATTTTTTACTGATATTTTCCCGATTTTCCGGATTGTTTGGTTTTCTGGACCCTTGCCGATTTTATCCCGATGCCGATGTTCGCAACATTGATTCAACATCTTTATGGAAAAACTGATTTTGGCTTTTACGAGCAAAATAGACCTCTGCTTAAAAAGCCAAAATCCCCTTAAGCTAAGTGGGGGTTGTTCATAATGAAGAGTAGCCTTACACGTAGATTTCCATAAAAACCACAACCAAAAGTGGTAGGGATTCAACATTTTTATGGAAAAAAACGAATTTGATTCTTACGAGCAAATCTAGTTTTTGGAAAAGCAGCAATTCCCCTACGTTAAGAGGGAATGGTTGAAAAGTAGCCTTAAACCTGGATTCCACAAAACCTAATTGCAAACAACCAAATTGTGTGCCATAAAAATTTGTAGTCATCTCTAACAATCTAAGTTCCTCCAGGGAGAGGGCCTTTTCAAAACAGTGGACTAGTGAGAAAATAGTTTTTTTAGCCTAAAACCAACGCCCAAAAAACCTTGGTAGACGAGTATCTCCAGCAGGTATGCAGAACTGTTTCATCTCTACCATAAAGCTTGCACACAACATTTATAACACCGACTTCTTGAAGCCTAGTCTGGACAGCCAAACCTTGCTGGAGTATAAACGACCTCAATACTTTATTTTTGAAGGAAGACTGGGATTTTCAAATAGTGGAGAACCTTTCAATTTGAAGAAAATGATCAGGAAACTTAGAATGATTGTATACTTGAATTTTCTGATTTCAGACTTCTGTGATCTATATTGTCCTGAGACTGTCTTTCGGATTAATCACATAATTCATTATTTGGTCGACGTTTCGAACCATCTAATGTGGTTCATCCTTAGGACAAAGATGATGAAACCCGATCCATCCATAGGTTAAAACAATGTCACATGGTTCGGGTTCGGAAATGATTAGGTTCGGTTTGAGTTCGAATGTTTTGATGAGGTTCGCCATGAGGTTCGTCTATATATATATATAATGAATTATAGGATAAAATACTAAGAAATCAACATCAGTAAACATAAAAAATGCTATCATGGACATGGAAACTGCAAGGATAAATTACAAGCTTGAGTTGTGACATGAAGTTATGAGTTTTGATCTATGGACTTGGTCAATGGCTATGAGGTTCGATGACGTTCGCCGAACCTCAATTTTTTTTAAGGTTCGCCAAAATTCTAACGTCAAGGTTAAAGTTTGAGGAACCTTGTGACATAGGGTTAAAACAGCTGATATGCATGCTGTTCCAAATATAACTGTTAGAGATAGTCAAATGAGATTTAATATTAAATTCAAAAATTGTCATTTTCTCGTCAAAAGGATCTTAGCTTGAGTGGCTTGGTGAGCAATTAGTTCCCAGAGTGGTTTCAAGTCTCCAGAGACATGTTGTAACTGGCCAGTTTGTGGCATTTATGAATAGTTGTATCTGGTGTAATAGTGGCAGCCAATCTTTCAAAGTTACCAATATTCCAGAAATTCTTGTTCTGGTTTTAAAAGAAAACTGACTGTTACATTTGCGGGCTTGCTATAGGTCCCATGCACATGTTAAGCACTTTCTTTGGCTTGAAACACCTTGGTTGGGCTGAAAGTTGAAAGTTGAAACATGTGTTATCCAGGCTGAAATATTTTGTAAGCTTGGGTTCAAATTCCAGGCCATATTTCCAAATCACAAAATTTGCCAAATCTTTTTGAGGTGTTTCAAAATGTTTTTGGCATATCTAGACTAGACATGTGGGGGTAGGGATGCTTCTTGCAACATAGTATTATTAATATATAATACATAAAAACCTGGCTATATTGAGAAGTGCCTTTTCACATTGGTCACATCCCTTAATGTGACTTGCATTTGCCCCCTCATCACCAACTTCCTCATGTCCTATCTGACCTCCGTTCACCCCATCTGGGATCTTACAATTGCTTATATCATTCCTTTGTGCTGGCCAAATTGTATTCTGCTATCTAATGAATTTAATTGCTTTCTAGCAGCCACTTTCTTTTTGGTAAAAAAAATGTCTTATATTAATATATAGGAGGAAATACATGGATCTCAGATGGATGTCCAGTGAGCTTTTGTAACTTCATTCCACTGGACATGGAAGCAATAACTTCGAAGACGCTTCCATGTCTCCATTTTAAGAAAAAGTATTTTGGGGTAGCAAGCTAAGTGGGCTTGATTGTGGGGAAAACTCCACAGTTAAGCACGCTTGAGCTAGAGGCGATCTGGGAGGGGTGACCTCCCGGGAAGACCTAATTACCGGGTGCAAGCCTCGTAAGTGATGATTGACGCTATATGATTCATTTCACTAGTTTCAATCCCATTTCTTCACCCCTGTGAGCATCACCCGATGCAATGAGTGCTAAGTGAACTATTCAAAAGATCATGAGAAATTAGTCAGTTATGACTACCTCTCGTGGAAATGGTCATACGTGAATGACTTACTTAACGCAGTTGAATCCCAAAAATGATATCTAATATAATGCACTGCGTAAACCCCCTAATACTTAAATTCAAAAAGAGTGAAGGGATCTCTTCTTGAATGGTTCATGAGGCACAATACTTGCTTTTGCAAATGGGGTAGCAAGCTAAGTGGGCTTGATTGTGGGGAAAACTCCACAGTTAAGCGCGCTTGAGCCAGAGGCGATCTGGGATGGGTGACCTCCCAGGAAGTCCTGGTTACCAGGTGCAAGCCCCGGAACTTCACTGATAATAAGAGTTTAAAAAGATAATATCCTTAGATGGGACAAAATTATCATGAGATGTGGGGCCCTTGGGTCTTTTTCTCCATCAGTGCTGGAGGCATTAAATGTTACCTGCTGCCAGTTGGTTGATTGAATGAAACTATTGCCAGCATATATTGAGTCACGATCTGCGAGTCTCCAGATATTGTTTCAAATGGTGCTGAAGGATAGTTTTTTGGTCTCTTCACATTGTGTACCCCACCCTCCCCCCCGCCCCCACACACACACCTCACGGACTATCAGCCACTGCCGTGTTGCATGAGTAATTTGTGGTTGGACATCAATTAGAGAACTAGGTCCCAGAGTTTGTTATAGCTGCTGTTGGAAGACTTGATCTAAAATGGAGATCTTTTTCTCCTGTCTTCACCATACTTCCAGCTCCTTCACTTGAAATTTATTGCTGCTTTAAAACCTGAACTTTGATCTGTGGGAGAGGAGATGGAAGGCCCTCTCAAGTCCCTCTTCACTAAACATATTTCTTTCCTTGGCCGATCTCCTTCTGAGCTCTTCATCTTTTGGACTTATTGGATGGGGTGCGAGCTTCATAAGCAACTCAGTGCGTTTCCACCTATGATAATACTGTTCTCTGAGGTCATGAAGTCTTAAACAATTTTATGCCCCCACCCTTCAACCAAAGAACGAGCTCTTCATCTTTTGGACTTATTGGCTGGGGTGCGAGCTTCATAAGCAACTCAGTGCATTTCCACCTATGATAATACTGTTCTCTGAGGTCATGAAGTCTTAAACAATTTTATGCCCCCACCCTTCAACCAAAGAACAAACGGGCTTCATCTGTATCAAATGTGAGTGTACCTTTATTTCCGTCTACCATAGTTGGTGGACTCTGAAATGCTTTCTGCCAATATTGATAACTGTTGCAATGGCCTACTGTATCTGTCCATGATGGATAGCCCCATACCACCTGGAGGTATAGTACAGTCCTGAAGCTGATATGTTGTTTCCCTCAATCTTTCCTTGCTATAATCCTTAGGTATGATTTGACTGTCCTGCTGTGGCCACTCAGAATTCTAATCGGGGTGTTCATCTGTAATGTTTGCGATCTGATGTGGTACCATCATGAATGAACTTGTGATGGAATTGGTCTCTCTGCCCTGTTGTCCCCTTCTCTGCCACATGGTTTGAAGAGGTGTCTTCTTCCCATGGTTTCTCATCTTCCTTGTTGCCTTGGTTCCTTAGATTTGCTGGATTTGCTTTGCTCTCTGTTGCTATTCCGATTCCTGATGAAAGCAAAAATTCTCCCCTTTGGTTTTTGCTGTTGTCCTTCTTAAAAACAAGGCATGGGAAATTTGGAAGTGCTCTCCCTTTTTAAAATCATCTCACTCAGTTGAAAGGTTCTTCTCTCCCATCAGCTTCAGTATCAAATTTAAGCGGCTGCTATATCAGTTTTATGTGGAGAGCTTTTCTCAGGACATCATGCATGTGTAATGAGTAGTCATTCACTGTACTTCGTAAAAAATGGTTGGGTGTGATTTCGACTGGAGCATCTACCTTATATTTATTGATAGTTTTGTCTGCTAGCAGGTTTCCAGGGGCCAATATATGATTATTGATTTCTTTATAGATATAAATAAGATCATTGATTTCTTTAGAAATATAGTTGCTTGGTAATATTGATTCTTTCTGGTACCAAGGGGAAGACTTTAAAATGCTTTGAAACTGAATGAACAGCCAAGTGGACTAAAATGTTTTCAGCACTAGCTAATTAGACTAAGGGCCATGTTGCATAGACTGTTTGATTAAGATATGCTTTGAAGTTTGAATATATATTCTCTCATTTCTCACAATTTTGTTTGGGATTTCTGTTAAGTTTCCTCTGGATGTACTTCAGGGAAATATTTGTAATCATTATTAGTTATATTGCAGAACTATCTTATTTTAGTTTATGGCTTTATGCAATGATCGGTCATATCAGCCGATTTAAAATGGCCCTAAAACATTTCCAGTGCTCATTCTGTTACCATGTAATTAGATAATTGATAACAACCTTACAAGCAAATTTACTTTATTGATATTACTCAGGAAGCCAGTAGGCGAAGTTCTACATTTTTGCCACCACCATGGGCGATAGTTGCATTGTTAATTCTTGGATTCAACGAGTTCATGTTGCTCCTGAGGTAATGGTTTGGGTGTTGCTTTTTAAAGAAATGTTCAGAATCTGAGAATACTAATTCTGTTATCCTTGTAAATTCCTTTCTGGTTTATAATAGGTTGATGTTATCCTTGTTTCTTAATATCAACAGGAATCCATTATATCTTGGTGTGCTGTTTGTGCTTTTTCTGTTGGTAAAAGCCCTATGGGTACAGCTGGATATTGCAAGTATATTTCAGCATGGCGCTGTAAGTTGTTGCTTACCTTTAACAATGAGTATATTTGCCATACCATCAAGTTACATGTTTAAAGGAGATGAAAAGAAATAGTGATATTAGAGTCATATTTTGTTTTACTCTAGTTACATTTAATTACAGTAATGTTTATGATGTTTCATCATTGAATATGCCACAGCTCTCTGGCATCCTTCAATTATCAACCAAGTTTCTTCCCACTGTCATGGGCATTCTAAAGAGGCTTGCTGATGAGGGGCAGAAGGTTGGAGCATCAAGTAACAATGCAAATGGTAGTGTTCAGCATGTGCCTCTGCAGGATCAAGAATCTGATTTTTCCTCTCAAGGCAGCTCATCTGCTAGTAATCTCACATACTCCGGTTCCATGACGCATAGACAAGTGGCTAATGTTGACATGAGAGTGGATTGATCGTGCTAGCTGATTGAATCTCTACCCATTGTTGGCAACTTCTCTTAAAATTATATTTGACAACAGAAATCATTGGAGTTAATTTGTCTCTTTAGATTCTATGTACACGAGTATTTTCTTTATGTACCATATGGAGTATGGTATTCTTCAACTGAAGCAATAACGAAAAGAAATTTGAAACAGTTGCTGCAAGGTTGATTGAAGGTCTCTCTAAATGATTTAGAGTCTAGACATGGCTCTCGGTCTTATTCACGAGATCCATTTTCTCGGTTTCAGTGATCCATTTCAGAAGCAAGATATGTAAGTGGTGTTTTTTTCACTTGGAGGAATGGTTCCTCTGGGTTCATGTGTATTTTGAAAGCTACGTTCATTCAAGGATTCCAGGCATTGCTTTTTTTGTCGATTCATACTGGAAATTATAGTATATTTATTGGTATCAACAATCGAGTGCTCATGCATTTGGATGTTTAATACTTTCTGTTTATAACCACGTAGTTCTATCTGAGCATATGTGGGGACCCTTTTTCACTTATTCAGTGTTGATGCTGATTCCTTTAATATCTTTACATTCTGCTCAGTGACGGGTGTTATTCTCTGGTTATTTGCAATTGCTGGAGTAGTGCCAACAAGACCAAAAAGGGGTGTGGTCTGCAGAACTATGAATTGTGTTCTAGATCTGGCTGTTCATTGTTCGTACATAGCTTGCATATCATTTGATATTGTAAAATCTATTAATGTTGACCCTCATCTCAGAAGTGAGAAGAACAGACTTCCGTAGGGTTGTTTGCAAATATCTTTCTTAGAATAATTGTAGGGGGAGGATATGACATAGATCATGTACGAGAGACCAGTGGAACCCAAGATGTGTTTGAACTTTGAGGGATTAGATTGGTTACCTATGGATGGGGACTTCACAAAAATATATATTTATATGACTTGATATATGTATACATCTATTTAGTGGACTATTGGCTCGGTCTGACCAACTGGGATCTGATGGCTTAAATCCAACCATGCGTGCATGGGTCAAGATCAATTATGTGCAGGTAGTTCGTGTCTATCCTACCCGTTCTTCTTGCCAATGCCCCTGTCCTCAATTCCACAATTACAGAGAACGTGACATGCCTGTCTCATCTTTAGATTGACTTAATTTTCCAAAGAAAAGCCAAATATATAGTTAATTTTTCCAAAGGGTAAACAGCAATCATGACTTTTACACTACTACCATGTGATGATATCTCAAAAGTTAAAAATGTCCAAATATAAAATTGATATCCTAAACCAGCAGTTTCTCCAAGGCCTTTGCTTTAAATAGACCTTTTTTGTTGTTATGATCAAAGTTTCAAACTCTTTACAGAAGTGAATGTGATTCTGGTAGTCTTGACTGTTTTCTTCTGGTTTAAATATTAGGAGTAATGAAGATTTGTATGCTTTTCTTTTGGTAGGAACCAACTTAATCACTAATTTGTTGGATATGGATTCATGATAAGGGTACATCTACTTTGTCCAGGTTGCCTTTTGTTTTGTTTCACCCTCTTGTAAATCCTTCATAAGCAACCATTATGTTGGGAAACTTATGTTTCTTGTAGTATCCTTGTAAATAAAATGGACTCTGGCACTACACCAATACCGAAAGTTAAGATATAAAGATAAATAATCAGCAAGAGACTAAGAACAAACAGTTGTGGCCTTCTGTGCTCATTGTTGGATTGGGGTCATATTTACGAAGATTACTTCAAAGTGGGACACTGCAGTGAGTAATAATATTTCATTGATTGATAATAAAATGATCACAAGCAAGGGCGAAGAGCCCTATTAGATACAAAAGATGAAATGAAATCCTAGCTTGTGGTCCAGGTTATCTGTATGGGCAATTGGGCTTTTGTTTATGTAATCAATTTTAATCATATGATTATTTATTTGAGAATTATTTATCAGCGGGCTTGTGCTAAATATCAACAGATGAACTGGTGAAACATTATTACGAAACTACGCACTTGGAAGCAAAATAACTCATTATGATTTCCCTTGCGTAAGCAAAAATGTTTTGTTTATGCATGCAATGTGCCTTGTAATCTACCTAAGTTGCAAATGGTGATAAAGCATTGTTGAGTATATCCATGGAGAAGAAGTCATGCGATTGAGCCAAAGGTGGAGGGACGTTAAACAAAAGGGGGCTCGAGAATCTAAAATATTTGGGGTGAAATGGACCTTTTGGAACCAAGGATCCAGATGCCATAAGGGACATGGGGGATGCTCTGCTTCATAAAAGAATAGGCATAGAGTGTCTTCTTAAAGATGGATGAACATGAAATAACACATTGCCTTGAACTTCAAAACAACAAAAATAAGACATTTGTTGTTGCTTGTCCATTTGCTTTACAAAGTTAGATATCTATACTTGTTATGGTTCAAGTAATGAAGACCTGTTCCCCCAGCTCACAAATGAGATCCCCGTTCTAAAGAAGTGAAATATATAACAAAATATTTTAATGGGCAAAAAAGTATCGTACTGAACGGGATAGCACATGCATAACAATGACCCTCTTTTCCTGTATGAAGAAGAGAAAATTTGGAAAAGAGTCTCAAAAGATGGCAACAAGGAGATTACACTTTGGGGAAGAGGCCTTCAACCTTTGTAATGCACACAATATGATTATTTGCAAGGGGACAACTGATGGTGACTCACCGTCACACAGAGCCACTTGCTTTACTCATAATGAATATCATGTGGTTGAATATGCAACATGC
The DNA here is from genome assembly GCA_031772625.1 of Pinus tabuliformis. Lineage (NCBI taxonomy): Eukaryota > Viridiplantae > Streptophyta > Pinopsida > Pinales > Pinaceae > Pinus > Pinus tabuliformis. The sequence goes on from CM062810.1 coordinate 143,811,167, forward strand.
TTGGAAAATCACATAGGTTAGCTGTTACATATTGATAAGCCAATTTCATGGTATGTTGTCATTCATTCGTGAATTAGTGTCCATCGAAATTAGCTACCAAGGGAAGGATAAGGATAGAGAGCCACAGAGGGTGAATGTGGGAGACAACAACAATCCATATCTTGCAAGGAAAACATTGAAATCTATAGGTAGCTAATTTCGATGGACACCAGTTCTATATACTTGTAATGGTTCAAGTAATGAAGACCTGTTCCCCCAGCTCACAAATGAGATGCATGTTCTTTAATGGTTCGAGTAATGAGGACCTGTTCCACCAACTCACAAATGAGATACCTGTTCTAAAGAAGTGAAATATATAACAAAATATTTTAATGGGCAAAAAAGGATCTTGCTAAACGGGATAGCACATGCATAACAATGACCCTCTTTTCTTGTATGAAGAAGAGAAAATTTGGAAAAGAGCTTCAAAAGATGGCAACAAGGAGATTACACTTTGGGGAAGAGGCCTTCAACCTTTGTAATGCACACAATATGATTATTTGCAAGGGAACAACTAGATGGCGAGACTCACACAGAGCCACCTGCTTTACTCATACTGAATATCATGTGGTTGAATATGCAACATGCTTGGAAAATCACATAGGTTCGTTGTTACATATTGATAAGCCAATTTCATGATATGTAAGGTGAATGTGGGAGACGACAACAACAATCCGAAAACATCGAAATCTATAGGTAGGAACTTGACAACTTGGACAAAGGAACCAAAATTCAGTGAGGGGGCATGCAAAGTGTAAGGAGTTAATGAAGGCAATCAAAATTAGCAAAGCAAGGTGTAAGGTGTTAATGGAGGCAATCAAAATTAGTAAAAGCAAAGTGTTTCACCCAAGCCAACCCAAAAACATGGCATGTGACCAAAACATTTTGTGTAAACCTTTGGTTTGATGAGGAGTACAAGGCAATGAAGAAAAATTACAAGTGACATTCGACCAATGAAAACGTTAAGAGATATTGATCAATATGGCAAAGAAGAACCCAAAAGCATTATGAAAAGCACTAAAAGTGCAAAAACAATTGTGGGGAAATGGTATTTTAGATGACTAATGTGTGGCCAATGCAAAGAAACTATATGAGGGCTTAACAAGATCTTGGGGGATGTATTTACGATTGATTTTGTTATGATGTTTAACCCTTCAAATTGAATCAAGATATGTAAAAATTCTCATTATTTGATTTACCAAAATACTTTTAAGGTACAATGGTGTCGTACAATGATAATTTTATGGAAGGAATCCACTTTTGTTAACATGCTTTTTTGAGTGGGAACCCTTTATATTGGAGCTAAGCTCCAATATTGTATGCTCCAATACATGCTCCAACTGGTGGACTTCATCTTTATATGTAGTCAACTAGAGAACCTTAATCATAACCATCTTGTAGCTACTTTTTGGACCCAAGTTTAATGCGGACACATTTACACTCATTAAATATTGACTTCCCAATTCATTTAATAATGACAAATTTAGTGGACTTAATCCACTATACATTGAATGGCCACCATAACTATACTATTATATTTTAATGGGCCTCTTAGTTCCTCATTACAACCCTAGGGAGGACAATGACACTCTATTCCCCCTTGTAAACACATTGCCCTCAATGCTTGTAATGAGGATGTATAACCACAAAGTAATGACCCTTCTATGGGAATTGACTATAACACTAAATTACTTGGTGGAATCAATGTACCATGTACAAAGGTTGTCCACAGACCTAAAGTAGTCCAAGGAGATTTTCATAAATTAGGGCCCCATGTACTAACATTGACCACAACATTCAAGTAGTATTGGAAGTTCGTCCATAAGCTAGAGTCCCATGTGTAAGCACAATTCTTAACATTGAAGTGGCTCAAGAAGTTTGTCTATAAACTGAAGTCCCACTTTGAGGTGCTCACGAAGAAGCTAGTCTGATGACTCTTGAGCTTGATTAATCACTGAGCATTGTGCCCAAATCCCCAACATGGTCATGTGGATACAAAGAACAAGAATTGTCCTTACCTAGAAGGTTGTCCACATCACTATAAAAGGTTGGTTGTGGATTTGGAAGGAACACCACCATTGGAATTGGAAATTGGTATAACTTGCATTTGACTTTCCCTAGTGATGTTCTCAAAATAATTTGGTAGTACAACCATAAAAAAGAGGTTGGAAGTTGTTTTTTTCTTTCAAAAATAACCGTTGCCTATGTATCAATCATTAAAAACATCCTCTAAATCATATTAGGAAGGTATGCCTCTTGTGTAATCCTCCTCCATATGTCTCCAAAGTTCCAATCTTCATATTGTTTCATAGGCTTCATGTAGTTTTTGTCCTCTATGCTCCATACAAAGTCGAAATGTATAATCATTGTTTGAAATGCTCTTTATAATCCATAACAAGTTCAAGTAAACTTACGTGAGAGGCTTTCTATACATAGTTTGCATTTTCCACATACTTTGCAAACAACAATGGATATTCCTCCATTATGGGGACTAATATATTCCTGTAGAATGCCATAAGCTAATTATAGATATGAGAGAGAGTTTTGAGGGTATAAATTTCTAAAAGTTATGGTGCATTGAATATTGAGTAGAAATGTATTATATCATATACCAAATTGAAGCTCCCAAAATCTTTGTTGGAAATACAAAGCGGGGTGAATCAATATTTCTCTTCAATTAGTATATTTTTAATTTCACAAAGTATTACTTATCATTGTCATCATATAAACATAAACATTCATCACATCAGTACATTACACCATTCAACAATGTACAAACATTAAGACAATAGACAACATATTTTTAGGTGGAAACTTTATCGGGAGAAAAACCACTGAATGTTTCTTAATATGTTTTTAAAAAAATTACATCAATTAGGAAGCTCTAACTTCCAAGATTTTCAACTTCCACTGAGGGAGGCTCCAACCCCCTAGTTTACAGGCTCCAACTTGAAGGATGCTCTAGCACCCCGATTTACCACCTCCAACTGGAAGGATGTTCTGACGCCCTAATTTACAGGCTCTGACCTGAAGGATGCTCTACACCTTGTGCAAGCTTCAATTTGTCTTAGCACAACCTTCTTGCCCTGAAGAATTCTCAGGCTCCAACCTAAATGAGACTCCATTCTCTTGCCTTGCACCACCCTGCCACCCTGCTCAACCGACTGACCACGTTTCACAATTTTTAAACTGGACTCTCCTATGCTCAATATCAAGATAAAACAATTGCAATACAATCAATTATGCTTCTACACAACATAACAAACCCTAGATGCTAAAAACAAATATGCTTATGCTTATTATGTTCAACATCGAACCTTAACAACTTTCATCAATAACTAATTCACTGCTTCTCCTTGCATATTAGCCTAGTAATCTGTACTCTTAGCAATATCCTCTTAACATAAATACTTCTGCCAAAAACCTTGTCTCAATATGCACATGTCTCTGTCGACATTATACATATTCAACAAATCCTCAATAGTTCATTATAGTCAACAAAGTCGAATCTAGGCTAACATCAAATGTTATAATCCTTGCTCATTACAACCTCTGCTTGGGATACTCTTTTTCAAACCTTGGTATTTTTTGTGTTGGCAGAAACACTAGCGACCTAGCCAATATTCAACATCTCATAACGTATTTTCTATAACAACATTATATAGGCAACCTTTCTCAACTATCTAAGATGTTAAGTGTCATCATACACACGCTAATAATTTTTTCATTCCTCCAACAATATCAATGACTAGTCATCAACTTTCCAAGCCCTAACATCAAGTTAAAATGCATCATCCTCCTCAAAATTTTGTCATCCTTAACATATTAACCACATTTCTTTCACTGTAGAACTGATCCCGATGTTTGCAACTGTTAAAGATGAAGTTGAATTACTTTTGCCTTGAAACCGTTGAAGATGAACCCCTATCACTGTTCAAAGATGTCTACAATTATTGTGAAGTGATGATGGTACCTAACATGTGTTACTACCTTTAAGAATACCATTTTTTGCAAAGCAAAGAATGCAAGTCTATCCAACAATGATAATCTTAAAGTATTACTCAATGGTTTGCAAATATGAATGGTTGCCACTGTGATACCGACCCACTAATCTTGCTACAGGAAACACATACAACTCTACTTCAAACAAATGCACAAAAGAGTCATTAGCGGAATATTGAGGTTTAAAATGGGCCTCCTAAGGAAATTATAAAATAATAGCGGAAATAATAAAATAATATTATATTACATCATCAAATTTTAGAGGGAAAAAAGAAAAACTATTTTTTTTTAACTCATATTTTCAACTTATCTCCCTATGACTTTATTCAAATTTCGAACATAAACACTCGTTAAATGTAAAATTTGATTCTTCATCCAAGGAGTACCCATGTTGCATACTTTCGATGGAGCCTACTACATGAAAAATGTGATTGCAATCACGTTTTTTCATGTATTTCTCATTTTTGGTATAACAGGGTCCATCGAAAGTATGCAATATGGGTATTTCTTGGATAAAGAATTAAATTTTGCATCCAACGAGTACTCGTGCTCGAAATTTTAGTAAAAGCTTAAGGAGATAAGTTGAAAATACGACTTGAAAAAGTAGTTTTATTATTTCATTATTTTTTAATCTTTTTACTTTTTTTATTCAAAAAATGGTGAACTATCCCCATGGTTGACATCATCATCTTGAATCCTATTGGTTCTTATAAAATTTATTTTGGTTGTACATTTTTCTTAGGAGGCCCATTTTAGACCTCAAAATTCCCCTAATGACTTGGGTAGTATACTTGGATTAATTAAGTATAAAGATTCTCTGAGACTTATCTCTAAATTCTAGTTAGGGTATTCCTTTTAGCCTAAATGCTTGGAATCATGTCACGTTATCAAGGTCTTAATGGATATTTTTCTGTGTCCACCAGTTAACACATTTGTTGTTAATTTTCGAAACACATATCAAGAACAAGAGGTTGCAAACATGCTTCAGTACCTTCAGATAAATTCCCACCCCACCTTGTGACAACTTAGATCCACCAAAAGTGATCAACCAATATAGTCCTCACACACTACTAATTTGTCAATAGAGAGGCTGAAAAGAGGCTACCCAATTTGCGCTGATGGAATGATCTTCAAGAATGCTGCTATGCACTAAAACTTTAGACATATCAACCCTTGAATTTTCAATATTACAGATCAGTGAATGTACTCACTTATAGACTAGCAAGAGCCTATAATGGCCTTGGCTCAAAAGGTGTTGATGAATTAACTGTTTCAAAGCTCGAATTTTGAGTATAAGACAATGACTGGAGAGTCAAAATTATTCCTTCGGTGCGGGTTAATTGCCACAATCTTGCTCCAAATAGGTGTGTTGAGTTTCCTTTTGGATCTCTGGTTAGGGTTCTTAAATTTCACACCAGATTAGTCACAGTTCGACCTATGAACCATAGAAAAGAGCCACACAAATATGCTTAGACTTTGCTTGAAGGTTTAGTTTCTGAACAACATTTTAGTAGTCACCATGAGAGATTGTTCCAGCATGGAAGAAGACTTAGACGTTGTTCCATGAATATTCAAATGTCACTTTTTCAAATTTTAAGAGGGCTGAGAGGGTTATTCTTGTGCTAAGATGATGCCAAGTCTTTCTTCAATTTGCTGCTAGAACGATGCTAATATTGATGCCCAATACCATGCCTTAGAAGCTCCGTTGCTTCAGTACACAATCCAGATCATTTTCAGAGTTTCATAGGATAAAAAAACCCTCGGTTCAGACAGAGTTTAGACTTCGTGGCCTGGTTCAGATCAAGTCCTAATAGGGCTGTAGATGTCTGAAGAACATACCTCAAAATGCATAAAACGAAGTCCTTTAGGTTTGCCTTTAAAAGGCTGAAATTTCCTTTTCAACAATCCTTTCAAGCAATAACGAAACCCTTATTTTCCCACAATGAAAACCTTTACCCCAAACAAAAATTATGAGAGAGATGAAATCAGATGCTAGGTTGCAACAAAGAGTTTTAGACATTAAGACGTTTCTTTGCTCCACAGGGCCAATATCTTTTAGAGGAGAATGTGAGTTGCTTTGATGATCATTGGAAGACAAATGCTCCTCAATGAAGGGGTAGGCCGACCTTAAATTATGAGGGAAAATGAAAATTTGCCATTCAAAATTATTGGAGCGAAAAACCCCACATAAAATAGGGCCAACTTTGATTTTGATTTTAATTCAAATTTTGATGCCCTTAACGAGATATCTTAGCCACAAATATTTAATTTGATTTTTAGTAAGAAGACCTCTTTGACTTGATGATTTTGCTAGCTAATAATAAATTGCCACATCAACCATTTGTTGGGGTTTTTGACCACGAGGCGCGGGCATCAACTTCAAACAAGCATATCTTTCAAATTGTGAGGATTCTCATGACGAGTCACATACTATCGAAATCTTCATGACGAGGAGAAGCCAATAAATATGGTCTCCAAAGTAAATGCATTGGTTTTCATCTTCAAAAGCTTCAACAAGTACAATGATTCTAGGGCTTCTTGCCCTTTGGAGCTTTCAATTGATGCAAACTAGACAAATATTAAGAGCATTCAAAGAACCGATGTTAGCATCAATGACAACAACATTCAAAAATCTCCCTCTTTGTCATCGATGGCAACACATACTCCCCATGCGTTCATTGGTCCCCTTAACTCCATGCCTCTGATATTCTTTTCTTGATTTCTCTCCTCCTTTGACATCAATGGCAAAGGGTTACCCCCCTGATGAAATGCCTTTCTCTAACTTCCTGCAATACACCTTTCTTTTTCTCACAATTTCTCCCCTTGATATGCTATGCTTCTCATGGCTTGCCATGACTGACCTTTTGCAATCCTGCTTCTCCACAAATCTATCCATAATACTATTCTCACTTCTTTGTATCTCCCATCTGTCAAACTATCAAAAGATAGATCTTCAAAAGTGCAACCTCTGCTACATTGACTCCCCCTCTTCAAAATTCACAGGACAGGGAGTCATCAAACTTGGTCATTTAGAATAATACATTAACCTGTGTTGCTTCAGGATCATCATCTTGAATCTCGATTTCTTCTTTACCTGTAGATTCATCATTATTTTGTGTCTTTTCAACTCCTGAAGGAATGATCTCAAGGATTTCTTCATTTACCTGTTCTTATTTTTCTTGTTTTCTTTTCCAACCATTCTTGTTCCTCAAATTGGTGTTTTCTCTCAAGAAATACTTCATCATGCTTCTGCAATCACGAGCTAAATGTCCATATTTGTGGCATTTGAAGCATTCCACATGGTACCTGAATGATGGTGCAACTCAGTATCTGCCTTATGTTCTTGCAAACTTGCTTCTTGGGTATTGATAACCATTCATGTCATAAGATTTGCAATTCCTAGCCATGTGCCCAAAGCTAGTACATGAATAGCAATAACTAAAAAATATGCTAGAGTACTTGGATGGGGGCATTCTTCTTGGTGGTACACCTCTTTTGTTAAATTCATCTGGAGTCCTTTCTACTACGAGTAGCTGATTCCACTTTTTTTTAATTCTCTTTTGAAAGCATGTGATCTTCTCTTATGACGGAACCCTTGATGACACTTACACATCTTGACTGCTTTGCTTCCTAATCCAGACTTATCGTCACATGGTCTTTGACTGCTAATATTCTCATCCAATACTTTGGAATGGTTCGCAAAGTTCTGTTGGACATTCCCTTTCCGCACTTCCTTTCGTAGAGAGACTATCTCTACTTCTAGAACTTCCCTTGCCTTGTTGCTTTCTTCCAGTTCTCTTTTGAGTGAATCTCCAATTTTTTTGGCTTCTTCCAACTGTACCTTAAGATTGATAATGATGTTTAATGATTCTTTAGTCTTTTTATTGAGGCTTTTGACATGTCCCTTCAACTCTTTTAGCTTAACTTATGGTCTTTAGACATTTCCCCTTTCAACCTTGAGATCCTTTATAACTCTGACAATCTCCTTTTCAAAATTAACCTCGTCTTCCTCTTCTTCATCATGTTCTTCCTCTTTATGAGTTGCCTTCCTGTTATCCTTTGACATGAATAAAACTCTTATAGTGTCATTTTCGTCATCACTGTCACTCTTCTTTAGATGAGGAGTTGTCTTGTTTTGAATAAAACCTTTTCTTAAAAGCTTTCCTTTTTCCTTTCTTCTTGTAATTTCTTTGATTCTTCTTCACTTTCTTGGGAGCTTTTTCTTCATCATTTGAGTTCCTGTGAGGACACTTAGCAACCAAATGACCAATCTCACCACAATTGAAACAAATTAAGCGGATCTTACCTTTGAATTTACATGTACCTCTTTTCATCTTTCTAATAAAGTTGGCAACTTGTTCATTTGAAATTTTGTCATCGCAACAACTAGAGCTTGGCTTCTATTGTTGTTTGTTTTTCCTGCTCTTCTTGGATGTTGTGAAGGCTACTTTTCTGTTGGATGGAATTTCTTGTTCCATTATCATTTTGTAAGTTGTGCATTAGAGAAATTTGAGGTCTAAAATGGGCCTCCTAAGCAATGTTATCAAAACTGAACCAGAAAACCTTGTGGACTGGAAACCGGAAAAAAACCGGTTTACTAAAAACACATAAAATATTCATATTTTAAAGAAAACGCACACACACACACACACATATATATATTCATGTGCATCCATATGAATCCAAACCATTTAAACACAAAGGTCTCATTTATATAGAAAGTAATAGTGCATATAACCAAAATAACACTTAGTGCAAAACATCACTGAACCAAAAATGTTACAAACATCAAGAATCAGACTCTAAAAGGAATTTATAGTCCAAAATAACATGATAGATCATAGTATTACACTACAACCTACAATACTACAAGCTACAACTACAAAAAATCAATGATCAAATCATCAATTATTATTAGAATCACCATCCGATTTTTGATCATCCTCCTCATTGTCATTTAAAGAATGAGTAACATCCAAGTCTGCAATGGGATTATGGCTTGATTCCCCTGGCCCTAAAGCAACTACTGATGCTTCTGATATATCTTCATCTGCATCCTACATAGGTGGGCCCAATTCCAGCCAAGAAATGCATTCATTGTCAAATGTTGGTGCTTGACTCTCCACAAACCATTTTGATGTTGGATCAAAGTCACCCAAGGCAATGTTGCTTGATTCAAGGGTTTTATTAAACTATTGGTTGTGCCTCAACCTAAGGTTGTATTGAACAAAAACCATGTCAATTAATTGCTTTTGCTCGAAATGGTTCCTCTTCTTAGTGTGTATATGTTCGAACACACTCTCCAAAAACTCCAAGACTCCAATCAAATCTTCAAAAATTATCCTTCAGAATAAACTTGGAAAAAAGTCTCTGAATTCTCCTCACCGAACTCAACTCAAAAATTGCAAGAGACTCGAATGAATAGTGTGAGTGAAATAGAGGGGGTGGGGGTGTTTAAATAGATTTAGAGGGGGGGAGGCGGCGTTAGAGTAGAGTTAGAAACTAGTCAAAAAATAGTTTGGGGACCTTGTGAACCAGTGGAAGTGGTCTTCGAACTAGTGTTTTTTGGTTCGGAGGGTCAGTGCAGACCAATTTTGCCCCTAAATTGGTCAAACCAGCCGGTTCCGATAACACTTCTCCTAAGGAATAATATAAAATAATAGTGGAAATAATAAAATAATATTAGATTACATCATCAAATTTTAGAGGGAAAAAAACTATTTTTTCAACTTATCTCCCTATGGTATTCCTCAAATTTGGAAGAGACTCGTTAGATGCAAAATTTAATTCCTCATCCAAAGAGTACCCATGTTGCCTACTTTTGATGGACTCAGCTAGAAGAAAAACGAGAAATACGTGAAAAATGTGATTGCAATCACATTTTTCATATATTTCTCATTTTTCGTGTAGCAACATCCATCGAAAGTATGCAACATGGGTATTCCTTGGATGATAAATTAATTTTTTCATCTAATGAGTGCACCCACTCAAAATTTGTGTAAAACCATAGGGAGATAAGTTGAAAAGTAGTTTTTATTTTTTTTACCTTTTTACTTTTTGACTCCAAAAATGGTGAATCATCCCCCATGGTTGACATCATCATCTTGAATCCTATTGGTTCTTATAAAGTTTATTTTGATTGTAAATTTTTGTTTTGAGACCCATTTTTGACCTCAAAATTTCTCTAATGAGTATTCCATGCAACTCGTCCATGTTGACCTCTTCTAAATCCTCTATTTCTTTGTGTACCGAGACTTTAACATCAAATCTATTGGAAGTGATCTTAGTACCTTTCAATCAATTACTTTGTTCTCCATTGCTTCTCCTGGTCCTTCTATGGCATTGACTACTTCAATAACCCAGAGAAAATAAGCTGCAATATTTTCATCTTCATTCATTTTTAGCTGCTCAATTTTTCCTCAATAGGTTAGGAGCTTGGCTTCCTTGACCTTCTTGTCCCTTTCATATATATTTTGGAGCTTGCCCCAAACTTCTTTCACTGATTTTCATTGCATCACTTTAACATATACTAATTCTGTTAAACCATTTAAAATAACACTCATAACTTTAACATTACTGTCATAAAGATTTTTACCTACATCATCTATTGGAGGTGTTGAGGGTTCTGTGTATCCAGTCTTCATAGATTTCCATACATCATATCCTTGTGCTTTCACATATGCTTTCATCCTTCCACTCCAAAGTGCATTGTTATGTCCATTAAATACTGGAACTCTAGACTTTGTGCACTCCATGATCTCCCTTCAAGTGGTTAAAATGCTTGTGAAGGGACCTATCTAAATATTGAAAAGGGGGTGAATTTAAACTTCATAGAGCATTATTTATCATTATGACCATATAAAAATAAACATTCATCACATCAATAAACAATACCATTCAACAATGCAAAAACATCAAGATAGGAGATAACATATTTTTAGGTGTAAACCCTTCCGGGAGAGAAACCACTGAATTATTTTTAATATTTGTCTTCAAAATATTTACATCAATTAGGAAGCTCCAACTTTCAAAATTTTTAGCTCCAATTGAAGGAGGCTCCAACCCCTGGTTTACATGCCCCAACTTGAAGGACACTCCAACGCTTGGGTTTACAAGCTCCAATTGGAAGGACACTCCAACACCCTAGTTAAAAGGCTCCAACCCGAAGGATGCTCCAACACCCTATTTACTAGCTCCAACTAGAAGGACGTTCCAACGCCCTGTGCAGACTCCAACCTACCCTAGCACCACCATATTGCCATGAATTATTCTTAGGCTTCGACTTGAAGGAGACTCCACTCTCTTGCCTTGCACAACCCTGTCACACTGTTTAGCTGATGGACCACATTTCACAATTTCAGATTGGATCCATCTGTGCCTAATATTAAGATAAAAAACCTACAATACAATGAATTCTGCTTCTACACAAGGTAACAAACCCTAGCTGCTAAAAAAATTCTGCTTCTGCTTATTATGTTCAACATTAAGCCCTAGAAACTTCCATCAATAGCCAATTCACTTCTTCTCCCTGCATATTATCCTCTTAACATAAATACTTCTACCAAAAACCCTATCTCAATATTCACGTCTCTGTTGGCATTATACATAGCCAACAAATCCTAAACAATTCATTACACTCATCAAAGTCAAATCTAAGTTGGCATCAAATGTTATAATCTCTACTCATATACAACCTTTGCTTGGGACATTCTTTTTCAAACCTTGGTATCTTTTGTCTAGGTAGAAACCCTAGCAACCTAGACAACATTCAACATCTCTTAATGTATTTGATGCAACAACATCGTACATGCAACCTTTCTCAGTTACCTAATATGTTAGCACCATTATACAGATAAGTGAATAATTTTTCAGTCCTCCAACAATTTCAACATCTAGTCATCAACTTTCCAAACCCTAACATCAAGTTCAAATGAATCCTCCTCAAAATTCCGTCATCCTTAACATATTAACCACACTACTTTTACTATAGAACTGATCTTAGTCTTTGCAACTGTTAAAGATGAAGATGAATTACCTCTGCCTTGAAACTACTGAAGATGAACCTTTGTCACTATTCAGAGATGTCTGCAGTTATTGTGAAGTGATGATGGTACCTAACATGTGTTACTAGCTTTAAGAATATCATATTTTGCAAAGAAAAGAATGCTAGTCTATCCAACAATGATAGTCTTAAAGTATTACTCAATGATTTGAAAATATGAATGACTCCACTGTGATACTGACCCATTGATCTTACTACAGGAAACACATACAACTCTACTTCAATCAAATGCACAAAACAATACCTAGGTAGTAGACTTATATTAATTAAGTATAAAGATTCTTTGAGACTTATCTCTAAATTAAGGTTTAAGGGTATTCCTTTCAGCGTAAATGCTTGGACTCATGTCATAGTGTCAAGGTATTAATGGATATTTTTCAGTGTCCACCAGTTAACACATCTATTGTTACTTTTCAACGTACAGATTAGGAACAAGAGTTTGCAAACATGCTTCAGGGTCTTCAGATAAATTCACACCTTGTAACAACTTGGATCCACCAATAGTCATCAACCAATAGAGGGGTGTCGAAAAGAGGCTCCCCAATTTGTGGTGAGGGAGTGATCTTCAAGAATGCTTCTAAGGACCAAAACTTTAGTCATATCAACCCTTGAATTTTCAATATTACAGATCAAAGAACATACTAACTTTAAAATAATGAGATCTTAGAATGGCCTTAGCTCAAAATGTATTGACAAATTAATTGTTTCAAAGCTTGAATATGAGTATAAGACAATGATAATAGAGCTTAAATTATTCCTTAGGTGTGAGTTAATCTCCACAAATATTGATCCATATAGGTGTGTCGAGTTTCCTTTTGGATCACTGGTTAGGGTTCTTATTCAGTCACATCTTGACCTAAGAACCATAGAAAAGAGTCGCACAAGTATACTTAGACTTTGTTTAAAACAATGTAAACTTTGAAATGGGAATTATAAACTCAAAACAGAAACTCTAGCAAAAAAAAAAAAAAGACATGAAAAACAATGCTAAAAACGAAAGTGTTGATGTTTTAAAAATGGCAGTGAAAACCAATTTTTCGTGCAAAAATTGTGCAAAAAACTCCTTGGAAACGAAAAGTGTTGATGCTTGAATAACATTTTTTTTTCCTAGGATAAATTTTCAACATTTTGAAATAATGGTGTAAAAGATTTTATCACGACTCCGAAAAACATTAAAATTTCAAAAGAATAATGAAAAAACAAAAATTAAAAACAATGAAAAATAATAATAATAATAACAAAACTTAAATAAAAATATATATTAAAAACAAAACATAAAATAAAATAATTAAAAAAAAAAACAAAAAACAAAAAAAATCAAATATATAAAAAAAGACGAAAAAGAAAATATTAACAAAAAAAAAATCAATCAAAAAAATGTTTGAAAAAAAAAACCTATAAAGATAAAATTAAAAATACTAAAAAAAAATAAAAATAAAAATATAAATAAATAAATAATAAGAAAAACATATTTGCAGAAAAACATAAAAAATGTAAAAATAAAAATATCTCGTAAACCATAAAAAAAAATTGGAATTAAAAAAAAAACAAAATTATTAAATAAAAATACAAAAGTTTAAAAAACCATTAATATATATATATATATAGACAATTATGTCATGATAAGAGAAGAAGAATAGGAAGAGCGAAGATGAACCCTACATGCAGAGCCGCCGCCTCCTCGCCTTCGGCCGCCGTCCGGCCTCTGGAAGGCTCTGTTGATGCAGGGGAAATGCGATATATTCAAGGACCTCCGCTCCAGTGCATTGATGATACGCCAGGTCTCCATGACATTCTGAAAGCAACCCTCCATCTCCACTGCGTCGCCTTCGGCCCTGAAGATGCCAGATCTGGATCTTTTACGGCCGCATCTCGTGCCAGCTGCCTCCTACAGAATGCAGAGGCGGCGACTGAGAAAGAGGACGCAGATCTTTCTCTTGTTTCTCCTCAAACCTCTGTAGAATGCATGAAAATCTGCCTCCTGCAGAATGCAGAGGCGGCGACTGAGAAAGAGGACGCAGATCTTTCTCTTGTTTCACCAATGGACGAACCCGCGTACACAGAAGGCAGCCTGCCTAAAGAAGCCAATGTTGTTTCAGAAATTTCATATTCGGATACCCTTCACAGTGCGAACCTGAAATCGAGTTCTCTGTCAGAATCTACGGCACGAAAGAACTCCTTTGCATCGGATCTGGGCTGGAATGAAAGCTACCATTGGCAGAAACCTTTTTCTCCTCCTCTGCCTCCAGGGCGTCAAGAGTTAGGAGACCCTACAGCCTCTGGCCCTGTGCTGCTTCAGAATGTTTCTGGAAAAAAGTTCTCTGCCCCCTTTCAGGTTCAAATCACACAGATCTCAGGCAAAACCATTATGCAATGGGTACACCCTTCAGATCTGGTGCAGAACCTCAAAGCAAATCTGGAGCACAGACTTGGGATCCCCACAGCCCTACAGAGACTTATTTTCCAAGGTAAACAGCTCGACGATCCTCTTCCTCTCTCTTTTTACAGCATAAAAATCAACAGTTCTTTAGTGTTTTCCTTTCGCTTGAGAGGTGGAGCTGCAGGGCAATCCTCTTCTGCTCCTCCATTCTCCTACAAAGATGCAGTCCGCTCTGAGATACCTGCAACCCCGGAACCTCCTAAACCTAAGCCTTTTTTGGTGGACAAATTGGAGGAGGTTCCCTCTGTTGAGATCTCCTACTCTGATCTTGCAGACGACACCCAAAAATTTGCTGAAAGGGCCATCATCTGCAGATTCAATGGGCTATGGCCACGCTCAAAGGATCTTTATGACTGGATCAATGACAACTGGACTGATCGTTGCAAGGTTCATTTCTATGCAAAGGGATATTTCATAGTGTTGTTCGATAACCCCGAGCACTACAAAAAGGCCTTAGAAGAAGGCCCTTGGTTCATGGGTTCAGCAGGCCTCTTCTTAACTCCATGGTTCCCAGACTTTGACCCAGCTTCTGCAGTCTTCACTAAAGCCCCTGTATGGATCAGACTTCCAAATCTCCCAATTCACATGTGGCGCACATAAGTATACATGCAAATAAGCAACGCCTTGGGCTGCTTTTTAATGGGAGATTACAAGAGGGAACGACAAGGTCTCTATACATATGCTAGAGTATGTGTGGAGCTAGATTTAAGGAAGGGATTGCCAGAGCAAATCAAACTCAAGATCAATGACTCGGTTTGGACCCAGTTTCTAGATTACGAAAACACGGCCTTCCGATGCCGCCATTGTCACCTAACAGGGCACCTGCAGAACTCATGCCCATCGCTGACAGCAAGAATGAAAAAGGGCATCTTCGCAAAATCCAAACCCAAGCGTTGGACTCCCTGTCCACCGCCACCAGCTGGGAGCTCTAGCTCCCCAAGTAAGGAGGATGAGGAAAGTGATTCAGATCCGGACCAGGCGCCTCAGCCGATGGTTCCGCCCACGGAAACTGAGGGGTACACCCATGTCACAACAATCTCTCAGAAACGCGCCCATGAGACTTCCTCCTCTGAATCTGAAAAGGAGTTCCCGAAGATAGAGAATTCCAGTCTTCAAGTGGTTCTAGCTCATTCTCCCCATGAGGGCTGGACAAAAGTCAACAAAAAGAAAGGGAAAAAACACTGTGTTGAAGTTTCTGCCCCTGTGGGGTAAAAGTCAGTTAGTCAGTCTTTACTCTCAAATTACTTGATGTAGCTGTGAGATTGATTCCTTCCTCCGGGACCGAGGTTGATGGCTCCATCATTTCCGGTCTGCCGGTCTCTTGCTTCTCTTGATTGTACTATATTTTACTTAATAGAATTAGTCTTTACCGATAAAAATAAATAAATAAATAAATAATATATATATATATATATATATATATATATATATATATATATATATATATATATATATATATATATATATATATATATATATATATATATATATATATATATATATATATATATATATATATATATATATTCAAACTTACCCAAAAAAAAAATTGCGCCCCCATGGGCGGCCAAGCGTCGATTGGACTACTGTCGCCCGACCGTCTATGGGGGCGCAACCCTGGGCGACGGAGCTGCACCATTGCCGCCACTTGTGGGGGCGAGGTTCGTGCAGCCACGCTGCTTAGGGCTTCACCCCCACGGGCTGTGGGAGTTCGATTCCCAAAATCGGACTGCCACTGTCCGAATGCTCATGGGGGCGCGAATTTTTTTTTACAAGTTTGAAATATATATATATATATATATATATTGTTTTATTTAAATTCGAGTATTTTTTGTTTTTTAGGTTTTTTTTTTTTTTTAAATATTTTTAATCTATTTTTCTAGTTTGTTTGTTTGTTTTGTTTTTTGTTTTTTACATTTTTGTGTCTTTATATATATATATATAAATAAGAATCACAAAGCCATATAACCATATGCACAACAAATTAACACACAAAAATTAAACTGGCGGAAAAGGCAGAGAGCCATCATGTGGTCTCTAATGTTCATGTAATTCACATTATTCAAACAATTTAATAATACATTTAAATACATGAGTAAGTGGTCTTAAGATAGTGCGTCTATCTTAGACTCACTTGGTTGAGACAATTTCTCAACTTACACACTAATTTAAGAGAGCTAGTTGGAGAGAATCTCTCATCCAAACTAGACTCCTTAGTTTGAGGAATTCTCATGATTTTATTTATTTAATTTAATAGTTGGATTTATTATTGATTTTTAAGAGAGTGAGGCTAACATTCTCCTCCTCAATGATAAATCCAAAACGAATAAGGAACCAGCTTCCAAGTTCTCAAGTTGATCCTCAAAAAACATTTGCCTAAAAAACCGCCAAAGCTAGATGTTGAAGAAACTACAATATGAAGAGACCATGAGTCAGCTGCGTGACTGATTCATCTTTGAATGTCACTTGAAAAATCCATCATGTGCCAAGCCACAAAAGGATCCTACTGTCCTTTGCTTGAAAAAAAGATCTGGCATCCGGTGTCCATTGACACAATTTGATGAACGTCCATTGACGTATTTGCTACTGATGATCACCCACTGGCTAATGAAGATGCCCACTGGCTGCTTCGCTGATGTTGTTAAGACTTTCAGTCTGAAAACCACTTATCAATTTCATTGACATTTTCCCCCCTTTGTCAACTGAAAGGAGAGGCAATCTTCTCGAAAATGTATCTGAACTCCCCCCTATAGGTGGAGTATTTCACTGGTGTACTCCCCTGTTTAACTGCACGAGAGTACCATCTTCATTTGACTGTGGGCTGCAAGATGTGTGAGTGAATCCGATTGTAAAACTTAGACATTAGACAATCTTCTCGCTGTGGATGACCATTCCCAGGGATCAATCCATGAATAGTTTATCTTCAATTTAGCTGACTGTCATTGGTTGCAGCAGTTCTCTGATGTATGATTTGACTTTCCACGATGGCTACAAGGATGAAGATCAAAACATTGATTTTCCAGATGACCGGTTCTTTGACAATGAGAACATTTCGGTTTGTCTGCAACTCGAGTTTGTGTGCATTTCTGTTTTTCTACAACTTCAGTTTGTATGCATGGACGTCAGTTTGCAAGTTGTTGAGAACTTGCTGAGGTGATTTATTCAAGTAATTTTGCATTGACGAATTGAATGGGCTTTGAATAATCAGGGATATGTAAGTTGTCGTTATCTTTGACATATCCTAAGCTGCGTCAATTTCGATTACTTTGAATTTCTTCTGATGGCTTGATGAAGGGTTTGGAAGAAAGTTGAATTGGAACAACTTCAACACTTGAATCTAGTTAGATGAATGAAGTCGAATGATCAGCTGTCTCTGGATTGGTAAAAGACTTGGAAGCAACACGCTTCTCTTGCAACTCATTTCTCTACAGTTGCGACTCCAGTTGAAGGAACTTAATTGTTTCATGTGCATGTTGAATATGCACTTGAATGTTAGCGAGAGTGGTTTTGTTGATTTGTACCATGTCTTCAGCAGTTGAGAGGATCAAATTGTTAAAAATCTTTAACAACTGAATGCTTTTCACCATGTGAACTTATTGGAATTCACGCTCGCTTGCTTTTAATACTTGTTGGATTTGTAGAACTCGCTCGCTTGATGTTTGATTGATTGTTGCAAGCTCGCTTGAACTTGTTTTAACAATTGATTGTTTGAACTCACACTCTTGAGTGATCAAAACAAGGGTGTTGAATATTGTCGAAAATGTACCCAGATGATAAATGTTCAAGTTCAATCTTGATGACTCAGTTGAAGACTTACTTGACTTAATGTATTCATCTTATCAATTCAAATTAGGGTGTCGGTTACAACCGAGAATGCACCTGTACAATTCAGTTAAAAAATGTTTGTTTGCAAGTGATACAAAAAGTGTTGATGATGTTGATGTTGTCTTGGCTTGAAATGTTTGATTTTGTAGCATCCTTAACTTGATTGCTTTGATTACATGATGTGAAATGTGCTTGCTTAGAAGATCATCTTATCAAGTTGATGATGTGACGCTTAGTGCTTTTGTACTTAAGCTTGATTACAGAAGTTTGATTAAGCGTTATTATGCTTAAGATTGCTTATGTGCACGTAGTTGTTTAAGCATAATACAAAGAGAGCATTTTGAGAATTTGAATACAAGTCATGCACACACATTCATTACACACGGTGTACCTAACATCCCCTTATTAAATTTCGGGTGGATCTAGGACACAAGCACCACAAAAAAGATATGTTTTTATTAAGTAGTGAATTACATCAACCTTCACATTCACAACATCGTGAATGAAATTCTTCAAACAATGAGAATGCCAAGCTTACAAATGCTTGAAGCAACTTGTCTTCAAAAACTTCCTGCACTGACTCAATCGCTCTCAAAGTAAAAAATTACTTTGGATTACAATAATGACTTTCACTTTCACTCCCAATATTACAAAAGAATAATTTCACTTTAACACTGCACAAAAAAATTAATATTTTCTTCTCATACAAAATGGTAGCAAACCTTATCTCTTCCAACAATTT
Organism: Pinus tabuliformis; assembly: GCA_031772625.1. NCBI lineage: Eukaryota > Viridiplantae > Streptophyta > Pinopsida > Pinales > Pinaceae > Pinus > Pinus tabuliformis. The sequence continues at coordinate 143,830,277 of CM062810.1, forward strand.
ACCCTTTCACTAAAATTTAAATTAAGTGGAACTTTCATCCTTATAACTCCAAATATAAAAAAATTATTTTATTCACAAAAAAACTTTAAAGTAACAAAAAGCTTTCAAACTAGGAAATTCAAGTCAAGTGATTCCCCCTAAACCGCATCTTCATACAACTTTGCTTTCCATAGGCATTCAAACAAGCCCGAAATTTTCAGACACAGATTGCCTAGTTTTCTCAAATGGTGTTTCTCCTCTTCTTCCAATCTTGGATAATGAAAACACTCCAGCACTGAACAAATGGTAAATCAAGCAACAACTGACACAATCAATCCACAGCCAATCCTTCATCTTCACTGTTGTTGCCAAACACAAAAAACCACTCCTTTGATTTCACATCCAACCAATCCTCAACCAAATCAAGCAAACCCTCAGTGAAGAAATTCTAGCGAAGCCAAAGATCCCAAGGCTGATCCATCAAATAAATGTTTACGGAGCATGATGGGAGCCATTGATACAAAACTAGGATTATATTTTGACGTGAAATAGCCTTCCGCTTAAGAAATTTCAGAGATTCTAGATCTGATGACTCTGTAACTTGTACAGTGAGAAATTTGAAGATCATGTGGAAAAATCGATGGGGTTGTTGGGGTTTTGAAAGCTTCTATCAACGGCTCCAGGGTTTCAGGAAATTCGAGGGTCATGTGAAGCGGGCTCTAGAAGAAGCCTGTAAGGATTGTGAAAGTGTCAAGAAGCCTTTTGTTTGGGCCTTCAATTTGCAGGTCCCTAGTAGTACGCTCTCTCTCCAAGCACTTCCTTTGGAGAGACTAGAGAAATTACAGAATTTCATCTCAGTTGCTCAGTTTCGACCAGAGAAGGCCCATGGTATTCAACTAGAGGCTAGACCAGGCTTCAAGGGGAGAGAAGCGTTTAAAGGAGGAGGAGTAGCGTACTCAGAGGTTGGCCAGTAACATTGCAAAAGATGTTAGGAAGTTCTGGATGAATATTAAAAAACTGGAGCTTTATAAGCACCCGCAGGAGACTGAAGAAAGAAAGAATCGAGAGCGCGACAAACAATTGGATTTTCTTTTGGGGCAAACAGAAAAGTACTTAACATTGCTTGCAGAGAATTTTGTCGACTTATCTGCATCCCAAGAATGGAAATCACAACTCTGATTGAAATCATGTCCAATAAAACCTAGCAATGAAGTGTCTGACCATCAGGACATCGAAGCAGGTTTTAACTTCACTGCCAATCTGACGGCTTCTAGCCGAAGAGGAAAGCCAAAAACAATTTCAATTTTCAATCTCAACAAAACGTTTGACATCTATGAGCACATAAGCCCCTTAATTCTCGCTCCCTTAGCTCCACATGCGAGTATCTTCAGAGATCTATTGATATATACACTATATATAACGACAAACAGGCCGAGACAGAGTTCTACAATGTTAGTACAACGGGGTCAATCGAATAAGATAACTTTCATATTGGTTGGGAGAATGAACGCTACTACAGAAATAAACCAAATAAAGGACGTGGTGCTGGATCCTGAAACTGGTGTCTCCGTTCGTTTCTACCTCCCTCGTTTCGAGGTTACAGATAAAAAACAAGAATTTTGATCATTCTATACTTTCACGAAGGGGGTCTCTGCATTGGATCAGTTGCCTCTCTAGTTCATGTAATTCACATTATTCAAAAAAATTAATAATACATTTAAATACATGAGTAAGTGGTCTTAAGATAGTGCGTCTATCTTAGACTCACTTGGTTGAGACAATTTCTCAACTTACACACTAATTTAGGAGAGCTAGTTGGAGAGAATCTCTCATCCAAACTAGACTCCTTAGTTTGAGGAATTATCATGATTTTATTTATTTAATTTAATAATTGATTTTTAAGAGAGTGAGGCTAATATATTTTTATATTTGAATTTTTTTAAGTAATCAACATTTAAAAAAAGAAAATTAAAACAACTAGAAAATTTGTTAAGTAATCATGATTTAAAAAAAAAATGGACATAAAATTTTTTAAAGTGTTAAAAATGTAACATTTAAAAAAATATCCACACTTAATACATTAAAAGTTTTAAAGTGTCAAAAATAAGTCCTCTTAAAAAAAGAGTTGATGTTGCATCAACACGTTTCAAAATCAGCATGAAAATCACTAACATTTAAAAACAAATATCTATATTTGATAAATAAGAAAATTTGAAGTGTCAAAAATATGCTTCGAAAAAAAAGTGTATTCTGCACCACCACTTTTCAAAATCGGTTGACTTCTTTGCTACCTCAACGAAACGGGTAATCGTATCAGTTCCCATTTCAAAGTTTACATTATTTTGAAGGTTTATTTTCTAAACATCATTTTAGTAGTCACTGTGAGAGATTATTCTAATGCAGAAGAACACTTAAACATTGCTCCACCAATCTTGGAAATTTGAACTGATTTGACATCTTGCACATAATTCGAGGACGGTTGCAGGTGAATGGAGTTATAAAGTTGTTATTCTATTTCTTGTTCCTGGAAATCTATTCTTTGTTCTTGAAAACTTGGTATTCTGCTGCTGAAAAGTTGTTGTCTCTCATTTGATGAATTCACACAACCTGTCCCGTATTTTTTCATCAGGAATAGAAAATTTTAATAATTTTATCTATGATTCATCCACTTCAGTGTATTTCTAAAAAATAAGCTTAGTTATGAACATATGCTTGATCTCATGTTGAATTAATAAATCATAACTAAGATCTTCCATGAAAGCCTTTCCAATGATGGTTCCTTTGATTTTAGAAAAAATAGCTTTATCTATTGTTATATCATGCAATCTATACTGATAATCTTCCAGTGAAATTAATTTATCACCTATACCATACAGACCTGGAAGTCCTTTTACATGTAATGAATTAAATTTTCTATGAAACTTTTTAATGTGGACTTCTAAATTATGACATTTATTCTCCAGCTGTAGCATTAATTTCTTTTAGTATGTACCCTTCTCACCTCTAAGACACCTTTAGTTCTATCTTCAATACCATATTCTTCAAGCTCTTCTTATGTCTTGGAATTCAGAACCTTGATTATTTTTGTACCATCTCCTGGTTTGTGGTTAAGGTCTTCCTTTACTTTTTCCACTGCTTCCTTTGATTCCTGTAACAACTCTTCGTGTTCAAAAATAATCTCAATTGACTTCTTTGCTACCTCAACGAAACGGGTAATCGTATCAGTTCCCATTTCAAAGTTTACATTATTTTGAAGGTTTATTTTCTAAACATCATTTTAGTAGTCACTGTGAGAGATTATTCTAATGCAGAAGAACACTTAAACATTTCTCCACCAATCTTGGAAATTTGAACTGATTTGACATCTTGCACATAATTCGAGGACGGTTGCAGGTGAATGGAGTTATAAAGTTGTTATTTTGTTTCTTGTTCCTGGAAATCTATTCTTTGTTCTTGAAAACTTGGTATTCTGCTGCTGAAAAGTTGTTGTCTCTCATTTGATGAATTCACACAACCTGTCCCGTATTTTTTCATCAGGAATAGAAAATTTTAATAATTTTATCTATGATTCATCCACTTCAGTGTATTTCTAAAAAATAAGCTTAGTTATGAACATATGCTTGATCTCATGTTGAATTAATAAATCATAACTAAGATCTTCCATGAAAGCCTTTCCAATGATGGTTCCTTTGATTTTAGAAAAAATAGCTTTATCTATTGTTATATCATGCAATCTATACTGATAATCTTCCAGTGAAATTAATTTATCACCTATACCGTACAGACCTGGAAGTCCTTTTACATGTAATGAATTAAATTTTCTATGAAACTTTTTAATCTGGACTTCTAAATTATGACATTTATTCTCCAGCTGTAGCATTAATTTCTTTTAGTATGTACCCTTCTCACCTCTAAGACACCTTTAGTTCTATCTTCAATACCATATTCTTCAAGCTCTTCTTATGTCTTGGAATTCAGAACCTTGATTATTTTTGTACCATCTCCTGGTTTGTGGTTAAGGTCTTCCTTTACTTTTTCCTCTGCTTCCTTTGATTCCTGTAACAACTCTTCGTGTTCAAAAATAATCTCAATTGACGACCACAATTCAGTAATTGATTCATTAATATTAATCCAAATATTTTTTTGTCCTGAGCAATGGTCTAAGCAATTACAGATTCATTTTCATAAGTTGTTATTTACTAAGTCAACTTATAACTTTTCTACAACTCGGACAAATATGCATTATCAACCTTAATCTTTTGTTCTTGGAGCTTCTAAAGTAGAGTTTTTAATTTCTCAATCTCCTAATCCTTTAGTGTTAAGTCTCCCATGGCTTTTGATAAATAGGAGTCCCTGCTGTTGAAGTAACTGCAATAGATGTTGCTATGGAGATAGTTGCTGAAACATCAAGCTATTGTTCTTTTTCCTTTAATAGTGTCTCCATTTCAACTTCCATTTTCTGTATCTCGAGATTTTGTTCAATTATCATTTTGAACATATTCTATTTTTCTATCTCCAATTAACCAACTTCTTTCGCCTGTGGATGTTATGTAGTAGGAAGCTTTAGCTGTTTCCTTAATGCTTAAATAACAACATTCTTGTTCTTGATCATTTCTTTAGCTTGTTTAACATTATTAGGATCATATCCTAATTTTATTACCAAGTCTTCTAATGACTTAATTCTGGTATCTTTGGTTAGGGATGACATTTTATCCATTTTTAATTGTGAATGAATGTTATTCAGTGAAGCTTGTAGTTTTAAAGTTGCCATAGCTAAGTTGGTCAAAGTAGAATATATCAAAGTTGATCAATGGTATGAATATGTATGGTGTCTGTTATCACAAAATCGTGTACTAAGGGCTGCTACTTAGCAAGATCTCATGTAACTACTTCAAACCAGGCTTTAGACTAAGGCTTAGCCTCCTTAGTCAGAGAGGGCTCTCTCACAGATTTTTGATAGGAATTATTAATAAGAAAAGATGGCTAACTCTTCAAACAGTTTATGAAAGTAAGCTGGTTGGAACAACAAAAAAAACATTTCTTCTATTGGGCTCATGGAGTCAAACACCTCTGCAGTAAACTATTAACTACTTAATCATGGAAGCCAAGGCATATAATGTTAAACACTCAGAACATTTCTCAAAAGGAACCTCAACTCATAAATATACACAGGAAGTCTGAGCACTAGGTGAATTCAGAGTGATTGCATATTTAGTGAGCTGTAAAACATAAAAGGATAAAAACAAAGCCACATATATTCTGAGCACTTGAACACATGATGAATCTTGGGAAGAAAAAGTAATCTTTATATTACTGTCAAAAGTCTTTTACATAAGCTGATATAAAAACTCTGTTTTTTCATAAATCTCCAACCCTTTGTACATCAGCTCTTCTGCTATATATAGAGCTATTTACATAACTTAGATTCCTCTTCTAGGATGAGGAAAATTCGAATTCTACCTGACCTGACACCTAATGACATTCAAAACTAACTATTAAATGCAAAGGACAGCTAACTAGGAGTCCTAGAGACCTAATACAACTAGGAGTGTAACTCCTTATTATGATTACAACAACCTTATCTAAACATTTAAATCATTCTTTGACACCTAACACTCCATGAAGTCGAATTTGATGAATCCTCCCACGTGGTCACTCAACTGCTGATGACAAACCCTAGAAATTAGGGAACATGTTTCCATGTTTTTAGGTTTAGATCCTTGAAAATTGCAGAGCCTTTATCTCTTCATCCATGACACATTTTACGAAACTGAAGGAGGTTTTTGTAGCCCATGATGTCTAGAACAAAAAACTCTCCTGGTTTTTTAAAACATTCCTCCAGCTGTTCAGAAACTGTCCTTGAAAAACACGTGGCAAACAGGAAAAAATCCATTTTCTGAAAGTAGGGTCTCAATGAAAGCTTCTTATCTCCCAACTGAAAACACATCCGAATAAAGTGAGATAGGTTATTGTAGCTGGACATGTTATTAAGAGAAACCTCCTTCAGAATTCCAAGATAGCCTTTCATGTGACCAGAAACTGATTTTGAAAAACACTACTAAAACTAGTAGACAAAGCTTGACTTTCTGCAGTTTCGTAGCGCAAGTTTAACCATAAATTCCTCCCACCTCAGAACGAATTGGAAGAAACTGAAAGAATTTTTTGTAGTGCAGCATGTTATGAAGAAAAGCCTCTTTCAGTTTGCAAAATTAAGTTCTCAGCTGCTCAGGAAAGATTTTAGAAATTGACTAGTAAAAACAGAAAACAGAGTTTCTTCAGCTGAAACAGGCTGCTACAGGGGTTTCGCAGCGCGCTACGAAAACACTGATTTCGTAGCGCAAAATAGGATTTTTACACTTTCTGCGCTATGAAAATGTGGATTCGTAGCTAGTTTCAAAATTTCTCCTTATCCTCCTCAAAGCTCTGTCTTTCTTCTTGACTGCTGGCTGCCTTGTTTCTGTCATTCTTGTACATTGGTGATGGTTGTACTGATGATGATATTTTCCTTTCTTTTGACATTTTCTCCTTTGAAATTTCTTTAGACAAAACAACTTGGAAGAAAATACCTTGCTTAATTGAGGAGCTGCCTTGCTTGAATTTGATGAAGATTTCTTATCTCTGCTCACCATGGGCTTGTTTGCTCAAACTAAGAATTGGGTCAAATGCCTATTGCATGAACACAACCAAGATCATCATGAATATGTCCAGGATCAATTAACTCTTCCCTTACCTTTTTTCTTTGAAATTTTGTCAGTGATAACAGTGGCTCCACTTGGGATAGTGTGCCCTTGTGGTACACTAAGAACCTGCAGTTCCAGTGCCTTATCCTCTTATGATGAACAAAAAATTATTTGACAAACATCTTCTTCAAGCTTTTGGGCCTTCACCTCGGGCTTAAGCTTGATGGTCACTGTGGGAAAAAGAAATCTACCGCTACTGAAAAAAAAAATGCTCAATCAACCTTGAGCTTATTGGCACTTTCCTACCTACCTACCCTATCAGCTGCAAGCTCCACTTATAGCTCAAGCAACATGATATTTCCAATGAAGCCAATCATCAATCTGATCTGAAACTTGGATCTCCTTACTGTGCTTGAAGCATATATGAACCAGATACTAAAATAGCCAAGGAAGCATGAGGTGTAACTGTTCTTCAAGATAAACATATAATTGGAAAGCTGAATAGTAAATCTTCTCCATGTAGTTAGCTACAGGGTCAAAAAACACACGGTTAGTTTGCTGATTCTCATAACATTCTATATCTTCAAACAACTTATCCTCAGCCACACCAAATTTATTTGACATGCTATCCAACTGCTTTTTTGAATCATTCCAACAAACAATGGAATTTTCCTCATTATTATCATCATTCTTTGGTGTAAGCTGCTGCAAGAAATTACAAAAATGAACAATGTTTTCCTCTGCCTGAGGGTCATAAAAAATTTCTTCCAACATTTCTTCTTGGTGTTTGTAATCATGTTCATTTTGATAATGATCCGAAGACTGACAAGTCTGCTGCATATCTACATCAATATCAGAGGATTGAACATGGTTTTCATAAGTAAACCCCTGCTGATCTTCATGCTGCATTTCATGAGATGTTGTACTTTCTTCTTGGTGCTGAAATGCATTGTTATGAAGAGCCTCTAAAATTTCTTCATTCATAAACTCATCATCATCATAACAATCCTCCAAGTACTGAATGAGATTTAAAGAATGTCTACAGCAATCTTTGAGCAACAATAATGAAGGATGACATTATTTATACGTGTCATAGAACACATCATGGAAATCAGCAAGAGAAGATAATGAACCATTTTCCAAACTTTTATACCAAGACCATGCTTTTCCTTCTAAAGTGGCCATAAACATCCTCATGAGACAATCCTCAGGAAAGTGAACCTTAAGACTGCGTACATGCATATGAAACCTAACCAAATGAAGAGCAGCATTGTCTTTCTTTTCATCTTTGAATATCGGAAGATCCTCTAACCAATCAACCTTTGGCATAGGATTTGGAAAACCAGGGATATGAGACCGATTCATAGGAGCATACCTGGCATTCATTCTTGCAGTGGAACTCATCTTGTAACTTCATCAAGCTACTAGTCTTCTAGCAGTGGAGTCACCTTCTAATTTGTTATTTGATGTGTGGAGTCGCCAAGGTAGTTTTGCAGCCTCAAAAAGATGTCTGAGCTCCTGCTACCTTCAGAAGTTCAGCTTCATGATTTCGGGAATGAATAGACTTCAGGCTCCCGGCAGACGCACCAAAATGTTATCACAAAATCGTGTACTAAGGGCTGCTACTTAGCAAGATCTCATGTAACTACTTCAAACCAGGCTTTAGACTAAGGCTTAGCCTCCTTAGTCAGAGAGGGCTCTCTCACAGATTTTTGATAGGAATTATTAATAAGAAAAGATGGCTAACTCTTCAAACAGTTTATGAAAGTAAGCTGGTTGGAACAACAAAAAAAACATTTCTTCTATTGGGCTCATGGAGTCAAACACCTCTGCAGTAAACTATTAACTACTTAATCATGGAAGCCAAGGCATATAATGTTAAACACTCAGAACATTTCTCAAAAGGAACCTCAACTCATAAATATACACAGGAAGTCTGAGCACTAGGTGAATTCAGAGTGATTGCATATTTAGTGAGCTGTAAAACATAAAAGGATAAAAACAAAGCCACATATATTCTGAGCACTTGAACACATGATGAATCTTGGGAAGAAAAAGTAATCTTTATATTACTGTCAAAGTCTTTTACATAAGCTGATATACAAAACTCTGTTTTTTCATAAATCTCCAACCCCTTGTACATCAGCTCTTCTGCTATATATAGAGTTATTTACATAACTTAGATTCCTCTTCTAGGATGAGGAAAATTCGAATTCTACCTGACCTGACACCTAATGACATTCAAAACTAACTATTAAATGCAAAGGACAGCTAACTAGGAGTCCTAGAGACCTAATACAACTAGGAGTGTAACTCCTTATTATGATTACAACAACCTTATCTAAACATTTAAAGCATTCTTTGACACCTAACACTCCATGAAGTCGAATTTGATGAATCCTCCCACGTGGTCACCCAACTGCTGATGACAAACCCTAGAAATTAGGGAACATGTTTCCCTGTTTTTAGGTTTAGATCCTTGAAAATCGCAGAGCCTTTATCTCTTCATCCATGACACATTTTATGAAACTGAAGGAGGTTTTTGTAGCCCATGATGTCTAGAACAAAAACCTCTCCTGGTTTTTTAAAACATTCCTCCAGCTATTCAGAAACTGTCCTTGAAAAACACGTGGCAAACAGGAAAAAATCCGTTTTCTGAAAGTAGGGTCTCAATGAAGGCTTCTTATCTCCCAACTGAAAACACATACGAATAAAGTGAGATAGGTTATTGTAGCTGGACATGTTATGAAGAGAAACCTCCTTCATAATTCCAAGATAGCCTTTCATGTGACCAGAAACTGATTTTGAAAAACACTACTAAAACCAGTAGACAAAGCTTGACTTTCTGCAGTTTCGTAGCGCAAGTTTAACCATAAATTCCTCCCACCTCAGAACGAATTGGAAGAAACTGAAAGAGGTTTTTGTAGTGCAGCATGGTATGAAGAAACGCCTCTTTCATTTTGCAAAATTAAGTTCTCAGCTGCTCAGGAAAGCTTTTAGAAATTGACTAGTAAAAGCAGAAAACAGAGTTTCTTCAGCTGAAACAGGCTGCTACAGGGGTTTCGCAACGCGCTACGAAAACACTGATTTCGTAGCGCAAAATAGGATTTTTACACTGTCTGCGCTACGAAAACGTGGATTCGTAGCTAGTTTCAAAATTTCTCCTTATCCTCCTCAAAGCTCTGTCTTTCTTCTTGACTGCTGGCTGCCTTGTTTCTGTCATTCTTGTACATTGGTGATGGTTGTACTGATGATGATATTTTCCTTTCTTTTGACATTTTCTCCTTTGAAATTTCTTTAGAAAAAACAACTTGGAAGAAAATACCTTGCTTAATTGAGGAGCTGCCTTGCTTGAATTTGATGAAGATTTCTTATCTCTGCTCACCATGGGCTTGTTTGCTCAAACTAAGAATTGGGTCAAATGCCTATTGCATGAACACGACCAAGATCATCATGAATATTTCCAGGATCAATTAAATCTTCCCTTACCTTTTTTCTTTGAAATTTTGTCAGTGATAACAGTGTCAAAAGCAAAAATTGAGTTCTTATAATCTTCTGCACCTCTAGGGACTGGAACTTTGGGTTCCAAGAAAGGTAACTCAAATTGTCCCTTTTCAGTATCAAGTGTAGATAGAAGTCTATGTTGGGTAGTAGAAGTCTGTTTCCAGAATTCAAAATATGTGGTGGCCTTCAATGCTTCATTCTTTCATTTAATCTCTTTGTACCTAGCAAAAATGTTATGTTATTTTGTACCCTGAGAAATAAATGATATAGGAGAATATGTGGAAATCTCATCAATCCTTGGAAAGGTAGAAGTATGAGAACTTATTAATATCATTGTTGCCTGCTCTTTTGAACTTTCTCCTTGAAAAGGACCCTCCCGAGTATTAGTTTTCTTTCTTCTTTTAAACACTTGGAAGTATGTCTTTTGAATTTCTGAAACTAAAGGAGACAAACTTTCGCTTGGCCTCTTAGTCTCTTTCTCTTGAGGAAATGGAGTTTATGAAGTTATTAGAATATCAATTTGTTCCTCTGCCTCTTGTAATGTGTTATCCTGCCACTCCTCTTGATTTTCATACTATTCTATTTTTGGCTTAGGTGTATGTGCATAAGTTGTAGTCTTATGTTTGACTCTTAACTTAGAAATAATCCCTAAGGGATCATAAGACTAGGTGAAGCTCAATTTGAAATTCACTTGTTTCAAGAGAAGATCTACCTCCTTTGATGCTTCTCTAATGTTGACAACAAATGGCACAATTCGTGCTTTTAGTTTAAAAAGAGATTTCTCCTTGCTGGATACAAAATGTAGATCATCCATGTTCATCATTTGTTTGATATATTCCAATGCAAAAATTTTGATTGGTACAAATTTTGGCAACCTATAGGGAGGAAGCTCACACCCATAGATCCTGATTTCTGTGTAGTTCTAATAGAGGTACTAGTCTCCAATCTTAGTTTTCTCAGAGAGGTGAAGAATTCTTTTGATTTCAAGTGAAATTCTAGGTATAATATCACTGCTGAGAAGACATAATGTCATATGTAAAAACTGATTTACATAATCACTGAAAGAATACTCCTATGTGTTCTTTCTTACCAATGAAGTCCAATGAATAACAGACTGAGGATTCCCCTGTGCATCTAATTTTTGTAGTGGAAATTTGAATCTATCTTCTTGGAAAAATAGAAATAAATACACAAGGATTGATTGATGCTTAAAAGCACCTTCAGTAGAAAACTTCAAAAACTGATCATGAATGCTCTCTGCCAGAAATTGACTGTAGTTGAAAATGAGTGATGGTTTATCACCTGCTGAAAATACTGATAAAAATGCTAGAATTACCTCATCAACCCACTGATCACTAGGGTAACCTAATAGACATGAAACCATAGAGATGACTTGCCTAGACATTTATGGAAATATTGAAGAGTAGGGTGGATTGGTTCTTGGTAAAAATGATTCAAAGATATTGGTTCTTTGAGGGAATGTGATTTTATAATAGATCTCCATGAGAGAATCTATAGAAAAAGGATGAAAAGGAGCTATAGGTTTAACTTGAAGGATTTGACATATTGATTTAGGAGTGACAATAAACAATACTTCATTATTTTGGGCAATTTCAGCCCTCTGACTGGGTAAATACCTTAAATGACACCAGGTAACAAATTCCAAGAAGAAATGGGTCTGAGGAAAGACGAATTGGGGTTGGAAGGAGTCCCATATGTTCAATTCATCACTATCATCTAAAAACTTCTGATTTACCTAGTTGTGAAGTTCATAAAGATCGAACTCACACTGGGTTTCAAAGATTTTGTATTTCTTGTCAACTAGGGGAAATTCGTCTAAATTCACTACATGCAGAAACATTGGCTTTCCACCACTAATTTTGACTTTCCTTTGGACGAGGAGATGTTGAACTATGAATTTGTAGACAGGTGTATCCAATTACTGGAAAGTGGTGATCGTTGGTGTAGCAAGTGCCTATTAGCTGATAGAATCTGAATGATACCAACACTTCTGCAAGAGAATGGGAGAAAGCGAGTTTGAAGGGTAGCATGATATTTTATAAGGGAGTTAAATGAATTAATTGTTTTGGTGTGCCTAGTTAATGCACTTAGACATTAACAGGAAGTGTTGAAAATAGAAACAAGAAATGCTAAAAATAGAATTTCTAAAAACAGTACTGCTATAAATAGTAGTTCAACGAGCGTTGATATTAGAAACAATGGATGGAAAAATGGAAGGGCTAAAAATAACATTCTATAAATAGAATTTCCGAATACCTTCCTATTTTAGTCAGTCCCTATACTAAAGTAGTGAAGTAAAATTCAAATTTGATCTTAGCAGCAGTTTGTAAAATAATTAATTAATTCATCTTGAGTTAATTAGTTAAGGAAAATCAAACTTGAAGTCTATGTAGGGACATGCAACAGTTTCTCCATTAATTGAGGAATTTATCCATCAGTTAAAGAGATAAGGATGAGTTGTAATTAGTTGACTTAGTTAACTGAGTCAAGTCCAGTTAGATTAATTCAAACAGTTTGTTGAATTAATGTAAGTTCAGTTAGTTAATACTTGCATGCATGTAACTACTGCACTTCAGATAACTAAGTATTCTCTCATAAATAACTCATGCATGTCAGTTCAGACAGAGACCCAGTTGAGATCAGATGGAGGGGCAGTGTACTATCAGTTGCTAGAATATTCTTTGCATGCAGAAGGAATTCTTTCCTTGAGGAATGCGCAGTTACTTCTTCAGGTTTAGTGAGTGTGATAAGGCCAATTCGCACATGTGACATCATTGGATCGCAAGAAAAATTGCACAAGGAAATAGGAGGTTTGGAGGGCTTGAGGAGGACATATACAGTGTCTATTCAGTCTGTGCATTGTATTGTTTGATTGCAGATATAGCAGGATAGCTTGAGAGCTAATTCTTTTTGTAACTTGAACAATATTTCCACTTGTATGATAATACAGGGTTGCGGTTTTAGGTTAAGGATTTCCCCGTGATATTTCTTTTGTGTTATATGTGATTGATTTCTCATTCTCAGCTATATGTGTTCTCTTGATCTTCCTCAATTCGATTAAGCCTCCGCAAAGTGTTGTATAAGTAGATCTTGTATTGTGTTTTAGTATATTGCATAATCTATTGATCTACAGTGGGAATTTCTACATGGTATCAGAGCAAAGGTGATCAAGGCGAAGAACCGTATAAAAGAAGGAGAAGTTCGAAGTTTGGTTCCTGAATATAGAAATCGAGTTCTTATCACATCTCTATTTCACCTATGGCATTCAATGGTTTAAGACTCGAATTATATAGCTTGGGAGGATCACATGGAGGCAGTATTAGAGGATAACGGTCTAAAGGACTTCATTGATCAAGAAGTCCTCAAGCCGACTGATGCTACTCAACTGGCGGAATGGAAGGAATGTGTGGCTAGAATAAGGAGAATCCTCCTGGAGGGAGTTCGAGACCACATTGTCTCGAGCCTCCATGGGAAGGAGACACCATTTTTGATGTGGAAAACATTGAAAGATTTATATCAGAACAACAACGATTAGAGGAAGTTGGCGTTGAAAGAGAAGCTTCATAAGATCAAGTGTGAAAATGGTGACACAATCTCTACATATTTGAACAAGCTCACCACCTGCAGGGATGAGCTTGGAAGTGTAGCTATCACTATCGCTGATGATGAAATGGTGAGTCTTGCACTCCTCGGTCTTCCTAAGAGTTGGCATAGCTACCAGGACTCAGTTAATGGAAGAGAAAAACTGCTATATTGAGAACGACTTTGGTCGGATTTGATGCAGGAGGAAATTAGAAGAAGCACCAAAGATGGATCCTCACCGAAGCAAGATGATGAGGAAAATCTAGCCTTAACGAGTAAGGTGAGGAAAGGGAAAGGGAAGGCATCCCATTCCAAATTCAGTTCTTCCCATGGTGGGAAGAAGATTGACAAATCGAAAGTGTGATTTTTCATTGTCATGAAGTGGGCCATTATGCTACAAATTGTCCACAGAAGAAATCCAAGAAGGGTTCCTCAAAGGGATCTGATGGTGAGGCACATGCCTCACATTTTGAGGTAGATTTCTCACTTATTGCATGCATGGTTTCATCCATGGGGGGATGTGTGTGGTACCTGGACAGTGGAGCTTCATTCCACATGTCAGGTGACAAGAATCTTTTCAGTACCTTGGAGGAGAAGGATCTCCAGTTGCGGATGGAGATGGGTGATGATGGAAAGTACCATGTTTCAGGTGAAGGTACGATTGTGTTTCAGAGGGAGCATGGAGCTCCCCTCACCCTGAATGATGTAAAGTATGTACCAGGTCTGAAGAAGAATCTTGTGTCTGTTGCTATGCTAGAAGATAAAGGCTATGATGTAGTCTTTAGTAAAGGAAAAGTCTTCTTGAGGCATATCGGTACTGGACATACAAAGTGAATAGGGATTCGAGTCAAGAATCTCTACAAGTTGGAGGTAGATGATTGTGCTGCTTTGAGTTCCAAAGCTGAGATGGTGCAGAGCCAAGATGTTGGTGAGATATGGCATAGAAGACTGGGCCACTTGCACCATGGAGCCCTGAAGATCATGCAACAGATTTCTACTAGATTACCCAAGGGAAAACTTGAGCAGACGACTACATGCAAAGGTTGTACCTTGGGTAAGTATGCGAAATCTTCCTTTCTGGATCGAGACAGTAGAGTTGGAGCAATCCTGGAGCGAGTTCACTCAGATGTTTGTGGACCTTTCTCTACAGCCTCCACCACTAAACAAAGGTACTATGTTATTTTTATTGATGATTTTTCTCGTAGATGCTAGATCTACTTTATGCAAAAGAAGGATCAAACCTTCTTGAGGTTTTGTGAGTTTAAAGCCTTGGCAGAGAAAGAATCTGGAAAGAAAATAAAAGCCTTGCATAGCGACAATGGTGGAGAGTATGTCTCCCAATAGTTTAAAGACTTCTGCACTGCAGAAGGTATTAAATGGGAATTGATGGCACCCCATAACCCACAGCAGAATGGGGTGGCCGAAAGGAAGAATAGATCGATTGTGGGAGCAGCTCGAGCGATGTTGCATGACCAAAGCCTACCATTGCATTTGTGGGCTGAGGCATGCAATACAACAGTATACTTGCAGAACAGAACCCTGCACTGTACACTGGGGATGAAGACACCTATGGAGGCCTATTCCGGGAAGTGACCTAATGTAAGTCACTTCCGAATCTTTGGATCATCAGTTTACTGTCATGTGACCAAAGATGCCAGGAAGAAGCTAGACCCAACAACTGAGTTGGGAATACTTGTGGGGTACATGGATACACCCCATAACTATCAGGTGTACCTTCCTTCCACTCAGAGGACTGTGGTACACAGGGATCTGAAGTTCGATGAGTAGAAATCCATGCGCTTATCACTTGAGAGGGAGCTCGAGTTGCATGAAGATGAGGAACTTTCAGTTCCTAGGGATGAGGAGCCTCATATTGATGCGGAACAACTGCATGCAGAGGATCCAGGAGTGGAGACATCCACTCATGCTGATACTTCCAGAGATGGGAGGAAATGCTCAAGGGAAGCTGACAGGTTGATGCTAGATGCGCGGGAGAATGTGGGACAACCATCTTCTCAACGCAGACAGAGGAGGTCACCCGAGCGGTACATTGGGTACATGGCCCTGGTTGGGGAGTGTGTAGATACTGAACCTTCTTCATTCGAGGAGGCAGTGAAACAACCAGTCTGGGTTGATGCAATGGTAGAGGAGTACGACTCTATCATTCAGAACAGTGTGTGGGATGTTGTCCCAAGGCCTCAGGGCAAGTCAGTGGTGAGTTATAGATGGCTTCACAGGGTAAAGCAGGTAGCTGATGGCAGTGTTGAGAAACATAAGGCGAGGTTTGTTTCCCGGGGTTTCTCACAGGTCGAGGGGATTGACTACGATGAGAATTTTTCTCCCGTAGCAAGGTACTCAATGATTAGATCGATGTTGGCACTATCAGCTTATATGGGGTGGAAGATCCACCAGATGGATGTGAAGACAACATTCCTCAATGGGAAGATTGAGGAGGAGGTGTACATTGAGTAGCTAGAGGGTTTCGAGACCTTCAATCGTGAATCGCATGTGTGCAGACTCAAGAGGGCTCTGTATGGGCTGAAGCAAGAACCTTGTGCTTGGTACACCAGGACCGACAATTATTTCACCAGTTTGGGCTTCACCAAGAGTGAAGCAGATGTGAACCTTTACCACATCAGGGTAGAAGGTAAACCATTGATCATTGTTCTTTATGCCGATGATTTGATTTTGACAGGTGATGATTAGCTGATACAGTCTTGCAAGGAGGACCTTGCAAGAGAGTTCGAGTTGAAGGACATGGGCCTTATGCACTACTTTCTAGGCATGGAGGTGTGGCAGAAAGATGGGGAATTATTTGTGTCTCAAGGTAAGTATGCCAATGAGATACTCAGGCGCTTTCACATGGAGAAGTGCAAGCCCATGCAAACTCCTTTAGCTGGGAACTGGAGGAAGGAGGATGCTACTTCAGGTGAGGTAGTATCTGCTACTATTTGTCGATAGCTGGTGGGTTCACTTATGTATCTGGTGAACACACGACTCGACTTATGCTTTGCGGTGAACCAGATGAGTCAAGCTATGGTTCAGCCTACCAAGCTGTTTTGGAAGACAATGAAGCATGTGCTGAGATACCTCAGAGGCACATCTCAGTTCGGATTGTGGTACAGATAGACAGAGGGAGTGAAGCTTCAGGGCTTCACAGATGCGGATTGGGCAAGGAGTCTAACAAACCAGAAGAGCACTTCTGGAGGAATCTTCAACCTTGGTTCAGCTGCAGTTTCCTAGTACAGTAGGAAATAGAGATAAGTTGCACTTAGCTCATCAGAGGCTGAATACATGGCTGCTAGTCAGGCTGCATGTGAGGCCATTTGGATGCGGAAGATTCTATTGGGATTGTTTGGTCAGATGGTGGATCCTACAGTGATCTACTGCGATAACCAGAGTTGTATTAAACTCTTGGAGAATCCAGTTTTTCATGATAGGTCCAACCACATAGATATCTGGTATCACCATCTTCAAGATTGTGTGGTCAAGAGGATCATGTTGTTGTCATATGTTTCGACCGAGGAACAGGATGTAGATATCTTGACTAAGGCATGTCAAGATGCAAGTTCGAGTTCCAGAGAGACAAGATTGGGGTTACTAATAATCCCTTTCTTGTTGAGAGGGGGTGTTGAAAATATCAACAAGAAATGCTAAAAATAGCACTGCTATAAATAACAGTTTAGCCAGTGCTGATATTAGCAACAATGGATGGAAAAATGGAAGTGCTAAAAATAGCATTCTATAAATAGAATTTCGAGATACCTTCCTATTTTAGTCAATCCCTATACTAAAATAGTGAAGTAAAATTCGAATTTGATCTTAGCAGCAGTTTATAAAATAATTAATTAATTCACCTTGAGTTAATTACTTAAGGAAAATCAAACTTGAAGTATATGTGGGGAAATGCAACAGTTTCTCCATTAATTGAGGAATTTATCCATTAGTTAAAGAGATAAGGATGAGTTGTAATATTGAGTTGTAATTAGTTGACTTAGTTAACTGAGTCAAGTCCAATTAGATTAATTCAAACAGTTTGTTGAATTAATGTAAGTTCTGTTCGTTAATGCTTGCATGCATGTAACTACTGCACTTCAGATAACTAAGTATTCTCTCACAAATAACTCATGCATGTCAGTTCAGACAGAGACCCAGTTGAGATCAGATGGAGGGGCAGTGTACTATCAGTTGTTAGAATATTCCATTGTGAATATTCCTTGCATGCAGAACGAATTCTTTCCTTGAGGATTGCGCAGTTACTTCTTCAGGTTTAGTGAGTGTGATGAGGCCAATTCACACATGTGACATCATTGGACCCAAGAAAAATTGCGCAAGGAAATAGGAGGCTTGGAGGGCTTGAGGAGGACATATACAATGTGTATTTAGTTTGTGAGTTGTATTGTTTGTTTGCAGAGAGAGAAGGATAGCTTGAGAGCTGATTCTTTTTGTAACTTGAACAAGATTTCCACTTGTATGATAATACAGAGTTGGGGTTTTAGGCTGAGGCTTTCCCCGCGATATTTC
Source organism: Pinus tabuliformis (assembly GCA_031772625.1). Classification (NCBI taxonomy): domain Eukaryota; kingdom Viridiplantae; phylum Streptophyta; class Pinopsida; order Pinales; family Pinaceae; genus Pinus; species Pinus tabuliformis. The sequence goes on from CM062810.1 coordinate 143,848,567, forward strand.
TTCTGTGTTATGTGTGATTGATTTCTCATTCTCAGTTATATGTGTTTTCTTGATCTTGCTCAATTCGATTAAGCTTCCGCAAAGTGTTGTAGAAGTAGATCTTGTATTGTGTTTTAGTATATTGCATAATCTGTTGATCTACAGTGGTAATTTCTACAAGATTTATTAGTCATAACGGTTAATTAGATGTAGGCGGGGAAATTTATTAATGTAACAGTAATATGATGTGGGCGAATGAGGGAATGACAAGTGGCAAGGTCTAAGGAGGTATGAAAGCAGCGACAGGAGTGGAGCAGGTGAAAGAGCATTTTTCGGGGTGGAGGGAATGGCTGTGGAAAGGCCACATAGCCATGGGTGGAATTTACAAAACAACTTTTCGGACCCCCCCCCATTAAACGTCAATAACACCGGGGGGGGATTCAAAGTTCATCCCCCCATCGTTGATTAAGGTGGGGGTGATCTCTGCCTTTGGTTCTTGCTCGGGATTTATCGCAAGCCGACAAAATGTCAAATCAATCCACTTTATTAACAATATATTAATTAATCATTGATTAATTAACATAATAAAGATTTAAACAATAATACAAATATAATGCGGCAACATTTAAATAAGCATGCCTATACTTTGGGATTTTATTTTATTTTTCTCATATATATATCCCATTTTATATGTTTTTTTTCTATTTTTCTTTCTTTTTGTATTTTCTCTTTTCTTTTTTCTATTTTTGAACATAAAGGAAATGGAAAACATAACATGGTGAAAATAAGTTACAACATATCCTATAATAAGCAATTGGCCAGACAGATCCTTGTGTCACCAGCATGCACCCTCAGCTAGATAAAGTCTAGACATACATGCATAGCTAAGACAAAGACATCCTCATGGATTGAGATTATGTTGTTGTATGAGACAAGCTTAGGCTTGTGGTTATCGCCTCCCTATGTGAGAGGGAGAGGATGAATATGGTATTCTCTTCTTTATGACATGTATTTTCTCTAACATAATATTTGATTTAATGACTTGCATAAACATGAAAACAAAGCAATTTTGCTCGAAAGTAATGAATAAGGGTGGTTAAAATCTTTAGTGAATTGTTTGAGATACTGCCAAATATGAGCGCTTTGATATGTTGCAGTGATGCCTCACCATACTTGCTTATCTTCAAAGATAAACTTGGACTGATGGAGGTGACCCTCCTAGGTAAGGTTCTAGGGTTGAACGAGACATTGATCAATGCTCTGCCCCTTTGTCTGCACTCCCGGGGAGAGGAATTGATCCAAAGAGCTCTTGGGGTTGAGGGTACTCACAGAAAATAGGTTTGTTTGATCCTTACCTCACGATAAGTGTGTATCTCCCCTATTTTCATCTCAGGGCATGTTTGTTCCTTACCTCACGGTAAGTGTGTATCTCCCCTTGTTGAGTATACCCAAGTGGGTATCCTACCCAAAAGTTGGGCTTTTTGGGATTGTTCCTCCCCATCTGGCCAATGGGTTGAGAAGATGACTTGGGCGTGTATAATCATTAACTTGCAGGATAAGTGTGTGTCTCCCACAAGTTCCTTGGATTGTGTATGATCATTACCTTGTAGGGTAAGTGTGTATCTCCTTCCAAGGTAGTGGATGTAGGTGTTCTACTACTGACTCTTGAAGGTCATGTTGGGAATATCAACAAATGATTTCGGGTGGTAGCAGTGGCTCTCTGATGATCATGATTCCTAGGTCGTAGTAGTGGCTCCCCGTTAGTTGTAATTTCAGGTGGTAGCAATGGATCCCTAATGGATAGAGGGTGGTATCCATGGCTCCCAGATGGATAGAAGCTGGTAGCTTGAATTCCCATATGATGTCATATTTATCCTCTTTATATTCAAGACTATTTAATAAATGAGCCAAGATAAGATATGAATAGATCGATAATGAATCTACTTCAGATGACCGAACTGATTATTGGATATAGGGTCATAGTTGAAGCTCCCTTATTATGATTCTTCTTCTTCTTCTATTGGAACAATTGATGACCAAAGGAAGATGAGATGTGATGAGATGAATGTTTTGTTGATATAACTATGATGGAGGACATGTGACTTGACTTGGAGATTAATAGGATTTGAGGATTGATCATCCCCCACCTTGATTATGCATTATTATTCTTCTATGAGATGGTACAAGATCTAATAATGATACAGTTGCCTGCCTCTCTATGTTGAAATGTGTCATTCAAGATGGGACTTACAAATATGATGGAAATTCCTCCCTAGAGAGGAAGTGCTGAGAGTTAGGCAACGTCTAGACGAATTTCCCCTAATGGAAACCCTAAGCCCCAAATTGCAACCCCTATGGTCAATGAAGAATATTATTTTGAGCAAGAAAATATTAAAAGAAAAAATTATATTTAAATTTGAATTCGATTTGAAACTTTGCCTCCAAAATCAAAGTCGGTCCTACAAAAGGAATCCACATCGAATTATATAAATAGGAAATCGATCTATCCCTATTGGACATACAATTATTCATTTCAATATTCTATGGTTCGATCTGATTTGAGGTTGGTGTATGTTCTCTCTGAGGCAACTCACTTATATCCCTTGGTGACAAACATTACAAGGTCACAATATTTTAATGAATGGTTTGATGATACCAAGTTGTAATCTTTGTGATATGGTTTAGAATCTTCCCCTGTAGCAAACATATGACTTTCTCACTCACTTATTTTGATGATTCACATATCCTATACAATTATTCATTTCAATATTCTATGGTTTGATTTGATTTGAGGTTGGTGTATGTTCTCTCTGAGCCAACTAACATATATCCCTTGGTGACTAGCATTACAAGGTCACAATTTTTTAATGAATGGTTTGATGATACCAAGTTGTAATCTTTGTGATATGGTTTAGAATCTTCACCTGTAGCAAACATATGACTTTCTCACTCACTTATTTTGATGATTCACATATCCTATTTATGGTGGCTCAATCTCGCATTTCTATATGACAATATCTATAATGGTACAACTCACATCTCTGAAATGGTAATCCTTGTAATGGCATCCTCTGTCTTGTATCCCATATATTGTATGATCTCATCTTTTCAATGGTCTTAGCATTGTAATGTTCTATATGGATCCTTTTTTGTGAATGTTTATGTGGCTTCCTCTCTGCATTATATGTAGCATTCTCTATGTTAAGTTTAGCACCTCAGCGTTATATATTTGACACAGTTTCTCTACATTATATATTTTGCACTCAGTTCTTCTGTGTTATAATCACACAAATCCTTTCTGTTATATATCGCATATGACTATATTATGATCTCTCATGGTTACACTGTAATGGTTTCACTATGATCTCGCTCACTGTTATGAGACATGATTTCACTCTTATGATATCTTTGTAATAACAATGAAATCGATACACTATGGTCTCAGAATTGGTATATGATCTCAAGGTCTTCACATCACTGTATGTATGGTTGATAACATAGTTGATATATGGCCTAGCTCTGCAAATGGTTGGCACAATAGTTTCGGTTTTATCTTCTCTGCGTAATGGTTTATATATCTCACCCCTCAACACAATATGTATGGTTTCTATTTTTCTTAAGCGTATATGTATGGTTTCGATCTCGATGCGGCGTATATGTATGACATCATCCCCTACTGTATGTATGGTATCCTTGGAATTACAATTCCTAATAGTTGTATCTCATTACAGTGATGGTATTTATATGTTGCAACTTTATTAACAGTATGACAAGTTATTGCAGAATATTATTGGAATTGGCATATTTGTATGCCATCACAAATCAACAGGAGTATGGAAGAACAATATTAGTATTGGCATATGTAGGAATTTATATGGTAAGTTGCTCAGACAGAACACCAAAGGACACCGCTCACAAACAGATCACAGATCAATACACCAGTATTCTTAACGTGGTTAAAACCCTCAAAGAGGGAAATAGTCCACGACTTGAGCCAAAGCGACCACTTCAGGCAATTTATTAATAAAACAATGAAAATTTACATAAGCTTCTCTCATGCACGGTTTCACTACATATGGCCCTCCATGCTCTTTAAATATAGATCACGGACCAATCAAGTGTAAAGCTATGGATCCAGTGTCGGTAATACCGAGGAGAGAATGAATTGTTGGATCACTTCATTGTCTAGAACATATCGTGAACGTCAGATTGTAAGTTACAAATGTACATAGTAAAGAAATACACTTTACCTAACTCTACACTAGACCAAGTTATACTTAACTATTTCCTATGTGTCGGAATATCCTAACATCCCCCCTTAAGAACGGCTTGGGATGGGATTGAAGGATGTACAAATATGACACAATAAGAGAATCAAGGAGGCACTAGAGCCTATCCCCCCTTAGTGAAAACTTCATGAATTCCAACCTCTTTGAGAGCCTTTGTAAAGATGTCTGCAACTTGATCATCGGTTGAACAATATTGCACTTCAAGAACATGGTCATGAATGAGATTTCTGATGAACTGCATGTGTAGTTCAATATATTTGCTACGCTGATGTTGGACTGGATCTTTGCATAGTTGAATGACACTTTGATTATCACACCAAAGTGTAGTCGAATGTTGCTGCTGAAAGCCAAACTCTGACAGGATCTAATGAACCCACAGGGCTTCCTTACTAGCTTCTACGGCGCCACGATACTCTGCTTCTGCTGAAGAAAAAAATGGCACTTTGTTCCTCGCAAGCCCATGTAATAGGTCCAGAACCAAGAATGAAGACATAACCTGCAGTAGACTTCTGATCATCAGGGTCACCAACCCAATTGGAATTAGTGAAACCAACCAATAGAGGAGATGCTTCTACACAGTAATGAATCCCAAAATGAACTGTACCTCGAACATAATGAAGTATTCTTTTAGCTACTTTCCAATGACTTTCATGTGGGTTTTGCATTAACCGAGCAATAAGGCTGACAACAAAGGAAAGGTCAGGACAAGTATGGGTTAGATACAAAAGTTTTCCTACAAGCTGACGATATAAGGTAGCATCAAATGCAGGGGAAGTACAAGTGACTGAAAGTTTGGCTCCAAACTAAAAGGGAGAAGGGGTTGGCTTACAGTCTTCCATGTGAAAGTTTCGTAGAAGATCACATGCATACTTGGACTAGGAAAGGGAAATACCTTCCTTGGATTGCAAGACTTGAAGACCAAGAAAATAATGCAAGTCTCCTAAGTCTGTTATTTAAAACTTATTTTTAAGGTTGGACTTCACATGGTTTATAAGGTTGGGATCACTACCAGTAAGGAAAATATCATTAACATAAAGAACAAGAATTATAAGAGACTTACCCACTTTCTTGGTGTAGACAGTATTGCCAGAATGACACCTAGAAAAGCCAGTATCTAAAAGAAAGCTATCCATTTTGGCATATCAAGCTCGAGGGGCTTGCTTGAGACCATAAAGGGATTTCTTAAGCCGACATACAATGCTGGAGTCTGGTTGTATAAAGCCAGGAGGTTGTTCCATATAGATTTCTTCATGCAAGTCCCCATGCAAAAAGGCAGATTTAACATCCATCTAATGGACTTCCCATTTGAAAGAGGCAGCAAGAGAAAGAACAAGGCAGATAGAGTTCATTACAGGGGAGAATGTTTCAGTATAGTCAATGCCTTCAACTTGTAAAAAACCCTTAGCAACAAGACGAGCTTTATGTTTATCAACTTTTCCATCTGATCCATACTTGGTTCTGTAAACCCATTTACATCTAACAAGTTTTCATCCCTTTGGAAGAGGAACAAGATCCCATGTATCATTTGCCAATAATGAACGATATTATTCATTCATAGTTGCGTCCCAATCTGGATGGCCTGAAGCTTCTGCAAAGGTGTCAGGATCATAATTCGCTGAAGATTGATCCAGTAAAGAAGAGGCTCTATCGAATTGAGAATGTGTACGTCATTGATCTATAGGATCACCTGTAAGAGCACCTGCTGCATCCCGAGTAGCACAGACCCATTTTGGAAGATGAGGAGCTAAAGGAGGATCCTGAGAAGGTGGGGGAGGATTGTCATCCTCGCTGCCATCATCTGAAGAAGAAATATTTTCAGAAGTAGAAGGGATAGAGAGAGGTGGCACATTTGCCGAACCTGGCTCATAGGTCGATATATTTTCAGCAAACTTTACATCTCTTCTAATGATAACATTTTTGGACTTAAGTGGAATAAGTCTATATCCTTTAACATCTTCAGAATATCCAACAAAAATACATTTTTCACTCTTAGGTTCTAAAGCTTTATGTTTCTCATGTGGAATATGGGCCCATGCTTCACTTCCAAAAACATGAAAGTGATTTACATCTAGTTTAATTGAGCTCCATGCTTCTTTTGGAGTGATATTGTTTAAAACCTTAGTAGGAGTGTGATTTACTATGTAATTTGCACAATTAATTGCTTTTGCCCAAAAATTAAGACTAAGTCCTTTAGATTGAAGCATACAATTAGCCATTTCTTTTTAAGGTGCATTTCTTCCTTTCAGCTACACCATTTTTTTGTGGAGTATATGGAACAATATGTTGCATTTGATTTCCATGCTCAGTGCAAAAGTTGATGAATTTGTTGTTAACATATTCTCCGCCATTATCTGATCTTAGCTTAAGAATTTGATGTCCATATTGTTTCTCAACAAAGGCCTTAAAGGCTAAGAACATGTTAAAGATTTCACTCTTGATTTTTAAGAAGTATACCCAAGTGCGTCTAGAGAAATCATCAATGAAAGTTAAGAAATACTTGTAGCCAGAGAATGAAACAACTGGAAGTGGACCACATAAATCATTATGCACAAGTTGTAAAGGGGTTGAGGCGTGCCAAGAGGCACATTTTTCAAAACTATCCCGATGATGTTTTATGAGTACACATCCGGAACAAACACCATATCTATAAGATACCATAGGAAGACCTGTCACCATATTTTATTTACATAGATTTTGAAGGGAGTGATAGTTTAAGTGACCAAATCGCTCATGCCAAAGTTTACTCACTTCATCATTATGAGCAACAAATACCGAGGGAAGTGTTGATGACCCAAATTTGTTAAACTTATACAGCCTTGTAGAATCATCAGCAATGCGAGTAGCTAAAATCTGTCTAGGATCTCTTAGGTCCTTAATTACAACATCGTGAGGTGAAAATTCAACGATTTTACCTTCACCTGAATGAGTTATCTGATATACAGATAGAAGGTTGTAGGACAAGGTTGGAACACATAATACATCATTAAATTGACCATTGTCTAGATGAATAGTTCCCGTCCCTACAACACTAAGAGATCTATCATCACCAACATATATATTTTTGGTGTTACAATCATTTAAAGAAGAAAACATGGCTTTGTTTTTGGCCATGTGATAAGAAGCTCCAGAATCAATGAGCCACTCATGAGAATGAGAAGAAGAAGATACATTTAGTGCATAACTAGACCGAGATGCTTGACAACCACATGCAAAAAGTGTTATTTCTGAAGATGAAGTTGAAGTTGAAGAGTGCTCCAAATGGATGTTATGCTTCTTCATTGTTGCTTCCAAGGCTTCCATCTTCTTAAAGCATTTGGGTTCTAAGTGGCCATCTCAATTACAAAAGTTGCAATGTCTATCAGTCTTCTTCCCTTTGTTTTTATTTGCCTTATCATTTTGTTGAAATGATTTTTCATTTTGAGACTGAAATTGCTTAAGACCCTTGTTTAGTTTAGGACCATTCTTTTTAGGATACTTCTTCTTAGGATTATTTGAATTTGGTTGCTGTTGAGCGGCTAAGGCTTTCTTAGAAGAGTTTCCAAGATTAAGAAGACCAAGATGTAAGATTTTTTCTTGTTCTCTTATTAAAGAATCACAAAAGGCATCAAAAGAGGGGTACTTGTAGTCTTGTCCTTGAGAAATAAATTCTTCTCTAGTAGAATGGAAGGTGGAAACAAACACAGAGTAGGCTGGTTCCAACTTAGTAAGAATGGAATAGATAAGGCTACCATCTTCTTTCTTAACCTTAAAACCTTCCAAGAGAAGTCTAAGGGTCTTGAACTTGGACAAAAAATATTCACTGGAAGAAAAATTATTGGGGTCCAACGTAAGCAACTCATTTTCAAGTTGATGGGCTCTAATTTCATTTTTAATTCCAAAAGCTTTATTGAGTTGTTCCATTGCTTCATTAGCGGTATCGAGTTTTGCGATATGGAATCTAAGATCTGGAGAAATAAACATTCCTATCAACCCACGTGCTTGATCTTGTCTATTTTCCCATTTGTCTACCTTATTTTCATATTTAGGTTTAGTTTTTTGGCTTGAGGCTATTCTGTAAAGACCTTTACTTCTAAGTAAATCCACAATGTAGGACCACTATTGGAAGTAGTTGGTGCTGTCAAAAATAACTTGGCATGGACTTTCTATTTTAACAGAAACTAGGGTTGTAGATGTTGAAACTAAGCGTTCCAATAGAAAGATCTCGAAAAATTAGGCTGATTAAAAAAAACTGCTTCCGGATAAAGAAGTTATGGCTTTTTGAAGAAAAGTTATTGAAGATGCCAACGAAGTGCGTGAATGTGTGGAAATGAATGATAATGGTGTATTTAAAATAAATAAATAAAAACCCCACCTCCGCCTCCCCCCTCCAAACATAATCTAATTAGCTCACTTAATTTTTTTTTTTATGTGACTCACTTTTATAAATAAGTGAAAGTCACTTTTACAATGGTACTTTATGAGCTATCCACTAAATTGTAACTTAAATAAAAGATAAAGAGAGTTTAGAATTATAAGTGACTCACTTTTTATAATGGGTGAGAACACTTTTACACAAAGTAACTTTGAAACATAAGTTACATGTGTTTTTTGAAAAAGTAACTCAACAAAAAGAAAGACTTTAGCTGAAGACCTCTATTCTCATAAAGTAACTTTGGACCAAGTGAGATAGTTTAAAAGGTTGGTAATTTTTGGAAAAGAGGAAGGGGGGTTTTTTTGTTTTTTTTTCTTAGTCACTAAAGCTTTGGGGTGCGTGCTTACTTGAAAATTCTCTTTTTTCCTGCAAAACAAAAAATCATACAACCCAACCCGGACATGCAAAAAAAAACCAAACCTTATGGCTTGAAGTTAGCTTTCGCTGGAAACTGTATATTTGTTCTCAATGTTTCTGATTTTTCGAGATCACACTAAGGCGCGGTGGAAAAGAGCATACGCATGAGAAAAATCCTTTCTATTTCTGATTTGCCTAGATCGCACAGAGTCGGGAGGCAAAGAGCATACGCAGAAATGAAATGTATAGATCCGATAATAATAAAACTAAGAGCTAAATAAACCAAAATAAACAGAGAGATGAATAGTTAAAACTGTAAAAAAGACCGCATACCTCCAGATCTTAAAAATGACGTAGCTAGGGCTACCGGAAACATTTTCGCGTGAAACGAAATGGGTTCCTCACTAGAACAGATGCTCCTAACAAAATAGAGCAGTCCTCTCGGCCCGAAAGCAGTTAGAAATAGTAGATATAGGAAACGACAGTTGAATGCAGTTGTATCGGCTTCGTATTTGGATCTCCAACGGATGCGGCCCTCAAATAGCGCTAATACCATGTAGGAATTTACAGGGTAAATTCCTCAGATAGAACACCAAAGGACACCGCTCACAAACAGATCACAGATCAATACACCAATATTATTGACGTGGTTAAAACCCTCAAAGAGGGAAATAGTCCACGACCTGGACTATTTCCAAGTCGTGGACTATTGTGTGTTCTCGACACACAATGCACTTTTTTATGACCAGATTTGATAAAGTTATATCTCTTACTAAGTCGAGAACCCGAACTGGGTTTTGCAAGAAACCCTTTGGATAATGTCGTAGGAGCCCGAGATGTCGGAATATGAGAGAAATGATTGATACTAAACAATAAGAGAAATTATAAGAGTAGTTTCGGCGTAAATCACATGTAGAAAACCTTTGTCGACGCGTTTCGAACCAACTAGTGTGGTTCATCGTCAAGACAAGTTGAGGAGTCAGATCATGGCTGCATATTAAATAGGGAGAGTAGACCTTCCCAATAGCTAGGTTGACTAGGTTGACCATCAACGGCTATATAGAAAAACGGCTAGATAATATTATAATGTTAAAATGTCAACAGGTAATAAAGATAATATTATAATTACAGTAATTAATTTACTTCCTAATAAATAATTTTATATATTAGAATGTAATTTTGTTTCATTTTATTTATATATTATTCCTTGGTTATTAATATATTTAATTCCTTTTTAATTTATTTATTTAAATCAATAGGGATAAGTAAAGGGGGGTTTAGAAGATTTTCCTATGTTATTAAATTAATTTATTTAATTCCTTTTTTATTTATTTAAAATTACTAGGGACAAGAGTGTTATTCTATTTTATTTTATTTATATATTATTCTTAGGTTATTAAATTAACTTATTATCACTAGGGATAAGTAAAAGGGGTGTTTTAATAATATTGATTTAGTAGAATTAATATTATTATTATTATTATTTTTACAAGAACGGGTATGGGATTATATTAAACTTTGGCCAAAATGCCTTTCACCGGTTACATTTGGTCGGGCATAGCCCTTAAACTTTCTTCCACTAGCTGATCAAAGGTCCCAAATCCTGGGTACCCGCGAGATTTATTCAAGACTATCGAGTCTATCTCTGTTATTTTCCCTATCTTAAATAGACAAACAAACTGATTCAGCAAAATGTAGAAAAACATGACAATCGTTATGGAATGGAATCCCAGCTCTCAATTTCGTCTGCCAAGAGACAGCCAGCGGAAAGAGGAACTGCCCTGTTGGCTTCCAAATCAGCATCTTTATTGTTTTCTCTCAAAACGTGGAGGAAAGTTGTAGTCCGGAAAGATTTCATCAAGGTTCTAATTCTTGAAATGATTCTTGCCAGTCTTATGTCTACAAGAGAGGAATCCTCTACTAAGACTTTGATAATGGCTTGAGAATCTCCTATAATGCTGACTTCTGAGAGACCAATAGCCTTTGCTTGCTTAAGACCTTGCAGAAGAGCCAAGGCTTCAGCTTGCATGCTGGTTGACTGCCCTAATCCCCAAGCGAACTTTGCCACTGTTATGCCCTCTTTATTTTTTATAATTCCTCCTACCCCAGCCAATCCAGGATTTCCTTTCGCTGCTCCGTCGAAGAACAAAGAAAATCTGGATTGCCTGAGAAGCAAATCCGATAGTTCGTTCTCCTTCCCTCTGAATTGCCATTCTTTTATGGCCTTGTGGTACCTAATTTCGCTTGAGAAATGGAGGTCCATCGAGGCACCCCAATCTAAGTCATGCTGGCTCAGATTCAGATCTGGCAGATAATCCCCAAGAATTTATTTCCAAAGGCATTTTGTTTTGATGATGATGACCTGTGAGTTAAGACTTTCATCCCTGAAAACTCTTCTGTTACGCTCGAGCCAGATTTGCCAACAAGCGAATTTCGACGAGGAGAGCCATGCTGCTATGAATATTTCGTTTTTTGGGAGAGTTTCAGGGTAGTAATTCTGCCAATTCGCAAAAAGGTCTGATATAGACATGGGCAAAGTGAATTCAGTTTTCCAGTAACTCAGAAGTCCTTGCCAGATTTCTCTTGAAAATTTATAGTCCAGAATGATATGCTGAGCGTTCTCCTCACTGTCACAACATAAATTGCAACGAGAGGGGCCATGAAACCTTTCTTCTGCAATCTGTCAGTTGTTAAAATCCCTCTGTGGCATAACAACCAACAAAAAGAATCGACCTTAGGCATGGATTTGAAGTTCCAGATCTGGTTCCAAAGAGCTGGGTTAGGGGGGACATAAGGACGATCTTGCAGACTCTTGTAGCCTTGCGCCACCATGTACAGCCCTGGGGCAGCTCCCCATCCTCGAGCGTCCTTCTTACCCATGCGTAGAGTCGCCATCTCGTTTAGCAAGGCAAGGAGCAGATCGCGAGCTTAAGATAGTTCAAGAGGGACGGGTGGGAGTCTCCAGCGCAACCATGTTCTGCCTTCCCACTGCGATATGTCCCAAAGAGTGTTGCAGCCTGCGTTGTCCAACCACAAACGCAGCAATTGAAGAGAATTGTGAGACGATAAGGGTGGATGCATCATAATGCTATCATCCCATATCTTACATTCTTTACCGTTTCCTGGAATCCAATATGCTCTGTCTCTGATTAAAGGGACTGCTTTTTGGCAAAGTTTGATCAGCTACGAGCCTGTGGTGGGTAGAGGGGCGTCCAAACATCTCTTTCTCTTTCCCCTGAAGTATTTCCTCCAAAGGGCTCTTTGCAACCAGCCTGGATGTGATCCAATGACTCTCCAAAAGATCTTAGCTCCCATGGCTATGTTTTGGAGGCTGAGATCCTTGAAGTTAAGGCCTCCTTCGCTCTAAGGCTTGCAATTTTTCTCCCAACTTACCAAAGGGATTCTCCTGTCATTATGATTGCCCCCTTTCCAGAAGAACTTGCAAATGTAGGCTTCCATTTTTTTTATGATGCCTGAAGGGGATAGAATTACATAGAATTGAAAGATGGGGAGGCTACAGAGAAAGGATTTGATGAGGATAGTTTTGCCAGCGAGATTTAGCCATGATAACCCCCAACCTTGGATTTTGGCCTTAAATTTGTCCAACAGAGGGACCCAATCTCTGTTGTAAGCCAATTTATGGAAGATGAGGAGGCCCAAATATGTAAAGGAGGACCAGTTGAGGGAAGCAGTAAAGCCCAGAATTCTTGAAATGGTAGAAAGGGTGGAAGTCGAAATATTCCAACAAAAGATTTTACACTTACCATTGTTTAAGCTGCTGCATGTAGCTTCATTGTAGGCGTCCAGGACCTCCTTGAATCTTGAAGCAGATCTGGCAGAGGCAGCCCCTAACAAGAGGGTATCATCCGCGAACAGGGTGTGATTAACATTTTTAACACCTCTTGCTATATTGAGCCCCAGGATCTCTTGGTCAACCAGTTTCTGATCCAGGTAGAAACTCAGGACAGAAACATGAAGAACGAAGCGGAGTGGAGAGAGGGGGCAGCCCTGCCTAAGCCCTCTTGAGGCTTTAAAAAACCAGCTGCTCTCCCATTCACTAGAGGGGAGATCCAAGGATCAGCAATGCAAGCACAGGTCCATTTTAAAAAACCCATTCCAAAGCCAAATTTTTTCAGGACCTCCCAAAGAAAGCTGAGTCTGACCCGATCAAAAGCATTAACTAAATCTAATTTAATTACCATACCTTTCTCTTTGCGAAGCTGGCTCAAATGAATCGCCTCTTGAACCAGGATGAAGTTGTCAGCAAGTTGTCTCCCCTAAGCAAATCTGCGTTGGTTCTCCGGGACGATGGCTAGAAGAATGCCTTTTAGTCTATTGGCAATGACCTTTGTGATTAGTTTGTATCCAATATTACAAAGAGAGATGGGGCGGAACCGATTGAATTCTTTAGCACCCTTTTCCTTGGGGATGAGGGCAAGGAAAGATGAATTGGTGCTGCCCCCAATTTTCTGGCAAGTTTGGGATTTCAAAATCATTTTGTAGAGGTCTTTCTCCACAATCTGCCAACAGGTTTGAAGGAATTGTGCAGTGAAGCCATCCGGGCCCGGGGCTTTGTCAGGCTCCATGTCGAAGAGAGCATCTTTTATTTATTGTATATAGATCTTCGCCTCGAGCTGTTGATTCATTGAAGGAGAGATCCTAGGAGGAACCGCCTCCAAGAGTTTAGAGTTTGGGTCCGTCACTCCCTCTTCTCTATACAGGTTTTGAAAATGGTTGAAAGCTGCTCTCTTTATGCTATCGAAGTCTTTGTGAGTTGAGCTGCCATCTTTGATTTCTGCAATAGAATTGAAGCTCTTTCTGGCTTGAGCTTGTTTGTGGAAGAAGTCAGAATTTCTATCTCCCGCTTTAAGCCATAAACTCCTAGACTTCTGTCTCCAATGCTCTTCCTCTGAAAGGCAAGCTTTATGGAAGATTTGCTAGAGCTCAGCTTCCTTGTCTAAAACTTCTTTAGTGATTTTTTCATCTTCACTTTGAGCATGGTGGTGGGTGAGGTTGTCTTGGGCCTGCTTTCTCTCTTTTGCAGGGGAGGGAAGGGATTTGGCCCAAGTTTTAAGGACCGCTTTCAATCTTCTAAGTTTTTCTTCCCAAATGAAGAAAGGGGAACCTTTCACTGGAAAAATCCAACAGCCTTGAACTAGCTTCAGGAACTCTGATTCCTTAACCCAAAGAGGGTTGAATCTGAAGGGGATGGGACCGAGATCTTTGTGGCCCAACATCTCAAGAAAAATGGGCTTATGATCAGAAGCGCTACATGGGAGGATATGCAATCTGGATTCTAAGCCCAACAGAAGAAAGGAACTCTGCACCAAGCATCTATCAAGTCTGGCAGCAATATGACCAGGACCTATTCTTTTGTTAGACCAGGTGTACTTACCATTTTCTGGAGGGATGTCAAGCAGATCCCAGTCCTGCATGAGGTCTTCCACCCATTCCCTTGCAGGATCCCTTATGATTGTTCCTCCTCGCTTTTCCTCCATGCGCATGGTAAGGTTTAAATCCCCTGCCACAATGATGTTTTCCAAATTTTCTGACTCTGACAATTGTCTGATGGAGTCCCAGCACTCCCTTTTCTCCCCTATATTTGTTGGAACATAGACATTGAAAACGTTGATTGCCTCCCTCGAGTCCAAAGGTTGGAGCTTCAAAAATAGCGAGTGGGTGTTGTGCAACTCGGTGACCAGTCTATACTTGAGAGGATTCCAGAGGGAGCCCAGACCCCCAAAGGCTCCCCGTGCTGAAACTGCATGTCCGTTGCTTCCTTTCCAAATTTTTTTACTGATTTGGAGAAATTCCTTGTCCTCCATTTTGGTCTCCTGAATCAAAAGAATGTCTGGGGCTTCTCTTCTTATAAGGCTTCTTGTTGCTTCTTGTTTCACTTTGCTCTCCATTCCTCTGCAATTCCAAGAGACGATCTTCATCATTTATTTTTATGATGATGGGCTCCCTTGGAACCCTGCACTTGGTTTTTGGTCATCTTTGGATTTTTTCCAAAGAGTTTCTCCAGAGTGGGCTGACTACCCTAAAGCTTGTCTTTGTAAGTTTCCTGGTCTCTCTTTTCTCTAGCAGATTTACGACCTCTTGCAGATCTTCTGACCTATGTCTGCATGTCTCCTATTTCTCCATCCTCCTCAGACTCCTCTGAGTCATGTTCCTCCTCGGATGCTTCTATTTGCTTTTCCTTGTTTCTTGCCGTGGCACTTTCTTCAGGTCTTGCATCTGCTGAAGTCATTTTTCTGGTGGATTATCTTGCTTATCTTCTTCCTGGGGAGTCTCTTCAGCGGAGCTTAAGACCACATACGTGTTTTCTTGACTTTTTGGCGGGGGAGCATTTTGGATGGAGGCAGGTTGGGGGCCATGAACCCCAGATTTATTTTGGGATGCCTTTGACCTCTTGACCTGGTTCCAGCCCTCTTCCTTACCTTTCTCTGCTTCCCCTTTGTTCGGGCACCCTCTTGCAAAGTGGCCATAGATATGGCATTTTCGACATTTGAAAGAAAGTTGCTCATAGTCCAGTACTTGCACGTGCGTCCAACTGTCGACCTTTAATTTGATGACCTCCGGAAGCCCCACCTCTAAGTCTACCTCGACATAGATTCGGGCGCAATCGTACTAGTCATTGTTGTTTGCTCTATCAATGAATTTTCCCAGAGTATTCCCTATGTGCTTGAGGGATTCCCAGTTCCAACAATGTACTGGAAGATTGGGATCCGAACCCAGACAGGGACCGTCGTTGGGACATCCATGGTCGGATCAAAGTCAGGGGTCCATTTGTTGAGATAGAGACCCTAAGGACTCATGAAATATGGCCCATTCCTGAAGATCGGGTCTTTGTCCTCCTTTGTGTTGAACTGAAACAGGAAGAAACCTCTACCCAAAAAATAAGAGGTGACATTGTTTTCGATCAGTGGAACCCAGTTCTTAATGACCCAGTGTTCTGTCGATTTTGGCGAGGGCCAAAGGCCCATGAATTGACCCACCAGGGCTCGATTTGCCAGGGACAAAGCAACCTGGATTGGGCCCTCAGGAGGAAGGTTTACCTCCGGAACATCGTTGAGCCTTTTGACGAATTTAGAGACTTCGGGCAGCGAAGCAAGGAGAGAGGAGAAGGCTGCTTCAGCTTCCGAGGGTGAAGCTTGTGAGGGATCGATGGGCAAGCCTTGGGCCTCCATGGCAAAGCACAAATCAGCAAAACCGATCTGCACCAAGCAAGAACAAGAAGCGAGGCATCTCAAGCTCAAAGAGAAGGAAGGGATCCGATCAGTCCCTGCAGGGCGAGGGCGATCCAAGCAGATCTGAGGTCAAGGCGAGGAGGGCCTAGCAGAGCCAAGCAACCCCGTAGTCAGGAGGACTAGGATCGAGGGCGGAGACGGCCGGGAGGGAGCGCCCAGACTCAGGTTGCGCAGGACAAGAAATGAAAGTTAAAGAGATCAAATATGTTGAGGTGTTAGTGGAATTAATATTATTATTAATAATATTAATTTAATAATATTGATATTGATTTAATAATATTGGAATTAATATAGATTTAATTAATATTGATTTTATGGTAAAGGGGGGTTTAGAAAAAATTTCTTTGTTATTAAATTAATTAATTTAATTCCTTTTTAATTTATTTAATCATTTAAAATTACTAGGGACAAGAATGTTATTCTATTTTATTTCATTTATATATTATTCTTAGGTTATTAAATTAACTTATTATCACTCGGGATAAGTAAAAGGGGTTTTTTTTTTTTAATAATATTGATTTAGTGGAATTAATATTATTAATAATAATATTGATATTGATTTAATAATATTGGAATTAATATAGATTTTATGGTAAAGGTAAAAGCTTAATAACAAATAAACAAGTAAAGCCACCTAATAGAACAAGCCAGGGAAAAAAAAATAGAATGAGCAACAGAATTTAAAGACAAGAAGGTCAAGAACAGGACCATTAGTAAAACAACTAAAACAAAGGAGAAACCCTAGGAAGATGGAAAAGACATGGCTCAAAAGAGAAGGATCTGGGAAAACCTCGAAAGCAAGAAAAGGTTAAAAAGTTGGGGGGGAGGGGGGAAAAAGAAGGCAAGACTAAGAAGAAAGGGCAAGGATCCAGCAACCACTGATCTTCCAACCGTCATCTTTATTGAGATTGTTAGGCCAACCCACATTTTGAGGGTTTGAATGGAGAAAAACCATCCTTGAACCCTACCAACTAGAGAGGTTTCAACCAAAATTGTGGCCCGTTCCATATGCACATCGTTACCTAAAACCATTGTTGCTTGGGGCCAAACCTTTCGACAAACAAAATGCACTTTCTTGTGACCATATTTGATAAAGTTAGATCTCTTACTAAGTTGGGAACCTGAGCTGGGTTTTGCAGGAAACCCTTTGGAGAATTTTGTAGGAGCCCGAGATGATTGTGAGTTGATTCCAAAGCAAATGGGTTTTGTGATGAGTGTTGGTTCAATTCGATCGCCAAAAAACCAACATGACTAGAGAAGTTTGACCAAAAACCCCTCCTAAAACTCGGGTCGAAATTGGAACCCATCGATGCCTAAGAATCCTGCCCAATAAGTTGTGGATTCTTTAGAAAATATGTTAAGGAAACTGGCTAAGACAATACAGGGCGCCAAACCAGACACAACAAATCCAAACTCTGACCCTGTGATAGATGTCGAATGGGGTTAGCAAATTAGCATACATGGGGACATACCCAGCATAAAAATGTGTATCTCGAGCCATGGCATAAATAGATAACTCTGGAAAAAGACAGGTAGGAATGGACAACGAGGTCCCCGATGGGTCAGGGAAAGAATCTAAATGTCCAAGAAATGACATGAAAATGTCAAAATAGGGAGAATCCTCCAGCTCAAAGTCTACCAGTTCCTCTTCACCCATTCATTGAGAGACCAAAAAAAGACTACAAGATATTTGATGACCAACACACAAAACTACGTAATGGACACTACCTTAATACCACAAGAAACTGATAGGAAAGTTAGCACCATAATGTCCCAAAAAGATCCTCGAGAACTAGATAAGGATAAGAAAGGATGAATAGAGATCTATGAAAGTTATCCCCCTATAAAATTAAGGGAAAGTGCCAAACAGGAGTGTGGAAACAAGTATGCCATAATTAGGGTTTGCATACCCTGTCTCTCTGAAGCTACCCACTTCATCTGAAATTTCAAATATTAAAACAAGAAAATTTTAAATTCCTCGTAAATGATGCTCCAATGGAATTAGTAATCTTATGACTTTATTTGAAATTTCTATTGTAAATTATTAACAAGTACTATAATGTTGTGGTTGATGAAAATTGAAGGATAATTTACATATCTTTATTATGTCTCCTTAAATTGAACTTTGAATGAAGATTAATAGATTCTAGACAACTAACATTTTATCTATTTTTTAAATAATATCAATTTTATTATCTATTTTTAAAATAAATACAAATTTGATAAAGTTTAATTGAAAACCATAGTCTAATAAAATTTTAGACACTTGTAGAAAAATATATGCTGATTCGTTTTGTTCAAAGAATGGTCTTTGCATAAATGATATATGTATTTCTTTTATTTTCATCGTTTTATTGCAAATATATATGCACACCTATTTGTTACTGTTGTATACTCTAGGATTTTCAAGACAATATGCAACATTTTTTTTCACTCCATACAATTGGTGGATTTATCTATATAAAGTTAAATATCTTTTGAGTTTTTAAATACTTGTAGTTAAATTAACTTCATGTAGATTTATAACTCTATTTTTAAGGAGTGTTCGAAGTGGTTAAATCCATGAAATTGTAAACTTTTTTGAGAGAATAAAACTTGATAAAAGTTTGCACTCAATAGATTTTATAAGAAAGTAGGGGCCTTCAATCATTTTGGTTGAGGGGTTCGATCTACTTTAAAATCTTGTCCTCCACTTATAGTTGTCCACCACAAGGTCTTTCTTGAATGTGATTTTAAAATTTCAAATATTAAAAAAAGCAAATTTTAAATTCCTCCTAAATGATGCTCCATTGGAATTACTAATTTTATGACATTATTTGAAATTCCTATTGTAAATTATTAACAAGAAGTTCCATAAAGTTTTGGTTGATGAAAATTGAAAGATAATTTATGTATCTTTATTTTATTTCCTTAATTTGAACTTTGAATGAAGATTAATGGATTCTAGAAAACTAACGTTTTATTTATTTTTAAAATAAATATCAATTTCTAAATAAATATCTATGAAAGTTTAATTGAAAACTATAGCCTAATAAAAATTGCACTCTATTGAAAGCTTTGTTGAAAATTATATGATGATTCTTATGGTTCTAAGGACTAGTACTTGCATAAAAGATATATGTACTTCTAGTTTCCTTTAATCTCTCCCCATTTTATTGCAAAATATATATGTACATCTATTTGTTATTGTTGTAGGCTGAAGGATTTTCAAAAAAAAAAAAAATTCATTCCATTTAAATGGTGGATTTATCTATATAATGTTTTCTTAAATACTTATAATTAAGTTAACCTTATATTTATCTTAACTCTATTTCTACCAAGTGTTCAAAGTGATTAATTCCATGAAAGTGTAAAAAATTTTGAGAAAATAAAATGGATTCATGTTGGTTAGTAATTAAATAATTCATCATTGAATTGATCCACAATATTAGATTCTTTTAATTGATCCACATTATGAGTTTCTTTCATTATCTATATTGATATGAATTATGACGGTGATGAGAAAAATATTAATGCTTGTACATAATAGCCGATGAAAATGTATAAACAATGATACCACTAAAGACCCAAAAGAAACAACCTTTGATACTTTTATTAAACTAAAAATAATAGTATACTAATTTATATTATATACAAAATAAGACATATATATCTAGTGGAGGCCTTCCACTAGTAGCTTATCAAGGTTTATTGTGTGACTATTTAAATAGAAATATGCAAAGAGTACTATAAAAAAAACATAATAAATGAGAAAATAAAACTAAAACAAATCTTAGTCTTGAGGGTTGAAAAAAACATAATAATTGAGAAAATAAAACTAAAACAAATCTTAGTCTTGAGGGTTGGCTCAATTGGTTGACTCCCCATTGTTAAAGCACTTTTGCTATTGACAAGTTACAAGTTCAATTCTCTCGGCATTCTTGGGGTCATGCTCCGTGGTTGAGCTGACAAGAAGTCATCCCTTCAAATAGATCTGCCTGATACAAATTTTCCATGGACATAACAAGAAGTGATCCCTTCAAATAGATCTGCCTCATACAAATATTCCATAGACATAACGGAGTCATCCCTTCAAATAGATCTGCCTGATACAAATTTTCCATGGACATAACAAGAAGTGATCCCTTCAAATAGATCTGCCTCATACAAATATTCCATAGACATAACGGCCATTAATCTCTGGTCTACTTTATCAGGGTGTGTTTGAACAACAATCCTCCTAGCATATGGAATGCATCCATGCCTTACCTGTGTAATTCGTTGGTTCCAAATTCATTTACATGAAGTAGTGATTAGCGATTGGCAGCATAAAACAATATGATCCCCAAGTGTTATGCTACTTGATTTGGTCAGTCCGGACAACTCAGTATATGGCCAACATCATCCTCATGCCCCAATTGCAGTCGTTGCGGCTCTCCTTGTCACAAGCTTGAGTAGATGCAGCAGCCTCGGTTAACTTCCAATTAGTTCATTCATTTTTGTAGAGAATTACGGCCAGAACATGGATTTCTACCTTGGTAGAAACTGATGGGATCACTTTGTAGGTCACGAAAAGAGCTAACCAGCGGCTTAAAGTAGGCAAAAGAACGGAATTTTTATAACAAGGTTTGAGTAATTTCATGAACAAAGGGATTTATTTTAAATTTCTAATAAAAGAACTTGGAGAATTGTTGTGAAGGGCATAATGTTTTTAATATTTTTTGTTTTGAAATATAGTTGAAAATTGGTTAGAATATTGTGAGGGAAAAGGTAGATTGAAGTATCTTGTAATAAAATTAGAATTTTTTTGTTTGTATGTCCAGATCACTTTGAAATGGTGTGTGATTTTTGTATTTAGTCATTCCATTGGTGTACGTGTTTTTAATAAGAATATGGGTTATAATAGAAAATAAAAATGGAGTTGTTTTTAGTGCGATTTTTTGGAGATTCCAGTGACGGAATCCGGCAGAAAAAATTTAAGTTAAATCTTGATTTGTATTATTTAAAATGGTTTTTTCACTGCATATTTGGATTCAGCACCCTGAAAAACCTCTAGGACACTTTGATTGTGCAGAAATTAGCTATCAAACTTGCAATTTCAATAAATTGCTGCCGGATTTTAGAGAAATTTGACCGGAAAAACCCACTGGAAAAGCTTCCAAAAAGTCTCACTAAAGACAACTCCAATAAAAATAGACTTGTATATCTGGTTGGTAATATTTTCTTAATAAAGTTTTAGAGGGCAGCTCACATAAGAATATGGGTTATAATAGAAAATACAAATAGACTTACATATCTAGTTGGTAATATTTTCTAAATAAAGTTTTAGAGGGCAGCTTAATTGGTGATCAAAGTAATGGAAAATCTGTGAAATATGTGAAAACTCAAAGATCCAAAGTTCAAATCCCAAAATCCCCGAGGTTGTGACCCGGTTTAACAATATAAGAATATGGGTTATAATAGAAAATAAAAATAGACATGTATATTTGGTTGGTAATACTTCCTAAATAAAGTCTTCAGGAGCAACTCAATTGGTGATCGAAGTAATGGAAAACTTATGAAAACTCAGATATCCAAAGTTCAAATCCCCTTGTGACCTCATTTAACAAAGAGGAAGACAAGTCGTAGACCACCAAAAGCTTACTAATATTTACATGTCATGCATGTTCCTCCTAGAAAACTCAGAGATCCAAGGTACAAATCCCCCATATTATGACCTCATTTAACGAAGAGGAAAAAGGTAGTAGACCCCAAAAGCTTATTAATATTTACGTGTCATTAGATACCCAAAAACAAAAATAAGTTCTAAATAAAAAAAACAATATAGACTATATATATGGGGTTAGTTTTAATTAAATGCATTATAACACATCAATAATTTCATTTTCATTGTATTATCAATATGGGCTATATATATATATATATATATATATATATAGTTAATTTTAATTAAATGTATTATAATACATCAATAATTTCATTTTCATTGTATTATAACCAAGTGTCTAAAAAGTTTTCACGACAAAGACACTGTAGGAGGGTTTAAAGAAAATGGACGCCGCAACAGCAACTCGCCCCTCCGCCGCTGGAATAGACAGGAATAAGGTCATCGTGCAGCTGTTGCAGAACAAGCGAATAGGCAAAGAAGTTTATCAGCGACGGGGGAATTGTTACCTTCTTCTGGAAGATAAGAGATATATTGTAGATCTGGAACATGGTGCAGTGGATCAAGATTTTGGAGCATACAGGACAAATGCCGCCGTTCTACAGATCACATTCCCCTCCCAATCTGATGCAAACATGACAGATCCGGCACCCTGGGGCTGTAGCAATGTCAAATTCAACGAAGCACGCCCGGAAACAGAGCGGAGGGCTTTTAAACTCATCGTTTTGGCATCTCCAAAAGCATACAGTCATACGCTGGCTCAGATCCAAGGACAAGAAGCCCACGGTGACCATAATCCCGAGGTAAGGGAGCGTAAACTTAGGTTTTTTGCATATCAGACCTCAGATCTGTTCCATTACGCTGCAGATCTTGTTGCCCATCTATTCGAGCGAGCGCCATTGAGCCCAGAATGGGCATCTTTTTTCTTGATCCGTGGCACGACGCCCAGATCGAGCCATGGGCTCTCCGATCTAGACCTTTGTACTGTAGAGAGACCCCCACTCTGGTCAGATCTGGTAGCCTACTCACTGTTCGGAGAAGAGCAAAAGACGGATAATAGAACCTCAGAGTTAGATCTGCACATGACAGATCTGGAAGCTTCTGCTCCT
Source organism: Pinus tabuliformis (assembly GCA_031772625.1). Lineage (NCBI taxonomy): Eukaryota > Viridiplantae > Streptophyta > Pinopsida > Pinales > Pinaceae > Pinus > Pinus tabuliformis. The sequence continues at coordinate 143,871,606 of CM062810.1, forward strand.
GAAGCGCCCAAGGAGAATCTAAACAATCTCTTTATCAGATCCATGGAGGGGAACACAATATGTATCAGGATAGGAAGCTGGGAGGAGATAAAAACGCTCAAACAGAGGATACAAGAAAGGACAGGCATCCCACCCTGCAAACAAATCCTGATCTACATAGGAAAAATACTGCAGGAGGAGCACAAACTAAACAAATATGGCATAGGCAAAGACTCAACCATTTACCTCAGCACAAGAATCCGCGGAGGAAGTCCAGGCACGAGCTCAAAAGGAACTGTTTCCTTCAAAGATGCAGTGAAAGGGAAGAAGGAAACACAAGCACATACAGATCTGCAAGTTACAATACCCGGACCCTACATTGTCGAGCAAACAACACAAAACCCTACAATAACAATTTCTACACCTGAGGTAAATGAAATACATGAGGATTATTTAACCAAAGCTGTGATATGCAGGTTCAATGGTTTTTGGCCCAAGCCGGAAGCCCTTCGTCAATGGATATACTCCATATGGACAGCAAACTGCGACATCCATCTCTGTTCTAAAGGTTTTTTTATTGTCAAATTTGACACAGTAAATGACAAAGAATATGCATTGAACGAGGGACCATGGTTCTGGGGCAATGCTGGACTGTTTTTGACACCCTGGTTCCCAGAATTCGATCCGAATACTATGGTGGTCACCAAAATGCCTGTGTGGGTAAAATTATATAATCTACCCCTACACTTTTGGCATTTCAAAGTATTAGCAGACATTGGCAACATATTGGGGAAATTTTTAAAAGCAGATAATGACCGCGTCTCCAAGGACATCTACACATTTGCTAAGATCTATGTGGAGGTGGATCTCAAACAAGGATTAACAGATCACATCCTCTTACTACACAATGAAAAGCAATGGGCACAACCGCTTGATTATGAAAACACAGCCTTTAGATGCCGCATATGTCGTCAAACTGGCCATCTACAAAGTATATGCCCTCAAAACAAAAAAGACAAGAAAAGAAGAAAGCCACCAAAGCTGAAAGGATGGCAGTTTTCAGCCACAGATGACATAGCAGAAGAAGAAAACACAGAAGATATCAACATATCTCAAGAAGCAGAATATACAGGAAATAATACAGAACACAGCCCACAAAATGATGAAAAACAGATGGGGTCTACAATAGTGCAAACCAATCCACAGCAGCAAAGCGAGAAATACAGCCCAGCACAAGAAATTGGAGGCAACAAGCGAGCACACTCAACAGAAAGCTCAGATTCTGAAAAAGAAATTTCAAACGAAGCACACATGGCAATTGTAATAGCCACACCCAACAATGAAGGTTGGCGGAAAGTGGAAAAAAAGAAAGGTAGAAAAGCATAGCTTAGGCTGAAAATCTTTTTTATATCCTAAAGCACATGACAAGTTTTGATAAAGCATATGCTGATTCAACATCTACAACATGTAATTTTAATCAATATGAATAAAATTACGATTTTTCCAAGGGAAAGAAACCAAGTGTCTAAAAGAGATATTTGAAGTAACATAGTTTTATATTGATTTTGAAAGAAGATAAAATATTTTTAAAATATATATATTTGAAAATGCAAACTAATTAATTTATTTTAATATCAACCTATATCTATATATAGAGTGAGAGACACATCATAATAAAATACTTTAATACCCAAAAAGATGAAATTGTTAAAGTAATAAGAGATACACATACACCATAACAAAATATTTTAGTATTCAAAAAGATAGTTAAAGTAAAAAAATTAAGTATTTTCTATAAAAAGTAATAAGAAATAGATGTACAATTCATTTAATTATTAATATAAAATTAATGTGATATTTAAAAAAATATTAGTAGTAATTAAAAAAAAAATTAATATGGGTTTTATATATTAAAGAAAAAATATATATATACAAAGTTAAATAACATTAACATGTATTTAAAAGATATTAATAACAAAAAAAATCATTTTAATATAGACAATGTGGCTTATAAATGAAATATTTCAATATCATATATATATATATATATATAAAGAATAAGAAAACATAGATTTTCCTAGTTAAAACATTGAAAGTATTTTACATTTTGACCATTTTTTATGTAATACAGTATCTAATAACACTTTAGATCCATCTTAATTACAAATCTAGAAAGCATTGGGGGGAATTAAATCTCTCAAGGTGGAAATATTTTTTCAAGTTTTTCACTCAAAAAGATGTTTGCACCCCGAGATTTGATTTCTCTTGACGCTTGTTAGATCTGTGATTAAGATGGATCTATAACGGTCTATAATTCCGTGGATAACTTGGCCTTTTCACACTCAACTCTACTTTTGTAGATGCTTACTCTTTTCACGCTCAACTCTACTTTTGTAACTCCCGCCTCCTCCCTAGCGCACCCCTCTCCAAAAATAAAAAAAGCACATTTTTATTGGCTCATAAAGGGTGATGGCACAATTAGCACTTTAAAGCATGTAATGTGACAACAAATTGTTATTCTCTTCTTATCATTTGAATCATGAAATTGATCATTGAACTGTAAAAATTGATGGACAAGTCATTGAATTTGAGTGTTCAATTGTAAAAAGGGTAAAGTTCCAAACTCGAGTCAATAAAGTGTCTTCCAACCTGAAGTCATAAGTCAATCGTGAAAAAAAGGCAAACCTGAAATTGAATAAGGAAGTCAAGTAACTTAATTCATTGTAATCACTCTAGAATACATTCTTTATAGTACCCACACTCTAAGGTGGGTCAAGTAACTTAATTCATTGTAATCACTCTGGAATACATTCTTTATAGTACCCACACTCTAAGGTGGCATATAATCAAAGGAGAATGACTCAAAAGCATACAAATAAGTGTGACAAATAAGCATATAATAATCTAATCAAGTGAACGTGACAAGTGAAAAGAGAAACAAAAAAACACCTACAAAATGTCTCGTCACTAAATCAAATTTTACAGTACCCACACTCTAAGGTGGCATATAATCTTACAATACCCACACTCTAAGGTGGGTACTGTAATCAAAGTACCCACACTCTAAGGTGGCATATAATCAAAGAGGAATGACACAAAAGCATACAAATAAGTGTGACAAATAAGCATATAATAATCTAATCAAGTGAACGTGACCAGTGAAAAGAGAAACAGAAAAACACCTACAAAATGTCTCTCAATAAATCAAATAATTACAAGCATTCCATATTATTCCAAAATAGTCATGTTTGTAAGTGCAGGTTTTTCTTAAGAAACTAAAAAACATCTACAAAATGTCTCTCAATAAATCAAATAATTACAAGAATATAAACATTAATTGCATTCCATATTATTCCAAAACAGTCATGTTTGTCAGTGCAGGTTTTTTTAAGAATTTATGCATATTGAAAAAAGGTGTTAGTATTGTCATATGGCCACATGAAGAGTGAGCATTTTAATCTCCATTCTTCTCTTCATTGTGGGAAGAGAAATCACTTTTTGAAAAGTGTCTACAAAAACAAACTTGAGAAAACAATTCATTAGAGGGATAAATTCTTGGAGGTGAACAAGTGAAGTCACTGCATAAGTCTTACCATTAAGTCTTGCCATCTAATCAAAATAAAGGTAAAGATGGCCAAAGAGAAAAGAAAAAGAAAGAAAATAACAAAAACAAAAAGCTATCAAGCAATTATTCTAGGTGATTTTAGGCAATTATTCTCAGCACAAAGTATTCTACATGAAGGAAGATCCCTTCCCATCATCCTTCCTCTCACAACCAAACAACCTATCTAAAGTGGCACCCTTCCTCCCATGACCCAACAACCCATCTAAGGTGGCACCTTGACACTTACTAATCCATATTAACTAATTTTTTTTCAAGTTTTCTTACCACTTTCACTTTTTCCTTTCTTAATAAAAATATGATATCTTAACCTTTCTCTAAAACATATTTATTTTCAATTAACATATATTTGATTGTTTACTGTTAAAATATTTTATATAAAACCAATATTATAATCGTTTATTTAATATTAATATTAAAATATTTTACCTAAAATCAAAATTAAAATATTAATTTTATTATTGATATTGTTGTATTTTCGAATACAATCTGCTAACGTCCTATTGAGGATAGAATTACACTCTCACATTAGGCTGTGGAAAATATTCAAACAATTAAATTTAACGATGTGCAAGTTTAAACAGTTAAATTTCGACATTTACAAGTACTTACATTCCATTCTACCTTACGCAACATTAATGATGCAACCAATTAATCTAACAATAGTTTCCATATCGTTCTGATTAATTGAACTAAGTTCTGATTAGTAGACAATCTGTTTAGGAATAAAAAAAACACTTGACGTGAATATTTTCAGTGGTTAAGGTCTCTGGCCTGAGCTAGCTCTGCTTAACTTCCATGATCAAATCTCAAAACTTTACATTGGCAAACAAGTTACCCCGAAAGTTATATCAGTCCGGAGAGTTTTATTCTAGTCAAAGAAGCTTTACTAATTAGGGGATTATCAGTCCCCGTAGTCCAATTTGGCAATCACCAAATTTATAGAGCTTATGACCTGACACTAGAGGCAATTATTCCTGAAGGCTAGTTGATTTATATACTTCCACATCACCATTTTCATCAGCCACCAAAAGCCCAAATCACGAAAATTGTTTAAGAAAATAATTCCAACATTCCCATTAGACACAAAGTTGTCCTGTTTTCATAAACATATGATGCTGCTCTCCAAGGGTTTCACTTTCCTACAATATAAACTGCGAAGAAACGTTGAGAAGAAACCGGCTTACTTTGACCTGTATTTTTATGTGACCAAGCAGAGATCCCTCAGTATCAAAAATTCTTTGAATTAATTACTAGGCTTTCTCGCGTCTTGCAGGCTGTTGAAACAAGAATATAATATCAATATGACTATCTCAATTTCAAAGTGCAAACAAACCACTTCGGAGTCAAATGAAGCTGAAGTTGAAAAAAGAACACAAGGCTTTTACCTTTTCTGAAGCCAGATACACACAACTTTCACATTGGCCTATATTTTTCCAGATTTCAGCTTCAACTTCCTCTCGGGATTCAAAATTGATAAGTTTTTTCCAGCTCCAATTTCCTCTCAGTTTCCTGACGAGATTCTTTGATCAACCATAAAACAACGTCAAAACATAGCAATGTATACTGTCAATCGTAGCAGTTTGTAGTGCTACCTTCATGAAGCTTGCAACCATGTCGGAAAATTATCTGTAGCTTCCTCTAAACAAATAATTTGAAAAATTAGCAATTTAGATATACCGGTGAGCAAAAACACACTGTACCTACAATAGTTTACTGCTTGACCAGTTTATCAATAGCTTCCAGAATTGTTTCAGCAAATGAGTTCCTTCAAAAGGAAGCTTTTTTCCCTTAATAAATTCAATAGTAGCTAGTTTCTGTCCACGTCCATATGACAAAAAGGCTACATCAGTACACTAAGTGATTTCAGAAGATGTGTACAAGTTTTGGCAAATATAGCCATCAGAAAAAGAGAATTTCTCAGAATTGAGTCAAATTTTTAAAAGCAATAATGACTGCCCTTCGTACATGATTTAGCCATGTAATCATGTATAAGGACCTTCAGTGCAATATAGCCTAAAAACACATTCAGAGATTAATTAAGAGTAAGTATTAAATTCTTTGAAAAGGAAACATAAGCAAATAAAAACAATACCATGGAAACAGGACGAATGTTTTATATATTGCATCTTAAGCCCATGTTGACACAGGAATCACTATCGATAGCAGCTTGCACCACAACCAGTAAGAAAGGATTCGGTGCAAAAATACAACCCACACTTTTCAAGTTCCATTTTCTAAGTTGACATGGCAGATGCAAATCAGAAAAAGCTATACTTCACTCTCTGGAGTGAACTTTAATCTAATAGCTCTTGAAGAAATTGTATATGACAAGAAAGCAAATTTCATCTCTAGAACCAACCAGTTATAATCTTACGATTCTAACATAAAACTCAAGACGAAAACAGTTGACTTCTGCCGCAACTGAATGGCAGAAACTACCAAAACTACTCTCCATTCAAAGGTTTTTTTGTAACCATAGTCACAAACTCTGTTAAAAAGAGAGCACACATATGGCGCCCAAGTGTAAAAAAAATACAAAATTTTTGAAGAGGTTTGCAAAAAGCACAGCACAATAAGAATACACAAAACAATATGACAACATTCCGGGCTAAATATGAACTCTGCAACAACAATATAAAGAAAAGCTACAAAGCTTAATACCAGTAAATACTTGTGCAATAAATGTTAGTTTACCTTTTTATATGTTTTTACTCAGAACAGTAATAAGAAATATTAATGAGGAGAACGAAAAATATGGAACGATGAGTTACACTCTCATCAGACCCTCGCAATCAATGCCAATGTTTACCAGAACTGGCTGGCTCTGCCAAGAACTGACAGCTTGATTCTTCCAGACTCCAAAACTGGGTAGTTGAACCAGACCCAGCTAGAACCAGTCTGACATGGCCAACACGCAATTAGATCCAAAGATTATGTGCACACCCAGCCAGGATCAATGTTTTAAAACTCCGACTCTGACTCCGACTCGGTATCGACTCGGCTGGCTCGATTTCAATGACTCAGTCGTTGTAAAAAATACATTAAATATTTATTTTTTATAAAAACACATAATTTTAAAGATTTTCATTCATGTTTCCAAACACACAGCATTAGAATTTAGATAGAAGACAACATATGATCAAAGTAGGCTCATGAATATATCCATTATATCAAAATGGCGCCCAGTGCACTGTCCACTACATACACGATGATAATATAGAGATCAAAACAAAAACACATAACCAAGGAGGCTATAAATGGCCTCTACAACAAAAGTCTGTGACCAGTACTACTGACTACTGCTAGAGTTGCCAACATCATCTGGCTCAGTGTTACTTGGGAGCGAGAGCGAAAGTGGGGAGCGGGAGCGAAAACGGGAGCGGGAGCAACATTTTCAGAAGCTCCCAGTTTGGGAGCAAATCCTGGAGGAGTTCGACAACCAATGTCACTAACATCAAGGTACATAGAGGGATTGGTGCTCTTAATTAAATATGAGTTCCATACCCTAATACATGACAAAATTCAATGGAAACATTGCAATCCCCCAATCCTGAAATCTTGAAAAAATGATAAGTCTACTAGATTTTGAATGAAATCTAAAATTCTACTTTCTCCACATGAAATCCAATGAGGCCAGAACCACTCTCAAACATCCTGAGTCATTTCATGGTAATGTTAAAGATTTAAGTAAAAGGATGAAGGAGAATGTCACTTTTACTTTAAGAATTTAACATTACCATGAAATTTGAATAGCATATCAATACTAGGAGAGGGGAATGGACCACAAAGACCAAAACACCAATTAATAAAACCATTTGGAGTCCCCCACACTAGGAAAAAACATAAAGAAAAAAAAAAAAAAAAAAAAAATTGTGTTTTTGGGGGTTTACTTGCCGCATGAAGTGACCCAACCGAGTTGATACGGACTCGGCCGAGTTAAGACTGACCCGAGCGAGTCATGCGATGACTCGGCCGAGTTAAGACTGACCCGGGCGAGTCATGCGATGACTCGGCCGGGTCAGTCTTAACTCGGCCGACTGAACCGGTTCGACGACCGAGTTGAAAATTTTTTTACCAGCTCGAACCAACTCGGCGGAGTCTGTTCCGAGCTGGCCGACTTTTAAAACACTGGCCAAGATTGGCAAGTTGATTTGCCTAGACTCGTCAAGTCAACCTGGATTGCTATAGGAAAATCTCGCACTTATCGAGATAAGTCCTATAGCTCAAGTCCCAATGTAATTCAGAGGGTGCTAACTGTGACCTCATTTCACAAACCCTCTTTTCACTTCTAGCTGGCTCTTCTTCAGCTTAAAGGGGATTCTCGGTTTTGAAGGTAATTCCAAGGCCTGAGTTCAAAGGGTCCAATGGTTAATTTTGAGTCTTAGGTCAACCAATATATGCTCAAAAAGTCCCCAAACACACAATCCAACAACTATGAGGTGATTTTGAAGAGCAAAGTTTAAATGATTTAAAAGAAAAATGTGATGGAGGATAGAAGATCAGTCCCCCTTAGCTTGACAATATAGTTTTTTGGCATATGAAATCAAGGATCAACACACTTGAAAGGGTAACGGAATGGATGTAGCTTCAAAGACAAAGAAATACATTACTTGTGTCCCTTAGAGATTTGACCTACCATGAAAATGCTCTAGGCTTTTTCCCAAACATGGGTGCACAAGCCCCAAATGCCTAACCACTGCCTTCAATGACTCTTCAAGCGCTAGTTCTCCAAAGCCCCGATAAGTTGGGGCTCCTCTAAAAGTAGTGCCAATAAACAATCTAACCCCCTTTTCTCCAACATTGCAAGTTCGGCCCTTCTTTCAAAAATAATCACAAACTTGATAGGATAAGGTCGACTCAGCTATAGATTTTGTTCTAGCTCTACATAAGTATATGTATGTATATACCCAATATTCCTTTTAAAGTACCAGCGCATATCTCTTCTACCTATATGTTGTTCAGGCCTAGGTTTCGTAGGGTGTACATGCTGATCCTATATCAAAAATAAATCTCTCCTCAATACCTTGAGCTACAAAGGCAATTGAGATCAGGTAAACTAGCAACAACATCAAGATGGCAATCTCGTACACCTACAATATGCACATTGATTTCTCTTTCAAGGATTTTCAATTTTTCCATGTTTTAGGACATGAATCAACCTATGTTACACCAAGTGTCCAGGATGGCAGAGTGCCCAGGAAAGGAAACACCAGAGGATGGGGCAACGTCAAGGTCTGTAGCATAGGGGTCCCTATCTCTAAAAGTATAAAATATAAAGATAATAATGATAAAATTCAAACAATAACAATCCAGTGGAAATGCTATAATCTTCGCCAATCCTAAAAATCCTGCAAAATGTTAAGTCTGCTGAATTCTGAATAGGATATGAAATTTTGTTAAGACCGCTTTCTCCATATGAAGATCAGGTAAACTAGCAACGACAGCAAGATGGCAATATCTTACACCTACAATATGTACATTGATTTCTCTTTCAAGGATTTTCAATTTTTCCATGTTTTAGGACATGAATGAGCCTATGTTACACCAAGTTTTCAGGATGGCGGAGTGCCCGGGAAAGGAGACACAAAAGATGTGTGGTAGCACCCCTAAATTTTAGGAAAATTCAAGGGGGATGGGGCAACGTCAAGGTCTGTAGCATAGGTGTAACGCCCTGCGATTACGTGCACGAGCGCGCGTGCTCCTCCCATCGCGAAATTAGTCTAAGGCATGAAAAGTGCGAGCTCCAACGATGAGGCGCAGTCATATATTGTGCGGACAGATTGGTGCTCCACTTATAGGGCAGGCTGGGCGAAGCAAACAAAGGCGGGTAGACTCATAGGAGGGGCATTTTGATTATCGTTTGGGGCGCTAGCTGCACGTTGGGAGGTCGGCCGGTTGGAGGTCGACGCTCTTGTTATGGAGCGTATAAACTCTTGTGTTGTGCGCTCATTTGGCAACAACAACTTCGCATCTCTCCTTCGCTAACAAAAGGAGTGCGCAAGTCTACCGCAGGTCGTGGGCGTTCGGTGATGCGCCCGCCGAGTCGGGCAAGGGGGAACGCACTTGCGGTTGAGGTGTGAATGGAGGGCACGGGTAGGCACCCGCCCACCGATTGTTGGCACGAGACTTGGTTGTAACGGGCGCGGGTGTGCACGGGTGCGCCCGCCCGTTGGCAAAAGTTTATGTGTGTAGTGTGGGTCGTGCACGGGCGCGCCCACCCGGTTGGTAAACTTTGTATTGTATTTCGGTTGAAGGTTGCGGTGAGCGTGCCGTGCGCTCTTGCACGGGTAGCACCCAACCTTGTTTATAAACGCCGGTGGAGCATTCGCTCCCGGTCATTGTAATCTTCTCAAATATAATAAAAAGATTACTTATTGTATATTGTTGGATTGTTATTGTTCTTATATTATTGATGAATTCCACACATTAATAATGTTAATTCATGATTATTATGAATTGTTGAAGGCGTAGTTCGTAAAGTTATTAACTTAGGCGATGCCGCACCCGACCAATTTAAGGAAAAAAGAATTGGGGGCGTGACAGGTGGTATCAGAGCAGGTTCACAAGGAGTGAAGCCATTGCTTGATGATGAACGCAAAGAACAGACATGTATGCAAGGGAAAGTTATGGAGAAATCATGGATGAACAGTCTTGGTTTCGTGGACTTGATGGTTCATGGCAAGACCATTCAAGCTCTGGTGGACACGGGGCCACTCATAACTTCATGACGACACAGTTGGCAAAAGAGGTTGGACTGATGATCTTCCCATCGAATGTGGAAGTCAAGGCAGTGAACTCTAGAGCTAAAGTGGCAGGGTTGGTACACGAAGTACCTGTGCAGATAAAAGACTGGAAGGGTCAGTTGGACTTCACAGTGATGGAGATGAACGACTTTGATATGATACTCGGACAGGATTTCTTGAAGGGCAACAAGGCTATTGTTGTCCCCTTCTGTGATGAGGTGGTGCTGGTTGGACAGACACAAACTTGGACTTTGCCCACTCATAGGCAAAGGGGGGAAGTCAAGGTGCAGCATGTTTCTGCACTAAGTTTGGAGAAGGCTATGAAGGAGTCAGATATGGAGACATATGCGGTGATGTTCAAGGATGTCGAAGGTGATGGAGTGGGGACACCTGTTCCAGCCGAGATTTCCGAGGTGCTGACCAAATATGCAGATTTGATGCCTGATGAGCTACCAAAGAAACTTCCACCAAGGCGTGCAATGGACCATAGCATTGAGCTTGAGCCAGGAAAGCAACCCCCGGCTAAAGCACCTTATCGATTGTCAGGGCCTAAGTTGGAGGAATTGAAACGACAGTTAAAGGAGTTAGCTGATGCAGGTTTCATTAGACCTTCAAGGTCCCTTATGGAGCTTCGATATTGTTCCAGCGGAAGAAGGATTCGAATGAGCTACGAATGTGCTGTGATTACCATGCATTGAACAAGCAGACGGTAAGAAACAGGTATCCTTTGCCATTAGCTGCTGATTGCTTTGACAAGATTGCGAAAGCCCAAGTGTTTTCCAAGCTGGACTTGAGGCATGGGTATTATCAGGTGCGGATAGCTGAAGGAGACGAGAAGAAGACCGCGATAGTAACAAGGTATGGTAGCTTTGAGTCCCTTGTTATGCCATTCGGGTTGTGTAATGTTCCTGCTACGTTTTGCACTTTGATGAATGATGTCCTACGACCATACTTGGATTCGTTCGTAGTAGTGTACTTGGACGATATAGTGGTGTTCAATGACAACATGGAGGATCATAAGAAGCACTTGGCGGTGGTGTTCGAGGCACTGAGGGCAAATCAGTTGTTCTTGAAAAAGTCTAAGTGTGTGTTCGCTTAGACCGAGATTTCGTTCCTTGGGCATATTGTTGGTCAAGGGTACATACGGATGGAGCCGAGCAGAGTGAAGGTGATTGAGAACTGGGTTGAATCGAAGAATGTCCATGAGATGTGGGTGTTCTTGGGCATGACCAACTACCAACGAAAGTTTGTAGAGGGGTACTCCAAGGTGACATCGGCACTGACAGACCTATTGAAGAAAGACAAGAGGTGGAGTTGGACGAGCAAATGTCAAGAGGCATTTGATGACTTGAAGAAGAGGATGGTTACAGCACCGATACTGAAGTTGCCTGACTTCGAGAGACCGTTTGAGGTACACACAGATGCTTCAGATTTTGCTATAGGAGGGGTTCTTATGCAGGATGGGCATCCGGTGGCGTACGAGAGTCGGAAGTTGCAGGATAGAGAACGGAGGTATCCGATTCATGAGAAGGAGATGACTGCCATCATCCACTGTCTTCATGTGTGGAGGCATTACCTGATTGGGAAGTCGCTTGTTGTCAAGACTAACAACGTTGCAGCAAGTTATTTTGCATCACAACCGAAGCTTTCTGCAAAGCAAGCTCGTTGGCAGGACTCCTTGGCAGAATTCGACATGACTATAGAGTATAGACCAGGAAGACACAATGCGGTAGCAAATGCCCTTAGCAGGAAGGGACAACTTGCAGCATTGGAGGGAGAACACCGGGCAACTAGGAGTAGGAGTCGAGTTCAGATGTCAGAAGAGATGCAAAATAAGATCAAGGAAAGTGTTGAAACCGATACTTTGGCGCAGAATATAGTGAAGCAGATAAAGGAGGGGAAGACACGAAAGTTCTTTCTACGGGACGGGTTCTTGTTCTTTCGAAACCGACTCTATGTTCCAAAGTCATCTGGACTCAGGAGGCACCTTTTGAAGGAGTGCCACGACTCGCCATGGGCTGGCCACCCAGGGATGCGTCGCTCTTTGGCATTATTCGAGAGAGGATTCTTTTGGGAGAAGATGTGGGAGGATGTAGAGGAGTATGTACATATGTGCATCATTTGTCAACAGGACAAATCGGATACTCAGAGGCAAGGAGGACTGTTGCAGCCTTTACCGATTTCTGAGAGACCATGGATGAATGTCTTGATGGACTTCATCACTCAATTGCCACAGGTTCAGGGGTATAATGGGATTATGGTCGTGGTTGATCATTTTTCCAAGTATGTTGTCTTTGTTCCTACAAAGATACCATGTGGAGCCGAGCGGACTGCGGAGTTGTTCTTTAAGAACATAGTGAAGTATTGGGAGATGCCATTGAGCATTGTGTCGGATAGAGATCCGAGTTTTATAGGCAGATTTTGGACCACATTGTTCAAGTTAGTCGAGACAGAGTTGTTGATGAGTTCGAGTTACCATCCGCAGACAGATGGGCAGACCGAGAGGATCAATGCACTGCCGGAGGACTAATTGCGACATTATGTGACGGTTGATCAGAAGAATTGGCCTGAACTCTTGGATATTGCCCAGTTTAGCTACAATATTCAAAAGAGTTCTGCGACGGGGTATAGTCCATTTGAGTTGGTGAATGGACAGATGCCAGTTGCACCGCATACCGTAGTGACGGGAGGCTTCTTGAGGAGTCCTCATGCGAAGAAGTTCATGAAGGCTTGGAAGGAGACCTTGGAGTTAGCACGGTTACGCTTGCACGATGCTGCAAGGAGGATGAAAAAGTATGCTGATCGTGGGAGACGGGAGGCACACTTCAGTGTGGGAGATATGGTGTTTCTCAAGATTACCGGGGAGCAGTTTCAGCCAGCCAAGGGGACTGCAAGCAAACTGACACGGAAGTATGAGGGACCATTCCGAGTGAAGAAGAGAGTGGGGGAAGTTGCTTACGAGCTGGACCTTCCGCACCATATGCACATGAAGCATCTAGTTTTTGATGTGAGTCAGTTGAAGAGATGTAGACTTGATTCAGACCATCCAAAGAGAGTTGAACCGCCGAGAGGACCAACCGGAATTGTGGACAAGCCAAAATTGGAGTTGGAGAAGATTTTGAGCGTCAGAACTACAGGAGTTGGTTGCCACATGAGAAAGGAATTTCTTGTCAGATGGAAGAATGCACCGGAGGAAGAAAGCTGGGAATGGGAAGACTCTTGGAGATGGAAGGATAAGATCGAGAAGTACAACAGGAAGCTGTTGAGACGATCGGGATTGTCGAGGGCGACAATGATTTCCAGTGGGGGAGGATGTAATGCCCTGCGATTACGTGCACGGGCGCGCGCGCTCCTCCCATCGCGAAATTAGTCTAAGGCATGAAAAGTGCGAGCTCCAACGATGAGGCGCAGTCATATATTGTGCGGACAGATTGGTGCTCCACTTATAGGGCAGGTTGGGCGAAGCAAACGAAGGCGGGCCGACTCATAGGAGGGGCGTTTTGATTATCGTTTGGGGCGCTAGCTGTACGTTGGGAGGTCGGCCGGTTGAAGGCCGACGCTCTTGTTATGGAGCGTATAAACTCTTGTGTTGTGCGCTCATTTGGCAACAACAACTTTGCATCTCTCTGCTAACAAAAGGAGTGCGCAAGTCTACCGCAGGTCGTGGGCGTTCGGTGATGCGCCTGCCGAGTCGGGCAAGGGGGAACGCACTTGTTGTTGAGGTGTGAACGGAGGGCGCGGGTAGGCACCCGCCCCCTGATTGTTGGCACGGACTTGGTTGTAACGAGCGCGGGTGTGCACGGGTGCGCCCACCCATCGACAAAAGTTTATGTGTGTAGTGTGGGTCGGGCACAGGCGCGCCCACCCGGTTGGTAAACTTTGTATTGTATTTCGGTTGAAGGTTGCGGTGAGCGTGCCATGCGCTCTTGCACGGGTAGCGCCCAACCTTGTTTATAAACGCCGGTGGAGCGTTCGCTCCCGGTCATTGTAATCTTCTCAAATATAATAAAAAGATTACTTCTTGTATATTGTTGGATTGTTATTGTTCTTATATTATTGATGGATTCTGCACATTGATAATGTTAATTCATGATTATTATGAATTGTTGAAGGCGTAGTTCGTAAAGTTAATTAACGATGGATAAAGTTATTAACTTAGGCGGTACTGCACCCAGCCAATTTAAGGAAAAAAGAATTGGGGGCGTGACAATAAGGGTCCCTATCTCTAAAAGTATAAAATATAAAGATAATAATGATAAAATTCCAACAATAACAATCGAGTGGAAATGCTATAATCTTTGCAATCCTAAATCCCCTGCAAAATGTTAAGTCTGCTGCATTCTGAATAGGATATGAAATTCTGTTAAGTCCACTTTCTCCATATGAAGTCTGATGAGGTTGGAACCACTCCCAAACATCCTAAAACAATTAATGACAATGGATTCCTTAAAACTCTATCCTTATTCCTTTTTCTATATTGACTAAAAATCTCGGGGCTAGAGCCTACGCATCCCCTTTTGGAGGAGGGGAGTGCTCAGACATCGCCTTTTTGGAGAAACACTTCCCCTACAATCAGGAGATGTTTCCTCGTGTTTCCCCAAAAGGATACGGGGAAACATTTCTCCAAACATCCCGTTTTGAGAGCATGAGATGTTCTCAGAGCATGGGATATGCATCCTCAGAGCATAGGATACATGGGGTGCACCCATGGAACACTGGAACAAACACTTGAAATCAACATCCTGACCTGAACATCAGTTTTTTCGTATTGATCTTCTAATACGAAAAAACTGATGTTCAGGTCAGGATGTCCACACAACCGCATCAGCTACAGAAGGTTATAATCACTTGTCCAGCAGAACTGACCTTTGCACTAAACCCTCATCAAGAGTGTTCAGTTTAGACAAAACCAGAATTGCTGTATGAATGAAAACTGTCTGAAAATGCTAATCATATGTAAATCTCTTCACAATCCTCAGAAGAAATACCAATAAAATTTTGATTTCCCAATGATTGGACTGAGTTCACACAGAGATTTAAGATCTGGACATTCTCCAATAACTGACCAAGAAATCCACGATCAGATCTCTTCTCTTGGTAAGACCTGAGCATGCAAATCCTCTCCAACAGCCTTGTCTACAAGTGTAGCAATAAATCTGCGGGTAAATTTTATGATGGTACCTCTTATGCAAAGCAAGTAGTAACAATGCCCAATTTTACAATGCTTCAAATACCCTTTAGTCAGACTTTGAAGTCTTTCTTGAGGCACTTTCTGCAGCATTTTCCCAGCACTCTCAGACCACACTTGTCACACAGCCCTGATACAGCAACAATGATCTCTCTCCATATTTTCAAAGTTTTTATCTTAAAAACTTTAGCACACTCTCATGGGCAAACATACAGCAATTTTGTAGCTAGTTTTCTGAGACATTATTTTTGTTGTAGGAGTTAATGTGGAGCATACTCCAGAGGCAATCAACAGGGTTCATGCTTCTGATACCTGTGATATATGACTCGTCAGTATTTTCAATTTTTCTTCATGCCATGGTCTATAATCCCAAATGCGCTGGTGTTTTCTTATGTATGAACTTATTACACAATTTTAGTGATCTGCTGCATGGCATTTTCTTATGTATGAACTTAATTAAACAATTTTGGTGATGTGCTAGCTTTGCATTATCCCGTACTTCCCAAGTTTGTGAGTTCAAATTTCAAATTCAGTGCGATACAATTAAAATTTGGATGAAAATTTTAAAATTCGGGAGTATCTCTTAAGGACTACATATATACTATAAGAAAAAGCCTAGATATATACTATAAGAAAAATATTAGATATATATAAGAAAAAGATTAGATATATACTATAAGAGTATACATCGAAAATTTTCATCACAGAAAAAAAATCGGGAGTATACTTCTTAAAGACTAGATATAAGTTTCATGAGAAATGAAACCATTTTAGATGTATACTATAAGTTTCATTAGAAATGAAATACATTTTTGTATGAAGACCTCATACAAAAGAGGTTCATGGTTCGAGCCTGCAATGCATAATTACCAAGTTTGAATTCAAATTGATATTCAAGCTCGAATTTAGTATGATACAACAGAAAACATCAGGAGTATACGTCTTACGGACTACATGTATTCTAGAAGTTTCATTATAAATATATGTTTTGTATAAAGTCCTCATACAGAAGTGCTCCATCGTTCAATTCCACAAGGTGCCGCGAATAATGCAGTCTAATGCTTTGATCCCCGGATCTAATTTGGCTACACATATTCAATGGGGAGCGGTGTATTCTGCTCGTTCTCATACCCTGTAACCCTGGACAACATAACCAGCATAAGAGGTGTGAATTTTCGCGGGAAACCCTGCCCACTTAGCCTTACCCATCCAAGGACCCACTTCCTTTCTCATCAACCCATCATCACCATAATGCCTCTTACCCTTATCCATCCAAATTGACAGTCATTTGGAGATAACAGAACATCGAAAGTTTACCATTAAATGTTTGAAAGTTCCAGACGAGAAATGCATCTCAAAAAATCTTTGTTTTAAAACCAAGAGGAAAATTACATCATCGACCGCAGCAGATTGAAAAAACCTTACAAATTCGATAACTTTCGAGATGGCTGTTTAACAATGGATGTCTAACTATGTAACTTCTCACATAGATGGATGTCTAACTCTGTAACTTCTCACATAGATGGATGTCTAACTCTGTAACTTCTCACATAGTATATGTTTCAGTTGGCAATGGAATTATCAAAAGTTTCACTTCAATATGACAACTGTATCGAATTGCACCAAACTATTCACATTCTAATCAAATTATTGAAATTTTGAATTTTTGGGGGCAAACTTGGTAATTATGCATGATACACATTATATGTATGATGTATGTGTGTGTTAGTGCAAATTTTATCATTTTTATTTGCCAAGTCTTTGTTGGATATACCCCTAAATCTTGCCAAAAATACAGCCAGTAACAACAGAGTAAAGACTGTACCTTCAATTTTTAAGGCATTAAATTGGAAGTCAATTACATTGATTTGTAAAGACAACTGTGAACATTTCATGCATAATCACTGCTGAAGTTAATCTTCTTCATTTTCACAAGTTGCTGGATAGATTATTAAAGCACAAACCAAAAAACGTATAAAATTGATGAAAACTATAAATTAGATTTTTATAGCATAAACCAAAAAATTATAAAATTGATCAAAACTTTGGCACAGGATCAGAAACTCAGGGTTTTGAAAGCAACAAAAACAACCCTTTGAGGTGCTCTTTGAATTGCACAGACAGTCGTGGTCGCTTCCTGATAACAACTGGATGCAGAAATGTAAAGATATTATTGAGAACAATCAGCAATATAGTACTGCAAGGAAACTTCAGACAGACTAGCAAACAGAGTTATACTTTAACAGCCAAACTCGAAATGCAAAGTTCCAAACAGTTGGAACTTGGGACTAAAGAAACTGGAAAAATATGAAGTGGCAAAAGTTGGAAGCAAGATTGACATTATGTTACTTCAAACATAATTCATGACACGACTTCATGAGTCCCTCGTGAGTCCTTAGTTTTCTGTTAAAAAGAGATTTGCATTTTCAAAGATTTAATTCTTCGCAAGTTTGATAAATCTGAAATTAAAGATAAATCTATACGGATAGTAAACAAATACTATACTAATTTATATAGTAAACTAAAATATGAAATTAAAAATAAATCTATACCAGTAGTAAACAAATACTAAACTAATTTTTTTACGTGCTTCGAAAAAACCAAGAGTCTAATGTGTTACCAAAAACAAGAAATGAGAAACAAAAAATGAAAAAAAAAATTCGAAACAAGAAATGTACCTTGAGGGTTTGGAAGTTGAAAAATGATCTCACCTTTTTTTTGGGAAATGCTTTGAAAAAACAAGAGTCTACTGTGTTACCAGAAACAGGGAAAAAAACCAAGAGTCTATTGTGTTACCATAAACAGGAAATGAGAAACAGAAAGTGAAACCAAAAAACGAAACAAGAATGTACCTTGAGGGTTTGGAAGATAGAAAAATGACCTCACCCCCTCGGCAGCATATATTATGAATAAAGAATTGATTAGCGTACTAATAAAGTCAAGACGGGAACAATAACAGAACAAACGGGTCTCTTGATCAGGTTTCTGGTTACCTAGGCTGGACGCATGCAACATACTTCCTTCAGAATAGGTACCAAGTGAGTGGTCACTATCCAACCAAATCATCCAGATCTTGCAACTGGCTTGATACAGACAACCAATTGGATTATTTGGGCCATTCAGATGACCATTCGGCTGTTCAGCTGACCATTTTGACAGCTTCGAATCAACACCTTCGAGAACAATTTTCTGGCCATAACTCCTTGCTCCGAACTCTGAATTAGGATCAGGATAACTCATTGGAAATCTCTAAACGCAGGGAATAGCATGATAATGCCTCAAACTTTTTTCAGAGATTCGGGGTTTTCGAACAGCATGAAGATCGCTCCGGAAGGTGTTTGACCCAAAACTACCCAAACAGCTATCCAATGGCTAAACGGTCATCCAAATAGCCCAAATGGTTGTCTGGATCAGGACCTCATCTTTAAACTCGATGCCATTCAAATAGGAGAGAGCTGGTAGACGGCTTAATTCTCAATTGACCTCGCCAGTGAACCAAGGTCCGGTTGCCCCCGTTCTTGTGCTATAAACTTGCTAGGTTTCCTACCAAAATATGTTTTAAATAAAGAAAATTCAAAAAAATAAAAATAAACTCTATCTTCCACAAACCAGACTTACATCTCAAGCATCAGTCTCAATCTTCACCACTGCATTTGTAAACCCTTCATCGCTGACCTCTAAACAGCTCCTCACAAGGCCTAGCAGTTCACACAACTGCTCATTGCTCAAGGCATTCAAATCCAATTCCATTTCTTTGCCACTGTCCGCCATGCTTGTCGTGTGAGTCTCTAGAAAATCAAGAACCGGCTCAGGAATATTGTCTGCCCACTCAATGAAAGCCTGGATAATGGTCTGCAGGCTCTCAGGCGTCATGACCACGACTTGTTTGGACTCGTAGCCACCGCCTGGGCTATTGGGCTTGTTATAACACATCCCGGATGAATCAACACTAGCCATTTTTTTCTCAATCCTCTTCCACTTGTTCTCGAAAATCCTGCTTAGGGTTTTGGCCATATTGTGAACCGTATCGCCAGGAGGGTTATATTTCAGGGCGTTGGCGAAAGTTAGCCTCACATCAGCAGCAAACTCTAGAGGGCTTGAATAAACGCTGTCCTGCAATTTTGCCTTGATGGTGCCCAAATCCATGGGCGAGGTAATAACAGTGAAATAGTCGGGAACCCCAAGGGCCACAGGATCGACGGGCTCGTTAAAAACATAACCAAATTTGTGATTCATTAGCGTCTTTAGCAGGGATGTGCAGTGCTTCATGAGGCCCTGGTAAGGATTTTCAAGGGCCGATTCCAGGGGTAGAAATCTTCCATCGGGCCCGCGGTGCCTCTGTGTTCTTCCGTCGAAGGGGGGATTCATAAACCTTGGCGTCATCATCCTGCTGCTACACGATACCGGCCCCAGCTCAGAAATTCGTGTGAAGGGGATTTCAGGGGGGTCGGTTGCTTCGCCGTTGAATTGGTGTGGTGTTCAGGAGAGACTTTCGACCGGAGCGGCACGAACTTATAGATTCTCTAGATCGGCTAAGGTCGGTATGGTGGAGATTGGGTTATCCAAACGATCCATTCAATTTAGTTTTCAGGGAATTTTGTTTTTAGTTTTTAATTTATTTTAAATATGTTAGGTTAAATTAAATGTGGTATTGTTAAATAGTTTTATTTTTAATATATTTTAATAAATTATATCAATTATTAGTGTAAACTATTTGAAATTTAGATTTATAAATATCGAAAGGTTCCATTTTTTTTCAATTAATTTTATTAAATTGTAAAAAACATATATATTAAAAAAAAATTACTCCTTCAATTAATTTGGGTTTAAAATGAATTTAAATTAACTTTTTTAAGGATGCTTTTTATGTATATATATATATATGTACATACTTATTATCTATAAAGCAGGACTAGGAAACATTTTGGAATGTTATTAATTTTAAATAGAGTAATCTTTTTGTTATTGGTTGTCAATTAATAAAAACATTTTATTTATTTATTTCAATAATAACTTATAAATAAGAATCAATATTTATTGTTTTTCTTGTGATTTTTTTAGTGAATCTTTATTTTATATCTAAAATTATTTCATAATCAAAAGTAAATTTATATTTATATATTTTTTAAATGTAATGTTTGTATTATTAGAATATTCTAAATGTGATAAATGTGATATTCTTATTAATGTAAATTTATCTTAAATTTAGATTTACTAAATATAGAGATAAAAAAATAAATTTAATATAAATTTTGCATTGTTTATGTTATTTATTGACCTATTCATATTTTAATGTTTATGAGACTGAAAAAAAAATAGTCTATGGGATTATCAGTTCTTTTTTTCGCCTTTTGCAATTCAATCTTTTTCATATTCAAATTGATGATGAGTTGGCCCAATCTTCCAACAATCTCCTAGTTGAAAAGACAATGCCAAAAAACACATGCTAACATATTCCCATAACTTTTTATGATGTCTTTGAATGCATCACAACAAAAAATGAAATGTTTTTCCAACAGTGCCCGAGACGTGCAAAATGTACGCACTTGTTCTTCCCAAGCTTCTTTAGGCCTTTTCCACTGTCTTGTTTCACACCAAAGTTGATGCGAGTTAGTTCTTAATTGAGCAATAAGAACCTTTGCCCTCCACGGAATGCTAGCTCCAATGAACTCTTTTTGTTGTAGATCACACATAGGGTTGAATTCCTCAATGTAGTACTTCTTTCTACCCAACTCTTTTCCACATACCCATTAACAAAACTTCTCCGTAACAAAATTATTTAGCTCCTTGTTATTTGTGGGACATGCATTGAGGTAGATAT
The DNA here is from genome assembly GCA_031772625.1 of Pinus tabuliformis. NCBI lineage: Eukaryota > Viridiplantae > Streptophyta > Pinopsida > Pinales > Pinaceae > Pinus > Pinus tabuliformis. Next base: position 143,892,962 of record CM062810.1, read on the forward strand.
TCCATTTTTGCATCCATGTGTAGTTTTGTATCATCCATGTTTCATTTCTTTCACTCATGCCTTCATTAAAGATAACATTAGGCCATCTACCTACTCTCATTTGCTCAATTCTTTTTAGATATCTTATGAGCCGCACCATAGCAATTGTTTCGATGAGAGTTGCTCCTATTTCACTCAACATTATCTCATAAGGTACCAAATTTTTTATTTTGAACTTGCTCATGATCAAACGTTTTTGGATTTTCTCAATTTGTTTCCATTTTGAGACGAGGGTGCTGCTAGCCAACAATTCACACTCATATAGCATCACTAGACAAACTAGGAGTCCAAAAATCACTTTAATGGTTTTTCAGTCCCATAACTCTTCCTCTCTACATCTGTTTTGAAGAGCATATAATGCTTTCCAACCTCCTAAAATTCTCTTCTTTCTGCAGTCCTCCCAATTAAGTTTGTTGTTGAAATCAATCTCGAGGTACTTGTACTCATTTACTTCTTCAAGAATGTTGTCTTCAAATAAGAACGTATGTTGACGCTGCTTCCTTTTATTAGAGAAAATCATTATTTTGGTCTTGCTAGTATTGACTTGCATCTCCATTGCTCTACAAAGATGCTCAAGGGCATATATGTGCATCTGCAATCCAAGGGTCGATTTAGAAATCAATACAAGATCATCAACATATAAAAGAAGCTTGATCACAAACTCCCCCAACTAAACACCATCTCCACCTTGTAGATTTAGCCACTCTTCCAGATTATCAATATATAAACCAAAAAGAGTAGGGGATAGAAGGCAACCTTGCTTGACTCCAATGTCACTTCGAAAGCTTTCTGAAATACCCGTTGAGGTTCTAATTTTGACTTTCACCTCTTCATAAAGCCTATGGACATTGGCTTTATAATGCAAAGGAATTTCAAGTTCTTCCATTCTACGCCACAACTTATCTTTAGGGACTGTGTCAAATGCCTTTTTGAAGTCAACAAAGCAACATAATACTTCTTCTTTGTTCTCCTAAACCTTTTCAATAATGTGTCTCAACGTAATACCATGATCCACTATAGAATGCTCGGCCCAAAACCTGCTTGTCCTTTTTCCCTCTTTTCTTTTACTTCTTTCCACTTATTTATTCTATCTTCTACCATGCTGCCGAAAAGCTTTGCAAACAAAGGATTGATCATAATGGTTCTATAATTGGAAGGATTATTAATGTCTCCACTTTTAAAAAGGGGTATTGCTAGGCTAGCTGTCCAATCTCTTGGGAATCCTTGTTGAACGGTGTTGTTGAATATTTCCATGATGTGAGGTGCAAGGGTGTTCATTCCCCATTTTAGATACTTTGCTTCAAACCAAGTCCTTTTCCTTTCCTGTTTTTAGCTTCTTAATTCCAATCTCCACCTCCTGTAATGTGAAGAGCTTTGTAGTTGTGTTGATCTTGGGGGGGGCGGGCGCGGGGTGGCTCCGCCTCTGATTCTTTCTCATAGAGTTGTCTTGCATATTCAAACCATTGATTGGTTGTAATATTATTTTTGATTTGCTTCTTCCTTGGTTGAAGTTCCTGCTAGAAAAGCTTTGGGTTATTCTTGCCTAGATATATTAACTCTTCTCGCCTTGTTTGCATGAACTCATCTTTTTTCCTTTTTAATATATGCTTATATAGCTTTACATTCATCTTCTCCTTGCCTACCCTTTTCAAGGTTCTCCTTTCCATTTTGCATTCCTCATCAAACCAAGCGTTTACAGGAAAGCAATTTGATTCTGGTTTCCTATTTTTTGCTCTTTTGCACTTCTCAAGTGCACTTTGAATTATATATGTTAACTCATCACTGTTGAAGCTTTTGAAACCAATTTTCTCCTTCTGAATTAATCTCTCTAACATTGTCTTGAAGATACTACAATTTTCTTGTGTTAGAAGAATTTTGCCCCTTGATAGTGATTGCTAAGAACATTGGGTTTTCCTCCTATGTTGTCTTTCTTCTAACCATGATAACTTTATATAAATTGGGTTATGGTATGATTTTAAGTCCCAAATATGCTCTCCAATCTTAACTTTGTCTATCTTTTCTATCAAGCTTTGTGAACAAATCACATAGTCAACGACACTTGCCCCATTGTATGTGTTGCAAGTGAAGTTCCCAGACCTTTTCCATATATCTAGATCATTGTAAACAATTAAGTTGAAAGCACCACATAGTGTAAGCAACTCCTCTCCAAAATGATTGCTAACTTTGTCATCTTCTAAACACCTCACCCATTGGGGATTCTCCTCTTCAGTGAGCCAAATAGGATTGTGATCCTCTTTGCAACAAAGAATACTAGCTTGTTGATTTGTTGTTCTAGCATTGAAATCTCCCACTAAAAGAACTTCTCCTTGCTGAGAGTATGCAACAATATCTTGATTTAAAGTTGCATATGGATCCTTGCTGTCTAGCCCCTTATTTTTGTAAGTTTTTGAGACTTAAGGGGCAAAATAGCATGCTGCAATTCTTATGTGATTCTCATTCTCTGATATTTTGAACCATAAATATTGTTTATTTGCATCTTCTTTCATTAACTGAATGTGATGGCCTTCTTTTTCTTTCACTAAAACTAGTATTCCCCCATACCCTTTGCCATTTTCTGCTACCTTGTTCCAAACCGATAACTTCAAATAATCGTTAAACACGAGAGTTTTGCAACCATCATGTTCATGAGTTTCCATGAGACAAATTATGTCTCTGTCTTCCACAATAGGCCCTAACACAGGCCCCTTCTCCAAGGGTAACCTCTACAATTCCAACAAATCAAACTTAGGTATACCTGGGTAGGATTTGATTGCCATGCAGTTTGGCACATAAGACTCAAATTTGAGTCTTCACCCCTTTTCATCCATACTAATCTTGTTGTTTTCCTCCCTCATATCGAATTCTATGTTTTTTCTTTATTGCTAGCTTATTTCCTTGTTTTTCCTTGAGGCCCAAACACTGCAATAATTGCTTTACCATTATACAACCATTTCCTTTTCCCTTCATTTCTTGTTGCTCTATTTTTCTCCACTTCTTCCCTTCTCTCCTTTTGTTGTTTGTTGTTAAATCTTCATTTAGGAAGAAGTGTGAGTCTTTCAAGAGTTTCTTTTAGCCCAAGAGATGGTGTTTGTCTTACACGCTTGCCATGGTGAATTTTATGGGTCGAGGCCTCTCTTCACATATCTTCCCCACCCTCCTTGCTTGACAAATTTTCCCTTTCCAATGTAGTTTCTCTTTAAGAAAATCTCTTGTCAAATTGAGAGTACATTCATTCTTCCCATAACCTCTTATTCCCCTCATAATAAAGTTTGTTTCCTTGTCCTTTCTTTCTTTGTGTTCTCTTTCTTGTTCTCTAAGAGCACTTGCATCTTCTTCTTCCTTTGTCCTTATGTAACCATTAGCGTCTTCAACTCTAGCTTTGATTTCTTTTTTACCGCCTTTCCTATTGTTCTTTTTTGCCTTCTCTTTCGAAAGGTCTGTTTGTTGAGATACTTGTGTATCTACCTGAGTTGTTTTAGAAATTATCACATCCGTGTTTGTTGTTGTTGATTCTTTCATGGTTTGCCACGTTGTCTTCATTCTTTTCCATTCTTTTTTTCCTGCCTCTAGAGCCTCTTGTAACATTGTTACGTGTTCTTTTAAAATTATATTACCTTCCATTAAACATCGATTTGCAAATCTAATCTCTGAAATTTTGTAGTCCATTTCCTATTCTTTGGCTTCCAAAATCTCTAGCCTTGTCCTAGTCTTCATCAGTTCTTGGACATAGAGATTCGATGACCAAGACGTGTCGATGTGGGACTGTAAATGGTTGACTCTTCTTTATTTTTGATGCTCTTCTTTATTTCTTTCCCTATAACTGTTTTCTTCTTCTTTGTTCCCATTTAAGGCGAGCAAGCCTGTGCCTTAAAATGCCCTGATATTGCTTTGCATTTACCCAAATCCACTTTCATGTTTTGTCGATTGAAGCAATTTTGACTTTACCCAAATGATTTGTTTCCACAAAATCTAAGATTTCCTTGCCATTTTTAACACTTGCGATTGATTTGTGTTCCATTTTAAGATGTAACAAAACATTTAGACTTCTCTGAAAACAAGCCGCGATGACTCCTGATAAAAGAGTCATGCCTTAATAAATTTAATCTCTTCTAATACATGTTTAAAATGGATTTATGTAAATACATGTTTAAAATGGATTTATGTTAGTTCATTATTTTAAAATGTTGTCATGTATATATGTATATACATAGTTATTTATTTATTTAGTTTTATTTTTGTAACTTAATTTGCGACAATTACCTCACCCATATTAGATTGTAGAGTAACATTGTACTCTGCATGCAATGAATTATGAATAGATTCCATGACCAACGCATAATCAAAAGTAAATATATGTTATTGTTATTATTTTCATGTAGTAAAATTAACTAGTTTTTTAATTTCCAATTCAAAGTCAAAAACATAAATCTAAATTTACTGTAAATTTGTATTTTTTTAAAATTTAAAGTTGACTTGTATTTTTTAAATATTAAATATAACTTCTTCTTTTCTTTTTATGTAATGCAATATAACGTGATAACATCTCCCCCACTATATGTAATGTAATCTAGCGTGATAACATCTCCCCCAGAGTGGGTTGTACAATGCCTCTCACAAAAAGCACGAGATTTAAGATGTAAATCTTTATCATTTGATTCCATGTATTTATTTCTGATTATCAAAAACATGTTGATGTATATGTTTAAATTGTGTCCTGGGTTAACACATGAGATTGATAGGAGTTTTGAAGGTGTGTGAGCAGTTGTAGGGTAACATATGGGACATAACAAGGCAAGGTGTGTGAGCATGGAAAGGTGGCAGTTGGTGCACATGCATACACACACACACACACACATATGCACTAACAACAAAATATGTATAGCAATGCATGGAAAAACTGGTACAACAAGAGAAAAGTAGCTTGTCATAGCTCTTGGGCACTGTTGAAGCCCCGAAAATCGGGTCGACAACAAGGGGGATACCCACCCGGTCCGGACCTTGGTTGGCAGCTCCTTATCCGTTTGGTATAGCGGGTCCGACTGGGGATAATGGGACCAGTTTCCCAATTTAAGGGTGTGTGTGTGTAGAGTTGGATGATGCTGATCTAAGAGTACTTAAAGCTAATTTAATTCAAACTTCTAAACTAACTCTATGCTATTGTAATCTAATGAGAAACAACACATCTAATCTACGCTAACCCGGGGTGAATTTCTTCTATTATGCGATCTAAAGAGATTTCAAACAATAATTGGTAATAAAGATCATTCAGCTATCATAAGAATAGAAATCAATTAAGATAAACTACTTTGCATAAAAAGTTAGGCAAAACAGTTGTGAACAGCATATCGCATAATAAGTTATTCATATATCAAACATAAATAAATGACTCCACCGTACAAAAGTGCCAAATGGTAACTCATACATTCATGCAGTAACATATAAACAACTAAAAACTGTATATCACTTTAAGAATATAAACAGAAACAGTCAAGAGATAAAAGTACCATTTATGACTGGTTCCACTCATAAGCTTCAAGCAACAATGATTTATCTCTCCTTGCTCTAACATCTACTAAGAGTACAGAAGTGCAACATCAGTAGCAGATATCAAATGCAAACATTAATAAACCTTGATCCATCCATTCATCAAAACCCCCTCCGAGGGTGCAAAAGTGCATGTTCTGAGGACAAGTTTTTTGACAAATTTCTGGACCCTTCTCTAAATGCATGAGAAGGGTTTAAATACTGCTAACTAATTAACTTAATTACATAAATTTAGGATACGGTTTTAAATGACCGCCCTTCTGCTAAAGCAAAACTATTTCTAAAAATTGAATCTAATTCCTAACCATTTATGTATTTGCTCCTTAGTGCTGCAAGCATGCAATATTCGCCTGGGAAGAGTCGGTTGGTCACCTTCTGCTTTCGTTTGAGCTATGAAAATAGAAATAACAAGCGCTGGCACCACTTTCTGGTAAACTAGAAGATATTTTCGAGAATCTTCCTCTGGCTGGGTGCATTCACTGCGTGTATACTTGGTAATAACCCAAATTCTTCTCAACTGATTCTGCTTTTGCTATTTCGGTTTCCGGCCTTGCGAATGACTGAACAAGTTAGGGATTTTGCTCTCTGAACAATTTTCTGCATCGAAAACTGCCTCCGTTCTTTGTTCCGGGCTTTTCTGGTGCGTTTTCCTTCTTTAGCGCCTTTTTCTTTTTGCTTTACCCAGCATAAGCTTCAGGATCTTTTGTAAACATGCTGCTTTTGTGCGCCTTTGACTCTGAGTTTTGGATGGCCTATTGACATCAGCATCTGTTGAGTGATACTCTGGAATCTGTGGTCCTGTTGCATGCGGCATCCGTTTCTGAAGGGATCTCTTCTCTGTTCTCCAAGCATTGACGCTTTCCCCTTTTCCTTAGATGTTTCCTGCACATTGCTTCATGTTATTTCCTGTCTTACAGTTTACGCAAAGGAAAAGAGTAATGATAATAAAGATTGACATGAAAGCTTTAAGCTCTTATGAATGCATAATCATGACACTCATAACGAACTGACTCTTCGAAAAACACAAAACTGTCCTTCTTGAATACTTTAGCGTACAATCATTAATTTCTTTTAAGGCGCGCGCCCAATTTTGGTTTACGGACAGCTTTCTTTGGATACTGCATCGAGGAAAATTTGTGATGGGTGATTTCTGCGACTCACATCGCAGCATCGCGGATCGCGTTGTCAAGATGTGTCATCGCAGAAATTTATGATCGCATTTATCGCAAATCGCATTCATCGCAGATCGCAGCATCGCAGATCGTGCTTAGTCATTGAATCATTGTGTGCTGCTTACGCGATGTTGCGATATGCGACGTCGCATATCGGTCGTCGGAGATTTCTTAAGATTTTTCTTTTAAGGGCGCTTCATAATATATGCGATGCGATGAATTTCGCGTCGCTTCTTCGCAGTTTATTATGCTCATAGAAAAATGTTTCATTCTCTTCATCGCGATGCGATACAGCTTTTAAGGAGTTGAATACAAAAAATTTCATAAATGTTTTTTTTGGACTTTTATTAAGGGTCCCCATTTGTTTGGTGTTATTTCTAATACCAAACAAAGAGGGGGGTTGTTGGTGGCCACAACAATGGCGATTCACTGGAAAGAACCAGTTATCTCTGCTTTTCTATTGAATTTTAACTTCCAAAGCAGAAAAATTTTCATAAGTCTAAATTTTGTTATGGACAGACAAAGTACATTATGCCTTATCCTATCAATGATATTTTGTTTCAACCTTTTTCTATTCCAATTGTTTGCTTCCTCAGGCTTTGTCCTTGCATTTACATAAGCCATTACTTGGTCTTTTAAAGATAAAATAAGGTCTTCTCTGTGTGCTGGCTTTTAAAATATGCTCATTTGTCGTAGGTAGAGCCTCTGCTACCAGCAGGCGTCCATAGCCTCGACAGGGTTGCCTGTTACCCAGCAATGATCATTTATCCTGCTTAAGGCTATTTACAACTTTTCAGAGAAAAACCCATTTTGACACTTTTTCCTTTTTTACTCTCTAAAGAACAATGTCTTGGTTTGGTGGCCAAATTATGACACAGTCATTCACTTGATTTACACTTTTGCTGAACAAGCTGGCTCGTGATGAGACCCCTTGTCTTTTGATTGCAACAATCTTGAGTCGTTGCCCTGTTTTGGTGGACAGTATTGGCAAAGTCAGCAAGTTATAATATCTGTGATCATGATAAGCCGGCTCGTGATGAGACCTCTTATTCTTTGAGATATAGTGTTTTCTCGGATTGTTCCCCTGAATGCTGCGATTTTCTTTAGCAGGGAGGAAATCATTGTTTTTCCTTAAGAAAGCTCTGGACGACAATAATAGAGTTTGAAAACAGCAGTTTTACAGAGAATATTTATTTTGTTATTGATACCTTTCATTGTGCTGATATAAAACAATTTCTTCGCTAAAGGTTGCTTTCATCAAATTTTTTGAAGTTGAGACTAGTATCATATCTAGGCTAAAGTAACTCTATCTGTCAATAATAAAGATCAGATTTTTCGAAAATTTTACTACTTGTACAAGCGAAATAAATCAAAATCTGATAGAGAATTGGTGTCTTTTTTGTGAACCCCTGTAGTAACCATCTACAACTGGTTTATTTATAAGAAAGAAAAGAAAAACTAAAACTATCCTACAAAATAGAAGAATAATCTTCTATGGAAAATATATTTTAAGGTTTTGTCCATTAACAGGCAAAGAATCCCTTCTACCTGCTAAATCCTGCAACACAAACGTTGATGGGCCTATGACTTCTACAATCTGAAAAGGACCAAGCCACATCTTTTGAAATTTTGTATGTTTGCCCTTTTCTTCATGAGCCTTATCCCATTCCAAAACTAGATCTCCCATCTGAAAAAAAAAAATCTGGTCATTATGCTTGAATCAAAAGAGGATTTTATTAGCGCTTGGTGATGAGCATGGGTTTTCTTAGCTTGTTCTCGTCGTTCTTCTAATTTAATTATTTCCATTTGTCTTAATTGTAAGGAGGAAGTAGATACTTCATCGATGTATTGTACTAAAGACAAAGAGGGGATGACTAAGTGAGTTGGAAGAACCACTTCTTTCCCATAAACTAAATTAAAGGGAGAAGTGCCGATTGAAGCTTTCTTCGTTATTCTATCTGCCCATAAAGCATTTACCAAAGTTTTGTGCCAATTCTTTTGGTTCTGGTCAACTGTTCTTTTAATAATCCTGATTAGGTTTTTATTTGTTGACTCAGCTAACCCATTACCTTGCGGATAGTAGTTGGCCGAATATTTTAGTTTGAACCCTCTTTTAAGTGCAAACTCAGTCATTGCATTCCCAGAAAAGTATGAGGCATTATCAAACATTAAAGCCGTTGGCAATCCAAACCTAGTGATTATAAATTGATCTATGAATTCAATGATGCTTTCAGAATTAGTTGTCTTGAGAGGAACTGCTTCTACCCATTTAGTAAAATAATCTGTTGTCGTGAGGATGTATCTATGCTGCTTAGAAGAGTGAGGAACGATCTCACCTATTATGTCCAAGCCCCACTGACTGAATGGTTGCTCGATGTTTACCGGTTGTAGTGGCATGGACGGTTTCTTTTGTCTCCCTGCAGTAGTTTGGCAGACTTGACATTTCCTCACGTAACTGTGTGAGTCTTTAAACAACGTGGGCCAATAATATCCTGCACGTAAGATTTTATGTGCAGTAGCATCTCCAGCATAGTGTCCGCCTGCTGGTCCATCGTGGAGTTCCTGCAAAACCTTTTCGGCTTCAGTTTTCTCAAGACACCTAAGAAGAACAGAATCGTAATTCTTTTTAAACAGAACATCATTTATGAGTTGATATTGTTTAGCTTTCAATCTCAGAGCTCTTTTCTTGGTGTGATCTAGGTGTGATGGAGCATACCCGTTCTTAAGATAATAAATGGTGTCAGCATATAATGGTTCTGCATCGTTTAGGCTTACCTCATACATTTGTACCTCTTCAGATGAATTTTCAGGAATTTGTGATGCTCCAGCCAACATTTTGCAGAAGCCTTGACCTCTCACAATGCTTGCTAGTTTGATCTCAAGGTCGTATTCTTGTAAAGCAGTGATCCAATTTGCTCTTTTTTCACCCACATCCTTCTGTATTAGAAGATTTCTTACCACTGGAAACGGTACTATGACCTTAGTATGGGTTTTAAGTAAGAAAGGTCTGAAATATTTGACCGCTTTGAAAACAGCATATGCCTGTTTCTCCACGTCTGAATAGTTGAGTTCAGCACCTTGTAAATTCGAGCTAAAAAATGCGATTGGAGCTTCCGCTTTCTCTTGATTTGCTTGAGTTAGAATCGCGGCATATGATTTCTCTGAGGCAAATGTGTATAAGATAAAAGATTCTGAAAAATTCGGGGTTGCTAAAGATGGAGCATTAATGATAGCTTGTTTGATCAGGTTGAATGCTTCATGCTCATCTTGACCCCATTTAAAATTTGAATTCTTTTTAATCATGGTTTGCAAAGGAGAAACAATTCGTGAAAAATCGGGGACAAATATCTTCACAAAATTGATTTGACCAAGGAAAGATTGCATGGCTTTTTTGTTATGAGGTAGGGATATTTCAGAAATTTCTTTGATTCTGTCAGGCTCAATGTGAATACCAGATTTTGACACTATGAATCCTAGAAGTTTTCCTTCACTTAATGCGAAAAAAGATTTCTTTGGGTTAAGTGAAATCCCATACGTTAAACATCGTTGAAAGATTTGTTTCAAGTCTTTGAGATGGTCGCTTCGCTTCTTGGAGTACAATGTTATATCATCCAAATAAATTACTACAGATTTATTGACTAAACCCTTGAATGCGATGTCCATGGCTCTCTGAAATGTAGCGCTGGCATTGATCAAACCAAATGGCATCTTCCGATATGCGTATGTGCCCCATTTAGTTCGAAATGTGGTTTTTAACTGATCATCGGGATGTACCAGCACTTGATTGTATCCTGAAAATCCATCCAAAAAAGACATTAGTTCTGAGCCTGCTACTGCCTGTAATATCTGCTCCATAGGTGGGAGGGGAAAATTGTCTTTTTGACAGGCTTTGTTGAGATTCCGAAAATCGATGCAGATTCTAATATCTCCGTTTTTCTTTCTAACGGGTACCATATTGGAGACCCATTTGGAATGTCTGACGGGGAAAATTATTCTGGCTTTTAATAACTTATTTAGCTCAGTTTTTATCTGATTTTCTAAATTGGGGTGGATTTTTCTGAGTTTCTGTTGGACAAGTTTTTCGTTGTCAATCATAGGGATAGTATGTTGAATGATAGAAGTGTCGTATGTCTTCAGCTCATCGTAATTCCAGGCAAAAACATTTTTGTATTGTCTCAAAAGACGAATATACGCTAGTTTTTCTTCAGGGGCTAGGCCGTGGCCTAGATTAACGTTTTGTGGTTTATCATCGGTTCCTAGGTTTACTAATTCGTAGTTCAGAGTTGAACTATAGAGCTTAGAATTGGTAGACCTTTTAAACCGACTTTTCAAATCGTATAAGTCTTCCAACTTAACCACCGATTTAGGTATAGCATTATCAGTGTTATCTTGTTGTATTTGTCGATCGTGATGGTCTTCGTCAATTATCTGATTGGAGTAGGATCCTTCAGAAGTGAGGAAATTTACAATATCAGGATCGTCATTGAATACTCTCCAATTTGTAATGTTGTCAGGGATGGACGGTCTAAAGATTAATTCTATTGAGAATCTATCTGGACTAAAATCTTCGGAGGGAATAAGTCTAGAGGCTACCTTAGCTAAAAGGTCTGCGCTCGCGTTTTGGAGTCTTGGGATTGACGAAATATTGAATGCTATAAAATGCTCAGTCAGATCTTGTAATAAAGATTGATAGTGTTTCAAATGACCTGATAGGCAATGTATGGTGTTACTTACCTGTTTGACGACAATCTCAGAGTCTTCGAAGACTTGAAGATACTTGACGTTTAGCCCGATTGCTTTGTATAGGCCTTGCACCAAGGCCTCATATTCCGCTATATTGTTTGTGCAATCGAATTCAAGTCTGCACGTAAGCATGGTCTTATTTCCTTCTGGACTAATCAGAACGCATCCTGCTCCTGCTCCTTCGTTAGATTTAGAGCCATCAAAATATAATTTCCAAAATAAAGATGTATTTACAGGTTTATCTACAAAATTAACACACTTTGAATTATCAGTTTGGGAAAAATTTTCGACTTGGGACAAAACTGAATTTTCTAAGTAAGGTGATGTATGAGCATTGAAATTGCCGAGGAAAGAATCTACCGAGTAATTGCCTATGATATTGTTGTTATATGCTATTGCTTCATTTTCTCCCTCCAATTCCGTCACTATGTACTTCTGGTGTAACTCTCGTTCAACCTTTATTTGATTCGGTTTACCATTGTAGGGTAACCACATGTGCGACCAGTCGGTTGAGAAGTATCCATGGAGTTTTTCGGACCAATCCCTGCTAAGAATCAAGCCATAGAATTCTGGGATATCAGCTACTAGAATGTCAATAACCTGACATACCTTCGGGTTAGACGACAATCTTATGGTCACTTGATTAAGTTCACCAATCACTTCGACTTGAGATCGATCGAGCTGAACTATGCGCACTGCGGATTTTTGTGGTTGAACATTCAACTTGGCACATATTGATCTGGGTAAAATATTCGTTGAAGCACCAGAATCTACCAAACAATTGTGTACATCTTTATTGAAAATTTCATAAGTGAGAAGAAAAGGGGGAGTGTGAGACCTTGATCTTCCTCCAATCAAGGCGATGCCATTTGGATCAATCTTATTGATCGTGTTGGTTGGAGGTCTTCCCATGTTGTGGGAAGCTACAGCTGTAGGCAAAGATGTAGTAGGCACGGCATGTAATTCTTTCATCATTATTTTCTGTTGATGTTTCAATTTGCTCAATTCATAAAGAGTGATATTAGCCCTAGTCTTTTTCATGTCATCAATAATATTGTATTCCATTTCATCCGACACTATCAGTGTTCTTCATGGAGGTGTTTGATCTGGTTGGACTGGGCTACATGGAGTCGCTTTAGTAGTCGTTTTCTTTGTTGCGACTTTATCTTTTGCTGTAGGGCTTGCGCCCTTCTGCTTAGGGGTAGTTTGGGGAGGATCAAGTTGATTTTTGCTTCGTGTGCTAACCGGAAATGCTTCTTGATCTTCTTCTTGTGGGAGGATGAAATCCCACATTCCTTGTAGTTCCACAACTTCTTCGTCATCGGTCTGCCCTTCAGTGGTACTCTCTTCTTCTTCCTCTTCTTCAGATTCCACATTTGAGATAGCGTTGGGTGGTTTCATATCCATTGAAGGGCCTCTTTTAAAAGCTCTGTAGGGCTTTTTTGAAGAAGTTTCTGCTACTTGTTTTTTTATGTCAATCATCTCATTGGACATGGTATTTAATACTTTTTGCAATCCTTCCAAATCGAAAGGGTCTTTCGTTTGTTTCTTCTTGGAGTCTTCCTTGAAGGTGACTTTTTTAGATTTGTGTTCCTCTATCGCAGATCTCTTTTCCAGGGCTACTACGTGTTTCTCTACTGCTATCGCCTCTATCAGGTTTTCAACTAAGGTTGTTTTATTTGCCCTATCCACGAAGATTGCTAAGTTTGATGGTAAGGCCGTAATATACCATTCACATCGTACTTCTTCGCTGGGTTGGGAAGCAGTGGGAATTTTGTTGAGGATTTTATTAAACCGTAAATTGAAATCTTTGATGGGTTCTCTAGCCTCAGCTTTAAGATTGGACAGGTCATTGATTAACGTTGTTGTTGATCTGTCATCACCAAACTTGGTAAGGAATTGACTTTGAAAAATGTCCCAACTTGTGATAGACCCAGAGGGTAATGAAAAGTACCATGACCCGGCTGTTCCTTGCATTGTATAGGGAAAAAGCCGGACAACAGCATCCTCGTTGGTAACTCCGTTGAGATTGACAGAAAGCATGAAATTATTAATGTGATCTTCAGCTAGCATGCCTGCTTCTGGATTGAATTTGGGTAGCCATTTCTCAGGATGGGCCCGTATTTGGCTCAGGGGTGGAGGCATTAAAACTGCCCCAGGGTTGTTCCATGGAGACTAGGCCATTGTTGAGCTGCTAGTAAATGAAAGTGCAGAGGATGATCCCTGAGGCTGGGAAGATGAAGATATTATGATCTTAGATGTTTGAAGAAGAGGGGTTGTGGAAGATGGATGAATGGTTTGGAATGAAGATGTGGATGGTTGACTTCGCGGTGAGGGGGTTGAAATGGACGATGTAGATGAAAGAGTCTCACTGTCAGACTCTTGTGGTGTTTTCCTTGCTCTTTTCCTGGTGGGGAGAGGGAATTCAGTTGACTGGATGCCAAATTTTTCACTCCTTAATCTGGTCAGGGGATGAGCAGGATTGTACTGTGAAGTCATGCTGCTTTGAGATTTATCAGAACTCTGCGTAGAAATAGAAAATCCCTGGAGTTTGCGAATCAGAGTTTGGACTTCAGGGGGTTCAATGGTAGATTAGTCTGAATATTAGGGTATGTAGCAACGGTTAATACTCGAGCGACTTATGACTATGGATTTAAACGTACTGGGGAAGTCGGGGGAGTTGACAAGGGCGATTTACTCTCAGAATGGTATTTAGATTTTGATTTAAGTGCCATTCATAGTTCGGGCCCTCCTTCTAGCGCCAAATATGTTGAAGCCCCGAAAATCAGGTCGACAACAAGGGGGATACCCACCCGGTCCGGACCTTGGTTGGCAGCTCCTTATCCGTTTGGTATAGCGGGTCCGACTGGGGATAATGGGACCAGTTTTCCAATTTAAGAGTGTGTGTGTGTGTAGAGTTAGATGATGCTGATCTAAAAGTACTTAAAGCTAATTTAATTCAAACTTCTAAACTAACTCTATGCTATTGTAATCTAATGAGAAACAACACATCTAATCTACGCTAACCCGGGGTGAATTTCTTCTATTATGCGATCTAAAGAGATTTCAAACAATAACTGGTAATAAATATCATTCAACTATCATAAGAATAGAAATCAATTAAGATAAACTACTTTGCATAAAAAGTTAGGCAAAACAGTTGTGAACAACATATCGCATAATAAGTTATTCATATATCAAATATAAATAAATGACTCCACCGTACAAAAGTGCCAAATGGTAACTCATACATTCATGCAGTAACATATAAACAACTAAAAACTGTATATCACTTTAAGAATATAAACAAAAACAGTCAAGAGATAAAAGTACCATTTATGACTGGTTCCACTCATAAGCTTCAAGCAACAATGATTTATCTCTCCTTGCTCTAACATCTACTAAGAGTACAGAAGTGCAACATCAGTAGCAGATATCAAATGCAAACATTAATAAACCTTGATCCATCCATTCATCAAAACCCCCTCCGAGGGTGCAAAAGTGCATGTTCTGAGGACAAGTTTTTTGACAAATTTCTGGACCCTTCTCTAAATGCATGAGAAGGGTTTAAATACTGCTAACTAATTAACTGAATTACATAAATTTAGGATACGGTTTTAAATGACCGCCCTTCTGCTAAAGCAAAACTATTTCTAAAAATTGAATCTAATTCCTAACCATTTCTGTATTTGCTCCTTAGTGCTGCAAGCATGCAACATTCGTTTGGGAAGAGTCGGATGGTCGCCTTCTGCTTTCGTTTGAGCTATGAAAATAGAAATAACAAGCGCTGGCACCACTTTCTGGTAAACTAGAAGATATTTTCGAGAATCTTCCTCTGGCTGGGTGCATTCACTGCATGTATACTTAGTAATAACCCAAATTCTTCTCAACTGATTCTGCTTTTGCTATTTCGGTTTCCGGCCTTGCGAATGACTGAACAAGTTAGGGATTTTTCTCTCTGAACAATTTTCTGCATCGAAAACTGCCTCTGTTCTTTGTTCCGGGCTTTTCTGGTGCGTTTTCCTTCTTTAGCGCCTTTTTCTTTTTGCTTTACCCAGCATAAGCTTCAAGATCTTTTGTAAACATGCTGCTTTTGTGCGCCTTTGACTCTGAGTTTTGGATGGCCTATTGACATCAGCATCTGTTGAGTGATACTCTGGAATCTGTGGTCCTGTTGCATGTGGCATCCGTTTCTGAAGGGATCTCTTCTCTGTTCTCCGAGCATTGACGCTTTCCCCTTTTCCTTAGATGTTTCCTGCACATTGCTTCATGTTATTTCCTATCTTACAGTTTACGCAAAGGAAAAGAGTAATGATAATAAAGATTGACATGAAAGCTTTAAGCTCTTATGAATGCATAATCATGACACTCATAACGAACTAACTCTTCGAAAAACACAAAACTGTCCTTCTTGAATACTTTGGCGTATAATCATTAATTTCTTTTAAGGCGCGCGCCCAATTTTGGTTTACGGACAACTTTCCTTGGATACTACGCCAAGGAAAATTTGCGATGGGTGATTTCTGCGACTCGCATCGCAGCATCGCGGATCGCGTCGTCAAGATGTGTCATCGCAGAAATTTATGATCGCATTTATCGCAAATCGCATTCATCGCAGATCGTAGCATCGCAGATCGCGCTTAGTCATTGAATCATTGTGTGCTGCTTACACGATGTTGCGATATGCAACGTCGCATATCGGCTATCGGAGATTTCTTAAGATTTTTCTTTTAAGGGCGCTTCATAATATATGCGATGCGATGAATTTCGCGTCGCTTCTTCGCAGTTTATTATGCTCATAGAAAACGTTTCATTCTCTTCATCGCGATGCGATACAGCTTTTAAGGAGTTGAATACAAAAAATTTCATAAAATGTTTTTTTTGGATTTTTATTAAGGGTCCCCATTTGTTTGGTGTTATTGCTAATACCAAACAAAGAGGGGGGTTGTTGGTGGCCACAACAGGCACTTAGACTAGAAGTGTATAATGTTGGAAGAGAAAGGAGGATGGGTGATTCCCTCAAGGGCCTCTGATAAGCATTGAAGGATCCCTCCTTGGAGAAACTGGAGGGGCAATGCAACTTTAAAAGGTCACCATGAAACTTTGGAGAGGGCTCAAGTTAAGCTTCTACATGTGACACATTGAAAATATCAAAACTCATGGGAATGGGTTGATATGGAAGCATTGGATGTTTCGTATGTTTGCACCTTGTTGTTGGATTCTCACCTTTATTTTTATTTTCGAGTATTTTGATCGTTGACTGGATGCATGGTCATGCTACCTTTCAGTTGTGATTTATGTTTTTGTCATCGCTTTTATTGTTGCCCTCGTTCTGTTTTGACCTTGCCTTCGTCTTTCATGCTTTGGGCCCTTGGGACATGAATGATATAATTGGTGGGGTTGATATTGAGGATATTGGGGATATGATGGATAATAATAAGGATTATTTCTTGCATATGCTCCTCGCTAACCTTGTTGCCAAGGTTGATTTTGTAGAAATTTCTCTATAAATCAACTAGCTCTGATATCATGTAGAATTTCCCATTGTAGATCACCTGATAATGCAATATACTAAAGCAAAATACTTGATCTACTTCTATAAACAAACTTGTGGAAGCTTAATCGATTTTGAGCAAGATCAATTAGAACACATATAACAGAGAATGAGAAAACAATAACACATGAACACAGAAGAATACTCTGGGGAAAGCCTTAGCTAAAAACCCCGCTATCTGTATTATCATACAAGTGGAAATATCTTAGGATTACACAAAGCTTTAGCTCACAAGCTATCCAACTCTTAATACAATCCCTCACTGCTGCTCATAGACAAAATAGACAACACATATGCCTTCCTTCAGTCCTCCAAGCCTCCTATTTCCTTGCGCAGTTTCTCCTGGGTCCTCCAGCTGCAACCTGTGTGATTCTCACCTCACACACAACACTAACCTCTGAAATAACTGCGCAATCCTAAAGGAGATAATTCCTTCTGCATGGATGAGTTTCCTTTATAGGAAAATTCCTCCAACTGATAGTACATTGTCCCTTCCTTTAATCTCAACTGGGTCTTTCTCTGAATTGACATGCATGAGTTATTTATGAGAGAATATTCAGTTATCTGGAGAACACTAGTTATATGCATGCATGCATTAACTGACTGAACTCACAATTAGTTCCTCCAACTGTTTGGAACTAATTTAACTGGACTTAACTCAGTTAACTGAGCTAACTAATTACAACTCAAATACAACTCATACTTATCTCCTTAATTAAGGGATAACTTCCTCAACCAAAGGGATAACTATTGCATGTCTTCACATAGACTTCATGTTTGATTTTCTCCAACTAATTAACTCAAAATGAATTAATTAATTATTTTTCAAACAGTTGCTGAGATCAAATTCGAATTTTAATTCAAGGACTAATTAAAATTGGAAAAATGCTATTTATAGCAATGCTATTTTTAGCATTTCTATTTTTCCTATTTCCAACAAAGTTGGAGTATATCCTGAAATGCTATTTTTAGCATTTCTTGTTGTTATTTTCAACACTCCGTCTCAACAAGAAAGGCATTCAACTCGAACCCGATCCTGAACCTTTGGAATGTTCTGCATGCAACACTTCTCTCAAGTGTTGTTGCTCTAGCAACTCTAGGAACACAAAAAATATCCAACCTGAATCAGAATGATGCCTCTGTCATCAAAGTCTTTGACTATTATTGCCTCTGTCGACTGAAAACTATGCACCTTTGTGCTCTTCAGTATCTGACTGCTCTAGCCTCTGTCACTTTGATCTTTGACTGCATCAATCACATTGATTCCTCCTGTTGCATCCGTGTTGCTGCTGGTCCTTTCTCCCAACACTACATCCGCACTGCACCTCCTCTCATCATGTTGCACCGTGCTGCCCACTGCTGCACTGCAACTCAGTTATTGAGAAGTAAGTAACTGGTCTCCCAACTGACCTCCCTGTTGGGCTAGAAACACCTTCTGATGCTGAAGCTTCCTCTTCTGCTCCATCCGCATATGTCTCTACCCACTTAACCAGTCCTGCTACTACTCGTCGGGGCTCCCGTAGCAAGGTCTAATCAAAGAGGTTGGGTACCTCAAGGATCCTACCCCTATTTTAGCCTTCTTGGGACTATCACTTCACATCTCCCCACCTCACACCTGGAGGTATGGCTACATGTGATCCCTCTGCCCACTTGGATCAAAAATTCGCCCTATTGGAGGTTTCTGCATGAGTGGATGCCTCCACTCGGTCTCCTCGACAATTTTTTGAGACTTCTTCTGGCGCTGTATGTTGAGAGGTAATTTACTCTCCCTCTCAACCACCAAGTATCTAACCTTTTCCTTGCTCCTCAAGGCTTTGCATGCATCTTGTACCTCAAGTGCATACAGGTTCTTGGCTAGCACACCAATCTGTTTCATCTTTCCCGCCGTCACGAAATTTTCTGGAAAAAGAGCTGATTTTAAATCAACGATATCTCCCTCATCCAAACTCCGATTCAGCCGATTTGTTTTTTGAATTTGGGTATTTTTTCGCATGGAATCTAGATCTACTATTTGTTTTTGAAAATTTTTTACAAAATTTTTTAGATCTACTCTGCAAACTCGTGGCCCAATTGATTTATTTATTTTTATTTTTATTTTTTTACTTCAAATTCTCTTCTCCGTATATTGTTCACTGCTCCGATAAACTTTGCTCCAATAAACCTAGCTCTAATACCATGTAGAAATTTCACAGTAGATCAGCTAGCTCTGATACCATGTAGAATTTCCCACTGTAGATCACCTAATAATGCAATATACTAAAGTAAAATACTTGATCTACTTCTACAAACAAACTTGTGGAAGCTTAATCGATTTTGAGCAAGATCAATTATAACACATATAACAAAGAATGAGAAAGCAATCACACATGAACACAGAAGAATACTCTGGGGAAAGCCTCAGCCAAAAACCCCGCTATCTGTATTATCATACAAGTGGAAATATCTTAGGATTACACAAAGCTTTAGCTCATAAGCTATCCAGCTCTCAGTACAATCCCTCATTGCTGCTCATAGACAAAATAGACAACACATATGCCTTCCTTCAGTCCTCCAAGCCTCCTATTTCCTTGCGCAATTTCTCTTGGGTCCTCCAGCTGCAACCTGTGTGATTCTCACCTCACACACAACACTAACCTCTAAAATAACTGCGCAATCCTAAAGGAGATAATTCCTTCTGCATGGAGGAGTTTTCTTTATAGGAAAATTCCTCCAACTGATAGTACACTGTCCCTTCCTTTAATCTCAATTGGGTCTTTCTCTAAGCTGACATGCATGAGTTGAGAATATTCAGTTATCTGGAGAACACTAGTTACATGCATGCATGCATTAACTGACTGAACTCACAATTAGTTCCTCCAACTATTTGGAACTAATTTAACTGGACTTAACTCAGTTAACCGAGCTAACTAATTACAACTCAAATACAACTCATCCTTATCGCCTTAATTAAAGGATAACTTCCTCAATCAAAGGGATAATTGTTGCATGTCTTCATATAGACTTCATGTTTGATTTTCTCCAATTAATTAACTAAAGATGAATTAATTAATTATTTTTCAAACAGTTGTTGAGACCAAATTCGAATTTTAATTCAGGGACTAATTAAAATTGGAATCTATCCCGAAATGCTATTTATAGCAATGCTATTTATAACATTGCTATTTTTTGCTATTTCCAACAGAGTTGGAGTATATCCTGAAATGCTATTTTTAGCATTTCTTGTTGCTATTTTCAACAAATTTTGAGCTTGAGGTGGCCATGGTTGCCAATGTAATGGTGTATTCCAATTACTTTGTGGATATTGTTGATAAGCATGAAATTGTTGAGTAGGATCTTGCATAGTACCTGGTTGTTGAGCTTGCCAAGGTCTTCTTGGTGATACAAAGAAAAGTTGTTTGGAGGCTTCATTTGGTCCATTATTGTCTTGATAAATTTCTTTTACTCTTAGTAGAGATAGGTAATTCTTTATGGCATGTTTGTAAGCACAAATAACACATATTTCGATGTTATCCAAGGGACGTTATCTCAAAGGATGTTATTTTATACATATAGGACAAACTACAAATAATGCATCACTTTTTTCCTTTTGTTTATTTTGAACTCTTAGCCTGTCGATTTGTTCACTTAAATTTCCAAGAATATCAATTTTGAAATTTTCTAACAAATGACCAAGTTGAGCTCTACTTATCGTACCGGATGCAAATTTACTTTAGCAATGGTTGGGTCTCGGGGGTCTTTACCATATTTTTCTCTTCCTCATGATGTATGCTTGTATAATTCACAAATTTGTTCAAAATTAAGTTGTGATACATCTCCTTTACCCATCAAATTCAAGAGATCAATCCATTCACACATAATTCCTCAAAGTAAAAGAGTTTTGAGAGTGTTCTGTTGGAAATATTGAGGGATGGGGGGGGGGGGAGGGATCAATATTTCACTTCAGTTGATTAATTTTAAACTTCAGAACGTTAAATATCATTATCATCAAATCAAAACATAAATTAGCATCACATCACATTAATAGTATAACACAATATTTTTTGGGTGGAAACCCTTCTCGGAGAAAAACCACTGAATGCTTTTAATATATGTCTTGAAAATTACATCAACATGAAGCACCAACTTCCAAGGTTTATAACACCAATTGAAGGAGGCACCAACCCCTTGGATTACAAGCTCCAACCTGAAGGAAGCTCCAGCTCCCTAATTTATTAGCAATGACTAGAAGGAGGCTCCAACCCCCTTGTTTATCAGCGACAATTGAAAGAATGCTCCAACACCTTGAATTATCAATTCCAACTGAAAGGATGCTCCAACACCCTATAAGCTCCAACTTTCCCTAGCACCACCTTGCCACACCGAAGTGTTTTCAGGCTCAAACTTGAGGGATACTTCACTATTTTCCTTGCATCACCCAACCACCCTCAAAATAAGAGATAAAAAATGTGGGCTCCTGTACCAGGGAGAATTACCCACTTACAAAGATATTCAAATAAGTCCTTACAATTGTCTCTTCTGATATATATACTCAGATCACAATAAACTAGTCACAACCTTCAAAAATGTCGATGTAGACCACACTTCAATTTTGAAAGCGTAAACAAACACAAGAGTCTGCCTCATACCTTAGATAGTTGAAGAGATCATATCATATCAGGTTGTCACTAACTCCCCTTATGCTACCACTGATTGCTTCTGATTTGCCAAGAGTTATGCCTTTAAAGATGCCCGTTATAAGCCCTTTTTCACACTCTTCAAACATTGTGGTTTTATGGAATTGTTGCACCCTTTCTCCCTATATTAAAATGGTCCTAGAAACACTTTAAACTTGGCTTAGATCGAGCCTTGAACTCAACCTTAACTTTCCCTTCTTTTGTGGTCTCATATGAGTATTGTGGCTCAGCTTTGTGATCTTAATCAAACCTCCTAGGATAAATGGGCTTCCTTTGTCTGAGTTGGACAAAACTTAATTTACTAATATGAATAGCCCTATCATAGGTCACATAATACCTTCTATAATGCCCAAAAATCGCTCTTGTAGTGAGCCCTGCCCTAGCCATAATATGGAAAAGATGGATCTCAAAATAGACCTCAAAAGACCATAAGATAAGCCTTAATATTAATGTGAAATTTCCTCAGACAATCTCTGAATTACACCTCAAATAAGGTATGTTCTGTCTTTATAAAATGACTTTAAAAAGGGGTGAAGTGCCTTCAAAACTTATATTCACAATCTTTTGAAATAACCCTTAAATTGCCCTTGAAATGATCTTAGATGATGATGACTTTAGACAAGTTGAAGGGACCCATAACAAGCCTTAGAAAATATGTCTTAGCAGGTCAAAATGAACTACAAAGGGGCTAAATGAGTAGATGTGAATTTATCCTATAATCTGGCCTTAGGAGGGTTGAAAACCCATACTTGTTTAGGCCTCATGGGGGCCGAAAAAACTTGTGATAAATGTGCCACAGAGCCAGTCGAAATCTACCACAAGAGGGTCAAGATGGGCCTTAGGCGTGGTGCAGGTTCGAGCATCAGAACAGGCCCTTAAAATCCCCACAAAATAGCCTCAAACATGTGTGAATATAAGCCACAAAGGTATGTCAAAAGAAGGCCAAAAAAATATGCTATAGTTCAAAGAAAAACCAACAAGAAAGGTGTAAAAAGTAATTCCAAAAAACCCCTTTGAACTTGGCTTACTCCTTAGATAATAATTTTTCCCTGGCCTCAAATAAAATATGCTTAATATTTGCTTGAATGAATGATACTTGATGGAGGAGAATCTAGCTCATGTACATAGTAAACGAGGGAGCTTCAAAAGGGGGTCGACTTGCCCATTAAGCCATGGAGCCAACCTTAATAAACTCAATAATTCAGTGGACCAACGTGATCCTTTAAATAAGGATTATTTCCATAAATAAAACATCTTTTAAGGGGCCGACTTGATCCACTTTTGGAAACTGACTTGGGCAAAGAATTCCTTATTTGGAGGGATGATTGGTCGACCCAAGACCCACACAATGTAATAAAAAAATATTGAATATAAATGCCAAATATGACAATCAAACAATTTCCTTTCATCATTCAAATTGGGCATCAAGCCCACACTTTTGGGGCATCAACTTTGAAGGAGCATATCTCCTCAACCGTGAGGAGTTATTTGGCATGCCACCTACCACGACATGACGAGGAGAATAAAATGAAAATGTTAATGAGAACAAAGGCACTGATCTCCCTATTCATTTTCTTCATCAAAAGTGAGGCTTCTTTTGGTTGCTACTTGGGTTGACATCAATGACAACCAAATTCCAACATGTCAAATCCTAATTTATGTTTCTTTTCCCATTTAACAGTGTAAAAAAACCTTTCCATAAAATCTTCAAGATTTTCATCTTCTTTTTTACTCATTTTAAATATTTTTTCCTTAAGATCATGTTGAATGCAATAATCTTTATATTTTTCTAGAAAAAGTTGTCTCATTGCATCCCATGATCTTACAAAATTTGTTCCTAATCCCATGAACCATCTTAAAGCCCCATATTTTAATGTAGCTGGAAATAACTTTAATTTTTTAGCATCTTGCAAATAGTCATAACTTCTACAAAGCACTTCAAACTCAAAAAAAAAATTGAGTCCTCAATTCACATACCATGAAAATTTGGAAGTACTGATGGAGAAATATTTTTCATGTTGACATTAGTATCTATATCTTGAATAGGAAAACCATATGCATCTTCTTCATTATCATCATCTCCATCTCCTCCTCTTCCTCCTCCAGGTGGAGGTATTCTATCACCTCCCCCTCCACCTAATATTCTTGTTCCATTTCCAGTTCCATTAGGAAGTTTTTTTTTTTTTTTTTATTTATCAAGTAAGAGTGTGTCCTTCTATTAATATAGAAAAATACATAATGTACAAAGAGCAGCACCAGCTCTGTGAGAATTCAACAGGCAGCTGGGCTGGAAAAAACCCGAACCTAACTCCAAAATCTGTGAAAAGCATGAACAAGACTACAAAGGAGTTGTAAACCAAACATCCAAAAAACATCTATGAACAGTCTGCCCTCAAGGCGTCACTTTGGACAACCAGCAAACTGGAAACCTGCTATTCGAACTGCCATGCATCAAATGACCTGCCATGCATCAAATAACTATCGTGCATCAAAAATCCTGAACGCCTTTGATGACGGGGCCCACAGATCCGAAGGCCCACAAAACTACAACATGTGACCATCCGAAGGCCCACAAAATTGCATCAAATGACCAACATTAACCTTCATTTATCTTATTAACCCGAAGACCGTACGATCCAACCTTTATTGATCCAACGGCCATGAGCTAATTTCGGGCCTACATCATGCCCACACTTTATCTCTTCTTACGGATCCGAAAAGAAACATAGGCCACCTCTCTAAACTATTTCGGGTCCGATTGAAGAAATAACATTCGTGCATATTTTCTGCCCGAAATCCATAGGATGAAGGAGATCCATAGAGGTCTCGTCAACTAGCTCACTCTTTAACTTCTCTTACAGACCTGAAGATTAAATTAGCCAACACACTATAGTATTTCGAGTCTGATTGGAGAATTAACGATCGTGCAGTTTTCCGCCCGAAATCCATTGGATGAAGGCGATCTCGACAACTTGCCCACACTTTACCTTTTCCTACGGACCCGAAGAGTAAATAGGCCACCATTCTATATTTTTCGGGTCCATTTGTAGAATTAACCTCCGTGCATTTTCCAGCCCGAAATCCATAGGATGATGGAGTTCATGGCAATCTTTAGTCAGGAGCCTGCCATCCTACCCACTATTTACCACTTGCTGCTTCCTTGTGACTGGTCCTCTTTCTTCTATTTCCATTAGTCTTCTCTCTGCCTATTTCTCATGCTTTGAAAGTACTCCCTATCTTTGGTATCCTATCTATGACAGTCTTTGTGCAATTTCCCTGGGGGAGTCGACATCCAGTCATATCTTCTATTACTTTTTGAACATAGTACTCCTTCATTCGCCAAACGATCCGCTAACCTGTTGGCTGTTCTGTGCACATGAACAAAATTGAGGGTTCTCAAGGCTCTTAGGTGGGATTGTATACGTTGATAGACCTGCAATAACCGCCAGTGTTTCGACACTCTTTCTGGTGCTGTGCCATTGCATATTTTCTTGACTGAATTAATTATCAATTCAGAGTCCGCTTCAATGATGGTATTATGTAAATTTGATTCAATC
Organism: Pinus tabuliformis; assembly: GCA_031772625.1. NCBI lineage: Eukaryota > Viridiplantae > Streptophyta > Pinopsida > Pinales > Pinaceae > Pinus > Pinus tabuliformis. Next base: position 143,918,244 of record CM062810.1, read on the forward strand.
AAGATTTATAGGCATTTCTCTAGGGCCATGAGTTCCGCCATATTATTAGTGGCCTTCCCAAAATGACTATGAAAGATGACTTTTATGTAACCCTGCTCATCGCTTATGACTCCGCCATAACCATCCACCCCAGGGTTTCCTTTAGAGGCTCCATCTATATTGAATTTTAAAAAACCATGAGGAGGAGGTTGCCAGAAGTCCTTATCTGCTGTTATATGACTTACAATCTTGCTTATGCCCTGGGGGAAAGGCACCTGTAGACCCAAATGTAATAGTATTTGTGCATCCTGGTCTTAAGGTGGGTTCTCGGGGGGTTTCTTTAGAAGGGTGCATACAGTCTCTTTGAGCTATTTAATGATTTGAGCTATGATGCTCTAGGATGAGCCAATTCTATTCTTGAAAATCCTATTGTTTCGTTCTTTCCAGACATCCAAAATTAGAAAGCTTAGAACCAGAGTCCAAGCTTTGTTGATTATTTCATTTTCAGAGAAGTTTCTTCTCCAATTCTTCAAAGTGCCAGTGATGCTGAAATTGTCCCTATCCATTTGTCTGAAGATTGAAGCCACCCAATTCCACAAGGTGGAGGTGAATGGGTAGAGGTTGAGTAGGTGTTCCATTGTTTCTTCTTGTAATTCACATAACTGGCATCTAGATGGACTTGCTACACCTCTTTTTTGAAGGTTTTCCCAAGTCATAATTTTTTTATGTTGCACCAACCACATGAACAGTTTGATTTTCATCCAGTGCGGGTTCTGCCATAGGTCCTTCCATACCTTATCAGGGTTTGGAAAGTCAAGCCCTAGGGCCATTCTCTTGGCTTCTTTGAGGTTGAAGTTGCCTTCATTGTTTCTTCCCCATCTCAGTTGGTTTGACGATGTTGATGTCAAAATCTTTCTCTATTCCAAGATCACTGCAAGAGCTTCTGCCTGGGCCTTCAAAGGGGTTTCTTCACTATATATCAGGTCCTTCTGTATTCTCCATTTGCCCTTGTTCCTAGTTTGATCCCAGAAGTCACTTACCCTGAGTAAACCTTTATTGTCAGTGTCATTCTTGAGATTGGCTAGTTCCTCTCTTAACAGGTTAGGTTCCTTTTGCCAGCTGTCCTCCCAAAACCAAGTTAGGTTTCCATCTCTGATCTCCCAGAAACTGTGTTTCTGAACAATGGCTCTATTCTCCCATGCTTTTTTCCAAATGTGGGAACCTTTGATGAGACCAAACATTAGAATGTGATCCCTTTCTTGCCAATTATTTGCATACTTCTGTTTCCAGACCTTTGCCCAAGGGGTTACTGATTCCTTTAGCCATCTCCACCATAGTTTTTCCCCCAAAACTTTGTGTAGGGTTTCAAGGTCATGAAGTCCCAAACCTCCATGTGTCTTAGGTTTACAGATCTTATCCCATGCTACCAAAGCCCATTTCTTTTTCTCTTCCCCTTTGCCCCAAAGAAAGTCTCTTTGGATATTTCTGATGTGTTGTACAACTCCTTTAGGAGCAGGAAGGGCTAAAAACATGAAGATGGGAACAGTTTGTAGGACAACTTTTGTTAGCACTAACTGTCTTGCTAAATTCAAAGACCTGCTTGTCCATTTCCGGACTTTGTCCTGGATTTTATTAGTGACTGGCTCCCAAAATTCCTTGCTCAGAGGTTTGTCCATTAGAGGTATTCCCAGATATTTGGAGGGTAGTTGTTCTCTTTGAAAGCCGAGAATTTTGGTGAGGTTTCTCTGAATAGCAATGTTAGTATTAAAAAAGAAAATCTTTGATTTGGTAAGGCTTACCTCTGTACTAGCAACCATAGCAAAGTCATTCAGGATTTTCTTGAAAGCTTTAGCTTCCTTGACCGTGGGTGTACCCTGCAGCATAGTGTCATCCACAAATTGTTGATGAGTCAAGGCATCCCCATTCAGGGTGAGTTTGAGACCCTGGATTTTTCCTTCTACTTTGGCTGATTTGATCACATTGCCTAAACCTTCCATCATGAGAATAAAGAGGAAGGGGGAGAGTGGATCTCCTTGTCTGAGGCCTCTTGAAGGCCTAAAGGTTCTGGATGGTGAGTCATTAAGCAGGATTGAAAAACTAGCTGTGGTGACAAGGGCCATTACCCATCTTATCCAGTTGTGGTCAAAGCCATACGCTTTTAGTACTTCCCTGATGTATGCCCAGCTTAGCTTATCATAAGCTTTCACTAGGTCAAGTTGTATGATCATACCTGCTTGCTTATTGCTCTTGAGAGAATGTACCACCTCGTGAGCTTGAATGATGTTATTTAGAATTTGCCTTCCTTCCACATATCTAGTTTGCTCCTCAGACACAAGAGTTGGAAGAAGGGGCTTGATCCTGTTTGCAATTACTTTGGATATAATTTTGTACACCATATTGCATAAAGCTATGGGTCTAAATATATCTGGTGTCATAGCTTTTTCCTTCTTTGGAATCAATGTTATGAAAGAGGCATTAAGCGCCCTCAAAACAGTTTTGTTTTTCCTCGAGTCCTCCACCACATCAAGGATATCTTGTTTGACTATTTCCCAATATGCTTTGAAGAAGCCTACATTGAAACCATTCGGGCTTGGAGCTTTCCCATTTTGCATTTCTTTAATGACTTCGCGGACCTCCTCTTCAGTCATTGGCCTGTTAAGATTGTAATTGTCTTCTCTAGTTACAAGCTTAGGAATGTGCTTTGTGAAGTTATTGATAAATTGTGATCTGTCTAAGAGAGGATCCTCTGCTATGCTTTGGAAATGTTGTATGTTATAGCTCTGATACCACTTGTTATGGATCTGACCTGCAAATATATGAAAATACAAATATACCCAGAAATAATAAGATAGAAATAGATAGAAATGCTTCTTTATTAATATCAAACCCTTAAGGTAGGACAACACCATACATTCACTCCTTAAGGAAGGAGAACACTCCACAAGCCATATGCCTGTTCATACAATATTCCTTGACATCTTTGAATGGGGAGTCTCTAGCCTCTATATAGGCCTCATACATACAATACCATGGGTCATTACCATGGTTCCCTCAATACCATCTACCTAATACCATGGGCTTATTACATTATTGCTAACCACTTGTGGTCCCTTACATGATATGGGTTAACCACCTTATTTATTACTATGGCCCATCCCATTATTACATTATTCCCTTGGGTACCTCCCTTTGTGCCCCATATTATCCCCCCTAGGTATACTACATTCCACCCCCCTTAACATGTTTCATCCCCGAAACATGAGAAGAACACAAATAATAAGATCTACTCAAAAGAGTAGTCCACTTGTACCATGCACGTGCATCTAGCCATCAAAGAGAAAGGTGAACTCTCGATCTAGCTGGTGCCTCGCTCGCTTGAGATGGAATTTGATCCTCGTAGCTCTTCTATGTTGATGTATAGTAGGTGGATTGTCGCCCCTCTCTATATGCCATGCCGGGGTTGTTGTCCTTGTAGCTAATTTGTTGCCATCTTGTTGGTTGTTTTCTTACTGGGTGATGTGGGTGGTGATATGCTGAAGTTTTAACCAACAATGTATCTTTCTTTAATTTACCACCTAATGGAGCCTGATTGTTATCTGGTACATGTTGTGGTGCCTGCTGTGGTTTCTTATCTTCCAATATTACTTCAACCACTGAGTCCTCATCTGATGTATCAGTACCTGTAACCTTTTCTGCTTCAACCTCTGTTTGTGTTTGATTGTCGACCATCAAAGGCTCATCATCTGATATGTCAGTCCCTGGAACATCTTCTGCTTCTGCCTCCTTGGACTCTACCTGTTTATTGATGGAAATATCTTGTAATGTAATTTTCTTCTTTTTATACCAGAGCTTCAGGAATTTCTTTTGCACATTAATATTGATAGTACCCACGGATTCCATCCAAGGATATCCCAAAACAACATCCATGTTATCCATATCTGAAGTATAAAAATCACCATGCAACACATACTTATCCATAGAAAGCTTCAAATCCTTATAAACTTGAACATCCTCATCATCAACCTGTGTGTTTTCAATGTGTTTTGCTGGAACTTGCAATTTTTTTTCCAAATTAACATTGATAAAATTATGCTTGCAGCTAGGATTTATAGACACAATCATCTTCTCCTTCTGAATCAATCTATGAACCTGCAATAAGGAGACACCCGTAGAAAATAACCCCTTACGTGTCTCATTCTCCTTTTTTTTAGCTTGAGACCATTTGTCTAAAAGGACTCTTTCAAATTCTGCATCTGAAAGTTTGGGAAACTACTTGTAGTCAAGTTAGAACCACCATTTTGTAGCCTCGCATATTAAGCCCCACTGAAATCTTCCAAAGTGTCCCATATGTGAACTTTTGTCTCTGTATGAATTCTTCAATAGTAGGGCTATCATCTTTTCCTTTAAAATATAGCCTCTCCATGAAGAGGGTTTGGGAAAAACTCACTTACAATTTTAAATGGCTACAATTATGTCAATATTGCTCAGAATCCCTATTGTGACCTGTTTTCGAAAATGGAACAATGATTCTGCATCTTCCCATGTGGTAGAAATCCTGATCTAGGCACTGGAATTGCAGATCCACGCTGCAACTGTTTCGCCGTAAAAAAAAATTGCTGAAAAATAACTGATTTTAAATCTGCGATATCTCCCTCATCCGGACTCTGATTCGACTGATTTTTTTTTTGAACTTGGGTATTTTTTCAAAAATAATCCAGATTTACAATTAGATTCTACAGATTTTGCACCAGAACGTACAGATCTGATCTGCAAACTCGCCGCCCCAGAAAGTTCCTGCAAAAAAAAAATAAATTCTCCACTTTTGCCCAAGAAAGTGCTCTGATACCACTTGTTATGGATCTGACCTGCAAATATATGAAAATACAAATATACCCAGAAATAATAAGATAGAAATAGATATAAATGCTTCTTTATTAATATCAAACCCTTAAGGTAGGGCAACACCATACATTCACTCCTTAAGGAATGAGAACACTCCACAAGCCATATGCCTGTTCATATAATATTCCTTGACATCTCTCAATGGGGAGTCTCTAGCCTCTATATAGGCCTCATACATACAATACCATGGGTCATTACCATGGTTCTCTCAATACCATCTATCTAATACCATGGGCTTATTACATTATTGCTAACTACTTGTGGTCCCTTACGTGATACGAGTTAACCACCTTTTTTATTACTATGGCCTATCCCATTATTACATTATTCCCTTGGGTACCTCCCTTTGTACCCCATATGATACCCCCTAGGTATACTACATTGTACCAGAGCAAATTCTATTTCTTTGTAGGTGCTGAGCTGTTTTCCTTGAGTATCTCTGAGTTTTGAAGTCCTATTATGAGACCTGTGATCCATGGTTGACTTGTGAAAAAACATTGTGTTTCTTTCTCCTTCTTTTATCCATTACACTCTCGATTTCTGTCTCCAGAAGATCTCCTCTTGCTTGCATTTGTCTTCCCATTCCTGTTGAAGAGAGTCAGCTTGTATTTTCCTTTCCTCGGTAAAGCCATCTGTGATGAGGACCTGGTTAATTCCTTGTAGTTTCTATTCAACTTCTTTTTTGGCTTTGAAGATATTGCCAAACTCATTTTTGTTCCAATATTTAAGCCTGAGTTTGATGTGTTTCAGTCTTTGATGCAGAAGGAACATATTAGTTCCCTGAACGGGCATATCTTCTGCCCACCATTTTCCAATATTGTTGATGAAGTTAGGGTGGGTGAGCCAAATATTTTCAAACCTAAAAGGTCTGTTTCTCGGAGTGCCTATAAAAGAAGCTTCAAGTTGGATAGGCTAGTGATCCGAGCCTCCAAAAGGGAGGATTAAAGCAGACAAGTCAAGGCCTGTGAGAATGAGGTCCTCAGAGATTATGAATCTATCTAGTTTAGAGGCAACTTGAGAAGCCCCTCCCTGCTTATTATTCCAGGTGAAGGTACCATTTTTTGTCTCCGTATCCACTAGCCTCATGTCGTTTAGGAAGTTATGAAAGGCTATGGAGTCTCTGCCTAGTGTTCTAGTCCCACCTTTTTTTTTTCTGTAAGAGATCTAATCATATTAAAGTCCCCTCCCAGAATCTAGGGCATAACAAGATATCTTTCTCTTAGCTCCTCCAGTGAGATAAGAAGCCTGAGTTTGTCTTCAAGTTTTTGAGGACCATAGACATTTGTGATCAAATAGACTTCCTTATCACCCAAAGGTTGGATCACCATCAATAGGTAGTTCCTGGATGCTTCAGCATCTAGGATTCCAAGTTTCTGGGGGTTCCAAAGTGTGAGAATCCCTCTTGCTGTGTTGTCTGCTTTAACTTCTAGATATTCATACTTGATGAGCCATTTGCTATGTATCTCTCTTATTTTATCTATTGAACATTTTGTTTCCTGGATAAACACCATATCTGGTTTTTCTTCTTTTATTATATTGCTAAGATTTCTTTGTTTCCTTTTACTTCCTAGACCCCTAATATTCCAGGTTGTAAGCTTCATTAAGAAAGGTTTGTAAATGAGTAACTAGTAAGATCTTTCATCTTACTTGAGTTGATCATGAGTTTCCCACACTCTATCAGCAGCTCATTCTGTCTTTTTCTTCCTCTTTTCCTGCTTGGGTTCTTGGGAGCGTGTCCCGATGTTGCCTCCATCGTTTTTACCCCTCTGTTTTCCTGGCTATCATGGTTTCTTTTGACTCCAGAACCCTTTGCTTGAGATCTCCAAAGGAAGAGCTGTTGTACTCTGTCAAACTCCTCTTGTGGTAGAGAATCAACCCCTTTGGTGGTTCCCTGCTCTAGGAACTTTTCTAGATCGAGATTCTCCCTTTCAAGAATTTCCTGCAGATCATGGTCCTCCGTTCCAACCTCGCTTGGGGTCATTTCATGGTCCCTGTCAAGTTCCATAGTGCTTGGCAGATCCTCCTTTAGTTTGTTATTTTTAGGTATCTCCTCCATGCTGTCATCTGTTTCCTTCTCTGCATGACTATCCTTCAGTACCTGGTTCATCCCATTGTTCCCATCTTCTTCTTCTAATATCTTGAAACTGTTATGACTTGGTTGCTTCTCCTCGTTGATTTTCTTCTGGTTCTTTTTCCCTCCTTTCCCTCTGCCTCCCACCTTGGTAAAGCCTTCGGTATCTTTGCCTGTGTTGGTTTTAATATTGCTCTCCATTTTGTTTAATGGGTAGTCTCTGAAGAGGTGCCCGTGTTCATGACATTTGCGACATCTGAATGGGACATGTTCATAGTCCATTGCCTGCACCCACTCTTCATCATATACTTCTAGAATGATTTCGTCCAGAAGTGCTCCAGATAGGTCAATTTCTACACATATTCGGGCAAAGGAGGTGTATTTTCCTCGCAGAGTCGCATCTGATATTTTTAAAAAATGACCTAGTTTATTGCCTATGGCTTTTAAGGATTCTAGCAGCCAATAATCTAGAGGTAGGGAGTAGATTCTTGTCCATACTGGCACTGATGTGAATGTCTCTCATTCTGGGACAAATTCATCACCCATGGTCGCATGTAGAGGCTTGCAACAACATAAAAATATGGTCCTCCTTCGAACACTCTGTCTTTGTCCTCTAGGTTTGTGAACATTATTGTGAAGAAACCCTTGGACCCAAGGTGAAGATTTATTTCTCCCTTAGGTTTCTAGTGGTTCTTTATCCATGCATGCAAAGCCTTCTCTGTTGGCCATATCCCCATAAATTTGCATATTACTACATAAGCCACCATGTGATCCCTGTACACCTATGGCGTTGGATCACTTAATACAACACAAGGTTTGATGGTTGACCTAGGTTTACAGAGTCCTATCATATTCTTGTTCTCAACTCTCTACCTACCTCCTCCTGTTCTCTTCTCTCTTCTGACTTCCTCATGATTCTCTTCCTGTTCCTGTGATTTGATGTTATCCTGTTTTTCTATGTTGATACTCCCCGTTTCTACCTCCATTGGTTCCTTGAAGCGGTTTGAAACTGCATGACTGTAGGAGGGAGTGGAACTCCCCCCTCCTCGCCCCTCCATGGTAACTGTTATCACCCCAAGAAACTCTCCTAGGTTGTAGCTCGGAGATGCTCAGGAACATTACAAACTCAACTCAATGTTGGAAATGGATGAATGGAAGGAATGATGCTTGTTTAAGCCAGATAACCACTTCTACTTTGCTTGACTCTAGACATGCGTGAACAACCCTAGACTACAACCCTTTGGACCACCAATTACTCATAATTTAAGGATTAGGTGAATATGGAGAATACTGGCCACACCAGCAGATGCATAGGACCCTGTGATGGTCGGCTGCAACCAGTAAAGAGGTCTGCAAATCTAATTCTCTAGTGCACAGGTAGGGTGACAAATCTCTCTCACTAAGTGAAAAGAAACCTGACTAACACATTCACTGATACATGCAAGATTTAAACACAGAGGTAGGATGACAGCTCCTCTAATGCTAAACATCAAGAGTTTAGGAAAAATGCATATCAAGCACAACCTAGAACAGAATAGAAATGGAAAGTGAGCAATTAACAGCAAAAGAAGCTTGTATTAGTTGAAAATGAAGACGAGACGCTGCAAGTATCAAAGCAGTTACAGTCTCCAGAAGTTGAACCTTACATCAAAACAACAACCATCAACCCTGATTACATCTGTTTTTTGGGTATATATAGAGTTTCATTACAAAGACGTTCTGTTATTCTAGGTGTGGAGGGGTCATAATTGACCACCAACCGCTTTAACTATCTGATGGAGTCTTTGGTGCAATTTGCCTGCTTCAGTGAACAAATCCGATCTTCTTAGGTGCTCTGCTGTCCTTCTTGGGCAGGTGGACTGTTATATGGGATGCAATCCCATAACCATTGAATGCATTTACCTGCTCGGTTTTGTACCTTTCCTTCTTGGCCATATTGGCTCTTGAATATGGTGGTTGAGGATCTATTACAAGCGGTACTGAGAACTGGTTACATCCGTCCTTCGGGTGCATGGAGTAGTTAAGGGACGTGAATAGTCGGGTCGAATGGAGAGGGAAAATCGGCCGTTGGATTGGGCAGATCGACGGCGGGGATTGGTTTGCAGAAGATATCAGGAGATATGGGAGCGGGGTGATCACAGGCCATTGGATCTCGGGCGGATAGATCCAACGGTCGCCAGGCGGAGGAGATACGCAGGGGTTAACCGGCGGGGACGAGTGGTTTCAGCGGTGGGCGGTATTGCTCGCACCGCCGATGGAGGTTAGGTGGTAATCATACAGTGGTGTGCGATACCACTCGGAGGGCGACGCGTGGCAGTAGAGGGGCGGGAAAACCGCTTTCCATTGCGCATTATCACGCGATTGTTTTGCGGGCGCAAGGGAAGCGATCAACGTCCGATCGTGGCGGAGGTGATCGGACGGTGGAGGTTCAATCGAGCAGGTTTTTTGTCGGATGTGACAAGGAAATGTTGGATTGGGGGTGACAGAGAGCAACGGTTAAGGTCACGACAGAGGCTTTGTGAAGGCGTGCGGATATATGGGGTTTTTATAAGGTTTTGTGTATTGACGCCCAGGGCTTTCACAAGGGCTTTTAATATGATTTTCAACAAAAAGCATAGGAAGTCAAGACAAAAGGAGGGTGAGAGAGGTAGAGGGGAAGGTGAGGGTAACTATTATAAGCCCCCTTTTTTAGCATGACCACGGACAAAGTGGCCCCCCAGCTTTAGAAAATCCTGATTATATAGCAGAGCTAACAGTAACCAGCACTGAAACCCTGTTGCAAACCCTAGTTCAGCTCTCTTCCCCTGCAGTTGCCCCAAATATTCTTCGTGAGTACTATCAGTTCCATTAGGAAGTATTATCTCTCTTTCTCCTTCAGTGATTGATTCTTCAGAACTAAGAGATTATGGTTCTTCTATCATATTTTCCTCAATTGGTTGTTCAATTATTGGTTCTATAAAGAAGCTTCCTTATTCTTCTTTAATAGGTATCTCAAGCTCTTGTGCAACAAATTGTTCTTCTGTTAAACGAGAGAGAAAGGTAATTGTTTTTGTTGAATATGGTGGTTCTTCTCTAGCTCTGATTTCGGATCTTCACACCTCAGGATGTCGTCTTCTAACTACAATAGTGGAAATACATAATGTGTATGTTGATGTCTTTCTTACTACACCAAGTGAACTAGTGGGTGTGGTAGGTGATCATGTCAAAGTGGTTCTACCTCTAATAAATCTACCTCTTGAATCCCTTTCTCTATACATGCATTCTAACTTATGCAATTAATTATAATGCAAAAACCAAAGTTTTGAAGAAACCCCATTATGCTAACGCGCAAGTTCTTACCTCTCATCTTACCATCTCTCCTTACCCAAAATTGTATAAAAAACAACCTAAATTAAAAATTAAATCCTATGTACACTTCATCGACAAGGATGCCAAAAGTGTTGGTCAATCCAAGTGTACTAGAATTTTGTTACATTAAATTATCAATCTGAGTTTGTATTCTTGTGAAGCGTGAAGCAGAATATATGCTATGATTTGGCTTCTAATTTGATCTAATGAAAAGCAATTGACAACTAGCTAACTCAATATAATCATGGTTATAAAACACTTATAGATTTTTATAATCATGTAGATAATTTTGATAATTTGACAACAAACTTCTTAAAAAAATCAGATTCTAATTGTTTGTGGCTTCAAAGAATAATTCCCATTCACTTAGAAGATCTGTGTGATTCACCTTCATTATATTGACACACACAAGAAAATAAAATTTACACTATAAAATCAATTCAAAATATATTGTAAGCAATAAATTATAAAGCTAAGCAATCACTCTATATAAAACTATTCTCTGGTTGTAAACTCTGTTGCAACTACTATTAACGCTTTCAAACTATGAATTATTTCATTTAGGACTATATTGTAAAATAGAATATTGCCTTTGTAAACATAAACTACACTAAAATGGTAGTGAAATGAGAAAAAATCTACACTATTAAAAGAAATAAACTTATTAAACTAAGAAGCAACATGCTCCCTAGCATAGGGTTCCCTCGTGGTTGGGTCACACATGCTAGAGAAACTTTAGAACCTATGATTGTTAACTCAAATAACACCATAACATGCATTTACACATAAATAAGATATAACTCCGATGGATCAAGACTATATTAATGGCTTAAAGTTCATACAATTAAAACTTAACTTGTTCCTCTTCAAAAGAACTGCAATATTTATAAAGTTTTTAAAAACAATAACAAAATTAAAATCCTGTTGCCATAATTCATAATAGATTAATGATGACTCAAAGTTTCATTGCTAATAGGGTAATGATGTTCATATTTTATGGATCTTGGAGATCGAAATGTTGACCACCATGAACATGAATTTATCATCAGATCTCTTCCATAATATTTTGCCCTCAATCCTCTGCCACGATGCCATAATGCTTTGCCACACAAACCTGTTATGAGAACTGTCACCACTTTGCCTTGTTGACCGAGGCGTTGACCAGGCAGTGGTAGTGACACAAATGCCTTCCAGTGGTGTTTAATAGGCGGATAATATTCTCAAGATAATTTTCCATGTTCTCATCCTTTGGTTTCGTTGGATTGTTTCTCGAAGTATGCCAACTTGTGATTTTGTTAAATAACTAGAGAGTAGCTACAAAATATGTCAACTTTTGCAACTTGTTACATTTTATTTTATTTTTACGAAGAAACATACAAAACAATAGAAAAATGGAAATGTTACCTTTAAAAATCCTTACTTGTAACCTTTGTAGCTTAGATAGCATTTGTATGCCTAGATAACATTAAAGTATGAAAACGATAGTTATGATGGCTTCCTAAAGATAAATGTGGTCAAAACTAAGTCAAGAAAGTGACAAAAAGGGCTAATTCTTTGACATCATCAACATCATTACCAAAGGTAATACTATCTATCTTATCTTCTTTTAGTGATAAAAAATTACTCTTATCACCAATCATGTATTTAGAGCATATGTTGTCCACATACCAATGGCTACTTTGCTTTTGGGCATATAAAAAATGCCACATTCTTCTTTCCTTTCTGCCCTTTTCTTTTTTCATGTCTTACATTATTCTCATGTTTCCTTGATCTGAGGCGTTGACTTGATTTTGTTGGTTCTACAGTCAACTGTTTTATGTCCATAGTTATGGAAATTATAGCATTCAATATAATCACATAAAGGAGCAAAAGGATTGTTGTCTCTAGGATCATTCCTTTGTGGATTTACGAATTTGTTATCTCTGTATCTTGTTGACTAAGTTTTATTTATTTATTTTATTTTTTCTATGATAGGCTCTACAATTTACCGCCCTGTGTCCAAAATGACTACATGACTAATAATAACCATAGAAGATATTTTGGTACCTAGGATAAGGCTTCTACTGATTTCTTGCTTGATCTTTTTGGCTACTCGAAAAGTTGTTGTAAGCTTTTCTTGTTGTTGTTGAGTTGTATTGCTATTATTTTCTTTGTTGCTAATTTTTTTTAATATATCTTATTTTCTTGTCTTTGTTGTTTCTGATTATAATCATTCCATTGAATTCCATTGATATTACATTCTTTGAGTGCTTTAATGAGTTGATTGGTTCTTTGTCTTTGAGTTTCTTAGTGCTTGTCTCTCCTTCATAACCAAAGCCAGACTTGATGAGGGGAAATCTCTGAATGCTAATAATTTCATCTAAATTTTCAGATCCTTTAATATACCTTAAGTTCTAGTTCAAATGAGCCTTGGTTTTCTCTAATTCCTTTCTAAGGGAGACTGCCTCTTCCTCCAGCTTTTCACATTCCTTTCCTTTCTCTTTCAACTGTTGTAATAGAATGTCTACAATCTTGTTTTCTTCCTCCAACTAACTTTTAGAAGAAGAAGTGAAAAATCTTTAGATTTGTGCTCTTCACTTTCATATTTAATCAATAACTCTTTTTTTTTCTTATTCTTTTTCCTAAGCCTATTGATTTTTTCTAAGGCACTAAATAATTCACCTTTCAAGTCCAGTTCAACGTCTTCTTCATTTAATTCACATTCATCATGTCCTTCATCTTGGGTTTCTATCACCATGAGCATGAAATCACTAATTCGTTCTTCATCAAAAGATTGTTCATTATTATCCTCTGAGGAGTTGTTGTCTTCTTGGGTGTATAAAATTTTCTTCTTAAAGCTCTTCTCCTTCTTGACTCTCCTATACTTCTTATTTTTCTTGTTATCGTGTTTATTTGCTTCCTTTTTTTTCTTCCCTTGAGGAAAAATTGTAATTTCCGTTAATATTTGAAAATTACATGTTGTAGATGCTTGAAGAAGCATATGTTGTAGGATGGGGTGACTCGCCCTTCAGTTATACAAAGTACAAAAAACCCCTGTAGGGAGTGCTGATAGTAAGTGCATAATTACATGTCAAAATATAATATAGACAGTGTAGTGTTCAGTAAGAATATGTACAAGTGAAGATCAAAATAATAAAGTAAAACAGGCCCTCATGGCCCCTATGCTCTGATGTCAATATATGGCCGATGATAGTACTGATAGTGTTCCATATCCTGCTACTCCTGAATCAACCATGTACCCTGAGGCCGGACCGCAACCTCCTTGGAAAGCTGGTTGAAAATCTGGTTATGCTCCCTGTAGATATGATGAAATACAATGGTGTCAAATTGGGCCCTTAAATGAAGTGTATCATCCAATATATGTCTCAGAGTATATGCATGACAATTAGATATACTGTTGAACCAATTTATAATGATCTTGGAGTCACCATAAACTTGTAGATGCCTACATTGTTTTTCTAAAGCAAATTGCAGGAGATGTCTGAGGGTGATATTTGCTTCCTTTTTGTATGGCCATTTAGATGCATAATGACCTAATTTTCCATAGTTAAAACATTTTAAAGGCAACTTATCTTTGTATTTGTCAATTCATTTCTTTAGTCTTTTGACAAACTTGGCTTCTTCTTCATTTGATCTAAGGCTTGAGCATTCTTGGTCATCTTTAATATTCTTATCTACTTTAAAGACTGCTTCCCTTGATGTAGATTTTCCCTTTATAATACTCATTTCATAGGCAATTAATGTTCTATATAATTGGTTCATCGTTAATGTGTTGATGTTTTGTATTTCCTTAATAATTGATACTTTGGCATTGAATATGGTAGGAAGATATCTCAACACCTTTTGAACTATTATGGAATCATTTACAATTTCATCAAGACCCCTCATGGTGTTCACTATTTCATCCACAAGAAGGAAAAAAAATGTTATATCCTCATCCTCATTTATTTTTAATGACTCAAATTGCATTATATAGACTTGGAGTTTAGCCTTTTTTTACTTTACTATCACCTTCACAGTTGTTCTTCAACTTGTCACATATCTCTTTAAGAGTCGTGGAATGCATAACTTTAACAAATTATAATTATAATTTAGATAATCCACTTATGATTGCATTCATTACTTTAGCATTAAATGAAAACTCAAGCTTGTCATCTCTGTCAACCAATACATGCGGCTTTTCATAGCCATTAAACACTACATCCTAGACACCTGCACCAAGGGAAATTAGGTAAGTCCTCTTTCTCACTTTCCAAAAGGTACAATTCATTCCATTAAAAAGAGGAGTTTTGTTAGTAATACTTCCATCATGGCTGGCATGCTTTAGATTTAGATCTACCTTCCAGTTGTTAGATTGTTGCTGAAGGAACCATCTCTGATACCAATTGTTGGAAACGAAAATAATACTGAGAGGGGGAGTGAATCAATATTATATAAAATTTAAACAATTATTTAGTTAATTAAAAGCATTCAATACTACAACAATACAACAATCACATAAGAATTGGACACAATATGTTTACGTGGAAACCCATACGGGAGAAAACCACAATTTTTCTTTTAATTTTAGTGTAAATGCAAGCATCAACTTCAATTTACATCAAATTATGTAGGTTGTTGGGTATGTGTTATATTCTTTTCATGACTAGCTCTAGGATGGGGGATAAACCCAAGGATGGGGGGCAGGCCCACCCATGGTTTTGGGCATAATGGTTTTGCTTGTGGTATTTTATTTAGGGAAGATTTCTATTAATAGTAGAAAACTGATTACATGAGGTTGTATTCTCTAAAAGGCAAAAAATACTGCAAGTTCTAAAATATAAATAATATGCAGAGAGTAGAGAATTAAGGAGTTTCATGTACTCCATCTCCTAATAGCATATATTTTGTATGGTTTTTAATAGACTCAGTTAAGGGAACTACGATTATCTTCTAATCCAGGGTTAATGGATTGGGGGTTTATGAATGCTTGAATATGTATATAATGTATTGTAACATTGAAATAAATATAATGAAAAATCACTCTGGTTTTCCCTATTTTGAGTTCCAGGAGAAAAATCATTGTGTATAATTATGTTCTCGCCATCGTATTTTTTTGTTTTCAAGAATTGGTTTTCAGGTAATTTCTGTACAGGTTAAAACCTTCATAGACTCCAAACCCCTTTTCTTTGCCAACACCCACTTTCTGGAAGCACCAACTCTCACTATTTGCAAGCACCAAGCTATTGTTTTTTTTCAAGCACCTATATGAAGGAGACACCAATCCTCTGATAAATAATAAAAATATTTGTTTTTCCCATCTTCTCTGATCTTCTCTTTGCAACGCCTTCTATGTCTCTCTAATTCTCTACAATTTTCTTATACACAACAACTTTAGATTTTGACCAACCTCCACTTACATTCTCTGCTCAACTCTTCCCTGCACACTTTATCTCTTATCTGCTTTATATTTATGACATTTAGTAGATTCAACTTTTGCCTAGTACTATTGTGCCCACTGTCTCTCTTTCTGTCACATTTCATTAACACAATTTCCTATTAGAAACTCAACTTATATAAATTTATGTAGCTTCACACGCATGAGTGATCTTCCACAATTTTGCTTTTTATTCAACAACCTTTTCATCTTCTAAATCATGAGAAGATGAGACATTTCTAATTCTTGTTGTTTGATTTCTAATTTCTACAACTATCTTAGATATTGGGCATTTTTAAATTTTGGAATCCCTTAAAACATGAAATTTTCTCCTTCGTCTACTAAATTTCTTTCCCAGGCCAACACTCTTGAAATGCCACCAAATTTTGATCTTAGCCCTTGACTTTTAGGCTCCTTAATGCATATGACCAAGAGCTAGGATCAAGGGCTTAAGCCCCAAGGGTGCTTAGCCCTAGACCATTACAATTTTCACATCGTTAAACTTACAACACCTTCCAATGTGCATCAATTGCTTCGATCGAGATTGACAACATCAAAGTTACTTGGGCCCCCCCTTGCCTGTCTGAGCTTTAATGAGGTGAGGGGGGTGTGCTATTTGTCACATATTTGACTTAACTCAACCCCAACTTCTCTAAGCATTCCAAGAGATATTGTACTCCAATTTAATCTTATGGCTGGAAAATCACCGCATGGCCCCCTTGTCTTTTTGAGCTTTAAAAATAAATGGGGGAGGTGTAATTTGTTACTTGACGAATTGTATTTGATGAGAATTTCTTTGTTTGTGACTCACTTCGTGCCACTCATTGTTGATTGTTCATCTTAAATGCTCAAACATTCTATCTAAGAAATGGGCGATGGTCGATGGCCCTCGAGCCCACAACTTTTCAAAATCTATTAACATAGTGGACCCTTACAAAAAAAATGTAGAATTTCCAGCAAATTCTCTACAAATCTACCTCTGAGATCTATGTAGAAAATATGACTGTAGATTAACTTGATAATGCAATATACCAAAGCAAATACTATAATCTACTTCTACTATCAAACTTGCGGAAGCTTAAAGATCGAGTTGAATTAGAGCTGAACACATATAACCATAAGAAGAAGAATCAATGCACATGAAACACAGAAAATACTCAGGGGAAAGCCTCAGCTAAAAACCCCACTATCTGTATTATCATACAAGGTGGAAATACATCAAAAGTATACAAAGCCTTAGCTCTCACAGGTAGCCAGCTCTCAGTACAATCCTCCTAGATGCTCATAGGCAAACAAAGCTTCTCACAAGCCTTCTCCTCTACCCTCCAAGCTCCTATTTCCTTGTGCAATTACCACTGGGATGATCTCCTTCACCCAGTGTAACACTGCTCTAACACACTGTCAGAACTACGCAATCCTCAAGGAACCTTACCTTGATTGCATGGATGAGTTTCCTCTATAGGAAAACACATGCAACTGATAGTAACCTGTCCTTGACATTTAGCTCAACTGGGTCTTTCTTTGAATAGACATGCATGAGTTTCTAATGAGGGAATCTTCAGTTATCTGGAGTACACTAGTTGAGTGCATGCATGCATCCACTGACTGATAACTCACAATTAGTTCCTCAAATAGTTTGGAACTAATTTAACTGGACTTAACTCAGTAAACTGAGCTAACTAATTACAACTCAAATATAACTCAATCTTATCTCCTTAATTAAGGAATAACTGTTGCATGACTACAGAAAGACTTCTAACTTGAATTTCTCCAACTAATTAATCCATAATGAATTAATTAATTAATTCCAAGCAGCTGGTGAGACTAAATTCAAATTTTAATTCACAATTTTAATTCAAGGACAAATTAAAATTGGAATATTCTGGATTCTAAACACATGCAATTGATAGTAACCTGTCCTTGACATTTAGCTCAACTAGGTCTTTCTTTGAATAGACATGCATGAGTTTCTGATGAGGGAATCTTCAGTTATCTAGAGTACACTGGTTGAGTGCATGCATGCATCAACTGACTGATAACTCACAATTAGTTCCTCAAACAGTTTGGAACTAATTTAACTGGACTTAACTCAGTAAACTGAGCTAACTAATTACAACTCAAATATAACTCAATCTTATCTCCTTAATTAAGGGATAATTTCCTTATTTAAGGGATAACTGTTGCATGACTGCAGAAAGACTTCTAACTTGAATTTCTCCAACTAATTAATCCATAATGAATTAATTAATTAATTCCAAGCAGCTGGTGAGACTAAATTCAAATTTTAATTCAAGGACAAATTAAAATTGGAATATTCTGGATTCTGTTTTTATCATTTCTTGTTGTTATTTTCAACAAAAAAATCCCTCAATTGAATCCCAAATGATCCAGGTGGATATTGGTGGCCACCCACCTATTCCACTTGGACCCTCACCATTGTTCTTTCAGTCATTTTTTTTGTTTCCTTAATTGTAGCACAATTTACTATTTGTGGAATTTTTTCGGGTCTTGAACTTCCAGAGCCGTTTTGAGGCCCTAAACAACATTTTTTTTTGGAAAAATTCTTTTGCAAATTTCTATAGTCCTTGGAGAGATCTTTCCAATGAGGCATCATACGTGTCAAACGGAGATAATACGACCAAGTTACGACCTCGGGAAGTTGGCTGCCCAACTAACCCCAACGGGGCCCATAAACTCTTGGTGTTACATCTCCTTGGGTTAGGGTTTTCTCTTATTGTTCAATAATAAAAAGGCCTTTGAGCCTCATTGTAACTGAGTTCAGAGGCATGTAGCTGCCACATCTCTTCTCAGAGATAAGCTACCATCGCCCGAGCTAGTCTTATTTCCATTATGTTTGTAAGCATATTTCAGTATTTGATATTAATGAAATGAAGTGTTATTTTTGCTGCATCTCTGTATTTATGGTTATATCTGTAATTTGTTGTGTTCATGTTTAAGTCTAGATCAGTGGTATCAGAGCAGTCTACTCTTTCTCTATTTTTCTTTGCATGTCCCCAACGAGGTCGGGATATAAGGAGTTAGGGCTCGATCTGGTTGAACCTTTGCAAGATCAACCTCGCAAACCCCGATGACCACCCATGGGGGAAGAAAAGAAAGACGAGGGAGTAGGAGATCCTATCAAAATATTGCTCGAGGAGGCCCTCGAGAAACAAAGGAACGTGATGATGGATAACTTTGCCTAGATCCTTCAATGATTTCTCACCGGTGGCGCATCCACATCCAGCAGCCACTCTGGAGGCTCCACAACTTTTAAGGTACAAGTAAACTTTGACATTCCCATATTTGAGGGCCAAATAGATGTAGACACCATAGATAAATGGTTAAATTTTCTAGAAGGATATTTTTCGGTTCATGATTTTTCTTGTCGTGAAAAGATTAATTTTTCTCTTCTCAAAGCTGCCACCCACGTCAAGGACTGGTGGAAAACCTACTGTGAGCAAAAGGATGAAAGTACGACCTCACTATTTTCAGTCGCTCCCACTTGGAATTCGTTCTGGGATGCCATCAAGGAGCAGTACTACCCTGTCAGGAGCTATGAGGACAAATACATAAAGTGGACCATGCTGCGGCAGGGAAGGGACCAAGATGTGTCGGAGTTTACCAATGTTTTTCATACCCTTCACACGAAGTTGGGTATCAAGGATTCTAAGAAACATTTGGTACTCAAGTACCGCGACTGCCTACACAGATACATCCAGGACGAGATGGAGTTCCTGGACATCTCCTCGCTCGGCATGACGTACCGATACGCCGTCAAGATTGAGCATAAGTTTAAACAGAAGAAGCGAGACTTTGGATCTGCGAATCCGAAGCAAGGGAAAGGTGCCACCAAACTGAAAAACAAAGGACAAAGCCAAGGCAGGACGAACCAAGACAACCTGCCAAAGCTACAAGCAAAGGAAAACAATGCGAAGCCAAAGAAGGACACAGGAAAGTGGTGTGAGTTCCATAAGAGCTCCACTCACAACACAGGTGAGTTTCGGGCCAAACAATCACTGGTGGACGAGCTGAAGGCTTCAAAATCAGATGCATGTTTCAACTTTGAGTCAGAACCCGACAAGGGGAATGACAAAGGGAAGCAGATTATTGATGTGGATCCCAATGCCACTGTTTCCACCACGAAGATCTAGAAGGAGGAACTCGAAGAACCAGAGGAGGAGGAACATCTCTCTTCCACTCCCAGATGTGGGTAAAGGGTTCCCTGCTACAGTTCATTGTCGACAACGGGAGCCAAAAGAACCTCATTGCAGCAGAGGTCGTGAAGTGCCTGGGATTACCGACCACATACACCATCGGGTGGCTTCACCAAGGATGGGATCTTTGCGTGAGCCAACAATGTTGCCTTCCATACAACATCAAGCCCTTCACGGATGAGGTATTATGTGACGTTGTTCCCCTTGATGTTTGTGATGTATACTTGTGGAAACGACATGCTGTGTATGAGTCAAGGCCTCGTGCTATTATTGTTACCTTGGGAAATAAGTTATATAGGATATCGGAAGTAGCACCGCCTACCACCATCTCTCTGGTTACTGTAAAACAATGCAGTAAGCTCATTTCCAAAACTGGGAAATTTGTTTTCCCAATGATACGCCCTTAGGGAAAGAAGAAGACGGTGGCCAGTACCTCTAGACAAGGCCCCTCCACACGAAAATAACAGATGGACAAGGTCGTGGAGGAGTACGAGGACATCTTCACCTCCCCCATAGGGGTGCCTCTGAATTGTCAGGTCAAGCACTCCATTGATCTGACCCTAGGTGTGTCGTTGCTAAATGGAACAATCTATCGACACTCTGTTCTGGAGAACGATGAAATCAAGAGGCAGATTCAAGAGCTGCTGGAGAAAGGTCACATTCAGCTGAGTTCATCACCCTATGGGAGCTCGATCGTGTTGGTACAGAGGAAGGATGGGATTTGGAGACTCTATATTGACTATCGGGTGCTGAACAAGATCACTATCCAGAATAGGTACCTGATCCCATGGATTTATGATGTTCTGGACCAACTCATGGGGGAAAAATATTTTAGCAAGATCGACTTGAAGTCCGGATATCACCAGGTACCAATCGAACCCTCCAATGTGTGGAAGACTTCCTTCAAATCTAAGGAGGGCCTTTTCGAATGGTTGGTTATGCCTTTCAGGTTGACGAAGGCTCCTTCATGAGGCCGATGAATGTCATCTTGCGGCCATTCACCAACTCATTTGTAGTGGTATACTTGGATGACATCCTGATCTTCAGCCAGAGTTGGGAAGAGCACCTCCACCACATCCGACAGGTTCTCCAAACACTGTGGCAACACAAGCTATGTGCCAATCTGGAGAAATGAACTTTTGGCATGACCTAGGTTCAGTATCTGGGATGCATTATTGATGAACAGGGGTGCATGTGGATCCATCCAAGATCCAAGTCATTCGGGATTGGCCAGCCCCAACCACTCTAACAGAGCTCCGCAAATTTCTGGGTCTTGCCAATTTCTACCATAGGTTCGTGTTGGGGTTCTCTCATATCATTTGGCCCTTGAGTCAAGTCACCAAGGGAGGAGTGAAAGCAAAATTCTTTTGGTCTGAATCTCAATAGAAGGCATTCACAGAGTTAAAACATCACCTCTGCTCTGCACCAGTGATCACACTACCAGACTTGCAACAACCATTTTAGATCGAGACACATGCCTCTGACTATGCTATTGGGGTAGTCCTTACTCAACAGGGGCATCTAGTGGCATATCACAGTGAGACAATTTTAGATACAGTCTATAAGTATCCCACTTATGACAAAGAGATGTATTTCATTGTGCATGCTTGCTGACAATGGAAGCATCACATTTTGGGGAAGGAAACGATCATCCACACAGACCACTGACCCATGCAGTTCGTACAGGTGCAAGGGAAGTTGCAGAATGATTGCCATCAAAAGTGGTCCACATACCTACAACAATTCCATTTGAATATCAAGTACAAGAAGGGAAGTACCAATAATGTTGCAGATCGCCTCCATCGACCACCGATCATGGAGTTAACCACCGTGCTCAGCTCTTGTGGGCACGAGACTTATGATTGGCCACTTCTCTACAAAAGCGACCTAGAATTCGGCCACACATACCATACGCCCTTAGAGGGTCAAAAAGTTCCAGATTTTCACCTCCAGGATGCTCTGTTATGCCACCTGGGACACCTTTGTGTTCCTTCAAGCAAGCGTGCCAAGATGATTTGGGAAGCACACTATAGTCGGGTCACTGGGCATTTCGGGTTTGAGAAAATGGTGGCAGTACTGCAGAAGTATTTCTATTGGTCGAATCTTCGACAGGATGACTAGAAGTACATCAACTCCTGCACTGGTTGGGCCATTGCCAAACCAACCATCAAGAAGCAAGGCCTCTATACTTCGCTACCTACCCTTAGTTGACCTTGGGAATCCAACTCCATGGATTACATGCTGGGCCTTCCTTATACTAAGCATGGAAATGACTGTGTTTTTGTGGTTGTCCACAGATTCTCTAAGATGGCCATTATGGTGGCTTGCAAGAAGAATATCATAGCAGAAGCCACTGCTAAACTCTTCTTTGAACGAATGTGGGTACACTTTGGGATCCCATATTCTATCATCTCAGATTGGGACAATAGGTTCCTCAGTACATTTTGGTCCAATCTTTGGTTGATGCTGGACACCAAGCTCACTAAGTCCACAACTTTCCATCCCCAAACTGATGGCTAGACAGAGGTCGTCAACAGGATGATCATACACATTTTGTGCATGTACAACTCAAAGCATCCACGCACATGGGATGAGAGCCTCCCCTATGTTCGACACAGCTATAACTGGGCTCTCAACAGCTCGACTAGCCACAACCCTTTTCAGGTGGGCTTGGGATACCAGCCACTATGTCCCATCGATGTGGCCATACCATTCGTAGTGACTCAGGCAGATTCAACTCATGTCCAGTATGAAGCTGACAAGGCAAATAGCTTCATTGAGCACATTCAACACATTAGCTAACAGGTCCATCACATATTGGACAAAGACAATGTTAAGTACAAACAACAATATGATCATCATCGAGTGCCACACAAGTTCCAAGTGGGCGACAAAGTTTGGCTACATTTGTAGAAGGAGCGCCTTGCTGGGCCCTATTGCAAGATTCAGTCGCCTCAATATGGGCCATACACCATCACCAAGGCTATGGGAGATAATTATTTTGAGCTCAACATTCCCCCATTCCTTGGCCTACACCCAGTTTTCAATGTGGATTGCCTCCGACCATACTTTCCACCATTACTGGACACATCTGACATTGCAGAATAGTTCACACCAATAGAGTTAAATCTAGAATGCATGGAACAAGCTGCAAATGATTGGATCATGGAACACCCAGATCAAGAACACTCGCCAACAGAAGATCCAACTGTATCGAGTTGTCAAACCCGACCAACTCCTGCACCAAGGCAAATGGCTCACTAGGGACCAAGTTCAGCAGAAGTTTCCTCATCTCATGGAGGAACTCAACACAATGGAGACCATTGCTTCCTAAGGGGGAGGATTGATCCAGGTGGATATTGGTGGCCACCCTCCTATTCCACTTGGACCCTCACCATTGTTATTTCAATTTTTTTCCCTTAATTGTAGCAGAATTTACTATTTTTGGTAGTTTTTCGGGTCCTGAACTTCCGAAGCCGTTTTGAGGCCCTAAACGATGTTTTTTTGGCAAAATTCTTCTGAATATTTCTACAGAAATTGCATCAATGACTGTATTCCTCAGAGAGATCTTTCCAACGAGGTATCATACGCGTCAAACAAAGATAATATGACCAAGTTACGACCCCGGGAAGTTGGCTGTCCAACTAACCCCAACGGGGCCCATAAAATCTTGGTGTTACATCTCCTCGAGTTAGGGTTTTGATTGTTTAAGGTTTTCTCTTATTGTTCAATAATAAAAGTGCCCTTGAGCCTCATTGTAACTGAGTTCAGAGGCATGTAGCCGCCACATCTCTTCTTAGAGATAAGCTACCATCGCTCGAGCTAGTCTTATTTCCATTATGTCTGTAAGCATATTTCAGTATTTGATATTAATGAAATGAAGTGTTATTTCTATTGCATCTCTATATTTATGGTTATATCTGCAATATGTTGTGTTCCTGTTTAAATTTGGATCACCAAAGATCTACCACATCATCTACCATGTTAGTGGTTGTCATGTGTCATACCACATCACTTCCATGTGTTTTCTCCCGAAGTTTCCATGTCATCGCTTTTCCACTTATCATGCCATGCCATTACCATGTGTCACTCAGAAAAGGGCCACTTGGCCACCCAAAAAGTCCAAATCTACCTGCCATGTGTCATCACCTTAGGTTGCCACATCATCTCTCTACCACTGCCACCTATCTCCACATGTGCTGCATGTCATGCTAGGGTTTGCTTCATTTTGATGCTAGAAAAATCCAATATTCAACCTTTTTCATTATGTCTTGCCTGTTACACGTCTAGGAGGCCTAGATGCCCATATGGCCTTAAAGCCCAAATAAATCTAGTTGACCCAGTATCTAACTCTTTCAGCTATGTGACCAGTGAATGCACCCCCAAAGACTCGGATGCCTTGGTGGATCTCAAATGAGTCTGGATGCCCCAAATGTCTAGATGAATTTGGCATCCTCATGTTTCTGCCAAATGCCAACAAGTAGCACCCCGAATGACTTGGATACCCAGATTTATTGAAACCATTTCTTCCTGCAAACATTGTCTTTACTTCAAAAGGATTTTTCTCCTCATTCCTTAGGATTTTGACCAAGTGTCATATACAACTACAAAGATTTCTCAGAGGGCTATCCAGGCAAGCACTTTTCATGTGCTTTTGAAGTTGTTTCCTTCAGGCAAAATGCCTCCAAAGATAGGCTACTAGGATACATCAAGCATTCAACAAACACAATACACATCAGTAACATTATCAACAAGCTCCTCCTAAACTTGTCATCACTTGACATCAATGACAAACTGCCAACTTGCTCAACATTACTGTCCTCACAAATAATTGACAACTGTTAATTTTACCACTTTTCAAAAGAAACATATAACAAACAATTGACTATTCTTTATAAATATATAAATAAGTAATTGACCTCTCTCTCTCTCTCTCTCTCGCTATATATATATATATATATATATATATAAGTTAAAGCTATATAATACAAAAAAATTAAGAAATCATACTACTCAGCCATGCTCATGATAGAAATTTCAATAGAACTTGATGCTTGGCTCACATACATCTTAAAACAATAATGATGCTTTCAAAATCACAAGTGGATGTTACTTTGTTTGGTCATTGTTGCAGAGGTAATTGCCATTTTCTAGTCAATCCTTTGCAATGAGTTAAATGAAAAGAATGGAGTTGCAGAGATAGCCTCCATTTTCCATTCGATCCTGAATAATGTGTTAAATCCTAGGAATGAGACAGGTCTATTAAAGTAGTTAGGGGAAACTTGACTTGATCAAAGTCAATTTACCGTTAGTGGTTTTCGGGCTCCTAATTTTGATAACCCATTATTAATGTAGTCTATTTAAAAGTGTGGAGACTCCATTGTAATTCATCTTTAGGCCAAGAATAGTAGATCTATGATTTAGCTAGTTTTCCCATAAGGGTTTCCAAGGTAAAATAAAATAAATTATTGTGTATGTGTTTATGCCATATTTGTTTATTTCTCTTGCATTATTGTTTTATTACAAACAACTAGTATCAGAGTGAGGTTATTAGATTTGTAAAGGTTTTATCTAATGTGCTCCTAGAGTTGCAAAAATGAATCACTATGTGTTGGTGCATGAGTGCCGCTTTATTTTTATAAGGTTTTGGTGTGCAATAGTTTCGAGAAAAGTAGCGAGCAAAATCAGAAAGAGGATGCCTAATGATAACAAAGATGCAAATGATCAACCAACACTAGAGATATAGTGAGAGAGTTTGCATAGTTACATGGACAAGAAAAAGGATATGGAGTCAATGGTGCCAAGGTTTGGTGAAGGATCCAACATGTGATGGAGAGATGCAGTGGCGTGTGAACACCCAAAAGGTTTTTTGATCCAAATTGTAAATCCTAGTCATAGCTAGGTTGCATTTCCCAATATTGTTGTAAGACCTATTTTTCATACATACATGTAGCAAAATAACACATGATGTATCAAGTTATGGAATGAACCACTTGAGATAGATACGAGGGTGGCACGTGTACTCATATGCTAGCTTGAGTTAGTTTGTTGTAAGACCTGTTATTCAGGCATACATGTTGGAGTGCAATGGTGCATGGAGTTATGGATGATCAAGTTATGCAATGAACCACTTTAATAGGCACGAGGGAGATAGGTGTATCCGTATGCTAACTTGAGGGGGGAATGGTTGATGAACCATATACGTGAAAGGGTACCTTACAAAACTGGAAAATGCAGTGGTTAGTTACCCATGTATTTTGATGGATGGTAACTTTTTTTATATGGACTTCAAGAACAAGATTGGGACCAATTCAATCTCCTTGAGTTAAGTTTAAGGGGGGATTGTTAGGATAGTTCAAGTAAACTTGACTTAGTCAAAGTAAATTTACAATTCACGGTTTTCAAGCTCCTACTTTTGAAAACGCAAGGTTTTGACCATGGTATTCTTTGTAATGTAGCCTATTTAAAGGTGTGTTAAGACTCAATTGTAATTCGCCTTTGGTATAATAATAGTAGATCTATGATTTAGTTGGTTTTCTTGTAAGGGTTTCTATGGTAAAACAATTTTTTTTTTAATGTCCATGTTCATATGTTTGTGTTGTATTTGTTTATTTCTATCAGATTTCTTGTTTTATTACTAACAAGGCCAGTTTTGGTCAACCTGTGATTTACAATCAAAAGCCTTATATTTATTTAAAACTTAACATGAAATCGAATCAAAATCCCTATATTTATATAAAACTTAACATGAAATCTGCTAGCCCCACTCTCCTCATAGCAACGACTTAATTTGAACATCACTTGACTATATTAGCATAAAATTAATTAATTATCATATCAACTATTCTCTAGCAGTGTTTGTTATAGTGAAAGGCACATTCTATAGCCCAATATGAGGGAGATGTATAATTCCTTCCATGTTCAACCTCGAGTTGACATGTGTCCCTTTTAATATAAAAATAAAACATTCTATAAATAAAAAACAATATCTGCTATGATAAAAAAAACAAAACAAATATACATGTTTGGTTGGTTTTAATTAAAAACATTATAAAACATCAGTAATCCCACTCTTACTATATTCTCTTGGTTTGTTGTTGATGCTACAACATATATGAAGGAGATGTGGTAAAAAATATTTCTCTTACTCTCAACCATAAAAATATTTAGATGTCCATGTGAAGTAACATATTTTTATATGAACTTTAGAGAGATGAAGTAATTAAAAAAAATAGCTCATATTTTTAGTTTTGAATATGATTACGAAGAAGATGTATAAATTTTATATATTTTTCGCTGTAAGGAGTTCCTCTGGGAAGAACTCCCCTCCAGTGACATTGTGTACCTTGGTGGGCCATTGATGTTATGTGTTAGATGATTCAAACATTTTTGGCCATTGAATCAGAGGGTATTTGGAGAATGTTGAGCTGAAGGTAGTTAAGGTAGTTTTGTAAGCACCAACCATCAATCACGACCAATAACTGAACTGGGACGATGTAGTTTTGCAGTCACTAACCTTTAGTATGTGAGGGGCGGGGGTGGGGCTGATGTCCGACCGCACAGACAATTATAAAACCTTAGCGAGGGACAAGGAAATGGCAGTAGAGGAGATGTGGAAAGGAAGGGGATAAGAATCGAGAAAAAGGGGGAGAAAAAAACCATTTTAATGTGAATAATGTGGGTATTTTCCCAAAGTTGAATATGTTACCATTTGTATTATGCTACACAATATCTAAAACAACATGCAATAACTTATTTAATATCACTAATTAATCTACGCTGGTGGTTTTACATATATTTACGAATGACATCTACAAAAACGATGAACATAGAGTTGTCGTCAACGGAAGAAGAGAGCAACTGTCCATCGTTGGTTTCTGTAATCGTTGGTTTCTGTAATAGATGAATTGATCAACGATCACAATTAATGAATACATGGAGCTTATACGAGTAGGTGCACAAAATGAAACGTGTATATAAATATCATTTCTATGTGCGAAAAAGAGATTTATTGATGTAGGATAAGTCTAAAACATGTCTGTTGCCCTTTTGAATCCCAGATGTTTTTGATTGTTTTTTGGAATTTGGTTAGAAAATAGAAAATTTGAAATTTGCATAATTTGAAGGCTTTTTAAATTCAATAAAACCGTCATTTCTTCAATATAGTTGAAACATTTGATAGATTAAATAGAGTTTGTCATAATGTTTTTCAAATTTATTGAAACTTTGAAATATAAAAATAAATAAATAAATATATATATATATATATATATATATATATATATATATTTTAATTTTTAAAAATAATTATATACATAGTAAATCATATCTAAAATTTATTTTTATTTGATATAAAATAGTGGATTAGTTATTTAAAATTGAAAGATATTTGTCAAGAATGAAAATGTATCGATACAAATAAAAATGTTAGTTAAGATGGAATAGTCTAAACACACACACAACTTGAGTGGGTCTAATGGTTAAGAACATGTGTTTCCTCCTAAGAGGTTATAGGTTCAAAACTAAGGGGGTAGAGTATGTGTGCCTTCGTAGACTTAGCAAGTCTAGCAATCAAATCACTACGTGGAGGTGGGTCCCTTATTCCACAAATAAGGGGGTCTGACCTTAAAATTGGATGGTTATAATAATAATAATATATGTGTATCAATGCTAATTCTCTTTATTATTAGTTAATAAAAAATTATCATAAATTTTAAGTTTTTTGAAAAGAAAAAAAAGAAAGAAAAAAAATAGATTGTTTTTACCAAAATATTTGTAAATTTTAATTTTAATTACATCCATAGAATTAAGAAAAATAGAGACAAGGGAGCACAACTATCTCAATGACCTTTCTATTAACTCAATATATCTTTGACACCCATAGAATACATGATATAAAAAATTCTAAAACATGACCTCGAGACTCTAAGGGTCTGGAATTTTCATTTTCTTTATTATCTAACACTCCCCCTTCAGGGTGAAATGAATTCTTTACCACACCCAACTTGTCTTCCTTTGTAGCACATGGTCCTCTTGATCAACAATGTCTATGTTTAGTTCAACCTAGTATTTATATCATACTTCTATGATGTTGACATCGATATAAATGAACAACCATCCACCGAATGTATGGGTAACCAATTGTTGCAACCACTATTCTAATAGGATGTCTTTCTTGTATATACATCATTCAACCATTTTTCCGTTACATGCCTTCATTCCTATACATTTCTCTGTAACTTCTCTTGCATCATCATTATTTTGGGCTTTATTCACCTTCAACAAAAAATTCTACCAATGAGCTCAACCCTACCTATTGCACTCCTCACAATGTAAAGACTTATTATAGAATAAAAGAAAACCTCTATAGATCATGAAATCCTTTATGAGAGTTATGAAAGACTCTCAACACTACGTTTGAGATGTAGATGGATCAATTCTTGAAAACATTGGTAATCCTTGTTGGTTGATCTTGGGTTTGGAACACAAATCTAGACTGACTGTCTCTTGCATGACTTCTCAAATGTTGCAAATACAACATAGATTCAACACCTTAAGTCTAATCATGATTTATTTTTTTGGTTTGTTATACATATCATTGCTTCTAGAAGTTTTGGCTCATGTGCATGATATGTTTATTTTATTAGCATTTGGGGTCTCTGCATAATAAGCATTCTCTTGTGGGTATCACCCCTATTATTAGCATTTTGGATCTCTACACAATAAAAGTTTTGTTGTGGATATTTTCCATTTTATTAACATTTGGGTTCTATGCATATTAGGCATTCTCCTGAATCATCACATGGATACATATGAGATTTTCTCCACAATAGTAAATCTATCCTAAAATTAGTTAACAACCAATCAAACAATTAGCAGAGACTGAAAACGTTCATTGATTTTTCATTAGTAACATTCAAAAGTTTTAGCTCTTTATTTTATTGTAATTGATGTTAAGAGACTTTTGATGATTTGTCACTCAAACTTTAGTTTTTTATTGTATTGCAATGGAAGTTGGTTGTGTTATTCATATTTGTAATCTAGATTTAGCATCCCTAAAAATCACAAGGAACTTTCATATGGATTTGCGTAAGTCAATCGACATTTCTTTGTTTGACAATTGTTTGTTCTTGGTAGATATACCCACCTTGGTGTGGGTGTTGTCAAGCATTAGAACCAACATATAATAAAATTGCAAAGAAGTTTCATGCAGTTGACTCCCTTGTCTTAGATAAGATGGATCCCCATGCAACATGGTGTAAGCTCATAAATTTTCTAAAGAATGTAGATTGAGCAATGTGAAGCAAAAATTATTTGCTTGAAGTAGAGAAGGTACAAAAATGCACATGTAGAGTTTTGTTTTGTTTTGGTTTTTTTTTTTTTTTTTCACGTATCAAACATTATGTTCGAGTAACTTAACAATAATTATGAAATTTATGTATGACACCAATCCTTCTCCTCCATTGGACCTTGACATACAATAATGCAGAAATAAACACATTCAAAATCAAATAATGCGCAAGTAGAATGTAAAAGACTGCAAGCTTTTGATCAAGTGAGAAAGTTCAATAATGAAAAATTGTCAGAAAAGACTATGAGAGGATAAAGAAATATGCACCAAACCTGTGTGGAAGGAAACAATCTCAGCATCAAATGTACACTTCACAACCTTTTTCCACTTTTTCAGAATAGAGTTTTCTTTGTGAGGCATAAAAAGCCTTTTGCGTTTATTTATAGGCCCATTCATGGTCAAATGCATAGCCAAGTCTCGTAGAATATCATGTTGAATAAAGGAAAGATCATGGATGTTACCAAGAGTTCATCATGGTACCTATGAATAGTGATTTAAAGTTGCTATGTGTATTTAATCGATGGTCAATAGAAGGTCCACTTATCTCCTATCAAATAGCGTAAAGTTGCTATGTAAGTGACTAGCTTTATATATATATATATATTTCTTAGCTCTACTTTAAACTAGTTCATGTAATGGTAAATTTTGAATTTGTAATTTTGGGAAAAAACTTTGAATAAACCTCCTATGTCACAAACCAATCAAAATTGCCTAAAGATGTTAAGCAAGGAAAAGCAAAGGCAAATCCAATCACCTTAAGAGAACATGGTAAAAGATTGTTAGCTTTTGATAAAGTGAGATAGTTCAATATTGAAAAAGAGCATATTTTTGATCAAATATTTCCTATTTGAACTTGAAATATAATATTTGAAGATTGAGAGGCAATCTATGTTGGAAAGGTTATAAAATCTGTAAATTTGGGATAATATAAGGGATTTATCTTTATCTTCTAGATTTGAGTGACATTTTGTTTACTAATTTTTATATTCACTCATCTTCTATATGTCACAACTCTTCTTGAATTTATGCCTTACGACGTTTCCTTTGCAACATCTGGTGCAATTGATAGTTTAAAATATTTCAATATAGAACTTAAAGAAACTATTTGAATATGCATGTGAACTAATTTATTTCAATATCAACTTTATCTTTATATATAGAGAGATTATTGTAATGTTGACCATAATAAAATATTTCAACACTAAAAGAGGACTGATTAAAAGTTAGAAAAATTCAATTACTTTATAATAAAAGTAATAAGAGAGATATGTGTAATTCATTTAGTTCTCGGTATAAAATAATATGTGACATTTAAATTTTTAATAGTAGTTAATTTTTTTAATGTGGATCATAAATAAAATATTTCAATATACAAAATATTGATCTATGTTTAAAAGTACATTAATAACAAAATATGCGCCAAGCGCTTTACAACCCAGTGTGGAGGAAAAATATATATATAGAAAAAATGTCGGCTTCTTATGTTTTAATTGCACTGAGTGGTCAACAAAATCCTATATTCTTGCTTTAACAAATTGAGATTTGAAATGGATAAATAAATTGCTTCAAGAGGTGCTCTACAACCTAGTATGAGGGTAGATGTCAAGCATAAATGTTTAACATTTAACAAATTTAATCTAATACCAATGTCAATCCTAATTAAAAATTGAGAAAGAGCCATTAGCATTTGAGACAAACATCAAATGTCGACTCAATTAAAAAAAATAATAAAAGATTAAAAGTAATATAGAGCCCAATATGATGGAGATGCTATAGTGTAAACATTTAAATCTTGGATCAATTAATAATAAAAAGATAAAAGTAATAAAAGTAATAAAATTCAATTTGTTATATTATAACTTTGTTTCGTATGTAAGCTTAGCCTCTTGTTACACAGTAATTTGTCACTGTCTTCATCCCAGTCCCTCTACTGTGTCATGTGTCAAATAAACATGCTCATATCTTCCCACCAATACAAGAAGATTAAGCAAATGCTCTCTAATGCTACCAATTGACCCTCATTTTCCTAAGTTTTCTGCCTCGTCGCGAGAGTACACTTAATATACGCGACGAACCTCTGTCATAAACGGTCTCATCGCGACTCCGTTGCAGGTGTACACTTGTTTCCCGCGATGGTCAAATTTCAAGCCTCGACACGAGGCTATTAACTATCTATAGCGACGATCGGTCTGCATGCATTGCTTCCTAGCGATGCCGTCGCTGAGACTTAGTTCACGACCAACGACGATCCAGATTGGGCGAATTTGTTCCAACAGTCGGCCTTCTGGATGTCTCTAGACCTAGTTGTTGGGTCAGTTTGGGTCACCCTTCCCCCTCTGGGATGGTAGTTCCATATTTTGTGCTACCTTCTTTGAGGATAAGCTCCCTCTCCCTCATTTCATGGAGACTCCTTCTCCTATAAAATCACTCACCATTTGCTATGATCTGCTAGTTCTTTTGGGTTATAGAGTGCTGCTAATGCATTTAAGCTTGGTAGATAGCTTTGGCGTGAGTTTGACAAGTGTGGGATTGCTAAATAGTTTGCAAGAGGTTATGGAGTGCCCTTAACCTTGTATTAAAGCTTGTGAGTGAGAGAGAGATATTGTTGTTTGGGAGACCCATCTTTGAGAGTGAATGCTTGAAGAAACATGCTGGCTGGGCCCTCCGAGAAGACTTGCGACGTCAAGACTTGGTTGTAAGCTTTGCTCTTGATTTATTATTAATACAATCAATGATGATTTCCTATGTCTTGTATGTAATTTACTTGATAGCTCATGATTTCTTGACTTTATGAGTAAATAGATCATTGTTGTTCTCAGTTACATGCTCTGTTGTTTTCTTGTGGTGTTTCAGGTTGATTACTCATTAAGGAGAAGGAAACGGAAGCTGGAGCAGCGCAACGGAACTTCATCAACCACCGGTTTGAGGTAGGCCTCCAACGATGACTATTTAAGGGAATTAATTGTTGTTTTGTCTTTTCTATGACTAGACCCACTCTAGGGCTAGAGGGGTTGCCTCTGTCCGCAGAGGGAACACTTTCCTACTTCACAAGTTGGCGACTCTGCTGGGGAGTCCTTCGTATGTTTTTCTCTTGTTTGCTCTTGTTTTGGTTTTGATTTAGTGTCTCTTGAATTTTGGGGTTAAACTGTCAATTTTTTGGGTTACCTGGGTCAATCTGGGAAGTCCCTTTATTATCTGTAAGGATAGGCTGGTCTTTGTTCGGGAGTTTTTCGTTTGTCTTTCATTGTTTTTAAGTTCGTCGGTGAAAAAAGCTTAACAGTCGCACCGCCGTCACCTTGTCTCTGTTTTAAAGTTCGGTGCATCGTTGAATCTTGTCGTACAGTCGCGGCGATTCCTGAAATTGGCCCGTTGCAGAAGAGACGTGTACTCTTGCGACGACGTCACTCTGTTGCTATGGCTAGTGGCTAATCGTCCCTACTTGCTGGTGTTATGCCCGCAACGATTCCTGTAGAGTTGTTTTTTCAATTCTACCTCCTGAATTCACTGGTCTTGTTAATCCCCTGTTATCTTTCTCTTGCCCATTAGTTTGTTTTTAATTGCTTCTAGTTGAGACACTCTCTCTTTGGTTTCATTGAGTGGATATTGCATTTTTAGCTTTGTGACCTAGTTTTTTCAAATTTTTTGAATTACTTGGTTTGGTTGCTTGTCTATCCAAGATTCATATGCAACCTTCTTGTTGATATGTTTGAGGCTTCTTCATTGCTTGTTTCTTGCTGGTTGATTTTTAGTGACAATTATTGAACCAATTTTTGATATTGATTCGATTTCTCTTCACTACCAAACATAGATCACAATTGTTTGGGTCGATCGATTCACACTTGCTTGTTTGTCTCTTTAAATTCAAAACAATCAAAATCAAAAGACTGCATTCATTTAGTATACGAAAGTGAAAGTATATTTGCATTTCAAGTTTTCATGTTTGAGAAATTGGAAAGAAAATTTAAAATCTATCTTCAGTAGTATTAATGCACTGTAGGATTGATGTGTTTATGCATTGTGTCTCTTAGTTGATCTTGGTTTTGTCTTGGTTTGGGAATGATCTCTCTACCCTCTTGTAGGTAGGCGTTCATTGAAGTAAAATATGCTTTACTCATTCTAGCTGCATCCTAGGTTTTTTTGATATACATATGGCAAGGCCTGGAAACTGAAACATAATTCAAGATCAACTCTAAAATGAATTGAATAAACTTAACAATGTATTGGAACATAATGCACATTATTTAGAGGTCCAGGCTAGAGACGTGCTCTAGCGTCGTTAAACCTAGTCACTATTGCTTTCACTTAAGGTTGGGTGATTCCTCCTTCTGTGACTCAATAGCTGCCTAGTATGGACTTGTGCTCCCAGTACCGTCGAGTATATGTTGGGAGACCACACTAGGTTATCATCCTATATCCTTAGGAAGCCGTGTCTGCCGCCCTGCAAACCGTAACGCACCGAACACAACATTCGAGAAGATTGGCTGCCGTACAGAAAGTCCTTGGTTTTCATATGATCGCCAAGGTGTATATGTAGTTTTACGGGTTGTTTGGTAAACCTTTTGCCTAGTTTCTCTAGAGTAGTCACTTTCGTTCCTTTTTAGACTCCTTAAAAGAAAAGGTCCATTTGAGCACTTGTCCTTTCAGGCTCATTAAATATTCGAAGGTGACTAGAGTCATCTTTTCGTCCTTTTCTTGACTCTCTAAAGATGAAAAGGTCAAGTTCTATTCCTGTGTCTTAAAATTTATTCGGCCACATTCACACTTACCCTGTTAGATCTTGTTGCGTTTTAGTTTGCGTAGGGTTGTCTTCCTTACTCGATTAGTTTTCCCTAGGGTTTTTGAGTTAAATCATCCTGGCAGAATCACCGATCCCATCTCTCGTTCCAAGCGACCAAGGATCTCCATCTTCTGTCACTCCTGAGGTACCGGTTGTTAGTGATACTCTTCTTGTCATTCCGAGTATCCAACCGCTTAACTCTCGCGCTCCGGAAGATGAGTCTTACGATATTCATTGGAACCCCATCTGGGAGCCTTCTGAAGAAGACTTTCCCCTTACTCCTCCTGGTGTTTTGGTCCCAATGTCTTCCTCTAACATGGATGAAACGAACCCCGTCACGAGTGAAGAGACCTTTATGGCAAGTGGTGAAATCCCTATACCTACGGAAACTTCACCCTTTCGTGTCACCCCTCTTGGTATCACGTTGCCTCTACGCTATAATGCTTTGGCGGATATCATAGGTTCTAGGTCTCCTCTTACAAGTTCCATGTGGTCTCGTACTGTTACTCTGACTTCGAAACCTTTTACTCCCCAGATTCACAATGTAACTGTCACATATGTTCCGACTATTCCAACCGTTTGTGTGGCTTCCTCAGCCCCCGTTGTTAGTGCCGTCACTACATCTTCAGTTGTGACCACTGTTGCCGGACCTTCAGCTGGTCCTCCAAATAGTGGCCTGTCGACATCCACATCTGGGGTTGTTAACCCTAGCCTTAGTACCCCACCTTCTTCTGGTTCCATTCCAGCAAGGGGGGCATATGATCAATATTTCCAAGCTCTTCAGAATCCGGATCCACAAAATCTGTTTCATTATTATGATTCTCGAGGAGCCCATATTTACCACCCTGGACCCATAGCATCTCAACCTACGGTTGAGGTTTCGGTTCCATTATCTGTCGCTTGGGGTACCACCACTTATCATGGTGGCCAAGCACAACCTTCAAATTTTCAAGGTCCACCCTATCAAGGTCAGCTGTCTTATGGACAATCGTATTATAGGTAACCTTATCCAGGGCAACCTGTCGGCCCACAAGGACAACCCATCCAGGGACAACCTTCGACCTTCAGTGGTTCCTCTTTCACATACTTCGGGCAACCTTCTGGCAACCCAGGATAACCTTACATCCAACAAGGCCAACCTGGTGCCCAGCAGGGTCACCCTTATGGACAAGTTGGTTAGCCTCAAATTCAACAAGGCCAACCAATTGTTCAGCCTACTCAACCATCTCGTCAATCTGGACAATCTTCGGTTGCGCAAGGTCAACCCAATACCCAACAAGTTCAAACTTCTAGGCAAATGGATCAACCTCAACCTTAACCGGGCCAATCTTCTAGCCAGATGGCTCAGCCTCAGTTTTCCCAAGGACATCCGTCTGGGCCTGCTCAACCGGGCACTCAAACACTCATTGCTTCTCAAGCTCCACCCTGTTTTCAGCCCCATTCTGGGTTCTAGACCCAATTCGTTCTCCAAACTCAGGTTGGATCCAAAACCCAACCTGCTTATCAAACATAGCCTGGTCCCCAGGCTCAGTTTGGAGCCCAACCACCTTATGGTTTTCAGCAGTCCCAAGGGCAAACTCAATTTTCCCCATACCAAAATTATCAACAGTCGCAGGTTAACCCTTATCAGAATTTTTAGCAACCATATGTTGCTCCTGCAGGACAAGTTGGTAATCAGTGGAATGCTGGGGGTCAGATCCAGGGTCAACCATCTAGCTACAGTTATAACCCCTATGGACAAAATCCCTACGGACAAAACCCTTATGGGCCAAATCCGTCTGGACAAAATCAATGGGGGCAACCAGGAACTAGATGGAACTCTGGTGCTGCTTCTTACCCGTGGCCTCAGATGTCCTTTAACCCTCAATTACCCTTTTTAGTGACGTTGGAATTACCGGATGTGTCCAAACTGATAAATGATCCCATTCTTCATAATTCGTATTGGCCACCGGTTCCAACTAAAATCCCCGGTGATTGTCCCAAATTTGATGGTAAAGCTGGAGAAGATCCCCAAGCTCATGTCATGACTTATCATCTATGGTGTTCATCAAATTCATGGCTTGATGATTCAATCCGGCTCTGCCTTTTTCAACAGACTCTCACTGGCTCTGCCGCAAAATGGTATATTGAGCTAGCTCGCAGATCTTTTCAGGACTTTAACTCGCTGGCTATGGCATTTTTAACTCATTTTCAGTTGCTAATTCGATATGAAACATGCACACATCTCCTGACATCCTTAAAGCAGAACACGACCATGCATATCTCCTATCATATCCATGAATGGAGGAGACGTCGTCGATTGATTAAGTTCTGGATCCCTGATCAGCTTCTGACTGACTGGTTCACAACCTCATTTGTCGGTTTGATAGCTCGGGACATTACTATGGGGGCATGTGTAACTGAAGAGCAAGCTATCACGCGTGCTTAGTATCTCAACTTGGTTTACTCCAAGTCTGGTACACTATATGATTATTTGCGTGATGCTCCGCGACTTGGAACTTCTAAAGCCCCGTCAACACCATCTGTTGACGGTGTCATCGGTTCTGTTAACGCGTCCTCTAAAAAATCTTCCGCGAACCCTGGGAAGCAAAAGTCTAACGCTTCGAATGAAAATACTTCTTAGGCCATATCCAATTTTGGTAACACTTCTGAGGTTAATGCTGTTCAGTGCTAAAGGAAAGAAGAAGAAGAAAAGGAAAGAATAAAGCTGATCAACCAAAGCAAGATTCCCTTAAACCTCCAACCAAGGAAGGTGCCAAGTGCAAGCCTAAGTATCCTTGTCTTATTTGCGACGAGTATCACTATACTAAAGACTGCGCAAGGCAGTCTGAAGTTAGTTGTTTGTTAAAAGGTTCCCCTGGGACTCTTGTTGTGCTCAAAGAGCCTTTTACCTCACAACAAACTCAAATGGTGGCTGATCCATCTCAATCCTCCTCTCCCTTCGGTTCTCAAGTATTTATGGCCAAGACAATTCCCATCCATATCATTACTCGGTCAAAAGTGTATCCTTTACCTGTCGGGAGGGAAATTGAGGTCCCCTCTAGTGAACCTTCATTCAGTTCTGGTTCGCTCCATATCGAGCGACCTAGTACTGAGTCAGTCATTCGACCTCCTCCTAAAGGGGTGCTCCGGAAGTCTTCTTACAACCCTAATGCTCGTGCTGCGTAGCACTATAACATCATTGAGGATGTAGCCCAGGTTTCGTCAGCTATGTCCACATTAGAGGTCCTCCAGAGGTGCCCCTCTCAGAGGAAGTCGTTGCTATCATCCATCGGTGGCATTGACCCGGCTGACTCGAATTTGATCACTTTTGACCTAGACAATCATGTATCGAGACTGCCTCACCAAATTGCCTTCCTTATTCAAGTCATCATCAATTCTAAAACTATTCACCATACTGTCATTGATGAAGGCGCTTCTACTTGCATTATGTCCATTGCTTGTTGGAAGGCTATCGGTTCTCTGACTCTGAGTCAGTCTCCCAATACCTTGGAAGCCTTCGATGGGAGAGATTCTCATCCTTATGGTATACTCCCGTGTCTCCCTATTACCCTGGAAGGGAAGACGGTCGAAGTGGAGGTCGAAGTTGTTGATGCCAATTTAACTTACAACCTGTTGTGGCCAGCAACACCCCCCCTAGTTCATCCAAGTATCAACCAAGATACTTAAATGAATGGGGACCCTTAGTTAATTTTTAGGAAAAGCAAGAGTTTCTTTTTAAGGTCACAATCATATGCTTAGGAAAAGCCTCTTGGATATTTTAAGCCTAAGTTTATGATGAGAAGAAAATCTTTAAAGTCACGTTGTAGAAGGATAGGAAATACCCTTATTTCTCTTTAAAAAATCGATATGCGCACGACCCTCGTGTTAACAATAACATCGCATCGCAACAAAGTAGTGCCCATAAAGAAAAACTTAGAGATTCACCGATCTGCGATAACGCCGATCGCTAGATCGCATATCGCAGAAATAAGTCGGCTAGATTTGGCAAATATCAAATTTCTGCGATCTGCGATATTGCGATCGCTGCGATGCTACATCCTTGCGATTTGCGATGATGCGATTAGCGACCGCGCGATATACAAGGTTACGTCAGCAAATCATAAATCACTTCAGTACGAATCCTCCGGGCACGCCATTCAAAGAAAAGCCACTTACCATAATCTGACCCGAAATCATGCGCTTTTAATGATAGTAAATGAATTAGTTGTCAGTTATTAAGTGGATTAAAGACGCGTGCCTTGGTAGAGATTTACTTCACGTAAGGTGGCATATTTGATTTATCTGCTGCATTTAAAACTCTCCCATCACCTTTCTGGATCAGTCATTTCCATTTCACTCGTAATCTGCAGGAACAAAGAGCTAAGACGACTCAGACACAAACGCAGAGAGAAATGGGAAAGAAAAATAAAGCTCAAAGCTCCGAAGCAAAGGAGAAGACTAAGGAGATGGCGCCTCTGTACACAGACACGGCATGTAACAGAGACGCGGGGATATCAACATGGGAAGGCATGTACAGGCTGCTAGAAGAGGAAAAACCTAGAATAATGAAGGTTGCTGCTGTCGTGGATGCACCGCGCTCTTCTGAGGCATCCTTAGAAGACCTAGCATGTTCATTTCTTCACAGAATAGCGGCAAGACCTAAAATTCTACCATATACGGATATGATCAAGTGGATACTGGATGATGCAGACTTAAACAACAGACATTTCAAAGTTCAAGGATACGGGCTCGTCGGATCGTTTGCTGCGCAAGATTTGAAGCTTATGTATCATCTTCCAGAACCGCAAGCGACCTATAACGCACAATTTGTTAAGAAGTTCGCGGCGGAGAATCCAGATCTATCAGATACCACTAAAGAATGGTCTAGAAGAGACGAGCCGCTAAAAAAGGATAAAAACGGTATGTACAGCACTGGTTCCCTCACCTCTCCATATTGTTTTGCTGCGGCCATGCTCTGTAGGTTATTTGGGATGCCGGATATCAACAAGTTTTCATCTGAATGGCTACCATTAATTGATGCTGCCACAAACGCCGACATTATAGATTGGGCCAAAATTCTTTCTGATAATCTATACACAGCCGTTATCAATTACCGATCTAAAAGATCCTTGTCTCAAAGGGTCTATCCTCCTTTTTATCTGTCTGCTTATATTATGGATTCCGTTTGTCTTGTATCTAAATTCCCTGCTATGGGTTGGAAATGGACTACCCAAGACCCATTGCCCATCCATGTTTATCATAAGGTATTATGGGATTCCCAGTTTTCCCCTCACTTCTACCAGATTTGCCATGGGCTTATTTTGCCCCTATATAAAATAATCTATGACAAAGACCCCCCAAGGTGCTCTCCCGAGGCACAAATTGACATCATCCCCATCGCGAGATGGTTCGGGGAGGAATGGTTTACTTACATTAGAGTTTTTGGAAGCACTGTACCTCCACATGTCCTACCCCTATATGTCCCTGATAAACTTTTGGCTCGGGAAATCGCTTATCAAACCTGTTCTGAAGGCGGCCTAACCAAAGACCTAAAGGACAAGAAGAAGGCCATATGGCCTCAATTTCCCATAACTTGTGGGGCCTTCTCTTTGTTCGACGTAGGACACACTTTTGGCGAAGTGGAGAATGTGACGTGTCTTCAATTATTTAAATTCCCAGCGAGGCCATTTGACCCAAATGATGTGGCCCAAGAATTCACAACTAATGTCACGATAAGAGTGTTCTCTGGAAAGAAATATTTGTTTGACGACCTATTTCAGAATAAGAGTTCGCTCCAAGAGATTTTGCGGGAAGCTCAGTCGAGGTTGTCTTCCGGCGGCCTCCAAAAATTCACGTTATACAGAGA
This sequence comes from Pinus tabuliformis, assembly GCA_031772625.1. NCBI lineage: Eukaryota > Viridiplantae > Streptophyta > Pinopsida > Pinales > Pinaceae > Pinus > Pinus tabuliformis. Next base: position 143,959,150 of record CM062810.1, read on the forward strand.
AAGAAGGCTGGCTAGTATTCCGATAGAGAAGTTGCGACTGCCTGCTAGAGAACCAACTCCAAGCATCAGCCTCAGTGAAAACTCTAGCACTTCCAGATCTAAGTCCAACGCCGTGCAAGAAGTATCTGAACATCCTGAAGAGTCTGTTTACGACCAAGGAAAAGACGAAGAAACAACCAAAGATACAACTCAGTCAAGTGCAATGTCTCAACAGCAAGTTATCGCCTCCCCACCAAGAAATCTTCCCCCTCCTGTCATCGAAGCACCACTTGTCACAACAGAGCTAGATAAAGAGTGGGAAACCTTCAATGAATTGATCAATCTTGAAGGGCAAGCCCCGAAAACACCTGTGAATAATACACAGGTGGTGCAAGAAGTGGTTTCGACCATAGTCAGTAGTGCCGCAGAAGCATAACACCTTCCTATCGCTCCACCTTCAGAGCTTCTACTTAACGTAGAAGAAATTCCCCCACTGGATGTATTCTATAGTCCTCAACACAAAGCAGTTGTAAGGAGGCAGAGAAAGAAAAGAAAACTAGAGAATACACTGTCGCAAGATGCTGAACATTTGGACGTCTTATGGAAAGACCCCAATAATAATCCGACTGAAAATCTCACGAAGCTGTCTCAGATTGCGGGAGCATATGCTTCTGCAACTATTGACAAGGCCTCTGAAGTTCAACAACTATTGAAGGAACAAGAAAATCATATACAACTACTACAACAATAGTTGCATCAAGCCAACGCTAACACTGAAGCTTCCAGACAGCTCGAGAAACTATAGGAAGACTTTCAACAAATGCAGATAGGCTATCAAAGGAGTCTCGAAGAGAAAGAAAAACAATTGCAGACTTTACAAGAAATGCATAAAGATGAGCCTAAGCTGGCAGAATTCATTTCAGAAGCTATTGGCTTGAACGAAAAACTATTGCAGCAACAAGAAGAGTTGGGACGTAAAATATCACATTGGAGTCACTATTGCGAGCTGAGCGACAAAATCACCAGTCAAGTGGTGGACTTGCGGAGTGACTATGGTCAGAATGACAAGAAGGTGACAGGATATTTAACTTGGCAGGATGATGCTGAAGGCAAAAGGGCAGGTGCACCCAGGATAAATGAAAATCATAAGGAGTTGCTCTTTAATAAATGGGATGATCAAATCAGGCAGGCGGAGCGAGCAGCAGAGACAGCGGCAACACAGGCAAGCATTCTTATCGACTATGTAAATGAGAATTTACACAGGGCCAATTTAATTGCAAAGACCACCCCGGGGTACCTACCAAACAAGTTGCAACTGGAAACAGAATGGAAGCAGAAAGCGCAGGCAAAAGGGAAAGCAATCCAAGCATTGGCCAGGTTGAATTGGGAATGTTACTGGACGTACTTGGTTAAACCCCACAGCCAATGGATGACGGTGAAATGCATTACAAACGCAGCCGAAAAGGTAGCACCAGCTCTCGTAGATGCCGTTTTCGAAGCCCAGCTCAGCGCAGAAATCAGTCAGCCGACTCTTCTCAAGCCTATGCTGAATACTTGCAACTTTAAGGACCAAGTTCATAAGTGACTTCATTTAGAATGTTGTTTTTTCTTCTTCAACTAGATTAGAAAAAGGACGGTCGTTTGAAAACCGCATCCTAAAATTTTGTAATAATACTATTATTAGAATTAGGTAGTAGTATTTTAACCCTTCTCATTGCATTGGAGAAGGGTCCAGAAATTTGTCAAAAACTTGTCCTCGGAACATGCACTTCTGCACCCTCAGAGGAGGTTTTGATAAATGGATGGATCGTGATTTATTTATGTTTGCATTTTAATGTCTGCTACTGATGTTGCACTTCTGTACTCTTAGTAGATGTTAGAACAAGTAGAGATAAATCGTTATTGCTTGAAGTTTGTGAGTGAAATCAGTCATAAATGGTACTTTTATCTCTTGACCAATTTCTGCTTATATTCTTAGAGTAATATACAGTTTTAGTTATTTATATGTTAATGTATGAATGTGTGGTTTACCATTTGGCACTTCTATACGGTGGAGTCATTTATTTGTGCTTGACATATGAATAACCTATTATGCGATATGCTGTTCACAACTGTCTTGCCTAACTTTTTATGCAAAATGGTTTATCTTAATTGATTTATATTCTTATGATAGCTGAATGATCTTTATTACCAGTTATTGTTTGAAATATTTTTAGATCGCATAATAGAGGAAATATACCCCGGGTTAGCGTAGATTAGATGTGTTGTTTTTGTTAGATTACAATAGCATAGATACAGTTTAGAAGTTAGAGTTAAATTAGCTCAAATTACTTCTAGATCAGCATCGTCAAACTCTACACACACACACCCCTTACATTGGGAAATTGGTCCCATTATCCCCAGTCGGACCCGCTATACCAAACAGACAAGGAGCTGCCAACCAAGTTCCGGACCGGGTGGGTATCCCCCTTGTTGTTGACCCGATTTCCTTGACCCGATTTCCGGGCCTTCAACACAACCTCCTTTTAGGACGAAGTTGGACATATGCCATGCGAGCTGTGGCTTCATCTCTATTTCATGTCCTTCGTTTTCCCCATTAAGGGAAGATTGTCATGGTAGAACAGTTGTCCTTATTCACCTCTTCCTCTTCTGATGGCAACGTGCCTTTCGTGGAGCATACCGTCGTTCGATATGAGAGTGTGGGTGCTGGACTTATGGGTGTTTTTTCACTCCCACTTCCCAACATCACTCCCATTCATATGATTTCTGTTCGTTTTGATCCTTGGGTTCTTCCTCCTGTTGATCAGATAGAATCCTAGGGCGATGTGATGCTGTTGAGTCCTGCCGAGCTCAACTACATCGAAATTGTTTCTGTATCAGCTTCATCTCTTGAACCTACTCCTTCGAGTAGGGCTCTCGACTCGTACGTTCAATCCCCTTGGCTCGGAAATGGCACTTCTTTAGACCCTTTACAAGAAGTCTTTCCTTCCGATGAAGCAATTATTGAGACTATGTCTTTTGAGGAACCCCCTTGGTCTGATCATCACCATTGTTCCTCGTTTCTCCCTACCCACGGGGCAATGCTTACTTGTCTTGAGTAGTTTTCTCCCTGTGTCCCCTCCCAGCCCCTTCAGATGCCCATCCAAATTCATCAAGTTTTCTCTCGACATTACGCAAACTCAGCCTATCGACATCTCTGTCAAACCAGGGGTTGTCGAGCACATTCATATCGGAGTAACCTGTACTCCGGAGGAGATTCAGATTTATACTAATATTTTTCGCGAATTTCGTGATGTTTTCACTTGGTCTTATGAAGAGATGCCTGGCATCGATCCTAGCATCGTGGTGCATGAAATACCTACATATCCAGGTGCCAAACCTGTTCGACAGCGTCTACGCCCTGTGCACCCTCGGAAGGTTGCAACTATTAAAGCGGAAGTCGAAAAGCTTCTCAAGGCTGGCTTTATTTACCCTATCCCGCTCACAGATTGGGTTTCTAATATTGTCCATGTGACCAAGAAATAGGGCACTATTAGGGTATGTGTTGATTATCACGACATTAATCGTGCCTATCCCAAAGACAACTACCCTACACCTTTCATTGACTAGCTCATTGATGAGTGTGCTGGGAGTGAGATCTATTCATTCATGGATGGCTTTTCTAGTTATAACCAGATTAATATCTCGCCTGCGGATCAACACAAGACCGCCTTTATCTGCCCGTGGGGCACTTTCGCTTATAAAAAGCTCCCTTTCAGTCTAAAAAATGCTGGTGCTACCTTCCAGCGCGCAATGTCTTACACGTTTCATGATATTTGACACATTGTGCAGCCTTACCTGGATGACCTCCCACCTCATTCAGCGAAATGCCGAGACCATCCAAATCATCTTCGTGAAATTTTTCTTCGCTGTCGACACTATCGTATTCATCTTAATCCGCATAAGTGTGTCTTCTGCGTGGAATTCGGCAGACTTATTGGGTTTGTTGTCTCCCAAGAGGGTATCCGTCTGGATCCCCTTAAAGTTGAAGCCATTCTGAATCTCCCTCCCCCTGCTTCTTTGCAGCAATTGCAAAGTCTACAGGGCAAAGCGAATTTTTTATGCCATTTCATTCCGAATTATGCTAAAGTGGCCAAAGGCTATATGCGGTTATTAAAGCGGGATACCCCTTTTCTTTGGGATACTGCTACACAAGAGTCATTCGAGTAGCTCAAGGCCCTCCTTGTTTCTGCTCCGTTGTTACGTCCGCCTGATTATCACCGTGACTATACTCTTTATTTAGCCACCGTCGATAGCACCATTGACATGGTTCTGGTCCAAGACGATGATGATGGTACTAAGCATGTTGTTTATTATCTCAGTCACAATTTACTTGATACGGAAACTCGATATGCCTATGTCGAGAAGTTGGCATTGGCATCTGTTCATGCCGTCCAACGTTTCCGCCACTATATATTATTGCGCACCACGATGGTGATTTATGACTGCAACCCAATGACGTACATCTTGTCACGTCAGCTACTGGGGGGCAAATACTCAAAATGGATTGTCATCCTTCAAGAGTTTGACTTGGAGTTTACTACAGCCAAGTCTAAGAAGTCCCTCGTTTTCACTGAGCTGCTTTGCTCCCTACCATCTACTATTGCGCCCTCTCGATTAGAGGACCATATCCCGGATGAATCTCTGTTATTGATTAGCACCCTCGATCCTTGGTATAGGGATATTATTGTCTACCTTTAGATGTCCTCCTTTCGTCCGGATTTTTCCAAGGATGTTCGGCGACGTATTCGCCATCATTCTCAACCTTATCGCATTATTGGGACACCCTATACCGTCTCGGCGTTGATTCTGTTCTCCGCCGTTGTCTGACGTTCGAGGAAGCTGAACGAGTTCTAAATGACTGCCACTCTGGCGCCTGTGGTGGTCATATGTCCGGATATGCCACTGCTTAGAAGATCCTTCGTGATGGTTGTTTTTGGCCGTCTATTTTTAAGGATTGCATTCTTGCCGTCTGCTCTTGTCATGCGTGCCAAATCTACCAACGGAAGATGTGTGCGCCTCCTACTCCTTTACACCCTGTCATTACCGTCGGCCCTTTTTCCAAATGGGGCATTGATTATATGACCTATAACCCTCGCTCGGCTGGGGGGCATGGGTATATCATCGTTGCCGTCGATTATTTCACGAAATGGGCCAAGGTGATGCCTACGCTATCTAATGACGGTAAGACAGTGGCACAATTTTTATTCAATCATGTCATTTCATGATTCAGAGTCCCTCAGGCTATCGTCACTGATCACGGTTCTCATTTCTGTAATCATATGATGACTGAGTTAACAACCCAGCTGGGCTTGTGGCATGATAGTTCAACACCGTATTATCCTCAGGCCAATGGCTAAGTAGAAGTTGTCAACAAAGTTTTGGTCATGATGCTTCAATGCACCATTGGCATGCACAAGTGCAACTGGAATTTGATGTTGTTTCTGCCTTATGGGCCTATCGAACTTCAGTGAAGGATGCCACTAGGTTCACCCCGTTCCAATTGGTTTACGGTCTAGAGGCTACCCTTCCGATTGAGTGTGAGATCCCCTCTCTTAAGTTAGCCATCGAATTGCTCCCAAACACTACTCCGTTAGAGGAACGTCTTCTTTACCTAGAGCGGTTAGATTAGACCCATTGACTAGCCTCTCTAGTCATTGAAGCGTAGAAGAAGAGAGTGAAAACTCACTTCGACCAAGCTGTCAATCCTCGTTCTTTCATTGAAGGAGACTTAGTACTACTCTATGATCAAGCAAATGATAAGCTGGGGGCAGGAAAATTCGAGTCTATGTGGCATAGGCCTTACATTCCAAAACATGTTTTGCAAAAAGGTGCCTATGAGCTGATCGATTACGAAGGGAATCCTCTAGATAAGCCCCGAAATGGGCTTTATCTGAAAAAATATTATGCATGAATTTCGTGCATATGATTTGTACATACGTGTGTTTTCAGTGTGTGTTTGCATGTTCGGCTTGGTGTGTAGGCATAATTGTTTCTTATTGTGTCTTTTTACTTCTTGTGCAGATGTCTAGTACACCTTACGTTGGTTTCGCTAATGGTGCCTACCGTAGTACCTGGAACCTTTCTTCTGCGGCATGGGTGATCTACGATCCTCACGGTGAGTTAGTAGACCTTCAAGGTGTTTGTCTGGGTTGCACCACAAACAATGTTGCTGAATATAGCACTGTCATTGAATTACTGACCGAGGCTGTCAACCTCGATATTCGTGCATTGGTTGTGAATCTGGATTCTCAACTTGTTGTCCACCAGCTTAACAGGTGTTATTCCGTCAAAGATCATCAGATTTTAAGGTTGTATTTACGTGTTAAATTATTGGAAAGGAATTTTGATTTTATTACATATCAACACATTCCAAGAAGATTAAACACATTAACTGATGCATTAGCAAATCATGTATTAGACAGACATTTACGCAACATGTAATCAAAACATTGTATAGAAGCATTCAAAACACAATAATGAACCATAGATAGCATGTATATATATATATATATATATCATGTGGCGCACCGAGGCGCTCAAAAAATAAGTGTATATGTCAAAAATAGAGTTTGTTCTCCCAATACATCCGAGACACATGTCTCTAAAAAATCAGCAGGAAGTAAAACCTAGGTATCTACTGTGGTGGGTTCTGCTCTCTATAGCAGACCACTACCCGTGCAACTCGTCTCAAGAGCCTATGCACCCTAGGTGGCACTCCGACTGTGTGTCTCTGGTACTCTACTGGGACCTCCTCGATCCCCCTGTAATCCGGGATCCCGTCAGTCAAGCCCTCAAGGTTACAGGCTATCTCCTCCACTGCATTGCCACTAGGGCGAACCAGGGCCAGTTCCATGTTGCCCTGCGGGTCCCTCCGTGCCTCGAGAGCTAGTCCTACCGGCCTCTCCAGTCCCACATCTGCAAGTAACATAAGAGACATTATAAAGACATGTGCATGAAAAAAAAATCATAAACATCAAAACGCATAAATAGTGTGATGTTTTGATCAAGTGTTTACCTCCCTCATCCCACTGTTCGCCCACAGGAAGCAGCATATCGGGGTCTTCGCAGAAATCCATGCCTGCATACGGCCAATCCTCAACTATGACCTTTTGACGGTCTAGCCACTCTTGGAATAGCATCCCCCATGATACCGGTCGACCGCCACCCCCTCGCGGCATAACATGTGCCCAACAGGTGATGCGGGTCTCTCGTGGCCCAGGCATGTACAGGTCCATGTCTTGTAGCTGAAGAACCGGTACCCACTCCAGCATGAGTGGGATCAGAATAGATCCATACCCGAACTGTTTTGCCTCCCCGCGCCGGCACCTCGTCAGTTGTCTCTTCATGTTAACGGCCACTGCTTCGGCCCAGTTATACATGGTCGGGTTAAGGCAATCAAGAGCTAACCGAAGGTGAGTCTTTGTTGCCTCATGTTGGGCTTGAGAGCCTGCCGTTCTTGTCACCATGAACAATACCGAGCGAAGAGTCAAGTCTTCCACTGTCGGGATTTGTAATTTCCCGCTAGTGGCTGATTTGTGTGCCCCTGGGCACACCCGTGCTATCAGCATGTCTAAAGTCTCACCGGCGACTCGTTGACCCTCTAAGATCGGCCTCTTGCCGCGGCGAGACAATCCAGTCAGAAAATATATGTCCATGGCATCAAATTCGATATCTTTGCCCCGGATGACGAACTTCCCGTCCGTCGGGTTCCAGGAGCGGATTAACAGCTCTAGCAAGTCAAGTTGTGCTCGAAGATGTGGAGTGAGGAAGAATTTCAGCAATCCGCACTCGAGTAGGGCTCTTCGGCACCCGGGATCATTAAAAGCTTGTTCGTCATTGATATCATGAGTTCTTTCCTGCCACATGAAAGCCATTTTGCCCTGCGTCAAAGGAAAAAATGATTAGAGCCCTTTTCATAAGCTTAAACGCATAAATTATAAAAAAAAATTGACTTTACGGCATCGTCGCGGCTGTTTTTCAAATAACGGCGACGGCTCGAGGTCAGCCGTTCATTTTTTCGGCGACCGTCATGGGAGTACATCTATATCCTGCGACGATCCCGATGGTAGTACGTGTTAACACGCTCGGTCGTCGCTAACCCGAGCGGATCTTCCGCGACGACCAAGAGGCGGATGTGGATTTCAAAATCTGCCCAAAAACCACCTATCTAACATCAAATTGAATGAAAAAAGCTTTGAAATGTAGTGCAAGGGAAAGATTACTTACCTGGTAAAGCCTCGGGCGAGATCGTTGACCGTCGGTGCCGGAATCAAGCTCGGGACCTCGCTCAGTTTTGCACACCAAAATGCCAAAGGTAAAAACTCACAAAGGTAAATGTGAAAATAAACTTACCATACCCCATTTTATAGTGTTTTTTTCAAAAAATTAAAATTTTACACTATATGGTTTGGGTTTTTTCCCCATTTATTTTAGGGTTTTGGTTAGGGTTTTGAGTTTTGACCTAGTATCCACACATATACTGTTTTTATGTCGAATGGGTCTTATGTTGTGGTGTTTTTGTGCAGAAACACAGATGGCGGGTACATGTCATGATCTGTATACACTTGGTCCATATTTTGCAAAAGTCCTCTTTAAAGCTCTTTTCCAACTTAAAAGATGAAAGTTTGCTGAGTTTTCCCTTTTGACTCGTTAAATGGAATAAAAGGCGGTCCACTTTCAGCTCTTTTCCGACCATATAAATGTGAAAAGATCTCCGGAATTTTGTCGTTTCAGGTTCGATACTGGTTACGAAACGACGTGTCTTCGATCGCTTTTATACTTTTTCGGACCGAGGCCACTAATTACGAAAAGTACTCCTTGATCATAGTGGTCAAGTGGTTCTCTCGAGTATCATTTTATATTTTTCAGACTCGAGGGACACAAATGTACGAAAAAGGACCCCCTTGGGGTTTTCTTTTCCGTGTCTTTTTCAAACTCTTTAAACATGAAAAAGACTCTGAGTTTTCCCTATGTTGGACTCGTTAAACCCTAATGACATTGGACTCGTCACCATGACGAGACTCGAGCTTCTCCTCCCTAGGGCTCGTTAAACTATCACTAGGTTGGATTCGTCCAAAGGACGAACTTATATTACAAGCATATTCTATCCCCTTCAAGCTTGTTTCCAAAAATAATTGGGGTACTCGCCAACAATGGTGGGGAAAAACTTGGGAATCATCATTGGTTACCTGCGGTAGCTAGTCACTCTTGAACATCAACACTTTTGCTTCTTGTCGGGTTGGGATATCCATACATCGTCATTTGGCCTTTTGGGGTTTTGGGTTGCCATTTCGCCTCATTCCATTTGATCCATGTTGTCTCCATCGAGCCTCCGATCCCTTGGTACCTGAATGCTGCCACCTCCCGGAGTCGTGTCGCTGATATGTTCAAGAGTATAATCCTTCTGAAAGTTCACACCCTTACCTCCTCCCCTGATACTCTGTTTCACCATCTACCACTTGTTCCTTATCTCGTGTCATTGATGGGGGAAACATTATGGCCCTCCTGTGACGGATCGTCTCCTGTCGACGCCAGCTCATTATCTAGGAGATTGATCTAGAGATTCCCTTTTGGTACCTTGGAGCTTGCATGCCTCAATGGCAAGTTCTTCGCACCTGATGATAGACTCTCGTCATTGGTCTTCGATTGGGTGATTCCATGAGTGTTCGACTTCAGCTCATTTTTCGCACTTGGTGGATTGTACTGGACAGTACCTTGAGAGCCATTGGCATTATTGGTGGTTTCTCTCGCGCTTGTTAACAATTTTCATCATTGACCGGTAATCAAGTGACTTTCTATCATGCTCGACTTCAACACATCTGTTCGCATGCTAGAATTTGTACTATGATCGGTTGGGTTTCAAGACCCCAAACTAAGATTACACATGTTTTGGTTGCGTGGATTGGTTCGTGATTACATACATGACTCTGTGATGGATGGCTGCGACCATCGCTGAGTCTTCATGGATGGCTATGACCATACCATTATCATTATCATGGTCTTATCAGCTGGGTGGCTGTGTCCATACCACCGACCAAGTTTTGTATGTCTTTTGGATGACTGCGTCCATGCCTAGACTATATGTATTTCATTATCAGAGATATCGATTGTACTTGCGCCTGCAAGTTCCTCCAGGTGGTGTTCCAGTTCAGACAATTTTGTAAAGCATTTCACCCCTCCCACTCTCTCGGGCTTCATGCTTTAGGGGGCATTTGTTACACAGTAATTTGTCACTGTCTTCATCCCAGTCCCTCTACTGTGTCATGTGTTAAATAAACATGCTCATTTCTTCCCACTAATACAAGAAGATTAAGCAAATGCTCTCTAATGCTGCCAATTGACCCTCATTTTCCGAAGTTTTCTGCCTTGTCACGAGAGTACACTTAATATACGCGACGAACCTCCGTCATAAACGGTCTCATCGCGACTCCATCGCAGGTGTACACCTGTTTCCTGCGACGGTCAAATTTCAAGCCCCGGTGCGAGGCTATTAACTATCTATAGCGACGATCGGTCTGCATGCATTGCTTCCTAGCGATGTTGTCACTGAAACTTAGTTGACGAACAACGACGATCTAGATTGGGTGAATTTTTTCCAACAGTCAGCCTTCTCGATGTCTCTAGACCTAGTTGTTGGGTCAGTTTGGGTCTCCCTTCCCCCTCTGGGATGGTAGTTCCGTCTTTTGTGCTACCTTCTTTGAGGATAAGCTCCCTCTCCCTCATTTCATGGAGACTCCTTCTCCTATAAAATCACTCACCATTGCTATGATCTGCTAGTTCTTTTGGGTTATAGAGTGCTGCTAGTGCATTTAAGCTTGGTAGATAGCTTTGGTGTGAGTGTGAAAAGTGTGGGATTGCTAAATAGTTTGCAAGAGGTTGTGGAGGGCCCTTAACCTTGTATTAAAGCTTGTGAGTGAGAGAGAGATATTGTTGTTTGGGAGACCCATCTTTGAGAGTGAATGCTTGAAGAAACATGCTGGCTGGACCCTCCGAGAAGGCTTGCGACGTCAAGACTTGGTTGTAAGCTTTGCTCTTGATTTATTATTAATACAATCAATGATGATTTCCTATGTCTTGTATGTAATTTACTTGATAGCTCATGATATCTTGACTTTATGAGTAAATAGATCATCTGTTGTTCTCAGTTACGTGCTCTATTGTTTTCTTATGGTGTTTCAGGTTGATCGCTCATTAAGGAGAAGGAAACGGACACTGGAGCAACGCAATGGAACTTCATCAACCACCGGTGTGAGGTGGCCTCCAACAATGACTATTTAAGGGAATTAATTGTTGTTTTTTCTTTGCTGTGACTAGACCCACTCTAGGGCTAGAGGGGTTGCCTCTGTCCGCAGAGGGAACACTTTCCTACTTCACACCTCTCCAACTCAAGTTAGAAATTATACTCTAGGAAAAAGGCGTAGTCTAACTTATATATGAAATAAAATTTTTCACCAAAATCTGGTAAAATAATTTCAAGAAGGAATATGATTTTTGTTGTTTAAAATGCATTTTTGAATGCATAAATGGATTTAACACCCTGAAAAACCCCCTAGGGCACTCAAAATCTACAGATTTAACAACTTAAACTAGATTTTTTTAAAAATATCTACTGGATTCTCTACTAGATTTTGGTTACAATTAACCAGAAAAATTGTAGTGGAAAAGGTTAGTTCGTTTATAAGTTAGGCTACGCCTAGAAAAAATGCATAAATAATTATAAGTTACTTTGGTCAATACTAAATTAATAATGGTTGATAGACAAATCATCCTATAATCTTATTTTTAATGGTGGGAAATAACTCCTGCCAGTATCTTATTCCTATCCATTTTTATGCAAAGACTTGTTTAAATTATGGTGGGAAGTAATTGATGGTAGATATGTTATTTACTTGAGTATAAGTTATTTTCAAGTATTTTATTTTTGGATGGTTTTCTTGCAAAGCTTAAGAATAAAAAATCACTACACAAATATATAAAAATCATGCATGAATATTGCAACCATATCCATAAATTATGGCATAAAATATGTAAGCCAGTTATCCACATGACATTATATTGTGCAAATGCTGCAATAAGGCCTTCAAGTTATGGTCCAATCAAATATTTTAATTTTTTTTTAATAATATTGAAAAATAAATATTTATTTTTCAAAGTTAAACATTATAATTTGCATTAGTCAATGCTAAACTAATAGTGATCAACAGACAAATCGATTGTTAGAGTCTTTCCTTGGCAAGGACTAATAATGATTCCATAACCATATTTAAATTTAATTAATAAGCACATAAAAACTTAATACTTACAATAAACTTACAATATAACAAGTTTCTTAACCATGGATATCCACCTTAGATATTATTAACTTGTAAATAGGTTTTGTTACAATACCATGGCTTATCAATACCACATGCCAAGATACCATAACTCGTTTCACAATAATAAAAAAATAAAATGTAAATTTTTTAGGCATTACATATAACATTGGTTACATAGAGTGAAAATTGTCCATGATATGGATGGAGGGAAGGAGAAAGAGGGAAAATGGGGAAGAGAGAGAGAGAGAGAGAGAGTGAAAAGTAAAGACATAAAGAGATAAGGGTAGAGAGAGACATAGTGACAAGGTAGAGATGGGTTTAAAGAGGGAGAGAGGATAAGAGGGAAGATAGAGAGGAAAGGTGAGAGGGAGGAAGAGAGAGGGAAGAGAGAGAGGAGAGAGGGAAAAGAGAGAGGAGAGAGGGAGGGAGACAATGACAATGTTGGATTGTAGAGAGAGAGAGAGATGGGGGGGAGAGAGAGAGATAGATATGGGGGAGAGAAAGCTAGAGAGAGCAAGGAAGATAGAGAGGACTTGAGAGAGAGAGGAGAGAGGAATGGAGAGAGTAAGAAGGAAGAGAGAGAGGGAGAGATGGATCCAGCCTGGATATGATATGTGTGTATAAAAACCATCCTAGATCCATTTTAACCCTGGAACTATCAAACGCCCAGAGGGATCAAAACTCTTTTCAATAGACAAATCGATATTGAGTCTTGTCTTGGCAGAGATTGATAATGTTTCTGTAACCATATTTAAATTTAATTGATAAGCACATAAAAACTTAATATTAATAATAAACTTACAATATAACAGTTTCTTAACCATGAATAGTATTAACTTGTAAATAGGTTTTGTTACAATACCATGGGCCAATACCATGGCACATCAATACCATGTGCCAAAATACCATAACTCGTTTCACAAGAAAAAAATTAAAATGCAAAATATTTTAGGCATTACATATAACATTGATTACATAGAGTGAAAATTCTCCATCATATGGATGGAGGGAAGGAGAGAGAGGGAAAATGAGTGGGTAGGGGGGAGAGAGAGAGGGAGGTGTAAGAGAAAGATGGAGGGAGGGATAGAGGGAGGGAGAGATAGATGGAGTTGGAGAGAAAGAGAGAGGGAGAGGAAAAGAAAGACATAGAGAGATAAGGGTAGAAAGAGACAGAGTGACAAGGTAGAGATGAGTTTAAAGAGGGAGAGAGTATAAGAGTGAAGATAGAGAGGAGAGGTGAGAGAGAGGGAGACATAGAGATGGAGGGGGGAGAGAGAGGAGAGAGGGATGGAAAGAGTAGAAGGAGGGGAGAGAGAGAGGGAGAGCTGGATCCAGCTTAGATTGTGTATGTGTATATAAAAGCCAACATAGATCCATCTTAGCCATGGATCTATTGAGCGTCGAGAGGGATCAAACCTCTTTTCATATTTAAAAGAGGTTTTCATCTAAAGAGATTGATCCCTCTCAGCACTTGATAGATCCAGAGTTAAGATGGATATAGGTTGGTTGATACTTGAGGCATAATGACTTTCACAAATTTTGGTGGGGAGTAACCACTAGCAAGTATACTCATTTACAGTCTTACTCCTACAAAAATTCCTAGAAAAACTTAAATATTGGTGGGAAGTGACTCCTATAAGTATATTTATTTACATCTTATTTCTATCTATTTTTTATGTAAAGACTTGCTTAAATTATGGTGGGAAATCAGTAATGGTAAATATGTCATGAGTATGAGCTATTTTCAAGGATTTTACTTTTGGATTAAAAAATCACTACACAAATATCCAAAAATCATGCATGAATATTGGAACCATAGCCATAGATTATGTCATAAAATGTGTGATGCAGTTATAGTCCTACCTTGGCAGGAACTATTAATGATTTTGTAACCATCTTTAAATTTAATTAATTAGCGCATAAACACTTAATACTTACAATAAAATTTTACCATGGATATTATTAACTCATAAATAGGTTTTGTTATAATACCAAGGGCCAATTCCATGGCTTATCAATACCACATGTCCAAAAACCATAACTCATTTTATGTGGATATTCAATAGAGATTAATTCAAAGTTTTATTAAAACTAAAAATGAGAATACTTTTATATATAAAGATGTGAAATTTATATAATACTAGCCTACATCCATCTTAAGTTTGGATCTACCACGTGTAGGGAGGGATCAAATCTCTTTTCACTCCAAAAGAGGTTTGCACATCAAGAGATTTGATTGCTCTAGGTGCTTGGTAGATCCAAAGTTAAAATGGATCTAGGCTGGTAAATAACATATTTCAATTTCCACACACTCTCTCTCTATATGAAGAAAATAAATTCTTATGGTTAGAACTATTCAAGGAGTCTTACTATTCTATATTGTAGGTTTTCTATGGTTAAAAAATTTCAAGTACTATCATTATGTTACATTCTAGCCTATTTTTCTGGTATATTTTTTAGTGAGTTTTGTTTAAAATCCAACAAATATTTGTTGAAATTGAAAGTTTAACCTATGTAGTGTACATAATCGAAGTGCCCAAAGAGAAATTTCATGGTATTGAATCCATTTATACATTTTTCAAAAAGAAAAAAACACTCATAATTCATTAATATGAGATAACAATACATATACTAATATAGTCTGAATGTTTGTCCTCATAGAGCTAATATCCACAAATATTAACAATATCAAAATAGCTTCATGCCCTATAGTAATAAAAAATAAAAAAATCCTAGCTCATATGAGACAAAAGAAAATAATCTAATAGTAATGGACCTGTCCAAAAAGACTAATCATCAACTGAGAATGTATCCATCTTGATGAGGAGTAATAACTAGAAGCACAAATAAAAGCATATACATAGAGGACAATATCTACAGGAGTCTGAAATATCCATGCAACAATTATCCAAACAACTAACCTTATTCCTAAATCTCTCCAAGGAATAAGACTTTGAAATAAATGAACCTGGCTTTGCATTAATCCCTTTTTTGGAGAGGTCATCTGCGATAGTGTTTAATTCTCTAAAAATGTGAAAATAGGTGATACTAGTAAAAGACATCTGAAGTCTGTCAATACGATCCATCGAGTTCACAAGATTGGGAACATTAATTTTTTCCTAACCATTTGACCAATCAATGATAACCTTTGCATCACCCATAGTTTTTTTTTGCTCCAAATCCATCCTTCTTGCCAAGAACATGAGTCCCCATTGTTGGGCATGGAATCCCCTCAAGGCATGTTTTTTTGACCAAGTCTTTTGTAAAAGCTCCACGAATTATGGGCGTGGAGCGCGAAGTTATAATGGAGTCACAGGGTTGTCCGCCCTCGTTTTTGTAATGTAATATCAGCTTGATAGACCTTCCCATGGTCTGCGGACCATGGGATTGTATAAATAGAGCGAGGTTCTAAGTGTATAGTATAGTGAATATAGAGGAAGCATGATGAGTCTAAGAGACTGAGTCGAAGTGTAAAGTGTGTCTTTGGGTCATAAAGTAGGAGAAGGCTCTACAGCTAAGTGCGTGGACCCATGCAGCTGAGTGCGTGGACCCATGTAGCTAAGTGCGCAGGATAGGTCGAGTCTGTAATCATTGGAAGAATTAATAAAGAGACGTTTACCATATTACTGTGTATCTTTTCCTGTTTTAATGTATGATTGGGTTTAAATTGCAAGTGTATTGTTTATTTGTTGCGCGACCTCTTATGAATGTGTTGTATAAATAAATATAATGTAAGACATCCATTTACGCGAAGATAATTGACTAGGCATAGGAAGATAAGTAAGATCTTAGGTGCGACTTAGGGGAATAACGCAGAGCACTGCTCCAGCAGCACGGAAGCTCCACAGCCCCTGGTTAGGGCTACGCAAAGGCAAGTATATCAGGGCGCGAAGGCCTGGGAAGTGCGTGAAGCAACCTATGTGAAGGGACTAACATTTGGACCAGTTCAACCTCTCAAACATCTCAAGGGTGTGGAAACCTGGTTCCAACACCCCCCCATACTACTTCGGGTGAGACCTCAATCCGCGCTCCATGGACTATTTTCGAAAGGGCCAGTAGTACAGGGATTTGTTTGGCTAATTAACTCTGAACCTGGGTCAGGCCCAACAAGCCAACAAATGGTTCTGTTGCCGGGACCGGGATCTGCATAGAGATGTCTGATGTCGTATCACTGGAATCTGATAATGAAACGAATTGAATGTTGGTTGGATAGAAATATTCACGAGTTCACGGCACAGGAAAACAAGAATTCGCGACTATCAAAGGATGAGTGGTTAGATTGCTACTTATATAAAAATATCCATGAAATTTTCTTCGCATATTTCCCCACTGAGCTATACGAGTGGATTGTGAACCTAGCAGATAGCTAAGGAAGGTGTAAACTTGACAGACCTATTGTGTGGACTCCAGAATTGGAGCGCAGATTGGAAGCATCGGAGGATAAGGTCATGCACATTGTTGATCACCGAATCGATCGAATTATAGGAGGATTCATCACCGAGTTCGCGGTAGATACTTCAGTCAACTATAGCAAGGCATAACGTTGCTTCCTCAAAGGGCCGCGAGGTAAGTATGTTAAATCTTTGAACACTTGGATTAAAATGCTACTGTGTGAAAAACGGGTTATGTGAATAAATTGATGTTTGGGGCTACGCGAAGTGGGAGAATCTACAGAAACGAAGGTAGTATAAAACTAAAAACTAGCCCCTCGATTTCACCTCTGCGAGGGGGGGAAGAAGATATCACGAAGGTCTCACGGAGAAGTGTGATCGATTTGATAAGGCAGATAATTTCACGCATACCACCCCCACCCACACCACCACCAGTTTCACCGTCTTCACCCCCATCTTTGCCCATAACACCTCCGCCACCACTGCAAAGCAATATGGTGAGCGCGATAAAGTTGCTAGTGTTCAAAGGAGTAGGGAATGAAGATCCGGACCAGTTTTGGTTCGTGATAAAAGTTGTATGGGAAGCACAGGGAGTCACAGATGACAATATAAAGAAGGCAACGTTGGTTAGCGCTCTGCAGGATCGCGTGCTGACCTGGTACATTAAGCATTTCAATGACAATTCAAATGCAGGGATCGCAGATATCCAAGCTGCGCTAAACAAAGAATTTAGCAGGCCAAAGTCAGAGGCACAATCGATCATTGGGTTTAAGGAAATCACAATGCTACCAGGCGAGACCCCTTGGGAGTTGGATCAGAGACTGAAGTGCACAATTCACAAAGCTAACATGACGTTGACAGATGGAAAACACCACGAATGGTTTGTAGCATCATTAACGCCACATCTAAGGAACGTGCTGTCACAACAGAGGTTAACAAATCAGGCCGAGGCCTTGGAGGTTGCAATGAGATTGCATGAGACCTCGATACAGGACCCCAACTTGGGAGTTCAACAGATTCACGCGCAGTTGAAAAACTTGTGCCTTGAGATGTAGAGTTTGAAACAAGACAAGACAGCTCGCCCAAAAGTGCGGATGAGGTATGGTGTGTAAAGTGTAAGGTCCAGGGACATGACAAGGACCATTGCCCGGTGTTCACGAATTACCTCACGGGAGGATGGCCAATGCCATTGAGACTGGAGGCACAAGTAGGACTGAGTGTGGTGCCTGCAGTATGGTGCATGATTTGTCAGATAGGAGGAAAGCATGCTACAGATAACTGCCACTTATTGCATAAGTACACGCAGAATTCACAACAATTGTTCTATAATTTTTGTAGATCAGTGGGACATGATGAGCGCACCTGTAGAAGTTATGAGCTGATGATGGATTAGACTCCTACCTACAGATTTCAATCCAAAACGCGACCCATCGATCAGAACATAGGGATGGTACGAATTGGATTTCAGGGGCGCGGATGAGGCAGAGGTGTAGGAGGACCAGGAAGAGGTCACAGACAGCTGATATGTTACAATTGCAGAGGGCCAGGACATTATGCCCGTGATTATATAAATCCAACGCGGCCATCATGTTTGTATTGTACATTGTCGTTCAAGAGATAGAGGATTGTCCCACACTGATAGCAAGGTTGTGTGATAAAGGAGCACTCCAATCTCCCCCGACTTAGAACCTGCAAATGATGAGGTCTGAGCCGCGCAAGGAAGACCCTAATGTGAATATTGTGCTCTGAAGTGGAATTACAATAGGGGATGACAAAGGTAAGCAGCCTGAAGAAAGTACTTGGGTTTCCAAAGCTCCAATGAAGGAACCAGGGTTTGATTTGGAGCGTGCTAAGGAGACCTTCATGGAAGCCAAGAGTAGTGTTATAGACATTTTTGTGCCTTACAGCTCCAAGCATGAAATGTCCATAAACTAAAGGTTCCTAAGTCCTTAAAAGTGTTGTTACAACTCCTAAAGGAACAAGGTCAACAAATTACAACTTCTCCCAGAAGTTCTCCACCAGAAACTACTCAAAATTGGTCAAAACTGGATCAGTGCACCCTCAACACAGAGGTTTTGACATTCAGCGCAGGTTGTACACACGAGAATTGCATTTCAGTGCACCTAAATACACTGTGAGGGTGCGCTGATCAGGAAAAGACAAGTGGCAGAGACAATTTGCGAGGTGGATGATCATGGAATCTTCTAGAAACTTCTCATGGGACACTTGCCTCTCAAAATCGCCCAAGGATGAGTAAGAGATCAATGAGATCTCCAAGTGGCATCAAGAACTATCAGAGAGAAGACACTAATAAAAAACCCATAGCTGACTCACACCTCTACAAATATCTATATATAGATCTCTCATCCCAGAGATCCAGAGGTTGGAGGCTGGAATTTTGTTATTGCAAAGAATAGCTGTTGGTTTGAGACTAGAATCATTAGGTGCTTAATGCTTTGAAGGAAGGTGAAGATAGGAATTTCATTTGCTGGGAAGGAGATGCTGGATTGGAGCCCTCTGGGTTGTATCTCTTCCTGAACCTTGTTATTCATCAATAAAGCTATCTTGGTTTCTCCTATATACTGATGTATCTTTGATGTATGATTGCATTAGTATGTTTAGTTTATTTCTAATCCTGAACTAGTTATGAATATGAATCTATGTCTTTGTGTAGTGTTCTCCTCTTGTGATCTTGCAGAAACCTCTTGAAGCTGGGCGAGCGAGAAGGCAAGTAGCTGGGAACTCCCAAAGAGAATAGAAACCGGATCGAGGGACAAACGGAAGACACCGGTTAGTCCATCCATCTCTCTTCATTCTTAATTCATAAAGGAAGAATACTAGAGTAGCCGTTTCTGTTTGTTGCTAAGGCACTATCACACCTTAGGTGGATAGGATCGTCCTGCATAAGCATTTTTCCCCACAACAAATTGGCGACTCCGCTGGGGAGATCTGTTTAGTCATTTTATTTGTGTTTCCATCATTGTTTGTTTCATAGACTCAACAGCAACAATCGAACTGCATCTGCTATTCTCAGATGAAAAGTAGACAACTGCTGCTTTGATCCAATCACTGGATTTGTCTATGATCTGAACAATGGATTCACAAATGATTTGATGATCCTTTGTGATAGATATTAGCCCTTCCTCAAAGCATCCCTTTGATTGTACCTTGCTTGTTGCTTTGATTTGGCCTGAAACTGTAGATTAAATAGCAAATTGTGACCCAGAACCCAGTGAGAAACTCTTGTTTCTCCTTCAGCGCAAACCGTGTGTCAAAGAGGTTCTACATTTCAACGCAGGTCCCGTGAAGGCTACCTGCGCTGAATGTCAAAACCCCTGTGTTGAGGGTGCGCTGATTCAGTTAGGCCTTGTGCAGCTGGGGTTCTCTGCTCTGTTTTGCCTTGTTTTGATCTCTGTTTTTTGCAGCCTGTAACCAGCATAGGTACTTGTCTGATAACTCCTTTTCTCTGCTTAAATTCCGCCTCCTTTTGTACAAAAAGACTGTGAGTGTTTTTATGTGTTTGTGGCATCATTTACAGTTTTCCTTTGCAAGAGTGAAATAGTCATCCTGTAGCCCTTGATTCAGATCTGTTGATTGTGATCTTAGGAGAGAGTTCATTGGCTGTTTACAGTTGATTATACATTTACTTTTGCTTTTGGTTTGAGTTTGCCTCTTTTAAGTGTCGAAACAAGTATTCATTTCGGAAATCGTTAAGTGTTGTAATCTCTTCTACCCTCTCTGATTTCGAAAAAGTAAACTTGTTTGTATTTGTCATTTAAAAGCAAATTCTTGTACAAAAAGCTTTCTTATTAGGCATCAATACTAAGAAAGCGGAAAACAAACACCTGCATTGTGAATTTGCATCTTGATAGTTTGCATGCTTGATTTAAGAAAAGTTCATTAGAGTGTGCTGATTGCTCTTTGAGAAAATATGGTGTCTTTCTTTTCCCTTTGTAGCTAGGATTTTCATTGTTGAAAAGATAGAAAAGATTGCTTATCATCTTTAGACTGCATTTAAGAATTGTATCATACATCTCGTGGTGAACCTAAAAAGGCAAACTTCTAAAAAGATCAACCTAAAATAAATTGAATGAACTTAACAACGCTTTGTAACTTAACGCACAACATTGAGGTCTAGGCTAGAGACGTGTTCCGGTGTCGTAAAACCTGGTGACTATCGATCTCGCTGATGGTGGGTGATTCCTCCTGAGGGACGATAGCGCCAGTACGGATTGTGCTCCCACGTACCGTCGAGTATATATTGGGAGACCCCTATAGGCATAAAACCTTTATCCTTAGGAAGCCGTGTCGGCCGCCCTACTGATCGCAATGCACTGAACACAGCATTCAGGAAGATCGACCGCCCGTACCTTAAAAAGTATTCTGCGATTTTGCGAAAAGTTTGGCACACCCTCTACCTAGAACTCCAGAGCAGTTCCTTTTGGCCTTTTTCAGACTCTATAACAGAAAAAGTCCATCCGAGCATTTGTCACTTCGGGCTCGTTAAAACATCGAAGGAGACTAGAGTCATCTTTAGCTTTTTCTCGACTCTTTAAAAGTGAAAAAGAAAGTTGTGTCTAAGCATCGTTAAAATTTATTTTAAACGGAATAATCATCACCATTCCCTCGTTGATCTTCGAAGTTAGTCTCTTTTCATCGTAAGTTCTTGTAGAATCGCTAGAAAATCTTTTGGATAGACTAGATATGTTTGAACAACCGTCGACATCCAGGACTGTGTCATCCGACACAGCAGCGGCAGAGCCTCCTGCTGCTACCCCAACGATGTTCGATGGTATACCATCTGTCCCGGAAAGTTATCAACAACAAGCCGGAGTCCCATCAGGGACTGCTTCGACGACATGGTTAGTTCCTATTTCTTCATCCGGATCATCATCTGGTATTTCTTATGTTGAAACTCAACAAATTGATCCAATGTGTCTTCAAAGGCCATTCTTCCCTTTAAGTACTGGATTGCCACCATATGGAGGGCAGTATGCCTTTTCATTGTTCCCTCCCGGAGAACAACCATATGGGAGTTTACAACAAAGTTTAGGTCAAACTGGAATTACACCCAGCGGTTGGGTACCAATACTGCCTCAGCAACCAAGGGTTGCATATTCAATGCAACCAGTCCACCCTGTGTCAAATATTCCCACTATAACTGGTATGGTGATTGCGTCGCAAGTACAAGTGCTACCTGTTGTATGTCAACCCCAAGTTTCTCAGGTTGCAATACAACAGCCTCTTGTCTCAACGACTCAATCACAACCTC
Source organism: Pinus tabuliformis (assembly GCA_031772625.1). Taxonomy (NCBI): domain Eukaryota; kingdom Viridiplantae; phylum Streptophyta; class Pinopsida; order Pinales; family Pinaceae; genus Pinus; species Pinus tabuliformis. Next base: position 143,981,148 of record CM062810.1, read on the forward strand.
AGGTTAGTGACTCCTTATCTGGAATGACTCAGGGTCAAACAAGTACTATGACTCCTCATCTTGGTCAATCATCCAGTATTGGACAACAACAAATGGTCCAACAACCAGGGCTGGTTCAATCTCAACAACCGCCATTCCAGCAATCATATCAAGGACCTGAGCAACAAGTCTTTGTAAGTAATGGGCAACCATATTATAGTGGTTATGCCCATCAACCTTGTCAAAGTTGCCAGCATTATGCTGGTATGCAAAGACCCACTGCTCAGGCGATTCCATCTTATCCTGGGTATGCTTCGCCTAACCTGAATCAACAGTTGCCCTTTGTAGTAACTCTAGAATTACCAGATCTAAACCGGCTGACGAATGATCCAATTGCTTATGCCCCTTGGTGGCCAGCGATTCCACATAAACTTCCGTCAGATATTCCTAAATTTAATGGAAATCCGGGTGAAGATCCGTCGAATCATGTGATGACATTTCATCTGTGGTGTTCATCAAACACCCTGAATGATGATTCGCTAAGGCTTTGCCTTTTTTAGAGGACGTTAACGGGTCCAGCGGCAAAATGGTATATTGAATTGCCTAGAGCTTCGTTCAACAATTTTAGTACCTTAGCCACGACTTTCTTAACCCATTCTCAATTAATGATAAGGTATGAAACGGGAATGGAAATCTTAACCAATTTCAAACAGACGACGGCCACTCACATATCTGATCATATACATGAGTGGCGTCGTCGTCGTAGGATGGTAAAAACGTACGTTCCCGATCAGCTTTTAGCTGAATGGTTTATCAAGTCGTTACTTCCTGCAATAACGAAAGATGTGGCAAAGGGGGGAGTCGTAACAGAAGAGCAAGTTATCGCTCGTGCACAATATCTAGACTTGGTCTATACTCAGTCTGGCACGCTCTATGACAAAATACCTGACGCCCCTAGACCGGAATTTTCAATTCCTCCTCCTCCTAAATCAAACAATGACTCTCACGCCGGCGATGGCGTGATTGGCACGACAGACACAAAATCGACAAAGGCTACATCTAAAAAAGCCCGTAAGATTTCCAGTCAAAATGCAAATGAGGAACTTCTTGCCTCGGAAGTAAATGCCGTGTCGACCGACAAGGGCAAACAACTGAAGCAATCGGGGGGCAAGAAGAAAAAGAAAGGGAGAAAAAGGAAACCCCCTGCGGGGTGTCATATATGCAATGAGGATCATTGGACGAGAGATTGTCCACATATAGCTGAAGTTAAGAAACTCTTTAAGAGTTCAAAACCCTTAGCAGTATTGACTGATCCGTTTCCAAACCCGGGAACCAAACTGGTTGCTAATCAAAATACTTCCCGATCCCAAGTGCTTATGTTGTTTGTCTCAAAGCAACAAAATGATGCTTTGACAAGGAATAAAGATTACGGGAATCCACAGCTGTCGAATAACAAGGCTAATGAACAACCTAATAGTTCGACGACAACTTTGACCGAAGTTGTGCCACCCATCATTCCTAAACCAATGATAAAGTCGCCAAAGGGAGGAGTACACAAATCGACATTTAATCCTTGTGCCAAAGTAGCACAGAATTATAATATAATAGAGGACCTGGCCCAATCGCCGTCCGCTATGTCGACGCTTGAGGTACCGCAAAATTGCCTCTCCCAAGAGCAAGCTTTATTATCAGCAATAGGTAAAATTGACCCAATGGACTCCAATCTTGTGGCCTTTGATCATAAAGGATATGACCCTCAGTTACCAGCTCAACTAGCTTTCCTTATTCAAGTGAAAGCCCTCAACAAAACTGTTCATCGAACAATTATTGATGAGGGGGCATCTACGTGTATTATGTCGATGAGTTGCTGGAAGAATTTAGGCTCACCACCCTTGTCGAGATCATCAACGACGTTAAAAGCATTTGATGGACGATCATACACTCCATACAGGATTTTAAGTAAATTGTAAGTTGAACTAGGGGGCAAAACAGTAGGAATTGATGTTGAAGTAATTGATGGAAACCTCGATTACAACATCCTACTGGGAAGGCCCTGGATATATGCCATGGCTGCAGTTGTGTTGACCTACTTCAGGAAGATTGCATTTCCCTTTCAAGGAGGAATTAAAGTCGTCGACCAACAAACTTTCCTCCCCGACAGTTCACAAGTTACGGGAAGCATTCCAATGATCCATGGAAGCAATCATTCGCTTCAAAATATTGGAGTAGGTCTCCTAAAAGACCCTGCCTTAATGGGTACTTTTTCCCTACCGCCTGCAAGTAATCTGGCGGAAGTGGCCACAGTGGAAACCTACAATATGAAATCTTCTATATCTAATGGATTCGGAAGATTCCTAAACATTTTGTCAGCGTGGATCATCGCCCTAATAGAAATACTGTAAATACAGTGGGCTCCGAGGACGGTTCTTATCTTGTGTCAACCTCGTTAAAAAATGAAACAAGGAGTCATGAGGATAGTTATTTTATTGTGTCAACCTCATTAAAAAATGAAAACAATCCCCTTTCCAAATCTCAAAGGTAAACCTTCATTCCAACCACCAAGTTGAATGCAATGAAGCTTGGGGGGCATGCACCTCGATTTGCGTTATTATGCTGGGGGCATGCAAACTTATATCGAGCAGTTTTAGGACACAGTTCATGCTCGTTAAAAAATAAACGCAAGATCCGAGCAGTTTTAGCGCATAGTTCATGCTCGTTAAAAAATAAACATAAGATTGAGCAGTCTTTTTCCGCGTTTAAGATCGTTAAAAAATGAACTATTCCAGTAAATAACCACAGTGAATGTAATATCATCAGCCATTAAAGCCTTGGTCGTGTTTGCCCGTCACCTCCACTTTTCCATTGGCCGATCGTTCACCTCCATATGATTGTTTACCCATTTTGAGGAACAGCTGCGAAGAGTGATTTCATTTAGCCATCCTTGTGACACTGCCGTGATTGGAAAATTCCAAGCCTTACCTGGAATCAGCTGCTAACCCGTTTTATCACTCGTTCCTCAAAAGACGAGTCTTTTTAAGCTCTTTTCATCTGACTCGTAAAATATGAAAAGATTGCCGAGTTTTGGCCTTCCAGCTCGTTAAAGCGACCATAAGAGCTATCCCTCCTCTAGATTTTAATCTTTTTGGACCTGAGGGATTATTGCACAAAAAGATCGAGCGCTTGTTTTGTTCGGCTCGTTAAAACTATCGAAAACTCATCCCTTCTGTATTGTTTTATACTTTTTCGGACTTAAGGGATTAGATGACGAAAAAGGACTTTTAGAGTTAACTTTATGTACCTTTTTAGACTCTCTAAAAATGAAAAGGATCGAGTTATCCTTGTCGTTAGACTCGTTAAATGCATTAAATAGCGACAAACTTGTCTTTAGACGAGAACGAGTTTCACTATCGCTAGGCTCGTTAAAACATAGCGATGGGCTTGCCCGAAGGGCAAGTTATAGAACAAGCATATGTTATCCTCCTCAAGATTGAAAAAAATAAAGAGGTACTGGTCAGCAATGACTGGGGAAAAATTGGGAGAAACTCAAGAAAACTTTGATGGTAGCAAGTCGCTCTTGAACATGACACTTTTCTTCCGTACCACAGTCGGGTTGGGTTGTTTCATTCACCGGTCACATCACTATGGTCTCGCCATACCATCCATATTTGGGGTAATGCTACCAATCCATCGCATAAGTGTCACCATATGTTCAAGAGAATTCGTTCAGAGAAGTCAACCGTGTCCCATCCACTGCCATACATTATCCTTCATCCTTTCATGACCACCACCCTGAATCATATGTCATATGATCGTTTTCACCTCCATCAAAATCATTTGCTCCGTTCCATGTCACTGATGTGGGATTCATTAAGGCCCTCCTTTGACGGATCTCTTCTTGTCGACATCAGCTCATTATCCAAGAAGTTGATCTAGGAACACCCCCTTCAGTACTTTGAAGCTTGCATGCCTCAATGGCAAGTTTCTCACTTCCGGCGACAGGTATACATCAATGACCTTCGACCGAAAGATTTTGCGTGGTGTTCGATGCCAAGTCCTTTATTCACACCACGTGAATTGTACTGCAGTACCTTGAGGGTCATTATCATTATCGGTGATTCCTCTCGCGCTTGTTAACGATTTACCTCATTGACCGGTAATCAAGCGATGTCTTTCCATGTTCGACTTCAGAACATTTCTCACATGGATCGACTTGTACTTAGAGTGAAGATCGAACGAGATTGAAGACCCCGGATCTAGTTTCATCCATCCGGGCTGCGATATATATTCAGGAAAGATAAATACATTGACATGTACATCATTGCAGCAGATAATCATCCTACCCAGAGGATGATAATTTCATCAAAATTATCAGTCTACCATCAGACGATTGTCTGTTCTATGTACAAAAAAATGAATTTACAAAGCTGAGCATGGGAATGCCCGCCTCAGCTAGATCATGAAAGCAGTATGAAAAATAATGTATTGTATTGTATCTTATTACAGGTCTCCTCCCAGCATTGGAAGAACTTCGGATCCTCCTAATAAATCCTTTCACCCGATAAACGGCCTCATACTTTAGGGGGCAACTGTTATAGACATTTTTGTGCCTTACAGATCCAAGCATGAAATGTCCATAAACTAAAGGCTCCTAAGTCCTTAAAAGTGTTGTTACAACTCCTAAAGGAGCAAGGTCAACAAATTACAGCTTCTCCTAGAAGTTCTCCACCAGAAACAACTCAAAATTGGTCAAAACTGGATCAGTGCACCCTCAACACAGAGGTTTTGACATTCAATGCAGGTTGTACACACGAGAATTGCATTTCAGTGCACCTAAATACACTGTGAGGGTGCGCTGATCAGGAAAAGACAAGTGGCGGAGACAATTTGCGAGGTGGATGATCATGGAATCTTCTAGAAACTTCTCATGGGACACTTGCCTCTCAAAATCGCCCAAGGATGAGTAAGAGATCAATGAGATCTCCAAGTGGCATCAAGAACTATCAGAGAGAAGGCACTAATAAAAAACCAAGAGCTGACTCACACCTCTACAAATATCTATATATAGATCTCTCATCCTAGAGATCCAGAGGTTGGAGGCTGGAATTTTGTTATTGCAAAGGATTGCTGTTGGTTTGAGACTAGAATCATTAGGTGCTTAATGCTTTGAAGGAAGGTGAAGATAGGAATTTCATTTGCTGGGAAGGAGATGCTGGATTGGAGCCCTCTGGGTTGTATCTCTTCCTGAACCTTGTTATTCATCAACAAAGCTATCTTGGTTTCTCCTATATACTGATGTATCTTTGATGTATGATTGCATTAGTATGTTTAGTTTATTTCTAATCCTGAACTAGTTATGAATATGAATCTATGTCTTTGTGTAGTGTTCTCTTCTTGTGATCTTGCAGAAACCTCTTGAAGCTGGGCGAGCGAGAAGGCAAGTAGCTGGGAACTCCCAAAGAGAAGAGAAACCAGATCGAGGGACAAACGGAAAACACCGGTTAGTCCATCCATCTCTCTTCATTCTTAATTCATAAAGGAAGAATACTAGAGTAGCTGTTTCTATTTGTTGCTAAGGCACTGTCACACCTTAGGTGGATAGGATTGTCCTGCATAGGCATTTTTCCCCACAACAAGGAGCTTCACTGATGCCTCCACTTCAGGAAGTAAAGACAGACTGGAGCCGGAAATGGACCCATCAATGATAACCACGTTCTTGGAAACATGCATGAAGTTGCTGCACGACAGCAAGGCTGTAAAGGGGTTGCAAGAACTCATAAATAGATGCGCTGGGGCCGCACAAGGAGAACCACGCATAGTCCGGAAACTCGGAAAGCACACGATGCGAACATGAAGGGAGATGAGATTGACCGCGCAGATTGGAGAATATGAGATGGACCAAGTGATTCTAGATCTAGGATCGGACATGAACATCCTGTCGAAGCAGACATGGGAGTGCATGGGAAGGCCTACATTGCAATGGTCTCCTATCAAACTGCGAATGACGAGCCAACAAAATATCCTACCTATGGGGAGATTGCAGGGAATCATAGTGGATATCAAAGGAGCAAGAGCGCTAGCAGATTTCGAAGTGATAGAGATTGTTGATGACAACAATCCCTACCCTGCGCTATTAGGAATAGATTGGGCCACTGAAATGAATGGGGTGATAAATATGAAGAAGCACAAGATGATTTTTGAGAAAAAGTCTTTGCGCGTGGTTGTACCTTTAGACCCTACAGAAGGATCACACTACACGGAGCTGGTGCGCGACTATGACAACGACGATGACTTGGACTACATCTATAAGATAACCGCGCGAGAGCAACACTAGGTGAATTCGACCACCGATGGACGAATCTCATGGGAGTGCGAAAGCTCATGCACATCAGATTCAGACGAGGAAATAGAATGATGGTAGAACTAGTTACACGAGGTAACCACATTGAACTGTAACATGATGATGAGATCGCTACGCTGCATATCGACAGAGGTGATGGATCTACCTATGTATGATGGGTTAAGTGAAGTAGATGACTTCCTGAACATATTTGAAAGTGAGGTGCCAAAATAACAACGTTTCGAAGCTTTGAAATGGGTACTACGCGCTACGCCTGTGAGGTGATGGGGTACGCAGCAAAGAAGTTTTGAGGATTGGCACGAATGCAGAGGGATGATGCACATGCGGTTTGGGAAGCCTCAGATGCGGTTAAAAGACAAGTATGACAGACGGGATGATCCACGTGCGCACCTCACAAAATGGATAAAGGTATATGGGGAAGAGCCACAACCTGAGTGGGTGCACCTATTCTGTTAAACCCTGGATATTATACCCATGAACTGGTATATAGAGACGGAGCTCCGCCATGGAAAAAACGAATGGGATATCTTGCGTGAAGGATTCCTGTTAACCTTCACGTTTGAGGATCATTGGTGGGATACTGTTGATGATGCGCTATAAGCAGTAAAACAAGCTATCTTTAAAATACCCCAGGAGCTAATGGAAGTGCCTCAGCCTGAATGGGCGACCCAACTGAGCTGTTCACTGGAGTGTTACAATGTGAATCTTGAAGAAGACGACGAAGATCCACGAAAAGTTAACATTCCAGAAACTGAAGGCTATCGCAAAGTTCAAGGGACATTGATTTAAGACCATGACATAACCGCGCCGGTAAAGATGAAGCAGGTAAACATTGGTATGGAGGCTGAACCGAAGTATGCAATGCTCGGTGACTATTGGGATAACGCGGTGGTGGATAAGGTCGTTGAGTTACTTTGCGAGTACTAGGACTTATTCCCGACCAAGATCACGAATTTAAAGGGGATCGTTGGCGATTTAGGAATGACGAATATCACCTTAAAACTTGATGCGAAGCCGGTTAAGCAGAGTCCTTACCGCTTGAATCCGAAGTACAAGGAAAAGGTCTGCGCAAAACCAGAAAAAATGCTTGCAGCTGGAATCATTGAGCTAGTGGAAGAATCTGACTGGGTAAGCCCTATGGTAGTGCAGGAAAAGAAACAAAAGGGAGAGATAAGAATATGCGTGGACCTCAAGAAATTGAATGATGCATGTGTGCATGACCCATTCCCAACTCCGTTCATAGATGAAGTATTGGAAAATGTCGGTGGGCAAGAAGCATATTCTTTCACTGATGGGTTCTCAAGGTACCACCAGATCAAAATCATGCCGGAAGACAGGAGAAATACCACCTTCGCAACTGAGTGGGGATGATTTCAATACAACATTATGCCGTTTGGGTTGAAGAACGCGCCGAGCATATTTTCGCGCATAGTTGTTGCAACATTCAAAGAATATATCCACAAATTCTTGGAGGTCTATCTGGCTGATTGAACTATATTTGGATTGGTTAAGCACCATGTAGTGAGATTACGCTTAGTGCTGGATACTTTCCGACGCTTCCAAATTGCGCTGAACCTCAAGAAGTGTACGTTCCTCGTTCCCTTTGGGAACCTGTTGGGACATGTGGTCTGCAAACAGGGACTAATGGTAGACCCTGCAAAGATTGCAGTAATTCTTAATTTGGAAGCACCACAAAGTGTTAAACAGCTGCGCACTACCTTGGGACATACGAGGTACTATAGGAAGTTCATCAAAAGCTATGCTCAGATCACCGTGCCAGTGGAGAAATTGTTGAAAAAGGATGTCATGTTCTGTTGGAATGATGATTGCACGAAGAGCCTGGATGTACTAAAAGAGAAATTGTCCTCTGCGCCAATCTTGGTCTTCCCAAAATGGAATGTGGAGTTTCATGTCCATGTTGACGCGTCATGTATAGCGCTAGGAGAAGTACTCACACAGGAGGGTGGAGAGGGCTTGGATCACCCTATCGTGTTCGCAAGTCGCAGGTTGTCTAAATCAGAAAAGAACTATTCCACAACTGAACGTGAGGGGTTGGCTATGGTGTATGTGCTCCAAAAATACCGGCACTATTTTCTAAGAGGACATTTCAAGATGTATACAGACCATTCTACTCTAAAATACTTGGTTAATAAGCCTGTGTTGGGGGGGCGCATATGCAGGTGGCTCTTATTGTTCCAAGAATATGATTTTGAGGTCGTTGTGAAGCCTGGACACCTGAACGCAGGACCGGATCACTTGTCACGAATTGAGATGGGCGAGGAACCTACTAATTTGGAGGAAGGATTACCTGATGCACAACTCTTTGCCATGTGCGTCACGGACGGACACTTTGAAGATATAATCCACTTTCTGACAACAGGGACTGCGCCGAAGGAATACTCCATCCAGCAGAAGAAGGAACTGGTGGTGCGCGTGACTGATTCTTTTGTCATCGTGGGGCACCTATACAAGATGGGTAATGATGAGATATTGCGAAGAAATGTACCTGAATTTGAACGAAGTCAAATCCTTGCGGAAGAACATGGGGGCGCTGCAGGAGGACACTATGCAGGATGAGTGACCGCGCAAAAGATTCTCCACGCAGGGTTGTGGTGGCGAACCCTACATCAGGATTCAAAAGCACACTGTAAGCCCTGTGATATATGTCAAAGGACAGGTAAACCATCGCGTAGGAACAAGATGCCTTTGAATCCACAAATAACATTATAGCCCTTCGAAAAGTGGGTAATCGACTTTGTAGGAGCTATCAAACCTCAGGGAAAGATGGGCATGAGATACATTATCATCGTGACAGAGTACCTGAATCATTGGGTAGAAGCATAGCCGGTCAAAGACTGCATGACTGCCATGGCTACCACGGCTACGAAGTTTTTTTTCGAACACGTGTTGACTCGATTTGGATGTCCGAAAATCTTGATGAGCAATCACGGTACACATTTCCTAAATGAAACCGTTAGCACGCTAACAGAATAATTTCAGGTGTATCATCAGAAAAGCACACCGTATCACCCACAAGCCAATGGGATAGTAGAAGCATTCAACAAAATACTGGAGACTGTGCTGACCAAAGTATGCAATGCGCAGCAGAGTGATTGGGACCTGTGCGTACCTGCAGTACTATGGGCTTATAGGACAACGTGCAATAAACTGACGAGACAAACACCATTCCAGTTGGTTTATGGTGTAGAAGTTGTCATGTCAATGGAGTATATTATACCTAGTCTGTGCATAGTAATGCTCACAAGTATGATAGACCACGAAGCCCTCAAAGAGAGGCTCGCGTAGTTGGAAGAACTTGAGGAGGAACGGTTCCTAGTTGGCTTTCATCAGCAGCTATAAAAGCAGCGTGAGAAGGCCTGGCACGATCGCCATATTAAGTTGCGTACCTTCAAGGTAAATGATTTAGTGTTGCTGTATGACAGTAAGTTTGATAAATTCTCGGGAAAGTTCAGAATGCATTGGTTGGGACCATATGTTGTTAAGGAGGTTATAGATGGAGGCACAGTATAGCTAGTCAAACTAAATGGAGAGCCTTTCCCAGGCAAAGTGAATGGTAGCCGATTGAAGCCCTACACGGGTGGCTTGGCTACCTAACTAGTTGGCAGAAGCACAGTCTTCACGCTTCAAGAATCTGGACGAAGGTGCGGGACTATAAAAAAATGCAGGGAACACAGGCACAGATGCAAGGAAGCAGTTCTGACGCCATGGTCTCGGAACAATGTGTACAGGAGATCCAGCAGGCAGCCACTCAGTGCGCTGCCGACCTTGCAGCAATTCGGATAGAGTTGGAGGGACTTCGCGCGAAGATCTCCACGCCGACAGAGTGACTCGAGGGCGAGTCACGATGTTTGTGTTAGGGGCCTGTTGGGCATGGAATCCCCCCAAGGCATGTTTTGGGGCTTAAAGCCCAAGTTTTGACCAAGTATTTTGTAAAATATCTGTGAATTATGGGCGCAGAGCGTGAAGTTATAATAGAGTCACAGGGTTGTCTTCCCTCGTTTTTGTAATGTAATTTCGGCTTGATAGACCTACCCATGGTCTGCGGACCATGGGATTGTATAAATAGAGCGAGGCTCTAAGTGTATAGTATAGCGAATATAGAGGAAGCATGATGAGTTTAAGAGATTGAGTCGAAGTGTAAAGTGTGTCTTTGGGTCGTAGAGTAGGAGAAGGCTCTGTAGTTGAGTGCGCAGAGGCCTAGTAGTCCGTAGCTGAGTGTGCAGACCCTTGCAGCTAAGTGCACAGACCCCTGCAGCTAAGTGCGCAGGACAGGTCGAGTCTGTAATCATTGGAAGAATTAATAAAGAGAAGTTTACCATATTACTGTGTATCTTTTCTTGTTTTAATGTATGATTGGGTTTAAATTGCAAGTGTACTGTTTATTTGTTGCGCAACCTCTTATGAATGTGTTGTATAAATAAATATAATGTAAGCCATCCATTTACGTGAAGATAATTTACTAGGCATAGTAAGATAAGTAAGATATCAGGTGCGACTTTGGGGAATAGCGCAGAGTGTTGCTCTAGCAGCGCGGAAGCTCCACAACCCCTGGTTAGGGCTGCACGAAGGCAAGTATATCAGGGCACAAAGGCTTGGGAAGTGCGCAAAGCAACCTGCGTGAAGGGACTAACAGTTGGACCAGTTCAACCTCTCAGACATCTCAATGGTGCGGAAACCTTGTTCCATCACCCCCCCCATACTACTTTAGGTGAGACCTCAATCCGTGCTCCGTGGACTATTGCCGAAAGGGCCAGTAGTACAGGGATTTGTTTGACTAATTAACTCCGAACCTGGGTCAGGCCCCAACAAGCCAACACCCATAAAGAAATTATTTTAGCACGTGTTGGATCCATTCCCTCCGAACTAGGAAATGTGTCATTGCTTATCTGCAAATAAAAACAAAATTGCACCACATCCACATATGTTATTTTGCACTACCCCATCAAAAAAACCTTTAGGATAAACCAAATTTGGAAGACAATCCAGATTCTTGTTAGACTTAGCAACTCGTGCCTTCTGTGCATGTTCACCTCAATGGGAACATATCCTAGGACCAAGACACAACCATGGTGATCACAAGAGGACGACCTTCAAAAATCAGATCATTATGAGCACACCAAATGCCCTGAATGATGAACTGGGGGAGGGGTCTATAGGCCCAAGAACAGTGCATCCATCAGCTGAAACATGCATCAATAGAAGTGAAATATATATATATATATAGAATATATATATATATATATAAAATTTAAGTTAAGTGAAAGATCTATAATATGTGTGTTTGTTTAGATATTTTTGTAATGATTAAGCAATGTAGATCCATTTTTAGCCACAAATTTATCAAACTTCGAGAGGGATCAAATCTTTAGAAGTGCAAACATTTTTTCAAATTTTGGACTCTAGGAAAATAAACCAAGTGATTTGGTTGAGCTCCCTCGACTACATTTTGACAAGTGAATGGAAGGATCAACAACTCACCCTAGAAGGGAATTGGTGCCCATACCAGATCTGAGGAGGTCATGTTATTTCTCGCAGCCTTGTGGGAGAGCAAGATACCAGACCAACTAGCCACTGCATCATACTCAGAGCAAATGGTGAGAAGTTTTGTGGGTGCATCCCATGAATCATCATTGGAATCGAAGCTACGTGTTTCATGGATCAATCTACTACTAGTTGTGGGAAGTTTGTGGTCCATTTTGTTTCACCCTCACAACAATTCGATTCAGAACCAATTCCCTACTGTTCAATGTGTACCTACAAATTTATAGCTCATATATTTTCACACTCTGGTTTTTGTGGCTCCTAGATTGGCTTACCTCTAATCCTATCATGGCTTTGAAGGGATTGAATGATAGAACACAAAGTGCCCTAGGGGTCATTGAGGATCAATCAAAGTTTAGGTATGATAAAACTGGAGAAGACTAATAGGCCAAGGTCAAAGTGTCCTAAACTATGGATTTTGTGGATTTTGTTAAGGATGCAAGCGTTGGCTCCATGAATCCTCTGATTATACACATAAGAGAACAGAGCCATTGAGGCTCTTTTTGTGAAAGGAAGGGGTTATTTTGTGAATGGTGGAGACAAATTGCATATGCCGAACAAATATATATATCTATATATATATCTATATATATATATATATATATATATATATATATATATATATATATATATATATAGATATATAACAATGGAAATTTCCATACCAACATTGGAAACACTTGGAACAAAGAAAAAGCAAATGTGGCATTCAACCTTCCTCATGGAAGAACAAAGTCATGAGTTTGGATGATGCTGGTGATAGATAATCTTGATGACCTTATTTTTAATTGAGGAATTATTTCATCCCAGTTGTCTATCTAAATCTATTCATATCTATCAGGAAAAGGTTGAAATGGATGGAATTTCACTTTCACAGAGCCTCGTTACTAGAAACGGGATGGTAGCCACCGTTCCCGGAGAAAAATGGACCAAAAAAACGATGAAACGGAAACACCATTTTCTATGCATGTTTTCATGAATAAGTGCATAAATTTTATTCTGAACAAATAACCTATACTTTTCCACATGTTCGAGCTCAGTTCATCGTAGTTTTCCATTTACAATTCATTCTCAACTTGTATTTTTTCTCTTTATTTTAAGGCTTTCATACATATATTTATTTAGTAGTCTAGAGGCATATGGCAAGTCGCTAGAAAGTTATTCAATGTCTGTTCTTCACATTTTTCCTTGGCTTACGGAAGGTCTTTTTTTTAATTGGCCCTAACACTCTGATGAAATAGCAATCTATTTAAGATAGAGTGAAAATAAGCTTGAAATTAATCTGATATCTTATATCTAATATAATGGAAATTATTTTCCTTTTTTTAATAGCTTATCAATGATTTGCTTCTATAGCATGGCTTAAACATAATTCCATATCAATTGCAAATTCTACTTATTGTTTCCACACAGAAACAATAATTAGGAGAAGGTATAAGAAACAATAATTAGCAGGAGGCACAAGAATGTATATACTTAATAGCCAATTTTCTGAGTAACTGTATGAGATAAATGATAGTCATTATTTAGTCTTTTAATTAAATTTGACTATAAATATAGTTGAAATTATATTGAAAATTGAAACTAAATCCGTGTTTTTCATATTTTTGTTGTTTTTTCTCTCTCCTCGTTTCTTGAGTGTGAAACCTCCAAACTTCGTTTCTCGTACCGTTGTCGTTTCTCGTTTCCTTTCCTGTTTCTCGTTTATGGTAACATAGTCACAGAGTCATATCTCTGGAAAACAACCTTGGACGAGTGATGGTAAACCAAGAATCAAGAAAGAAAACTGGACCAGTCATGAAAAACCAAGAATCAGGAAACAAACCTGGACCGGTCATGAAAAAACAAGAATCGTCTTTCTATGAAACAAACCTAGACCAATGACTAGCGACGAAAAATCCCCATTGTTTATTGAATTCTATTTATAACAATCAAAATTTAGTTGGAAAACTAATACTCGCATCTTTGGGAAAAAAACCTGGACCTGGACCAGTGACGAAAAACCGACAAAAAACCCCTAACTGTTTATTGAAATCTATTTATATCTATCAAAAATAAGTTGGAATTGATAGAATTCAGTCTTAAGATATGTCCCTTTGAAGTTTGATAGGAAAACCAAGAATTATATCTTTGGAAACAAACCTAGACTAGTGAGAAACCCTAACTGTTAATTGAAATCTATTTATATCTATAAAAATTAAGTTGAAATCTATGGAATTTCACTTTTAAGATATGTCAATTTGATCGTTTCCATATTAGCATGTTGATTTACGTTACTCATATTAAATGCCAAAGGAAACATCCCAATAATCGTATCTTTGGGAAACAAACCTAGACAAGTGATGGAAAGCCTCCACCAAGTGCCAAAGGCAATGCCATCCTCCAGATTACTAGAAAGGTAAAGGTCATGAAAGAGAATCATTGAATTAATTATTATGCCACCAATTCCATTTTATGATTGGTTGTAAGCATGATCATGTTATTAGCGACATAGAAGATTTGCAACCAATCTCATTGAATTAATTATTATGCCACAAATGCCATTTTTACACAGAAGGCATTTTATAAAGGGGAGGCTGCTTTGGAGGCTTTTAGCATCTGTCGAGACTTCTCTCAAGATTCATTTATATATCGTCTTCCAAATGTCAATCAAACCCGTCATTGCCTTGTCTTCATTGTCGATTGGTTCAGAATGCCTTTTTCACCAAACCCTATACCTCTGATACATGAACTTTGGACTAGTCTTTAAGTGCGACTTTTTGGAGTTTCTAGTGGATTTTTGGAATCTGGAAATTTTTTTTGGCCAAATTTTTTTTGACTGCATACATGGATTCAACACCCTAAAAAATTCTTGGGCAAAAAAAATAGTGGCCAAATTTTTTTTGACTGCATATCTGGATTCAACACCCTCAAAAAATCTTGGGGCACTTCGATTGTAAAGAGTTCACCTATCAAACTTGTGATTTCAATAATATCTGCCAAATTCTAGACAAATTAGATTGGAAAATAAACCTGAAAACTTTCTAAAAAGTCGCACTTAAAACTACTCCCTCTTAATTTATTCGGATGGGTAGTGAGAGTTTTAATGGTTGACCATTTTTGCTAACTTGATGCAGAAGTTTTCAAGTGTGAACACCATTTTAACAGTTTTCATAATGGATGAAATACAATTACCCACGTATGAACAGACAAGCATCTAGTGGAGTTGAAGGGTTTCCCCAGCAACATCTTTAAATGCATGCCAAGGAAAAAGCTAGGCGCAACTGCAATAGTGAATAAAAAATATAGAATGGTTGGACCACTCTTGAAATTAACACAAAACCCATTCCTTCTACAATTAGGAAATTCACTTCTACAAATCACCTTTTTAGACTCTGTTGTAGAAGAAAACCTATAATCCATATCATGAAAACTCTTCTCTCGCTAAGCCTGGAAAAAGAATATAGATGCATTAAAAGGAAATTTGATAAAAATGATAAATAGATGATCTCTTGTCAGCTTCATCAAATATAAATAAACAAAACCTAAAGAAACATCATAATTAAAAATCCATAAGAACAATGTAATTCTACCTTACTTACATTTAAAATATTTGCCTTTGGATGAAACAGAGGAACAATCATACCATAATCCTCCACAAACATAATTGAATCCTTGAAACCCATGTGCCTAGACATTTGACCATTATACCGTCGAAAAGAAGCATAGATTTTCATTATTTCGACTTGGAAGAGGAGAAATTTTCTAGAGGACGCATAAAAAATTTAGCTTTCTTTTGAGATCCTTCAAATTTTATCTTGAAATCACCTGAAAGTTGTCAAAAAGAAAGCCAAGAGGCTTGAGGCTTGTTGAAACCTTGAGAGGATGAAATATGAACACTGACTGATGGAACTGTTACTTGCACATCAATAAGCTTCATCGATCCTAAGAACATGCAAGAAAATTTATTTTGTAATGGATTCAAAATTGGGATCAGAGTCTTGCTGAAACCATAAACAAATTCCCACAAAGAACACCCAAATGAAAACAAGCTTGAACTTGAGAAATTATCCACCACCAAAATATCCAACCAGACATTTGGCCACACAGGCAAGACCATTCCACACTGCTTTTGAATCAAATTATTATGACAACAAACATGTTGCAGTCCATATCCAAGATACAATAGAGGGAAGAAGTTCCATAGAGATAAATTGGGTGTTTTCTATGAAGTTCCTTGGAAGAAATAAAACAACGAAGTCCATGTCTAGAAATTATCAGGTACTTTAAGAGCCTCATGTGACTGATAAACGCAACACCACCGAGAGGTTGATATTCTTCCAACGAATGAATTAACCTAAAGGCAAGGTCAGATCCTTGATAGCTTAGCAAATCTTTTCCATAGCCTGCTGAAAGATTAGAAAGCATCACCAGGTCATTATCAACCTGGGAATGCTCCAACTTATTTTCATTGGTGATGATTTCTGATACCATATTATCTTCAGACCATCTAAGTTTTGAAGGTTCCCCATCATGAGCGGACTGCAAAAGCTTGAAGTTCTCATTGATAGAGATTTTGTCATAGGTAAAAGACAGAGGAGCAATAGCTCTATCTAACTCTTTCTTATATTTGGAGATTTCACAGGCTCACTGTTGTCACGAGTTCCTAAATACCCCAAGTTTGATGCAATATAAATTTTTTGACCTTCGATAGATGTGGGGGATATTTCAGGTTGCACATTATTTTTAGGACTCAAAATGTTTATATGCTTGCTATTGTTACTAAACAATGACTGGCCCACATTCTTTCCATTACAGAAATTCTGTTCAAGCTTTTTAATGGGAGAATAGGATTTTCCGGTTTCAATCAACTTCTGAAAAACCATTCACCTTCCCTTCACCTGTCTTGACAACACTCTCATTTGTAGCCTTTAAGCCAGAACTTGTTTTGTTGTACCATATTCTAACATAAACATTTCTAGACTTTCTCTTATCAGAATTGTTGTAAAAATTTACTTTTTCGACTATGGAATTATTATCTTTGAGTGGTACCAATATTTTGCCATCTTTATGGCCACTTCCTACCCCACCATTCCTGGAAGATATACTAGGAGAATTCAATACTGCACAAGCATGCTTCTCAAAGGATCTATTTTCAGTATTGCATATAAATGCATCATTATCAATAGTAGAAAGGTGAATTTCTTTATTTAATTCTTGGGGATGGGGTGTTCTAGGCAGTGCATGAGTACCATTTGTAAATCTTCCTCCAAGTTTCCCCCAGCCATAATTTTCTAACATCTTGAATTTGTTGGTATTTATAAGTCATTAACATTCAAACAAGAAAGAAATGCATAAAAATAGGAAACTGATTCACACAAATTAACACAAGGAATTACGTGGTAAAACCCTGACAGTGTGTCAAGGAAACCTCCGTAGGGCAAGGGATTGAAATTCTTATTACTCAAAATGTCTCTCCAAGTTACAACCAACCTATTGGGCAGTCACCAATTAATATGGGTTATTTCGTTACATAACTTCCTTCCGTTATAAAAATTGACTGAATGGTAAAAAAGATTTGCTTAAATACTTACAATATTAACAATAATTATTATCATTTTTCAACAATCTCCACCTTAACAACAGTTTTCCTAATCCCTTTCCCATGCCCATTCATCATCTCTTCTGCAAATCAAGAGAAGCCAAACACCATTGCAACTTCTCTACTGAAATTGGCTTCATGAATATGTTTGCATGATTCTCCTGTTTATGGACCTTCTTGAGAGCTACTTGCCACCATCGATCACATGTCTCACAAAATGGTACCTTACATCAATGTGCTTAGTATTGTTGCGATAAGTTGGATTTGTGGCCAAATGAATAATACTCTGACTATCATAGAACGCATTCACTTTCTCTTGCGTCCTTCCAAGCTCATCAAGCAGACCTTTTAACCAAATTGCCTCTTTGTGAGCATCTGAAGCAGCGATATACTCTGCTTCAGTAGTGGATATAGCAACGATTTCTTAAATCTTTGACATCTAGCTAATTGCTCCACATGTAAGAGTAAAAACATATCATGTAGTAGATCTTGTCTTGTCCAAATCACCTGCATAATCAACATCCACATATCCGCAGAATGAACCTTCACTACCCTTAAAGATGATACAATGGTCATTTGTGCCTCTCAAACACTGAAGCACCCATTTCACAACTCGCCAATGTTCTTCTCCTAGATTTGCCATGAACCTGCTGACAACTCCAATTGCATGTGATATGTCAGGTCTTGTAGATACCATCGCATACATTAAGTTGTCACTGCATTTTCATATGGTACATGAGACATATACTTCTTTTCTTCACCAACTCTAAGACTCAAACCTAAAGAAAACTTAAAATGGGAAGTTAATGGTACATTAATAGGTTTCACATTGTTCATACCGAATTTTTCAAGTACTTTCTCTACATACTTCTGCTTTGATAACAAGATTTTTCCATTTTTCTCGTCTCTGTGTATCTCCATGCCCAATATATGTTTTTCCACTCCAAGATCCTTCATATCAAACATCCTAGATAGTTGAGCCTTTAACATGTTGATCTCTTCCATGCTTTTGCTTGTAATAAGCATATCATCAACATACTAGACCAAGATCATGAATATGCTATTGAAATTCTTAGAGTACACACAATGATCATACTCACTTCTAGTAAAGTTCTAGCTCACCATGATGGAGTCAAAATTCTTGTACCACTGCCCGGGAGACTACCTCAGGCCATGCAATGATTCCTTGAGCTCGCAAACTAATCTTTTGTTGTGACCTTGTACAAAACCCTCTGGTTGTTCCATATAAATTTCTTCATTCATACATTCAGCAACACCATTTTTTTGAGGAGTATAGGCAATAGTTTTATGTCTAACAAACCCTTCATCCTTACAATATTATTCAAATTCTAAGGAAGTAAATTCACCGCCATTATCATTTCTTAAACATTTAATTGATTTGCCTGTTTTCTTTTCCACCATAGCTGTAAATTGTTTAAAAACATTAAATACATCAGCTTTTCTTAAACATATAGACCCAAACTTTCCTGGAGAAATCATCAATAAATGTTAAGAAGTATAATGCACCTCCATAAGATACAGTAGGAGATGGTCCCCAAAGATCAGAGTGAATATAGTCCAAAATTCCTTTACTATTATGAATTCCAATTTTAAATTTTTGTTTACATTGTTTTCCATATACATAATGTTTGCAAAAATCCAAACTTAAGGATTTCAAATTAGGAAGCAATTTGTGATTCTTCAGTACTTGAAGACCCTTCTCGCTCATGTGACCCAACCGCTGATTCCATAGGCGAGTATCTTTTTTCTGCCTTCTCAGGTACAGTCGCTGCCTCACTAACCTGAGTATTTCCTTTAAGTCTGTAAAGATTTCCAATATTCTCTTCCTCATAATAACCAGAGTGCCCTTCGAAACTTTCACCAATCCATTTTGAACTGTAAACTTGTAACTTTCCGAGTCCAATACTCCCAAATAAATAAAATTCTTTCTCAAATCAATTACATGTTTAACATCAATCAATGTTCTAACCGTATGATCATACATTTTAATTTTGACATTTCCCATCCCAACGGTCTGACAAGATACATTATTATCCATAAACACAAAACTACCATTCACAACTTCATATGAAGTGAACCAATTTCTGTGCGGACTCATGTGATGAGAAGCACCAAAATCTAACAACTAATTTTCATAATTCTGAGAAACATTGAAAACAGGCAAAGCTTCATCTACCATATCTAATTTAGCAGATAAAACTTCATCAATCATACTTGACTCAACTTGATTTGCTTCCTTCTTTGGGTTTTCAACAGACTCCTTTCTTTTCCAACAATCTTTCTTGAGATGCCCTATTTTGTTGCAGTACCAACATTTGGCTTTACACTTCTTGCCTTTTGATTTTGATCTAGAAGAACTTCTTGCTTTCTCTCCTCTTTCCTTGGATTGGCCTCTGGCTACCATGGCTTCTGGTGCAGAAGTTTCAATGCTAGACTTCCTCCGTACTTCTTCAGATAACAAAGCTCCCACAACGGAATCAAATTCCAAAGATTCGGTTGTGCTCAAACTGATAGAAGTCACAAAGTGATCCCAAGACTCGGGCAAGGAACATAACAAGGTAATAGCTTTATATTCTTCTTCAAATCTAACATTCATATATGACAACTGACAAAATAAGTATATTAAATACATTTAAATGTTCTGCAATTTTAGTACCCTCCTTCATCCGAAGGCTATACAATTGTCTCTTGAAATAAATTCTGTTGGTTAAAGATTTGGTCATATACAATGTTTGCAATTTTACCCACAAACCTGTTGCCGAGGTTTCTTCAACAATGTTGAAGAGAAATTCATCTACGAGACACAACTTGATGGTACTGATAGCTCGGGCATCCAAGTCTTCACAATCCAAATCTGTCATGCCAACAGGTTTCTTTTTAACTGCATCTAATGCTTTGTGCAACCTTTGTTGCACCAACAAATCCCTTACTTTCAGTTTCCACAATGAAAATTTGTTCTTACCGGTGAAATTCTCCACCCCAAACTTAGCATTCGTCTTTTTTGTCATTTCTTCCTACACGAGATTTCTTTATTAATGTCCGGGTTCCTTCAAAACATTCTGCTAGACTTTCCAATCTTCTTTCAACTAAGGTTTATCTAAATTTATTTCACTAGAATTTATTTCGATTTCTGCTCTCAGCTAGGTTTTCAACTCCTTCTTGTTTTCAGAATAAATCATTTTTCTTCTTTAAAAAAAAGAAAATACTTCCCCTTCCTTTTTTGCAGAAATTCAAACTCTTGACTTTTCCTTTAGAAACCCTACTTCCCTACTTTAATCTCACTATTTGTTCATAGAAAAACAATTCTCCAAAAAAGGAATTATGCAAATAGTGAAAGAAATGCCTATTCTTTTTGTACAGGCCATGGCTAGGGTTTCCAGTCAATAAATCTGAGCGCTTCCAGAAATTTAAATTTTTGCATAGCCCTCTACTTTCAGCAATCCTTCTTTGTTTTCTTTTTACATTTAGGGATGCAACTACATAAAAAAATTACCTCGGCTTAGCAACACTATTCAACTCCGACAACTTGACTCCTCAATTTCTTTAATTATTTCATGGCATGGCGACTCAGAGATTGACCTTGTGGACCGCAAACAACTCTCTAATCGGCGGCTCGGTATAGGCTCTAACACGTCTTCAAACAAGCGACAACACAGGGGTTCAGTTGGAACTTCGATGGCACTGATCTTCGACCATAGGTTTTGTTCTTGACTCTGATGCGGCTTTCTCAATGGCAAACATGTTTGCGCTTTTCTTGACAGAGGCGTTTACCTTGAGGCGAACAATTCAACAAATTTCTATGAAGGCTACTTCGTTCAAAAAAAAAAAAAAAAAACGGGTTTGCGGCTTTGCTTTGTACACAGTTTAAAAATAAATTTGACCTCGTGGGCCCTGGGCCCTTCTTCGACCTCTTCTTGGCTTGACCGTCGACTATTCGCCTAAGATTTCATATGCAACCTCACTCAAGCTTCTTCTCGTCCTCAGCGCTGATACCACTTGTTGGTATTTAGGAGTCATTAACATTCAAACAAAAAAGAAATGCATAAAAATAGGAAACTAAATCACACAAATTAACACAAGGAATTACGTGGTAAAACCCTGACAATGTGTCAAGGAAACCTCCACAGGGCAAGGGATTGGAATTCTTATTGCTCAAAATGACTCTCTAAGTTACAATGAGCCTCTCGAGCAATCACCAATTAATATGGGCTATTTTGTTACATAACTTCCTTTTGTTATAAAAATTGACTGAATAGTAAAATATATTTACTCAAATAATTGCAATATTAATGTTACTTATTGTCATTTTTCAATAGAATTAGCTATCAGTCTTACTTGGAAGCAACTGAAACTTGAATTTTTCATTTTGAAGTGAAAGCCACTCTTCGTCACAGTCATCATAATGAACATAATGCAACTTATTTGTTGGATCATAACTCTTGACTGAACCATAATACCACTTATCATCAAGTGGCCAGAAAACCTTGATTCTCCTGTCCAAAATCTTGAAGGCGTCTATTTCACTAAAAAAAATTTCCTTGTAATGCTTTGTGCCACCGACTTTCTGTATCTACTTCCTTGAGGTGGTTATTTCAGTTTTCTTAGAATCGTTCACACAATGTCCTTGCAAATTAGCTCATAACAGTAGTCTGGCTGCAATATGTATTTCTAAAGAGATTGGACATGAACAAGGTAGGCCTATATGAACCTTTGGCCAACATTTGTCACCTCAAATCAAACTCACTAGTGCTAGGATTGTCTTGAGCCCCTCTAGAGGATGTGAAATATAGAGGTAATACTCTAATTTTGATCCCTTTCCCCTCGATTGACGTATAGAAGTTTAAAAAATAAATATAACCATACCATGTATAATTATATCATAATTTTAGTGGAAGATGAAAGTATTAAGCCATTCAATATCTAGTAACACTAGTTTTCAAATGCTTTTTTAATAGAGCTTTGCTGAAGTTATAATCTTTGAATGCTACTCATTTTGATTTATATAATCTTTACTACTTTTTGAATGCTTTTTATTTTGATTTATATAAGTTGTACTACTTTTAAGTTACATTATTCCATTCTATTTATCATTTTATTACTTGTATTCTATATTTGTTAAAATCTTTACTAAATTTGGTTTTAAATGATAGCATCACTAATTTTCATATGCTTTTTAATAGAGTTTTGTTAAAGTTATTATTTTACTGTTTTTAAATAATTTTTCCATTTTGATTTAGATTATCTTACTACTTTTAAACAATTTTCCATTGTATTTGTCATTTTATTAATTTGTATGGTGTATTTGTTAAAATCTTTATATAATCATATTATCATTTTTAAAACTTGATGAAGTGTATAGTAAGAATGCTTAATTCTTTCTTTCAACTCCACATCAAGGGATTGACCTAATTCAAATTTAGATAGAAGAACAAAAGAGATAAAAATTATTTGCAGAAAGATCTAAATGTGATAATGGAACAAACTCCACAAGAATGTAGCTATATGTCAGTGCAATATGGACAACAATATGCTTCACCCCATCAAGGTCAACCCACACCATATTATCAAGTGCATCATGATACCCAACAAGGTGACCAATGATATCCCATCTATTTCGTCCTTGCTCATCATGCTTCTTCATTGTTGCAAAACATGAATATAGTTGGACAATTAGGGTACAATACACCCTTTCAAAGAAACATGAGTGTTGTGCATGTCAATGCTCCAATGGTTTATGGTGTTGATGTTCTATCATGGAGGCCAGTTATTACCACAAAGCAACTGCCTGCGGTGCCTCCAATATATAAACAACTTGGTTATGACTAGGTTCCAAAGGTTATGAATATGACAACAACTTGATTCAGAGATCAACAAAGTCTATGCAACCTTAATATCCGTCCATTAGTTCCAAGATATAAAGCTCAACCAAGATAGGGTGATGTATGGATGATTTATAATTATAGACCTCCCCAATTGGTTAATCCATCTCTGCAAATGTATATTGATCAACAATATGGTTCCCAACATATGTAAGTTCCTTATAACATGGGCCATGAGACAAGTCGTCCACAAATATATTGAAATTAAAATGCCTCAATAGTGAATCCTCCATACTGAGGTTCGGTTCCTGTTAATCCTTATCTCTAGTCTTCTCCAGAGATGCTCCCAGAGGTGAAGGGGATCAAATTTTTACAAGGATTTTAATCATGAATGATACACCATTGGGAGTATCATTAAAAGAAATGCATGAGATATCGATGAAGCTATGGCAGTTTCATAGGGTTTCTATTTTAATCTTTTTGTTTTATACTTAACATATATTATAAGAAGTGTTTGTCTATAACTGATTTCAGTCGAAAGACATATTGCATGACTTGTACAAATGGAAGAAATCAAGGGAAGGTAGCTAGAGTTGATTCTTAGTATTGTTAAGCCCATATTATTGTTCTTTTAAGATAGCAATTCTGCAGTAATGATAAAATTTGTATGTTTTATGTAGAGAAGTTGCAAGCATTTTGCAAGTAACATCAATGCTCAAGTGGACTGTAATGATTATATTTTCTTTCCTTCGCGTTGATTACATATACTGTAACAATTATTTCCATGTGTGTGTGTGTATTTCTAGCTATTTATCAAGGAGATAAGGGAGAACTTGTACCAAATAAAAGAGATTAGAAATGGAGCAAATCAAAGTTATTTGTACCAATGAAATGAAATGTTATTCCCATTGTTCATTTTACCCATCTAATATTTAAGTTATTAGAATCAATTGCAAAGTCACTTTTTCATCACTCATACAATTTTGTTGATCTCTATCTTGCAAGCCATATTCAACTTCATGTGCACACATGTATAGACTCTAGAGTGTGCGTAGTTTATTTAATTGATAAAAAAGGAAGACACATGGATGTGCAAAAGTGTAATCCAAGTGGCAAAATGTGACCATTTTCTATAGTTTGTTAGAAATTTAAATCCTATGGATGAAATGCAATGCATATTAACTAATTAGGTAGCCTTTTATTCAGAAAAAGGATGAGATGAATATGTGGGTTCAACCAAGAATAAAAAAGGTAGTAGGATAAGTAATTCACATAGTCAAGCTAAAGCTAGAGTAGGATACATAGATAGGTCTAATTTTAATTTTAATAATCTCTTTAACATCTACTACATTATTATGACAATTTACAATATAAGTATGTATTATACGAGAATATATATTGAAGCATGACATAATAGTTAAATAACAATTTGAAAAAGAGAGACCCATGTTTGAATAGATTACAATTTTAAGAATTATTGTCACCCATAACTTGAATTTTTGTACATAAATAAACGGTCTCTAACATGGTTCCCCAATGGTATTTGCGTGTACCCTAAATCACCATTTGAAGTATGGAAAAAACTCCAACTCGATATAATTACGATTTTGAATTTTGATCTTTTCAAGTATCGAGACATTTTTAGTCAACAATAATAAAGTTTAAGGCTTCAACATAACTCCACATTCTAATAGTGACTTAGAAACTATAGATTGAATGCTAATGAACAATTTGTTGGGTTGTGTTATATTCTTTCCATGACTACCCCACGTGCGGGAGACCCCCTTGTACGTTGCGTTGGGCACTACTGGGGGGGGGTGGCCCCCTTGCACGGGGTCCGGGGCAGCGCCCCGGGAATTTTTTTTTGGACCCTATATTAGAGGGTGGACCTACCTATGGTTTTGTGCATGGATTTTTCACATGCTTTTGGGCATGATGGTTTTTTGTCCATGGTATTTTGTAGATTTGGTCAAGGGAACTACGGTTATGTTCTAATCCAGGGTTAATGGATTGGGGTTTATGGATGCTTCGACATATATATATATATATATATATATATATATATATATATATATTGTAATATTGAAAGGAACATAATGAAAAATCAATTTGGTAGTCCCGATTTTGGGATCCAGGGGAAAATCTCTGTGTATATTTGTTATATGTTTTATGCTCTTGCCATTGCTTATTTCTATTTTTAGAATTCGTATCCAGGTAATTTTCGTACATGGTTAAAACCTACACAATTAATACTAATTAAAAGTCAACTTTCCAGATAAATTACATCTATCCTATCCAAGGGTCAAGTTAAAAAACAACCGCAAATGACACGTGCCTAAGATATGGTTTTCATGGTATGGTTCCCTTCAAGTGTAAACCATGATACAAAGGCTCACACTATTGCCTAAATATGAAAAATTCAATGTATTTTCATCACTTCACAAATACTCTAGAGCCTAGATAGGATCATCTAGGTGTGTGAATATTACCATTTGATTTACAAGAAGCCATTTGACAAAAACCTATAAATTTGTTTCTTACATTGTGTTAAATTGGGCCACAAACTCTACAATCTACTACATCTCAGATGGCCCATTGGCAAGATATCTATAGTTGGTTCTTAGAACTCAACTAATTCCTTATAATATATATACACCAATCATATTACCATATTTTCTCACCAAGCTATATTGGGAGGGTCTTATAAATATGTTGATTCATTGGTAATACAAATATCTTTATGTTAATTTGTTTTGAGATATTTTTTATGATTTTGAATTGGTAAATTTTAGGTTTCAAATTTAACTCCATGTTTAGTAGGTATCCACATTTTCATTATGACTCAGTCAAGTCAAGATATTCACAATATGGCTTTTTCATTGCACGATGACTTCAAATTCTTATCTCAAGGGTATTCAAAATTAATTACTTGACATAACTTGAGATGATCTGTGAGACCTATATGTGTTCAATTAGGACATCTTGTTTGAAAAATTGAAAGGATAAATGTATTAACATTGAATGTGACGCAGGAGGTTGACGAAAATGGGGTGGTAGTTTGGAATTAGACTACTGGTTAACTTTGTAACCAATCAACTGTGCACAAACAAATTTTGTACGTGGATTTTCCCCCTGAGGGTCCCACTTATCTGACCAATCACTATCGGTCCCTCGTTGACTTCTCCTTTTATCAAGCGCTTCAATATGCCCCGTTGATATCACTTCTCGAGATCCAATGGATATCACATCCTCTGCTCACCAACTAACCGGACGATCTCCACAGTCGTTGTGACCCATCCAATCGAATGACTGTCTTGCAATCTCGCGCAGATTCTTGCACGACTGATATCGGGTCGAGAGCGCGTGAGAAAAGCAGTTTTCTCATGCTACGTGTCACCCACTTAGGCTAATTGTGTGAAATTTAGGAATACCGCTTACCACCTTTAGGGCGCGCGAGATACCACTTCCCACTTATCGAATACTACCCACGTGCTTAATTCATACTTTTAAGAAAGACGCTTAAGGAAAGATTTAGCGCTTAAGCTCAATATTAACTCTTAATACTAATTGACTGTGATTTATAAATAAAGTGTTTAAATAGAGAAAATACCCGATTAGGGTCCAGAACGCTGATACACAGCTACAAATGAATTTCTGCACTAGAACAGTGCGTCCACACCACACTTCAATCAATTATTCAACAAAATGGAAATTACAGAGTCTTGGCCCTCTTAGCTCGATTACAACAGTTTGTCTGACCTCTGTTTTAATCTCAAACCCTATCTCTCACTCAAACTCTCGCTTACTCACTCTGTTCTCGATCATCTCATCTCTCTGTCATTACATTCTTTCCTTTTTTATGAATCAAATCCTATCCTAACTGCATTGACAACTCAATCCCTAATTTTATCAACTCAACCATCAAATCCCTATTCTCAAGCTCTGATACACACCTATACTAACAAATTATCTCCTATTCTAAAAATAATACAATATTCTAATTATTACAATAATTGAGATAAAGATTAATTCGAGAGATCCAACCCTCTCTACTAAAACTGATTTTGACCACTCAGGTCAATGAAATTCATCTCTTGTTAGCCACAACATGTGAACATACAATCACATTGCTAGCTAAGTCTGGATGCTCCTGCATCAGACTCCCGGGGAAGAAAATAATTCTTCATCAAACTTTGAAGATTTACTCCATACTTCTGTAATTCTTCTATTGTTATCCAACTAGCATCCCCCATTGGTTGTCCCTTCCATTTGACTAGATACTGAAAATAAACTTGTCCTCTGGTTCTTTTGGATACTCTTTTCTCCAAAACAACTTCCACCTCTTTCTTGACTGTCTTTGGCATTTGTTCTTCCCAATTTAAAGTTTGAACTTCATCTCATGCAGGTTCCTTCTGTAGCTCTGATTCTGTCTCCTTGTATGGATACAAATTTACAATATTGAAGATAGGTGATATTCCAATCCCTTCTGGAAATTCAATTTCATAAGCATTAGTTGAAAACTTCCTCACAATTCTGCATGGCCCTAACTTTTTCATCTTTAGTTTATTGTAAGTCCCAACATGAAATGTTTCTTTTCTCAAGTATACCATCATTAGATCTCCCACTTGGAATTCTTTTTCTCTCCTCCTCATATTAGCTCTCTGTTTGTGTTTGCCACTTCTTTCCTGCAATCCGTCTTTGACATCTTCTTGTAGTCTCTACATCTGCTCTGTAAACTCTTCAGCTTTTACACTTCTTGTCTCCTATTTGCCCAAATTTCTAAGTTCATACACACCTCTTGGATTCATTCCAATTTTTTTTTGAAATGGACTCATCCCAGTACTTCGGTTTAGAGTGTCATTATAAGCAAACTCAGCTGGAGCAAATGCTAAATCCTACTGCTTAGGATTGCTATACACTAAACTTCTCAATATGTTTCCCAAGCTTCTGTTTACCACTTCGGTCTGTCCATCTGTTTGAGGATGGTATGCTAAACTGAAACTAAGGTTGGCACCTAGTTTCTTCCAAAGAGTTCTCCAGAAATTCCCAACAAACTTTGTATCCCTATCAGACACAATACTTACAGGCAATCCATGTAACCTTACAACCTCTAAAAAAAACAGAGTAAAAATGTGTTGCATCACTAGTCCTTTTACATGCAATGAAATGTGCCATTTTGGAAAATCTATCTACCACAACATAAATGGAATCATTCCCTCTTTGAGTTCTAGGTAACCCCAAAACAAATTCCATACTAATTGCATCCCATGGTTGGTCTGGTATTGGAAATGGCTGGTACAATCCTGTATTTTGGCTTCTCCCTTTAGCATGCTGACAAATTCTGCACTTCTCAACAAATTTCCTAACATCAGTTTGCATCTTTGGCCAATAGTAAAAAGCATTTACCTAAGCAAAGGTTTTGTCTTGTCCAAAGTGACTACATAATCCTCCACTGTGTTTCTCCTTGATTATGTTTTCCCTCATAGAACATTTGGGAATGCACAATTTGTTACATTTAAATAGTAAACCTCCTTGGATAAGATAATCTAACCACTGACTTCTATTATGAATTATTGGATTTTGTACAATTGCACAAATATCTTTGAATTTTGCATCATCTTTATACATATCAACCATTTCTTCAAATCCTACAAAACCAACTCTTAATTCTTGTACAACGAAATTTACCTTACTCAAAGCATCAACAGCTTTGTTCAACTTACCACTTGTGTTGTTTTATCACAAAAGTAAAACTCTGTAAAAACTCTACCCACTTGGCATGTTTCTGGTTCAATTTTGGCTGGTTGTTTATGAACTATAATGCATGATTGTTAGAATATAATACAAACTCCTTTGGTAGCAAATAATGTCTCCATTTTTTTAAAGCCTGCACAATAGCATAAAATTATTTCAAATAAGAAGAATACTTCTTCTTAGCTTCATTTAGTTTCTCACTAAAGTAGGATATTGGTCTCTGTTCCTGACTCAAAACTGCTCCAATTGCAACTCCACTAGCATCAATTTCAACTTGGAAAACTTTCCCAAAATCAGGTAAAGCTAAAACTGGTTTCTCTGTAATTTTCTTCTTCAACAACTTAAAATTTCGGTCTGCTGCTTCTATCCACTTGAATGGTTGATTAGTCTCTTTGATTGTTTCAATAATTGGTGCACAAATCTGACTAAAACTTCTGATAAATTTTCTATAAAAACTTGCAAGACCATGAAAGCTTCTTACCTCAAATATGTTTCTTGGAGTAGGCCAATTCCAAATTGCTTGGACTTTCTCTAGATCCATTTTCAAACCTTCTTTAGAAACTACAAATCCCAAATAGATTAATTCTTCTTTCATGAAACTACATTTCTTCAGATTTATCAGCAGTTTCTCTTTTTGTAGAGTTCTTAAAACCAACATAATATGATCCATATGTTCTTCTTTGCTTCTACTGAAAACTAGAATATCATCAAGATAAACAATGACAAACTTGCCTGCATATTCCTTCAAGACTTCATTCATTAATCTCATGAATGTGCTAGGTGCATTAGTGAGTCCAAAAGGCATCACTAACCATTCATACAACCCACTATTTGTTTTAAATGCAGTCTTCCATTCATCTCCTTCTCTAATCCTTATTTGATGATATCCACTCTTCAGATCTATTTTAGAAAAATACTTTGACCCACTTAAACAATCCATCAAATCATCCATGCGTGGTAAATGAAATCTATACCTGATAGTAATCTTGTTTATGGCTTTGGAATCTGTACACATACGCCATTCACCACCTTTCTTTGGACTGAGTACTGTTGGTACAACACATGGACTAAGACTCTCTCTGATTAATCCCTTATCCATCAGTTCCTGTACTTGTCTTCCAACTTCTGCATTTTCTTGAGGAGTTAACCTGTATGCTGCTTTGTTTGGCAAACTTGCTCTAGGTATTAGATCAATATGATGACTAATACTCCTGATGGGTGGTAATGCATTTGGCAACTCATCCACAATAATATCAACAAAATCATTCAACAAAGTTTTGATTTCTTCAGATAAATCATCTAAGTTTGTGGAAGTTAAAATTACCTTAGGTCTCCTTATGACAGCAAAATGCATCTATTCATCCTTCTTGACTTCTTGCAACAATTCTTTCCCACTCATCAGCATAACACTATTTCCAGGCGCTTCTTTGCCTGCTTCATCTTTCAATGGCAGTAGTGTGTGTTTATTTCCATCCTTCTCTAGAGTGTAAGTATTGCTTCTCCCATCATGAATAACTTTTCAATCAAACTACCAAGGTCTTCCCAGCAACACATGGCATACATCCATTGGCATTACATTACACAATATCACATCCTTATAAGTACCAATCTGTATCTCTACCTTCCATTGTTCTGTCACAATAAGTTGATGTCCTTTTTGTAGCCATGATACTTTGTAAGGAGTAGGATGTACTATTTTCACTAGTCCTAACTTGTCTACCATTTCTGTAGAAACAAGGTTATCAGTGCTTCCACTATCAATTATCACTTTACAACATTTTCCTTTGGACTTGCATGTAGTTCTGAATAAACTCTTTCTCTGAGCTGGTTCTCTTGTCTCTTTCTCTACCTTAAGCAATACCCTTTTCAACAACAAGGATTCTCCTACTTTAGTTGATTCTTCCTTGTTTGCAATTTGAGGTTTCTCTTCCCTTGCCTCATCCACATTCACATTCCTATGATTTGTTACTTTATTATGCATAGTCACATGATCCATGTCCCCATTCTCCACATGTGTAACATCGAATTTCTCTTCCTCGGCCTCGTCCTCTAGGTGCAAATCTTCCTCTACTAAATTCTCCTCTCTGTGGTGGTCTACTAATTGAACTTCCTGCTTCACCTTGAGGGTGCTGAAATCTTGATCTAGTAGTTCATCTACCTATTGCTGAACTTTTTCCTTTATTCCTCTAATTTTGCTTCCTCAACATCTTCTCTTCTGCCTTCAAAGCTGCTTGATAGGCACCTTCAATTGTCTTCAGACTCAGCAATCTGATTTCATCCTGTGTGTCATATCTCAAGCCATTTATGTATCTTGCTACCTTTTCTACATCATCCTCTGCATGTCCCGTTCTAATGCTCAACTTATAAAACTCTTCTGTGTATTCTTTGACAATGATTCCTTTTTGCCTCAAATTTTTTAACTGTCTGAAAATATTTAACTGATAATAATTTCACATAAATTTGGTTTTCAATCTACTTACCATTTTATCCCATTGTTTCATCTTGGACTTCCCTTTTCTTGCTCTGGATGTTTGTAGTTCATCCCACCAGATAGTTGCATGACCCTTCAATCTGGTAACTGCAAATTTCACCTTCTTTTTATCATCAACCTCCTCATAGTCAAAATACTTGTCTAATGAACTGATCCAGTCCATCAATTCTTCTACATTGAGATTCCCGTCATACAAAGGTATTTCCACCTTTGGTCTTCCACTTGATTTGGCCAATATCTTGAGAACTTTGGCAGCTTCACTTTCATCCTCTTCTTCTTCCTCAGAAGATTCTTCTGTAGCACTGGCATCTCCTTCATCAGGTGCTCTCCTCTAAGTAGTCTCCATTGTCTCCATCCTTGTACGCAGATTTCGGATCTCATCCAGCAGAAATACATTCGCTATAGGGCTTCTCCGACCTATGCCTCCTTCTCTCCTCGGTGGCATGTTTACTGTAGAAAAATTTAATCTTGGGTTCTGATACCCAAAATGACGCAGGAGGTTGACGAAAATGGGGTGGTAATCTGGAATTAGACTACTGGTTAACTTTGTAACCAATCAACTGTGCACAAACAAATTTTGTACGTGGGTTTTCCCCCTGAGGGTCCCACTTATCTGACAAATCACTATCGGTCCCTCGTTGACTTCTCCTTTTATCAAGTGCTTCAATCTGCCCGTTGATCTCACTTCTCCAGATCCAATGGATATTGCATCGTCTGCTCACCAACTAACCGGACGATCTCCACAGTCGTTGTGACCCGTCCAATCGAACAACTGTCTTGCAATCTCGCGCATATTCTTGCACGACCGATATCAGGTCGAGAGAGCGCGAGAAAAGCAGTTTTCTCATGCTACGTGTCACCCACTTAGGCTAATTGCGTGAAATTTAGGAATACCGCTTACCACCTTTAGGGCGCGCGAGATACCACTTCCCACTAATCGAATACTACCCACATGCTTAATTCATACTTTTAAGAAAGACTCTTAAGGAAAGATTTAGCGCTTAAGCTCAATATTAACTATTAATACCAATTGACTGTGATTTATAAATAAAGTGTTTAAATAGAGAAAATACCCGATTAGGGTCCAGAACGCTGATACACAACTACAAATGAATTTTCTGCACTAGAACAGTGCGTCCACACCACACTTCAATCAATTATTCAACAAAATGGAAATTATAGAGTCTTGGCCCTCTCAGCTCGATTACAACATTTTGTCTAACCTCTATTTCAATCTCAAACCCTATCTCTCACTCAAACTGTCGCTTACTCATTCTGTTCTTAATCATCTCATCTCTCTATCATTACATTCTTTCTTTTTTTATGAATCAAATCCTATCCTAAATGCATTGACAACTCAATCTCTACTTTTATCAACTCAACCATTAAATCCCTATTCTCAAGCTCTGATACACACCTATACTAACAACTTATCTCCTATTCTAAAAATAATGCAATATTCTAATTATTACAATAATTGAGATAAAGATTAATTTGAGAGATCCAACCCTCTCTACTAAAACTGATTTTGACCACTTAGGTCAATGAAATTCATCTCTTGTTAGCCACAACATGTGAACATATAATCATATTGCTGGCTAAGTCCAGATGCTCCTGCATCAGAATGCAATGTTGAAGAATTGAAAGGATAAATGTTGAATGCTATGATTGTTAAACGAGAATTGGTGGGCTCCAGTATTGTAGCAATAATGCTACAACTCCTGGAGCTTCCTAACTCTAATTTTATCAACCCGGTAGTTCGTACAAACTTGGAAGCGACAGTGTTGTATGCACAAGTACTAGCTCTTGTCGCAGCTGTCACTTGGTCAGCTGGCACAAGTCTGCTAGGGCTCAAGCCAACTTCTATATGCTCACAGAAGAAGCTTTATGAGTGATGGACGAAAGCTAACTCAAAGGAGGCTAATCTATTTGCAGAAAGAAACTGAAAGCCAACAAAGCATGAAAACCCTAGTAAACCCTAATTCGACTAGCTAGGCCCTTACAATGCAAAACTGTGAATGAAACTTCTACCAATGATGCCATTACTTGCAATGAGCTGAAATACATGCATCTAAGCTACTTGAATCTGAAAAGACATGTTTTTGTATTTTTTCATTAAGTGGTTGGATTTATTGTGATGAGACTTTTGATTAGGGTTTGACTGTGCAGGAGCGGTTCGAATGGAAGGAAAGCATGGGCAAGGTCAGGATGGCTAGGGGAGGTCCCAGAGGGTCTCTAGCATCAGTCCACAGAAGTCTACCACGTTCGGATGCTCAGCAACCGAGTTTGCAGGCTTCTATAGGAAGTCTGCAGGGGATCCTACAGGAAACTCAGGGATTCTACAGGAAGTCTGTGCAATTCTACAGGATGTTCGACCGTGGGAGTTTTGGGAGATGGTGAAGTGTTGGAGTGGTGTGGGAGGATAGGTGAGATGGAGATGGAACTGGTGATGGCTCAGGAGCAGAGAAGTCAGATGGAGAAAGAGTGCATGCAGTGGGTTGATGGCTGGAAGGATGGGATCAACGAAAGGTTAAGTACATGGAGCTATGTGAGTAATGGGAGAGTTGGAAGGTAAACGAGCTGAACAGTGGTCAGTTGAGTGGCTTCAGGTGTGGTTGAAAAGAAGAGGAAGGTAAGGGGATGGTGTGGAGCAGTGTAGATGAAACAAATTGTCTATGAATGTCACCAAAAACGAGAACTCTTTAACCTATGTTAACTGTGCTATCTTGAACCAATGAACAACAGTGCAATTTGTGAAAGAAACTCGTGCATGGAAGTGGAATGGAGAAGTAATGATCAAGACCAAAGTGCATGGATGGATCTACGACTAAAGTAACTGTTGCAGCTTGCATGGACGTGAGAAGAACTACGTTTCTTTTTGGTGGTTGATATGGACTGCACCCCAATCCCTAAGTAGAGATGGCAGTGATCTATAACAACCTTTTTCTGGAGCTCCAATGAATTATAACTATCCTCTTCTAACCTAAGCAACTGGAAGCAAATTCACCATAAACTAATCCTATTCAATCTCATAAAAACTAAATCAACAGACTGTAAATTCGAATTGCATGTCAAAGTAAAGAAACGAAGTGCTGGAACGAAAGGCAAATAACATTACAACAGAGAGGAGGTCTATTGCTCTCAGGTTGGGCCCTAACCTGAGAGCTATAGCTCCCTTAGAAATTCAGAATGAGATCAAAATCTGCCTGCCTTTATTCATAACCAAAAATCTGATGTCATGCCAAAACTGGCTTACAAAAAGAACTAACACCGAGTTGTAGCTCGTACTTCGAAATTACAAGAGTAATGCAAAAGTTCAAAAAGCCCTTATCAAAGGCTACGGCCTCAGTATTTATGCAAAATGATAGTCCAACAGGTTTCCTTGATTTGTGGAGCTCGGCTGTCCAACTGAAGGTTAAACAGCTGATCTTGTAGAACAGTTGTAACTGCTGTTCCTGTAGAATGGTTGGCTGCCTCTAAGCTCGGTGGGGAGATTGGTTGGAGCTCGGAGCTATGGTGGGAATCACGAGGAAGGTCCCCAAGACTGTGGACATCCTCTCCTAAAAACCAGCAGTGCCACCTTATTGTCTCCTTGTCTCCTTTCTCGTGGTCTTTGCTCCCTTTTAATGCCAAAAACCTGAAATCATCATGTATTAGTTACGTAGATAGAATGCCTACCCTTCTTCCTACAAACAAAACGAATAAACCAAGAAATGAATGCATAAGCAATAAAATATGAATGGTTTGAGAAAAGCAAGTAGGCCAAATGAGCCCAAATTGTACCAAAAATTGGGGCTCATCATCACCCCCCAGCTAAACTATTTGCTCATCCTTGAGCAACTTTGATCTGGCTCCTCGTCTTTGGCCGAGAACTAGAACCTGGAGCATGCTTTTCCTTTCCTATTTTTGGCGGCCCTGCCTTTTCTGCCCCTGGTGGTGACGAAGGTGGCGCTTCTTCCCCCTTTTCCATTTCCTTGAGCCGGGCTTCGGAAGGCGATTGGCCTATTTTTCGTGTCCAGGAAGTTATTTTTGGGCTTCCCCTCTCGGGGGTGGCTGATGTTTTAGAGGGGGTTCTTGCACTGGGTGAAGTAGGGACATCCCCTAAAATGGTTTGGCTGCTGGGTGGAGGCTGTGGCTTTCCCGTGTTTATCCTCTTGCTTCCCCTGGCTTCAGATGGTAGAGGGGTCTCCCTCTCTCTCTTCTCCTTCGGCTTTGGAGGTGTACTGAGGGTGGCCAGCGCCGCTGCTGCCTCCTTTTCGAGAATACTAACCTTTTCTTTCTTGCGTTTTTCTCTCTCAGAGCTCCTTGTAGAGGGCCCCTCCTTTTCAGATTTCGGGCTTCCTATAGAAGACCCTGCTTTGCCCACTTCCGGGCCTCCTGTAGAAGATCCTTTCTTTCCCGATTTTGGGCTTCCTGTAGAAGACCCGGTTTTAGCCACTCTCGGGCTTCCTGTAGAAGCCCCTGCTTTGGTAATCTTTGGGCTTCCTGTAGAAGACCCTTTCTCTGTCTTCAGGCTTCCTGTAGGAGCCTGTTTCTCAATGATTTTCGGGCTTCCTGTAGAAGCCTGTTTCTGCTTTCCTGTAGACACAGGTGTCTCCACCTTTGCTTGCTTGCCTGCCTGAGTTTTTCTTTTTGCTTTGGTTGCAGGTGCTGTTGAGGTACTTGGGCTGATGTGGACCACTTCAGCTTTGTCCATTCTGCTCTTCAGCCTCTTTTCTCTTGCTGACAAGATAGGTGTGCCATCTTTTTCTTTGTCCTCCTTTTCCTCATGCTTCTTCCTTTGTTCTTTCTTCGGCACTGTGGTCGGGGTCTTCTGGCCTTTTTCTCTCTGTCCCTCGGCCACTACTTCTTGTTCCTCACTGTTGGAGGAACCCGTTTCTTCGATCAACATTTTAATGTCTCCATCTTTTGTCAAATTCCAGAAGGATTCCCATGAGAGGGGAACCTTATATGAATGCAGCACATCCTCCACAAGAAGCTTGATCAACCCATGGTGGGCTATCTGATCTGGTATGCCCTCTTTTAGCTTTGTGGCACACTCCATTAGAGACTGCAATAGAAAATAAGGGATGCTCAGTTTTTGTTCTACAGGAAGATCAATCCGGTGCCTCAATTCAGTGAGCAACCGAAAGTGATATGCATACACGATGCTAAAACGGCCTTCACAAGTGATATATTTCATGATTTGCAAACTGACTTCATTCCATGGTGGCAACAAACTTGTTCTTCGCACCCCATTTTTGTCCTCCGAGAATTCCTCCTCAGGTGGAAAGAATTCTTTCTTTGCCTGCTGGCTCAGCTTTCTTTCTTCCTTATCCCACGGCAAACCCATAGGAAGTTCTGTGATCCGACTGATATGTTGCGGGGTGAGCTTGAGGCTTAGACCTCTGAAGTTTACTGTGGCCAGTGTCTGGGATTTCGGCCTCAGAGCCTGCAAGAATTCTTCGGCCACTTCATCATCGTAACCTTGCAGCTTATCACAAAAAGACATCCATTGTGCTCGTGTGAAGAGCTCTACCACCGCCTGGTTTTCCCTTAATTTGGTTGAATCAGTGGGTTCCCGTCTTATAAACCCACCCGGCATGATGAACACGGTTGTTTTAACTAAAGGTGGCAAATGCGAAAGAGATTTGGTCTATTGAGACAGAGCATGCACATAATCCACAAAATTCAACACAGTCTAATTATACTGACATCCTGTAGAACGACAGTATAGGCACAACAAACAACAATTTCACCGATATCTTTATGACCAGACTGTGGACGATGATCTTGCCACTCTTACTAACCAGTTGCATGAAGAGTTCAGGGTTACCTCTTTAATTGGCCACCTTTTTTCGTGAGGCACCCGCTTCCCTGTAGAAGACTGCGTTCCTGTAGAGACTGCGTTCCTGTAGAAACTGTGTTCCTATAGGAGCAGTGCGCAAATTTCGGGGAGGACTGTAGTTGGCCTGCGCTCGAGGTGTGCTTCACTGGCGTTCTGGTAGCCAAAAGCTCAGCGTATCAAAGTGCAGAGGAGATCAGAATAGCCACTCGAGTTTGAAGTGGTGGTTGATAAATGCATGCGCACAATCTAGCCGATTAGATTTTGAGTCGGCGCAATCCGTGGCGCGGGGGGTGAGCTGTCCCTGCCGGACCGTTGGGCGACGTCATCCATCATTCTCCTGCGTATTCACTTGCTGCCGCATCCATTCCCACAGATCTGCCGCCGCCTTTTTCTGTTAAACTCATTGCTTCCGACGGGAGTGTTCTCACGTGCGTGCTGCTCATTCTCTTTGTTGTGGCCGCCACCCAAACATCCAATTATACCATAACTAGCCGACGTGGCCAGTCGACCGGCCATACGGCCGCTCAACCATTCACTTTTACGCTGTGCAAACAATTCAAAGTAAAATTCATGCGATTTGATGGAAGGAAGGGTCGAGACACTTACCTGCGTGGCTGCACACGATTTTTCCAGTATTTGGACGATGGTGAGTGGATCTACCTGCTGCATGCGAACTTACACAGACCCGGAGGCTCATGGTTACAGGCTGCCGAAGATGGAGTGGATGCTTTGGTTGCATGCACCTACGTTTCATTGCAGATGGCGGTGTTGTGAATGGTATCCACTCTAGCAGGTTTAACTGTTACAGGATTCCTGCGGGGTGTCTCGTAATAGTTCTTCCTCCTTGGGTGCATGCTGCACGACGGAGGATCTGGCCTTTCGATCACGCTCCCGGAGCTTCTGATGCCTGTGGTATGAGATCTCAGCACTTGTTTATCTTTGAAAATGGCTTTTCCCGCGAGAACTCATCGATCTGCTTTGTTGGTGCAGGGAACTTGGTTGCATGTCGACAAGGATGGTGGAGCAAGGTAACAACAATGTGCAAGGGTGCCAACAGAGGCTTGCATGCGTCCAAACCGATCCGTAGTCGCTAGATCTCCTTTTAAAATGAATTCTGGGCCGTCCCAAACTTCTACAGGAAGTTTCCTGTAGAACACAGAGCTTCCTGTAGAAAGTCTGCACTTTCCTGTAGAAAATCCGCGTCTTCCTGTAGAAAGACTGCATCTTCCTGTAGAGGACTCAAACCATGATAAAATTGCACATACCTTGAAAAAACATGGGTACCCTTGGAGGAGGTGCTGGTGAGGTCTCTTGACAGCATGATAAGGACCCTTGGCTTTGAGTTGAAGGGCTTCCTCTCCTCCATAGAACATCTGCAACCTGCATGCAATTTTACCATATTTTGCTTATTGTTTTATTTTTATTTTTATTTTCTCCTTTTTTTATTTTTGAAAGATAACAGGGGCGCCTCAAAGAGGTTTTCACCCATGCCATCTGCCCTGAGCGCCTTAGAGAGGTTTTCACTCAAGGATCTTTTTCAAACCTTTTCTCTCTTTTTTTTTTTTTTGAAAGACAATAGGGGTGCCTCAATGAGGTTTTCACCCCTACCACCTGCCTTGGGCGCCTCAGAGAGGTTTTCACCCAAGGATCTTTATGATTTCTTCTTTTTTTTTTTCTTTTTTTTTCTACCCTACCCTACTTGAAAAACAAAATCGTTCTCAAGTATAAGAATACTTCCAATGGAGCCATGTGCACATTGAGATTAGAGACAAAATGATGTGGAGGCTCGAAATGCATGCTTGGATAGGTATCCAGATCTCAGAGACGAAATGATCTGATCTTGAAGGGATCAAACATAGCTGAGGAAGGGAGTACTGCTGCAACTTAGTGACTGTCTGGAACCATGTCTCAATATAGCTTTGATATCCTTGGTCCTTTTGCTGATCTAGATCCTTCTTCATGTCACCTTCTATCATGACTTTCTCATCTTCCTTCTTTTGCTGATCTGGATCATTCTTCATGTCACTTTCTATCATGACTTTCTCGTCTTCCTCCTTTTGCTGATCTTTCTCTTGAATACATGGAAGATTTGATGGTAACCATGATTGACCTCTCTCGAGCTCTGATTCTGATCTCTTCTCTTCATCAAGTGCAGCCCATGGTTCTTTGATCTCCTCTTTGGCATCTTCTTTTGCTTTTGGTCCTTCAATGTTGTCAATATAATCTCTGCTTTACAACACTCTTCCTGAGCTTTGGTGAAGATCATTGGGCTCAAGAGGAGTTGTTTGAATATGTTGTGCCTCAGATTTGCAATGGGGTTGAGCTGCTCCATTGTGTGGTTTTGGAAATGGTACATGTAGTTGAGTGGAGGTGTGAAAATGAGATGGAGATGGATGGCATTGAGGTTGGGTAGGAATTTGGGGTTGCCTTGGTGGAGGAGGAGGCGATGGTTGTGGATGAGTAGGTGGTGGAGGAAAATGAGCGGGATGAGAGTTGTACTAGGGCCTCCACTCCTGATAAGGTGCATTCCATTGAGGCTGTGGCTGAGCATAAGAGTGAAACGAATGAGCAGCTGGTTGGGCATAATATGGATCTGTGAAGGAATAAGGAGGAGGTGTGAACCGGGAAGGATGAGCAGGGGGACCCAAAGAAGGCATGAAGGTGGCTCGGTAAGGGTCATAATAGGTCTTGGGTGTCCCTTGTAGTTCCTGCTGGTAGGGTACGGGTCCATGTGGCCTCCTTTGGTTCATATAACAGAGTGATTCAGTGGCTCCCTTGGCTCTTTGATATGTAGCTTTGATTCTGGGCAAGGAAGGGCACTGATCTGTAGGATGGTATTCTTCACAGATGAAACACACTTCTAGAGGGTGCATTGGACATTCGTTCCTAGGATGATTTCTAGTGCACCTAGGACAAAAAATGGCCAAAGCCCTCTTGGCTTCTTCTTGCTTCTTTTGGATCCGCAAGGTATCCAGTTGCATGGCAAGAAACTGCCTCATATCACTCTTGAAATCTTCGATCTGATTTGC
Organism: Pinus tabuliformis; assembly: GCA_031772625.1. Taxonomy (NCBI): domain Eukaryota; kingdom Viridiplantae; phylum Streptophyta; class Pinopsida; order Pinales; family Pinaceae; genus Pinus; species Pinus tabuliformis. The sequence goes on from CM062810.1 coordinate 144,021,569, forward strand.
AAATTCATCTTTGGACAAGGGACTGCTCCCAACATTTCTGCTTGTAGCCATTTGCTTCAGAGGAATGTTTCTTCTTCTTCTCCCCTAGAGGTTCTTCAGATATGTCTTGATGTCCACCCAGGGGTTCTTTCATCACAGCCATCGAAGAAGAACGTTGGCTGTGTGAAGCAGTGGGGGTGTTGTGCAATCATTTTTCTAACTTATCTCTACTCCTACAAAGCATGAAATGAAATCTTTTTGGTTGATTTTTTTTGTTTTTTCTACTTCTACCTGCAAAACTAAAATAGATTGAACTGCAACTAACTGTCTTGCTAAAATGAAAATGCGGAATTGAAATGAAAGCAGGAAAGGACTAATCTATTTTGCTCAAATGAAATTGCAGGAATGGAAAGGCTAGTCTACGCTTGCAAAATTGAAATACTAATCTACGCTTGCAGAATTGAAATACTAATCTACGCTTGCAAAATTGAAATTGCGGAATTGAAAGGCTAATCTAGGAAAGCAGGAAATGCTAATCTATGAAAGCAGGAAATACTAATCTATGAAAGCGGGAAATGTCTATGCTACTTTTGCAGAATGAAAATGAAATAAACTACTGAGCAGTAGGTTGTAGTAGAAAATAGAAGAATAGCAACAATCACCAATACTCTGCCGCTTCCCCGGCAGCGGTGCCAAAAAGATGGTGGGCTCCAGTATTGTAGCAATAATGCTACAACTCCTGGAGCTTCCTATCTCTAATTTTATCAACCCGGTAGTTCGTACAAACTTGGAAGCGACGGTGCTGTATGCACAAGTACTAGCTCTTGTCGCAGCTGTCACTTGGTCAGCTGGCACAAGTCCGCTAGGGCTCAAGCCAACTTCTATATGCTCACAGAAGAAGCTTTATGAGTGATGGATGAAAGCTAACTCAAAGGAGGCTAATCTATTTGCAGAAAGAAACTGAAAGCCAACAAAGCATGAAAACCCTAGTAAACCCTAATTTGACTAGCTAGGCCCTTACAATGCAAAACTGTGAATGAAACTTCTACCAATGATTCCATTACTTGCAGTGAGATGAAATACATGCATCTAAGCTACTTGCATCTGAAAAGACATGTTTTTGTATTTTTTCATTAAGCGGTTGGATTTATTGTGATGAGACTTTTGATTAGGGTTTGACTGTGCAGGAGTGGTTCGAATGGAAGGAAAGCATGGGCAAGGTCAGGATGGCTAGGGGAGGTCCCAGAGGGTCTCTAGCATCAGTCCATAGAAGTCTACCACGTTCGAATGCTCAGCAACCGAGTTTGCAGGCTTCTACAGGAAACTCAGGGATTCTACAGGAAGTCTGTGCAATTCTACAGGATGTTCGACCGTGGGAGTTTTGGGAGATGGTGGGAGGATAGGTGAGATGGAGATGGAACTGGTGATGGCTCAGGAGCAGAGAAGTCAGATGGAGAAAGAGTGCATGCAGTGGGTTGATGGCTGGAAGGATGGGATCAACGAAAGGTTAAGTACATGGAGCTATGTGAGTAATGGGAGAGCTGGAAGGTAAACGAGCTGAACAGAGGTCGGTTGAGTGGCTTCAGGTGTGGTTGAAAAGAAGAGGAAGGTAAGGGGATGGTGTGGAGCAGTGTAGATGAAACAAATTGTCTATGAATGTCACAAAAAACGAGAACTCTTTAACCTATGTTAACTGTGCTATCTTGAACCAATGAACAACAGTGCAATTTGTGAAAGAAACTCGTGCATGGAAGTGGATTGGAGAAGTAATGATCAAGACCAAAGTGCATGGATGGATCTACGACTAAAGTAATTGTTGCAGCTTGCATGGACGTGAGAAGAACTGCGTTTCTTTTTGGTGGTTGATATGGACTGCACCCCAACCCCTAAGCAGAGATGGCATTGATCTCTAACAACCTTTTTATGGAGCTCCAATGAATTATAACTATCCTCTTCTAACCTAAGCAACTGCAAGCAAATTCACCATAAACTAATCCTATTCAATCTCATAAAAACTAAATCAGCAGATTGTAAATTCGAATTGCATGTCAAAGTAAAGAAACGAAGTGCTGGAACGAAAGGCAAATAACATTACAACAGAGAGGAGGTCTATTGCTCTCAGGTTGGGCCCTAACCTGAGAGCTATAGCTCCCTTAGAAACTCAGAATGAGATCAAAATATGCCTGCCTTTATTCATAACCAAAAATCTGATGTCATGCCAAAACTGGCTTACAAAAAGAACTAACACCGAGCTGTAGCTCGTACTTTGAAATTACAAGAGTAATGCAAAAGTTCAAAAAGCCCTTATCAAAGGCTACGGCCTCAGTATTTATGCAAAATGATAGTCCAACAGGTTTCCTTGATTTGTGGAGCTCGGCTGTCCAACTGAAGGTTAAACTGCTGATCCTGTAGAACAGTTGTAACTGCTGTTCCTGTAGAATGGTTGGCTGCCTCTAAGCTCGGTGGGGAGATTGGTTGGAGCTCAGAGCTATGGTGGGAATCACGAGGAAGGTCCCCAAGACTGTGGACATCCTCTCCTAAACACCAGCAGTGCCACCTTACTGTCTCCTTGTCTCCTTTCTTGTGGTCTTTGTTCCCTTTTAATGCCAAAAACCTGAAATCATCATGTATTAGTCACGTAGATAGAATGCCTACCCTTCTTCCTACAAACAACACGAATAAACCAAGAAATGAATGCATAAGCAATAAAAGATGAATGGTTTGAGCAAAGCAAGTAGGCCAAGTGAACCCAAATTGTACCAAAAATTGGGGCTCATCAAGAATCTCAAGGGAGGACCATTACTTCAATGACAAAACATTGTCCTTGATGGCATATTAAATCTCACTGACCTAATTAGAAAATAATATAATAAAATATTTTAAATTTATTGTCTTTGGAGACCTGTAAGATCTACGGGGTGGAGTAAAATTTCACAATATAATTTCTACAAAAATATCTACAATTAGGCTGAGATCCACCTCAAGTTCCATGAATATGGTGTTGAGTAAAACGTTTAAATAAAATTGTAAAAAAATAATGGAAATATTCTATTTTTTTTTGTTAGTTGTGTTGTTTGTTCAGAGGAAGATGAGAAGGTTAAGCAATTGTTGGTACCATTCCATTACCATCTTTTTATTCTAAAAACACCATCATTTGTCTACCTTTTCCTCCATAGATCCTTTATATTCCTTGAAATTGATTAATTAATAGCATTATAGTTGTTAGTTTGCATTAAAGTTAATTTATGAGTTTTTATGTTAGAAATTAGGAATTTTCAATAAAAAGGTTACAGGAAGTCACAACATCCTGTAAATGGTTTATCATCTGACACGTGGCATGATAGGCAAGCCAAAGCAATGGATAGGGATGAAAACTGGACTGTACAAGCATGGTGAAAAAACGATTCTACAGCAAATCAAAAGCTCCTAGTTACGCGGTCCACGCTGGTCAAACCTCAGCGTTTTGGTTATAAAGGCAGTAAAAGCCATAGTTTCCCAAACCGGTTTCGTTTTTTTTTCTTTGTGGAAATCGGTTTAGATTAGAAATGACCAAAAATCATTCCTTTGTAAAAGCGGAAACAACTGCTCAATGAATGTACATTCGATCCCGATAGGGACAGGCAGATAAGACTGTGTATTATTTTGTTAACGGAATAGTTACGATTATTATCTCTGTACATCGTTTGAGAACATAACTTTTGTATGTAATTGCAATCTACAGTACTTGAATACAGTCACGGTTTTACTCCAGAAGTGTTTATGCGTTAGATCTCTCGTTGCTTGAGTTTACTTCAGTGTACCATTGAAACGTGGACGGGCCCTGCGTGGATTGGTATACTGTCATTTTCATTTCCTTAGTAGTTTTTGAATTTGAATAGAACGCATAGTGTTTAATGTTATTTTCATGCTTATGATTTTGTCGATTTGATTTGAAATTCTCACAAATGGTATTTATGGTGATAGCTTGAAGATTTCATCGTTAAGATCATTGAACCATATCTTGTAAGAGATTTGATCTGTCGTTATATTTTGAAGCATCTCCATAAACTCTATTTTTCATGCATTTAAATTTTAATGTGCTTTTGATTGCTTTTGATTTTCCATGAATGCTCAAGTGTTAACTAGACAGAGCTTTTGTGCATAGCATCCTTGTAAGGGGATCAAAATCTCAGTCTAGTGATGCGTTGTATCCTTAGGACAGTTAGATAAGTTAGGTGATCTGAGTGTTAAGGTGAGAGGAAACATATCTTAACCTTCTGTAAAGAAGTACTGCGACCTATCACAATAAACACTTAGTTAGGAATCCTTTATGTCTATAGACTGTAGACGCATGCCTCGAAGTTTACTGACCCTGGTTGATAATAAATCTAGTCTAATCTAGCACCCTAGATTGGCCACTACATTTTGGCGTCGTTGCCGGGGAGGCGTCGTTAGAGGGTTTCGAAAAATATTAAAACATAAAAAAAAAAATTTAAATAAACAAAAACAAGCCAAAGACATAGATTTAGAAGTCATGGTTACTTATGCCTAGATCTAGAGATAATCAAGGTAGATTCATAAAAACCCCCCATCCAAAAACCAACCTACCATCAGGAGCAGACCCTTTAGGAAACGTTGAACACACAACATCAGCTAAGGAAGTCACCATACAAAAGGTAGAGGATAAACAAAAATCAGGGCAAAGACTCACACTAATCGAGAGGCAAATTCTAGTAGCACACAAATCACAGAAGAAGCATTCCCCTGAATCCTCTATAAAAGGAGAAATTAGCACAGTAACTCAACAATCTTTCCTTGAACTTCTCTTTGAAACAAGTGACACTGAACAAGAAATTAAATCAACAGAGGAACCTATCAAAATGGCTGAAGAAGGACATGGATCAGAAAGAGGACCACCAAATCAAGGTCAAGAGGAAGAGTCAACTTTTAAATTTCCTATCCAAGAACCAGAGGAGGATGATGAAATAAAAATGAAAAACATACCCCCATCCGTGCTACCAAACTTTTATGGCATGGCTTCAGAAGACCCAGATTCATTCTTGTTCGAGTTTGACATTGTATGTCGAACATATGGTTACACGGATGATGCCCATAGGCTTAGACTCTTCCCAACAACATTAAAAGCATCAACATTAAGATGGTTCATGGGGCTTGGTGAACATGTGATAACTGATTGGGATGGCATGAGAAGAATATTCCTAAAGAAATACCAACCTTATTGTAGATCGAAAGACTCCAAAGATGATATCTTTAGGATGAACCAACAAGAGGATGAAAATTTAGAGGAGTACTTAGAGCGATTTGTTTACAATTTACAAAAATCAAAACACCGAACCATGCCTCTTGATCTGATTCGAACAATATTTTTGAAAGGCATTCGAGAGGAATACTTAGATGATCTTAATTTGATGGGCAAAGGTGATATTTCTACTTTACCTTTTGAAGAAATTGCTGAGTTATGTGAAAATTATTCTAGGAGCAAAGCCAAAATTGGAAAAAGAACCATATCATCCAAAGCCACAAAATCTGCTTCAGCAAGTGTCACAAGGGCTGAAATAGGGAACATGTTAGAGGAATTCAAAACAGATCTATTAAGCACCTTAGGAACTCAAATCGACACTTTAAAAGCTAAGAAGAGACAAGAAGAGGAAGATCAAATGATGGCTATATTTTGCCCAAAATGCTAGAAGAAACATGCCTTAAAACACTGCCCATTAGAAAACATTCAAGTTTGTGCCTTTTGTACTGAAAATCATGATATATTTCATTGCTCTAAAGTCAAGGTTTTGCAGAATTGTAATGTGGCAGCTAACGCAGATATGGAAAATGTGTATTACATGGGCGCAAAGAGACCATGGCAGCCAAAACCAACACCTCAAGGTGTGTTGAACCATAATTTACAATTTCTTGTACATGATCAGATGTATGCTCAGAATTTGTGGAATGTACCCATGCCATGGCAACACCAAAATTACCCACAACAACAATGGATACCATCTCAGCAATACTCTCAACAATATCATTCATATCCTCAACCATACCAACCATATTCGCAACCATATCAACAATATCATCATCCATACTCGCCATATCCTCAACCATATCAGCAATATCCTCAGCAGCAAGTTGTTTACCCACATCAACCTCAACCCACTCAACAAGCATTTCCTGCTCCTCCACCAATAAATCCACCACAATTACAACTTCCATCTAACTCACAACCTCCCAGACCTACTCAAATCCCTGCTCACCCTGTACCAAATCCCAATAACAGGGCAGAGAGACCAGCCTACAATGTAGATGAGGGAACCTCATATCCGACATTACCCTTGCAAAATATCAATTTGAGCTCTGGTAAGGTACTTCACAAAGAATCTCCAACAGCTGATAAACAAGAAGAAAACGAAGAAAATGAAAATGAAACTTCAATTCAAATAAAACAAAACGATGACACCAAAAATAAACAAATGCAACCGTTGCATCCACCACCTTTTCCAGACCGATTGGTCCAAACAAAACTTCCAATGTCTATACCACAGTTTGATGTTTTAGATGAGCTAAAGAATGTCTATATAAAAATTCCACTACTACAAGCCATAAAAGACATTCCCATATATACTAAAGCAATCAAAGAACTGTGCCTTAAGAAGCCCACTAGGAAAAGAGTTGATCCACAAACCATTCATGTTATTGGACATTTAGCTGGCCTTATGACAAACACCATCTCAATGGAAAAGTATGTTGATCCTGGTATTCCCAGAGTCACTACAATCATTAACAACATACATATTCCAAACACCTTAATTGATCTTGGGGCCGCAATAAATGTCATGACTCTTGAAACCATGAAAACACTCCAGCTCACAAATTTGCAACACACAACAATTGTTCTAGAACTCGCTGATAGGTCTAAAGTGATTCCTGAAGGGATTTTGGAGGACATAATTGTTTCACTGGACTCTTGGGAGTATCCAGTGGAATTTTTAGTTCTTCAACCAAAATCCAATTTAGGAGGACACCCTATCATTCTTGGTAGACCATGGTTAGCAACTGCTGATGCATTCATAGGATGTCGATCGGGTAATATGATTATTTCACGAGGAACTGAAAGAAAACAACTCACTCTTTACCCATCAGCACAATCACTAGCAGTAGCACACAATTTATGGCTTGACGATAAATACAATGACAAAGAAGAAGTTCAATATGTTTTTAGCATCAACCAAATCTATGATTTTCAAGAACATAATAATGATGATTTGGTAGAGTTGTTCCTTTCTCAGCCTGATGTTTCTGAAAATTTGAGAAATGACCAATACCATGCTGCAGATGAACTTTTGGCACAAAATTTTCAGGAAACATGCACCATTCAATCTTTGCAAACAACATTTCAAGACATTTTTCCCATTCAATCTATCACAAACACACAGAGCAAGACCATAGAGATTAGTCCAGGAAAAAATTTGAATATTGGCACTCACCTAGACTCATCTCAGGAAGAAAAATTGATTCAATTATTGAGAAAATACCAGAAAGCATTTTCTTGGGACTACACCGATATGCACGGGATTCACCCTGAAACATGCACTCACCATATTTATACCGATAGTAATATCAAACCAGTGAGGCAACCGCAGAGACGAATGAACCCCATGCTCCAGGATATTGTTAGAGAGGAATTACAAAAACTGATGAAAGTCAATTTTATCTATCCTATCTTTGACAGTCAGTGGGTATCCCCATTAGTAGTAGTGCCCAAGAAAAATGGTAAGTGGCAGATTTGTGTTGATTACTGACAATTAAACAAAGCAATGCTCAAAGATTATTTCCCACTACCATTTATTGACCAAGTGCTAGACACATTAGCTGGGAAATCATCATTCTCTTTTCTTGATGGTTTTAGTGGCTACAACTAGATCAGGATAGCCTTAGAGGACCAGGACAAAACCACTTTTACTTGTCCCTGGGGCACTTATGCTTATAATGTTTTTCCATTTGGACTTTGCAATGCTCCAGCTACATTTCAGAGAGCTGTATTAGCTATTTTTGCTGATTTAGTTCATGATTGTGTTGAAGTTTACATGGATGATTTTTCAGTGTATGGTGATTCATTTGAGCATGCATTAGAGAATCTTGAAAAAGTTTTGAAGAGATGTATTGAAGCTAATCTATCCCTGAGCAATGAAAAGTGTTTTATGATGTTAAATGAGGGGATAGTATTAGGCCACTATATTTCTTTTCAAGGCATTAAAGTTGATCCATCAAAAATCCAGATCATTGTCAATTTGCCAATTCCGAAGACTCAAAAAGAGGTAAGAAGTTTCCTTGGGTATGCAAGCTATTACAGAAGGTTTATTGAACATTTTAGTAAAATAGATTCACCTCTGTTTAAACTTCTAGCAAAAGATACACCTTTCAACTGGAATGAGCATTGTCAGCAAGCATTTGAAACACTCAAAGAGAAGTTATCAACCACACCAGTCTTAAAAGGACCTAACTGGAACCTACCGTTTCAAATCTTTACAGATGCATCTGATACTGCAGTAGGTGCCTCATTAGGCAAAAAAGAGGAGTCTTGTCATTATGCCATCTATTTCATTAGCAAAAATCTAACACCTGCAAAATTAAACTACACAGTCACAGAAAAAGAAATGCTTGCCATCATACATGCTGTGAATAAATTCCGACATTATATAACTGGTTATGAGGTTTTTGTACATACTGACCATTCTGCCATTAAGCATTTAATGAATAAACCAGTAACTAGTGGCAGAGTTACCAGATGGTTATTATTGTTACAGGAATTTAACATCACAGTGTTAGATAGACCAAGTAAGGAGAACCAGGTGGCAGATTTTCTTTCTAGACTGCAAAATCAAGGTGAGGTTGTTCCGGTTGAAGATTCTTTTCCAGATGAAAATCTATTTGCAATTTCAATAGTGAATCCTTGGTATGCTGACTTGGCCAATTATTTGTCCACAGGAAGAACACCTCCATACTTTACTCCAAAGGAAAAGAAGAGGCTAGTCAAACAAAGTGCTCGATACTCATGGATTAATGGAGATTTATTTTACACTGGTTATGATATGATTATTAGACAATGTGTAAGAAATGATGAGATAATTGATATTTTAAAATCTTGCCATGATGAACCGTGTGGTGGGCATTTTGCAGCTAAACGAACAACATTCAAGATTCTTAGTCTTGGATACTACTGGCCATCTATTTTTAAGGATTCCAAAAAGTACGTGAAGAGTTGTGATAGCTGTCAAAGAATGGGTAGGCCAACAGCTACAGATGAGATGCCACTTCAGCCTCAAGTACACCTAGAGCCATTTGAAAAATGGGCTCTAGATTTCATAGGACCCATTAATCCAACTTCCAATGGTAAGAAGTACATCTTAGTATGTACTGATTACGTAACAAAATGGGCTGAAGCTAAAGCACTAGTTCGAGCAACTGAACAAACAGTGGTAAACTTCCTTTTTGAAGAGATTTTTGTAAGGTATGGAGTACCAAGAGAGATAGTGACTGATCAAGGTACTCAGTTTACTTCAAAGTTAGTTAAGGACATCACAGAAAATATCAAATCAAGCACAGAAGAAGTACACCTTACCATCCACAGGCCAATGGCTAAGTGGAATCCACAAATAAAACTTTGGAAGGAATTATCACTAAGACTGTGGCAATGAATAGAAAGAATTGGGAAGAGAAGCTCAAAGATGCACTCTGGGCTTATAGAATCACATGGACGAATACTACATGATTTACACCATATCAATTGGTGTATCGCAAAGAGGTAATGCTTCCTATTGAGTTTCAAATACATACTTTTAAGATGGCTGCAGATTTGGGAATTGATCTTAATGAAGCACAATAAGAAAGAATTCAGCAGTTGAACCAGCTAGATGAAATGAGGCAGCAAGCAGAGGAGACAACACTCCTCATGCAAAAACAAAGGAAGCAATGGCATGATGCACATATCAAGAAGAAGCAGTTCAAAGAAGGAGACTGGGCTTTACTCTTTGATTCTAAATTCAGAGATCATAAAGCCAAATTTACCACACATTGGATGGGCCCATACGAAATCATTCAAGTTTATGACAATGGATCAGTCAAGCTCATTACCATTGATGGAGAAGGCCACCCCTTTACTGTCAATGGCCATCGCTTGAAACTTTACAATAGGCCCATCAGCAAGCAAAATTTTCTTCAAACTGTATCTCAACAAAGAGAGGTTGAGATATTGCAGCCTTCAGCTGTAGTATCTCTGCCTTAGTTTAATTCATTTCAATTTAGAAATTCAAAAGAAATTAATATATATATATATATATATATATATATATAAATTAAAAAAAATGATAATAATGGGCTAGATGTGAAAACCAGACTCTGGCACACTCTAACCCAGAATTCTTACTTGAAAACCAATTCTTTGGCTAGTAAGAATTCCTTTTCTTTTTGTTTCCTGTTTGATTCATCGATTGAATAATGACTTGAGGACAAGTCAAAGCTTTAGTGGGGGAGAAGTATCAACATTTTGTTCCTATCTCATCTCCTCTCATCTCTTCATTGTAAATTCTTAAAGAGTTTGTTTCAATACTTCAGATTTCAATAAAGAAGTTATTTTTGTCTTTGTTCTAATCAGAGGGACCTATTTAAAAGGACTATGCAGTGGGACCTGTTCTGTTCGGAAAGTTATTTTTGTCTTTGTTCTAATCAGAGGGACCTATTTAAAAGGACTATGCAGTGGGACCTGTTCTATTCGGAAGACCATGTTAGCAACATCAACATTAGAGGGACCTGTTCAGAAAACATAAAAGGGACCTGTTAGAGACTGATATCTCAAGCTACTTCAACAAAGCTTCAACAAAGTTTCAACAGAGATTCAAAGGTTTCTTGTCACCGAAGCTCCATCAAACACCAAAGATCAAGGAACCTGCACATATATAGTTCTTTTCCAGATTTCAAAGAAGCTGCACACATATTCTCCAGATCTCAGAGGGACCTGTTATGGACAGCAAAGATTAGTCATATCTGAACAAGAAAGACTAGTCCTATCTATGCATGCCAACTCAATTCTTGATCAACCAATAAAAGTGTAATGTATTATTGTAATTTTTATTTTTAACATTTAAATTCTTAGATTACTTTAGTGTTAAATGTGATGACTATGACTGCTTATGATCAATTTCAAAACCACCCACATATCCATTACCCTCGTCATATTCCTAATTCTTATCATTTCCCAACACTCTAGCCTATCCCCATACTCCTCCTCCTATGATTTTTAAATCCTCTATTATACCACCCTCCCAGCCTTGTTATTAACTCCTTATCGGCCATCAAACTTTACTATCGGTCCAACATCTCCTTATTCGGCCAAATACCAATGAGCAAGGGACAGGTGGTGAACTATTACAAAGCCAAATGTTACACGGTTTCATTCATTGTGTTTTGAATTGGCTGAGTTATAACATGATTGTTCGACCAAGTCGACTCATGCAAACAACTATCCGTTGTTATACTCCAGTACTCCATACATGCTCGCGGCATTCTCATGATAATATTCATACAACCCAGTACAGTCACTCCTCTGCCATAGAAATACGAGTACACTCTGTTATCATTATAATGAAATGGGTCAAGTCGGTTGTTAAAATTCTATTTCATTTTCAGTTGTAAAAAGGGCGTTCCACACTAAGCAATTCAAGTGCTGTGATTTAAAAAACAAAGGCCGAGAACAGCAAGTGCTACGAAAGGAAAGCACAGTAACCAGGCTCACAAGTTTCCACCTCCGCCATAATTCAAGGACAGTCACCCGGTCACTGCTTAAGCCATTGAAGGAGCTGATCTCGAAGAACAGAGGGTGCCACCAGGTCAATTGTGTAGGGCGAAAAGCAGAGGTAACACACCAAAATACCCTTGTTAAATTAGTAAGCATAAACGAAGAGGGTTAGAGCAGGGGTTTCTTTGTCAAAATGACTAATAGGGTAGAGCCAAGCACATTTGACAGTTCTCAGTACCACGATGATTGCATTGCAATTTTAAAAGAAAAACAATGGCTACCCTTCTTGGAGAAGTTTAATGGGAGCAATGAGGAAGTAACCAAACAGTTTGCCTTTACATTTAATGGGGAGAAAGCATTGATAGGCAATTTTTCATTCAGGATCTCAGAAGACACCATAGCACAATCCTTGGGGATTAGCCCGGAAGGAGAAAAATACTCCAAAACAAAACAATTCAAAGAGAAATCATGGACCCAATTCATGTCCAGGTCGAGGGTTTCATCTGTTAATTGGAAGAAGGGTGTCCCTAAGAGCTGGCTGATGCATCCATGGGACGAAATGGTGTATATCATCCAAAAAATTTTCACGTGTGAGGGTCGCTACAGCATAGTCTTTTTATACCACATCAAACTCCTGTTACATCTAAAAGGGCAGTGCACCATTAGTTTACCATATTTCCTCTTGCAGAGCTTGACCAAGATGTCAAAAACTATCCAAAAGAGAAAGGGTAATGAAGACAAAAGCTTATGTCATTTTGGGTTAATTAAAATCCTCATTGAATTTGAATTACAGAGAAGGGGAAAAACGTGGAAGGAATTCTTGGCTGCCAACCAAATCAAAGATGAAGAGGATGAGCAAGAACAACAAGAGCACTTAGGATTTATGCATGACATTGATGAAGAGATTCCTGTGCACAAATCAAGTAATATCCCTCCACCCATTAGTAGTTTGAGGACGAGAAAAATGAGACAAGAGGATGCCCAGAAAACGGAGCAAGATAATTTTTTTACTACATATACAAGAAGATCCAGGAGGGCACAAAAGACCCAGCCAAAAGAAGACCAACCAGAATCAAATGCACATGTATCAATGGACATCGAGAGCAGCGCTCACTCACAACCTGCGCCAGAAGTTGAAATGGAGGTTGAAAGCAACAATAGGCAAAGAAAAGAGTCACCACCTGCAATTAAGAAACAAAGGAGGCTGGAAAAGCAAATTGAAAAGTTAAAAGAAGAACTGATGGAGGCCAACATGCTGGAGAAAGTCATCAAGAAAGAGAATGAAATGCTAAGAGCACAGAGTAAAGAGACTCAACAAAAAAATGAGAAGTTGAGGGAGCAAATCAAGGAACTCGAGGCTGAACAAACTGACATTTGCAAGTGGGCAACCAAATGGTATACCCAAAAGAAAGCCCTCAAGGAGAAATACAAAATTTTGAAACATGAGCTCCATATTCAGAAAGATGCCCAAGCTAAGAAGAACATAGATGCATTGTTGAAAGCAGCAGAGGTACAGGCAAGGACAGAGTTTAGAGGCGGCACATCAGGATTAGCATGAGGACATGCTAATTCATTAAGCTTGGGGGGGATGTTGGTACCATTCCATTACCATCTTTTTCTTCTAAAAACACCATCATTGTCTACCTTTTCCTCCATAGATCCTTTATATTCCTTGAAATTGATTAATTAATAGCATTATAGTTGTTAGTTTGCATTAAAAGTTAATTTATGAGTTTTTATGTTAGAAATTAGGAATTTTCAATAAAAAGGTTTCAGGAAGTCACAACATCCTGTAAATGGTTTATTATCTGACACGTGGCATGACAGGCAAGCCAAATCAATGGATAAGGACGAAAACTGGAATGTACAAGCATGGTGAAAAATCGATTCTACAGCAAATCAAAAGCTCCTAGTTACGCGGTCCACGCTGGTCAAACCTCAGCGTTTTGGTTACAAAGGCAGTAAAAGCCATAGTTTCCCAAACCGGTTTCGTTTTTTTTTCTTTTTGGAAATCGGTTTAGATTAGAAATGACCAAAAATCATTCCTTTGTAAAAGCGGAAACAACTGCTCAATGAATGTACATTCGATCCCGATAGGGACAGGCATATAAGACTGTGTATTATTTTTTTAACGAAATAGTTACGATTATTATCTCTGTACATCGTTTGAGAACAGAACTTTTGTATGTAATTGCAATCTACAGTACTTGAATACAGTCATGGTTTTACTCCAGAATTGTTTATGCGTTAGATCTCTCGTTGCTTGAGTTTACTTCAGTGTACCATTGAAACGTGGACGGGCCCTGCGTGGATTGGTATACTGTCATTTTCATTTCCTTAGTAGTTTTTGAATTTGAATAGAACACATAGTGTTTAATGTTATTTTCATGCTTATGATTTTGTCGATTTGATTTGAAATTCTCACAAATGGTATTTATGGTGATAGCTTGAAGATTTCATCATTAAGATCATTGAACCATATCTTGTAAGAGATTTGATCTGTCGTTATATTTTGAAGCATCTCCATAAACTCTGTTTTTCATGCATTTAAATTTTAATGTGCTTTTGATTGCTTTTGATTTTCCATGAATGCTCAAGTGTTAACTAGACAAAGCTTTTGTGCATAGCATCCTTGTAAGGGGATCAAAATCTGTATCCTTAGGACAGTTAGATAAGTTAGGTGATCTGAGTGTTAAGGTGAGAGGAAACATATCTTAACCTTCTGTAAAGAAGTACTGCGACCTATCACAGTAAACACTTAGTTAGGAATCCTTTATGTCTATAGACTGTAGACGCATGCCTCGAAGTTTATTGACCCTGGTTGATAACAAATCTAGTTTAATCTAGCACCCTAGATTGGCCACTACAGCAATTCAAAGGATGTGCTTTTGCATTGCAAGATGAGCCTACTGTGGCATGGGTGTGGTTATTCCATGATGACTCTCTTGGTCCAACAATGTCAAGATCGTTTCAATATTTTTGTCTCAAGGATTTTGATCTCCTTGTCGTGCTTGATATCTCGTATCATCATCTCACATAAACAAACAAGTTCATTCCTAGCCATTAATGGGGTGGGCATATAATATTGGCTCCTTACTTTTTGGATTTTTTTCTTCTATTCATTTTATTGAACGATATGACAATTAAACAAAATTCTCAACAAATTATCACTCCATTGACCAAACATTGTCCTTGAAAGCCTGTTAAACCGAACCGACCTAATTAGAAAATAATAGAATAAAATATCTTTAACTTAGTATCTAGGGAGACCCTCTCGGTCTATGGGGTGGAGTAAATTGTCGCAATATAATTCGTACAAATTTTTTTTTCAAGTTAGGTGGATATTTAGCTCAAGTTTCATGTATATGGCGCTAAGTAAAATGCTCAAATAATTTTGGTAAAAAATTAATTTAAATATTTTATTTTTATTTGTTATTTGTGTTGTTTTTCCCGAGGAAGCTGTTACAGATCCATTTGGGCACATCAACCCCAACTTACAGATCAATATTGTTAGGGCCCATCAAACCCTAATTCAGTTTTTATATGCCCTAAATGAAGTCAACCATCAGAATGCCTCCTTCCCAAGAGATTCCATGACTAAAATCATCCAAAAATTGCTTCTAAGAAGATCAGCGCAGGCAGGCCATCATCAGGGTGCATTGCAGTGCAGTCCAGTACACTATCTGGGTGCTATGCAGCACACTTGAGTCCTCTTTGGCCTGCACTGGGCGAATTTGAGCGAAATTTCATTGGGGTTTGGGAATATTCTTATCCATTGGGTGCATCTAGAATCTTCCCAAGTTTATCTACTCCTTTGAGCTCGAATTTGGACGAGGTAGGGAGTTAAGGAACATCAATCCCTTTATCCCTTCCTCCATTTAACTAAATCCTAAGTTTGGAAGGGAATTCATTATCACCATTTATGGCATAACTTCCTTCATTCACCTATAAAAAGACCACTCATCTAAGTGATCAGGGCTGGAAATCATTGAATTATAGGGAGACACTATTAGTATGAGACTTGAGTTGGTGTCAAGTATTGTGATGATGTCAAAATGTTTTGCTTGTTATGAGGAGAGGATGGGATTGAACTGGAGGAGTGATACTGAATCAAGCAAATTGGGTTGTAACTCTTCCTTTTGCTAATAAAGTGTTCAAAGCTTTTTCCATATGCTTGTATTGTTCATTGATGCTTTCATATGTGTATTATGAACTTGATTCCATTATATGTTTAATCAATAGATCATTATCATATGCTTTGATCGGTTTTGTCTTTTGCCTGTGTGCAGGTACTTTTCAAGTGGATTAAGTACAGAAATGAGCGACATAATTGGTCAAGGGAGATAAGGAGTAAGAGAAAGCTACAGATAAGCTTTGTTACTGTCTTATTTAATCTATTAGTTATAGAAAAAGTAGAGAATGCTTTGCACTGTTGTTCTAGACTTAGCTACTAGTCTATGGGATTAGGCGTTTATCCAAAGACACTAAAACTTCCCAAAACAAATTGGCAACTCCACTGGGGAGTGAATCATCTTTCCTAGTAGCTAATCCACCTCCTTAGACACCTTGACATACTTTACTTGTTGTAATTTAGCCTTTTGCATCGAATTTTGGTCAAAATTTGAGATTAGATGACTCTTGAGTGGCCTCACAGGAATCAACGTAGGCTAGCCTTAGAGACAGTGCGTTGCAATGCACCATCCAGTTAGAGACAGTGCATTGCAGCGCAGTTACTCCCTCTTTGGCCTGCGCTGATCTTCCTAGGGTCAAATTCCCACCCTTGGAATTAAATTTTTTGCCAAAATTCTTCTGATTGCTTGTTTTTTAATTGTAAATAGATGTCATGTCTCAAAAAATAGGTTTTCATCTCCTTAGCTAGCGCTACTTAGACTAGGATTGATAAATGTTTCTTATGTATTTACTTTGTCATTTTCAATCTATAGTCGAAAGTTAGTGTTTTGGTTGATTGATCTTTGTCGAAATAAAGTGTCGTAAAATCGTCTTTTCCTTCGAAAATTGAATTGTCATAAAGTCTTCATTCATGAAAGATCAATTGATTGATGTGTGCATATGATTAGTCTTTTTGTTGTAATTCCTCATTTCTTTGAAAACGAAAGTGTCGTAAATTCTACCTTTCCTTGAAAAGAAATTGTCTCAAAATCGTTATTTTTATGAAAATATTTTATTGATCGATTGTTCATTAGTTTTCCTTTTGGTTCATTCACATTAAGGGAAATCGAAAAGAAATACATGCATTGTGCATATTAAAGTTTGTGAATGCTTGATAGGAATAGCTAGGGAAATTGCATTAGATGTGCTCTTTTCTCTTTGTCAAAGATCTGATTGCTCTATCCCTACTAGCTAAGGATTTTCATTGTTAAATTGAATGGAAAGAATGCTTATCATATTAGTTGCATTTTAGGAATTGCAAACATACATCACATGGTGAACCTTGAAAGGCAAATTCTAAAGAAGATCAACTTAAAATTTATCTGAATTTACCTAATGGAGCATTGCCACCTAATGAAAAACATTTAGAGGTTTAGGCTAGAGACGTGCCGACGTTGTAAAACAAAGCAGCTGTCGCTAACTTGTCTGCAATACATCCCGAGTGTGATACCTCATTCCACGTACGTGAGTATATCGTAGCTCATCCACATACCTTCGGGTATATACGGCGGTGTTACAATACGTAAAGTATATGGGAATGCTCTCACTGTGCGGTTTTGCATTAGACAACGCTTATACGGATTGAGCCTCCACGTACTTTCGGGTATATAAGGGAGGACAACTCTAGGTTGCTATCCATCCTTAGGTAACCGAGTCAGCCGCCTTGTACACTGGGATACACCAAACGCAACATTCATGGAGATTGCTTGCTCGTACTTCTTGGTTCGCCAAGAGGTATTCTGCAGTTCATAGTTGCTTGGTAAACCTTTTGCCTAGATTATCCCTCTTTTGTTTGGTTATGTTACTTTGATTAAAATAAATATAATTGACCGCAGATAACATCCTCCATGCTCGCTCCTTAGTTGATCTTAGGTTGAGACATATGGCAACAAATCTGGAGTCCATCGATCAAGGAATTCCTTTTGATGGGAATCCTAGTCCTTTTCATTCTTTCGGAAATATTGGTGCTCCTTATATGGCTACATTGTCCCTTCCGGGACTTACCATTGGCTTGCCAGTATGGTTGTTTTCAACCTCCTTGGTTCAAAATGTCGTGATTTCGCCGCAATCGAGTACACCTCCAATTGGACAAAATCAACCTCTAGTTGATCCTAAAGTTGACCCTTGCCTTCTTCCTCGATTGTTTCTTCCTCCCCTTCTTCCTCTTCCCCTGGTGAAAGTATTGGTACTAGCAACCAGGTGGCTAAGAAGAAGAAGAAAGGGAAGAAGAAGAAGAAGAAGAATCAAATTCAGTAGAGGGGCAACCAAGAAACCATTACTTTGAATGCAACATCTGATGAGAAACCATCCATCAAGCCTCACAAAGTTCGATATCCATGCAAACTTTGTGTGGGAGACCATATTCTTCGAAATTGTCCTAATATTTCTCGAATCTTAGAAGAATGGTCTTCCCGTTCACATTATCCTGTGTCATCAACTTCTGGAGATCATGTTGGTGACACACCATCAACTAGCGGTAGTAAAGTTCATGAAAAGAAGAGAAAAGTCAAGTTTCCCTGTAGGTTATGTGAAGGGAATCACCCCATTCACCTTTTTCCCTATCTGGATGAAGCCAAAAAAGTGTTGGATAACCGTCTTGCTTCACCGCAGCGACTTCCATCTGGTTACAGGAAACTCTCCCTAAATCCTTCACTAGTTGATGAATTGACTGACCAAAATCAACTATCGGTCAAACCCACTCTCTCTGAAAGTGAATCCTATGAGTCTATACCCGACCCAAATCAACAAGTCGAGATAACAGTTGACCTGATTTCACCTTCAGCTAATCGTACCTTTCCCGAAGAGAGTGAATATGATACCACTCAAGTTCTTTTTGTTTCTTCAAATTCCAATGAGCTTGGGGGCAGTCCTCCTGTTCCATCAAGACAGGAGGAAAATCCTCCAGTTCTCGTAACTCAAGGGGTTAATTCTCCCATTCTTACGGTACCCCCTCCAAGTAGTCTAGTCACTTCCTTTGATTGGAATCGACTGGCAGGATTCCGTCTTCCTTCTTATGTGCATTTCCATATCATAGTCCAGGTTTGTAATATGATTGTATCTGGCACTATTATAGATGAAGGTGCATCTGTGAGCATTTCTAGATCATAGTACAGGTTTGTAATATGATTGTATCTGGCACTATTATAGATGAAGGTGCATCTGTGAGTATCCTTTCCTCAACTGCTTGGCAAGTGCTCGGTTCGCCGCCGCTTGTGCCTGTTACCCAGAATCTGTTGGCTTTTAACAGAGGAACCAGTCAACCATTAGGGATCCTCCCTCAGTTACCTATTACTTTGGGAGGAAAAATCGTTTATCTAAACGTGATGGTAGTCCCAGGCCCTTTATATTACAACTTACTTCTAGGGCACGACTATGTTTATGACATGGGAGCTATTGTTTCAACACTCTTTCGAGTGATTTGTTTCTCGAATGAAGGCAGAATTGTCACCGTTGACCAACTTTCATTTCCCAGTCCAAATATGGATTCCAATCAACCATCTTTCCTAAACGGTCCTTTTCTACCAATGGTATCATCCCTGCCACGGGTTAATTATGTGGCAACCCGTTCCATGCCTACATCAACTGAAGATCAATTTAGTGATGTTGTACATCATGTACTGGGGGCACTGGAACCTGATCTCTCCTTCATGACCACTTATGAGTTGTGATCGAAGGGTACAAGGATAGTTTTTTTTACTGTGTCAACCTCGTTAAAAAATGAAACAGGTCAACGAGGATAGTTCTTTGTCATGTTTCAACCTCATTAAAAAATGAAACAAAGGGAATGAGGATAGTTCCTGGTCTTGTGTCGACCTCGTTAAAAAATGAAACAAGGAATATGAGGATAGTTCCTTGTCTTGTGTCAACCTTGTTAAAAAATGAAACCAAGGGTATGAGGATAGTTCTTTTACTGTGTCAACCTCGTTAATAAATGAAATAGGTCCACGAGCAGAGTTCCTTGTCCT
The DNA here is from genome assembly GCA_031772625.1 of Pinus tabuliformis. Taxonomy (NCBI): domain Eukaryota; kingdom Viridiplantae; phylum Streptophyta; class Pinopsida; order Pinales; family Pinaceae; genus Pinus; species Pinus tabuliformis. The sequence goes on from CM062810.1 coordinate 144,041,471, forward strand.
CTGTTAAGCTCATTTAAAAAATGAAACAAGGAGTACGAGCATAGTTCCTTGTCTTGTGTTAAGCTCATTTAAAAAATGAAACAAGGTCCCAAGTTCCAAGTCGAGTCTTTGATTAGATCTCGTCAAATCCCAGTCGAGTCTTTCACTTGATCTTGTAAAAGAACCTTCATTCCATCCACTTGATAGCCATGAGTAGTCTACTTAGGTGAATGTAATGAAGCTTGGGGGGCATGCACCTAATGGTAAAGTTAAGTTTCCTTGTAGGTTATGTGAAGGGAATCACCCCATTCACCTTTGTCCCTATTTGGATGAAGCCAAAAAGGTGTTGGATAACCATCCTGCTTCACTGCAGCAACTTCCATCAGGTTACAAGAGACTCCTTTTTATCATACTGGGGGCATGTAAACCAATTCCAAGCATAGTTTTTCGTTTCAAGCTTGTGTAAACATGAAACTGAACCCAAGCATAGTTTCAAATGGTTCAAGCTTGTCTAAAAATGAACCCATTTCCAGTTTAACCCTCGTGATTGCCATTCTATCAGCCTCTTTCGTCAGATGAGCCTTGGTTGTTTTCATCCCATCGCCACCATCCCTTTGGTTGATCATATGCTTTCATTTGGTTGTTTTACCATTTTTGAGGAACAGTTGCAATGAGTGGTCTTGTTAGCCAGCCTTTTCACATAAATCAACATGTTTTGAGAAGTTCCAACATCACTGGAACCAGTTGCTACCCTAGACACCACTCGTTCCTCAAGATGGAGTCCTCTTTAAGCTCTTTTCAGACTATGTAAATATGAAAAGATAGCCGAGCGCTTGTCCTTTCCAGCTCATTAACGGATTGGAAACAATATCTCTCTTGTATTATTTTACGTTTTTTCGGACTTGAGAGATTAACTTATGAAAAAGAACTTGTGGAATTTCCTTTTCGTCCCTTTTCAAACTCTCTAAACATGAAAAGGACCGAGTTATCTTTGTCGTTAAACTCGTTAAAAACATCAAATAGCGACAAACTTGTCCATCTAGACAAGACCGAGTTTCACCTTTGCTAGACTTGTTAAAGCATCAAATAGCGATGGATTCACCCGAAGGGTGGAATTATACAACAAGCATATGTTATCCTCCTCAAGCTTGATAAAAAATAAAGAGGTACTGGTCAGCAATCACTGGGGAAAATTGGAAAAAAGGGGAAAACCCTTTATGGTAGCAAGTTTCTCTTGAACATGACACTTTCACCTCATCACTGTGACTATGTGGGTTGGGTCATTCAGCTTGATGGTTATCACACCGTTGGTCTATCATACCATCCATTTCTTTGTTTTGGGTCAATGTTACCAATTCATCTTAGTGTCGCCGATATGTTCAAGAGAAGTCATTCAGTTCAAACTTCATCCTTTGCAATACCGTAAACTTTCATTTTCATGACCGCCATTCCTGAACCTTCTGTTGTCAGTCGATTTTCATCTCCAAAATCATTTACCTCGTTTCGTGTCGTTGATGTGGGATACATCAAGGCCCTCCTGCGACGAGTCACTTCTTGTCGACATCAGCACATTATCCAAGAAGTTGACTTAGAAACACCCCTTCAGTACCTTGAGGCTTGCATACATCAATGGCAAGTTTCTCGCCTTCGACGATAGGTTGATATCACTGGCCTTCGACCGAAAGAATTTGTATGGTGTTCGACATCAAATCATTTATTCACACCATGTGAAATGTACTGTAGTACCTTGAGGGTCATCATCATTATCGGTGATTCCTCTCATGTCTGTTAACGGCTTACATCATTGGCTGGTAATCAGACGATGTCTTCCCATGTTCGACTTTAGATCATCTATTCACATGGTTAGACTTGTACTTGAGCAAAAGATTGAATGAGATTGAAGACCCTGGATCTAGTTTCATCCATCCGGGCTGCGATATTTTCAGGAGTACTAAATCAAATGTACAATGGCCTTACATTCATGGTCATCCATTCATGGGTCTATATCTGTAGACGACTATATTTGTACATGTAATGAAAGTTTATAAACTGAACATGGGTATGTCTTCCCTCAGCGAGTTCATGAGAAAAAATCAAATTATCATGATATATGTATTGTAATTGATGCAGGTCACCTTCCGTTTCGAAACCTCCTCTCCACATGATAAAGAATTTCACTTGACATACATATTTATGACTTCATACTTTAGGGGGAAACTATTACAGATCCATTTGGGCAAATCAACCCCAACTTATAGATCAGTACTATTAGGGCCCATCAAACCCTAATTCAGTTGTTACATGCCCCAAATGAAGTCAACTATCAAAATTCCTCCTTCCCAAGAGATTTTATCACTGAAATCATCCAAAAAATGCCTCTAAGAAGATCAGTGCAGGCAGGCCTTCATCAGGGTGCACTGCATTGTAGTCCAGTACATTGTCTGGGTGCTATGCAGTGCACTTGAGCCCTCTTTGGCCTGCGTTGGGCGAATTTGAGCGAAATTTCATTGGGGTTTGGGAATATTCTTATCCATTGGGTGCATCTAGAAGCTTCCCAAGTTTATCTACTCCTTTGAGCTCGAATTTGGATGAGGTAGGGAGTTAAGGAACATCAATCCCTTTATCCCTTCCTCCATGGAACTAAATTCTAAGTTTGGGAGGGCATTCATTATCACCATTTATGGCATAACTTCCTTCATTCACCTATAAAAATACCACTCATCTAAGTGATCAGGGGCTGGAAATCATTGAATTATAGGGAGATGCTGTTAGTATGAGACTTGAGTTGGTTTCAAGTATTGTAATGATGTCAAAATGTCTTTCTTGTTATGAGGAGAGGATGGGATTGAACTGGAGGAGTGATACTGAATCAAGCAAATTGGGTTGTAACTCTTCCTTTTACTAATAAAGTGTTCAAAGCTTTTTCCATATGTTTGTATTGTTCATTGATGCTTTCATATGTGTATTATGAACTTGATTCCATTCTATGTTTAATCAATAGATCATTATCATATGCTTTGATCGGTTTTTGTCTTCTGTCCGTGTGCAGGTACTTTTCAAGTGGATTAAGTACGGAAAGGAGTGACATAATTGGTCAAGGGAGATAAGGAGTAAGCGAAAGCTACAGGTAGGCTTCGTTACTGTCTTATTTAATCTATTGGTTATAGAAAAAGTAGAGAATGCTTTGCACTGTTGTTCTAGACTTAGCTACTATTCTAGGGGATTAGGCATTTATCCAAAGACACTAAAACTTCCTAAAACAGAAGTTGGGAGGATTAAGTAATTCAAAAGAAGGGGTTTTGCACTGCAAGATGAGCTTGATGTGGCACATGTGTGTTTACCCCATGACCACTCTCTTGGTTTGATAATGGAAAGAACATTTGGAGACTTTTGTCTCAAGGATTTTAGTCTCATTGTTGTGCCTGCCATCTCATATCTTTTCATAGAAACAAACTAGTTCATTTCATTAGCTATTGATGGGGGGTGGGTATATTATATTCATTCCTTTCTCTCAAGGCATTTATATTCATTTTGTTGAATACTATGACTGTTATATGAGAATCTCAAATCTTAGGGATTGGCCATCACCTCAATCACCAAACATTTCCCTTTAACAACTTATTAAATTAAATTGACCTAATTATAATTCTTACCATTTTGGAAATGGAAGTCTTCTTGAACTTTATCTTGCTTCTCTTTATAATTGCATAAGCATGAGTGAACCCTATTTCCTTGTTTTGCAAGCACCCATGGAAAATTTATATAGAAAGATAGTATAATCTCAAGGGCATTTGGAAACAAGATGTCACATGATTCAACTTGGTAACTATGTTATGAAGGTTAACAATTAATCAACATTTATTTTCTTAGTTTTCAAAAGATGAAGTAACTTCAATTCCCAAGCCCCTTGCAAATATTTGATAGATTAAATTTGTATTGCAAATTCTCTAAAGTATAGAAAACAACATAAAAAATAGTTATTGGTTATAGTTGAGAGAAAGGGACATTGATTAAAGACCTGCCCTTGTATAAGACTAACAACACATGATGTTAGTTATAGTGCTAGATCATTTACTATTTGTTCCTCTTACAAATTATGTGAGCATCCTTACCACTTGTAGGCTATTAGCATACAACTATTTAAACATGAAAAAGTTCAAATGATAACATCGATGTTATATGATCTATTGTTGTAAAATCATTTCTATGAATGATTGCCAATGACTACATGCCACAAAACTTCCTCATCTAAATATTTGAAATATTCATTAAATTTGTGCAATTTTTGTAGATGTTGTGTTTTGTTGTTAATGGGGGGCTTGGTTGGTTGGTAAAGTGGGTGTGTTCTTATTATTTTCCCACCAATGTTCAGATCCCATCACAGACATGTTTTCCTCTGATGGAATTTATTGCTTGTGTAAGAGGATCATTCCATGTTGTTGGGATTATATATATATATATATATATATATATATATATATATATATATATATATATATATATATTAACATATCAAATCTACATATTGTTCAACTTTCCCTTCCCTTGCCTCAGGGGTATGCTAGTATATAAAGGTTGTATGCTAGTATATAAAGGATCATGTTATTGGTGGCCTAGAAGGTTTGCCACCATATTTTGATGAAAATATATTACATCTCATAGTATCCCTAATAAACAATCAACATAAAATAATACAAAGGCTTTTTAACTAAATAAATAAATAAGGATCAAATGCTATTTCGAAGACCATATTCTTATCTACCCTACTCTGTCCACAACCCTATACTATCGTTCCCTTTATATACCACGATTGAGCGATGGACCTTTGCGGTTTTCAATATTCCATTTTATACCTCCAGAGACAAGATTTGAACCCCATGACCTCAAGGTTATGAGTCTTGCAAGCCATACTTTCTGGACCAAAATACTTTGTGTGAGTTGGTTTGGCAAAGACATCTTAAACTCATTTCAACATAAAAACTAATCAAATACTAATTTAACTATCCTCTTATACTATAAACATTCATATATTTAACAATCCATAAATATTATCTCTCACATTCATAAATAGTATCCCTAATAAACCAATCAACATAAGGCTTTTTAACTAACTAAATAAATAATGATCAAATACTACTTCGAAGACCATATTCTTATCTACCCTACTCTGTCCACGACCTTATTATATCATTCCCTTTATATACCACAATTGATAGTTGGACTTTTGCGGTTTTCAATATTCCATTTTATACCTCCAGAGACAAGATTTGAACTCGTGACCTCATCTAGAGACAAGATTTGAACCCATGACCTCAAGGTTATGAGTCTTGCAAGCCATCCTTTCCAGACCAAAATACTTCATATGTTCTGGTCTGGTGGAGACATCTTAAACACATTTCAACACAAAACTAATCAAATACTAATTTAATTAACATTTTAGGCTATAAATATTCATGTATCCCTAATAAATCAATCAATATAAAATAATACAAAGAATTTTCAACTAAATAAATAAATAAGGATCAAATGCTACTTCGAAGATCATATTCTTATCTACCCTAATCTGTCCACTGCCCTATACTATCATTCCCATTATATACCACAATTGAGAGTTGGACCTTTGGGGTTTTCAATATTCCATTTTATACCTCCGGAGACAGGATTTGAACCCGTGACCTCATTTAGGGACGAGATTTGAACCCATGATATCAAAGTTTCACTGCTAGCCATCCTTTCCGGACCAAAATACTCCGTATGTTCTGGTTTAGCGAAGACACCTTAAACACATTTCAACACAAAAACTAATCAAATACTAATTTAACTAACCTTTTAGACTATAAACATTCATATATTTAACAATCCATAAATATTCTCTCATATTCATAAATAGTATCCCTAATAAATCAAGGTTTTTTTAACTAATTAAATAAATAAGGATCAAATGCTACTTTGAAGGCCATATTCTTATCTAACCTAAATAAATAAATAAGGATCAAATGCTACTTCAAAGACCATATTCTTATCTACCCAAATTTGTCCACGTCCTTATTCTATCACCCCCATCATATACCACAATTGAGAGTTGGACCTTTGTGGTTTTCAATATTCCATTCTATACCTCCGGAGACAGGGTTTGATCCATGACCTTATTCTATCATCCCCTTTATAGACCACAATTGAGAGTTGGACCTTTGTGGTTTTCAATATTCCATTTTATACCTCCGGAGACAAGATCTGAAACATGACCTTATCTGGAAACAAGATTTGAACCCGTGACCTCAAGATTATGAGTCTTGTGAGCCATCCTTTCCCGACCAAAATACTTCGTATGTTGTAGTCGCTATAGTCTAGTGAGGACATCTTAAACACATTTCAACACAAAAACTAATCAAATACTAATCTAATTAACCTAATTTAATTAACCCTTTAGACTATAAACATTCATCTCTTTACCAATCCATAAATATTATCTACCTTTACTTTGCCTTTGAAATAGACTAATCCTCCCTTTGTCACATTAAGTCACCCTCTTTATGTCAAAATAGACTAATCCTCCCTTTGTCACATTAAGTCACCCTCTTTATGTCATTTAGGAAAGTGAAGGTTGGAAATGCCCTTTGTCACATTAAGTCACCCTCTTTATGTCATTTAGGAAAGTGAAGGTTGGAAATATGACATTTTAGGAAAAACTAAATTATAGTTATTAATTAATAGGTTTACCAAATTTTAGTATGCCTAACAAAAATTGAATAACATTTTGCATAACTATAATTAGTTATTAGGTTTATCCAAATTTTAGTATGCCTAACAAAAGGTGAATAACATTTTGCACAAGGAACCTTTAGAAGCGAAATAAAGTTCCTTTGAACCATAATCATTTGACCTGCTTCCAAGTAATAAGGAAATGAAATAAAATCTCAAAATGCATTTCAGATATTTCATGCTCCACCAAAATGAGAGTAGACTGCCGTTTGTACAACATTAATGCTTGTTCCTTTGAACCTTCCAAGTAATAAGGAAATGAAATAAAATTTCAAAATGCATTTCAGATATTTCACCAAGTAATAAGAAAATGAGATAAAATTTCAAAATGCATTTCAGATATTTCATGCTCCACCGAAACGAGAGCAGACTGCGGTTTGTGCAACATTAGTACTTGCTTCCCCGAAATGTAGCTAAATTTAAAGTGAGCTGTACTTGCTTTAGCCATGGTCAATGCACCTAGGGGAGTTTCATTACCAAACATGCATTTTAACCAATCACAGGGAAGCCTAAAACCATTTACAATGAAGCTTTTCTCGAGTGAAAAGGCTCACAATGTTCATGTCACTGTCTCTAATTGTGTCATGGGATTTTCAATTTATCCATATTATTTACTCGCCCCTAGGGGCATACGTTTCCTAAGTAAAGCTTGGTATATAAAGGATTCAGAATGAAAATGAAGAAGAGTTGACTTGTAGAACACCTTGAACTCCATGCCTTTCTGATCAGAACAACTCCTAGCCTGCAGCAATTTATTTTGTAAAGCTCTTTTTCATTCAGCAACAACGATTTTTGGATTTTCACATTTTCAACCTGTTGCAGATCAAGTTCAAAATTGGAATTCGCAGTCATGAAAGCCAAAGCCATTGGGTAATGGCAATAACTGTTTCTCTAGTAGGTGTCTTCAACCCTTCCCTTCATGGAGTGTCCTATATTCCTGCTATGTAAAAAAGCAACCAATTGCAGTAGATTACCTTACTGCAGGGTCCAAATGTTTCTTGCATTCCTGCCATGGACCAAATGCCAATAAAGGTTCAATATAGTAAAACACCCACTTGATCCAGATTAGTGGCCTGGTGCAGAGCCCCCATGCGATAGTGAGAATGAGGGTGCCTAATAAGCCAACTCAAAATCAAAATTCCTGGCATGATAAGTAATGTACACCAGCATATCCATTGAACAAAAAGGAGTCATAAAGATATAGGGTAAAGTTCCCACTGAAAATGAAAGCTGTTGCTGTTGATGCACCTATTTCATTGTGACTTGAGCTACGATGTAGAACTCTTTTTACTAATTATCCTAATGGTGATATAACAGTTGCTACATTAAGAAGCAAACTTTTTTGTTCAACTAGAATATGCAAAGCTTCAACTGGGAGCAGCATGCAAGAATCTCGTCTCATAAAAGCCAGTGACCTGATCTGCCATTGCCCACATAATAGCCTGACCAGATGGTATCTTCATCAATCGAGGAAGCAATCCCTTCCACAAGGCCAAAACTCCCTCTTGGGCATAAATTGTTCTGAGAGCATGAAAGAGCCCATGATACATCACTTGTCCTGACCCAACAGATGCGCCCTGAGCCATTAATCTTGTTTTCACGACATCACAAGGGCCCGTACAAAGAGGACCTACTATTCCTGCAAAGAATCCTGATATCATGGACTGCCATGGTTGAAGAGCCCGTCCATCACCTTCATGCTTCTTCCATAAAATCCTGTCATAAGCACTCTTAGCGGTGAACATAGCTGCTTGATTGATTCCGTTGCGCATAACAGTTGGTGCCACACCAGCCCAAAGGCCTAGAATACCTGCATTTCGAACAATGGTGGTTGCACAATGAATGGGACCTTTGTACAGTTGCAACCCTTCTTGCTGCTGTAGCCTAATCTTTACAACCTGATAAGAAATTTTCCAACTATAGTGAATTATTTTAAAGCTCAAAAAATATAAAAACATTGAAACAAATGCACTGCCATAGATGAAGATATACAAAACTTCTGAACGAGATCAAACCTTATATCATTTATTGATTGTGACTTGGCACTGCAAGTTTCCTTGTAGTGGCCACCAAGGGATGGGCACAGTGTTACTTCTTCAATAAATCAAGATGGCTAGTGGTTAGTTTTGGTCAGAGTTATTTATTTGTAGGCAGCCTGAGACAATCTCACATGCATGCATAGACTTTGTTTCAAATTTTCAATCATTTCCCATTTCAAAGCATCCGCCCTAGTGTATATCCAGACCGACAGCATAAAAAAAATTGTAAGACAGGTAGATTATAAAACATTTCATGCATATCATAAATAATTTGAAAAAACAAAAAGTTTTATAAGGCGTTCTTTGCACAACCTAAGAATTATGATTCTAAACCACTGTGAGTGAGATAAAGGGTACTTTTTATACTATAATCTTTGCCAATCCCCAAACTTGCTTTGATGTGCAAGCCTTTGTTGATGTGATATTATTGACATTGTTGATGTGATATGCTATAGTATCCTTCCTCATTTTTTAACTAACACTTGCTTGTTTGGTTCGTTTGGTTATCAGGGAGGTTTTGGTTTCATGCCTTACAGACCTTGAGTATCATGCTTGTTTGGTTCGTTTGGTTATCAGGGAGATTTGGGTTTCATGCCTTATAGGCCTTGAGTGTCATGCCATGTAGACCTCCTTTGATTAGCTTTTGTGATTTGGGTTAAATGTGTAATGCCTTGTAGGCATTCGGTTTGGGTTTGAGTTGAGTGTCATGCTTGTTTGGTTCGTTTGGTTATCAGGGAGGTTTGGGTTTCATGCCTTATAGGCCTTGAGTGTCATGCCATGTAGACTTCCTTTGATTAGCTTTTGTGATTTGGGTTAAATGTGTAATGTCTTGTAGGCATTCGGTTTGGGTTTGAGTTGAGTGTCATGCTTGTTGGTTATCAGGTAGATTTGGGTTTCATGCCTTATAGGCCTGGAGTGTCATGCCATGTAGACCTCCTTTGATTAGCTTTTGTGATTTGGGTTCAACGTGTAATGCCTGGTAGGCATTCGGTTTGGTTCGGTTTGGTTTTGAGTGTCATGCTTCGTAGGCCTCCTCTGATTAGCTTTGTGATTTGGGTTTGAGTGTAGTGCCTTGTAGACCTTTCTTTGATTAGCTTTTGGAATGCAATACCCATATTAATGTGATAACATTGTGTTAGTGACATTTACGCTGACAATGCCATGGTTTGGGTCACATTCCTTTTAGGCCTCTTTGACTTGCTTTAGGTTGCAAGTCAGTTAATGCTCTCCTCATCGTTTCTCCATGTGCAGTGAACAGATTTCACTCTAATATTTATCTCTATTTAGTTTTTTGTTTTCAACCAATAACGACCTACATCCTTATCATTCAAATATTTAGCATGAGTGTCAGCTTGCAATGTGTCACGCAAACACACAACCAAATGGAGGGTTAGGGTCATTTGTTCAAGGATACCAAAGATTTGGTGGGTATGAAACACCAATGAATCTTCAAATAAAAACAATCGTCCGATACCCTTAAAAAATACAGACTGATATGCTTGGCCAACCGAAGGCCCATTTGAGTTCGATCGGATTAAATGTTTGCGGAGGTGAGCTCGAGTTTGCATTTTTTTCCTCAGTTGTGTGGAGTTTATTTGAGTTGAAATACTTGATATATTGATTATTTTATTTCAGTGAATTTTGCTTTTGCTTACCAGGTTTAAATTAGGTTGAATTTGGTGGGAGGTAAATTTTAAGGTGAGGTGAAAGAATGATTTACTTTAGTGGGATGTTATTATTAGTATAGATTTATTTTAAAGTACAGATTTATTTTAAATACGGATTTAATATAAAATTGAGAGGGATCAAATATTTTTAGGTGTAAACTTATTTTAGAGGGATCAAATTTCTTTAGATACAAATTTATTATAAAATGCAAAGAAACAATGTGTAATTTTTTATTATTTAAATTGTATTTTTGAATGTTACTAGATCGAATGGAAAACTAATTAAATATATATAGCATATTGTTTTCTTTTTAATGATTGCTGACATTACTTTTCTATTTAGATAATATTTTATTTTAATTTTAAAAAGGGGAACATAGTTACACATTGCCTTCACATTGTGCTGTAGGATGAGCTCTTCGGCTCAACCAATATAGAACCATCATAAGTACGGATCTAACATGAGCATAGAGGGATTAAATTTCTTTAGGTACAAACTTATTTTAGAGTGCAAAAAACAATGTGTAATTTTTTATTGTTTAAATTGTATTTTTGAATGTTACAGAGATTACATATCATGTGTATTGAGCCATTTTATCAACTTACATTAAACTAGTTTTATTATTATTAATATATTTTTAAATAAATGTCAATATTAATTCACATTGAAATATTTTACTCATAATTCACAATGGAAATTTTATTCTGTATAACATTAAGATATTTTCTTTTAACATTTTTCTATATATAAATATATAAAAAGTTGATATCAAGGATTAAAATATTTTTGAAACGTATAGGGTTTAAAAATCTCTGTATAACATTAAGATATTTTCTTTTAACATTTTTCTATATATAAATATATAAAAGGTTGATGTTAAGTATTAAAATATTTTTGAAAAGTATAGAGTTTAAAAATCTTACTCATATATTTTATTTTACTTCTAATTATTTTACATGAAATTATATTAGGTCGTATTGAAAACTAATTAAATATATATAGCATTTATTGAATTGAGTCTTATGTGATCCATAAAATTTATAAGAAGAGTTTCGCCGTAAATCACATGTAGAAAAACTAATTAAATATATATAGCATTTATTGAATTGAGGCTTATGTGATCCATAACATTTATAAGAAGAGTTTCGGGGTAAATCACATGTAGAAAACCTTTGTCGACACGTTTCCAACCAACTAGTGTGGTTCATCGTCAGCACGTGTGGTTCATTGTCAGGACAAGTTGAGGAGTCAGATCATAGCTGCAAAATAAATAGGGAGAGCAGATATTCCAAACGACTAGGTTGACCATCAACGGTTATATAACGGCTAGATATAATGAGCTAAAGGTAATAACTTCTAATAATAGAATAATATTCTAATTTTAGTAAATAATAACTAATTCTAATATATTATATATTAGAATGTTATATTTATTTAATTAAAATGGAGTTGTCTATAATGCAACTTTTTGGAGATTCCGGTGACGGAATCCAGCGGAAGAAATTGAGGTTAAATCTTGATTTGTTGCAGTTAAAATGGTTTTTTAACTGCATATTTGGATTCAGCACCCTGGAAAACCCCTGGGACACTTTCATTGTGCAGAAACTAGCTATCAAACTTGCGATTCCAATAAATTCGTGGCGGATTTCGACGGAAAAACTCGCCCGAAAGGCTTTCAAAAAGTCGCCTTATAGACAACTGCAATTAAAACAATTTTCTCAATTTATTAAATTAAATTAATTTAATTCCTTTTTTAATTTATTTAATCATCTAGATACTTGAAGGGGTTTTATTTTTATTATATATTAGAATGTTATAATATTAATTTTATTTAAATATTGAATTATTTAATTCTAATTTAATTTAAAAAAAAAAAAAAAGAGAAGGGGGAAGGAGTTGTAAATAAGAAAGTCATTCTATTCTTTATTGATTTATTTAACCATTTAAACCACTAGGGACAGAAGAGGAATTTTAATAATAAGGATTATAGCATATATTTTTTTTTTACTATAGGCTACATTGCTTTTTTATTTAGTGAATATTTTATTTTATTTTAAGAGGGATGAACATACTTACACATCCCCTTCACACTGGGTTGTAAAATAAACCTCTTGACTCAACTAGGAGGTGAAGCTTTAAATTAGACTTGAATAATCATTAAAATCTATGTGAGAAAAACAATAATTGTCTTACATGAAGAGATAGTGGGACTGTTCCCTTAATTTAGGGATCCAATTTCTTATTTTTGTTCATGGGAATTGTTATACCAACTTAAATCTATTTAAAGCAAGATTTATCATGCCCTAAAGAATGAGAAATATCAAAGTGCAAAACTACTTTTTGAAGTATAAAATTTAATTAATCAATTAATAGTTTATTATAATTAATAAATTAAATTATTTATACTAATATTATTAAATTAATATTTATATTAATTAGTTATAATAAATTAATTAATATTTAATAATTATTATTTTTTCTATTATTAATTAATTAATTATTAATATTATTATTAGTAATAACATTAATAATTATTTAACACCAGATATTTTAAATTATAATTATATTGTTATTTGATCAACAATATAATTAAGGGATCATATTCAATCAAAGCTTCATAACTCTGGATATTAAATATTAATGAAAAATAAAATAAAAATAACCTTGTTTTTAAATAATTAGCCTAATATAGTATAAATTTCAAATGGTTAATTATGAAAAATAAATGATTAAAAATTAAATAATGATTTTAAATTTTATTTTCATAATTTAAAATCACTGATCTTTATTTTAAATTGTAAATAATTTGTTTTTGTTCGATGGAGGTTATTTTCTTATTAATTATTAGTATTATTATTATTTATTTATTTTAATTTAAAAAAGGCGTATGTTTTCTTATTATTATTATTTTTAATTTAATTTTAAAAAGACATGTGTCAATTCCACATTTAGAACCTCATACGATGTTGTAGAATGCACCTCTATAACACTATCCTCCCACATTTACCCAAGCTAACCAGTCTACTGGGGTAGACATGTAACAAAGAGTTACTATGATATGATTCAACTCCCCAAGTACAGTTAAGGAAGTGGAATTGACAAAACAAAAACAAATTGACCTTTCTCAGGAGCTACAAGTCCTCCAAGTATGGGTATGGACTTGGAACTACCGACTCTCGTACTGGTGTTGCTTATATAGATATAGCTCGTCTCACCAAAGTAGGTATGTGATTCATTATGGTAATTACTATGTACCAAATCACATAAGCTGATATCACTAGCTCTTCTAGTAATGATTAAAGTATTGATTACTATGAATACATACATATCTCTCCATGGTGTTATAACTAGGATCACTTAAAGCTTATTGGCTAACTAACCACTCCAGGTGCCCAACCCCTGAGTTAACTTGTGTTTTAACTGAACTAGACCCCAGACGCTCCTGTGACAAGCCCTCCATGCGACTGAAAGCCCCAGTCGCTCCCACAACAATGCCTCCATGCGACTGCAATCTTTTTCATGTAGTTTTGTGCCAGTGACCTTGAAATCCAAGCAACTTTTTCAGGGCTAGAACTCAGGCCTCTGCCTAGAACTTGATGAAACTCTAGAAATGATAAATAACAAGAAGATAAGGCCTCTAATGAAAAAATTGAACCAGGAATTGACCAAAATCATCCTAACCATGACAAATATTTCGTTAAACACATCATAAACATGTAATGTACAGGTCATATAAATACATCTGAACATAGGGACCTCATACTTACCCGAGATTCATCATGAAGGTATGATTCCCTCTCACAATAGTTGCATTATCATCTATTAGGTCATACATTCATTAACATTTTATTTTCTAAAAAAAACATGATGAGAGCCATAACCAAAGTCTACCATAAAATCATGCGTATTACCAACATATACCTAGCAGAATAACAATGATAGACCAACCATCAAAGCCACATAATAACAAGCACTTTTACCCATGAAAAACAATAGGAAAAGAACTTTCATTAACATATGAAAAAGCCAACCAAGGCAAGAACTTCCACGTACCGCCCGACCATAGCTTGGGCTGAGCCAAATCTTTCTTTCAGCCAATCACCCTCGTGCCATATTCCAAGCATGAATGTGGGACTCACAACAAAACCAACCAGGGCTTCTCAGCCTTTACCGTGTATTCTTTCATTACTGGTTAAGGGATTCTTAGGCCTAAAACCCTCTTATATACTACCAGGATTTACCGTGTATCCTGCGATTACCGGTCAAGGGATTCCTAGGCCCAAACAAAGAAACACACACTACAGGATTTACTGCAATCTCGCCATATATCATGGGATCACTAGGCCCTAAACAAGCATGGATGACTCTGGATCTCTCCACCTAAACCATGAGGAATTTGCCCGTCTCCACCCTCAAGATTTACCATGTATCCCGCCATTACCAGTGAATGGATTCCTAGGCCTTTGGGAATTTTCCTGAAACCACCCCACTCAGTTTTGAAACCATCTAGCAATCCAAATCAACCAAGTAAAAGAACCGCATCACAGCATGGTTATCCAGAAATGGCAAGGCAAGGCTGAAAATCACTGCCACACTTAGAAAAACTCATGCCAATGATAACAAGAGAACCTAATACACACATGCATGTACCATGCATGCCAAAACTAGCAATGAAATCATACATGCAACTTAATACCTGCAAGTAATCCTACTGTAGCCGCTTGATCCAACTCTTCCTTGCCTGATCTTTACTTCCCTTTGCCTCCTTGTCCTTCCTTTTCCTTCCTTCCTCCAATGCTATGATGCTCCAAGAATACTCTAAGTGTGCAGAGTATGAGAGAGTAGAGAGAACTCCAAAACTGAACTGACAAAAGGTTAACCAACAAAAGTTGTGAACTGATTCTCAGAAGCCTTTTTATTAATGAGGCCCCTATTTTCTTCAATTTCCATTATTTTCTTTCAATTTCCTCTTCACATGCAACCTGTGACCTTTCACCTTCCTTTTCTCCTAATTTCCTTTATTTTCATAAATAAAATGTTAATTAATGCTTCTTGCCTTTCCAAATCCTTTGCCATTTCCATTGTCAATTTCCTTTAGTCATAATAAACTAAATGAACACCCAATAAGATGTTTTTCCCAACATTCAGCTTGGAATATGTGTTCTGTGACCTTGTTCTTACTTTTCCTTTATTAGCTTTATTACATGAACTTTTAACCCGACGCTGTTACAACCTCTCTGTGCAATAAACTTTCAATTATGGAAGATAATTTGAAATTTGCATCTATTATTTCATTATTTGATTTATTTAATATAGTAAAAGAGAAATACATAATGTTACTAAATAGTAATTATTTTAATATGTTAAAAGAGAAATAGATAATTTTACTAAATAATACTGATAATGCTAATGAGTTTTATATAGTTTGAAGAGTGGGAGCTCTTCTACAAGTTAAAGAATACATGAGAATGTAGTTAAACTTGAAAGTAAGTACTAGTGAGTGAACACGTGGGAGATATATCTGTTATTTTTATGGAGGATTTTAAGAACTGTGTGTTTGAAGTTCCTTAAAAAGAGGTTGTGTTGTATATGGGACTGTTGATTGGACATGGAGAAGAGAGTTGGTTTCAGAAGTTTAAATCAAAGAATGAAGTGTTTATTTTTTTGCATTATGTAATTAGTAAAATAAGACATCTAAAGGAAGGTAGGGGAGCTAATAAAAGAAATATTCATTTTTGAATCAAATGATAAGAAATTTAGGGAGCCCTCATTAATAAAATCGTCCTTTGGGTCATCAAATGAGCCAAGATTAGGGTCTTTACATTGTAAAGAAAGAGTGGAGGGTAATATAGGAATGACGCATTTTGATCAATTCTCTATCTCCATGTCCACCCTAGTTAGATTAGGAACTAAAATCAATAAGTATGAAAAACATAAGCCAATTGGATAATCCCAACCACCATAAGTGAAATTTCAAAATTTTGTTTACCAAAATGGAAGCAAAAAGATATGAAGTCAACTTGAGCCAAATAACAGACCTTGCAATGAAGGAAAATCAAACAATTTTGTTGTGTTGTCTTGAATAAAGTTATGTGGTTATGGTCCTACCTTCACCTCCCTACTTTGGGCTAATTAGGAGTTAGTCAATTGTTGTATGCACCCATCCTCTTTGATAGAGGTGGATAATTAGTTAATGTAAAAGTGTCTATAACACCCTCCTCCCACATTTACCCAAGCCAAATAACAGACCTTGCAATGAAGGAAAATCAAACAATTTTGTTGTGTTGTCTTGAATAAAGTTATGTGGTTATGGTCCTACCTTCACCTCCCTACTTAAGGCTAATTAGGAGTTAGTCAATTGTTGTATGCACCCATCCTGTTTGATAGAGGTGGATAATTAGTTAATGTAAAAGTGTCTATAACACCCTCCTCCCACATTTACCCAAGCTAACAGTCCACTGTGTTAAACATGTGATGAAGAGTTACTATGATATGATTCAACTCCCCAAGTACAGTTAAGGAAGTGGAACCGACATGAAAAGACCAATCTGACCTTCCACACATGTTATAGAACCTTCAAGAGCCAACCATCCATTCCAGGTGACCAACCCCTGAGACAACTTGCCCTTTCACTACCCTAGAGCCTAATATGCTCCCATGACAAGGCATGCATTCAAATGGGACCCTCTAGTCCCTCCCACAATAAGTGTTGAAAAGTGTGCAACAAGAAATGCTTGTTGAGAATGCAACAAGATGATGGAGCTTAGTGAAAAGAGTCGCCTTCACTAAGTGGGCCCGCATGCAAATTATGTCGCAAGTTCTATTTTTGATCACAGTATGAGTGATCACAGTGTGGGTGACCACAGTGTGAGTGATCACAGTGTGAGTGATCAAAGTCTATTTTTAGACTGGCTGTCAAAAATAGAAAAGTCAAATATTATTGTCTCATAATAATATTTGGACTATAAACTTGAGCTTATTCTCTTGGAGCACTTCAGGATGAGCTACGGATGTGGTACATGCAGATCCCAGAGGGAAATACGTGGTTACCTATGGGATGACTAATATTTGCATGCAGGACTTCAGTTAGAACTCAAGTGAGTTGAGTTTAGTGGACTGGAGGTACAGTTGATGGAGTTGTATTCAGTTTAGCTTTGTTAAACTAGTTGTATTTAGTCTAACTGATCAATAGACTAGAGATGAGTAGGGCGAATTAGTTATTAATTAATTCACAAGTTATTAACTCATAATGCAACTATAGAATACATCAGTTAACTCAGTTGCATGTCAGTGCATGTTCAGTTCAATAGGGACAGGTGGTAGAGAATCAAATTGCTATCAGTTGTGACTATAGTTGTGCACCAGATCTTGCACAATCAAGGGATTGAGTATGCCAATGAGTTTGCTCATGTATTTGCCTAGTATTGTAGCCTTTGCTCACGTCCAACAAAGTGTGAGTGATTATTTTGAGGTGAAATACAAGTTTGGTGAGCCATTTCTCATCAGTTCTTGAGCAGGTATTGAGCAGTGGAGGCAGGCAAGCAGTGGAATAGATTTGGAGATCAGATCTGAGCTGTATTGTGTGTAACAGGTGGAGCTGGTACTGGATTGCTTGTGATAAGCATTGTAATTTGTAATGTTACATGATTCAATCAATATAATATACAGATAGTGTGGGGTTTTTAGCGAGATGCTTTCCCCGGGATACATACTGTGTTAATGAGTTTGATTGATGCTTCTATGTGTGCCTGTGAATGTTTCTGCTTCTATAAATTGATGATCAACGTAGAGGAGATTATGTATTATATATGTTCCGTTTATAATTGTATGATCAAGATAATCTCTGTGAATATGTGTTAAATTATTCAAAATTTCTACAATAAGGTATCCATGTGATTGTGGCCTTTTTTAGGCAATTATGTGCCATCGACCCCAGATTTTGTGCCACTTTTTCAGGGCTAGGACTCAGGCCACTGCTTAGAACTTCATGAAAATTTTAGAAATGATAAATAACATAGAAAAAAGGGTTGTTGGCTTGTTGGGGCTTGACCCAAGTTTTGAATTAATTAGCCAAACAAATCCCTATACTACTGGCCCTTTCGGCAACAGTCCGCGAAGCACAGACTGAGGTCTCACCCGAAGTAGTATGGAAGGGTGCTAGAACTAGGTTTCCGCACCCTTGAGATGTCTGAGAGGTTCGACTGGTCCTTTGTTTTTTCTTGCACGCAGGTGGCTTTCGCGCACCTTCCGTTCCTCGTGGCTTGATATCTCGCCTTTGCGCAACCCTAACCAAGGGTTGTGCCGCGCTTTGCGCTATTACCCGAGATCTTATTTATCTTCCAGTACTAATTAAGAACCTTCGCCTACTTAAATGTCTTAAGTTATACTTAACAATATAAAACATTCATACAGGTTCGCGCAGTAAATAAACAATATACTTGCAAATTATATCCAATCATGCATTAAACCAGGAAAAGATACACAGAATTATAGAAAAACTTCTCTTTATTGATTCTTCCAATGGTTACAGACTCGACCCACCCTGTGCACTCAGCTACGGACTACTAGGCCTCTGCGCACTCAGCTGCAGAGCCTTCTCCTACTCTACAACCCACAGACACACTTTACACTTCGACTCAATCACTTAGAATTTTCCTCTTCTATTCCATTTCTTAGCTATCTTCTACACTTAGAGCCTTGCTCTATTTATACAATCCCATGGTCTGCGGACCATGGGTAGATCTATTCAGCCGACATTGAATTACAAAAACTAGGGTGGACAACCCTGTGACTTTATTATACTTTCGCACCCCGCACCCACAAGTCGCGGAGCTTTTACAACAAGATTTGGTCAAAACTTGGGATTTACGCCCCAAAACATGCCTTGGGAGGATTCCATGCCCAACAACCCCCCAACACAAACATCGTGACTCGCCCTTGAGTCACTCTGTCGGCGCGGGGATCTTTGCGTGGAGCCCCTCCAACTGAACTCGAACTGCCGCAAGGTCAACAACACACTGAGCTGCTGCTTGCTGGATATGCTGCATACGTTGTTCCGAAACCTCTCTGTCGAAAGTGCTTCTCTGCATTAAGGCGTGCATCCCCTGCATGTGTGCCAAGTTTCCTTCAATTTCTACTGTGATGGTGAAGGCCTCGTCGATCCAAGGCTGAACGTGCGCTTTCAGGACTGCTTCCTTGTGCCATGCTGCGTCCACCTATTCTTTCAACTATTTATCTTGTTGCATCTGCGTGAGCCTTTGAGTGAGGACCACCGTCTGTGCAGTTCCTTAGACGCTGTCATATTGTTGTTGGAGTTCTCGTGCCTCTGTCTCTAAGTGCTGGATGTTGGGGTCCTCCTGCAGATTTGTGAGGACCTCAAGTGATTCTTCCAACATGCCGGTGCAGTCTCGCACTACATTGCCAATTTCGTCCAGTCCCATTGTGATAGTGCTAGCGCACTGTTCTCTGACTTCGGGAGGGGTGGACGACTGTGCCTTTAACTGCAGCTTAGCGATCTGAAGGTTCAGCTCTAGCTGAACCTTTATCATTTCCTCCCGTGCCTTGCGCACCCCTGTTGCTAACCTGTGGATGTGCGCCTATGCTGGTATGTCCGCTAGGATGGCCAACTCCAGGATGCTTTGGTAAGTGTCGTCTATTACCTATACTAGCTATTGATTCTGCGACACCAATTCATTGCGCTGCAAGCTCAATTGTTCCATATTGATTTTCTGCTCGCTGAGGACTTGCAGTGCGTGGCTCTCCCTAGCTCGCAGCTTTGCAGTTATCCCATCCTACAACACATATAAGGTCTCTCGTGGGAGTGCAGCCATATTAATACCAAGACCCTTCAGCGTGCTAATCGTAGGCCTGTCGGCCTCATTTGTTGTCACTAGTGCCCCTTCCGGCAGCACTATGGTATTCGTCATCTGTGTGTGCAACATCTGTTTTGCTGTTGTTGTTCCAACTGCGAGGCTGGTCGAGAGGGTACTAGCCTGAGGAGGGCACGCCTGTAATTCCTGCAACTGCACTCTGAGGGCCCCCAACACAATCTGGTTCTCCTGCATGAAATCTTGGAGAGCCTCAGAGGTGACATCACACACTATCTCGCCGATGTCGTGCAGATCACCCTCGGTTAGGGTGATCGGGTCAATAGACAACTTCGATGCCTTGACCTTCTTACGTGACCCTGCCCGCTCGGTTGGGTGCTGGCGCTTCAACTGTGTTGACGTGGTTTGTGGGTCCGCACCTCCCTCTTATGTCTTTGCTTCCTCTGCTTCCTGCCCATGCGGAGGCGTCGTTTGGTCCTCGATCGCCTTCACGGCTGCCTCTTATGTTTTTGCTACTGCTGCGACCTTTTCTTGCTCAGCTGCTTGCTGTGCAATGTCCCGCGGCGCCCACACTTCTGCTATTGCTGCTTCCTTCCTTCACTTTTCGGCCAACTGTGTGATGCACAACTTGGCCTCGTCTTTCTTTCTTTGTGCCGCCGACTTCTCGATCTCCGCGATGTTTAGGGCGTGCCACTCTGGCAGCCATGCCTCCAGTACGTTAAAAATGACGTCATCTGTGGCTACGAAGGGTAGCTTTATCCACTGTTTGGTCGGGTCCTTGCGCGCTTTGATATAAATGTTGTGGATGTCCACTTTGAATTTCGCAAAACTGTGCAGGCTGTTGTAGACGGTGGGCGACAACCACAACTTACAGTTGATCCCCATTTTGAGGTTCATCTCCATGAACACCCAAAATATTTTACTTTCGCGGATCCTCTTGGCATCCTTTGTGGCCCAGAGCAAAGCGTACTTCGCGGCCTCTAGCAGGTCCCTGTCAATTATGGGGAATTGACTATCCTTGGTAATTCGCCTGCCACTAGCACTATGGGCAACATAAGTTATGCATAGTGGAACGTTTTGCCCTATTCCTAATGCTTCACGACAATTCTCTAAAAAATCCTTGCAGAGGAACTCGGACCAGTTAAACTAGATCCCCTTTGTGCACTTCTCAGCCAATGCTATCACCGGCATAGGTACTTCATCCATGCGACACTTGCGCATAACCTTTCCTGCCAGGATTTGGGTCACCATGCGTACTGATTTGTCCTTGATGCTGGAGATGGCGTAGCCCCTCTTCTTCTTTTCCAGCTTGTACTTTTTCTTCATGACCTTTGCGATGACCAAGTCACTGCTCTTCCCTTCCGATATGATCGCGGGGTCTTCTCCTTTGCAAGGAAGCTGGGAAATGCGGTGAATCAAGTTTGCCATGATGGGGATGGGCTCCTCTAGCCACAAACACCCATCATGCACCAGGCATAGCAACTTCCTGATGACGAAAATGGTTATTGGTGCGCGGTGGAAGTGCGACACCCAGAGTAGGTTCAGTAGCCTAACCTTTTCCACTCCGCGCAACCACTTTCATGGCTCTAGTTATGTAACCCCCACCGTAATCTCCTGCTTGGGCTTAATGAGGTGCCTGGTCTCAAGGTGAGGGAACATCTCGTGGTTAGCGAGGTCCCAATCTTCGAATTTTAGGCTCGAAATCCGTCCCAAGTGTGTGCCCTCAAACATAATGTTGTCTGGGAGGAGAGGGGTCTGGAGTGAGCTCTTGGTCTTGTCTAGGTCCTTGGGCACTTTAGCCTTCCCTCTTCGCGGGGGGACATAGGCGGGCAACTTTGTCAGGGGCTGCGCAGGCTGAGTTTCCTCCTCCATGCCTTCATCCTCGTCTTCTGCGATGATTAGGTCCTCCAGGTCTTCCTCTTCTTCATCGGTCTCTACGGTGACGGCTTTCCCCTTCTCTTCCATTGATAGCTTGGTGCGCAGCGAGTTCCATGGGGACACACGTACGAGAATCATTGATTGTTTGTCATTCTTGGGTCTTGGTGTGTGCAGTGATTTTAGGATTTCTACCACAATCCCGACACCTTCTGGAGCATCCCCCACAGTCAGGGCCTACGCGGCCTCCTCAACGGTCATTTCAGTTATCTCCATAACATCCCCAGCTGTTGCCATCGTATCTGTCCAAAAATCTAGCACTCGTGAACTCAGGGGTTCAATCAATGCTCGACACACAACAATAAGGGCTTTGCTCAATAGCTCAATTTGCAAATGACCAAGTGTTATTTGATGGGCAAACCTTTGTAATTTATAGCGCTTTTTGAATTTGAACTCGACCATTTCCCCCAAATCTGGTTCATTAATGCTCCCTTGGCGGTAGATTTTCCCAAATCTTGCCCATAAATCGCATCTTAAATGCCTGCCGCTTGATCCATTTGGTCTCAAGTTGAGCATCCCATCATGAATAGTGACTTCAATGGTCACTTTTTGGTCAACCCGCACAACAGCGCAACCCCCCGTGTGCGGTCGCGGACCTTGTGATTCTTTGCTTCTGCGCGCAGCTCTCGGGTAGAATAGTTTATAGTCCTATGCTCCCTTTCAACTACTTGGAGTGCTAAGACTGTTCTTCCTTCGGCTAGTCAGGTGGTCGCACCACCCGTGAAAAGTTTCATCTTGTCATCCATCATGTTTCCTGGAGAATACCCACCTTTTATTGTTACGGTCGGCATTGCGCACTTTACCATTTGCAACGCGCTACACTGGTCAATTCACTTAGTAATGTGCGGTCCAAGCCAAGGCATCAGACTGATCAATTCGCAGCGATAGGTCTTAAAACTGTCATCGTGATCATACATATCCTGCCTTATCACCCTGGTCTTTTTATTGAGAAAATCTTCCTTTATCTCATCCTCCAGATTCTTCACTTCCACATCCACCAAAGCGCTTTTCTTCCTTAATCGTACCCTTTCTTCTTCAAGTTCTTGGAGTATAAAATTTCCCTGTTGGATTTTTGCTTCCAAGGTTCCGCGAACCGTCATATCTATCGGTGCTATCATGCGTAGTCTAAGTTCTCTAAGTACTATAGAGCTTATAGCAGTTGCTTCATATTCCAGCCTTGACGATGCCTGCACGATCAGGTTCTTGCACGCGGTCCTATAAGCCCATAGAACCACTGGTACGCGCAGGTCCCAATCTGTCCACTTCACATTGTGGACCTTTCTCAGTGCTTTGCGTACTTTGTTAAAAGCTTCTGCGTGGATATTCTTCTGCGCACTTGATCTTTTCATAATGCATGGTCCTAACTGGAGAGGTCGTTCGCGCCATTGCCTTACCGATTGTGTCTCCTACCGCAAGGACGTTGTGCATTCGTGCAGGTTTCACACCATATGCCTGTATCCACCTGGATAGGTGGGTGTGCGCGCTGGTTCGTCCGTCATACTTGTCTTTTAATCACATCCGAGCCTTCCCAAACCTCATGAGCATCATCCTTCTGTATTCGCACCAGTCTTCAAAACTTCTTTGGTGCATCCCCCACCATTTTGCGGGCGTAGCTCGCACTACCCATTTTAGAGTGTCGAAACACTGTTATTCCGGTACTTCTCTTTCAAATTTGTTCAGGAAGTCATCCACCTCGCTCAACCCGTCATACGTAGGTAGATCTCTTACCTTTACTTCCATGTTGTGCAACGACCTTGTCATCATGTTACAGTTGAGTGTGGTTACTTCATGTAACCGGTTCTGCCATCGTTTTATCTCCTCATCAGAATCTGATGTGCAAGAGCTTTCGCAATCCCAAGAGATTCGACCATCCGCGGTTGGATTTACCCAATCTTGCTCCCGTGCGGTTATCTTGTAGATGTAGTCTAGATCATCATCGCTGTCATAGTCACACATTGGCTCTGTGTAGCGCGATCCTTTTGCAGGGTCTAAAGGTACCACTACGCGTAGTGATTTTTTCTAAAAGATCATCTTGTGCTTCTTTAGATTTATTACTCCACCCAATCTATTCCCAATAGCACGGGGTAGGGATTGCTGTCATCAACAATCTCTATTACTTTGAAATCTGCTAGCGTGCTCGCTCCTTCGATATCTACTGTGATTCCCTGCAATCTCCCCATAGGTAGGATCTTTTGCTGGTTCGCCATACGCAGTTGGAAAGGATACCATTGCAATGCAGGTCTGCCCATGCGCTCCCATGTCTGCTTCGGTAAGGCGTTCATGTCCGATCCTAGGTCTAGAATCACTTGATCCATCTCATATTCCCCAATCTGTGTGGTCAATCTCATCTCCCTTCCTGTTCGCGTTGTGTGCTTCCCAAGCTTCTGGACTACGTGCGGTTCTCCTGGCGCGATCCCAGTGCAAATAGTTATGAGTTCTTGCAGCCCTTTTACAGCCTTGCTGTCGCACAACAACTTCATGCATGTATCCTGTTGGCCTCCTGTTGCAACAGGTGTTCATATTTCATGATTGATAGTGGAAGTGCCAAAAATGTTCATCTTTTCCCTACTGCAAAAGTTCCATTTTTGAAAGATTTCTCGATTAAGGGAAGGCCTAACAGTTTAATCTTGGCTTCCTTAGGTTTAAATTGCTTGTTTTAGATTAGAGAAAGAATACATGTCCAAACAGTGCAAGCTTGGCAGAAGAGTAGATAGGCAGAGAAATGAAGGAGCCCAACTGCTTAATCTCGGTCCTTGGAAGAGATAAGGGTAGATTTAGTTAGGAGGACACACCAAAAGAAAAGAGGATAATCAGAGTCTGCACGTCTAAGAGCACCCATTCAAAGGAAGAAAAAATGTTAGGTGTATTAGGTTGGGTAGGTAGTTTGAGGTTGCAGAAGCAAAGTCTGGATCACATTCTGTATTATTAATCAGGGCTTATCTCATCAATCATAGAAAGGTCGAAGCAGTTGTCTAATGGAAGAATTCTGGTAGCGTGTCTAACTCCCTTTCACCTCCCCCTCGAAATTTCTTACTAACATCCCCTTGAGGACTTTGTGATCTTCCCAGCAAGTCCTGTTATCATTTCATTTTTGTAATATATCAATGCAAGTTTTGACTTTCTCAAATGAAAAGAAGCCACATTTCTTGTGTAAAATCATTTCTCCATATCCCATTTAAATCTCATGTCTAAGTTTCAGATCATGAACTTGGCATCATTCCCCTTACATTTATATTTCACAAACTCATATTAACTTCTCGTCCTATTATATAGCTCCCTAACTAAATTTTCCCATCCCTATTATTACAAAAAACTATATAAAATCCCAAAAATATTAATATCCCACCCTATAGCATTATAGCTATGTATATATAGTTTAGGGAAATAATAGTCCATCTGGGACTACTATTAACCCTTCCGCGTTCTAACCCGGGGTTGTTTTAACTTCTGGTTAAAATAATAACCATGGTCTTCCCATTTTGTATATAAACCCAACCCTTTTTAGCGCTCATTATTTATATTTGGCGTTTAAACGTTTAATTTAACATTAATCGCTGCCGCCGCACATAACCCACCAAACCCGCATTTTCCAAATATTTTGACCCCCCCACGGCATATTATTATTTTATAAATCGGGCGGGTCCCGTCCTTAATCCCCGTCACCTTACCTGTGCCACCAATCGTTGGATTTCGCGCGCCCCAGATCAACGGTGGGCGGTCGTTTGGAGCCCCCGATCCGCCGAAGGTTAATGTCCGGGGGGTGGGCAGTTTCCCTGCCGTACCCCCACCACACATCGGCCTCCCGGCGTGTTCGGAGGCCCCTTCCCCAATACCGCCTGTGCCGAAAGGTGGTGCAGGGAAAACCGGATACCGCTACCCCACTTGTGACATCACTGCCACGTCCTCGTGACGTCACCCCCGCATCCCCGCCGCTGCTCCACATCATCGCCAGCTCATCCACTCGTGTCCCCGTCCTGCCACCGTGTCACCGCCACGTCTTCATCCGAGTCAGCTGCCATGTCACCCGTCCATACCCAGGACTCGCCCTATGACGTCAGCCTGACGTCATCCCAAAAAAGTGCCAAAAGCGCTAATATGCCAAATTTTTCATAAAAACATGCCTTTTCGACAGTTTTGTTTCATTTTCATTGGTTGTGTGCGGGAGCTGTTTCTGCCGTTTTTCGCCCGTTGATATCAAATTTCAAAATTTGACCAAATTGCGCTGTTGCTACCTGCAAATACGCCACCAGTGTTCACCATTACACCAGCTCGACAACCCTCGGTGCCATTTTTACCAGGTATTTGCCAATTTCACCAGTTTCACTTTGTTCTCCCATTTTTCTCCATTATACATGTTTTGAAGCCTGCAAATTCCCAAATTAACGACTCTGCCCTACTTAAATTCTGCCTAAATCCATTGTTAAACCCCTACCTCAAGAAAAACCCTGCCAACCCGCGCCTGTTTGCGAATTTACCTTTGGAAACTCATTTTCGAGCTCGATTCCCAGCAAAAATTTCATAACAGGTCGGCATTGTTCCCTTTTTACCCCGTTCTACTCATAAACCTCTGTAATTTCACTGTAATACTCCCCGTTCCCTTGCAAAAATTTGCTCTCCTAGTCTCTTATCCAAAGAATTTGCCAAAGAAGCTAAAGCCTTATCCGAACTCTGCAAAGACTTCCTTTTCTTCATAATTGCAAATATTGGAGGCCATCCCCTCACTTGAACTCATTTTGCAACTCCTTTGCAAATCCTCAGAGTCAGTTGTCAGCAATCTGTTACTGCTGTAAAACTTCATTCCAAATATAACCTCAAAAAGTTTGATAATGGCCACTCCAACAGCTCTCAGTGTCACTCCTATGAATCCACCAAAAAAGGAACTTTAAGCCATGCCTCTGGCTGATAAGGATTACCTCATTCAAGATCTAGTTGGGGACAAAAATCACTTGAAGACCTTCTGCCAACTAAGAGACAATTTTATAATCAAATGCCACATCTATGGCATAGGGGAGTCCAATTTGCCTTATTATTTCCTTCCATCTATTAATGTTTTTCCTGAGGTCATCCATTTGTGTGCTGAGAACTATGAACCTAATCAGAGAGCTGTCAAGTCTCCATTTGGGAGCATACTTTTTCATATCAGTCCTGATTCCATCAACCAGATGCTCGACTTCAAACAGACTCAGCTATTGACTCCTTTCTCCATGAACTATTTGCTGAATGAAGGCGCCAAGCTTTCCAGCTCTGAAATTGCAAGAATTACTAAGACATTCATGAGGGCAGACTGCCAGCCAACAGGCCCACCTCCTTTCTTATATGACAATTTCAATGAGGTGGGAAAGCTGCTTATAGATATGATTTCCTCTATGCTGGGTTTTAAAACAAGTGAGCACATTGATGAAACAGTGCTGGTTCTGCTATCTGCATACAGCCCAGGACAGCCCCCTGCTGTTAAGTATAATTATGCCAAGTTCATAGCCAACAAAATACATGATCAGCTATTGAGGCTGGACAGGGAGGGAGTCTTTAAATATTCATCATATATCTATCATTTGTTCATGTACTACCAGTCTGAATGCTTCCAATGCCCCATTAAAAAGTTGGATTCTAAGGGGGAAAGAAGGTCTGTCATCTTTTGGTCATCAGTTTTCCATGAGGTTCAAAACTCTCCATTTTCCTACTATGAGTTCATTGACCAGTTTGTATACCCAGTCTCTTGTCTTCTAAAAAGGTCCCCTCCTCCTAGATTGTCATTTGACATACAGAAGACCTTACAGCTGTCTAAGAGTTACAAAATAGGTGATTGGTATCTCTACCAAGATCACACTGTCTTTAGAATCTATGGCCGTGAGCTCTGTCCTTACAGGCTCCCAAGGTATGTACCAATGAGACTGTTTGCATTGGAGTACTATAGGCAGCTCATCAATGTTGATATTACTCATTTCCATAGTGCCAAGAAGAAAGCTCATCTGAAATTCAAAGACCATCTAGGTCCCTTCATTACGAACAAGAAAGAAGGTTGGCAAGATGCCGATAAAATACTGAGGGACAAATATAAGTTAAAGAGGAGCTTCTGGTGGGTCCCTTATGATCCAGAGGGTTTTATCAGTGCCAGAAGATTTAAATACAGGCTGATGGCCTATGACCATTGTAAATTACCACAAATTGAACAATATGCCAACCAAGATGAGTGGCTGCAAGACACATTAGTTGAGGAATTGACCCAAGAAGAAATTATGGAAAGAAATGTCAAAGATTTAGAAAAACTCTTGACTTGTATTCTGCTGACCAGGTAACTTTCAAACAGCCGCACCAAGTCGGAGAAGGCACATCCACTATGGCAACTTCACAAGTTGCCCAAGGAGCATCTACATCAACAACAGGTACAACTAAAGGAAAAGAGCCAATAGATACAGAACAAGGAATGGTCACAGAACAACTTGCCACTTCAATGGAGCAATCTCAAGAACAGGCTCCCCCACAGCAAACAGAGGCACCACAAGTGCCTGTTTTACAGACTCCTGCCCATGAGGAAAGAGGCAGAAAACGAGACCGAGAAGACTCCACACCTGCTAGTGGGTCTACACAACAGCCCGAAGCCAAGAGGCAAAGGGTTGACTCTCCAATTGAGGAGGAAGTCAGTGAGGAAATTCTTGGAAGTCCAAGGAGAGACAGAGAAGGCAGTTAGCAAACAACTACAAGCTCTTTCCAACAAGAGCAAGACAAACAACATGGCATGGAGGTATCTTCCTCTACACAGCAAAATAAGAAGTCAGCTAACATCAAAGCCACCTTTAAAGAAATTAAGGCTCAAAATGAGCTATTAAGGGTACAATTGTATGACCAATTTCTTAAGGCAACACTTGCCAAGCAGGAAAGGTTGATGGAAGCATATGACATCAAAGAAGAAAGGATGATTCTCAGTGTTGTGTGTGGAGCATGATTGTTCAGAGGTCTTTGTTTCAGCCGAATGTATACCCCAGGAAGTTTGTACACCCCACCACGCGGGGGGACTTGTCCCCCCCGCGGGGGTCCGGGGGGGGGGGTCGATCCCCTCCGGCTGGGGGGTCCGGGGGCCAGCGGTGCTCCGGCGGGGCCCCCGAAGCTAAAAACAAATGTAAAATTGCCTTGTAAAAGTATAGTAATTTCTAGTCAATCTGGGCCGTTCATTAGGCAGATGATCTGACGGTAGAACTTATGTTTAGTTTAGGGTTTTTGCCCTAGAAGGCAACCCCTCTCTATGTATGAGGGCATTGTAGTGGAGGCTGAGATATAGATGTGTATTCTGTGAGCGAGAAACTGAGAGGTGAGACTGTGAACCATTATAGAACCATCATAAGTATGGATCTAACATGAGCATAGAGGGATCAAATTTCTTTAGGTACAAACTTATTTTAGAGTGCAAAAAACAATGTGTAATTTTTTATTGTTTAAATTGTATTTTTGAATGTTATAGAGATTACATAACATGTGTATTGAGCCATTTTATCAACTTACATTAAACTAGTTTTTTTATTATTAATATATTTTTAAATATATGTCAATATTAATTCATATTAAAATATTTTACTCATAATTCACAATGGATATTTTATTCTGTATAACATTAAGATATTCTCTTTTAACATTTTTCTATATATAAATATATAAAAAGTTGATATCAAGTATTAAGATATTTTTGAAAAGTATAAGGTTTAAAAATCTCTGTATAACATTAAGATATTTTCTTTTAACATTTTTCTATATATAAATATATAAAAATTTGATATCAAGTATTAAAATATTTTTGAAAAGTATAGGGCTTGAAAATCTCTGTATAACATTAAGATATTTTCTTTTAATATTTTTCTATATATAAATATAAAAACTTGATATCAAGTATTAAAATATTTTTGAAAAGTATAGGGTTTAAAAATCTTACTCATATATTTTATTTTACTTCTAATTACTTTACATGAAATTATATTAGGTTCGAAAACTAATTAAATATACATAGCATATATATATATATATATATATATATATATATATATATATATATATATATATATATATATATATATATATATATAAGCTACATTGCTTTTCTATTTAGAGAATATTTTATTTTATTTTAAGAGGGATGAACATACTTACACATACCCTTCACACTAGGTTGTAAAATGAGTCTCTTGACTCAACTAAAATGCGAAGCTTTAGATTGTACTTAAATAATCATTAAGATCTATGTGAGAAAAACAATAATTGTTTTACATAAAGAGATAGTGGGTTAGACTGTTCCCTTAGTTTAGGGATCCAATCCAATTTCTTATTTTTGTTCATTTGAATTGCTATACCAACTGAAATCTATTTAACACCAGATTTATTATGCCCTAAAGTCTGAGAAATATCAAAGTGCAAAACTACTTTTTGAAGTATAAAATTTAGTTAATCAATTAATACTTTATTATAATTAATAAATTAAATTATTTATAATAATATTATTAAATTAATATTTATATTAATGAGTTATAATAAATTAATTAATATTTGATAATAACTAATTGCTTCTATTAATAATAATAATAATTATTATTATTATTAGTAATAATATTAATAATTATTTAACACTAGATATTTAAATTGTAATTATAATGTTATTTGAGGGATCATATTGCAATCTAAGATCCATAATAACTATGGACATTAAATATTAATGAAAGATAAAATAAAAATAACCTTGTTTTTAAATAATTAACCTAATGCAGTAGAAATTTCAAATGGTTAATTATGAAAAATAAATGATTAAAAATTAAATAATGATTTTAATTTTTATTTTCATAATTTAAAATCATTGATCTTTATTTTAAATGGTAAATAATTCATTTTTGTTCCTTGGAGGTAATTTTCTTATTAATATATATATATATATATATTTAAAGGCATATGTTTTCTTATTAATTTTTTTTAATTTAATTTTAAAAGGGCACGTGTCAATTCCACATTTAGAACGTCACATCAAGTTGTAGAATGCACCCTCTATAACACCATCCTCTCACATTTATCTAAGCTAACCGGTCTACTAGGGTAGACATGTAACGAAGAGTTACTATGATATGATTCAACTCCCCAAGTACAGTTAAGGAAGTGGAATCAACAAAACAAAACCAAATTGACCTTCCTCAGGAGCTACAAGTCCTCCAAGTATGGGTATGGACTTGGAACTACTGACTCTCGAACTGGTGCTGCTTATATAGATATAGCTCGTCTCACCAAAGTAGGTATGTGATTCATTATGGTAATTACTATGTACCAAATCATATGAGCTGATATCACTAGCTCTTCTAGTAATGATTAAAGTATTGATTACTATGAATACATACATATCTCTCCATGGTGTTATAACTAGGATCACTTAAAGCTTATTGGATAACCAACCACTCTAGGTGCCCAACCCCTGAGTTAACTTGCTTTTTAACTGAACTAGACCCCCAGACGCTCCCATGACAAGCCCTCCATGCGACTGAAATCCCTAGTTGCTCCCACAACAAGGCTTCCATGCGACTGCAATCTTTTTCAGGTAGTTTTGTGCCAGTGACCCTGAAATCTGAGCCACTTTTTCAGGGCTAGGACTCAGGCCTCTGCCTAGAACTTGATGAAATTCTAGAAATGATAAATAACAAGAATACAAGGCCTTTAATGCAAAAATTGAGCCAGGAATTGACCAAAATCATCTTAACCATGACAAATATTTCGTTAAACACATCATAAACATGTAATGTACAGGCCATATAAACACATCTGAACATAGGGACCTCATACTTACCTGAGATTCATCATGAAGGTATGATTCCCTCTCACAACAGTTGCATTATCATCTATTACGTCATACATTCATTAACATTTTATTTATTAAAAAAACGTGATGAGAGCCATAACCAAAGTCTACCATAAAACCATGCTTATTACCAACATATACCTAGCAGAATAACAATGATAGACCAACCATCAAAGCCACATAATAACAAGCACATTTACCCATGAAATATAATAGGAAAAGAACTTTTATTAACATATGCAAAAGCCAACCAAGGCAAGAATTTCCACGTACCGCTCGACCATAGCTTGGGCTGAGCCAAATCTTTCTTTCAACCAATCACCCTCGTGCCATATTCCAAGCATGAATGTGGGACTCACAACAAAACAAACTAGGGCTTCTCAGCCTTTACCGTGTATTCTTTCATTACTGGTCAAGGGATTCTTAGGCTCGAAACCCTCTTATATACTACCAAGATTTACTGTGTATCCCGCCATTACCGGTCAAGGGATTCCTAGGCCCAAACAAAGAAACACACACTACATGATTTACTGCAATGCCACCATATACCGGTCAAGGGATCACTAGGTCCTAAAAAAGCATGGATGCCTCTGGATCTCTCCACCTAAACCGTGAGGAATTTGCCCGTCTCCACCCTCAGGATTTACCATGTATCCCACCATTATCGGTGAATGGATTCCTAGGCCTTTGGGAATTTTCCTAAAACCACCCCACTCAGTTTTGAAACCATCTGGAAATCCAACTCAACCAAGTAAAAGAACCACATCACACCATGGCTATCCAGAAATGGCAAGGCAAGGCTGAAAACCATTGCCACACTTAGAAAAACTCATGCCAATGACAACAAGAGAACCCAATACACACATGCCTCTACCATGCATGCCAAAACTAGCAATGAAATCATACATGCAACTCGATACCTACAAGTAATCCTGGTGTAGCCGCTTGATCCAACTCTTCCTTGCTTGATCTTTGCTTCCCTTTGCCTCCTTGTCCTTCCTTTGCTTTCCTTCCTCCAATGCTAGCATGCTCCAAGAATACTCTAAGTGTGCAGAGTATGAGAGAGTAGAGAGAGCTCCAAAACTGAACTGACAAAAGGTTAACCAGCAAAAGTTGTGAACTGATCCTCAGAAGCCTTTTTATTAATGAGGCCCCTGTTTTCTTCAATTTCCATTATTTTCTTTCAATTTCCTCCTCACATGCAACCTGTCACCTTTCACCTTCCTTTTCTCCTAAATTCCTTTATTTTCATAAATAAATGTCAATTAATGCTTCTTGCCTTTCCAAATCCTTTGCCATTTCCACTGTCAATTTCCTTTAGTCATAATAAACCAAATGAACAACCACTAGGATGTTTTTCCCAACATTCAGCTTGGAATATGTGTTCTGTGACCTTGGTCTTATTTTTCCTTTATTAACTTTATTACATGAACTTTTAACCCGACGCTGTTACAACCTCTCTGTGCAATAAACTTTCAATTATGGAAGATAATTTGAAATTTGCATCTATTATTTCATTATTTGATTTATTTAATACGGTAAAAGAGAAATACATAATGTTGCTAAATAGTAATTATTTTAATATGTTAAAGAGAAATATATAATTTTATTAAATAATACTGATAATGCTAATGAGTTTTATATAGTTTGAAGAGTGGGAGCTCTTCTCCAAGTTAAAGAATACATGAGAATGTAGTTAAACTTGAAAGTAAGTACTAGTGAGTGAACACGTGGAAGATATATCTGTTATTTTTATGGAGGATTTTAAGATCCGTGTGTTTGAAGTTCCTTAAAAAGAGGTTGTGTTGTATATGGGATTGTTGATTGGACATGGAGAAGAGAGTTGGTTTCAGTGGTTTAAATCAAAGAATGAAGTGTTTATTTTTTTGAATTATGTAATTAGTAAAAGAAGACATCTAAAGGAAGGTAGGGGAGCTAATCAGAGAAATATTCATTTTTGAATCAAATAATAAGAAATTCAGGGAATCCTCATTAATAAACTCGTCCTTTGGGTCATCAAATGAGCCAAGATTAGGGTCTTTACATTGTAAAGAAAGAGTAGCGGGTAATATAGGAATGACATATTTTGATCAATTCTCTGTCTCCATGCCCACCCTAGTTAGATTAGGAACTAAAATCAATAAGTATGAAAAACATAAGCCAATTGGATAATCCCAACCACCATAAGTGAAATTTCAAACTTTTGTTTACCAAAAGGGAAGCAAAAAGATATGAAGTTAACTTGAGCCAAATACCAGACCTTGTAATGAAGGAAAACCAAACAATTTTGTTGTGTTGTCTTGAATAAAGTTATGTGGTTATGGTCCTATCTTCACCTCCCTACTTTAGGCTAATTAGGAGTTAGTCAATTGTTGTATGCACCCATCCTCTTTGATAGTGGTCGATAATTAGTTGATGTAAAAGTGTCTATAACACCCTCCTCCCACATTTACCCAAGCTAACCGGTCCACTGTGGTAAACATGTGATGAAGAGTTACTATGATATGATTCAACTCCCCAAGTATAGTTAAGGAAGTGGAACCGACATGAAAAGACCAATCTGACCTTCCACACATGTTATAGAACCTTCAGGAGCCAACCATCCATTCTAGGTGACCAACCCCTGAGACAACTTGCCCTTTTACTGCCCTAGAGCCTAATACGCTCCCATGACAAGGCATGCATTCGAATGGGACCCTCCAGTCGCTCCCACAACAAGGCATCCATGTGATTGTGGCCTTTTTTAGGCAGTTATGTGCCATCGACTATAGAAATTTCTCTATAGATAAGCTAGCTCTGATACCATGTAGAAATTCTGCAAATTCTCTACAAATCTCTCTCTAAGACCATGTAGAAAATCTGACTGTAGATTAACCCGATAATGCAATATAACCAAAGAAAAATACTATAACCTACTTCTACTATCAATTTGCGGAAGCTTAAAGATTGAGCAAGATCGAGCTGAACACATATAACCAGAAGAAGAAGAATCAATGCACAATACACATGAAAATACTTTGGGGAAAGCCTCAGCTAAAAACCCCACTATCTGTATTATCATACAAGGTGGAAATACAACAATAATTATACAAAGCCTTAGCTCTCACAGCTAGCTAGCTCTCAGTAAAATCCTCCTGGATTCTCACAGGCAATCAAAGCTTCTCACAAGCCTTCCTCTCTACCCTCCAAGCTCATATTTCCTTGCGCAGTTCCTCTGGGATGATCTCCTTCACCCAGTGGAACACTGCTGTCACACACTACTCTAACACACTGTCAGAACTACTCAATCCTCAAGGAACATTACCTTGACTGCTTGCATGATTTTCCTTTATAAGAAAACACATGCAACTAATAGTACACTGTCCTTGACATTTAGCATGGGGGCTTCACTGGGGGAGAAATATCATACCATGTGGGTTCATATTGGGGGATATATATTGAGGAAAAAATGACATAATATATTGGGGGATATATAGGGGGTAAAGAGTTTTTATATTGGAAAATATAAAAAATGGAGCTAAAATTTAATTAAAAAGTATAAAGGGGTATAAAAAATGTTAATGAAAAAATGGATACCTACAATATCTAGTGAAAGTAGGGATTCTTTAAATTGGGAAGTTGTATTGGGTTACTATTGGTAGGGGGTTAAATAATGTGATTTTTAGAGGGATTTTCGAATATGTAGTCAAATTAAGGGTATTGTTTAATATGCCACGAACACACGTGATATGTCAGAGGTTCACTGAGTGAATACCCCATGACATTTAGCTCAACTGGGTCTTTCTCAGAATAGACATGCATAAGTTTCTAATGAGGGAATCTTCAGTTATCTGGAGTACACTAGTTGAGTGCATGCATGCATCAACTGACTGATAACTCATAATTAGTTCCTCAAACAGTTTGGAACTAATTGAACTGGACTTAACTCAGTAAACTGAGTTAACTGATTACAACTCAAATATAACTCAATCTTATCTCCTTAATTAAGGGATGATCTCCTTAATTTAAGGGATAACTGTTGCATGACGTCATAGAGACTTCTAACCTGAATTTCTCCAACTAATTAATCCATAATGAATTAATTAATTATTTCCAAGCAGGTGGTGAGACTAAATTCGATTTTAATTCAAGGACAAATTAAAATTGGAATATTATGGATTCTATTTTTATCATTTCTTGTTATTTTCAAAACTCCCTTGCAACAAGAAAGGAATTCAACTCAATCCCGATCCTGAACATTTGGAATGTTCTGCATGCAACACTTCTCTCTAGTGTTGTTGCTCGAACAACTCCAAAAACAAAAAAAACTTCCAACCTGAATCAATATGATGCATCTATCATCAAAGTCTCTGACTGTTATTGCCTCTATCAACTGAAAACTTTGTGCTTCAGCTGACTCTGCCTTTCTGGACTATTGTCAATCCTTCTCTGCGCTCTTCAGTATCTGACTGCTCTAGCCTCTATCACTTTGATCTCTAACTGCATCAATCCCACTGATTCCTCCCGCTGCTATGTACTTTGGGCTCCCGTAGCAAGGTATGATCCATGAGATAAAACCTCTCAATGGACCCTGCCCAATTTCCGCCTTCACGAGACTATCAATTCACATCACCCCACCTCACACGTGGAGGTATGGCTGCATGTGATCCCTTTGCCCAATTCTCCAATTGTGGCTCCTCCACAATTTTCTGAGACTTCTTCTGGGACTGCATGTTGAGAGGTAATTTACTCTCCCTCTCAACCACAAAGTCTCTATCATTTTCCTTGCTCCTCAAGGCTTTGCATGCATCTTGAACCTCAAGAGCATATAGGTTCTTAACTTGTGAACCGATCTGTTTCACCTGTCTCGTGGTGATGTTTATAAGGAAAACCTTTCCCTTACATAAGACAACATCGTAGCCTTTGTCCTCCAACATCGCGACCGATACCAAGTTCTTCTTCAGTCTAGGCACATAATTCACATCTGTCAAGGTGATAGGAGCTCCATGCCCCCTCTGAAAAACAACCGTGCCCAGTCCTGAAACACTATACCTTTCATCGTCACCCATCTCTATGCACATCTTGAGGTCTTTCTCCTCCAAGGTACTGAATAAAATTTTATCGTCGGTCATGTGGAATGAGGCTCCACTATCAAGATACCAACCACAACCCATCATTGATGACACCATGCATGCGATGAGGGTAAAGTCCATTTCAAATTGAGAGGCCAATGCCTCACCTTCCGATCCTTCCGAGGATCCATTCTTGAACTTCTTCGATGGGCAATTAGTCGCATAATTTCCATCTAGTGACAATTAAAGCATCTCACTTTAGACTTGTCACTCTTCTTCCCTCCATTAGAAGAATTCGATTTGGAATGAGAATCCTTCCCCTTCCCTTTCCTTGCCTTACTCGCTAAGGCCAGATTTTCTTCATCATCATCCTTGGATGAAGAACCATCTCGAGTGCTCCTCCTGATCTCCTCCTGCATGAGATCCGACCACAGTTGTTCCCAATCCAGCAGTTTCTCCCTTCCATTCATAGAGTCCTAGTAGCTATTCCAGCTCTTTGGAAGGCCAAGGAGAGCGAGGCTCACCATATCATCATCGACAATAGTTATTCCCACACTGCTAAGCTCATCTCTGCAAGTGGTGAGCTTGTTCAGATATGTGGAAATAGTATCGTTGTTCTCCATCTTGATTCTTTGAAGCTTATCCTTGAGTGCCAATTTCCTTTGGTTGTTATTGTTATGGTAGAGGTCCTTCAATGTCTTCCACATTGAATATGGAGTATCCTTCCCATGGAGACTCGAGACAATATGGTCTCGAACTCCCTCAAGGATGATCCGTCTCGCCCTCGCCACACACTTCTTCCACTCAGCCAACTCTTGTGCATTAGTTGAAGCTGGCTTTGGGATTTCTTGATCAATGAAATCCTTCAAGCCATTATCTTCTAATATAGCCTCTATGCGATCTTTCCATGCTATGTAATTCGAGCTACCTTCCAAGGCATACTCGAGTCTCAAGCCATAGAACGCCATTGGCCAACCTTGAAGTATGATAAGAATTAGATTTGCACCTGCAAACCTCGAACTTCAAACTTCGAATTCTCTTCTCCATATACTGTTCACAACTGCGATAAACTTGGCTCTGATATCATGTAGAAATTTCTCTATTAGCTTCGATACCATGTAGAAATTCTGCAAATTCTCTACAAATCTCGCTCTAAGACCATGTAGAAAATCTGACTGTAGGTTAACCCGATAATGCAATATAACCAAAGCAAAATACTATAACCTACTTCTACTATCAATTTGCGGAAGCTTAAAGATTGAGAAAGATCGAGATGAACACATATAACCAGAAGAAGAAGAATCAATGCACAATACACATGAAAATACTTTGGGGAAAGCCTCAGCTAAAAACCCCACTATCAGTATTATCATACAAGTTGGAGATACATCAAGAATTATACAAAGCCTTAGCTATCACAGCTAGCCAGCTTTCAGTACAATCCTCCTGGATGCTCACAGGCAATCAAAGTTTCTCACAAGCCTTCCTCTCTGCCCTCCAAGCTCCTATTTCCTTGCGTAGTTCCTCTGGGATGATCTCTTTCACCCAGTGGAACACTGCTCTCACACACTGCTCTAACACACTGTTAGAACTGCGCAATCCTCAAGGAACCTTACCTTGACTGCATGCATGATTTTCCTTTATAAGAAAACACATGCAACTGATAGTACACTATCCTTGACATTTAGTCAACTGGGTCTTTCTCAGAATAGACATGCATGAGTTTCTAATGAGGGAATCTTCAGTTATCTGGAGTACACTGGTTGAGTGCATGCATGCATCGACTGACTGATAACTCACAATTAGTTTCTCAAACAATTTGGAACTAATTTAACTGGACTTAACTCAGTAAACTGAGTTAACTAATTACAACTCAAATATAACTCAATCTTATCTCCTTAATTAAGGGATAATCTCCTTAATTTAAGGGATAACTATTGCATGACTTCAGAAAGACTTCTAACTTGAATTTCTCCAATTGATTAATCCATAATGAATTAATTAATTATTTCCAAGCAGCTGGTGAGACTAAATTCTATTTTAATTCAAGGACAAATTAAAATTAGAATATTATGGATTCTATTTTTATCATTTCTTGTTGCTATTTTCAACATCAACCCCAGATTTTGTGCCACTTTTTCAGGGCCAAGACTCAGGCCACTGCTCAGAACTTCCTGAAAATTTTAGAAATGATAAATAACATAGAAAAAAGGGTACTAATGCAAACACTTGAACAAGGACTTGAACTAACCCCTACTAGCCATGACAGGAAGTTCGTCAAACATATCACAATCATGAAATCTACATGTCACAACAACATATTTGAGCATAGGGGTCCAATACTTATCTGAGAATCATCAAAGATGATTAATATCTCCTCACAATAGCTACATTATTATCTATTAGGTCATTAATTCAACAAAATTTCATATACTAACCAAACCATGATGGGAACCATACATCATAATTGTCATAAACGTACTTATAACCAACAAATAACAAGAGATATATCAATGAGGAAACAATCATTAAAGCCACATAATATCAAGCACATTTACTCATGAAAATACCAAGGAAAAGGAGCTCTTATTAACATATGCAAATCCAACCAAGTCAGGGACTTCCATGTACCACCGGACCATAGATTGGGCTGAACCAAATCTCTCTTTCAACCAATCACCCCCACACTATATTTCAAGCATAAATGTGGGATCTCATGAAACCAATCAAACAAAAACCAAACCATGGATTCCAGAGGCTAAACCACCTCAACCCTCAACCAATGATTCCACCTCATGGTCAGACATCACTAACCATCTCTAGATCAATCTCTCCCTAAGTTGTCCAGGGCTCGAAAGCGTTTGTTCCAACCAGGGCTTCCAAGACTAGTAACTCAACCCACAATTGTTGTCGGGCTCTAGAGTGTTTGTCCAACCAGGGATTCCAGGACCAGTAACTCAACCCACCAAGGGCTCTAGAGTGTTTTTCCAACCAAGGCTTACAGGACTAGTAACTCAACCCAAGATGTTACAGGGCTTCTAGAGCGTTTTTCCAACCAAGGCTCCAGGAACTAGTAACTCAACCCACAACCAAAGGAACATGAGAACCAACCAGAAAACAAAAGGAAAGAATCCCACAACACCATGGCTATCCAGGAAATGGTAAGGCTAGGAAAAACCACCATCAATCTAGGCAATCTTACATGCAAATGATAGATCATAACCTAGAAACTACATGCATGTGCCACACATGCCAAAACTAGTAAGGAAATCATACATGCAACTCGGTACCTGCAAGAAAAACCCATTGTCGCTGTTGATTATTGGATGAATTACATGGAGAAATTTACTTCAACAAGTTGGACCTTCATCCAGGATATCATTAAATCAGAATGAAGACTGAGACATTCCGAAAACAACATTTAGAATTCATGAAGGTCATTATGAATTTTTGGTCATGCCTTTTGGCCTTACTAATGCACCTTCTACATTCTAAGGTTTGATGAATTCAATTTTCAAACCCTTCCTTAGAGAATTTTTGTTAGTATTTTTTGATGATATACTAATCTACAACAAGTCTTGGAAGGATCATGTTCAACATGTTGATAGAGTGCTCAGACTATTGAACAAGAAACAATTATATGCAAAAACCTCGAAATGTTTCTTTGGAGTACAAGAGGTGGAATACTTGGGTCATATTGTATCTCATGAAGGTGTTAAGGTAGACCCTCAACAACAACAAGTTCTCCAACTCTTAAAGGATAACCTCACTTTGGCACAGAATCGAATGAAACAACAGGCATATCAACATCGCAATGAAAGAAGTTTTGATATAGATGACTGGGTATTTTTACGAATACAACCATACAAACAAATGTCCCTCAAGCAAGCTAAGAAGGATAATAAATTATCACCAAAATACTATGGTCCTTACAAGGCGCTGCAAAAGATTGGTACTATGGCATGAAAATTGGAGCTTCTTGCATCTTCCCGAGTGCCCCCAGTTTTCCATGTTTCATGCTTAAAGAAGTTTATAAGTGACAAGCTCCCAGTTCAAACAATATTGTCAAAACTTGATGAGGAAGGAAAAATCATATTGGAACCTGAAGCAGTCACAGAAACAAGAAACCAACAGCTACGAAATCAATCAATTTCAGAGTATCTCATCAAATTGAAGAACTTACCTGCTGAAGATTCCACATGGGAGGACGAGAATTTTATACAGAAGCATACAAAACTACTCAAGCATTGAGGAAAACACTTTTCTAAGGAGAGGGGCATGTCAGGTCCCTATACTACTAGTGTAACCCCTTATTATTATTAGTGAAACCCCCTAATTATATTGTTGTGCCCCATATTGTTATTATTGTGCCCCATAGAAGCCCACTATTGTTATTATTGTGCCCTTACATTATTATTGTTATGTCGACTCTGATTACATTATGACCCCTTAGACTCCTATATATAGAAAGGAGGTCTTGGCATTTGTATCATCCAAGAATTGTTCATTTGTGTAATGTAAAGAAGGTTGCCCCCTCAAAGAGGCTTATTTCTAAGGTGTTGATCTATCTTTTCTATCTTTTTGTGAGCTGGTTTCATAATAGCTCCAGTAAAACTCTAAGTGTCCAAGAGTATGATAGAGAGAGAAAGAGTAGAAAATGAGAGCTCTAAAACTGAACTAAAAAAATATTAACACTAAAAAAAAGCTACAAAATGATCCTCATAAGCCTTTTTATTGTTGAGGCCTCTATTTCCTTCAAATTTCCATTATTTTTCCTTCATTTTCCTCCTCACATGCAACCTGTGACCTTTCACCTCTCTTTTCTCCTATTTTCCATTATTTTCATAAATAAAATGCCAATAAATGCCACTTAGCTTTGGGGGCGCTGCCCCCGATCCCCCCACTAGGGGGGGGGGGGGGGGGGGGGTTCCCAAAGGTCGCAGCCACCTCCCCTGGACCCCCCTTGCAGCGAATATTTTACGGACGTCGTTGCCACCCCATTACAAACTGGGGTCCAATGCGGCGATACCTTTGAATATAGAAGATAATCAAGCTCCACACCCAACAATTTTTTCATGTATTTCTCATTTTTCCTATAGGAGGGTCCATCGAAAGTATGGAACATAGGAATTCCTTGGATGAGGAATTAAATTTTGCATCCAATGAGTGCTTCCGCTCGAAATTTGAGTAAAACCTTAGGGATCTAAGTTGAAAATACGAGTTGAAAAAGTTGTTTTATTATTTTTTTATTATTTTTACTTTTTTACTCCAAAAATGGTGAATCATCCCCCATGGTTGACATCATCATCTTTAATCCTATTGGTTCTTATAAAGTTTATTTTGGTTGTACATTTTTCTTAGGAGGGCCATTTTAGACCTCAAAATTCCCCTAATAAATACATATTGAGGGAATTATTACTAACTTAATTATATGGAGAATATTTTGAATTTGAGAGAGTGAGAGATTCAAGCTAGTGATTACCAAATTGAAGGTCCAAGTTGATTTCATGAGAGAAACAAAAAATATATATCTATATTTATACAAATTTAACTATAAGCTAATTTGTGACTAAAAAAACTTACAATACATAAATACACACTCCATACAAGAAGGAACCTATTCAACTAGTTTTTAAGTATGTTAATATTTGAAAAATCACTATTCAAGATAAAATTAGTTAGAAAAAAATTTCTTCATTAGAAGAACCATATCATTTAGCATTTTAAAATGTGTAACTAAAATTACCATAAAACAATAGTAAGAAGAACTTTCTTAAAGGAAGAACTTGTCATAACTACATAGAATTTCACAATT
This sequence comes from Pinus tabuliformis, assembly GCA_031772625.1. Taxonomy (NCBI): domain Eukaryota; kingdom Viridiplantae; phylum Streptophyta; class Pinopsida; order Pinales; family Pinaceae; genus Pinus; species Pinus tabuliformis. The sequence goes on from CM062810.1 coordinate 144,084,364, forward strand.
CCAAACAGAAAGTGGAAGAATTGTGGGATGAAAAGTATGAGAAGACCAGTGTAATTTTTGATAAAGAAATAAAAATAAATCAAGAGATAGAGATTTTCATGGATTTAGAGAACAAGGAAGATGCTTCAAGGTCTTATTGACAATGGATGTAAATTGTTATCATTTGTGGTGAAGAGGGGCACAATTGATTTGAGTGTTTTTTTTTTGCGAGAATGTACATGGAAATTTTAGCACAACAATCAAGTAGGGCACGTGAAGGGATAAGAGGATTTAAAAAGCTATATGTTTCTACAAGGAACCTTTTTTATGTGAACAAAGAAGGTTATCCAATGCCTTTTATGCTCTCAATTCTTTTCATCAAACCTTGACAACTTTATAACCTCCTTTTTACGTTTGAAGCATACTTTGCAACATATTTCACAATTACATGTTGAGAACTAACTAGATGAAAATCGACATTATATTTCCACTGTTTAAGAAGATTAACATAGCAAACAATTAACATATCATCAATATGTCCATGCTAATTGTTTATAAAAGATTCCCGAGGAATTCTAGATATACGACTCGGAAAAATCGACGCAATAATTTCCACAATTTAAGAAGATTAACATAGCAAACATTTAACATATCATCAATATGTGCATGCTAATTTATTTCTTTTGCATTTATAATATATGAATTTAATATTGATTAATCATGAGCCTTCCGTGGAGCATTGTAGTGATATGCAATAATAGACTCCTTATTGTGCAAGCACAAATCTACATTACACTTTGTATGTCTTTAAAAAACATGCTCTCTAACAAATTCTCATAACCTTCATGAGGATTGAAAGAAGAAACTTGTGAGGTTTTCAAAGGTAGGGATCATCATTTAGGATTCAAGGAACCATTATGTTATGATGATGGATGTCACAAATATTTAATGTTGTTATATGTTTAACAAAGAATGTCTTCTCAACATGCACATTGGAAGAAGGGATTGTAACACCCTCCTCCCACATCAAACCAAGAAACCGTCCAGTCAGAGTAAACATGAGATGATAGACCACTATAATATGATTCAAGCTCCTAAGTCACATTAAGGAAGTGGAACTGGCGGAAACACACCATACAGACATCCAACATCATCAATAGAACCCTCAGAAGACACATCAACCACTCAGACAACCTGTCCCTGGATCCCACTATTGTTTTAGGTCTCTTGGGCCATAGTCGCTCTCATGCTATGGGAAAGGGAACGACCATCAACCTAAAGTCTCTCTCACAGGCCTAGTTGCCAATGACTGTGGATCAAAATTGTCAGTGTTGTGCCAGTGATCCCAGGATTTAAGCCACTTTTTCAGGCTCGAAGCCCAGGACACTGCCCAGAACTAATCCATCTCTTCAAATCAGTAAAGTAACATGGAAATGAAAGTACTCAATAAAATAGTTGTTCAAGACCTTGATTGGATCCCTACTAGCCATGAAAGGAATTTTGTCAAACATATCATTGACATGTAATCTACAAGCGTAAATAACAGAGTTAAGTGTAGGGATCTCATACTTATCTGAGAACCACTATGAACCATTGTTCCCTTATTCCATTTGTTGCATTATCATCTATTAGGTCATAGATACATTATCCATTCACATACAAGTAAAAACATTTTGAGAGCCATACATAGCTGTTGTCATAAAATGTGCATATAACCAACATAATAGGAACATAATTACAATAAACATAACAACCATCAAATCCATAAATACATCAGTGCCTTTACACATGGAAATCAAGGGAAGGGATTTCTCATTAATGAATGCAATGAACCAATCGAAGATGAGACTAACACTTTCCACCTGACCGTAGAATGGTTGAGCCAAATCTCTCTTCAGTCATTCACCCCTGTGCCATATTCCAAGCATGAATGTGGGATCTCATAGAACACATCAATCAAAACTCATCCAGTTCTTCTAGAGGCCATCCACCTCAACCCATCAAACAATATTTCCACCTCACGGTTAGACATCACCAAAACCATCACCAGATCAGTCTCCATCCTAGCCATCTAGGGCTCCAAAGCATTTGTTCCAACCAAGGCTCCAAGACTAGTAACTCAACCCACAGTTGTCGTTGGGCTCCAGAGCGTTTGTCCAACCAAGGCTCCAGGACTAGTAACTCAACCCACCAAGGGCTCTAGAGCATTTTTCCAGCCAAGGCTTAAAGACTAGTAACTCAACCCAAGTTGTTACAAGGCTCTAAAGCATTTATCCAACCAAGGCTCCAGGAACTAATAACTCAACCCAAGCTAAGGAAACATGAGAACCAACAAAAAAATAATGAAAATAAACCCACAATCACCATGGCTATCCAGGAAATGGAAAGGGTATGAAATCCACTATCAATCCAGGCAATCCTCCATGCTAATGACAAATGATTACCAAGAATCCACATGCATATGCCATGCATGTCCAAACTAGTGATGAAATCATACATGCAAGTTGGTACCTGCAAGCAAATCTGATGTAGTTTTTTATGCCAATGCCTTCCTACGCTTTCCTACTCTTCCTTTCCCTTCTTTCTCCAAGAATCCAAATATGCCACACCCTCCAAGAGTGCTCCAAGAAAACTCTAAGTATCCAAGCATATGAGAGAGAGGGAGAGGGAGAGAATAATGAGATAGCTCCAACACTAAATTGGCCAAGTCTTAGCCAAGGGCCTGCCAACTAATCCTCTTAAGCCTTTTTTATTAATGAGGCCTCAATTTTCTTCATTTTCCATTATTTTCATCCTCACATGCAACCTGTGACCTTTCACCTCCCTTTTCTCCTAATTTCCATTATTTTCATAAATAATTGTGCTAAAATGCCTTTTAATGCCTTAGCATTTGCTAATTTCCTTAGCGATAAACAACCAAATGAACACCCACTAGGATGTCCTGCCCAACATTTAGCTTGGAATAAGTGTCCCAGTCATCCGTGGTTATTTTTTTTAACATTTATTACATGGAATTTTCACTAGGGTTGTTATAGAACCCTCCCCCTTGGGGGACACCATCCTCGGTGTTCAATCACACATATACCTCAGCAACCTCTTGAAAGAAGACATATTTCTTATGGAGCTTTATAACACAACTCGATGTAGTATTCACAATGAAATATCTGCTCAAGACACATCATGACAAGATGACAACATACCGCATAGTGTAGCTTTATAACACAACTCATTACGTTATTTACAATAATATACACATTTTCTCAACCAGAAAATAAAAAGATACGAAGCCTTCATCCGCAACAATGGAATCCAGAGCCTCACAACTCCCCCCTCAAGTAATACCAAGATTTACCTCCTTCCCAGGAAGTCCAAAATCCACTTCCATAGTCAAACTGCATCCAATGTCCAACGCTATAATCCTACACCACTTGTCCTCTATGTGAACAGTTACCAGCTCATTGTTCCAGGGCGCACTCCTAATGTGCATCTGGTTCCATCTGGAAATTCTCATTACCAAAACAAATCCATCCCCGACCTTCCCTTCTCTACTACACAGTCCCTTAGGCAATCCGGTCGACCCTTTTGTGCAGTCACTCACCTTCCAAGTTCCGTTGGCACCCCCATTCCTGGCAGTCCATCCCTTGGCAAGGGTTCCTTTCATTAGAATATACAAAAGCCAAGGAATATCCCTTCCTCAAAACCATCATATTGGTCATAGCACGCTCATGGAAATCAATGGACACTATTAGGTACTAGTGTCCCATAATGGCCATGTTCCTGAATGCTTTATTAGCATTCTACTGCATGTTCCAATTCCTTTTGTTGTTGCAAATTATTGTAGTCGATTTCAATCACCTAACCAGGAATTTTATGCATTCCTGTACCAAGCACATGACTTCCATTAGATTTAAAATAAATTGAAATCATTTCGTAGCATACCTCATTGGTAGCTCTTCAATAAGGTACATTTGCAATCATGTTTGCTTCATGTCACAACAAGTCAAACTAGCATATTTGACCAAATTAGAATGTATAAAAATATCGCATTAGGTTAGGTCAAAACATAACCATCAAAATCATAAATCACATGTAACCATCATAAAACAAAATCATAGATCACATATAATCATCATATACTAGAATCATAGATCACATGTAATCATCATAAACCACATGTATAATAAACCTGAAATAAAATATCGATACTTATCCTTCATCGATCCATACTTCTGCCTTTGTTCTTATTTTGTATGCACAACATATCGATTTCCACACCCAAAAAACACCTAGTGCCTTATCCTTAACCCGGTACACATATACATAATGTGCATCACACACATACGACCACAAACGACATATAAATCCATGCAATACATGCACCTACACCTAACATACAACACATACACCTACACTCACTGTATACAATACAATACATATGCTTACATCCAATGCATAACATAATACATACACCTACACCTAGCATACAACACAACACAATACATCTATACCTAATGTACAACACCACACAATACATGCACCTACACAATGCACATACCTAGTACCACATGCCCTCAACACAGTATGTATGACATGCACACAATACCACACGTGCACCAGTACCATAAGTACAACATGTACACAGTACCTCCTGTACACCACACCACCTGCACAACGTGTGCACAACATCACATGTACATGGCACCACCTGCACAACGTGTACAATGCCATGTGTACTACACCACTTGTACAACGTGTACACAATACCACATGTACATAGTACCACATGCACAACATGTACACGACACCACATGTACACAACGCTACATGCATGACATGTACACAACACCATGTTAGCTACCTATATCAATAGGTTTCATATTTCATGATTGGCAAAGAAAGGTCCAAATATGCTCTGCTTTGGTGATGCAAAGATCCCATATTTCCTAGAGAAAACAATGTATGTACATAGTTCTTTGTTGACTCAATTTTGATGGGTGATCCAAAAGCCTAATCTGGATCATGCCATGTTTCAATTTTTTGTTGTAGAATAGAGGAAGAAGTCTGTCCAAACTGTTTAATCTTGGCAGACCAGTAGCTTAGGTAGAGAATTAAGGTTCCCAACTGCTTAATCTGGGACCTTGGAAGCAATAAGGGTAGCATTAGATAGAAAATCAAGAGAAAAGCCAAGAGAAAAGAAAAGGCATATGAGTGTCTGCAAGTCTAAGTGCACCCTCCATCAAGAAATAAAAAATGCTAGGCGAATAGATGGGTAGGCAGATGGGGTTGCAGAAGTGTCATTCCTTACAATTGAATGTGGGCTAACCTATTCACAAAGGAAAATCAATGGTTTGAGAAGGTCCTCTTCTCCATTATGTTGCAGCAAAGTAAAGGAGCATGTCTAACTTCCCAGTTTCCCCTTTCACTCCCATTTCTAACATCCCCTCATCAGTTGAGATTTATGGAAGAATTGGTGGTTTTATGGTGGTTCTTATTCCTTTAAAAGCCACATTTCTTGTCTAAAATTCTTTTCATTTTGATCTACTCCCTAAGCTAAGTAATTTTCAAATAAACTTAGTGATTTCACTCCTCATTCACCTTTTCCATCCATATTAACCTCTAACTTCTATTATCTAAATCCCCTATGTTACCCTTTCCCTACTATTATAACACTATGGTGTATAAACCCCAAGCATTGTATAAATATCCCTCCCCTTGGCATTATAGCCATATGCTCACAGCCAGGGATTAAATTGGCACCAGGCCAGTTTAAGAAACCTAAACCCTACCCCTCTTCCCCCCTTCAAGAAGTCATTTGACCCATTTTACCCCTTCATATGCTAAAAACTTATAAAAAACCCCATTACTGTACCCCTAACCCGCTTCGTTTGCGAAATATCCACCAAAAACCCACTTTTTCATTTTATCCAAAGTTCTGGCGCTATGCGCATTTTTACAAAATACATTGAAAAACCATAAAAATCCGCCATATTCCAAAGGTTTCCGCCGCGCGCAAATCCCAAAAGAAATATTATTTTATTCCCGCCCTCCGTCCGTATCGTTCGGCCATCTCAACGTCCCGTCGACCGTCGGATCGGGCCCTTTTGATCCGACGACCCTTGTGCATATCGGACCGGCCCCGACGTCTGAGAGTTACCTTCCGATATTTGTCAGAGGGTGACGTCAGGCCTCTGCCACGCGCCACCCCCACAGCGTATCGGAGGTACATCTGACATTTCTGCCTCCGTATCAAAAGCGGTGCGATATGAAACCGCTAACCACTTCCGGTTTCGGTTGATCCGCCCTGCCAGCGTCACCTCCAGCGTCACCGCCGTGTTAGCGCCCCGTCCTCCAGTTGCCCCACCTGTCTGCCACTTCGCCATCCCCGTGGACCTCTTGTATGCTGCCACGTCACCCGATGATGTCATGCTGATGTCATCCGACCTCGACCCCACCTGATGACGTCATCCAAAAAGGCGCCAAAGTCCTAAAAAAACCATATTTTGGCCGAAATGTCGCATTTTTCACACTTTTTTCAAAAAACGCTGTTATATCCTCTGCATGAATTTTACGTCCGAGCCTTCGCCAACCTGCTGAATTCAACCTCGAGACCGCTGGCGCGCCATTTCACCTGCATCTTTGACCATTCCTGACTGTATATCAGGTATTTATCCGTGCAAATCCTTTCTACGCCCGGTTTTGTCTGTAAATTGCCAAAATAACTTAAAAACAGTGAAAAAATATATAATTCACCGGCAAATCCCCTGTGCCTGGTCCCCATTTGCACCTAGAACGTCGAAATTCACCAGCTAAGCCTCGTTTACCTGAAATTTTATGAAAAACTGCATTCTGTTTGCGCAATCTCGAACTGGTTACCCACATTGTACCAATTTGCGGTAAAAGAGGGAGCAAGGCGAGACATTTGCCTTATTCATGTTCTAAGCAGTATTTCAATTGCTGCAACTCACCTTTTGTCCTCTGTTCCTGAGTAATTCACCTACCTCTTCAAAGAAAACTCTTTGGTGTTGTTCTGCACAATAACACTAGTCCTTAAACAACAGAATCCTAAAGGAAATCATGGATCCACTAGTAGCCCCGGTGGCATTAAACGTTGCTCCATTGAATGCCCCTCAGAGAGAATTGGAGTGGCAGCCTCTAGCAGACCTGGACTATCAAATTTCAGAGGAAATGCTGATGAGGACCAAGTTCCACATCCACCTGCTAAATGAATTAAAGTCTAAACATGAGAATGGGACAGATGTGCTGGGCATATGGGACTCTTTTCTCCCTATATTCAAGCTCCCTCAGGTCAATCAGTTCCCTGATTTGATCCATCTATGTGCTGAAAACTATGACCCTACTCAAAGGGCAGTGCTTGACTCTTCAGGCTCAGCTGTGTTCTATATCACCCCAAAAGTTATCAAAGAGATGCTCTGCTTCAAGACTGAGAAGAAATTGGTCCCTCTATCACTCATAGACTTGATAAATCAAGGAGCCAGATTGACAGATGCTCAGGTCACCAAATTAAATTAGTTGTACATTGACTCTGACTCTGTGAAGTATCCTCCTGTCAACCAAGTATACCTCAATCAATTGGGCAGAGATCTTGCAGACATGATTAGTTCCATTTTGGGCTATAATTCAATTGAATTTGTTGATCAAACTGTGCTGGTAATTATGCTCATGTTCGCTCCTGGCAAGTCTCCAATCTGCTATGACTATGCCACCTACATCTCTGATAAAATACATGAGCAGTTGATGAACTTGGCCCGAGAAAAGGTGTTCAGATACACCTCCTACATTTATCACTTGATCTTATATTATCAACATGAGAAGTTTTCTTTTGCTATCAAAAGAGTGGATGCCCAAGGCAATCCAAGGTCAGTGGTCTACTGGTCCTCTGCCTTCCACTACAGATCTCATTCTCCATACACTTACTATGAGTTCATAGATCTCTTCATCCACCCAGCCATGTCTATGCTGATGAGTTCACCTCCTCCAAGGCTCACTGATGAAATGCAAAGGATCCTTCAGTTATCCAAATCATACAGCATTGGGGACTGGTACTTCTACTAGAACCACACAGTCATCAGGATCTATGGGTGTGAACTGCCTCCCTACAGATTGCCCAAGTATGTGCCCATGAGATTGTTTGCCCTTGAATACTTCAGGCAATTTGGAAATGCCGATGTGCTGCACTTTTCAGGCAGAGGCAAGAAAGCACAACTGAAGGTCAGGAACCAACTTGGCCACTTTATCTACAACAAAAGGGAAGAAGGTTGGAAAGAGGCGGATAGCATGTTAGAATCCTTGGGCCTGCAAACCAGTTTCCTGTGGAAACCATATGACCCCAATCACTTCGTAACTTTAAGAAGGGTCAAGTATAGGCTGTCAAGTTATGACCATGTAAGGATTCCTCATATAGAAAAATATGCAAATCAAGTAAAATGGAGGAGAGGAACCCTAGAGGAGCCTGTTACACAAGAAGAGTTGAATTAAAGAGCAGTGAGAAATCTGAAAAAGATGGCTGACCTTGAACTTTGTTCACAGGTACTCACTCTTCCAAGCACACAAGTGGGAGCAGTTGCCTCATCCTCAACTGCAAATCAGCAAGCAACCAAAGCTAGTGAGAAAACCTCTAGCAAAGGTAAGGAAAAAGAGATGGAAACAGAACAGCCACCTCAGCAGCAGGTAGAGCAGCAATAGCAGCAGGTAGAGCAGCCACAACAGCAAGAACAACAGCAAGAAGAGGGGCAGCATGACAAAGAGCAGCCATTACAGCAAGAAAGGGCAGCTGAGACCCCAATTTTCACTGAGCAGCAGGCTCAGAACACTGTGCCTCCTAGGCAAGAGACTACTACTGAAGCCTCAGTCCTCCAAACTCCACAAAAGGAGGATGTAAGTAGGAAAAGGGACAGAGAGACTCCCCTCACATCATCCATAAATCAGGGAGGAAAAAGGCATAGAATGAATCCCTTCTCTGAGGAGGAAATGCCAATAGGGCAGTCTCTGGGCATGGGCCCGCCTAGTAGAGAAGAATCTGCTAGCTCCTTCCAGCAGGGACAAGACAGAACAATGGGAGGAGAAGTCAGCTCCTCAAGCCACCAAAGAGAAGCTGAAGGAGGAATCAAACAACAATTTATTGACATTAAAAGGAAAAATGAGCCACTTAAAATACAACTCTATAATCATCTGCTGAAAATGGCTCCTACCAACCAGCAAAGACTGATGTCTGCCTATGATGTTCAGGAGGGCAAAATGATCATGAGTCATTTTATGCCAGCTGTAGTACAGCCACAATCCCCTGCAGATTATATAAGGACTAATCTTGAGGTCCTTGCCAAGGACATCCACCCAATGGACAAAATTGAATTGCACAAACAAACGGGTGAGATGGTGTATGCCTCCTTGGCAGACAAAACACTGTATAACTACAGGCTAGAAAATAGCCTAAATAATACAACTGCCCAGCTTGAGTTGGAAAGGGCTTCCTCTCAAGCAAAGGATAACAGAATTAAAGCCTTGGAGGAAATAATTATACAACTTGGGCATGATCCCAAGGATTTTAAGGTTGTGCAGGCATTGTTGAAATTGAGAGATGCAGACATGGCAGCCCTTAGAAAGATGGTCAAAGTCCCAGCAACAATTCACCCACAAACTGAAGAAGTTTCTCAATTGAGACATGATCAAGATGCCACAGCTTTGCTGGTATCCCTGTACAAACAACTAATCCAGACCCAAGAGAAGTTGGGAGAGTCAGAGGCTGCCCAGGCAGCATTACAGGTAGCATTGCAGCAAAAGGAAGGAGATCAAACCTCTCAGCCTCCTCCTGAAATAATTAACCTTGAGGAAGCTCCTCAAACCACTGCTCCCCCTACTCAACAAACAGAACAGGCAACACCATCCACCTCAGCACCAGCGCCAACAACAGACCAGGCATCAAGCCTGGACATGCAGAAACTAAGGAATGAAATCCAAGCCCTGGAAGCCCAAATGTCAGAGTTGAAAGAGGCCAGGGAAAATTTGGTTAAGTTGAATGAAAGATATGACAAATCTAAGCAAACTGTAGCAGAAAAGGGCAGGGAAATAAAGGCCCTTAAAGACAGGATAAAGGAGCTGGAGAAGGAGCTCACATTGGATAAAGTGACAGCTGAGCTCAAGACAGTGATATGGGCTAGCATTGGCCAATCCATCACTGACCAATGGGAGTATATTGAGACAATCCATGAGCAGTTGGAGCTCATTGCAAAAGCACAGAGGGAAATCCAGAGATCAAGGGCATCTCTAGGCAATATGCCTGAGGTTGCCAATAGAATGATCAATGTGCTTAACAACAGAACAAGTGCTCAGTTAGCTACTATGGGAATCTCCAACAGAACTGAGACCATCCAGCTAATAAAGAGGGTCCTAACACTGAGAAACCTAGTGCAGACACTAGAGAGAAGGACCCAGGATATGCAGACCGAGGTCAATAGATTCATGGAAAAATTTGTGGCATTGCAAAACAGGGGTCTTCCAAGCTTACTGAATAGCGCAGGAAGACTACTTTCCCATGAAAACTATGCCAAGAGGGTAAACACCTTTGCCACAAATCAGATCACAGAGAAGGCCAGCACCTCAGAGGAAACAGGGCCAGCAACAGGACAAAGTCTCTACAACAGAGTAGAGAACTTATTTTTTATCATGGATGAGATCAAACATCTGTTTGAAGTGCCTCCCAATTTCTATAAATATACAGAGGCAGATGAGACATTAGAGGCAATTTTGAGACACCAATTGGCCACACAGGAATACTGGACCAAAATGATACAGCTGATATTGTAAGCCAGAGCCTGTAAATCAAGTTTTGTTATTTATTTTTACAAGTGATCATGCACAGGAAAACTTGAAATGATCAGCATGCATGAAAAGGGAAGGGCTGAGCCAACTCAGCGGAACTATTCGGCCAACAAAGCACAATTGACAGCTAACAGGTAGCAGGGCCGGAAGTTACAGCACGACATGCATTAAAGGCGCATTTTTCAGAGTTAAAGCAGAACGGTTAGACCGACTCAGTGGCCTCTAAAGGCCAAAATATCTTCTGACAGACATAAAGAGCATTTATGTTGTATTAAAAGCAGTAATAACTTTTTATGTACTGTTCTGTACAAGTTGATGAAAACATTTATTTCTGAGATGACTCAACGCCTTAGATATTTTGTATGACCATTTGTATATATTCCCCCCTGGCATAAGCTTGTAGGGGTTGTTGTTGATTTCTTTTGAAGAGTTCTTTGCTGTAAATTTTCAGAGTTTAATACAAAGGCCGATGGAATTTCCAAAGTCTGTGTTGTCTGAGGGATTGTAATGCGATTGCTGAGTGCTACAGGATTCCTGCATGTTGTCATGGCTCAATAAGTTTTCTCTAAACTTTCGCTATGTTCTTTCTGTTATTTTCTCATAACTCATCCATGTTCTAGATTTCACAATTAATGGCAGAGAAAAAGACTAATTCCAGGATTTATTCATAGAATACCCTGAATTCAATCTATGCTATTACAAATGTTTTTTCTTCGGTTATGGTTATAAAGGTGTGAATCTTAATTGCTGCACCTCTACACTGTATCTTTCACAGGAATTAATGTTTAGGAATTCAAGTCTGCTCCTTTACAATACATCTCTTTCTCACAACCCAGCTTAGTGAAAAATTCTTAATTGCTTTTCACTGGTTACACACATTTCATCATTATAATATCAAGTTGTTTAATGAGATATTCAAAAGGCCCTGCAGTTTCAGCAATCCTAATCTACCTCTCAAACAACCAGTAACCAAAGAATCCATTGCCCAATGGACTAGAATTATCTGAAGGTTTACACCTTAGGTACAGAAGACATCCCTCAACCAAAACATAAAGCCAAACCTTGAACATCACAACTAGCCTAAAATACTATTAGAACAGTGACAAATCATAAAGAGAGAGCCCTCTCTAATTACAGTTTGGCTAGAAACTGTAATCCAAAGATTGGTTAGTGGTTACCCCGGCCGTATTCCCTTGGGAGTCATAGGGAACAACCTGGGTGTTAACATAATTGGCGACTCCACTGGGGACTCCTTAATATTTTCTAGTTACTGTATATCTCCTAAATCTACAGATGAAGTCAGAATACCAGCCAGCAAGCCTTCAGGACTGTTTCTGTTTTACATTAACAGGTTCAGATAAATGCTGCTTCAGTCAATCTTCATGTTAGCTTTGAGAAATATACAGCCATTCCAAAATCTTGCCTAGTTCTTACATATATAAAAACATTCCAAAAAACATACTCAAAAAGAAGTTCAGAAGCTGGCTCCTAAAAGGGAAACCAGACACACTAGGTCAAACCCTGACCCAAATCCACTAGTAGTTTTTGACAATCCTAATGCAATCCCCAAAATAATTAGGAAACAGCAAAGGCAGGAAAATCCTAGTGATTTGAGTCCTGAGACAGCTCACCCTGAACCAGTTCCAACTCCTATCAAGGTTCTATTTCCGTCTACTCCTGTTTCCCCCAGTTCACCATCTACATCTCAAAGCCCTCCTTTCACATCTTCACCCACTGCACATATCCCCTTGACCAACACTCTAGGTGCTGCTGCACCTGTTACCCCTGTGGTACACATCGTTCCTATTATCCCAGTTGCTCCTGTAAATCCCCCAAACCTTGTGAATATGGCTAACAGATATGCACCCTTGCAGTTACCTGCTAATGCTGCAGCTCTACCCCAAGACTACCAAACTAAGATCTCATATTTTGACTCTACTGGCCCTTTCACAGCTATTCAGCATGCCAAAAGGATGCAAGATCATTTTGAGACCTATGAAATAGATGATGACAGTGTGAGAATGAGGATGTTTGTTCAAAGTCTGACTGGGGATGTAAGAACTTGGTTTAGATCCCTGAATGCAAATTCCATCACAACTCCTGATGAGCTTTATCAAGCCTTTACTAATAGATGGGAGAAAAAGAAAGATCCTCTGCACATACTTGGTGAATATGACACTATCAAAAGAGGTCCCCAAGAGACTGTTTTGGAGTATTGTGCAAGATTCAACAATGTATATAACGCAATCCCACAAAACTTAAGACCTCCTCCTGATTTGGCCTTGTACAAATTTCCTGATGGTTTTGACCCTGATATGGCCTACCAGTTGAAGGAGAGAGCTCCTGAAACCCTTGCAGATGCCCAAAAGGTTGCTGTCACAGTGGAAGCTAACCTGATCGCCAAAAGAAACAGAGCAAGGCTGGAAAAGAGAACCACCTTCAAAGAAGAACCCTCAGCCTTTGATCAAAAACTGGATGCAATACTCACTGGTATGAAGAGATTGGGTGATAGAGTGGAATCTGTTGAGAGAAAGTCATCATGGGAAGCACCACAAAACAACCCTCCTAGGAATCCAAATTTTAGGAGAACTCAAAATCCAAACGTTGGCAAGGCCGGTTCTGACCCAGACATAAGACCCCCTTTCCAAGAGAATTATGCTGAGACTTCCACATCAAGTGAACCCAATGAAGATCCCCACGTTAACTTAATGGGTTTGGATGGTGAAAGTCAAGTCTTTTTAACACAAGAAGATCATGAGAATGATGAAATCAAGCTGTTCCAAACCAAATCAGGTGAGTCATTTGACTTTAAGCAAGGCTATGACACAGTTGTTTATGAAGTCCATAAACAATACAAGCTAAGGAGTAGAACTGTAGATGTAACACAGCCTGAAAAGATAAAGGATAGCCAGCAGCCCAAAAGAGCCATAGTCACAGAGCCAAATGACACAACGGAATCACTTGTAAAGGAAGTAACCATTGAAGAAATCACTGAACCATTTTCTTCAAAACAACAGCCCATGGTTGCATCATCCTTGCACCCTAACCTAAGTGTCATTCCTCAAGAGATGAGCAAGAAGGGCAAGCCTCAAGATCAAGATAAGAATCAAGAAGAAGAGTTAGTGAACAAGGAAAGAACTGTCATCCACAGCCAAAAGACCCAATCTGAAAAACCCTTTGACCTAGAAACTGAAATTAGTAAATTGAAGGTAGCTATTCCTCTTTCAGAACTAGCCAAGCATGACATTTATAAACAACAAATCAAGAAGTCCCTTCAACTTACTAACACCAAAGATGATGTCAATGTGCTGGATGATACCCCAGAATTTCTGTTCGGTCCAGAAGTTGATGGAAAAGCAGTAGTCACAGGGATCCTACCTTTTTATGTCAGTTTACATGTCCATGATAAGATATTACACAATGCAATGTTTGACTCAGGAGCCTCTCACAACCTCATGCCAAAAGCAGTCATGGAAAGATTGAATCTAGATATTACAAGACCATATAAGGACCTATTCTCCTTTGACTCCAGCCAAGTCAAGTGCTTAGGTCTAATAAAAGATCTATGTGTGTCCCTTGTTCAGTACCCAAATAAGACAATTCTAATGGATGTTGTAGTTGCTGATATCCCACCCAAGTATGGGATGCTGTTATCAAGGTCACGGGGGGCTAAACTTCAAGGCTCCCTACAACTGGACATGTCATACGCCACCATCTCTGTTTTTGGGCAACCAAAGAGACTATACAGAGAAACACTAATGAAATACATGGTCAGCAGTGAAGAAAAGCCCCAAAACTTTCCCATATATGCTGTCCATTCAGACATAGACTCATACATACTCTTCAATAATAATACAACTCCCTCAAACAATGATGTTGAAACCAATACACTCATACAAGAGGAGGACACTGATGAAAAAACTGCTACCCAAGAAATAATGGTTAAACCATCACTAAGCAAAGCTGCTGTTCAGAAACCAAGCTAATTCAATCAAGTGATCAGACTGTCCTAGAAAACAAACCAGGTGAAAAACCAGAACTTCAACTTATGATCCCGGATCACAGAGAAGTTATTAAATCTCCCCTAGAAAAAGAGAACCTATGGTTTCTTGAATTTGATGGGTCAGTCAACAAATTAGGGGCAGGAGCTGGAGTTTGGATACACAATAAACAAAACAGTCATGCAGAAGGCCGAGCCTACAGACTAAATTTCAGATGCACCAATAACATGGTAGAATATGAAGCTCTTTTACTAGGCCTCAAACTAGTAAAGTCCCTACAAGCCATAAAAGTGTCAATTATAGGAGACTCAGACCTAGTTATCCAACAAGTAAAGGGAAATTTTGTCACCAATGACAAAAGACTGAGATCTTATAGATCTGCTGCTGCTGAACTACTACAGTCCTTCACTGAATTTCAAATTACCAAGATTCCCAGAATCCATAACTTGCATGCCCATAGTTTAGCCACATTTGCAAGTACCTGCAAGCTACCTTTTGAGCCCCACCACTGCTTTACAGCTGAGGTAAAACACAAACCTTCTGTCCCAAACAATGTCAAGGACTGGCAGGTATTTGAAGATGATACACAAATAAATAATTTCTTGACATTGCAACAAGAATTTGCAGGATTAAATATTGACACTAAAAGAGCAAGTCAATCACAAATACCTGAAAGAGCAAGTCAATCACAAATACAGTTTGAACAGAATGACCACCCAATATCACCCAGAACAGCAAAACAAATGCTACATCCAACCATTTTCGACAAAGAAAACATACAACAAATTCAACAAAACAATTATGAAGAAGTGCCTGTTACAGAGGCTAAGATCATAGAGCTGAAAGACAATTTTCTTCCAACAGGCCTAACTCCATTAGAGGACATCTTTGACTCAAATGACATCCCTAGAAAACCAAAGATGCAGCCCCTTAATGCTGCCATTGAGGAATGCAACATTGGAACCATTGAGAAACCCAAGATAATCAAATTGTCTGCATCCTTACCTCCTGATCAAAAGCCCAAATACATTGACCTTTTCGAAGAGTTTCAGGACGTGTTTGCATGGGGCTATGAGGATCTAAAATCCTATGATACCTCTGTTATCCAGCACACTATCCCTCTCAAGCCTAATCAAAATCCATTCAAACAGAAATTGAGAAGGATTAATCCCATGCTTCTCCCCTCAATTGAAAAGGAGCTACAAAAAATGTTTAAAGCTGGTATCATAGCACCAATCAGGTTTTCTGATTGGATTTCAAATTTGGTACCCACAAGAAAGAAAACTGGTGAAATAAGGCTTTGTGTTGATCTTAGAAACTTAAATCAAGTGTCCCTCAAGGACAATTATCCCTTGCCCAAGATGGATCACATTCTCCAAAGAGTGGTAGGGGCCTCAAGGATTTCATTACTTGATGGATTCTCAGGCTTTAATAAGATCCTAGTACACCCTGATGATCAAGACAAAACTGCATTCACAACCCCATGGGGAACTTTCAAATATGTAAAAATGCCTTTTGGATTGAAGAATGCAGGGGCAACATTTCAAAGAGCAATGGATATTGCTTTTGCCAAAGAGATTCATGACTTCCTTGTCATTTATTTGGATGATCTCACACCTTTCTCAAAATCAGACCAAGAACATTTGAAACATTTGAGACAGATCTTCCTAACATGTAGGAAATATGGAATCTCCTTGAATCCCAAGAAATCCTTATTTGGTTTGGAGGAAGGTAAGCTATTGGGACATATCATTTCAAAGGATGGCATTAGAATTGACCCAGATAGGATACAAGCTATCTTACAAATGCCCCACCCAAGGAATATCAAAGAGTTGCAAGCATTCTTGGGAAAAATAAATTTCTTGAGAAGGTTTATCCCAAACTTAGCAGAACTGATCAGATTACTAAATAACATGCTAAAGAAGGATTCAAAAGTGAAATGGACCATTGAAGCAAATCAAGCCTTTGAAGGTATAAAATTAGCCCTTACCCAAACTCCAGTCCTAACAAATCCTCAATTTGATAAAGAATTCATCATTTTCTCTTTTGCCTCCCAACATACTATTGCTGCTGTTTTATTACAGAAAGATGACCAGGGAAATGAAAATCTCATTGCTTTCTTTAGCAGAGCTCTTAGAGATGCACCTCTGAAATACCAAATCATGGAAAAACAAGCTTATGCTTTGGTCAAGGCCATTAAGGACTTTAGGATTTACATCCTTTATTCCCATGTTATAGCTTATTGGCCAAGTCCTATTGTAAAAGACATACTCACTCAAGAAAACTTAGAGGGTAGAAGAGGAAAATGGATTGCCAACATCTTGGAATTTGACATTGAAATAAAACCTACAAAGCTGATAAAAGGGCAAGGCCTGGCCAAATTAATGACAGAATCAAACTTCCAAGCCTTAGACATAAACCAACTGGACAATGAACCGGAGCTGGCGACTCCAAAGATCAACGTAGCCTTTGAACAATCCATTGGTACTTTGATATATGTTATGTGTTACAAAACCTGTGTGCTCCCCCAGGATTGTCCAGAACTAAATGTAGGTTCTTAAAAATGAAAGCCTCAAGATTTTGTGTTATGGATGGTAATTTGCTTTGGAAAAACCATGAAGGGATATTGCTAAACTGCTTAATTGAGAATGAGACTAACAATATCATGAAAGAATTTCATGCAGGTGACTGTGGTGGACACTTGTACTGGAAGTCCACCGTGGACAAAATACTAAGGGCTGGTTACTATTGGCCCACTGTTTTCTCTGATGTTAAAAAGTTTACCACATCATGTCATAAATGTCAAATGTTTGAGGGAAAGAGAAAGTTACTACCACTTCCCTTGAGGCCTATTGCCACAGAGAGACCTTTTCAACAATGGGGCTTGGATTTTATTGGGGAAATTCATCCCTCATCTTCAGGCCAACATAGATGGATTTTAACAGCTACAGACTACTTCACTAAGTGGATTGAAGCTGTTCCATGCAGACAAGCAAATGATTCAACAATCATTCAGTTTTTGGAGAATAACATATTGGCTAGATTTGGTTGTCCTGACAAAATAATAACAGACAATGCTGCTGCTTTCAGATCTAAGAAGATGGTGAATTTCTGCCACAAATTTCACATTACCTTGGGCCATTCTACTGCATACTATCCCCAAGGAAATGGCCTTGCTGAGTCATCAAATAAAAGCCTGGTAAACATCATAAAGAAAGTGCTAGAAGAAAACAAAAAGAATTGGCATAAGAAGCTTGTAAATGCCTTATGGGCAGATAGACTAACAACCAAGAGATCAATTGGGACCAGCCCATATGAGTTAGTCTATGGATTAGAAGCCAAATTCCCCTCAGCACTAGGGATTCCTGTAATGAAACTTCTTCAAGAAAGTCAAGCTGAACCAAATGATATGCAGAGAAGGATAAATAAAATAATATGTTTGCAGCAAACTAGAGATCAAGTTTACAGCAGAGTTCAAGTTTTACAAGAAAAATTAAAGAAAGCTTTTGATAGAAGGACTAAGGCAGAAGATTTCAATATTGGAGACAAAGTCCTCAAGTGGGATTCAAGAAGGGAAGATAAAGGAAAACATGGAAAATTTGATTCCCTTTGGACAGGACCATTTGCTGTCCAAGCAGTGCAAGGAAACAATACTTATTTCCTCAAAAGTCTTGATGAAGCTGATTTGAATGAAGGTCCTGTGAATGGCCGGATGCTGAAGCACTATTTTGACTACCATCCATGAGTGCAACCATGATTTTCCCTTGTACATATTTAGGTGTATATATTACTTTTTGTTGACATGTAACAATGCAGTTTCTCAAAGTTTTACAGATTATCAGCAAAGGGAAAATAAGTTTCAAGCTTTATCAAGATAGGAAGAACACAATTTTGGATTTTCAAAGAGGAATACTCCAACTTTTGATACAAGAAGTCAAGGGGCAAGGCATTATGACCTGCTGTTCTTGGTCTTTCAAATGAAAAACCATCCCCATGTGGAGCCACTGTTAGCTACCTATATCAATAGGTTTCATATTTCATGATTGGCAAAGAAAGGTCCAAATATGCTCTGCTTTGGTGATGCAAAGATCCCATATTTCCTAGAGAAAACAATGTATGTACATAGTTCTTTGTTGACTCAATTTTGATGGGTGATCCAAAAGCCTAATCTGGATCATGCCATGTTTCAATTTTTTGTTGTAGAATAGAGGAAGAAGTCTGTCCAAACTGTTTAATCTTGGCAGACCAGTAGCTTAGGTAGAGAATTAAGGTTCGCAACTGCTTAATCTGGGACCTTGGAAGCAATAAGGGTAGCATTAGATAGAAAATCAAGAGAAAAGCCAAGAGAAAATAAAAGGCATATGAGGGTCTGCAAGTCTAAGTGCACCCTCCATCAAGAAATAAAAAATGCTAGGCGAATAGATGGGTAGGCAGATGGGGTTGCAGAAGTGTCATTCCTTACAATTGAATGTGGGCTAACCTATTCACAAAGGAAAATCAATGGTTTGAGAAGGTCCTCTTCTCCATTATGTTGCAGCAAAGTAAAGGAGCATGTCTAACTTCCCAGTTTCCCCTTTCACTCCCATTCCTAACATCCCCTCATCAGTTGAGATTTATGGAAGAATTGGTGGTTTTATGGTGGTTCTTATTCCTTTAAAAGCCACATTTCTTGTCTAAAATTCCTTTCATTTTGATCTACTCCCTAAGCTAAGTAATTTTCAAATAAACTTAGTGATTTCACTCCTCATTCACCTTTTCCATCCATATTAACCCCTAACTTCTATTATCTAAATCCCCTATGTTACCCTTTCCCTACTATTATAACACTATGGTGTATAAACCCCAAGCATTGTATAAATATCCCTCCCCTTGGCATTATAGCCATATGCTCACAGTCAGGGATTAAATTGGCACCAGGCCAGTTTAAGAACCCTAAACCCTACCCCTCTTCCCCCCTTCAAGAAGTCATTTGACCCATTTAACCCCTTCATATGCTAAAACCTTATAAAAAACCCCATTACTGTACCCCTAACCCGCTTCGTTTGCGAAATATCCACCAAAAACCCACTTTTTCATTTTATCCAAAGTTCTGGCGCTATGCGCATTTTTACAAAATACATTGAAAAACCATAAAAATCCGCCATATTCCAAAGTTTTCCGCCGCGCGCAAATCCCAAAAGAAATATTATTTTATTCCCGCCCTCTGTCTGTATCGTTCGGCCATCTCAACGTCCCGTCGACCGTTGGATCGGGCCCTTTTGATTCGACGGCCCTCGTGCATATCGGACCGGCCCCGACGTCCGAGAGTTACCTTCCAATATCTGTCAGAGGGTGACGTCAGGCCTCTGCCACGCGCCACCCCCACAGCGTATCGGAGGTACATCTGAGATTTCTGCCTCCGTATCAAAAGCGGTGCGATATGAAACCGCTAACCACTTCCGGTTTCGGTTGATCCGCCCTGCCAGCGTCACCTCCAGCGTCACCGCCGTGTCAGCGCCCCGTCCTCCAGTTGCCCCACCTGTCTGCCACTTCACCATCCCCGTGGACCTCTTGTATGCTGCCACGTCACCCGATGATGTCATCCGACCTCGACCCCACCTGATGACGTCATGCTGACGTCATCCAAAAAAGGCGCCAAAGTCCTAAAAAAACCATATTTTGGCCGAAATGTCGCATTTTCGCACTTTTTGCTAAAAACGCTGTTATATCCTCTGCATGAATTTTACGTCCGAGCCTTCGCCAACCTGCTGAATTCAACCTCAAGACCGCTGGCACGCCGTTTCACCTGCATCCTTGACCATTGCTGACTGTATATCAGGTATTTATCCGTGCAAATCCTTTCTGCGCCCAATTTTGTCTGTAAATTGCCAAAATAACTTAAAAACAGTGAAAAAATATATAATTCACCGGCAAATCCCCTGTGCCTGGTCCCCATTTGCACCTAGAACGTCGAAATTCACCAGCTAAACCTCGTTTACCTGAAATTTTATGAAAAACTGCATTCTGTTCGCGCAATTGCGAACTGGTTACCCACACTGTACCAATTTGCGGTAAAAGAGGGAGCAAGGCGAGACATTTGCCTTATTCGTGTTCTAAGCAGTATTTCAATTGCTGCAACTCACCTTTTGTCCTCTGTTCCTGAGTAATTCACCTACCTCTTCAAAGAAAACTCTTTGGTGTTGTTCTGCACAATAACACTAGTCCATAAACAACAGAATCCTAAAGGAAATCATGGATCCACCAGTAGCCCCGGTGGCATTAAACGTTGCTCCATTGAATGCCCCTCAGAGAGAATTGGAGTGGCAGCCTCTAGCAGACCTGGACTATCAAATTTCAGAGGAAATGCTGATGAGGACCAAGTTCCACATCCACCTGCTAAATGAATTAAAGGCTAAACATGAGAATGGGACAGATGTGCTGGGCATATGGGACTCTTTTCTCCCTATATTCAAGCTCCCTCAGGTCAATCAGTTCCCTGATTTGATCCATCTATGTGCTGAAAACTATGACCCTACTCAAAGGGCAGTGCTTGACTCTTCAGGCTCAGCTGTGTTCTATATCACCCCAGAAGCTATCAAAGAGATGCTATGCTTCAAGACTGAGAAGAAATTGGTCCCTCTATCACTCATATACTTGATAAATCAAGGAGCCAGATTGACAGATGCTCAGGTCACCAAATTAAATCAGCTGTACATTGACTCTGACTCTGTGAAGTATCCTCCTGTCAACCAAGTATACCTCAATCAATTGGGCAGAGATCTTGCAGACATGATTAGTCCCATTTTGGGTTATAATTCAATTGAATTTGTTGATCAAACTGTGCTGGTAATGATGCTCATGTTCGCTCCTGGAAAGTCTCCAATCTGCTATGACTATGCCACCTACATCTCTGATAAAATACATGAGCAGTTGATGAACTTGGCCCGAGAAAAGGTGTTCAGATACACCTCCTACATTTATCACTTGATCTTATATTATCAACATGAGAAGTTTTCTTTTGCTATCAAAAGAGTGGATGCCCAAGGCAATCCAAGGTCAGTGGTCTACTGGTCCTCTGCCTTCCACTACAGATCTCATTCTCTATAAACTTACTGTGAGTTCATAGATCTCTTCATCCACCCAGCCATGTCTATGCTGATGAGTTCACCTCCTCCAAGGCTCACTGATGAAATGCAAAGGATCCTTCAGTTATCCAAATCATACAGCATTGGGGACTGGTACTTCTACCAGAACCACACAGTCATCAGGATCTATGGGTGTGAACTGCCTCCCTACAGATTGCCCAAGTATGTGCCCATGAGATTGTTTGCCATTGAATACTTCAGGCAATTTGGAAATGCCGATGTGCTGCACTTTTCAGGCAAAGGCAAGAAAGCACAACTGAAGGTCAGGAACCAACTTGGCCACTTTATCTACAACAAAAGGGAAGAAGGTTGGAAAGAGGCGGATAGCATGTTAGAATCCCTGGGCCTGCAAACCAGTTTCCTGTGGAAACCATATGACCCCAATCACTTCGTAACTTTAAGAAGGGTCAAGTATAGGCTGTCAGGTTATGACCATGTAAGGATTCCTCATATAGAAAAATATGCAAATCAAGTAAAATGGAGGAGAGGAACCCTAGAGGAGCCTGTTACACAAGAAGAGTTGAATCAAAGAGCAGTGAGAAATCTGAAAAAGATGGCTGACCTTGAACTTTGTTCACAGGTACTCACTCTTCCAAGCACACAAGTGGGAGCAGTTGCCTCATCCTCAACTGCAAATCAGCAAGCAGCCAAAGCTAGTGAGCAAACCTCTAGCAAAGGCAAGGAAAAAGAGATGGAAACAGAACAGCCACCTCAGCAGCAGGTAGAGCAGCAACAACAGCAGGTAGAGCAGCCACAACAGCAGGAACAACAGCAAGAAGAGGGGCAGCATGACAAAGAGCAGCCATTACAGCAAGAAAGGGCAGCTGAGGCCCCAATTTTCACTGAGCAGCAGGCTCAGAACACTGTGCCTCCTAGGCAAGAGACTACTACTGAAGCCTCAGTCCTCCAAACTCCACAAAAGGAGGATGTAAGTAGGAAAAGGGACAGAGAGACTCCCCTCACATCATCCATAAATCAGGGAGGAAAAAGGCATAGAATGAATCCCTTCTCTGAGGAGGAAATGCCAATAGGGCAGTCTCTGGGCATGGGCCCACCTAGTAAAGAAGCATCTGCTAGCTCCTTCCAGCAGGGACAAGACAGAACAATGGGAGGAGAAGTCAGCTCCTCAAGCCACCAAAGAGAAGCTGAAGGAAGAATCAAATAGCAGTTTATTGACATTAAAAAGAAAAATGAGCCACTTAAAATACAGCTCTATAATCATCTACTGAAAATGGCTCCTACCAACGAGCAAAGACTGATGTCTGCCTATGATGTTCAGGAGGGAAAAATGATCATGAGTCATTTTATGCCAGCTATAGTACAGCCACAGTCCCCTGCAGATTATATAAGGACTAATCTTGAGGTCCTTGCCAAGGACATCCACCCAATGGACAAAATTGAATTGCACAAACAAACGGGTGAGATGGTGTATGCCTCCTTGGCAGACAAAACACTGGATAACTACAGGCTAGAAAATAGCCTAAATAATACAACTGCCCAGCTTCCTCTCAAGCAACGGATAACATAATTAAAGCCTTGGAGGAAATAATTATAGAACTTGGGCATGATCCCAAGGATATTAAGGCTGTGCAGGCATTGTTGAAATTGAGAGATGCAGACATGGCAGCCCTTAGAAAGGTGGTCAAAGTCCCAGCAACAATTCACCCACAAACTGAAGAAGTTTCTCAACTGAGACATGATAAAGATGCCACAGCTTTGCTGGTATCCCTGTACAAACAACTAATCCAGACCCAAGAGAAGTTGGGAGAGTCAGAGGCTGCCCAGGCAGCATTACAGGCAGCATTGCAGCAAAAGGAAGGAGGTCAAACCTCTCAGCCTCCTCCTGAAATAATTAACCTTGAGGAAGCTCCTCAAACCACTGCTCCCCCTACTCAACAAACAGAACATGCAGCACCATCCACATCAGCACCAGCGCCAACAACAGACCAGGCATCAAGCCTGGACATGCAGAAACTAAGGAATGAAATCCAAGCCCTGGAAGCCCAAATGTCAGAGTTGAAAGAGGCCAGGGAAAATTTGGTTAAGTTGAATGAAAGATATGACAAATCTAAGCAAACTGTAGCAGAAAAGGGCAGGGAAATAAAGACCCTTAAAGACAGGATAAAGGAGCTGGAGAAGGAGCTCACATTGGATAAAGTGACAGCTGAGCTCAAGACAGTGCTATGGGCCAACATTGGCCAATCCATCACTGACCAATGGCAGTATATTGAGACAATCCAAGAGCAGTTGGAGCTCATTGCAAAAGCACAGAGGGAAATCCAGAGATCAAGGGCATCTCTAGGCAATATGCCCGAGGTTGCCAATAGAATGATCAATGTGCTTAACAACAGAACAAGTGCTCAGTTAGCTACTATGGGAATATCCAACAGAACTGAGACCATCCAGCTAATAAAGAGGGTCCTAACACTGAGAAACCTAGTGCAGACACTAGAGAGAAGGACCCAGGATATGCAGACCGAGGTCAATAGATTCATGGAAAAATTTGTGGCATTGCAATACAGGGGTCTTCCAAGCTTACTGAATAGCACAGGAAGACTACTTTCCCATGAAAACTATGCCAAGAGGGTAAACACCTTTGCCACAAATCAGATCAGAGAGAAGGCCAGCACCTCAGAGGAAACAGGGCCAGCAACAGGACAAAGTCTCTACAATAGAGTAGAGAACTTATTTTTTATCATGGATGAGATCAAACATCTGTTTGAAGTGCCTCCCAATTTCTATAAATATACAGAGGCAGATGAGACATTAGAGGCAATTTTGAGACACCAATTGCCCACACAGGAATACTGGACCAAAATGATACAACTGATATTGTAAGCCAGAGCCTGTAAATCAAGTTTTGTTATTTATTTTTACAAGTGATCATGCACAGGAAAACTTGAAATGATCAGCATGCATGAAAAGGGAAGGGCTGAGCCAACTCAGCAGAACTATTCGGCCAACAAAGCACAATTTACAGCTAACAGGTAGCAGGGCCGAAAGTTACAGCACG
The DNA here is from genome assembly GCA_031772625.1 of Pinus tabuliformis. Taxonomy (NCBI): domain Eukaryota; kingdom Viridiplantae; phylum Streptophyta; class Pinopsida; order Pinales; family Pinaceae; genus Pinus; species Pinus tabuliformis. The sequence goes on from CM062810.1 coordinate 144,109,317, forward strand.
ACATGCCTTAAAGGCGCATTTTTCAGAGTTAAAGCAGAACGGTCAGACCGACTCAGTGGCCTCTAAAGGCCAAAATATCTTCTGACAGACATAAAGAGCATTTATGTTGTATTAAAAGCAGTAATAACTTTTTATCTATTGTTCTGTACAAGTTGATGAAAACATTTATTTCTCAGATGACTCAACGCCTTAGATATTTTGTATGACCATTTGTATATATTCCCCCCTGGCATAAGCTTGCAGGGGTTGTTGTTGATTTCTCTTGAAGAGTTCTTTGCTGTAAATTTTCAGAGTTTAATACAAAGGCCGATGGAATTTCCAAAGTCTGTGTTGTCTGAGGGATTGTAATGCGATTGCTGAGTGCTACAGGATTCCTGCATGTTGTCATGGCTCAATAAGTTTTCTTTAAACTTTCGTTATGTTCTTTCTGTTATTTTCTCATAACTCATCCATGTTCTAGATTTCACAATTAATGGTAGAGAAAAAGACTAATTCCAGGATTTATTCATAGAATACCCTGAATTCAATCTATGCTATTACAAATGTTTTTTCTTCAGTTATGGTTATAAAGGTGTGATTCTTAATTGCTGCACCTCTACAGTGTATCTTTCACAGGAATTATTGTTTAGGAATTCAAGTCTGCTCCTTTACAATACATCTCTTTCTCACAACCCAGCTTAGTGAAAAATTCTTAATTGCTTTTCACTGGTTACACACATTTCATCATTATAATATCAAGTTGTTTCATGAGATATTCAAAAGGCCCTGCAGTTTCAGCAATCCTAATCTACCTCTCAAACAACCAGTAACCAAAGACTCCATTGCCCAATGGACTAGAATTATCTGAAGGTTTACACCTTAGGTACAGAAGACATCCCTCAACCAAAACATAAAACCAAACCCTGAACATCACAACTAGCCTAAAATACTATTAGAACAGTGACAAATCATAAAGAGAGAGCCCTCTCTGATTACAGTTTGGCTAGAAACTGTAATCCAAAGATTGGTTAGTGGTTACCCCGGCCGTATTCATAAAATGTGCATATAACTGGGATAATAGGAACATAATTACAATAAACATAACAACCATCAAATCCATAAATACATCAGTACCTTTACACATGGAAATCAAGGGAAGGGATTTCTGATTAATGGATGCAATGAACCAACGAGAGATGATACTATTGATTTGGGGTAGCATCGAATGTGCTCTAGCCACGAAATTTGGTGGAGAGGTTGGGGCACATGGGATCTCCAATACCCAGAAAGGGTTTGGGCAGATTCCAAACAGATCAAGAGATATTAAAATAATTAATATTTTTAATGGAGTCCCAAGTCTAAACTTAGGGAAAATAAAATATTAATGTGTATTAATACGAATTTGTGTTAGAGTAGTCCAAAAGACATGGATCAAGCCAGATCTAATCTTAGCCATTGATTAGGGACTTAATCTCAGCCGTTGATATGTCAATAGGAAAAGTATAAGAGGAGGCTTGAGGGTCACTTGGAGAATACATCAGAGTGATCAATCATTATATTCTCTAGAGCGGGGTTTGCTAAGAGAGATAGAATCAATGATCAGAGAGCAGATGAGAGGCATTGAGTACAGAGAGATAGAGAGGCAAAGATAGTGTCAGGGAAGTAGCAGAGCAGCCAGAGAGAGTGACGTAGGAGCAGCCAGTGCTCACGCAGGGCTACATAAAGACAGCTAAGTGTTGCGTAGAGCACTAGAGAGGCCAGCGTTTTTGACGCAGAGGGTCAGAGAGCTGACGCAGGGCTTCCTGGGGTTGATGCAGGCCAAGATAGGTTGACGCAGGGCCAACACTGGGATAGGAGAGGCTGACACAGTCCAAATTGGATAGACGCTAGGGTTTCTAGGGCAGATTTGTGCTGAGTAGCTGCTAAAAGGATTATCCAGGGTTTCAGCCAGAAGATTTGTCAGAAGCTGAGAGGTATTATTGCCAAGGAAATTCTCTGTTGGGTAGGCTAGTTTCGACACCCAGATTGTACTCTAATATTTCTTAATAAGAAAACCCTCACATAGCTGCACCAGTTTTCCCGAATTGGGTTTTTCCGGGGACATTAGTCCAAAAATAATGGTGTCATTTGCGTGCTTGTTTCTGTTTCCTTCAATTGATGATCTATAATGTGTTGAGCATGTACTTGTGTTTATTTCTAGTATTTACATGGTAAATAACTTGTTAATTAACAGAACAAGTAGGTAGGAATAAATCAGTAAAGTGCATGAAGGGTTTCTAACATGTCAGACTTAGAAATTTCAATAGAGACTACCACCTTCCACCCAACCGTAGAATGGTTGAGCCAACTCTCTCTTCATCCATTCACCCCTGTTCCATATTCCAATTATGAATGTGGGATCTCATAGAACACATCAATCAAAACTCATCTAGGGCTTCCAAAGGCCATCCACCTCAACCCATCAAATGATGATACCACCTCACGGTCATACATCACCAAAACCATCACTAGATTGGTCTCCATCCTAGCTGTCCAGGGGTCCAAAACCATCACTAGATCGGTCTCCATCCTAGTCGTCCATGGGTGCAAAATTTACAAAAATATATAACAGATCTTGATTCCTTGAGAAAAAATACCCAATTCAAAAAAACAATTGGCCGAATCGGAGTCCAAATGTGGGAGATATCGTTGATTTAAAATCAACTCTGTTGCAAAAAAAATTCTAACGACAATTTGTGCATGGCGGTTATCCTATCATTTTTGCAGTTTTTGTGCATAATTTCATAAACATGATTGTAGATATGAGCTCCTCTCGAAAAATCACCCAATTTCAAAAAACAATTGGTCGAATCGGAGTTTGGATGAGGGAGATATCGTTGATTTAAAATTAGTTATTTTTTCAGAACTTTTATGACGACGGGACAATTGTAGTGTGAACCTAAGTTTTTGGAGTGTCCAGATAGAAATTTCAATCACATGGGAATATGCAAAATGACTATTCTATTTCCAAAAACAGGTTATAGTAAATATTTTGAGTTATATTGACTGAGTTATGCCCATTTTACATCTGGAGAAACATTCAAAGCGGGTTCCCTTTGGAGACGTGCCCCCCCACCCCACTTTACTAGGCACCAGCTTCACATTCATCAGTTTCAACATAACAACATTTGGCTTGGGTTCTTTGGAGACGCGCCTTCCCACTCCAAGCTATGTAGGCACCTGCTACTTCATCAACGGTCAACATCATGGTTTGGGTCAACCACGCAAAATCCTTGTCATCGAAGTCCATTTGCTAGGTTGCACAATGTTAGTATCACAGTTGGTCACAAGCATTACATGGTATCTCTATCCTTGGATCTTCATTTTTCATGGTTATGGGTCATCCACAAACCCACACTTTATCGAAGTCCATTTGCTAGGCCGCACACTATTAGTATCACAATTGGCCACAAGCATTACAGGGTATCTCTATCTTCAGATCTTCATTTGTCATGGTTATGCGTCATCCACAAACCCACACTTCATTGAAGTCCATTTTCTAGGTTGAACACTATCAGTATCACAGTTGGTAACACACATTACATGGTATCTCTATCATCAAATCTTCATTCATCGCGGTTATGGGTTAACCACACAAAACCCTTCTCTTTAGTGGCTATGCATATTCAACAAAGGCTTCTCAGGAGAGAACTTCACGCAATGGGGGTCATTGCTTCTTAAGGGGGGAGGAATGATCCGAATGGAAAATGGCATCTACTCATGGTATTCATCCACCCATGGTATTTATCCACCCATGGAATTTACCCATGATATTCTAAGTGGAAACCACCCATGGTATTTTCCGATGGTATTGTAAGTGGCATCCACCCTTGGTATTCATCCTCCCATGGTATTTATCCATTCATGGAATTTACCCATGGTATTGTAAGTGACATCCACCCATGGTATTCATTCACCCATGGTATTTACCCACCCATGGAATTTACTTGTGGTATTGTAACCAAAAAAGGCTATAAGTAACAAGTCACATTTTGTAAAAGGACAGATTGCCCACCACAATGTAGCTTTTACAATTATTAGATGTTTTAATAAATAAAAAAATCTTTGTGGTTTTGTTATGGTGTGTTCTCCTATTTTCTTCTGGCATTTCAATTTTTTAGATATTGGGGACCTCCCCCCAAGATCCTGATCAAATAGCCTACCAACTGATCCTCAGAAGCCTTTTTATTAATGAGGCCTCTATTTTCTTCATTTTCCATTATTTTCCTCCTCACATGCAAGCTGTGACCTTTCACCTCCTCTTTCTCCTAATTTCCATTATTTTTATAAATAATTGTGCCAAAATTCATTTTAATGCCTTAGGCTTTGCCTTTGGCAATTTCCTTAGCCATAAAATACCAAATGAATACCCACTAGAATGTCCTGCCTAACATTCAGCTTGGAATAAGTGTCCTAGTCATCCGTGGTTATTGTTTTTAACATTTATTACATGGAATTTTCACCAAGGCTGTTACAGGGATACTCTTGCTCCTTCTAGATCTTGACACATTTTCCCTCTTTTAAATCCTGCAAAGATATTGAGCTTCAATCAAACTAATGTTTATAGGTTTTGGAGCACCTATGTGACAACCCTTTTTTCTAATTCCTCTTGTAAATATTACCATGAATTGTAATTCATGTAAATGATATACGAAAATGTAACGGTTTTCTTTGGTTAATTATATCCTTAGTTTTGTTGGGTTACCCTTAACCATTACAATTTGAAAGTGGTTCAAAATTTGCATGAATTCAAGTGGTTTTCGAATTCCAATGAACCATTAATCACACCAAGTGTTTTTTTTTAGTTGTTGTTGCATCTCAATTTTTAACTACATGGTATTTCTTTCACTACTTATTTTATCTTAGTTCTATTGTTTCATTCTCCATTTTTGTTGTTGTTGTTGGACACCTATTCCTCTAAGGGTTGGTGTGGAAGATGAACAACCAAAGGGAGTCCAAGGGACCACTTAGAATATGAAACCAAGGGTCACTCCTATGTATTATAAATATGTATCATTGTGAATAAGAAAAGTAATCTAATGTTTACCTTTCATATTGCCTTCGCCATGTATGTGTTTAACATGGTATCAGAGCGAGCGATCTCCTACCCTGCTCAAGTGTGAGCCACTTGTTTGTGTGGCCCTTCTTTGTATGCTTGTCTTGTAGCTCTGCCCATTTTCCTGATATAGAAAAACTGACATCTTTCCCTCATACCCAGGTGCGCAGGTCTCAAATTAGTTTTTTGTAGTGTAGCTCCTGTCAGATTTCTCTACGATATTTTGTCCCTCTGTTTTGCATCTTTTGCATACTGAAACCTCTCTCTGCCTTGAGTGTGTTACTGCATGTGTATTCAACAATAATATTACTGTTGAAGGAGCCGTATTGCTGCATTGAGACATTGCTTTGCAAGCTAGTGTGTTGGTAAATTGATTGTGTCTGCGTTGGTAAACTCCTCTTACATGCCTCCTCACTACACTATCATTGCCATATGTGGTCCCCTCTGTCGTTGGCATATGCAGCCCTCCTCCATACACAGTGGACTGGTATCAGAGCGGAAGCATAGTCCACCGCTCCTCCACACAGTCAGCCCCTCCTCTACACACAGTCGATAACTCCTCGTGTTGTTGAAGCCACACTGCATTTCGACGGAGCCTGCAGAGGAAATCCTGGCACTGCGGGCATTGGATTCATGCTCAGAGATGGTAACGGCCTAGAGATAGAGATTTTCCCATCTTCTGGGCTACGACTTGACTAAAAACGTAGCCGAATACAAAAGCTCATTCAAGGCCCTTATATTATGGTGCATATGAGGTGCATAAATGGTGTCTACGACGATGCCAGAGTGACTGTGGGAGGAGTGTTTTAATGTGGTTGCCTTCAACTGTTTGCCTTTGCTTCTTTGTGAGTCTCAGACTTGGTGCCTCCACCCAGGAAGATAGAACACTCTTCACACTTGGTATGATTGTATATTGATTCCATATATCCATTTTGTATGCTCTTATACGTTGAATCTGCCATATATGGTATCACCTCCACGCTATCCATAATACGTTGAATGGTATTACAATTATCGTATTACTCTAAGCACTCTATCATACTGTCAATTTGGCATTCAACATGGCATTATTCTATGACTATCGCACCAACGCACCACAGTGGATAAATTTGTGTTTAACATGTAATGAATTTCATTAGAATAATTTAATTTCATTCACCATTTTCTGTTTGAAGAATTTGAGTCAAATAGTTTAGTGCTTGCTTGACCTAACCCAACTTTACAGTGGCAAAGAGCAGAGTGAATAGTATAGTTGTAGTGCATTGCACACTGTAGTGGAGTCATGGTGAACAATATTCTTATCCAATTCGAAAATAATTAGTCTTGCGCTGAACGTTTGTTTTCTAGGGCCAAGTCCTCTTTGTTTAAGCTTCACAATACCCTTGTACGTTATTGCTGGGTATTGACTTCAAAGGGGTTGATTATTGAAGAATAAATGGATAGTGTGGTAGCACGTGCCTCTATTGTATGATATTTTTGGTTTGCGAGTAGACCGTGGTCTTTATTTCTCTGAGGACGAGGAGCACTTTATACTGGGACGAGTGGAGTTGGGTCACAACCACTTCTTTAGATAATTTTCGCCCCAATAGATGCATTGAAACCACTGTTGGTTGTGGAAAGGGACCCACGTAGATCTCATCATCATCTTGAACGAATCAGAGGTTGTTGCATTGAAGCAGAAATTCCAAATTGAAAGGTCACTCCTAGTCACTAGATTTGGCTATGAACATAACGAAGCTTGGGAAGAAAACATTTCTCTTTTTAAAGAATTCACTCACGTCAGCAGGTTAGAGCTTGCACTAGTATAAGGCATGTCCAATTTGTTCTTATCACTGTGGAATGTTAGGATATTCGATGACTAAAAATGAGAGAAAGCCTTAAGTGGGCCAGGAAGTTGAACAAACAAAATTAATACTTTTTTGAGGCTTGAAATCCTTCCAAATTGCATAGGAGGGTTTCCATTGGGACACCTTGCCTTCAGCTACATAACGTACATAGGATCAAGCAATGGGTCAGTAGCATGTTGAAGTTGTAGAGCCTGCTCACAAAAGAAGAGTGATGTGACACACCAATTGTGTGGGCTCCTTGATTACTGCATATAGGCAACTTTAGAATTTTCCTCTGCATTTAATTGGCCTTGTTTATTTGAACCTGTTTGATCAGTGTTTCCCTTTTCATTGGTGTTCTCATTATTTTTTGGTTTTCACCTTCAACTCAATATCATCTTCTAGAGGCTCTATATCTCCATTGAGCTTGATCTTGCCCTTGAATATTTTCACAACATCTATGTCATTACTGTAATCCATATCAGATCATCAATTTTGTTGAGAATGGCCAAAGTTGATGAAGTATTAAATTTTTTGAAAACTATAATACACTCTACGACTAATGACACGGTGGAAATCAAAAAATCATCTCTTGCTTACATTAGAATATGTCTACAATATGCACAAGAACATATTGAATTTTTGCAACTTGAATCTCAACTACAACAAGAAGAATTATAGCAGTGGAGACATCATTCTGAACCTATTTCTCTTCAGAACATTGAAACAAACTCCCATACACAACAAGTCAGTCATGTTGCAGTTGATTCAGATCTACTGCAAAATGAAGTAGCAATTGTACATGCAGATGCAGAAATTCATCCTGCACTTCCCAAGTTGATCATCAGACCTTGGTAAGAGCTTGTCCATAACAAGCACATAAATGGTCGTGGATATGACAAGGACATGTCCTTTCATATTCCAGATTACTCAAAGCCCATGTAGTTCCAAAGTGTTGGATTCCTTCATGACAATTCACCTTCACCTATTCCAGATTCTTCTCCTCCACATTCGCAGCCAAAAGTTGTTAAATGCCAACACTGTGACCGAGTGGGCCATGTGAAAGATCATTGTTTTGATATTCATCCATGCAAGAAATGTCATAAAACCAATCATTCTTCAAACAGATGCTTCAAAAACAAGCCTCCTGCAAGAACAAAGATTCATCTTGGATGGATTGCTTCTTGGCAATGGGCTTCAACAACTAAGAAGATATTTCAATCATATGTCGGAACTTGTTCTAGAGTATTGAACAATCTTGCAGTTGAGTTTTCTCCATCATTTCACCTTGTATATGATAGGGGAGAAGTGATGGTCATCTACAAGCTTCAAAGCTACATCAAGTGGGCCTAAGCCATAACCTGCCATACCAAATTCAGAGTTGTAGCCAGAGACAAAGATGCCCTTGATCATGCCTTCAGTTGGTGATGCCTCTTCAAAGAATTGGAGACACTTTCTCTAGCAGAATACTTCAACTTCTTGCCAGTTTTGAAAGAGTTCTAGGAATTGCATTAAGCATTCCAGAGTTGGTGGTAATCCTTAAACCATCACAATTTGAGAGCTCCCTTTTCAGGTTGAGGTTCTCCATTTTACGCAAGGTGAGACCTCCCTTTCATGGTTGAAGGTTCCCCTCTTCAAAACATCAGGATCACTTCCTCTAGCAAAAGACCTCAACTTCTTGTCAGAACTGAAAGAGTTCTGGGAACTGCACTAAGCATTCTAGCATTGGTGGTCATCCTTAAACCACCTCCCTTGATACCAACATTTCAGAGAGCACATTCAGCCTAATGCTGCCATGCATTTTTTCATATTTTGTATTACAACTCTCTTCTTGGACTCATACATAACCCTTCGGATTAAGGGGGGAATGTTGGACACCTAATCCTCTAAGGGTTGGTGTGGATGTTGAACAACCAAAGGGAGTCCAAGGGACCACTTGGAATATGAAACCAAGGGTCACTCCTATGTATTATAAATATGTATCATTGTGAATAAGAAAATCGATCTAATGTTTACCTTTCATATTGCCTCTATCGTGTATGTGTTTAACAGTTGTCTTGAATCATATTTCCTAATGCATACAATATGGAGCAGGTAATATGAGAAGTGAGACAAAGAATTACTTGTATTTGCATGAATTTGTTGAATTGGATAATCTTCTTGTTCTCTCAATCTCTGTCATCTTTTCCTCATCCTATCTCTAGATTTTTCTTGCACTTCCTCTATGCTTGGAACTTGCTCTCCTTTTTGAGATCAAATTCTCCAATTTCCCATGTTTGTTGTCAATTTTTGTGTAATTTCCACATTGTGTTATTTTTCCATGAATGAACATTCTCTATTATTTTTCTATGAATGAACATTCAACTCTATTTTGTTTTATTTATTTTTGGGTGGCAGCAGGAGCTTGATCAATATCATAGGTACATAGGCTCCTAATCAATGCCATGAATATAGTTGGGTGTTTGATTGGTGGTGAGTTATGGTTGGAAGGGCTTAATCGAGCCTTTGTTTAACCACATCAAGAGCTCAATTGAGGGTTTCTTAAACCCTCAATCAAGCTATTTAAAATTTTACCTTAAGCACTCTATCAATATTTTTAAGTGCTTAATCAAGTTGTTGAGCGCCTAAAAGATAGAATTTTAGCTCTCCTTATGGAGATTTCTCTACAACACCATTGTGTAGGCTAACAGACTTAAGGCAGTATTTGTCTTTAGGTGGCAGAGTTGATCATGTTGGATTCGTGAAGGAATCCTCTATCCAATGACATATGAGTTTGACATTTTTGAATTCATATGATATTTTTCATTTAATTTCTTTTAAACGTTATGCTTGAAATTTTTTTGGATAGTTTCAAAGGGGCTGAATGAAAAATAAATAACATAAAATATACAAAACAAAAAAAATTCAAAAAATACCACCATATTCATTTTAGAGTCCTCTTCAAAAGGGTACTCTTGGTTTTTTAATTTATTTAAATAGTAGAAAAAATTTGTACGTGAACACATGTGTTTGAAAAATGCAATTCAAATATTAATTCGCCAACTTTGAAATTAATAAAAACAATATAATTTTGCAAAAAAAATAAAGTTTTAATATACATAACTTAGTTCTCTATGCCCCAAGGGTTAGCTTAGTTGGTCGATTTCCTGTTGCTAAGTACCTCACTGGTTGGGAGGTCACAAGGTCAAATCTCCTTGATGCCCTTGGGGTTAGCCCCTACTTGTTTGGCCGACGGGTAGATCCCTTCAAGTTGATCTGCTTGGATTTTTCCCATGAATGTAGCGGCCACCTAGTGTCCGTGAACCACTCTTAAAAAAAGAAAAAACTCAGTTCTCTATGTATAGATCATGCTCATATATATATATATATATATATATATATATATATATATATATATTAAAAATTATACATTTTAGACTAAGTTATTGCACGTTGCACATGAACACATACATACCTATTAAGATGTGCAAAAGTTTGCAAGGACAAGAAATTCATTTAATGGAAAATTGATAGATTATATGACACTAACTTTTTTTGCAAAAAATATCATTAGGACAACAACATAATTCTCCAGAAACTGTATTTTTATTCTGAATCAAAATTCACAACACTTATATGAATTTTGAGGGCTTTAATTCGATAAAAGAGTAATTTTGAAATTTCATTGGCCCAGATGTGTAACCCATCTTCATGCATATACCCAATGGTATTTGTTGGTGGCAATTTTTTTGTGAGGGTGGTGAATCCTCAGCTACTGTGGTTTTGGGATTCCTTGGTCCTTGTAGTGAGTAAGTGGTCACTGCAGAGCGAAGATCTCGAGTCGCGTGTTCCCAATTCCTGGTCACCAGATTGTATTTTGTGAGCTCGATTGCATACAAGTGGGGAGCTGACAACTTCTTGTGGGGTTTGTTTGCATGCATATGGAATTGGTAAGCTTTATGTATTTCTTTTGTTCATATTTCCTTATGAGCATTCAGGTTTGTTTGAGTCACATGTGGGCTTAAGATACTGGAGTCTTGGGTCTCTTTTAGAGGATGACTTGTGTTTTCTGAAGGTTGGGGTCTCGGTGAATCTTGAAGCTTCATGGGGATTGTTTTCCTTGGGTTTGAGTCTGCTTGGTATAATTGAATGGATATAAGTCTAGGAGTGCTTAGGGAGTCATGGAGAACAATGTTTTTTGTGCGTTGGAGGTGGGTTCTATTTATTACTCCTTGCTATTGGATATTGTGGCATCTCAGTTCCAGGGTTTTATTTGGGACACTCACTTCCTTCTCGGACTCATAGTTATTGGAGGACATGTCTAAATGTGTGTCTAACCCTGGTAATACGAGGGGAACGTGCAAGAAGTATCTAAATTCATTAGCATTGCACTTGCAGATGAAGACGCTTCTGGGGTTGGTGTTAAGGGACAATCAGGTTGAAAAATACGATCTCTTCGCCTCCATCAAAGATGTGAAAAGGTTGTTGAGGAATTTAAGGTTTTGTGTGGACAACATAGCTACCCGTTTGATGCATGTGGAAAGCCACATTCCTTGCAACTCTAAGGGTGGGGAACTATTGATCCCCCAGGGTAAAACGCTCGGGCCTTGACCACCATCTCCTCCTCTAAGGATGATTAGTAGGGAGAAAAGGTGGTGTGATTCCTCTAGGTATTCCTGGTTGACTATGTCGAGTTTTGTGTCAGTTCTCTCATTCTTGGATAACGATGAAGTAGCATGGTCGCGATTATGGGGTTCAAGTTTTTGGTCCTAGACAAAATGCAACATTTGGCTCAAAGATTGGGATAATGGAGGTCATCTCTTGGTGCGTGGTTTCAGTGCCCATTTGTGTGGACTGTGAACACTCTTGGTTTTGTGTTTGATCAATCTTCTTTGGTTCTTTGGGTGTTAGCGAAGTGTAGCCTGAGGTTGCGACTCTCGACCTCGTGTGAGGTTTCTTTTGTGTTATGTCTTAGTAATTATGTCTTGGTTGTTTATGTGGAGAGTAAGAAAACTAAGTTTGTATGTATTGGTCCAGTTTCATGGATTTTTGATGACAAAGGTTGAAATGTTTCCCTCCCTTTGGTCATTCAGTTGTCAATGTAATCTATCTCTTTAAAATAATATAAGTTGTTTTTTTTTTTAAAGGATATTTTATAAGAAAAATAAAAAAATAAAAACAAAACTTTACTTTATATCCCAGAAAAAAAAATATTAAATTTATTGATTTATTCACTCTCTCTTTAAAAAAAACCAAATAAAAATAAAATGTTAATTCATTTTTAAAATTTTGGAAAGTATGGAATTTATTTTAAATTTGTTAAATAAAATTATAAATTGATTTTTTGAATTATGGGTTAAATTGGTTAAATTTTTTTGATATAATTATTAATTAATTTTATTTTGTGGTAAAAAATATTAAAATTACAATTTTGAGTTGTGTGGTTTGTATAATTTAAATTTATTTGTAAGTCTAACAAGACCATAATTTTGTTTAGAAAATATTGGAAATTCGGACCAGATTTTGACCAAAATACAACAAAAATTGTGGGAATTGGGTTACAACTGTCAAGCTTCATGATTTTTGGTGCCCCAAGGTTTTTTTTGATAGTGTTGAATCCATTTCCACCATAAACAAATATTTAAGCACTCCTATGATGGATTTTTACCAAAAAAATGGCCAGATTATCACAAAAAATTATATATATATATATATATATATATATATATATATATATATATAGATATAGATAGATATATAACATTTTAAATAATAAAAAATCACAATTTTATTGTTAAATTTCAATCAAATAACTAAAAGATAAAACATTTGGATAATACTAATTTGTAACCAAATAAACCTTTCACAAAATATTAATTATTTATATCAAATAATAAGGTTTTATTTAATAAAAATAATAAATTAATTTTTAATAACAAATGAACTTAAAAATAAAAAAGATTTTTTATTTTATATTTTTGGAGTAATCTCGTGAGGCGTCCCAACAATCAATATAACATCTATAAGACCAACAGTACATCCATAACACTATAATTACGACTTAGAAAAAATGAAAAATGAAAATAAGAAAGCTTATCTTTCCACTTTTTCGTATAAACCAAAAATATTTCCAAAATTTTGAAATAAAGTGAAAAAATAAAAATATTTTAAATAAAATAAAAGTGAGATAAAAAAAACCTTTCACCAACCCACTACGAATCACTTAGGAAACCAACATAAAAAAATACATTCTTTTAAATAAAATGGATTGCGTTGTATTAGGACACGAAAACCTTTGACCAATAAATCACTTAGGGCACCCTAATAAAAATACACTTTTTTTTCTAACATAATAAAAAAGACATAATAAAAGACATTTTAAATAAAATGGAAGTGTGTTGTATTGGGGTAGGAAAACCTTTGACCGACAATTCACTTCGGAAACTAAAACAAACATAAAAGCGTCGACAGTTGGAAATGTTTGCAGTTTCTTGTTCAACAATACTACCTAATCATTTAAAAAGCACCCAGTTCGAACATTTAAACCCTAACAAGGTAACTACATAGATTTCTATATTTTTTTCAGAACGAAAAAGCTGAAATATTATATTGAGGCGATTTCTATATTTCTTTCCGAACGAAAAAGCTGAAATATATTATATAAAAAAGCAGATAATTACAATCAGATAGAGACCTTCAAAAGCTTATGAAAGTATATATGAGAGTATAATTGAACACCCTGTGCATCTGGGAAAAACAGAACAAAAAATTGACACATATAAAACCGGAATACCAAGATACACTTGATCAAAAAAGCCCAAAGCTGTAAAATAGATTGCCAAAAGTATTAACAGCATACCTATACAGGAATACATATAAAAAAGAACAAAAAAAACAGCACACCTCTGCAACTTGAGGTATCAAAAACCCGAAAAAAAAAAAAAAAAAAAAAAAAAAAAAAAAAAAAAAAAAATCTTAAATGAGGAAAGATTTCTCTTAGAAAAAACCTTTACAGACCAGATACCTGTTTGATTTCTATATATTTCGCACCATTGACTCTGAAATTAATATTAAGTCAAGATATATCCACTTTCAAGATGTATCCACTTATATCAAATTCAAGGATGGATCCCTATCAAATTTAACCAATTTTGCAATTTTAGTGTAAGTCTGAGTAGATTCAAGGATGGCATACTTATCAAATCTGAAACACTAATTAAATTTTAAGGATTTTGCAATTTTAGTGTTAGTTTTGATTATTTTAACAAAGAACAAAGATGTGGGTGTGCAGCCATTTTTTTTAAATATATTAAAAAAATAATTTGTTCATTAAATTCTAACTTCAAGATACTAGCATTTTCATTTATTGGTGAAAAGAAACGCGGAAGTAATGCGACTCGATCATGTGATTAACTAGTTGAATGATACTTAAAAGATCTGCGGTTTTCACAAGTAACGTGATCTACGTGCTTACGTGGCCGAGAGAAAATCTAAAAATCACATAACAATTATGATCGGGCATGCTTAGGTGACAGAAGACGTGCTTACATGGCGGAGAGAATCTAAGAATAACGTGATCTACGTGGTCGAGAAAAAATCTAAAAATAACAAAATAATTATGATTGGACATGCTTAGGTGACCGAAGACGTGCTTAGGTGGCGAAGAGAATCTAAGAATAACAAAACAATTATGATTGAGCATGCATAAGTAGCAGACGGCGAATCTAGAAATAATGTCCTGAGATAAAACCTCACAATAAAAAGCCTTCGACATAATGAACAAATGGTCCATTTTAAGTGATATATTTGTTAAATAACCCTGATTTTAACAATCAATCTGGCTGTCAAATTCTAACCCTAATTGAGACTAATCAAACTTTTTGTTTCAAGGAAAAAGAAGGATCAAACTATTTTAAAAATGTCAAGACCAAGACAAGTATCACAATATTAAAAGAATGTGAAAAAAAACTGGTATCCCTCTGGTTGAGGCCGTCAAATTCAACAAACAATCTGGTTTTCAGATTCCAACCTTAACAGATTAGATTACACTTCTGAATATCGGAGTAGACACAACGATCCAATTAGATTCAAATATTGCAATTTGTTTGCGATAGATTGGATTGCAATTTGCCAGTAAAACTATTAAAAATATGAGAGAAAGATGCGGCTTGAATAATTCTTGTGATTGAAGTAAGCATATTCATACAATCTGGACTAACTAGGGTATATCCTTCTTTCCAACTATCACATGATGATTCTTATGATCTAAGTAGCAACGTTTTTTTTTTCAACAGTGAAAAACGTTTTTATCACTGGAGAGTAAGAGAAATACATTGCTGCTTGGACTTGGATCTAGTTTTACTCATTACATTTTTTGAAACAGTGTTTTATAGGGTTCTCTCGGTGTGTTACATAAATCAGATAATCTATATTCTCAGCGTGTGTTTGTACCTTTGTGAAGAGAGCGTAAATCAACAACCTTGCGTGATAATTATACCCTTTGTGAGATGATTGTAAGGGACCCATCTTTCATCATTCTCTGCCTCCTAATACAGAGTATGCTCTGCACCATATCTTTGGTATGTTTGTGGAGGAATCTTGTTCTTCTTTTAGCCAACTGTACGTCCAACTGTACGTCTGTCCTGGGTAGACACATTTTCCCTCTTATCCATACAACTTGATTATGCATTGAGTCTATCATCCAAGGGTTGAGATATCTATCTCAATACCAAGCACCTAACACCACATTCATGTCTAGACAGAGGGCTTTAAAGCTCGATATGGCCCGACTCAAGCAGACATTTATGCAGGAAGGACTGATAATATATTCGGTTGGGGTCTGTTGAGCATCCTTCTTTTGATAGTCGATCTGCAGTCTCGTTTTGTCTCTTGTAAATATGGGCAATGTTGATGGACTGGAATACTTTGATCAATGTTTTAATGTTGGTTTTCCAGTTGTCAAGAGACGGAGAGTGCAATGAGCCATGCCCATTAGCCCAATCAATGACAACTTTGGAGTCTCCAAAAAGCTTGATCTCTCGAAGTCCAAGCAAGTTAGCACAATGAAGAACTCCCGATAAGGCAAGGAGTTCGGCTCTTGTGTTGGTTCCAATCCCACCATGCCAATGGAAAAGAAAAGAACGTGCAACATTTATGAAAATAGCCATGCCACATCCACATAAATTGAATGAAGAAGACCCATCAAAGAAACCTACAGGGAATGTTTCCCAAATGTTTCAAGGTGGAGTGATGTGCAGGAGAATTGGAGTTGAAGGTGCACAATATTCATGGTGAAAATTTATAATCTTGGAGCAGGTACGCCAGATGTTGGGTTGCTCATTTTCAAATATAAGAGCGTTCTGAGTCTGCGATATGCCCCATATGATGAAGAAAACCAATGCTCGGTGGAGATGAGAGTTTGCGGTCCAGTTTGGAGATGAGAGGTTGTGGCTGTGGGGTTTAGGATTTTGGTCTCAGAAAGAATGCAACGAATGGCTAAAAGATTGGGACAAGGGAGGTCCTAGTGTGTGGTTTCCATGCCCATTTTTGTGTGAACTGCAAACAGTCTTGGTTTGGCATTTGATTAGGCTTTTTTGGTTCTTTGGGTGTTAGCCAAGTGTAGCCTTAGGTTGGGAATCCAAGCTTTTTTTTGTTATGTCTTAGTAATTATGTCTTGGTTGTTTATGTGGAGAGTAAGAATACTAAGTTTGTATGTATTACTCTAGTTTCATGAATTTTTGATGGCATAGGTTGAAATGTTTCCCTCTTTCTCATTTAGTTGTCAATAATGTAATTTATCTCTTTAAAAACAATATAAGTTGTTTAATTTTAAAAAAAATCAATATTTTAGAAGAAAAATAAAAATTAAAAACAAAACTTTACTTTATATCCGAGAAACAAGAAAATATTAAATTTATTGATTTATTCACTCAAGCTTTAAAAAACCAAACGAAAATAAAAGTAAAGTGTTAATTCATTTTTTAAAATTTTGAAGTATAGAATTTATTTTAAATTTGTTAAATAAAATTATAAGTGGTTTTTTTTAATTATTGGTTAAGTTGTTATTTCTTTGGTATAATTATTAATTAATTTTGTTTTATGATAAAAAACGATAAAATTAGGTATTTAAGTTGTGTGGTTTATATATATATATATATATAGTCTAATAAGACCACAATTTTGAAATTTTTGTAAGATTTTGATCAAAATACGACATTTTTTTGGGGAATTGGGTTACAATTGTTTTTCGTGATTTTTGGTGACCCAAGGTTTTCTTATGGTGTTGAATCCATTTCCACCGTAAAAAAATTATTTAAACTCTTCTGGATTTTTTTGACCAAAAAAATGGTTAGAATGTTGCGATAAATGACTTTCAGGGAAAAAATTTGAAATTTTTGTAAGATTTTGATCAAAATACGACATTTTTTGGGGAATTGGGTTACAATCGCCTTTGTGATTTTTGGTGACCCAAGGTTTTCTTATGGTGTTGAATCCATTTCCACCATAAAAAAATTATTTAAACTCTTATGGCTGGATTTTTTTGACCAAAAAAATGGCTACAATGTTGCGATAAATGACTTTCAGGGAAAATTTGTGGTATGTATATATATATATATATATATATATATATATATATATATATATATATATATATATATATATATAGATATATATATCTTGTTGAAACTTGGGAGCACGAAGAATCTAAGGTCCCTAACATAGATGGCTTTGCACTATGGTCTACCTGGAACAAGCCATCCTCCCGTAGAGGCATTGGGGGTATCGCTTGTTACATTAAGAAGAACATCTCCCCCCATGCTAGGATTTATAAAAACGCCCCTTACAACCAATATAATTGGATAAAGATTACTAACATTAATGATAAAAAGACCTACACAACAATCTGTTATTTTTCCCCCATCAATTCTAACTTCTATAAGAAAAAGAATCTAGATAAAAATAATCCTTACAATGGTTTAGAGAATGATATTTCTAGCCTAAGGAATGAAGGTAATATCCTTTTAATGGGTGACTTTAATGCTTGAACTTCAAGCAATCAAGCTATTCTTCTAAGCAATCATTCCAACCCTAATCCTCTTTGGTTATATGAAGACCTTACTCTAGCTAGCCGGTACAAAAGGAGCTCTGAAGACCTCGAGGAGAATTTGTTTGGGTCAAAGCTAGTGAAGCTCTGTAGTGCTCAAGATCTCATAATTTTCAACGGTCTAAAGAAGTGGCCCACTTCTAGCCAGATGACCTGCATCCATGGGCTTGGTAGAAGTGTGGTAGACTATGTTATTTCCCATCTCCCTTTCTACAATGAAATAATAAATTTTGACATCTTAAACGACCACGAGCCTGAATCTGATCATAGGCCTTTACTTATAACTCTCAATTTTGTCATGCATAGAGATCCCATATAAGATAATCCTTATAGCCAAAAGAACTTAATCTTTGATAGAAATAAAAACGATCTTTTTCTAAATGAATTAAAAACTAATTTGCTTCCTTTATCTAATATAGACAACATAGAAGACCTCTATCATAATTTTACTACAACCCTCTCATATTATATTAACAAGTTCTCAATTGAAATTTCAAGTAATAAAAGAAATAGAAAACCAACCCATGGTATGACAAAGATTGTAAAAGTGCGAGTAGTGAAATTAAGGATGCTGTTGATGAATCTCTTAAAATTGGCAAGATAAAAATATAAAAAGCCCTAACTAAAAGGAAAAAAGGGCAGTATATTCCTAAAAGACAAGAGAATCTCTTACACCTCTCTAAGGTAGCTCCTAAGAAATTCTGGAGGCAAATTCTAACTAGGAAAACTAAAGATAATAATAAAATTGTCTTACACGACTGGAATTCCTATCTTAAAAAGCTTTATGAATCTCCAAATGTCATGGATAGCTTTGAAACCCTGCTCACAACGAAAGAATTTTTGTCATTAGAAGACATTGATTTTGGGGTTAAACGCTTGGAAAATGGGAAAGCTAAGGACATTGAAGGTTACCAGGCGAAAATCTTAAAAATTGGAGGTCCTGTTGTCATCCCCCACATCCACAAGCTTTTCAATCAAGCAGTCAAGCAAGGGTTCCCTAAACCATGGACTCAAAGCCTCATTATCCCTATTTTTAAAAGTAGGGATACAAATAACCCCTCTAATTATTGGACAATTATGATCAGCCCTCTCTTAGCCAAGTTATATGGTATTATTTTGGAAAAGAAGTTGAGCATATGGCTTGAAAGTGAAGGTAAGCGGGCTAAAGGCCAAGCGGGTTTTAGAAGGCAGCACTCAACAACGGACCACCTCGTTACGTTTAGGATCATTATGGAGGAATGCCGCAATGATAAATCCAATCTCATTTGTTGCTTTGTGGACTTTAGAAATGCTTTCAATACGGTTCCTAGAAACAACCTATGGAATAGATTAGAAGAGCTAAAGGTTCCTTTCGAGTTGAGAGTTGCTGCTATAAGGTTATACGAGAATGTAATTGCCAAGTTAAAGAGCAATGAGGGGTGGTCGAAAGATATTAAGTGTAATATCAGAGTTAAACAAGGTTGCCCCCTCTCCCCTACCCTATTTGGCATTTACATCGACAAGCTAGAAGGTTGTTTAGAGGAAGCAAGTTGTGCTGGCACAATCTTAGCTGGGATAGTCATCATCCTTCTTCTCTATGCTGACGATATTGTTCTTCTCGCAAGGTGCCCATCTGATCTTGATAAGCAACTTAGACTTCTTAAGGATTTCTGCTCTACCATGGGTATGACCGTTAACACTGCCAAAGCAAAAGTTATGACTATCAAATCCAAGAAGGACACTTACGCTAATTTTATGTATGACAATAGTAACTTGGAGGAAGTGTCTTCTTACAAGTAGCTAGGAATTGATATTCATCACAAGTTCAACTGGAACTATAGCATTAAAAAAATGATTAATGGGGGCTGGAAAGCTTATTTTTGTCTTGAAAATAATTGTAAAATGACAAACTCGTAATGTGGGATAGAAAGAAGTTCCTCTTTGAAACTTTAGTCACTCTTGTTATCTTATATGGATGTGAGGTTTGGGGTTGCAACATCTCTAGAGAATCCTGGAGAAAGATTGAGCAAATCTAGAATTGTTTTATAACGTATAACCTCAAAATTAAAAGCAATACACCCTATATTATTCTCCTTATAGGAGTGGGTCTTTCCCCTATCGAGAGCCTAGCTATGACTAGGCCTCTGTTGTACAAGCACAAACTCAATAACATAGGAGGCCATAGACTTCCTAAGCTAGCTTTAAATTCCAGCCAAAACCACCTAAGGCTCAAACGAGGTTGGTATAATGACACCAGAGCCTGGTTAAAGCATTACGAGATCGACATGAATGTTGCATTGCAAAACATTAATAACATTAAAAATATTGTTACTTATAAGTTCAAAGAAAAAATGTGGTGTGAGAAAGATTTAGCGGCTAAAAGAAAAATAAGATAATGTAAGGAGGTCATCAACCCCACCCTAGAAGATCAAAAGTATCTCTCTATTTTAACTAGCTCAAAGAAGAAAATTAATATAGCCAAGATTAGAATGAAAACTGATGAGCTCCATAGTGAAATAGGTTGTTGGGCAGTTCCTAAAACACCATGGATGGAAAGGATCTGCCATCTCTGTGAGAATATGAACATCGAGGATGAAAATCACTTCCTCTTAGAGTGCCCCGCGTACAACCACATTAGATCTCAGTTTCATAATATTTGTTGCAATACTTACCTTCCTAGCCTTTTACGATGTCAAAATTATAGTGAGCCCAATGTTTTGGGAAAATTTAGTGTTCTTGGACAAATGCCTAACCTTCTAGATTAGTAGCTCAATCTAGAAACAACAGTACAAAGTATTCTCTACCTTTCCTATAAACAATAGATAAAATAAGAGAACAGAGAACCTACTTGTAGCTTCCGCTTGTTCCTTATCTCCCTTGACTGATTCCGTTGCTCCTTCCCATACTTAAGCCGCTTGAGAAGTACCTGCACACAGACAGAAACAAGAACCCATCAAAGCATATTATAATGATCTATTGATTAAAAATAACATGGAATTAGATACATGATAAGCATATGAAAGTATCAAAAGACAATACAAGCATATGGAAAAATCTTTGAATACTTTATTAGTAAAAGGAAGAATTACAAACCAATTTTCCTGATTCAGAATCATTCTTCTAGTTCAATCCCATCCCCTCCTCACAATAAGCAAGACACTTTGACATCATTACAATACTTGCAATCAGCTCAAAACTCATACCAACAACATCTCTCTACAATCTTTAGCCTCCCTGATCACTTAGATGAGTGGTAATTTTATAGGTGAATGAAGGAGGTTATGCCATCAATGGTGATAATGAATGCCTTTCTAAATTTAGAAATCAGTTCCATGGAAGAAGGGATAGTGGATTGATGTTCCTTAACTCCCTTCCTCATGCAAATACGAACTCAAAGGAGTAGGTGGCATTGAGAAACTTCTAGAGGTTTCCAATGGATAATGAATCTTTCAACTCTCACGGAAATTTGCTCAAATTCGCCTAGCGCAGGCTAAACATGGACCAAGTGCGATGCATAGCACCCCGACAGTGCATGGTTTGTATTGCAGTGCACCCTAATGAAGGCCTACCTACACTGATCTTCTTAGAGGCAGTTTTTGGATGTTTTCAGTGATGGAACTTCTTGTGAAGTGAGGCATTCTGATGTTCAACTTCTTTAGGGCATGTAACAACTACATTAGGGGTTGATGGGCCTTAATAGTATTGATCTGTAATTTGGGGTTGATGTGCCTAAATGGATCTGTAACAGTTGACCCCTAAAGGATGAAGTCAAAAATATATATGTTGAGTGAAATGCTTTATCATGAGGAGAGGAGGTTTCGAAACAGAAGATGACCTGCATCAATTACAATGCATATATCATGATAATTTTCTTTTTCTCATGAACTATCTGAGGGAAGGCATACCCATGCTCAACTTATAAACTTTCATTACATATACAAATATAGTCGTCTACAGATATAGACCCATGAATGGTTAACCATGAATGTAAGGCCATTGTACATTTGATTTAGTACTCCTGAAGATATCGCAGCTCGGATGGATGAAACTAGATCCGGGGTCTTCAATCTCGTTCAATATTTTGCTAAAGTACAAGTCTAACCATGTGAATAGATGTTCTAAAGTCGAGCATGGAAATACATTGTCTGATTACCAGCCAATGATGTAAGTCGTTAATAGATACGAGAGGAATCATCGATAATGATAATGACCCTCAAGGTACTATAGTGCATTTCGCATGGTGTGAATAAATGATTTGATGTCGAACTCCATATAAAGTCTTTCGGTTGAAGGCTTGTGATTTCAACCTATCATCGAAAGTGAGAAACTTGCCATCAATGTATGCAAGCTTCAAGGTACTGAAGGGGTGTTTCTAAGTCAGCTTCTTGGATGATGTGCTGATGTCGACCAGAAGCGACTCGTTGCAGGAGGGCCTTGAGGTATCCCACATCTACGACACGAAACGAGGTAAATGATTTTGGAGATGAAAAATCAACAGATGACAAAAAGGTTCAGGAATGGCGGTCATGAAAATGAAGGTTTATGTTATTGCAAAGGATGAAGTTTGAACTGAATGACTTCTCTTGAACATGTCGGCGACACTAAGATAAATTGGTAGCATTGACCCAAAACAAAGCAATGGATGGTATGATAGACCAATGGTGTGATAACCATCAAGCTAAATGACCCAACTCACATAGTCACAATGATGAGGTGAAAGTGTCATGTTGAAGAGCGACCTACTACCATAAAGTTTTCTCAGCTTTTTCCTTTTTCCCCAGTCATTGATGACTAGTACCTCTTTATTTTTTATCAAGCTTGAGGAGGATAACATATGCTTGTTGTATGATTTCACCCTTCAGGTGAATCCATCGCTATTTGATGCTTTAACGAGTCTAGTGAAGGTGGAACTCGGCCTTGTCTTGATGGACAAGTTTGTCTCTATTTGATGTTTTTAATGAGTTTAACCACAAATATAACTCGTTCTTTTTCATGTTTAGAGAGTTTGAAAAGGGGCAAAAATGAAACTCCACAAGTTCTTTTTTGTAAAATAATCTCTCAAGTCCAAAAAATCATAAAATAATACAAGAGAGATATCGTTTCCAATCCTTTAACGAGCTGGAATAAACAAGCACTCGACAATATTTTCATTTTTAGAGAATCTAAAAAAAATTTAAAGAGGACTCCAAGAAGGTTCCTCTTTCATTTTTAACAAAGCTCGAAAAAGAGATAAAAGTTTGCTTTGTGGTCAAAGATGTTCAATTTACACTTGAGCATGTCAAATTCTACTTTTTAGTTGTTAAACCTGCTCAAAACTTCATCAAAATAGATTAGGAGTACCTGTTCAAATGGATAAAATGAATAAAAACCAATGTTTACTCGATTAATGTGCAAGAAATAAACATAAAAACAAGTTTTATTATTCATTTTTACCATTTCACTTTTACCCTTTGACTTTGGTGCTCTAGAGCAGTTTTCTACCTCAAAGTTCACTAGCTGATTGCGGAGGATTCAGTGGACCGTTTCTCGTGCCGTCCGGACCAGGTAGGAGCTATCCCTGTTCTCTTCCATTTTATTCCATTTATTTTCAGTTTTAAGCAAAAAAAATTGGTTTTTGAGGCCCCTAGGGTTTCATTTTTTGCACTCTGGATCAGCACACCCTTTCAATATCGAAAGGTGTGCTACATTGCACACACCTAGAAGGTTGTATGCATTACAGCACACTGTCTCTAAAGGAGGGGTGCGATGGGCACAAAAACCAAATTTTGATAGCTGTTTTCTCCCAAATTTCCACTATTTTTTTTGCAAAAAATGGATCCTAATTTGTCTAATGGTTGCATTTCAGACATTCATCAGATCAAAATGGTGATTATATGGAGAGAACGAGAGCATGAAGAACAAGACATGATTGCCCTAAATAATCAGGGAACAGTTGATGCCCTAAGGAATTGTGGGTTACTGAAGTATTTTCAATTATCCAGCATGCGGCAACAAATTGAGCTTTTACAGTACCTTGTTCATTCTTGGGATCCTACTGATCAGGTTTTTCACATTAGGGGCAAAATGATCCCCTTTACCATCGATGATATTTACTTTCTGACTGGACTGTCGAGGCGGGGTGCCCCCATCTCATTATCAGGATTTACCAGAGGAGGTGAATCAGTGAGAGATTATATACGACAGTTCTGCTGAGAAGGAGCTCAACCTAGCAAAGACAAAAAGATCAACATCAGGGATGTTGGTGATTTACCATTGAGAACAATCCTTTTTATCCTCACCAAACTGGCTGGCAGTGCAACTTTACACTTGGCAAACAGGTCATATGCGCAGTATGCTTTAGAGTGTTTGGAGCCAAAGGTGTTGAACTGGTGTGAGGCAGTTCTTTCATCCATGAAAGAACCACTGACCAAGGTAAAGAATGGAAAGACAAATTTTTTTGGCTATGGGTCTATCTTGATTTCTTTTGCCTTGGAGAGAATTCCACTCATGCAGCCACAACACATCTCACTGGGAGTACTTGGACCTAGAGACCCACGGATGCATAGGTGGGTAGATCTTATGGTTAGGCATGCTGGCCAGTCATTGGTCTTGTTTACCCTTGCTTTCTTTGAGTGGTTTGACCGACATGACATGGGCTTTGCAGAATATCCATATTCAAGAATGGATTTCCGTGGTGATCTAGATCTGATGTTACCGCTTGGGGCACAGCAGAGTGCTATTGGTAAATTGTTTGACCAAAGTGTTTTTGTTTTTAAAGTTTCTACCTTTTTTTTGTTTTTTTTTTAATTGCCAAGACTAAACAAACATTTTTATATGTATGTAGATGTTGGACCTATTTGACCTGCAGGACATTGAAAGAGGTAGGTGTGCTAGTACAGAGAGCTGTTGGGAGAGCAGTTCTCCGAGACTTGGATTTAGCAGAGACATTGGCCGAGCTACAGGATCACATAGAGGGTTTGACCCTAGGTATTCCGAATGTCCGGATTGAGGAGTTACCTATGCGATTGCAGCGCCACACCATTGGTGTGCTGAGTCGTTGGATGAGACTCCTATGCATGATAGCACAGGTTGTGACCTATTATCATGAGAAGCACTAGTCTACTTGGATATTTTCTGCATACATTTTTGAGTTTTTTGGGTCAGATGACCAATTTTTGTCTTGGACACAAACTATTTGTACAAACTTATATACAACTATCTATTTTACTTTCAGAGTTTTATTATGGTTAAGTGATGCAATCTGATTCAAATGATGATGTGAATTGAAAATGTTTACTTTAAAAATGTCGCAAATGTCTATTTAACACATAATTCACTAGAGAATCAGTTAATGTGTTTAGATTTCTAGAAATATGTTGATATTGAATAAACTCAAAATACCTTTCCAAAATACGAACTCTAAGGAACATGCGATGAATTGCTGGGTTTCAGATGGTATAGACGCCAGTAAGTTGTAGTACAACAAGTTGTGAGTCTAGCCTAATGATGATTTGGCGTATGCCAAGTGAAATGGCATCAGAGAGGAGTTCAATCAACGCGCTATACTCAACAATATTGTTTGTTGATCGTCCAATACATATCCCTCTAAAACTCACTAACTCACCGCTTGGAGCGAAAATGGCCCATGCTGCAGAAGATAAATTCTGCGTACTACGACTAGCTCCATCGACATAACCAACAAATGGTTCCAAAAAGTTTGACATCTGCAACAAATGCGAAGTGGATTACTTAACCAAAACAAGAACTCTAAAAGAAATACACACACACACAATCTAAAAGAAACACACACACACACAATCAAAGCGTATATACAGTGGGTTTTATTACACTTAACTAAGCATAGTAACTTTTAAGATACAGCCCGTTTCGAGGCTGTGAAAATGGAATCCCATAATAATCCACTAACTCGTAGGCACCTTTCGTCAACACACGTTTAACAATGTAAGGGCCCATCCATAGTGGTTCAAATTTTCTCGCTCCAAGTTTATCAGAATCTTGATCATAAAGAGGTCACCTTCTGAGAAGACACAAGGCTTAACATTTTTATCATATTGCGCCTTTATGTGTTTTTTATGTGCCTTGTTAGCCACTGTGGCATCACGACGGGTTTTATCCAGATGGATTAATTCCAAGAAACGCACTTCTTTCTTCAGAAGTGTCAGGTAGGAAGTCAATCGCGAGTTTGAGAGACGAGATTTCACATTGGATTGGTAAGACTGCTTCCAAACCATACACCAACTGAAAAGGCGTAAATCTAGTCGCATTTCTCACCGAGGTTCAATATGCCCACAAAGCCGAGTACAGGATTAAATGCCAATTCCTTTTATGAACTCCAATCATTCTTTGCAACATGCGCTTAAGGACTTTGTTGATAGCCTCAACTTTTCCATTAGCTTGTGGGTAATATGGATTAGAACCATCATGTGACAGTCCTAATTTGGCAGTTAATTCAACCATCATGTGATTGCGAAAATGCGACCCGTGATCTGTAACTATGGCTTGCGGTACACGAAACCTAACAACCACATGGTTGAAAAAAACAGAGTAGTTGTTTCGCCACTATTGTTAAATGTTGGCATCGCCTCGACCCATTTGGTAAAATAGTCAATGGCGACTATAATATACCCATGCCCCCTGGCCGAGGTGGGGTTACATGTCATAAAGTCAATGCCCCATTTTGCGAATGGGCCAACAACAACGACTGGATGCAGTAGTGCAAGTGGTAATCTGGTTTTACGGTCAAATATCTGGCAAGCATGGCAACTTCTGACAACAAGAATGCAATCTTTGAATATGGTTGGCCAGAAGTAACCAGCACGTAGAATTTTCTATGCAGTTGCGTAACCAGATAAATGCCCCCCACAAGCACCTGAATGACACTCATTCAAAGATTTTTCAGCCTCCTCATGAGTAAGGCACCTACGTAAAATCGTATCGACACCATGACGATAAAGTGTATCACCAATGATTAGATAATCTTTGGCTTGGTATCGAATACGTCGTTGTTCAGAGCGAGAGGTATTAGGCTAAAAAGCTTGGGTCTGGAGATAGATCAGTATATCTCCATACCATGGATCACTTGACAAGATAAGAAATAGAAAATCATCCAAGATTGATGCTTATGATGTTAAATCATTGGAGGATGAGGGAAGATTGCAAAGTAACTCGGAAAAGACAAGAGATTTCTTTGATTTAGACTTGATGAATTCCAAATCAAACTCCTGCAAGATAACTATCCATTTATAATATTTTCCCCCCAGCAATTGATGTGACAAAATGTATGTCATAGGGTTGCAATATGATATAATGGTAGTTTTATGGAGGAGGATGTAATGACGAAATATCTGCACAGCTTGAACGGCTGCCAAGGCTAACTTTTTGACATATGAATACTTACTTTCTGTATCGTTGAGATTACGACTCAAATAGTAAATAGGATGTTCAGTTCCACTTTCTTCTTGAACTAAAACCATACCAATGGTTGTATCTGCAACGGCGAGATATAGGTAAAAATATTTTTGATAGTTTGGGGCATACATTAATGATGCTCTAATCAGGGAATCTTTGAGAGCATCAAAAGAAGCTTGCGCAACTTGGTCCCAATGGAAGGGTACCCCTTTCTTCAATAGACGTGTATAACCTTTAGCTAATTTAGCATAGTTTGGAATGAACCTCCTTAGAAAGTTTTCCTTCCCTTGAAGTCTCTGTATCTGTAACAAGTTTGAAGGTGGAGGCAAGTCAAGGATTGCCTGAACCTTAATGGGATCGAGTCGAATTCCATCTTTTGAAACTACGAATCCAAGCAATTGACTAGAGCCAACACAAAACACACATTTATGTGGATTGAGTCTTATCTTGTAGTGTCGACATCGTAAGAATATTGCTCTCAAATGTTGTGAGTGATCAGTCCGTTTTCATGAATGAGCAGGAAAATCATCAAGATAAGGTTGAACAATGTGCTTGATGTCATGGAAGGCATAATTCATCGCCCTCTGAAATGTAGCCCCTGCATTCTTCAAACCAAAAGGTAACTTTCGATAAGCGAATGTGCCCCACGGACAAATAAAAGCAGTTTTCGATTGGTCCTGTGGGCGGATATTGATTTGATTGTAGCCAGAAAATCCATCCATAAATGAAAAGATTTCACATCCGGCACATTCGTCAATAATCTGGTCAATAAAAGGTGTAGGATAATTGTCCTTTGGACATGCTTGGTTTACATCCCTATAATCGATGAACACTCGAATTTTCCCTTGTTTTTTATCACTGGAACAATATTAGATACCCAATCAGTAAGAAGTACAGGGAAAATGAAGCCAGCATGCAAAAGTTTTTCAACCTCTATTTTAATGTCAACGACTTTCTTAGGATGAGCAGGTTGAAGCCGTTGTCGTACTGGTTTGACATCAGGGTACATTTTAATCTCATGTTCAACAATACTTGAGTCAATGCTCGACATCTCCTCATAAGACCATGCAAAAATATCTCTAAATTCACGAAACAGAGCACAATAATTATCAAGTTCCAATGGAGAACAGGATTTGCCGACATGAATGTTTTCTACGATGTTAGGCTTGGTCAAAATGTTTATAGAAATTGTTTCTTCTATGTTTGACAAATTACGCTTAGAATCTACAGTATTTACAGAATTTGACAAGAAATCAATGATCGATGGGTGATTTAGTTCATTTGAATAATCTTCAATGTCATCTAGAAGGTGGGAACGATGATGATAATCCTCCC
The DNA here is from genome assembly GCA_031772625.1 of Pinus tabuliformis. NCBI lineage: Eukaryota > Viridiplantae > Streptophyta > Pinopsida > Pinales > Pinaceae > Pinus > Pinus tabuliformis. Next base: position 144,138,022 of record CM062810.1, read on the forward strand.
ACAGTGCCTCTCCTATCATCATTGATTTGATGATTCCTTCATCCATGGAATGTATACGTTAAAAAGGATCTAAAGAGGTACCATATTCTAATGACTTATCTACCCATACAATTGTTGTGTGCGGATTCGGGTTTGTCGCACAAGGCCGAAAAATTGATTGCTATGATGATTCAATGAGGTTAAACAAAAATACCTCACTATGACTATCAATTTCAAAGTGGTTGGAAATTCTCATGAAATCAGATGATGTAGAAGAAATCATGTTGCAAGTCTCCACTCTTGCCACTTCTGCCAAACCAGATGGTGACGGGAGGGTGAAAGTGCCCATTAGGGAAGGATCTTTAAGGAGACCTACTCCAACACTTTGAAGTGACAACGGGTTTCCGTGTATCAACGGAATGCTTCCCATAGCCTGTGAACTATTGGCAAAGAAGGCTAGCTGATCAATGATTGTGATTCCACCCTTGAAAGGGAATTCTATCGTACGAAAGTATGTGGAAACAACAATAGCCATAGCATATACCCAAGGCCTTCCTAGTAAAATGTTGTAATCGAGGAGTCTGTCAATTACCTCAACTTCAACAGTAACTGTCTTGCCCCCCAGTTCGATTTGCATGTTACTCAAATTCCCATATGGAGTATATGTTCTTCCATCAAAGGCTTCTAACATAGTTGGTGATCGTGACAATGGCGGTGAACTAAGTGTTTCCAGCAGCTCATAGACATAATGCAAATAAATGCCCCCTCATCAATAATAGTTCGGTGAACGTTCTTATTGAGATCTTTTACTTGGATTAGGAAAGCCAATTGCGCCGGTAACTGTCGTGAATATCCCACATGGTTAAAAACCACAATATTCAAATTTGTAGGATCTATTCCACTTATTGCTGACAATAAATCTTGTTTCTGGGAGGGACAGTTTTGCAACACCTCAAGTATTGACATAGTGGAAGGTGATTGAGCCAAATCTTCCACTATATTATAGTTTTGAGTTGCTCGAGCACGAGGATTGAATGTTGATTTGTGCACAACTCCCTTAGGTGGTTTTATTGTCAATTTAGGTACAACTGGTGGAACAACTTCAGGTGAATTCGAGGTCGAAGTACTAGGTTGATCAATGGCCTAATTATTCGACGATGACGAATTTCCATAATCTTTGTTTCTTGTTGACACCAAAACATCGTTTTGTGGGCTTGTGATGGATAACATGAGTACTTGGAATGTGTAATCATTGTCAGTTGCAACCAAATGTGTCTCGGGGTAGGAAACAGATCTATCAACACTACTGATGTGGTTGAAGTCTTTAAAGTTTAGAGACCTCAGAGCAATGTGGACAATCTCTTGTATAATGCTCGTCATTACATATCAGACATGGATAATGAGATTTCCTTGCCGTGTTAGGGGATTCAGATGATTTCTTTGGAGAGGGATTTTCTTGTTTCTTTTTGTTATTCTTCCCCTTTTTCTTACCTCTAGGTTGCTTTGGATTTTTGCCTTTGTCAGATGACACGAAATCAATCTCTGAGGCATGAGTGTTTTTTGATGCATTGGTAGCTTGATTGGAAACAACAAGAGTTTGACCAGAGGATCTTCTTACCCCCTGTGTGCTTGAAGAACTGATCACACTGTCGCCAGCATGAGAGTCCTTACTTGATTGTGGAGGTGGTGGAATAGTGAAAGATGGTCTAGGTGCATCAGGAATTTTATCGTAGAGCATGTCGGATTGTGTGTAAATCAAATCTAAGTATTGGGCACGAGCGATAACTTGCTCTTCTGTGATGACTCCTCCTTTTGCCACATCCTCAATGATTGATGGCAACAAGGACTTTATGAACCACTTAGCTAAAAGCTGATCGGGAACATATGTCTTAACCATTCAATGACAACGCCGCCACTCATGAATATGATCTGAGATATGGGTAGCAGTAGTCTATTTAAAGTTGGTCAAGAGCTCTGTTCCAATCTCGTATCTGATAGGTAACTGGAAGTGGGTAAAAAAGGTAGTGGCTGAAGTGGTGAAGTTATTGAAAGAAGCTCTTGGTAATTCAATGTACCATTTAGCAGCTGGACTAGTAAGTGTTCTTTGGAAAAGACGAAGTCTGATCGAATCATCATTCAAAGTGTTGGATGAACACCATAAATGAAAGGTCATAACATGATTCAATGGGTCTTCTCCAGGATTTCTGTTAAACTTCGGAATATCAGATGGTAACTTATGCAGAATTACCGGCCACCAAGGTGCATATGCGATTGGATCATTAGTGAGACGGTTTAAATCTGGTAATTCTAAAGTTGCTATGAATGGCAACTGTCGATTCAAGTAAGGTTGAGCATACCCAGGATATGATGGAATTGCCTGTGCAATAGGTATTTGCAAACCAACATAGGGCATCTGCATTTGGTAACCTTGGTATGGTTGTTGAACAAAACTAGTATAAGGTGGTTGTTGATAACTAGACTGAATTTGTGGTTGTCCATAACCTGCAAAGCCTTGTTTCCCAAGACCTTGGTAAGCTTGATATTGACCAAAACCAGGTTGAGCTTGTGAACCAAGTCCAAACTGAGGTTGGAACTATTGGAACTAGGGTTGTTGGAATTGCGGCAGCCACGGTTGTTGAACCAACTGTTGTTTCCTAGCAATGAAAGGTTGACCAGGTTGTGAATCAACTATACCAGAGTAAGGCTGGGTCAATCCAAATAAAGGTATACTAACCTAAGGTTTTTTTTGAGCTCCAGAAACAAGTGGTTATTGTATAACAACTTGAGAAACTTGAACCTCTTAACTTGAAACTTGTGGTTGCAAGAGAGAAGGATCAGTTTGTACCAATTGAGATACAACAGTTTGAGCTTATGGCTGTGGCACAGTGGTAAAAACAGGTGTAGTAGGAATAGTTGACACATTTTGCATTGGTTGTGTTGGATACACAAGCCTTGGTTGAGTTGGAATTGCTAGTTGCCATTGACAAACTCTAATTCTAGGTTGACTTGAATATTGTGGGAAATTACCATATGGTTGTCTTCCATAATAAGGAGGATACAATGAATAAGCAAATTGCTCTCCATATGGTGGCAATCGAGTATTTAATGGATATATAGGTCTTTGTTGACCAGATTTCCCAGCCTGATACTGATGTGCAGGATTAAACTGTTGGGTTCCCATTAGAGAAGAACCAGGTAAAATTCCAGTTAAGAACATGGTGATGACCATGGTGCAGAAGCAACCCCTAATTGGGTTCCTGATAATGATTGGTAACCAATCGGGGCGAACGGTTCACCATATAGGTGCGACCCAGGTGTGGTAGAAAACATTGAAGGAGTTACAACAGAAGATTCTACTGCAGCTGCATCAAATGACACAGTCTGGGATGCTAACAGTTGTTCATCCATAATTAATTGGCCCAAAAGTTGTCGTAAAGATTCGACGGGTACTTGAAAGGAAGCAGGATTAGATGAAGCAAAGTAATCAGGAGTAGTAGGGTAAAGATAAAGCCCAGTTCCAAAGTGAAACGAGGTTCCAGGTGTGGACTCTTCTACTAATTCCTCCTCTATGGCAATCAAACCTGGTGGAAGGACTTGACCATCAGGTCCGTAAAAGATTTTTGGTGTTGATGAAAGTGTAGTTTCAACAGTTACTGATGTCTGAGGGGTAACAACTTCTGAATGTTGAAATTCGAAGTCCAAATGTTCAGGTAAATGAACAATAGTTTCAAAGGGAGGTTCCTGAACAACTTCAGGTTCAGATGTAACTTCTATTTGAACTGGAATAGATTCTGGATGAACTTTTGGTTGAACTGATTCAAGTTCAGAAGCACTTCCTTGTTGAATAATTTCAAGTTGAGTATCAACTTGTCATTGGACAACCTCGGTTACTGTTTCACTAGGATCAGTGCTAATGTCCTTAGGTAATTGTGAAACTTATTCTTTAGGAACGGATGTACTAGATATAGTCAGAGTAACTGGAGTCTTTGTAGCTACCGAAATAAATGTTTCAGGTAGCCCAAATGAAGAACCAGGAGTCCTTGATGTACTAGACTCAGTTAAACGAGACCGCTTTGTCTGAATTGGTGTCGTTTTGAGAGGCAAAGGCGGTTGGCTCGCTCTTCTCTACGAATGACGGGGTTTGGGTTGATGTTCCTCCATAATTGCTAATTAATTTTATTATCAAAAAAGAAATAAACAAAAAGGGGTAACTAGGAAAAAGGTTTACCAGGCAACTGTGAACTACAGAATACCTCCTGGCGAACCAAGAAGTACGGGCAGGCAATCTCCCTGAATGTTGTGTTTGGTGTATCACATTTGCAAGGCGGCTGACTTGGTGACTTAAGGATGGATAGAAACCTAGTGTTTTCCTCCCATATATACCTGAAGGTACATGGAGGCCCAGTCCATATAAGCGTTATCTAATGCAAAACCGTACAGTCAGATCATTCCCATATACTTTACGTACTGTAACACCGCCCTATATACTCGAAGGTACGTGGACGAGCTACAATATACTCACGTACTGGAATGAGGTATCACACTCAGGATGTATTGCAGACAAGTTAGCGACAACTGCTTGGTTTAACGACGCCGGAACACGTCTCTAGCCTAGAACCACTAAATGTTTTCGTTAATGACAATGCTCCATTAGGTAAATTGATGTTCATTTTAAGTTGATCTTGCTTAGGAATTTTCCTTTTGATTTCACCACGTGATGTATTATGAAATTCCTAGGAATGCAACTATCATGATAAGCATTCTTTCCATTCAGTTTTAACAATGAAAATCCTAACTACTTAGGGATAGAGCAATCAGATTTCTTTTGATCATAGAGAAAAGAGCACAATCTAAATGCAAATTCCCTACACCATTCCTTTTAGCACACACAAACTCTTTTCAATGCAAATGCATGTATTTCTTTTCAATTTCCCTTTATGTGAATGATTCAAAAAAGGAAACTAATGCACAAATGATCAACAAACTCTTTTCATAGAAAATAACGATTTTGCGACAATTTCTTTTCAAGGAAAGGAAGACTCTACGACACTTTCATTTTCAAAGAAATGAGGAATTACAACACTTTCAACAAAAAGACTAATCATATGCACATATCAACCAATCGATCTTTTATGAATGAAGATTTGACGACAATTCAACTTTCGAAGGAAAAGACGATTTTATGACACTTTCTTTCGCTAAAGATCAATTAATTAAAACTAACTTTCGACTATAGATTGAAAATGACAAAGTAAATACATAAGAAACATTTATCAATCCTAGTCTAAGTAGGGCCAAATTAAGGAGATGGAAAACTATTTTCAGAGACAAAACATCATTGACATTCAACAACTAATTCAAACAAGAGAAAATTGGCAAAAACTTTCAGTTCCTAGATGGGAAACTGACCCTCAAGGGATCAGCGCAGGCAGTAGTTAGAGACAATGCGTTGAATCGCTCTGTATCTATGCGGGAAGTGCATTGCAGCACACTGTGTCCTTCATTAGACTGCGTTGGTGACAGTGAGCCATTCTGAAGGTGATTTTGACATAGTTTTGACTCAATTTTCAATGAAAGAAGACTGAAATTCAATGAACGACCACAAGTACAGTATGTAGAAATGTCTTAAGAGGTTGATAAGCTACTAAGATGGATAATCTGTTCCCCAGCGGAGTCGACAATTTGTTTTGGGAAAATTTAGTGTTCTTGGACAAATGCCTAACCCTCTAGACTAGTAGCTCAATCTAGAAACAACAGTACAAAGTATTCTCTACCTTTCCTATAAACAATAGATAAAATAAGAGAACAAAGAACCTACTTGTAGCTTCCGCTTGTTCCTTATCTCCCTTGACCGATTCTATTGCTCCTTCTTGTACTTAAGTCGCTTGAGAAGTACCTGCACACAGACAGAAACAAGAACCCATCAAAGCATATGATAATGATCTATTGATTAAAAATAGCATGGAATCAGATACATGATAAGCATATGAAAGCATCAAAAGACAATACAAGCATATGGAAAAAGCTTTGAATACTTTATTAGTAAAAGGAAGAATTACAACCCAATTTGCCTGATTCAGCATCATTCTTCTAGTTCAATCCCATCCTCTCCTCACAATAAGCAAGACACTTTGACATCATTACAATACTTGCAATCAACTCAAAACTCATACCAACAACATCTCTCTACAATCTTCAGCCTCCCTGATCACTTAGATGAGTGGTCTTTTTATAGGTGAATGAAGGAGGTTATGCCATCAATGGTGATAATGAATGCCTTTCTAAATTTAGAAATCAGTTCCATGGAAGAAGGGATAGGGGATTGATGTTCCTTAACTCCCTTCCTCATCCAAATGTGAACTCAAAGGAGTAGGTGGCATTGAGAAACTTCTAGAGGTTTCCAATGGATAAGGAATCTTTCAACCCTCACGGAAATTTGCTCAAATTCGCCCAGCGCAGGCCAAAGAGGGACCAAGTGTGCTGCATAGCACCCTGACAGTGTATGGTTTGTATTGCAGCGCACCCTAATGAAGGCCTACCTACGTTGATCTTCTTAGAGGCAGTTTTTGGATGTTTTCAGTGATGGAACTTCTTGGGAAGTGAGGCATTCTGATGTTCAACTTCTTTACGGCATGTAACAACTGCATTAGGGGTTGATGGGCCTTAATGGTATCGATCTGTAAGTTGGGGTTGATGGGTCCTAATAGTATCGATCTGTAAGTTGGGGTTGATGTGCCCAAATGGATCTGTAACACCTGAGAGGCTTCTCTCCAAGCTTTTTGAGCATAGGAATAAAATCTTAAATCAAACTAAATAATTCATTTCTTTAGGTCCGATAGACCAAAGTTTGGTCTCGGTGGACATTAACCACCACCACCACCACCACCACCACCATCACCATCATCATATTTTAAATTTAAAAAATCACAATTTTATTGTTAAATTTCAATCAAAATGACTTTCAAAAAAAAATTGTGGTATCAATATACATACCCTATATATAATAAAAATGACAATTTTATTGTTAAATTTCAATCAAATAACTAAAACATAAAACATTTGGACTATACTAATTCATAATCAAATAAACCTTTCACAAAATATTAACTATTTATTTCAAATAATAGGATTTTATTTAATAAAAATAATAAATTAATTTCTAATAACAAACCATCTTTAAAAAAAAAATATTTTTTATTATTGTGAATCCGTAATTTGTGGGAGTAATCTAATGCGGCCTCCTAGCTATCACTATAACACTAAAATACACACATAACACTATAATTCACTAAAATACACCCATAACACTATAATTGTGTTATAAAATACACACATAACACTATAATTCACTAAAATACACCCATAACACTATAATTTACAACTTAAAAAGAATAAAAATAAAACCAACGTAAAAAAATAAAATTATTTAAATAAAGTAAAAGTAATCTATACTAAGATAAAAAAAACCTTTGCCAACAAATCACGAATCACTTAGGACAACAACATAAAAACAAATACATTATTTTAAATAAAATGGATTGCGTTGTATCAGGGCACGAAAACCTTTGACCAATAAATCACTAAGGGCACCCTAACAAAAAGACACCCTTTTTTTCAAACATAATAAAAAGGCATAATTAAAGACATTTTAAATAAAATGAAAATGCGTTGTATTAGGGCACGAAAACCTTTGACCAACAAATCACATAGGACACCATAATAAAAAGACATTTTAAATCAAATGGAAGTGTGTTGTATTGGGGTAGGAAAACCTTTGACCAACAAATCACTTCGGAAACTAAAACAAACATAGAAGTGTCGACATTTGGAAAGTTTCTTGTTCACCAGTACTACCTAATCATTTAAAAAGCACCCAGATCGAACATTTAAACCCTAGCAAGGTAACTGCATAGATTCCTATATATTTCGCACCATTGACTCTGAAAGTTACCATAGATTTCTATATATTTCGCACCATTGACTCTGAAATTAATAATAAGTCAATATGTATCCACTTATATTAAATTAATAAGTCAATATGTATCCACTTATATTAAATTGAAGGATGGGATCCTATCAAACCTGAAACACTTATCAAATTTAACCAATTTTGCAATTTTAGTGTAAGTCTGAGTAGGTTCAAGGATGGCATACTTATCACATCTGAAACACTAATCAAATTTAAAGGATTTTGCAATTTTAGTTTTGATTATTTGAAAAAAATGTTAGTGGACCATTTTTTTTCCTTAAACTATATTTAAAAAATAATTTGCTCATTAAATTCCAACCTTCGCATATTAGCATTTTCATTTATTGGTGAAAAGAATCACTAAAAATTAATTTGCTCATCATATTCCAATCTTAATATACTAGCATTTTCACTTATTTGTGAATAGAAACCCGGAAGTAGTGACAGTCAATATTTGCTCATCAAATTCCAATCCTAATATACTAACATTTTCACTTATTTGTGAATAGAAACGTGTGACTAACCAGTCAATCATGTGACTAACCAGTTGAATGCTACTTAGATCTCCCGTTTTCATATGCAATTTTGATCATGGATGCTTGGATGGTTGATGAAGAATCTATGAGTAGTGTCCATAAAACCTCACAATAATGTGACTAACTAGTTGGGAAGACCTAGGATCAATTCTCGTAGGTGCCACTATAACACCCAAGTCAATTATGTGACTAACCAGTTGAATGCTACTTAGATCTCCGGTTTTCATAGGTGCAATTTTGATCAGAGATGCTTGGATGGCTGATGAAGAATCTAACTAGTTGGGAAGACCCAGGATCAATTCTCGTAGCTGCCACTATAACACCCGAGTCAATCATGTGACTAACCAGTTGTAACACCCGAGTCAATCATGTGACTAACCAGTTGAATGCTACTTAGATCTGCCGTTTTCATAGGTGCAATTTTGATCAGGGATGCTTGGATCGCTGATGAAGAATCTAGGAGTAGTGTCGATAAAACCTCACAATAATGTGACTAACTAGTTGGGAAGACCCAGGATCAATTCTCATAACTGCCACTATAACACCAAGAGTACGTCCAACACCATAAGAGGATAATATACTCAATTTGATTTGACCCCTGACCTCGTGGGTTTCACCCAACAAACTCAACTGTCACACCACACATCCCTGTATATTAAGTGTGCTTTAAAGGGCTAAGGACGAATCTAGTGTCGTGAATCAAACTTCACCATAAAACGCGTTCAGCATAAGGGAAGAATTGCCCTTAAGTGATTTATTTGTTAAATAACCCTGATTTTAACCATCAATCTGGCTGTCAAATTATAACCCTAATTGAGACGGATCAAACTTTTTATTTAAAGGCAAAAGACAGATCAAACTATTTTAAAAATGTCAAGACCGGTATCACAATATTAAAAAAATGTGAAAAAACACTGGTATCCCGTTGAATTTGAAGCCGTCAAATTCAACCAACAATCTGGTTTTCAAATTCCAACCTTAGCAGATTAGATTACAATTTTGCATATCCGAGTAGATTCAACGATGTGAAAAGATTCAAATACTGCAATTTGTTTGCGATAGATTGGATTGCAATTTGCCAGTAAAAGTATTAAAAATATGAAAGAAAGATGTGGTTTGAATAATTCTTGTGATTGAAGTAAGCATATTCATACAATCTGGACTAATTAGGGTCAAGTCTTCTTTCCAACTATCACAGGATGATTCTTATGATCTAAGCAAGCATATTCAGACAACCTGGACTAACGAGGGTATATTCCTTCCAACTATCACAGATGTGTCACGTGTTTCACGTTCTGGACTTGACTTCACAGAGCAGGTAACCCTTTCCACAACTTGCATTTCTATCTCCATTTTTAGAATTCTCTGAATTTGTCAACCCTTGCAACTTGGGAATCAATCGGATCACTCTTTGACGACAAAAGGGTTCAGCTTGCTGACACCGCAGTCTTCAACGCCTTTTGTCGGAGGAAGGCTCCAGGATGGTAACGTAGAGTGGAACGGTATACGAGATTTTGCCAGAAGAGAACCGGCGACATGGATTCGAAATGATTATATATTAATTTATCAGACTCGCTGGTCATATATCTCGCTCAGCTAGCTTTTCTTTACCTGCAACATGGCGCGAGAATATTTATTTTGCTGTATAGAATATGGTTGGGAATTGGAATCCCTGAGATTTGCTTTGGTGGAGCAGGGAATAGGCGAAAATGCAACCCCCTCTTTATTAAGGCTTTGAGGAGGACGAGGAATCAAATATAGTTCAATAATATTTTGGATTGTTGGTTGGGCTCTGTTATGCGCAATCAGCCCAGGTTCTTATAGCCATATTACTGGAAAATCCCCAAAGCAACACGTCCCAGATTCGATTCTCTGCCCTAATTCCTGTTGCCATATTACTGGAAAATCCCCAAAGCAACCAGTCTCAGAAATTCGCGCCCCTAAAGAAAAGATGCGAGATGCGGTGCCCTCTTGCTTCTCAGGCGAGAGTAAAGGGAAAACCGAAGAGAATTCGGTGGGATCCAAAGGGAAAACTGCAGAAAATCTGGTGGCATCCACCTACAAGACGAAATTTGGGGCCAAATCCCATGTTATAACCGTTACATGGTGCAAGAACGTGATGGGTCAAGGCCTGTGCATTGCTGTTGGAGAATCGCTGGCGAGTAGATCCGTCTGTAAAGTGGAGATGAAGCCCTGGAAATTCTGGAGAAAGCAGGGATCATGGAAGAGCTCCGATATTATCGATGGCAGCAGAGTCGAAGTATTCTGGAACTTGGGATCTGCAAAGTTCGTGGCGGGGCCTGAACCTGAACGAGGGTATTACGTTGCCGTTGTCTGCAACGAGGAGATGGTTTTGTTATTGGGCGATATGGAAGAGGAGGCATACAGGAAGACCAAGTCGAAGCCCTCTGTCAAGGCTGTTCTGGTGTCGAGAGAGGAACACGTCCTCGGCAAGGAATGTTTTGCTACCATGGCTCGGTTTGGTGATGGGGAGCGGTCACATGAAGTATCGATTGAGTGCCAAACCAAACGAGCCGGCGATCCTGCGCTTGTAATCAGCGTGGACAGGGAGCTTGCAGTGGAAGTGAAGCATTTGCTGTGGAAATTCAGGGGCAATGGTACTATTTATGTAGAAGAAGTTCCCTTTCAGAGAAGCAATAATCTTTGAGATCGTCTTGTAAAGTACATTGCATAAGGAAATAGGTCGATATTCAGAGAAGGATGAAGACAGATTTTTTTTAGGAATGAGAGCAATATATGTGGAGGTTATTTGATGATTGATATAACTATTTAATCTGGATTCCTCGACCATATTTAGAATGTCAACCTTAAACAAATCGAAGAAATGAATGAAGAAATCGATAGACCAACCCTCCGGCCCCGGGCATTTATCCTTCTGGAAGGATTTCATTGTCACCAACAATTCATCCTCACTTCAAAGAAGAGGGCATCATTTAGATTTTCATCAAACATAGTGGGGTACAACTCAATGCCCCATAGGATATCTTCAATTCAGCTGCCGATATCTCTACTGTAGGCATTTTTGAAAAATTTAATAGCTTCACGAGATATCTCCTCCTAAGAATAAAAAGATTTTCCAGCTTCATCCTTTATTTCCCAAATCGTGTTTGTTTGCCTTCGCCTGTTAGCAAACCTGTGAAAAAACTTGGTGTTTTTATCCCCCTCCTTGAGCCAAATGGCACGGCTCTTGAGACGCCAAGTAGATTCCTCCTCTGCTAAAATCTTTTGCTTCCTTTTTTCCAGGTCCCATATTTGTTTCCGAATATATGGAGTTAAGGAGTCGCTTTTGAAGCGTGAGGATAAAAATTGCAATTCTTTATCTATTTTTTTCAGCTCCCTTCTATTGCATTCTGCTTTCTCCCGCTACCATTTTTCTACCTTGTTGCGAAGAAGTGCCATGCGGATAATGAAATCCTGAGTCTGATGCTGAAACGGGCCTGAATGTCATTGCCACGACTCTATTATGAACTGATTGAAGTGTTTGTCGGAGAGCCACGTCCGGTTGAATTTGAATGGGTAACCAAATTTGCATTCAACATTGTTCCATTGAATATAAATTGGGCGGTGGTCAGAAATATGTGCAGGAATGATTTTCATCATAGGCAGACCAAATCTATCGATCAGTTTTCCGTGGAGGATATATCTGTCCAGCCTTTTGGCTAAGAATGAGTCATTTGACCGCCCATTTTCCCAAGTGGGCCCTCGACAATCTGGTTGTATGTCTATGAAATTATTTTGGATGATGGCATTGCGAATCATGCAGCCAATCGGGTCAATTTTCCTGCCATTGCCCCAAATCTCATCATTACACAAAGTGCTGTTAAAATCACCCCCAATCATTAAGGAGTCAATATCAAAGAGTTTAGATGCAAGAAATTTTTGCCAAAATGGAAAACACTGTCTATGTGGGGCATAAATATTTAAAATTTGCACAGGATCTGGACAATTACGAAAATATGCAAGGATGAGAATGCCTGCAAAACATTGAAAGCAACCGCTTTAATCCATTTAGGGTCCCATAATACAGCTAAACCTACAGCATCAGTGGCCACCATGTGCCAAGTAGGGAACATCCTTCTAAAATATAAAATGGTTTGTGTACAATCATGCATTGTTTCCTGAATTAAGAGCAGTCTGGACTTAGTGGATCGAAAGAGGTCCTTCAGAGCCAAAAACTTTGGGCCTGCTCCAAGGCCCCGAATATTCATTGACATGATGTTATTCATTTCGGACATCAGATGGCCTGCAAGCTCTAAGAGGCCCTTTTGAAGAGAAATCATCTGAAGCGATCTCTGAAACAGGAATGTCAATTAGATTTAGCTCCCTGGAAGCCATATCCATTCTACCCTTTCTCCCGCGAAAATGTCTACTTCCCCGCTTTTCTTTGCGACGGACTGTGATATTTCCAGCAGAGTTAGGGCTAATAACAGGGGAAGGAGAACGGTCAGGTTTATGGATGGTAAGGGGCTTCAAATTTAAAGAAGCGTATTTCAGCAGCCGATCAATATCACAATCAATAGAATTTATATCAGAAGATGTCGGGGAGTTATATGGAATAAAAGACTCACGTATAGCCTTACCTTTAGAATCATCTCTATAGGTCTGGACAGGAGGAGGATTTCCAGCGGGAAAGGAGGGGTTTACAACAGGGGACAGAGGAGATGATGATATGTACTGTATGGAATGGGATGGGCCAGCCACGGACGGCTTGTCGATCGGGTTAGGGAGGGGAATGGCTTCATCTGGGGAAGGTTCGGGAGGAGGGGGAGGTAAAGAGAATCGCGACTGAGGAGAGGGCGGGTCAGTGAGAGGCCGACAAGGGAGCATCGGTGAGAAAGTAGGCCAGGTACAACGTTCAACAGGTCCTATATCCCGACCATGCGGATTGACAGACAAAGAACGGGATTGCAAGAGACCAGAGGATCTATCCCTGGATAGACCTTTTTTAGGAGAGAGCCGGGATTTAGGATTGAAAGGACCCCAGAATGGATCTACTTTGAGAGGCTGAGCCAAAGGATCACATGGAACTGAATCACCAGCTTTCTGCTCCAAAATGATCTTATATTTGTGTTTAGATGCATATCTGAGTGGACATTGAGAGTGGAGATGGTCGGTTCTATGACACGCCGAGCACCTAAAAGGTACTCCCCAATAGTCCAGATGCTGGTGGACATTTGACATATTCCAGTTTAAATCAATCGATTTAGTAAATCCACCTCTAAAACCCTTCTCAATGAGGACCCAAGCTACGCGTTTATTCTTTGCACCAATGCATCTAGGATCAACGTAAATGAATCTTCCGACAACGTTACCAATCTTTTTGATAGATTCTTTGTTCCATAGCTCGATGGGCAAACCGGGTAACTTGAGCCAAATGTAATTGTTAAGGGGGGTACACCTGAGAGGATTGAATCCTATATACCACCTGTAGAGAGCCAGAAAACTTCGATCCCGAACCCAAGGTTTGGAGAAGATAATCTCAAGATCTCGTTCCCAAAGAAAGTGAAAACTAAACCAGTCATTCATAAGCCTAACAATGGTAGGGGAGTAGCCAAGCAGTGGAGCCCATCTGGCCACGATCCAGTTTCTGAATTGAGACTCCTCCATTGACGGAAAGTGCCAGCGACCCACTAAGGCTCTCTTCTGCAAACTTGAAATCCTGTCGAGTAATAGAGGCCCATCCAAGTTGATGGCGTCAGGCAGGGGAGAAGATTTAACCAGCCGGTTATGTTTGCGTTTCGGAAGGGAAACAGAGTCGCCACCCCTGGAAGACTGTTCCTTCTGGGTAGAAGGAACGATATCCGCATACAGCATGGCAGCCCACTCAGCATTTGCAGATTGGCTGACGTGGGCTTTCTCCGCGTCTAGAGTGGCCCGCACCAATGCCGAAGCTGCGGAGTTGTCAGATGGAAAATCCATATAGAAGGACAGCTTCAGAGATCCCGAGGACCGAAACTAGATTTCCAGAGATAGACCAATCAGACAAAGTACCACAAGGCTTATTCAAAAAGAGGGAAAAGAGCCAGATTAGTCAATGAAAGCAGTACAGCATCGTCCGGAAATGGATGGGATCGGATGGAGAATTTAAGGATTATAGATTTCACATGATACCGGAGCTTCCCTTCTGACAGAAAGATAAGAATGAACCATCGAGAGTTATAGGGAAATGGGAAATGGCTGCGAGCATTCATCTAAAAATAACATAGAGAAGAGGTCCACCATTAATGACAGACGTCCGAAAATCCGGTGCTAGAAAATTCAAATTATCCGTCACCCGGAGAAGAACATGCAGGTAAGTCCAGTGCTGAATTATGCCTCAAGAATTCGGACAAACGATGCAGCAACAGTAAATCTCATACACACACCACCAAGGACCTATCCTAAGACGAAAGTCTGAGCATGGTTTGGAGATGATGAAGAATTTCTTGAGGAATTTATAGATTGTCCCCCACCAGCCTAAAAAATTTGACCCCAATATTGTGAAACAAGATTTACAGAAATAATTGAAAAGATTTCCTTGTAAACCAGGAAACGAGCTAAAAATCAATTAAGATAGAGTCGTATTCTAAAACCACAAGAGAGCCAAAAAATTACTTTAACACGGAATATAAGACATATTAACATAGATAACTGACCTGAGCCTCGAGCGTTACCGAGCGGAGAGCACCATGGGCCAATTGTATATATGCGTCATATTATCAAATAAACAGGAGCTATCGAGTTAATAAAGCAGCTATGATAATTGAAACAGCCACCCGAAGGAGTATAGAAAGTCTGGACAGGGGATAAAAGAACAGGAGCCGCAGAAGAATGCTCCTACATACCCGTCCAGAAGGTGACCAGATGGGGAGCAGAAACCTCCGACCGTGGCCAAGAGATGTGATATATGGCAAAAGGGTAAATCTGGAGAAAATGACACTATAGGAAAAAGAGCATGCCAAGCGTCGGCTCATAAGATGTATGAGGCAGGTCATGCCACGTTCAGGAATGCATGCAGAAAGTCGGCTCTAGAGCATAACCCAAACACCATGAGTAGAAGACAAACCAGGATGGGACACGTCTACCATCCATCCCCAATGATGGCTCAGAAGCTCCATTAGCCTCCATCCATCACATGAAAAGAGAGATAAATTTCTATAAACACGTAACGAGTGACGAACGGAGACTGAAAATGTTACCTATATGGAGCACGAAGGTGCTCTCCAGCTCGGCAGCTCTCGGCTCGACCCGTGGTTGACTCCCCAACTCAAACTTCTCCTCATACCCATGTTAACTCCACATCAACTCAAACATCCCCTCATATCCATGTTAACTTCACATTTATCACTTTTAGAGGGATGAAATCTATTTATCCCTGTCAGCACTTGTCAGCACTTGGTAGGGAAGTAATGCGAGTCGATCATGTGATTAACTAGTTGAATAATACTTAAAAGATCTGCGATTTTCACAAATAACGTGATCTGCGTGCTTACGTGACTGAGAGAAAATCTAAAAATAACAAAACAATTATGATTGAGCATGCTTAGGTGACAAAAGACGTGCTTACATGGCGGAGAGAATCTAAGAATAACGTGATCTACATGGCCGAGAGAAAATCTAAAAATAACAAAACAATTATGATTGGGCATGCTTAGGTGACGAGAAAAGGTGCTTGCATGGTGAAGAGAATCTAAGAATAACAAAACAATTATGATTGAGCATGCTTAAGTCGTAGCCCCGAATCTAGAAATAATGTCCTGAGATAAAACCTCAAGCCTTCGACATAATGAACAAATTGTCCATTTTAAGTGATTTATTTGTTAAATAACCTTGATTTTAACCACGAATCTGGCTTTCAAATTCTAACCCTAATTGAGACTAATCAAACTTCTGGCTTTCAAATTCTAACCCTAATTGAGACTAATCAAACTTTTTATTTCGAGGAAAAAGACGGGTCAAACTACTTTAAAAATGTCAAGACCAAGACTAGTATCACAATATTAAAAAATGGGAAAAAAAACTGGTATCCCTCTGGTTGAGGCCGTCAAATTCAACCAACAATCTGGTTTTCAAATTCCAACCTTAACAGATTGGATTACACTTGAATATCGGAGTAGACACAACGATCCAATTAGATTCAAATACTGCAATTTATTTGCGATAGATTGGATTGCAATTTGCCACTAAAACTATTAAAAATATGAGAGAAAGATGCGGCTTGAATAATTCTCGTAATGCAAGTAAGCATATTCATACAATCTGGACTAATTATGGTATATCCTGCTTTCCAACTATCACATGATGATTCTTATGATCTAAGTAGCAAGGGTTTTTTTCCAACAGTGAAAAACGTTTTTATTACTGGAAAGTAAGAGAAATACATTGTTGCTTGGATCTCGATCTAGTTTTACTCATTACATTTTTTGAAAGAGTGTTTTACATAAATCAGATAATCTATATCCTCAGCGTGTGTTTGTACATTTGTGAAGAGAGTGTAAAACAACAACCTTAAGTGATAATTATACTTTTTGTGAGATGATTGTAAGGGACTTGTATTTCATCATTCTCTGCTTCCTAATATAGAGTATGCTCTGCATCATATCTTTGGTATGTTTGTGGAGGAATCTCAATCTTCTTTTAGCCAGTTGTAGGTGTGTCATGGGTAGACACATTTTCCCTCTTATCCATATAGCTCGATTATGCATTGAGTCTATCATCCAAGGGTTGAGATATCTATCTCAATACCAAGCACCTAACACTGCATTCATGTCTAGACAAAGGGCTTTAAAGCTCGATATGGCTTTAAAGCTCAATATGGCTCGACTGAAGTAGACATTTATGCAAGAAGGATTGACAATATATTCAGTTGGGGTCTCTTAAGCATCCTTCTTTTGATAGTTGATCTGCAGTCCCGTTTTGTCTCCTGTAAATATGAGCAATGTTGATGGACTAGAATACTTTGACCAATGTTTTAATGTTGGTTTCCAGTTGTCAAGAGACAGAGAGTGCAGTATGCCATGCCCATTAGCCCAATCAGTGATAGCTTTGGAGTCTCCAAAAAGCTTTATCTCTCGAAGTCCGAGCAAGTTAGCACAATAAAGAACTCCCCATAAGGTAAGGAGTTCGACTCTTGTGTTGGTTCCAGTCCCACCATGCTAGTGGAAACGATAAGAATGTGCAACATTTATGAAAATAGCCATGCCACATCCACATAAATTGAATGAAGAAGACCCATCAAAGAAACCTACAGGGAATGTTCACAAATGTTGCAAGGTGGAGGGATGTGCAAGAGAATTGGAGTTGAAGGTGCATAATATTCATGGTGAAAATTTATAATCTTGGAGCAAGTACGCCAGATGTTGGGTTGCTCATTTTCAAATATAAGAGCGTTCTGAGTCCGCCATATGCCCCATATGATGAAGAAAACCAGTGCTCGGTTGAGATGAGAGTTTGCAATCCAGTTTGGAGATGAGAGGTTGTGGTTGTGGGGTTCATGATTTTGGTCTCGGACAGAATGCAACGAATAGCTCAAATATTGGGCCAAGGGAGGTCCTAGTGCGTGGTTTCAATGCTCGTTTTTGTGTGAACTACAGACACTCTTGGTTTGGCATTTGATTAAACTTTTTTTGTTCTTTGGGTGTTAGCCAAGTGTAGCCTCAGGTTGGGAATCCAAGCTTTTCTTTTTTATGTCTTAGTAATTATGTCTTGATTGTTTATGTCGAGAGTAAGAAATCTAAGTATGTATGTATTGGTCTAGTTTCATGGATTTTTTATGGCATAGGTTGAGATGTTTCCCTCTTTCTGATCATTTAGTTATTAATAATGTAATTTATCTCAATATAAATTGTTTAATTTGAAAAAAAATGGATATTTTAGAAGAAAAATAAAAATTAAAAACAAAACTTTATTTCATATGCGAGAAACAAGAAAATATTATTGATTTATTCACTCAATCTTTAAAAAAACCAAAGGAAAAAAAAGTGTTAATTAATTTTTTTAATTTTTGATAGTATAGAATTTATTTTAAATTTGTTAAATAAAATTATAAATGTTTTTTTTAATTATTGCTTAAGTTGGTTATTTTTTTGGTATAATTATTAATTAATTTTGTTTTATGATAAAAAAATGATTAAAATTACATATTTAAGTTGTGTGGTTTATATATATATATATATAGTCTAATAAGACCACAATTTTGAAGTTTTTGCAAGATTTTGATCAAAATACGACATTTTTTTGGAGAATTGGGTTACAATCATCAAGTTTCGTGATATCGTGTTGAATCCATTTCCACCATAAAAAACGATTTAAACTCTTATGGCTGGATTTTTTTGACCAAAAAAATGGCTAGATTGTTGTGATAAATGACTTTTAGGGAAAAATTATGGCTTGAGTAGATAGAGCATATATATATATTGCTTGTTGAAACTTGGGAGCACAAAGAATCTAAGGTCCCTAACATAGATGGCTTTGCACTATGGTCTACCTAGAACAAGCGATCCTCCCGTAGAGGCATTGGGGGTATCGCTTTTTACATTAAGAAGAACATCTCCTCCCATGCTAGGATTTATAAAAATGACCCTTACAACCAATATAGTTGGATAAATATTACTGACATTAATGATAAAAAGACCTACATAGCAATCTATTATTTTCCCCCCATCAATTCTAACTTCTATAAGAAAAAGAATCTAGATAAAAATAGTCCTTACAATGGTTTAGAGAATGATATTTCTAGCCTAAGGAATGAAGGTAATATCCTTTTAATGGTTGACTTTAATGCTCAAACTTCAAGCAACCAAGCTATTCTTCTAAGCAATCATTCCAACCCTAATCCTCTTTGGTTAGACGAAGACCTTACTCTGGCTAGCCGGTATAAAAGGAGCTTTGAAGACCTCGAGGAGAATTTGTTTGGGTCAGAGCTAGTCAAGCTCTGTAGTGATTAGGATCTCATAATTTGCAACGATCTAAAGAAGTGGCCCAATTCTAGCCAAATGACCTGCATCCATGGCTTGGTAGCAGTGTGGTAGACTATGTTATTTCCGATCTTCCTTTATACAATTAAATAATAAATTTTGACATCTTAAACAACCGAGCCTGACTCTGATCATAGACCTTTACTTATAACTCTCAATTTTGTCATGCATAGAGATCCCATAGAAGATAATCCTTATAGCCAAAAGAACTTAATCTTTGATAGAAATAAAAACGATCTTTTTCTAAATGAATTAAAAACTAATTTTCTTCCTTTATCTAGTATAGACAACATAGAAGACCTCTATCATAATTTTACTACAACCCTCTCATATTATATTAACAAGTTCTCAGTTGAAGTTTCAAGTAATAAAAGAAATAGAAAAACCAACCCATGGTATGACAAAGATTGTAAAAGTGCGAGGAGAGAAATTAAGGATGTTGTTGATGAATCTCTTAAAATTGGCAAGATAAAAATATACAAAGCCCTAACTAAAAAGGAAAAAAGGCAGTATATTCTTAAAAGACGAGAATCTCTTACACCTCTCTAAGGTAGCTCCTAAGAAATTTTGGAGGCAAATTCTAACTAGGAAAACTAAAGATAATAATAAAATTGCTTTACACGACTGGAATTCCTTTCTTAAAAAGCTTTATGAATCTCCAAATTTCATGGATAACTTTGAAACCCTGCTCACAACGAAAGAAGTTTTCTCATTAGAAGGAATTCATTTTGGGGTTAAACTCCTGGAAAATGGGAAAGCTAAGGACATTGAAGGTTACCATGCGAAAATCTTAAAAATTGGAGGTCCTGTCGTCATACCCCACATCCACAAGCTTTTCAATCAAGCGGTCAAGTAAGGGTTCCCTAAACCATGGAATCAGAGCCTCATTATCCCTATTTTTAAAAGTGGAGATACAAATAACCGCTCTAATTATTGGGCAATTATGATCAGCCCTCTCTTAGCCAAGTTATATGGTATTATTTTGGAAAAGAAGTTCAGCATATGGCTTGAAAGTGAAGGTAAGCAGTCTAAAGGCCAAGCAAGTTTTAGAAGGTAGCACTAAAAAACGAACCACCTCGTTAAGCTTAGGATCACTGTGGAGGAATGTCGCAATGATAAATCCAATCTCTTTTGTTGCTTTGTGGACTTTAGAAAGGCTTTCGATACGGTTCCTAGAAACAACCTATGGAATAGATTAGAAGAGCTAAAGGTTCCTTTCAAGTTGAGAGCTGCTGCTATAAGGTTATACGAGAATGTAATTGCCAAGTTAAAGAGAAATGAGGGGTGGTCGAAAGATATTAAGTGTAATATCAGAGTTAAACAAGGTTGCTCCCTCTCCCCTACCCTATTTGGCATTTACATCGACAAGCTAGAAGGTTGTTTAGAGGAAGCAGGCTGCACTGGCACAATCTTAGCTGGGATAGTCGTCATCCTTCTTCTCTATGTTGATGATATTGTTCTTCTTGCAAGGTGCCCATCTGATCTTGATAAGCAACTTAGACTTCTTAAGGATTTCTGCTCTACCATGAGTATGACTATTAACACTGACAAAGCAAATGTTATGACTATCAAATCCAAGAAGGACACTTACACTAATTTTGTGTATGACAATAGTAACTTGGAGGAAGTGTCTTCTTACAAGTACCTAGGAATTGATATTCAACACAACCTCAACTGGAACTATAGCATTGAAAAAAGGATTAATGGGGGGTGGAAAGCTTATTTTGGTCTTGAAAATAATTGTAAAACGACAAACCTCGTAATGTGGGATAGAAAGAATTTCCTCTTTGAAACTTTAGTCACTCCTGTTATCTTATATGGATGTGAGGTTTGGGGTTGCAACACCTCTAGAGAATCCTGGAGAAAGATTGAGCAAATCTAGAATCGTTTTATAACGTATAACCTCAAAATTAAAAGTAATACACCCTATCATATTCTCCTTATAGAAGTGGGTCTTTCCCCTATCAAGAGCCTAGCTATGACTAGGCTTCTGTTGTACAAGCACAAACTCAATAACATAGGAGACCATAGACTTCCTAAGCTAGTTTTAAATTCTAGCCAAAACCACATAAGGCTCAAACAAGGTTGGTATAAAGACACTAGGGCCTGGTTAAACCATTGGGAGATCGACAAGAATGTTGCATTGCAAAACATTAATAATGTAAAAAATATTGTTACTTCTAAGTTCAAAGAAAAAATGTGGTGTGAGAAAGATTTAGCAGCTAAAAGAAAAATAAGATAATATAAGGAGGTCATCAACCCCACCCTAGAAGATCAAAAGTATCTCTCTGTTCTAACTAGCTCAAAGAAGAAAATTAATATAGCCAAGATTAGAACTAACACTCATGAGCTCCATAGTGAAACGGGTCATTGGGTAGTTCCTAAAACACCATGGATGGAAAGGATCTGCCATCTCCGTGAGAATATGAACATTGACGATGAAAATCACTTCCTCATAGTGCCTCGCGTACAACCACATTAGATCTCAGTTTTATAATCTTTGTTGCAATACTGACCTTCCTAGCCTTTTACGATGTCAAAATTATAGTGAGCCCGGGAGGCTTCTCTCCAAGCTTTTTGAGCATAGGAATAAAATCTTAAATCAAACTAAATAATTTGTTTCTTTAGGTCCGATAGACCAAAGTTTGGTCTCAATGGATGTTAACCATCATCATCATCATCATCATCATCATCATCATCATCATCATCATCATATATATATATATATATAGAGAGAGAGAGAGAGAGAGAGAGATCGCATTTTAAATTTAAAAAAATCACAATTTTATTGTTAAATTTAATTCAAATAACTAAAACATAAAACATTGAGAAATAACCAATTCATAATCAAATAAACCTTTCACAAAATATTAACTATTTATTTCAAATAATATGGTTTTATTTAATAAAAATAATGAATTATTTTTTAATAACAAACCATCCTAAAAAAATAAAAAGTTTTTTATTATTTATTATTGTGAATCGTTAATTTGTTGGAGTAATCTGATGCGCCCTCCTAGCTATCACTATAACACCAAAATACATCCATAACACTATAATTTACAACTTAAAAAAATAAAAATAAAAATAAAAAAAACTTATCTTTCCACTTTATTATATAGCGTGTAAATATTTCCAAAATTTTGAAACAAAGTAAAAAATTAAAATATTTAAATAAAATAAAAGTAATATATATTAAGATAAAAAAAGCCTTTGCCAACAAATCACGAATCACAAATCACGAATCACTTTAGGACAACAACATAGAAAGAAATACATTATTTTAAATAAAATGGATTGCGTTGTATTAGGGCACGAAAACCTTTGACCAATAAATCACTAAGGGCACCCTAATAAAATGACACCTTTTTTTTTCTAACATAATAAAAAGGCAAAATTAAAGACATTTTAAATAAAATGAAAATGCGTTGTATTAGGGCACGAAAACCTTTGACCAACAAATCACATAGGACACCATAATAAAAAGACATTTTAAATAAAATGAAAGTGCATTGTACTAGGGCAAGAAAACCTTTGACCGACAAATCACTTCGGAAACTAAAACAAACATAAAAATGTCGACATTTGGAAAGTTTCTTGTTCACCAATACTACCTAATCATTTAAAAAGCACCCAGATCGAACGTTTAAACCCTAGCAAGGTAACTGCATAGATTCCTATATATTTCGCACCATTGACTCTGAAAGTTACCATAGATTTCTATATATTTCGCACCATTGACTCTGAAATTAATAATAAGTCAATATGTATCCACTTATATTAAATTAATAAGTCAATATGTATCCACTTATATTAAATTCAAGGATGGAACCTGAAACACTTACCAAATCTAACCAATTTTGCAATTTTAGTGTAAGTCTGAGTAGATTCAAGGATGGCATACTTATCACATCTGAAACACTAATCAAATTTAAAGGATTTTGCAATTTTAGTTCTAATTATTACAAAAAAAAAAAAAAGTTAGTGGATCATTTTTTTTTCCTTAAACTATATTTAAAAAGTAATTTACTCATTAAATTCCAACCTTAGCATATTAGCATTTTCATTTATTGGTGAAAAGAATCACTAAAATTAATTTGCTCATCAAATTCCAATCCTAATATACTAGCATTTTCATTTATTTGTGAATAGAAACCCGGAAGTAGTGACAGTGACAGTGACAGTCAATATTTTCTCATCAAATTCCAATCCTAATATACTAACATTTTCACTTATTTGTGAATAGAAACATGTGACTAACCAGTCAATCATGTGACTAACCAGTTGAATGCTACTTAGATCTCCCGTTTTCATATGTCAGGGATGCTTGGATGGCTGATGAAGAATCTAGGAGTAGTGTCCATAAAACCTCACAATAATGTGACTAACTAGTCGGGAAGACCCAGGATCAATTCTCGTAGCTGCCACTATAACACCCCAGTCAATCATGTGACTAACTGCCACTATAACACCAAGAGTACGTCCAACACCATAGGAAGATAATATACTCAATGTGATTTGACCCCTGACCTCGTGGGTTTCACCCAACAAACTCAACTACCACACCACACATCACTGTATATTAAGTGTGCTTTAAAAGGCTAATGACGAATCTAGTGTCCTGAGATAAAACTTCACCATAAAACTCCTTCAGCGTAATGAAAGAATGGCCATTAAGTGATTTATTCGTTAAATAACCCTGATTTTAACCATCAATCTGGCTGTCAAATTATAACCCTAATTGAGACGGATCAAACTTTTTATTTAGAGGAAAAAGACAGATCAAACTATTTTAAAAAGGTCAAGACCGGTATCACAATATTAAAAAAATGTGAAAAAACACTGGTATCCCGTTGAATTTGAAGCCGTCAAATTCAACCAACAATCTGGTTTTCAAATTCCAACCTTACCAGATTAGATTACAATTTTGCGATAGATTGGATTGCAATTTGCCAGTAAAAGTATTAAAAATATGAAAGAAAGATGGGGTTTGAATAATTCTTGTGATTGAAGTAAGCATATTCATACAATCTGGACTAATTAGGGTATAGTCTTCTTTCCAACTATCACAGGATGATTCTTATGATCTAAGCCAGCTTATTCAGACAACCTGGACTAACTAGGGTATATTCCTTCCAACTATCACAGATGTGTCACGTGTTTCACGTTCTGGACTTGACTTCACAGAGCAGGTAACCCTTTCCACAACTTGCATTTCTATCTCCATTTTCAGAATTCTCTGAATTTGTCAACCCTTGCAACTTGGGAATCAATCGGATCACTCTTTGACGACGGAAGGGTTCAGCTTGCTGACACCGCAGTCTTCAACGCCTTTTGTCGGAGGAAGGCTCCAGGATGGTAACGTAGAGTGGAACGGTATACGAGATTTTGCCAGAAGAGAACCGGCGACATGGATTCGAAATGACTATATATAAATTTATCAGACTCGCTGGTCATATATCTCGCTCAGCTAGCTTCTCTTTACCTGCAACATGGCGCGATAATATTTATTTTGCTGTATAGAATATGGTTGGGAATTGGAATCCCTGAGATTTGCTTTGGTGGAGCAGGACGAGGAATCAAATATAGTTCAATAATATTTTGGATCGTTGGTTGGGCTCTGTTATGCACAATCAGCCAAGGTTCGATTCTCGGCCCCAATTCTTGTAGCCATATCACTGGAAAATCCCCAAAGCAACACGTCCCAGGTTCGATTCTCTGCCCGAATTCCTGTAGCCATATTACTGGAAAATCCCCAAAGCAACCACGTCTCAGAAATTCGTGCCCCTAAAGAAAAGATGCGAGATGCGGTGCCCTCTTGCTTCTCAGGCGAGAGTAGAGGGAAAACCGGAGAGAATCCGGTGGGATCCAAAGGGAAAACTGCAGAAAATCTGGTGTCATCCACCTACAAGACGAAATTTGGGGCCAAATCCCATGTTATAACCGTTACATGGTGCAAGAACGTGATGGGTCAAGACCTTTGCGTTGCTGTTGGAGAAACCCTGGCGAGTAGATCCGTCTGTAAAGTGGAGATGAAGCCCTGGAATTTCTGGAGAAAGCAGGGATCATGGAAGAGTTCTGAAATTATCGATGGCAGCAGAGTCGAAGTGTTCTGGAATTTGGGATCTGCAAAGTTCGTGTCTGGGCCTGAGCCTGAACGAGGGTATTATGTTTGCGTTGTCTGCAACGAGGAGATGGTTTTGTTATTGGGCGACATGGAAGATGAGGCATACAGGAAGACCAAGTCGAAGAAGCCCTCTGTCAATGCTGTTCTGGTGTCGAGAGAGGAACACGTCCTCGGCAAGGAATGTTTTGCTACCATGGCTCGGTTTGGTGATGGGAAGCGGTCACATGAAGTATCGATTGAGTGCCAAACCAAACGAGCCGGCGATCCGGCACTTGTTATCAGCGTCGATAGGGAGGTGGCTGTGGAAGTGAAGCATTTACTGTGGAAATTTAGGGGCAATGGTACCATCTATGTAGAAGGAGTTCCTTTTCAAATCTTATGGGATGTGCATGACTGGCTGTTTAATCCTGGACTCGGACATCATGCCTTGTTCATTTTCAAGTCCATGATGCAGCCACTGGAATCCCATACTTCCGAGGACATGGGCGACTGTGGCATTCCTTCGGATTTCTGTCTTCTGATTAACGCATGGACGTAAAGCAGACCGCTAACATATCAAAAAAATTGTTTGATACACGCTTATTACAGGCGTTGGATATAAATTTGAAAAGCAAGCAAGAAACGGAAACCCTAAAATTCAATTAGATGAAATATGTATGAAATCCATACATTTGAGGCAACTCAAGTTTCTGTTTTGTTATGTTGGTATGAGACCAGTGAAATATCTCCGGTGAGATTCCAAAATTCAGTTGTGTATTCAGCGTCTGTGATGTACCCTTTTTTTCAATTTGGTTGGGAGGTGTTTTCTTTAATTTTTTAAAATTTTGCTTTAAATTTTGAATAGAAATTTATTAAAATTATATATTAAAATTACTTTTAATTAATTAATAAATAATTTTATTTTAATTTTTTTTTGTATTTTTTCTAATTAATTTTAACCGGAGTTTAAAGATATTTTCATTGTTTAATTTGTAAAATTAAAATATTTTATTGTACTAAATTTATTTATGTATTTAAAAATGGAGTCGTTTATGGAGGCGGAGGAATTCTCTGAATGGCCAAAAGTGGTCAGAATCTGGGCAAAAAAAGTTTAAAGATATTTTCATTGTTTAATTTGTAAAATTAAAATATTTTATTGTACTAAATTTATTTATGTATTTAAAAATGGAGCCGTTTATGGAGGCGGAGGAATTCTCTGAATGGCCAAAAGTGGCCAGAATCTGGGCAAAAAAATTTCAAAAAATTGTTTGGGCAAATTTTTTTTAAAAAATAAAATTTCAAAAAATTGTTTGGGCAAAAAACTTTCAAAAAATCTTGTAAACAACAGTGTTTGAATCGTGTTTTTGATGGTGGAAATAGATTAAGCACCATAAAAAATGTCTAGGACACCTAAAATTTTGAAATATAATAACTATAACTTGGATTTACAAAAATCTTTGCCAATTTTCTGTAAATATGACCGAAATTTCCATAACTTTCTGGTAATTCCTCCAGATAATTAGACTACGACTTTAAAAATATATTTTAAATAACAAATTATGACACTCTTACTTGAAAATAAATAACTAAATTTTAGTGGGCAGTTCCTAAAACTTGGAGGAAGTGTATTCTTACAAGTACTTAGGAATTGATATTCATCACAAGCTCAACTGGAACCATAGCATTGAGAAAAGGATTAATGGGGGGTGGAAAGCTTATTTTGGTCTTGAAAATAATTGTAAAACAACAAACCTCATAATGTGGGATAAAAAGAAGTTCCTCTTTGAAACTTTAGTCACTCCTGTTAGCTTATATGGCTGTGAGGTTTGGGGTTGCAACATCTCTAGAGAATCATGGAGAAAGATTGAGCAAATCTAGAAGCGTTTTATAACTTATAACCTGAAAATTAAAAGTAATACACCTTATCCTATTCTCCTTATAGAAGCTGGTCTTTCCCCTATTGAGAGCCTAGCTATGCTTAGGTTTTTGTTGTACAAGCACAAACTCAATAACATAAACGATCATGGACTTCCTAAGCTGGCTTTAAATTCCAGCCAAAGGCTCAATGGAGGGTGGCATAAAGACACAAGGGCCTGGTTAAACTATTAGGAGATCAACGAAAATGATGCATTGCAAAACATAAATAACATTAAAGATATTGTTACTTCTAAGTTCAAAGAAAAAATGTGGTGTGAGAAAGATTTAGCGGCTAAAAGAAAATTAAGTTATTATAAGAAGGTCATCAACCCCACCCTAGAAGATCAAAAGTATCTCTCTATTTTAACTAGCTCAAAGAAGAAAATTAATATAGCAAAGATTAGAATGAATTCTCATGAGCTCCATAGTGATATAGGTCGTTGGGCAGTTCCTAAAACGCCATGGATGGAAAGGATCTGCCATATATGTGAGAATAGGAACATCGAGGATGAAAACCACTTCCTCTTAGAGTGCCCCGCGTACAACCACATTAGATCTCAGTTTCACAATCTTTGTTACAACACTGACCTTCTTAGCCTTTTACAATGTCAAAATTATAGTGAGCTCGGGAGGCTTCTCTCCAAGCTTTTGAGCATAGGAATAAAATCTTAAATCAAAATAAATAATTTGTTTCTTTAGGTCCGATAGACCATTGTTTGGTCTCAGCGAACATTAACCATCATCATCATAAATTTAACTATACCTATAATAATTAAAATAATTTAATTTTTAATTTTTTTCAAATTATTTAATATATTTCTATATTTAAAACTTAAATTTAAATAAAAAATTACAATTTCATTAAAATAAATGAAAATATTAAATATTAATACACATTTAAAATATGAGAAATATGTCAACAGTGAGAAATCCAATAAGACAAATTCAAACACATGGGCCGGTCAGATATTCAACAAACACCCAAAATTCAAACTAAGTTCCTGTAAATAGGGTATTCAAGTACAAAATTCAAACTAAGTTCCTGTAAATAGGGTATTCAAGTACAAAATTTTGTGTACTTGTAACTTTATAAAACTAGATTTAAAGCAAATTTTATATTTCATATGAGATATTTTATAAAAGGATCGATTTTGTGATAATAATAAAAGTTATAAATAAAGTTGTAATATTTATATTTATAATTTTTTAAATGAAATTGTAAGAGGTGATTTTTGTGTTCATTTACTGAGTATTTTATATATGGGAGTTTTTAAAAAGTTTTTTAATTTAATTTATTTTTAAAATTATAAGTTTGATGAGTAAATTTTACATAATCAAAGTGTTTGAGAATTAAAGTATTCTAAAAGTTTTTTTTTAGAATATTGAATCTATTTATAAAATTAAAAAACAAATTAAACTACACAAACCAAATTTTTGACCCAAAAAATCTTAATTAAATAATTATTTTTTTCTAATTATTTAATAAAAGCCTACATTTTTAGAACACATTGTAAATTAGGTTAATAATTATTATAAAATAATGGTCATAATTTCTTTTGATGGGTAAGTGATTGTATATGAATCATCTATTTTATTGATTTAATAACTAATATAATTATTTATAAAAATAATAATTAAATTTTACACTACAATAAGTTTATGATCCATTCATCTTATTAACATGTGTCCAACGTTAAAAAACACGTGTCCAAAAAGATAGCAATTGACTTTAGTAACATAAATGAGTGTAGACCAAGTCAAAAAAAGAGCAAGCCACTCTCTATCATGAAGTCATTGGGGCCTAAACTAGTGGCTAGGCCAAGTCAAAAAAAGAGCAAGCCACTTTATCATAAAGTCACCGGATCACCAGAAATACGTAAAAAATGATTAGTGGAGATTGCTGGGTATAAGTGAAGCATGGTTGTGTTTAATAGCTATCTTTATTATTTTGGAGGTTAATTATATATATATATTAATTGAGTTAACTTATATATATATTATGTGATAATTGTTGAATGTGTTTTGGAATAAAATGTTTTTTAATGGGATGTGTAAAATTACTATAATGTTATTTATATTTATATTATTGTTGTGATATTAATTTGGGTTATAGAAAAAATAAATAGAACATATAAAGAAAAATATAGAAGATATTATAATATTGTTGTTAAAACTTAATTTTTATTAATAAATGAAATAAAAATTATTGTAGATTACAAACTGTTTGTAATGATGATATGGGCCTAACGGTTAAGAGCATGTGTTTCCTCCTAAGAGGTCACAGGTTCAAAACTAGAGGGGGGTAGAGTATGTATGCCTTCGTAGACTTAGCAGTCAAATCGCTGCGCGGAGGTGGGTCCCTTGTCCCACAAACAAGGGGGTCTCATACACCAATTTGGTGTCTGGCTTGGCTGTGACCTTAAAAATGGATATTATTATTATTATTATGAACAAAAAGAGAACAGCTACATGTATTTATAAAAGCTATTATAATAGGTTGAGAGAATGACCTTTTAACATAAAGCAACAACTTTGGTCATTCAAAAACCTAACCTTAAAAGATGAAATGACCAAAGGTTTGCAGACTTTGGTGAGTTTAGTTGGTACATCAACTTCCCGAGGTTGTAACCATTGCATAATATCTTTGACTGACACACTTGGTAGCCTATTAGAAAGGTCTAGCCTAGAATTACACATTGTAACCAAGACCCAAGTCATAGCCTTTGGCTATTGCTTGGCCCCTGCGATGTCAAAAAATTGTAGTTTAGGGCCACAAAGCGCCCTGAAAGTTCAGGACAGGAAAAGCTGTAAAAAAACCACCAAGATGGAGAACAACTAGTGGAGTAGGTGGATGACCACCGATATCCACCTAGATCAATGCTCTCATCTTAGAAAGCAATGCTATCCATTGTGTTGAGTGCCCCTATCAGGTGGGGAAACTTTTGCTGAATTTGGCTCTTGGTGAGCCACTTGCTTTGGTGAAGAAGTTACCCTACTTTAACAACCTAGTAGAGTTGTATGTGGTGTTGGTGGGTATGCTTTGTCTTAGTGTCTCTGATGTGATCCACTGTAGCTTGTTCAATGCAGTAAAGATTGGATTTTGTGGGTGCTAATTGCTAGAATGCATCTAAAGTGTTCAATAGAGGTGGAAAATGTGGTTGAAGTAGCTTCACATTAAACATTAAGTATAAATCAAGAAAAAAAAGATACTAAATTCAAAACCATTGTTACTCAGAACTTTTGTGATATGGTTTAAACTTCTAATTAAAACTTACGAGATACTCTTTTTATAAATATAACCCCACCTAACACTTATATAAAACCTACTTGTACTTGGACATAAACAACTACAGTATCCTTTGAGATATGTCATTGCTTGTACTTGGACATAAATAACTATGGTATCCCTTCAGATATCGACCTTTTGATTAACGCATGGACGTAGAGTAAAGTGCTAACACGTCTAGAAAATTGTTTGATACACGCTTTATTGCAGGTGCTGGATTTAAATTTGAAAAAGCAAGAAATGGAAACATTAAAATTCTGTAAATAAAAATATTCAAAATCCACACATTTGAAGAGACTCACGTTTATGTTTTGTTTTGTTTGGAATTTTTCTCTTGAGGATTCCAAAATTGAGAGGTGTATTCAACTTCTTTGATTTTCCTTTTTATCAATTTATCAACTTGGTTTAGAATGTGATTATTTATTTATTTATTTAAAATTTTGTTTAAATTTTTAATTAAAATTTATTTAAATAATATGTAGTTGAATTAGTAAATAAAATAATATTTTTGGGTTTCTTTTTGTTAATTTATTTCAAATTTAATAATTTTTTTAAATTTTAATTATTTAATTTATAAAATTAAAATACTCCAGTAATTTTCTAAAGTACTAAAATCATTTATATATTTAAAAATATATTTTAAACATTAAAAATAAATTTAAATAAAAAAATTGCAATTTCATTAAAAAAAAAAAAAATTTAAAAATTTACCTTATTTAAAAACATATTAATACACCTTAAACCTATGTAAAATATGTGAGATGTCCAGTGAGACAAATTCAAACCCATTAAGGGCAGGTGAGATATTCAACAAACATCCAAAATTCAAACTGACTACCTGTAAATAGGATATTCAAGTACAATAAGATGATGATACATTGAAAATTGTGTGTACTTGTAAATTTTATAAAAACAACTTTATAAAAGTAGATATAAAGTGGATTTTGTAATTCAAAAGTTTAGAGGATTGATTTGTAATGATAAAAGTTATACATGTAGTTGTAATATATATGTTTATATTTATAATTTTTTAAATGAAATTATAAAAGGTTAGTTTTTTGTGGTTATTTAATGAGCTTAAATTTTTATAATACGTGGTAAATTATAAAATAATCGTTATAGTTATAGTTATTAGTTATATTAACAAATTTGAAATAAAATAATTTTTATAATTTATTCTGATGGGTAAGTGATTGTTTATGATTTATTTATATATATATATATATATATATAATAAAAATAATAATTAAATTTTATAATAGGGTAAGTTTATGATTTATTTCTTTTATTAACATGTGTTTAAGGAAGGTTAAGAAAATATAGGTTTAAAAAATAGTAATTGACTTTACTAATATAATGTTTGATTTACTTATTAGTTTAGATATATTTGAATTTTAGATTTATTGTGTAATGTTTGATTTACTTACTAGTTTAGATCCATCTGAATTCTAGATTTATCAAGGCTCGAGAGAGATTAAATTTTTTGAAGTGCAAACTTCTTTTGTGAGTGCAAAACATGAAAACAGGTTGCACCTCTAGAGATTTGATCCCTCTCAAATCTCTAGAAGTGCAAACTTCTTTTTTGATTGCAAAAGTTGAAGAAAAGTTTGCACATCGAGAGATTTAATCCCATTATGAATTTGATAAATAGGAGTTGAGATGGATCTAGGCTGGTTTAATTATTAATTTTATTTTTTCATTTAATTTTTATTTTTATGTAATTTCGCTAAGTCAAAATATTATTTTTTTCATTTAGTTTTTATTTTTATGTAATTTCACTAAGTCCAAATATTTTAATTAATAATTTTATTTTTTATTTTTATGTAATTTGATTGGGTCAAAATGTTTAGATAAATATAATAGGACATTACAACATCTCTTCTATACTGGGATGGAGAGTGTCTCTCACCCAAAAATGTAATAAAATAAAATTATATATATATATATATATATATATATATATATATATATATATATATATAAAGTGGTTTATTGGCATGTGGTATTGATCTATGGTATGTGATGGTTAATAATATCCATGGTTACAAGATTATTATTTTAATTTATATGGTAAAGTGGATCTTAATTTATAGCTATATTTATATCTTATATATTTTAATGTGATAGAGGTGTAGATATCTCTCAAAAGTAATTATAATTTTTGTTCTCTTTTAGATTTAATAAAAAAATGTTATAAAAATAAATTCAAATAAAATATTTTGATTGTGAAATGAGAGATGGTTTTTGGGCATGTTGTATTGATGAACCATGGTATTGGCTCATGGTATTGTAACAAAGCCTATTTACAAGTTAATAATATCTATGACAAAATAAAGGTGGATATCCATGGTTAAATATATTGTTATATTGTTTATGTTATTATAAGTGTTAAAGTTTTTTATGTGCGTATTAATTAAATTTAAATATATTTACATAATCATTATTCTATTTTATAAGTTAAAATGGAACTTAACTTATTGTTACTACTTCTAAGTTATATATTTTAATGTAATATGTGTATTATGATTTTCTTTTATTTAAAAAATTGTTCATAATTTTATTAATAAAAATAAAATTACAATGTAACAAATTGAATTTATTATTTTTATTAATTTTAAGTTACTACAAACACTACAACATCTCTCTATATGTAAATGTTTACCAATCTTTCAGGTATTAGAAATTGGACATGTTAATATAAATTCAGCATATTAAGCCTACATGTAAAAATGTTGACAAACTTTCTTACATTACACCTACACATCACTCCTATATTTGGCTGTAGAGCTCCTCTTGGTGCAGTGAGTGGTGGCTAGACCAAGTAAAAAGAAGAGAAAACCATTTTTTTTCAACAAATAAAAATATCAGCAAATTTATATAGGCACGATGCAGCATAGTCCCTCCCTCTACCGTTAATTAATTGATCAAGGGACCATTTGTTGTGCATTTTGTCATTAACATGGGGTCGAAATTTCATTTTGCATTTGCAATATGTCGTTATTTCTGCCTCTGCTAACACACAATGAAAGCCACATTCACACATATTATTTCATTTCTACATGGCTTTCTTTGCAAAACTAGTCATTTTGTTGTATACAAATTATTAAATCCTTATTCAAGAGAGCTTTTTGCACTTGCAATTTGTCGTTATTGTCGCCTCTGCACAACTTCTTCCGCACAATTAGTAACTGTTTTGCCTCTTGTTCATAATTATTATATGTTTTAGTTAAAATAAATTAAAATGAAACTATTTACTGCTGAAAGATAATAGTGTGGAGCATCTGCACTTGTCTGCACAACGAGTCATCATCTGTATTTACCTTACAAAACAAGTTCATCTGCTAAGAAACTAGCAAATGCGAACCAAAAATCGGCAAAGGTGAATCCTCAATGTGGGTTTCGTCTTTTGTTTTCATTATTCCACATTTGCTATATGTCGTTATTATTGTCTCCGCAGGCACACAACAAAAGTGAAATTCCAACATCTTATTTGGGTTCTACAAAAGATTCATCTGCACAACTAGTCGTTTTGTCATTTAAGCTCTAAAACTTTCATTGTATGCCCTTCCACATTCAACCATCTGAATTAAAACCAATATGAAAAAGCATTACAAATAAAAGGCTCATTTGTGCTTCCCTCATTCCGCACAAATTATGCACATGTGCTCCTTTCGTACAAGTACTTCTGTGGTCACAAAAAATATTCCTAGATAATAATTAAAAAGTCCATTGTGTGGAAGAAGCTTTCAAGCGTTGATTGTACGGTCGTCCCTGTTTCTACTGCTATTTAATTGATTATGTTGCATAAATATTTTCACAGAGTGGAAGCTATTTTTAGATTCAATAATGCTTGTCAGTTAGCCTACGTTCACATTAAAGGATTTTTTTTATGAATACTTTATTCTTATATTATTGATAATGTTCTAATTGTAAATAACACATGTGTTTGTATTTTCTAATATGTTTCAAATTAGGCATATGTGCGGAATATTTGTATTGTGCAAAGGAAGCTTTTAATGTGTGGATCACCTAACTTAGCACGAAAGGATTTTATTGATAATATTTTATTATTAAATAAGGCATATTTTCTCAATAATATCGTATATGGTTAGATTATTTCAAATAAGGTATGTGTGTGGAAGTGCAAAGGAATCTTTCAATGTGCGATAAATAATGCATATCTCCTTGTCTCTACAGCTAATTAAGTGGGGTCCACATTTCACTCACATTTCTGTCTCAGTGTCTGGCTAGACTGCATCAGTGTAAGTAGTTATTTTAGTAAGCAGTTGATGTAACAAAGTTATTGCTAATATTTTAATTGTAAATAACGTTTATTTTCATATTTTCGAATAGTTTGAATATTTGTTTGTTTAGGTTCTTGTAGAAAATCCTATAGATTCACAAGCTAATGCAATTTGCTAAAGCAAGAGACAAGAATCTACTTCTACTCTTTACAAAAAAAGCCCATAAACATCGAGAAAACAATAATCAATAGAGGGAGAGAATCAAAGGCACATAACACAATAAATATCCGCGGAAAGCCACAACTCAAAACCCCACTATCTGTTTTGTATTAATCCAGAAAATCAATATGAAATTACAATGTTTTCTCTCTGTAGAACAATCCCAACGCTCAACCAATTCAATCTCCAACGCATAAGCAAGCTCAAGGAAAAATCTTAGCCTCTTCACAAGCTCTCCAATTCTCTATTCCAATGAATAATTCCTATGGAAGATAGCTTGTATTTAAAGGGAAATAAAGCCTCTAAAAATTGTGCAATCGCTTAAGGGCCAGTTCCTGAATGCATGCACTATCAATGCAACTTAGAAAAATCTAAAATAAATAGTACACTATCCCTGCACTCTAGTCTCAATTAGGTATTTCTCAGAATCGACATGCTTGAGTTTCTGATGAGTAAATATTCAACTAATTAGAGTAACACCAGTGGAGTTCATTAGTGTCACCACTGACTGTTAACTCACTATTAGTTCTCTCAATCAGTTTGAGAACTAATTTAACTGAACTGGCTCATGAAATCGAGTCTTCTATTTTACAACTCACAATTAACTCACACTGGACTCCTACAAAGTAGGGATAACATATACATGACTTCCAAAATACTTCCAACTTGAATTTCCTAAGTTAAGTAAGTTTAATAAACTTAATTTAACCATTTTAAGTTGCTATGAGAATAGAATTCAAATTTAATTCACAGTTTAATTTAAGGACAAATTAAACTAGAATTTCTTGTTTCCATTTCTCAACACTCCCTCTCAACAAGAAAGGAATTATCAACTACCCTGATCCTGTCTCTATGAAACTTGAATTTACATATTGACAATTCCTTTGTCAAGATGTCAGCATCTTGCTCCTCGGTGGGAATTTAATCTAACAACATGATCCACCTCAATACATAATCTCTGAGATGATGATACCGGATTTCAATATGCTTGGACCGATCATGAAAGACTGGATTTTCAGAGAGTTTCATACAACTCTGATTATCACAATAAATCATTGTTGGATCCATCTGCTGACCAAACAAACCAACCAGGATCTTCCTCTTCCAGATAGCCTCACATGTTTCTTGACTTGTAGCCATGTACTTTGCCTCTACCAAACTAAGTGCAACCGATCTCTGTTTCCTGTTGTACCAAGGAACTACTGCTGACCCAATACTAAAGATCCCTCCTGATGTGCTCTTCTTGTCGGATGGACTCCCTGCCCAATCTGCATCGGTGAAGCCTTGAATCTTCACTCCCTCTGTCCATTTGTACCATAACCCAAACTGAGTAGTGCCTCTAAGGTATCTCAATACATGCTTTTCTGCCTTCCAATACAACTTGGTAGGCCTAACCATCGCTTAACTAAGTTGGTTAACTACATAGCACATATCCGGTCGAGTGTTCATCAAGTACATGAGTGAACCCACAAGTTTCCTGTAAACAATAGCTTCCACTACTTCCCTTGAAGTGGCATCCTCCTTCCTCCAGTTACCAGCTAGTGGAGTCTCCATGGGTTTACTGCTCTCTGTGCAGAATCTCCTGAGTATCTCGTTGGCATACTTGTCGTGAGATACAAACAACTCCCCATCTCCCTCCCATACATCCATGCCAATAAATTAATGCATGAGCCCCATGTCCTTCATCTCAAACTCTCTTGCAAGGTCCTACTTGCAATATTTGATGAGCTTCTCATCACCTGTTAGTATGAGATCATCTACTTAAAGTACAACGATCAACAACTTACCTTCCACCAATATGTGATACAGTTTCGCATCCGCTTCACTTTTCGTGAAGCCCAACCTAGTGAAGTAGCTATCTATCTTGGTGTACCAAGCATGGGGTGCTTGCTTCAGCACATACAACGCTCTCTTGAGTCAGAACACATGCGACTCACAGTCCAAGGTTTCAAAACCTTCGGGATGCTCTATGTACACCTCTTCCTCAATCAAGCCATTGAGGAAGGAAATATTCACATCCATTTGATGGATCTTCCAACCATATGTGTTGATAGTGCCAAAATTGATCTGATTGACGAGTACCTTGCAACAGGAGCAAGGTCTCATCATAGTCAATCGCATCTACATTTGAAAAGCCATAGGCCACAAATCTAGCCCTATGCTTCAACACACTACCATTTGCAGCTTGCTTTACCTTGTAAAGCCAACGTGAGCTCACAACTGACTTGTCCTCCAGTCTCGAAACCACATCCCAAACACTGTTTCGAACTATGGAGTCATACTCCTCCACCATTGCATTAACCCAAATTGGTTGTTGAACTGCTTCCTAAAAGGAAGATGGCTCTATCACAACACATGCACCCATAAGTGCCATGAATCTAGTGTACCTCTTTGGTGACCTCCTTTGTCTGCACTGACAAGAGGGTGCTCCCAGATTCTCCCATGCATCATCCGAACTCCGATTCGGCCGATTTTTTTTTTGAATTTGGGTATATTTACCCAATGAATCAATATCTATAATTTGTTTATGAAAATTTTGCACATAAATTTTCAGATATGCTCTATAAACTCTTGGCGCAAAAAATAATCTTGCTCTGATACCATGTAGACAATCCTATAGATTCACAAGCTAATGCAATTTGCTAAAGCAAGAGATAAGAATCTACGTCTACTCTTTACAACGGAAGCCCATAAACATCGAGCAAATAATAATCAATAGAGGAAGAGAATCAAAGGAACATAACACAATAAATATCTAGGGAAAGCCACAACTCAAAACCCCACTATTTGTTTTGTATTAATCCAGAAAATCAAGATGGAATTACAATGCTTGTTCTCTCTAGAAAAATCCTAGCACTCAGTGAATTCAATCTCCAACTCATAAGAAAGCTCAAGGCCAAATCTTAGCCTCTTCACAAGCTCTCCAAGTCTCTATTCCAATGCGTAATTCCTATGGAGGATAGCTTGTATTTAAAGGGAAAAAAAGCCTCTAAAAATTGTGCAATCCCTCAAGGGTCAGTTCCTGAATGCATGCACTACCAGTGGAACTCAGAAAAATCTAAAACAAATAGTACAATGTCTTTGCAATCTAGTCTCAACTAGGTCTTTCTCAGAATCGACATGCATGAGTTTCGGATGAGTAAATATTCAGTTAACTAGAGTAGCATTAGTGGAGTTCATTAGTGTCACCACTAACTGTTAACTCACTATTAGTTCTCTCAATCATTTTGAGAACTAATTTAACTGAACTGACTCATGAAATTGAGTCTTCTATTTTACAACCCACAATTAGCTCACACTAGACTCCTGCGAAGTAGGGAGAACATATACATGGCTTCCAAAATACTTCTAGCTCGAATTTGCTAAGTTAAGTAATTTTAATAAACTTAATTGAACT
This sequence comes from Pinus tabuliformis, assembly GCA_031772625.1. Classification (NCBI taxonomy): domain Eukaryota; kingdom Viridiplantae; phylum Streptophyta; class Pinopsida; order Pinales; family Pinaceae; genus Pinus; species Pinus tabuliformis. The sequence continues at coordinate 144,176,651 of CM062810.1, forward strand.
ATTTGACATTGCTATGAGAATAGAATTTGAATTTAATTCATAGTTTAATTCAAGGACAAATTAAAATGGAATTTCTTATTATCGTTTCTCAATAGTTCTTGTGCAAAAGTGTTGTTTGTGTGGATCTCCTCTCTTCGCGCTAACTGCTAATATTATTGGTCATATTTTAGTTATAACTACTGCTATTTAAGTGATTTTGTACAAAACCACATTAATATTGAATGTGGGTATGGTTGTGAGTGTAGATTTCTCCCACATTTCTATGTCAGACCATGTCTATTCTACACTGCTTTTTCCGCACAACGATGTCTGCAGAGGTTCCTCCACACATGCTATATCTAGACATGTTTCATGCACACATTCTATGGGTTAGACTTCACCAGAGCGAGTAGCTACTTTAGTAAGCAATTGGTGTACACAAAATTATTGATAATATTTTAATTATAAATTACGCTTATTCTTGTATTTTCAAATATTTTGAATATCTATTTGTAACATTATTGAAAATACTTTAGTTATAGATAATGCATATCAATAGTCAATTTAGTAAAAGTTGTGTACAAAACCATGTTTCATTGAGCTTAAGCTTTGTTTATAAGACACTAAGAAGTGAAAAGAATGTTCATTGTGTGGAAGAAGCTTTCAAGTTTCCATTGGGTAGATAAAGACATTGTTTATGCACATATAATTGATAATATTTTAATTGTAAATAACACATATGTTTATATTTCCAAATACGCTTCAAATTAGGCATGTGTGCGGAAGTGCGAAGGAACTCAAACTCAATAATGTCTGTTGGACAATCTACGTTCGCATTAAAGGTTTTTTATTACTAATATTTTAGTATTGAAAGTGAATACTTTATGCTTTTATTATTGATAATATATTAATTGTAAATAATCCATGTGTTCATATTTTTGAATATGTTCCAAATTAGGCATACGTGTGGAAGTGTGGAGGATTTCTATTATGCCGAGGAAGCTTTCGGTGTGTGTATCAACTCACTTAGCATAAAAGGATTTTATTGCTATTGTTTTAGTATTAAATAATGGAAGTCAGTTGTGCGCAGAAATCTTTCAATGTGTAAAATACTCCACTTGGCACTAAAGGCTTTTATTGCAAATATTTTAGTATTGAACAATGTATATTTGTTGTTCGCAATAAGAGAGAAGCAATTGCTGGACTTATATGATATTGTTGCTAATATTTTAGCGATAAATAGTGCACATCTCCCTGTCTCTACAACTAATTAAGTGGAGTCCGCATTTCGACCACATTTTTGTCTCAGCCCATGCCTGTTCCGCACATCTTCCTCTGCAAATGCTATATCTAGACACATATATGAAGTTATTACTAATATTTTAGTTGTAAATATTTCTTATTTTCGAATATTTGTTTATTTAGGCTCTTGTGTGGAAGTGCTCTTTGTGTGGATTTCCACACTTTGCACAAACTGCTAATATTATTGCTCATATTTTAGTTATAAATAATGCATATCAGTAGTCAATAAGTAAAACATAGGTCATTTGATAATCTTAGAAGAATAAGACACCTTTGCATAGCTTCGACCGCTCAAAATTTGCACTAAACATGTTTATTGCTAATACTTTAGTTATAGATAATGCAGTAGTCAATTGAGTAAATGTGGTGCAAAATGCACACAAAGTTGTGTACAAAACCACATTGCATTGAGCAAAGGCTTTTTTTGTGTGGAAGAAATTCAATGTACATAGAAAGTTTTTTTGTGTGGAACTCTACACTTCGCACTAAAAGCTTTTATTGCTAATATTATTGGTAATGTTTTAGATATAAATAATGCATATCTTCGTATTCTCTTTTCATTTTATTTTAGTTATAAGTAAAGCATTCATTGTGCACCATAGTTGTTGTTGGAAAGTTCAATTCTCGCATCATTGAACATAGCACTAACATAACAATGTCCTGTATTTGCATCAATTCTCTTATCATTGAGTAGAGTGCTAACATAACAATAATAGTGCACTCTGCACTCAAAAGATTTAATCAAATCTTAACACAAATGGATTCTAGTTAGTAATAATGTTAATTTTTATTTTAATCAATAATGCAGTATGAGATATAAAACAAAGTTTCAAAGCATTTGTTTGAATACAACTAAAAAACGTTATCATAAAATCAATATAGTCAAGTAATTTTGAATGAAAAATAGTTCCTATAGCTCAATTTATAAATAACTACGAGTTCACAGTCTGCTTAGATTCAAGACATAGGCATTAAAAAAAAATCTCAACAAGATTAGAACTAATTTAATTTTATTTATATCTATGATTTTTGGATTTGTATTTTTTGAAGTGTGATATTCCTTATGTAGAGATTTCATTATGCAAAAGAAGCTTGTTGTGTAAAACAAAACTTTTCATTGTAACATTTGCACAATGAGAGCTCTATACAAGGAACTAAATAACACAGAATTAGCAAACAAAGCTCAACAACATTAGAACTCTAATACATAGATTTATTTCGTTTTAGGCAGAAATGACAAGTCAGAAACATAATTAATTAATTATTCTGTGGACTGAAATCTGTGCGGGTCTAAATACACTGTGCTAGTATTCTATTTTTAAGAGATATATGTGTAAGATACTAAACCATCGTCAATTGTTCAATTTCATTTAAAACAAGAACACAATATTGAATATAATAAAAAAATTGAAAGCATTTTTTAGAAGTTTATAGAAAACACTACGCAGAAGAAATTTGTTATGCACAGAGAAACATTTCGTTGTAACCTCTGCACACTGACAACTCTATACAAGGAAATAAATAACACACAATTAGCTAATGAAGCTCAACAACATCAAAACTATAATACAAAGACTTATCTCCTTATAGGAAAAAGGGTGTGTCGGAAACATAATTAATTAATTACGTCGTGGAATGAAATTTGTGCAGGTCTAAAGACATTGTGTCAGTATTCTATTGTTAAGAGATATATGTATAGGATGGAAAACAATTTCCAAATTTTTAGTTTCATTTAAAGCAACAACACAACACTAAATGTAATAGAAAAGATGAAAGAATATTTTTAGAAATTTATAGAAAACATTATGCTAGGATAAAATGTCAATGAGCGTGGCCATAAGTCATATGGGATCAAATTCAAAACATAGTCTTAAAAGACAAAATTTCTAAATAGAATCATAATTATTCAAAGAAAATTGTAAAGTAAATGGATTTGTTTAGCGGAAATTAGTGTTCTGCTTCCTTGAATGACATCTACAGCCACAAAAAAACAATATATAAGATGTATTATGGGTCCATGATTTGTTTAAGAAACACATTGAGTGTTGTTTTAAAGAAGTCCTTGTCGGGGGAAACTTTGACTTCCATTTTCACGTTTTAGGTGAAAATCTTTTTTTCAATTTCCCTAGTTTCTTCTTGCATGTCGAAAACCAACTAAATGTTCTACTTTTTGACCTTGGAAAAAGTAATTAGCCATGTGTCAATATGCTCTACATTAAAATCAGTGATGTTGCCAAACCCTACTGCCATTTTTTGTTTTTTCTCCCGTAATTGAGTTTGTAACATGTTGTTTGAAACTAACTCAGAATCCTACAACATGTGCAAACCGTCTACGCCTTTTATAGTATCCATTTCCCTGAGATAGGTATAATATCTACTTTTGGATAGTTTAGTATAATCAAAATTGATATTCTCAAGTGTAGTGACCCTTTTCGTCCATCTAGCTTTCAATTGCTTCACTCATTTAGCAATTAGTAATTGTTGGTTTTGATTTTCAAAATCAGAGAGTAGTCCTAGCCTTTGCTTAAAAGTAACCAATTCATCGTCAATGGATTTATTTCCTTCTATAAGATTATTGTTAAATAAGTCCATAAATATCATCATTTTCTCTTACAAACGCGTTAAATTGAAAGTTGTTTTCCATGCATCATCAATAATTTCTAATCTTTGTCATATGTTCTCGAGGATATATGTCTTCACTGCATTAAGCATATTTGTAGCCTTGTTAAATGTTTGTAGTGTTTCAAACTGAGAACTTGATAATGTAGGTGACCGTACTGGCACTGGAGTCATTAACAAAGGAATTGTATTTGCAATGTCTTGAACTTCTTTTAATTTCCTTTTCATCATGTGGTTGTCTACAAGCACATTGGTAACACTTTGAGTAATTGCATCATTGATAGATTGTTGCAATACCATGAGCCTCATCATATCAATGCTAGAGAGATCAATATCCATGTGTTCTTGATAAATAATATTTTTATTTTCAACCTTTAGTCTATCTTGTCATATTTTTAATATTTTTGGTGGTCTATGGCCTGTTGAATGATTTCTCTATTCACCAAACTTTTGAAATTGCTTGTTTGAAATGTATGCATTTGGTCTAGAAATAATTTGCAAAAAATATCTTGCTCATCTTGACGACTTGCTGAGTCACTAGTAACCAGTTTTCCAAAACCATTTTTCTCTTTCCTAGAGTCATGGATTACACTGCACCAATAACAAGTGTGGAAGGTGAAGATTATTATCAGGTCAGGAGTAACTCCAGTTTGGCATAAAACTCAGAAAACTGATTCGATTTATTACATTAGGTAGCTATTGTTATATACAAGAATGTGACTGCTCAGTTCATCTTCTGATGACTGTTCACATTCCAGGTTCACCCAACCGCAAAGGATTAGGTGTCAACATTCCCCCCCTTAATCTGAAGGGATGTTGGTGAGTCCAAGCATCATTCTGAATCTTTCAAGCTTTTCTCTTCCAAGCGCTTTGGTGAAGATGTCTGCAATTTGCTCATTTGTGGAACAATGATGGAGATGGATTGTTTTGGCCTCAACATGATGTCAGATCAGATGATATTTAGTATTGATGTGCTTTGTACGATCATGGAACTTTGGATTCTTGGCCAACTTTATTGCAGAGGTTTTGTCAATCATGAGTGGAGTTGATTGTACTTGTTTTACCTGCAAATCTTCAAGAATTTTCTTGAGCCACACAATTTCTTTCGTTGCTTCAGCTGCTGCCACGTATTCTGCTTCTGTTGTGGAATCTGCTGGAACTGATTGTTTGCGTGATCTCCAAGAGACAGCTCCTGATCCAAGACTCATAGCATATCCTGAAGTAGATACCCCAGTTTCTTTGTCTCCATTGAAGTCTGAATCAGAGTATCCAATCAAGCTGAAGTTGTCCACCTGTGTATACTTGATTCCAAGGTCTTGAGTTCCCTTCAAGTACCTTAGAACTCTTTTTGCAGCAGACCAATGTCCCTCACAAGGCTTTTTCATAAACCTGGAGAGGATTCCAACAGCAAATGAAATGTCTGGTCTGGTAGTAGTGAGGTAGATGAGACTTCCTACAAGTTGTCTATACTTTGTTGCATCCTCAAATTCCTTTCCTTCAATAGATGTGAGCTTTAAGTTTTGTTCCATTGGAGTAGAAAGAGGATTGCACTCTGTCATGCCAAATCTGTTTAACAAATCTCCAATGTATTTCTTTTGAGAAAGAAATATGGATTTTTGATGTTGGGTTACTTCAATGCCAAGATAGTAATGAACATAGCCCAAATTAGTCATTTCAAAACTTTTCCCCAATTCCTTCTTTATGGATGCAATGTAGCTTTCATTGTTCCCTGTCATTAAAAGATAATCTACATATACCACAAGATATACAACTGTTTTGCCAACTTTCTTGACAAATAAATTTTCATCATCAAGATCAAAATGATTGAAGTTGAGTTTCAGAAGATGCTCAGTTAGTTTTTCATACCAGGTTCGCGGTGCTTGTTTGAGGCCATACAAGGACTTCACAAGTTTGCATACTTTTTGTTCATGTCCTTTCATAGCAAATCCTTCAGGCTGGGACATAAAAACATTCTCTTTTAGATCTCCATTCAAGAATGAAGTTTTTACATCCATTTGATGGACTTTCCAACCGTTCTGAGCTACTAGTGCAAAGATTGTCCGGATGGTGGCCCATTTTGCTATGGGGGCAAAAGTTTCCTCATAATCGACCCCTTCCTTCTGTGCAAAACCTTTTGCCACAAGCCTAGCTTTGTGCTTGTCAAGTGAGCCATCAACTTTGTACTTGTTCTTGTAGACCCACTTGCAGCCAATTGGTTTGGTTCCAAATGGAGGATCAACCAGCTTCCAAGTGCCATTCTTTATGAGGGAATCATACTCCTTTTGCATCGCTTCTTTCCATTCATCATGAGAAGCAGCTTCTTTGAAGGAAGTTGGTTCAAAATCTATAGACAAGTTCAATTCACAATCATAAGTAACATCCATATCAACAGGTGAATTAGAGTCATCTACATCACCTCCATTTTGTCGGTTTGAATTTCTGGTTCCTGTTTTTCCAATTTCATCAGGATGAATACTTTCAAGTGTCTTTGTCAGCCACTTTAGGGGACCTTTCTGAGATGGTCCAGGCTGCTCTGTTGATTGAGTTGGGACTGAATCAAGATTGAGTCTCCCAATTCTATCAATTACATCACTTAAAGCATCATCCGTTGTTGGAGTTTCATGCAGAGGAGATTGTTCTTCAGAAGAAGATTCCACATGTTGTTCTAGTATAGGAATCCCCCCTTCAAGATGTGGAATCTGATTATCAAATTCTTGAAATGATTTCGTTTTTGCGAATCTATCCAAGCGATCAAGTTTCCGCTCAACAACATTGTCAGATTTGGATGATTCAAGAAAAATGACATCTCTAGATACAACAAACTTTTTATTTACTTCATCATAGAGGCGGTATGCTTTAGAGGTGTTTGAATACCCCAGGAAGATACACTTACGACTTCTAGCACCAAGTTTGTTTCTATGTACCTTTGGTATCAAAGCATAACAGGTGGAACCAAAGATCCTGAGATGTTTTACCGAAGGAACATGTCCATACCACAATTCATAAGGAGTCTTGTTTCTTATAGCATTAGATGGACATCTATTCTTTATATATGGAGCACATAGAACAGCATCAGCCCAAAACATTATCTTTACATTTTTGAAGAAAAACATGGATCGTACCATATTCAAGATTGTTCTATTCATTCTTTCAGCTACACCATTCGGTTGGGGATTATAAGGCACAGTTGTTTGATGTTTGATCCCATGTTGGCGAAGATAGTTTTCAAATTCATTTGATGTATATTCTTTTCCATTATCAGTGCGAATAGACCCAATATGAGATTGTGCATCATTTTCAATCCATTTATGAAAATTCTTGAATGTTTGAAAAGCATTAGATTTGTTCTTCAATAAATAAACCCAACACATTCTGGTGTAATCATCAATAAATGTCATGATATATTTATTTCCATTTGCAGAAGGAACAGGCATTGGACCACATAAATCTGAATGAATGAGTTCAAGCTTATTATGTGCTCTTGAATGTGAATCATGAAAAGACTGTTTGCTATGCTTTCCTAGAATGCAAGCATCACATTGCTTATGTTTCCTACGAATTGTAGGCAAACCAGCAACACCATTTTTCTTCAATAAGCGGAGACTGTCATAGTTTAAATGTCCAAATCTAGCATGCCATAATAAACTTGATGGAAGTGTACCTTCTTCATGATGAGAAATATATGAGAAATGTTGTGCATGAGCAGAGGTTCCTTGCAGTTTGAGAAGCCTTTCTTCTTCTATTCCCCTCATGACAAGTGAGTGGTCAGATGATTTTCTTACCTCAAGCTTGCCATCAAACATATGAATGGAGTGACCTTGCTGACGGATGTGGACCAAGGACAACAAGTTTCTCTTGAGCTGTGGGAGATATAGAACATGATCCAGAAGAAAGTATGGAAGACTAGGCAGTTTAAGCCTGATTGTGCCAAGCCCTGATGGCTTGATTTTTGACTGATCTGCAAAGTATACTGCTCCATCAACATTGTCAGTGAAATCTTCAAAAAAATATTTTCTATGAGTCATATGACAGGTTGCTCCTGAATCAAGCAACCAATCATTTTTCGAAGAAGCAAGTGAAGCATTAAACAAATCTTCATTTACTCCAATGTTACATTGTGCCTCAATATAGTGAGCGGATTCAGGTGCTTTACCTTTGTCTGTATCATCAGTTTTACCTTTCTGCTGGTTTCTTTTCTGCTCAATTTTGTCCCATGGTAGCTTGCATGTAGAAGCATCATGTGATCCATTTCGTTTGCAGCGAATGCAATGCAGATCTGCCTTTTCTCCTTGAGAATGTCTGCCCCCCTGCCTCTGAAGTATCTTCCTCTTCCTCTTCGTCCACCTCTTCCTCTTGTAGAATCTTGAGCAGGATGCTTTTCTTTATGAGCAAGGCACACAGTCTCTTCAGAAGATTCAGGAGCTGTATTCTTTGCAAAGGCTTTCTCTCTTTCAGCAAACTTTTTCACAAGAGAGTCAAAGGTTATATCTTTAAGATTTCCATTTGCTTGTAAAGACTCAAGATAATTGGAGTAGGTAGGATAGAGTGCCTTGAGAAAAGCAATAAGAGGGATATCCAACTCAACCTTAGTGGATTTAATATCATGCATTATAGACTTTACTTCAGATGCAAGAGCAAGAGGATCATTATTTTTCAGTTCAAGAGTGAAGATTTTAATCATGAGCTGAACAACTTCAAGTGCAGAATGTGAGTCATAAAGTTCTTTCAGCTTTTGTAAAGCTTCAAAGGCAGTTGAATATGATGAAATATGGCGACTTACTTCTTCATTTACAGATGCTACGATTAATGCATATGCTTTGCTGTTCTTGTTTTCCCAAATGACGAGCTCTTTGTCTGATGTAGGTTGAACTGGGTCATTGTCTCCTACTCCGACACACACTCCCTTCCACAACTCATTGAAGATGAGGGTGTGTTTTATCATCCGGGACCATTCAGGATAGTTCTCCTTGCCAGTGAGAACTATTCCTACCATAGAGATGATTGAATGCATTCTGTAAAAAATACTTCTGCTGATAAAAAGAAACTTTTGCTGATTAAAAAAAAAACTTTCTGCTGATATACAGTGAAGTTGTACTCAAAAGGGCAACAGCACATACCTCACACTCTCCAGCATACAATACAACACAGTTAACAACATCAACACGGTTTTCAATGCAAGGTAACAAGCATATGAATGGAACTATTCTCAAGCAAATGCAGCATAACCCTTACACCAATAAGGCATACAAATAACGTTGACTGCAGCATATAATCAACCAACACGCATATATACTGAACAACAGATGTAATGGATGAACTTCGACATGAACTTCAACTGCACGAATGAAACGAGAAAAGTTCCAACGCATATACCCGAGTTCAACAAAGGAACGACACTCAAATTTAATGACCTTCAAAGTGTATACCATTCAACACATATGGACAAAACCCCACTGCTCACTGCACAAACATCGTATAGCCAAACGCACGGGACAATAGCATGCTTGATTAGAATAGTTTTAACTTGCAGGTCCTCGGCGCTCGCAAATACTTCACTAATCCATCTTCTACCCTTTGAAAACGCTGAACACAGTATCCACCCTCTACTCTTTGAAAACAATGAAGACAGTATCTGTTTTCTACTCTTTGAAAAGGCTGAAGACAGTGTCAAACTAGTATAAATACTGGATGCTATTTTAGACGGCTTTCAAATTCACCATAATTCGAACTTCAAGCTCTTAATCCGTCGAACCCAGTGACTTAGATTAAGAGTTTAAAAATTTATTTAACGGCACAAAGAATTGAGGTACATAAGGAGGTCGAACGATAAAAACTGATACTTATTCGATGACAGTGACAGCTGAAAAATGCTTTATTGTTAAGAAGAATCTCCATTATTTTGCATAATAAAGGTTAATAGCGTTGAAGGCAGAATGGGTGCGCAGAATAGTGTTTCAGGGAAATCAAGCCGAGTAGAGAGAGCCTAGGTGATAGGTGTTGGAAAAGCCCAAGCTGAGAACAGGAGCATAGACAGGGACGTTATGGTACAAATTAAGGCAATGATGTGGGCCTCTGATGTAGCAGAGGATATGCGGAAGTGTAGAGGTCAGGTCGAACATTGTCAGGCCATCGACAGAGGCACGATGCAGTGGCAGACTATTTCAGGACAGAGGCAGAGCAGCGCTCAGGACAAAGGCAGTGGCAAAAATGAAGGGAGTTATAACTATTTTTAGAACCAGGCTCTGATACCATGTCAGGCCAGGAGTAACTCCAGTTTGGCATAAACCTCAGAAAACTGATTCGATTTATTACATTAAGTAGCTATTTTTATATACAAGAATGTGACTGCTCAGTTCATCTTCTGATGACTGTTCACATTCCAGGTTCACCCAACCGCAGAGGATTAGGTGTCAACAATTATTGTGCAAGATTTAGCGATTTTTGTTTCTATCTTGCCTCAGCTATTCTTTGGGCATCCATTTTCGATATTTAATACTTTGTTTTCTACAAATTTAATAAACTATGTGTTGCATAAGCATATTTGGAATTAAACAAATATTTAGAGACACTATTTTCTTGCAGATTATGACATGCAAAAATTGCATTGGTTCTTTGTTCGCACACAATTTAGGTTATTAGGTCAAAGAAAATGCAAATACAAGAGGCAAAAGAGAAAGAAATAGTGAAATGATAAGATGCAATGACTACTACATATGTCAAAACTTTTGCTAGAGTTCCTGTTTTCATAACGTATGTAATGAGAAATTACAAATCCCTAAACAATTATGTAGAAAAAGAAATATGTTGTAGAGAGAATTGCGAAAGAACTTGATCAATTGAGAAAATGATCTATTGAATACTGCTAAATCCGTTGAGAAGTGAGACCACGAAAGTATTTGCTAGTGGAAATGTCTATGTTTCTCTTCATTTCCGTTCCCAGATTCAAATACCACTTTCCAGTTGATTGTATAAGTGCAAATATCTTGGTTCATTTCTCTGCTACTTATATTCGTCTCCAATGTTGCGTAAATTTGCAATTTGTTGTTGCAGTTGCAATTACTATTTGTTGCTATTCTTCATGTGAAAAATACCACATACAATACTCTTAATAAGTAGCAGTTGAAAATATCGAAGCCAACGTTTACGAGAAGTAATGGAAATAAGTATCGATATTGCAGAACCATCTTCTACACTTACTGTGTATTTTGTTATTGATTTAATATCATTGAAATACATGTTATACAAATAGGAATTTTTGATACAATATAAGGCCATTGTCTATCTGTACTATGTTCTGAAGGGTTTTCTCGTGCATTTTCTAGCTTAAATTGCCCAAAATATGTCAACGATTTTTTGGATTCACGATTATGGGTTGAAATTTCTACACGATTTGAGAGTTGTACAAGTTTTTGAAACCACTAAGTGCATATATGTAGTAATAAAAAGGCTCATGACAACTATGAAAATTAGCTTTGAAATTGCCAACAATAACTGTTAATAGTCGTAAATGTAGAAATTCCCACTGTAGATCACCTGATAATGCAATATACTAAAGAAAATTACTAGATCTACTTCTACAACAAACTTGCGGAAGTTTAATTGATTTTGAGCAAGATCAAATAGAACACATATAACAGATGAAGAAGAAACAATCACACATGAACACAGAAGAATATTCTGGGGAAAGCCTCAGCTAAAAACCCCAATCTCTGTATTATCATACAAGTGGAAATATCTCCGAATTACACAAAGCTTTAGGTCACAAGCTATCCAACTCTCAGTACAATCCCTCAATGTTTCTCATAGACTGAATAGACGCAACATATGCCTTCCTTCAGTACTCCAAGCCTCCTATTTCCTTGCACAGTTTCTCCTGGGTCCTCTGGCTGCCACCTATGTGAATTCACCTCTCACACAACTCACCAAACTCAGAAATAACTGCGCAATCCTCAAGGAATGAATTCCTTCTACATGCAAGAGATATCCTCAAGGGAATATTCCTGCAATTGATAGTACACTATCCCATCCTCTGATCTCAACTGGGTCTCTGACTAAACTGACATGCATGAGTTATTTATGAGAGAATATTCAGTTATCTGAAGTACACTAGTTACATGCATGCATGCATTAACTAACTGAACTCACAATCAGTTCCACAAACTGTTGGAACTAATCTAACTGGACTTAACTCAGTTAACTGAGCTAACTAATTACAACTCAAAGTACAACTCATCCTGATCTCCTTAATTAAGGGATAACTTCCTCAATCAAAGGGATAACTGTTGCATGTCTTCACATAGACTTCATGTTTGATTTTCTCCAACTAATTAACTCAAGATGAATTAATTAATTATTTTTCAAACAGTTGCTAAGATCAAATTCGAATTTTAATTCTCAATTTTAGTTCAGGGACTAACTAAAATTGGAATGTATCCCGAAATGCTATTTTTAGCACTTATATATTTAGCATTTCTTGTTGCTATTTTCAACACTCCCTCTCAACAAGAAAGGGATTATTTGTCACCCCAATCCTGTCTCTGTGGAACTCGAATTTGCATTTTGACAATGCCTTAGTCAAAATATCTGCATCCTGCTCCTCGGTCGAAACATACAGCAACAACATGATCCTCTTCACCACACAGTCTCGAAGATGATGATATCGGATATCGATGTGCTTGGACCTGTCATGAAATACTGGATTCTCAGAGAGTTTGATACAACTCTGATTATCGCAATAGATCACAGTTGGATCCATCCTCTGATCAAACAATCCAACTAGAATTTTCCACATCCAAATGGCCTCACATGCTGCCTGACTGGCAGCCATGTATTCAGCCTCTGCTGAGCTAAGTGCAACTGACCTCTATTTCTTGTTGTACCAAGAAACTGCAGCTGAACTAAGGTTGAAAATTCCTCCTGAAGTGCTCTTCTGATCTGATGGACTCCCTGCCCAATCTGCATCTGTGAAGCCCTGAAGCTTCACTCCCTCTGTCTGTCTGTACCATAATCCATACTGAGATGTGCCTCTGAGGTATCTCAACACATGCTTCACTGCCTTCCAAAATAGCTTGGTAGGCTGAACCATAGCTTGACTCAACTGGTTCACCGCAAAGCACAAATATGGTCATGTGTTCACTAAATACATCAATGAAACCACAAGCTGTCGATAAACAATAGCAACTACTACCTCACTTGAAGTAGCATCCTCCTTCCTCCAGTTACCTGCTAGAGGAGTCTGCATGGGCTTTCACTTCTCCATGTGGAATCTCCTGAGTATTTCATTGGCATACTTGCCTTGTGACACAAACACTTCCCCATCTTTCTGCCACACTTCCATGCCTAGAAAGTAGTGCATGAGACCCATGTATTTCATCTCGAACTTGTTGATCCCTGAAACTACATCTCTCCTACACATTTTCCTAGACTTTTTCCCCTCACCAGTACCTCATAAGCTATCAAAGATCATTGCATATTGATTCTAAAAGAGCATTTAAGTGGTTTTCTAACTATGTTTTTGTGTTTGCTATTTGAATTAGATTTTGCTCATTAGCTGCGAAATACAACCACTTTCCGCAGCTATTTTTGTTGATGTCTAGGTTACAGGTGTCATCAAGCAAAATGAGGCATGTGGGCAGTTCAGGAATGATCTGGACATGGATTAGGTCCTATTGGTTTAGCCAAATTCGCAAAGGAAGCCCTTGGTCAAAGGGTGGTCAAACGAAGAGTTCTACGGCAAATAGGTCCCTGTTTTCAAACACGTGAAGGGTCTGAGACCATTTCTAGATCCATGGGTTCATTTTGACAGCTATAGATTGCCTCCACGACGCAAATGCAACAACCACCTTTTGGTAGATTGAATGATCTTGGCAACCATCATGCTAAGCTCACAGATGTTGTCTTTTTACGTGTCTTCTAATGAAGTAGTTTCATAGGAAAATTGTTATGTAATTTCCCTTATAAATAACGCGTTTGCAAATGCATGTGGAGTTAGTTTTTGATGTTGTTTTGTTGTTAGTCATTGTACTATGCTGTGAATTGGTCCTGCTGTTGTAACGAGAGGAGTCTTCCTTTGTTTTGAAATACAATAAAACTCTGTTTTATATGACTATGTGAGCGTAATTCCAGACTGATAGCGTGTTGACCAAGGGCAAGCAGAGGGCCCCTGCTGGCTGAGGATTTGTTTTCTTTTCTGTAAAGTTTTTATGTGTTGTTTTCTTATTTCCATTGCACATATTTCATAATTTGTTCACCTGTGTATATTTCATAAGTTAGTTATTATGTTAACGTTACATTCCTGTACATGATTTTTCAAGCATTGTATATTTTTGTTAACACTAATCAGTGTGTGTTTCAGGATAGGCTAGGCCCGGGCATTTTCATACAATTTTTTACAATAACTAGTGACATGAGATTAGCCTCTCTGCTGACTTTTCTTTTCTTAGATTTTCAATTTCAGTTATGCTTTGATTTTAGTTTTATCCATTTGCTTTGTTAGTTAGTTTAGATATCAAATTCCTCATATCATTGATGTTATCTCCAGAGCCATAGCTTAACCCCGAAAAGACTACTTGGCGAGCTATCGGACTATGAATGATGTGGTTTGATTTTAGCTTTATTTTTCTGCAATTAGATATCAATTCCTCATGTCATTGACGTTATTTCCAGGGCAATAGCTTAACCCCGAAAACACTACTTGGTGAGCTATCAGACTATGAATGATGTGATTTGATGTTAGTTTTATTTTTATGCAATTAGATATCAATTCCTCATATTATTGACGTTATCTCCAGAGCCATAGCTTAACCTCGAAAAGACTACTTGGCGAGCTATCAGACTATAAATGAAGTGAATTGGTTTTACTTTTATTAGTTTACAGTTTTTGATTTGTTTGAGTGCAGTAGCTTAACTCTTTTTTTTCTTTTTCTTTTTTGTATTTAGATAAGCAGCAGAGATAGTGATTTCATGATCAGTAGTTCATTATTTGTTTGATTTGAATAGCAGCATATTTCCATTCTTGTTCAAGTACTAATTTCATTACTAGTATGTTTTAAGACCTTCTGAAGTGTTAAGTTCTGGAAATTATTATAGAGGACATAATTGCCTTAAAATCTATATCCATGCTTACCTTCTAGAGTATTCTTAAAACTCAGGGATAGGATTTCCATTCACATTAGGAGATAAACAAAGATAAAAACCCCAAAACAAAATAAAAATTGAAAACAATAAAAAGTAAGAAAGAGGTTGTCTTGCACATATAGTGTGCCACACTTCATCAGTTTATGACTCTCGGATTGATAATTAATGTAGCAATTTAGGACATACTAAATTGACTAAACATTTTGGCGCCATTGCCGGGGAAGTGTAACTAGGTAGCCGATCTCTTACAAAAAAAAAAGGGAAAAATTGATAACTTCTTGAAGTATGCTCTCCTCTTGCACCTAGTGTGATCTGGAGGATCAGAAAAGAGAGTTATTAGTTCAATAATTTCTTGATTATGCTCTCTTATTGCACCTAGTGTGATCTGGAAGATCAGAAAGAGAATTATTAGCCCGACTTAAAAATAAAATAATAAAAATGACATGCATAGAGCAAGAGATTCTAGGGGAAGGTTTATAACGAGGGTCAAAAGTTCGATTTTCACAACTCCAACTACAACAAAGCATAGACAAGATACACCTCCATCATCTCCGACTCATACTCCCAGCCTTAGGATTTCTGGAATTCAAGGGGCAGCAGCCAAATTAGGAGATTCTCCCACACTATCTACTAAATCTGATCTAGGAGAAGAACCTTTCTTCACTTCTACAAGGGAACATATTGTAATCAAAGAAGTAGAATCACCTGAAGAAGAGGAGGGAGAAACTCTTCCTCATTCACCATTAATAGAAGAACCAGAGGACTTTTAGGACTCTGAGGAAACTATCATGACAGAGGAAGTAGTAAATGGATTTGGAGGAGGGGGTAGAGGTAGAGGAAGAGGAAATAATGGAGGAGGTAGAGGTAACAATGGGGGAAATAGGGATGGAGATAACTCATTTGGATTTCCTATAGCCGATGAGGAAACTCATACAACAATGAAAAATATTTCACCATCTGTCCTCCCAAAATTTTATGGGTTGCGAAGTGAGGATCCTGAAACATTTCTATTTGAGTTTGAAGTCTTATGCCGAACCTATGACTATATGGAAGACTCTCAAAAACTCAAACTGTTTCCTTCAACATTGAAAGGAGCTGCTTTGAAATGGTTCATGGGATTATCCACTCATTCTATTAGGACTTGAATGATATGAAACAAACATTTTTGGATAGATACCTGGATTATTGTATGCCCACCAGTCATAAGGATGACGTATTCAAGATGATGCAAAGAGAAGATGAAAACTTGGAGGATTTACTTGAAAGATTTCAATACAACTTAAAAAGAGCAAAAATGAGAAATTTAGATGAGGAAACCTTGAAAGCCCTTCTATTGAAATCCATTAGAGATGAATGGATAGATATCTTAAACATGATGGGGAAGGGAGATATTTCTCAACTTCCACTTCATGACATAGTAGAACTATGTGTCCATCTCTCAAGGGGAAAATCTAAAACTGGAAAAGGGCTGAGAGATCCTTCTCTTATTAGAGAAAACAAATCTGCAACTGGATCAGTAAGTAGGGCAGAGATTGGAAATATGCTTGATGAGTTCAAAACTGATATTCTAGGGAGCCTTAGTGAACAACTAGATACCCTTAAAATACAAAATAAGAAGAAAGCAGAAGCTGATGCCTTGGCCATCTTTTGTCCAAAATGTAGGAAGAAACATGCTCTAAGGGAATGTCCCTTGGATGCAAAAGTTGTAGAAACATGTATGATTTGCTCAGAAAGTCATGAGACCAAGGATTGTCCTTCAATCCCTGGGCTCAAAGCTGTCTTTCAGGAAGATCCAAATTCAGTAGAGTCCCTTTGTTTTGTTTCAAGAAGACCATGGCAGGGGCAACAAAATCAAGGATTTAACAATCCTATGAACTTTCACCTCCCGCCAAATTGGAATTCTTGGCAATAACCTTGGCCCCAATCTCAAAATCCATACCAATCATGGGCGCAAGGGATGCAAAATCCTTATGGGAGATTTTCTCAATTTTATCAATATCCTCCATCTTTTCCAAATCAACAAAATCCACTAATTCCAAATCAAAACCCACAACTTTCATTACCATTCCCACAACAACAACCTTCTCAACCAAATCCAAATTGTCAACTCTTGCTTCCATTTCAACAAAAGACAAATCAACTACCAGCCCAGCCATTGCCAAATCCCAACAACAAAAATCCTCATAATGTAGAAAGACAACAATTTCCTACTTATATGATTGTTCCTCTTAATGATGTCCAACTCAGATCTGGTAGAGTTCTAGAAAAACCTTCTATATATGTTCAAGAGCAAGGTACCTCTGAGGAGGATTCTCTCAAAGTAAATAAAGGTTCTAAGGAAGCATCTCTTCAAAACCTAATCATTCAAAAAGAAAAATAAAAAGAGTCAACCCCCACAACTCCTATAGTTGAGCAACCTGCATCTTCATCCACGCCTCCTTTCCCTGAAATATTACAAATTGACAAAGGGGTGGAAAAACAAATCTTGTTGCCTGACTATGATTTTTTAGATGAATTGAAGAATGTCTATATCAAGATTCCCTTGCTACAAGCCATTCGAGAGATTCCTATTCTAGCGAAAAAAATAAAGGAGTTGAGTCTTAAAAGACCAGGAAGGAAACCAAGGGATACAAGAAGAATCCATCTGGTAGGAAAAATTGCAGATATCATGATGGGAAAAATTACCATGCAGAAGTATGTAGATCCAGGTAGTCCAATTGTCAAGACACATATAAATGGGATAGAAATTCCAAACACTTTGATTGACTTAGGGGCTGCTATCAACATTATGAGTAGACAGACTATGGAACAGCTTAAACTTCCTAATCCTCTTTTTACACCCACCTTACTGCAACTTGCAGATAGATCAATAATCAAACCAGATGGTGTACTAGAAGATATTTTAGTCTCCTTAGATTCTTGGGAATATCCAGTAGATTTCATGATTTTGACTCCCAAGAGTAATTTAGGAGGACATCCACTCATCTTAGGAAGACCTTGGCTAGCCACAGCCGATGCTTTCATTAGTTGTAGATCTGGAGATATGTACATTTCTGATGGTAGTTCAACAAATAAATTCAATTTGTATCCTCCAGCAAAGGCAATTACAGAAGTAGGAGACAATGAATGGGTCGACGATGAAGATATTATACAACCTGTCTTTACTGTCTCTGAAATTAGTGAAGATAGTCAAATTCTGAACACATTCGAAAATTTTGAAACATCTTCAGAATATGACCACACACAATTTCAGTTAGATTCTGATATTGAATATCTATCATTAAGAAAAATGTCTCTTTACTCTATGG
Organism: Pinus tabuliformis; assembly: GCA_031772625.1. Taxonomy (NCBI): domain Eukaryota; kingdom Viridiplantae; phylum Streptophyta; class Pinopsida; order Pinales; family Pinaceae; genus Pinus; species Pinus tabuliformis. The sequence goes on from CM062810.1 coordinate 144,194,995, forward strand.
AAGAGTTTGGTACCTCTACCATTGAGATTTTTCCAGGAAAAACACTGAATATCAACAAAAATTTGGAAAAGTCACAACAGGAAGAGCTAACGAAAATCTTGCAAAAACATTCTACTGCATTTTCATGGGAGTATATTGATATGAAAGGTATTGACCCCAAGACTTGCATCCATCATATCTATATCGAGGAAAACAATAGACCAATCAGACAACCTCAGAGAAGGATGAATCCAAATCTTAGGGCGATAGTGAAAGAAGAGCTCCAAAAACTACTCAATGTAAATTTCATTTACCTAATTTCAGATAGCTGATGGGTTTCTCCTTTGGTTATAGTACCCAAAAAGAATGGTAAATGGAGGGTATGCATTGATTACAGGGAATTGAATAAAGAAAATTTGAAGGATCACTTTCCCTTGCCCTTTATTGATCAAGTATTAGATACATTAGTAGGCAAAAAGTATTTTTCATTTCTGGATGGTTTTAGTGGTTATAATCAAATTCAGGTAGCACCTGAAGATCAGGATAAGACCACATTTACCTGTCCATGGGGAACTTTTTCTTATCGAGTGCTTCCTTTTGGATTATGTAATGCACCCGCAACATTCCAAAGAGTAGTACTAGGAATTTTTTTCTGATCTAATCCATGATTGTGTAGAGGTTTATATGAATGATTTTACAGTTTATGGTGATTCTTTTGAAGAGGCATTAGAAAATTTGGAAAAAATCCTTATAAGATGTAAAGAAACAAACCTTTCACTAAGCCATGAAAAATGATTTATGATGTTTACTAAAGGTATTGTTTTAGGACATCATATTTCAGGGGATGGGATTAAAGTTGATAGATCAAAAGTTGAAGTCATCTCCAAGTTACCTATTCCAAATTGTCAAAAAGATGTTAGAAGTTTTCTGGGATTTACTGGATATTATAGAAGATTTATAGAAAACTTCACCAAAATAGCATCTCCCCTCTTCAAACTTCTTACAAAATACTGTGAATTCAAATGGGATCTTGATTGCCAATCAACATTTGAAACTTTGAAAACAAGAATATCTGAAGCGCCTATCTTGAGAGGGCCAAATTGGAAACTCCCTTTCCATATTTCTATAGATGCTTCAGATATAGCTCTAGGGGCTGTATTGGGACAAAAAGATTTAGTTCCTTATGCCATTTACTATACCAATAAAAATTTAACTCCCACTAAGTTGAACTATATTGTGACTGAAAAAGAGTTCTTAGCTGTTGTTCATGCAATCAATAAGTTCAGACATTATATAACAGGCTATGAAACTTTTATTCATATTGATCATTCTGCAATTAGATATCTAATGAAAAAACCCATTACTAATGGTAGAGTTACAAGGTGGCTCTTACTTTTACAGGAATTCAATATTACTGTGTTAGATAGACCAGGGAAACAAAACACAGTAGCTGATTTCTTGTCTAGGATTCAGAATACTAAAGAAGATTCTCCTATAGAGGATAAGTTTCCTGATGAATATTTATTTGCAGTAACTACTAAGACTCCTTGGTATGCAGATATAGCTAACTATTTGGTTACAGGGAAACTACCTCCACATTTATTTCCTAGTGAAAGAAGAAAGATTATTCAAGAGAGTTCAAAATATTCATGGATTTCTAACAAATTGTTTAAAACAAGGCCAGACTTTGTGATTAGAAGATGTGTTAGGGAAGGTGAGATGCCTGGTATTCTCAAAGCATGTCATGATGAACCATGTGGCGGACACTTTGCTGACAAAAGGACAGTCTATAAAATCTTCTCTTTAGGATGTTATTGGCCATCCCTCTTGGAAGATGCAAAACAATATGTCAAAAGGTGTGACAGCTGCCAAAGAGTAGGGAAACCTACCCTCTCAAATGAAATGCCATTACAATCACAGGTACTCATCGAACCCTTTGAAAAATGGGCTTTAGATTTTATTGGACCTATTAACCCACCATCTAAACAAAGAAAGTATATATTGGTATGTACTGATTATGTCACTAAATGGGTAGAAGCCAAAGCATTATTTTCTGCTACTGAGTATTCAATTGTTAGTTTTCTTTATGAGGATATTTTTAATCGCTTTGGTGTTCCAAGAGAAATTGTGACAGATCAAGGAGGACAATTCACATCCAAACTCGTGGAGAAGCTGATGGAAGAGTACAAGGTCAAGCACAAAAAATCTACTCCTTACCATCCGCAAGCAAATGGTCAAGTGGAGTCTACAAACAAAGTTCTTGAAGGCATCATTACCAAGACCGTTCATCTACATAGAAGAGATTGGGCAGAAAGGCTTCCTGAAGCCTTATGGGCCTACAGAACTACATGGAGGAATACAACAGAACATTCTCCCTATGAACTTGTTTATGGGAAAGAAGTTCTGCTCCCAATTGAGTTCCAAGTTAGAACCTTCAAGATGGCAGTTCAATTGGGAATGGATCTATCAGAAGCCCAAAGGCATAGAATGGAGCAGTTGAATGAGCTAGATGAGATCAGACAAGAAGAAATTCTAAGAACTGATCTAGTTCAATATCAAAGAGCTAAGTGGCATGACAAATACATCAAAGAGAAAAAGTTTCAAGAAGGAGATTGGGCATTGCTATTTGATTCCAAGTTTAAAGATTTCAAAGGTAAATTTCAGACTCATTGGCTTGGGCCATATGAGATTGACAAAATATTTAGCAATGGAGCGGTAAGAATCCAAACCATTGATGAACATAAAACTCCTATTATTGTGAATGGCCATAGATTAAAGATCTATCATAAGCCTCTCTCAAAGGAGGAATTTGTCAAAATCTTTCAAGATAATTCTGCAATAAGGCTGGTGAAGAAGAATCCTTCTTCTCCACCAGCCTAGTCCTTGTCCTTTATAAATAAATAAATAAATTTTGTATAAGCCTGAAAACCAATCACTGATTGGAAGTCTTATACAGAAAATAGAGGGCGAAAATCAGAAACTTCTGATGCCCTATATTTTCCAAAAAAAAGAATCTTTCCTCATTTTATTCATAGTTTCATGTCATTTCACTTCATTTTGCTCCACTCCATTTCATTTCATCATCTCATTCCACCAATAAAATTCCTTTTATGACCAGTTTTCATATATCATTCACTCAGTCATCATTCATTTCCATCCATCTCCATTCAGTCATATGTTCACTGTGTCAGTTTCCGCAGCTGGATTCAGTTTCCACAGCTAGAAACTGATTCTGCAACTAACACTCTGTTATTCAGCACTGACAGTCAGATGTTAGCCAAATAATGATGAGAACCAAGTGCAGGTATGACAAAGGAAAATATTTTGAAGATATAAAGCACCTAAAGCACCAACAGGAAGCAACTAATCAAAGGTTAATGGACGAAAGTGGCAAAAATTCCAAGGTATGAGCAAGATTTATTTCAAATAGCATTTTAAAAAGCACATTCTATATAGTTATGAAACCACGGCTCCATTATATGTAATGATTAGCATTGATAGCTTCCATAACCGCTCCATGACCTTTACATGATCTCTCCACGAACCTTGCATTAATTTTTAACGGCCTCATGATCCGCCTCCGAATTTAACTCATGTTTATTTGTACGTTGGCATTCCACCTGCTGAACCGGGTAATTATGAGGACGTAATCTATTTGATCACGGCTCTTCCCCACCGCACAAATCTGTAGCCATTTTGAGAACGTGCTCACGCCTATTCCACAGCCTTCTATCTCAAAAGCCGAGTTCACTCTATTCCCATACTATCTCGTTTGTCATTTCTGGCTGTTTACACTCCCGTGAACTCATTCTCATTACCTGTTCTCTGCTCTTTCGTTTACGACTACTGGTTTTCTCCATAAACCTTCTCCAGTCCCCGCTAACACAGCCGTTTCACCTCCGTCAATCCATTATTCACTCAGACATATTTTAAGGCAGGAGGAAGAAATGGGTCTTTTTCTAAGAGCAGAACCGGAAGGGCCCAAATTCATGGAGGGGTATCCCCAATTGAAAAGCATACTAAGGAAGGCACAGTGGCTACAGTTCATCCAGAAATTCAGAGGCTACAACAAAGAAGTTACGAAGACATTTGCGAGGTCTTTTAATGGTGTGGAAGTTGAGGTTGGAGACCTTAAATTTTCAGTTACAGAGGCATCTATCGCTGCAGCAACGGAACTCCCACAGGAGGGGGAACGGTGGTTCAAAAACAAAAGCTTTGATGAGAGGGCCTGGAGGGTTATCCTACGCAATCCAGGTATGGATATAACCATTTTCAAACATGGAATCCCTGTCTCTGCTTTAGAAGAAAAGTGGGCTAGTCTATTATTGATAATCCAGAAGTTTATTACATGTGAGGGACAGTTCGGGTCCATATATATGTACCACACCCAATTGCTAATGAATTTTCTAGAAAATCAAACCATCAATTTGCCTTACTTTTTATTGAATAGTATAACAAAGATGTCCATAACTGTATAAAAGAATTTGGAGGACATAGAACCCCACCTGTACCATCACGACCTTGTAAAAATTTTAATTGAAAAACAGTTGAAGGAAAAGAAGGACACCTGGGAACAGTTTTTGATTAGAAACTTCTTTCAAGATCAACCTGAAACACCCGAGAGCACCTCAGCAAGGAAAAGTAGGAGAAGGAAAACAAGTGTGAGAATTCAGGACACTCCTACTAACATAGCTAAAGAAACTAATAAGGAAGAGAAGCTGTCAGAAAGTAGGAAGGAAAGAACTGAGGTTAGGAAGCAAAGAAAATTAAAGGGGAAAAGAAAAATTGAAGCTGTCTATCAAACCCCAGAACCTTCCTTAGAAGAGGACCACCAAATACTTTCTGAAAGACTAGTTTACCTTCAGGAACAATCAGCTGCAACAAAGAGGAAAGGGAAAGAAAAACAGAGTGTGGAGAAAGAAGACACTAGCACAAAATCTAAAGAGGAGCTCCAAACTTAAAGGAAAACTGAGGAAAGTACAAACTAAAGGGCCCCACTTCATTGATTTAGGAGGGGAAACACCGGAACAACCTCCAGCAATCCCTCCTGGCCATGGCCCACACCATACTCCTATTCCTCAGCTAGATTTTGAGATTAGTCCTTCTCAGCCAGATTTTGAGATCAGTCCTTCTCAGCTAGATTTTGAGATCAGTCCTTCTCAACCAGATTTTGGGGATAGCCCAAGGAAGACTACACCTGAGATAGATCCAACCCAGCAAGAAATGTATGATTATATTGAGACGTTGGAGAAAACTGCCACAAATCAAGGCACTTCATCTGCCCAGCCTAATATAGCCCAGGAAGCTCTAATCCAATCACTAAAATAGGAAGTTTTTGAACTGGAGGTCCTAAATAGACACATCAAAAGAGAAAATGAAACATTAAAAGAACAGAGCAGGTTAGATAATATTATTCACGACAACACCATGTTTCATCTCGGGCTATGGCAGAAGAAAAATAGAAAATTGAAGAAAAAGAACAGGAGGTTGAGCAGAGCTCTCATCAACCTCAAATTCAAGTGCCTAATAAGGAAGCCTAGGATGATAGTGGTACCAAGAAAGAAGAAAAGAAGGCTGGATGAGTTGGCAGAGGTCTCAGAACACATGAACTGAAGGGAGGATGATGACAATTTTGGTTGCATGAGGACATGCAACACCTTCACAGTGGGGTATGTTGAGCCCTAAAACTACATCTCTCCTACACATTTTCCTAGACTTTTTCCCCTCACCAGTACCTCATAAGCTATCAAAGATCATTGTATATTGATTCTAAAAGAGCATTTAAGTGGTTTTCTAACTATGTTTTTGTGTTTTCTATTTGAATTAGATTTTGCTCATTAGCTGTGGAATACAGCCACTTTCTGCAGTTGATTTGACTTTCTGCAACTATTTTTGTTGATCTCTAGGTTAAAGGTGTCATCAAGCAAAACAAGGCACGTGGGCAGTTCAGGAATGATCTAGACATGGATCAGGTCCTATTGGTTTAGCCAAATTTGCAAAGGAAGCCCTTGGTCAAATGGTGGTCAAACGAAGAGTTCTACGACAAACAGGTCCCTGTTTTCAAACACGTGAAGGGTCCGAAACCGTTTCTAGATCCATGGGTTCATTTTGACAGCTGTAGATTGCCTCCACGACGCAAATCCAATAGCCACCTTTTGGTAGATTGAATGATCTTGGCAACCATCATGCTAAGCTCACGGATGCTGTCTTTTTACGTGTCTTCTGCTGAAGTAGTTTCATAGGAAAATTGTTATGTAATTTCCCTTATAAATAATGCATTTGCAAACGCATGTGGAGTTAGTTTTTGATGTTGTTTTGTTGTTAGTCATTGTACTGTGCCGTGAACTGGTCCTGCTGTTGTAACGAGAGGAGTCTTCCTCTGTTTTGCAATACAATAAAACTCTGTTTTATATGACTGTGTGAGCGTAATTCCAGACTGATAGCGTGTTGACCAAGGCCGTGCAGAGGGCCCCTGCTGGCTGAGGTTTTGTTTTCTTTTCTGTAAAGTTTTTATGTGTTGTTTCCTTAATTCCATTACACATATTTCATAATTTGTTCACTTGTGTATATTTCATAAGTTAGTTATGATGTTAACGTTACATTCCTGTACATGATTTTTCAAGCATTGTATATTGTTGCTAACACTGATCAGTGTGTGTTTCAGGATAGGCTAGGCCCGGGCATTTTCATACAATTTTTACAATAACTAGTGACATGAGATTAGTCTCTCTGTTGACTTTGCTTTTCTTAGCTTTTCAATTTCAGTTGTGCTTTGATTTCAGTTTTATTCATTTGCTTTGTTAGTTAGTTTAGATATCAAATTCCTCATATCATTGATGTTATCTCCAGAGCCATAGCTTAACCCCGAAAAGACTACTTGGCGAGCTATCGGACTATGAATGATGTGGTTTGATTTTAGTTTTATTTTTCTGCAATTAGATACCAATTCCTCATGTCATTGACGTTATCTCCAGAGCCATAACTTAACCTCGAAAAGACTACTTCGCGAGCTATCAGACTATGAATGATGTGATTTGATTTTAGTTTTATTTTTCTACAATTAGATATCAATTCCTCATATTATTGACGTTATCTCCAGAGCCATAGCTTAACCCCGAAAAGACTACTTGGTGAGCTATCAGACTATAAATGAAGTGAATTGATTTTACTTTCATTAGTTTGCAGTTTTTGATTTGTTTGAGTGCAGTAGCTTAACTCATTTTTTTCTGTATGTAGATAAGCAACAGAGATAGTGATTTCATGATCAGTAGTTCATTATTTGTTTGATTTGAATAGCAGCATATTTCCATTCTTGTTCAAGTACTAATTTCATTACTAGTATCTTTTAAGACCTTCTAAAGTGTTAAGTTCTGGAAATTATTATAGAGGACATAATTGCCTTAAAATCTATATCCATACTTGCTTTCTAGAGTATTCTTAAAACTCAGGGATAGGATTTCCATTCACATTAGGAGATAAACAAAGATAAAACCCCCAAAACAAAATAAAAATTGAAAACAATAAAAAGTAAGAAAGAGGTTGTCTTGCACATATAGTGTGCCACACTTCATCAATTTACGACCCCCGGATTGATAATTAATGTAGCAATTTAGGAAATACTAAATTGACTAAACAAAACTCTCTTACAAGGTCCTCCTTGCAAGACTTAATCAATTGATTATCACCTGTCAATATCAGATCATCAAAATAAATAACAATGATCAATGGCTTACCTTCTACCATGATGTGGTATAGGTTCACATCCGCTTCACTCTTTGTGAATCCCAACCCGGTGAAATAGCTCTCAATCTTGGTGTACCAAGCACGAGGTGCTTGCTTCAGCTCGTACAAAGTTCTCTTGAGTCGGCACACATGCGACTCATGATCGAAGGTCTCAAATCCTTCCGGCTGCTCTATGTACATTTCTTCCTCAATATTGCCATTGAGGAACGTAGTCTTCACATCCATCTGATGGATCTTCCAACCCATCTGTGCTGATAATGCCAACATCGCTCTGATAGATGAGTACCTTGCTACAGTAGCAAAAGTCTCATCGTAGTCGATCCCCTCGACCTGTGAGAAACCATGGGCAATGAACCTTGCCTTATGTTTCTCCACACTCCCATCAGCTGCTTGCTTTACCTTGTAAAGCCATCGGGAACTCACTACTGACTTGTTCTCTGGTCTTGGAACAACATCCCAAACATTGTTCCGAACTATGGAGTCGTACTCCTCCACCATAGCATCAACCCAGACTGGTTGCTGCATTGCTTCCTCGAAGGAAGATGGTTTGGTCTCTATACATTCCCCAACCAGGGCCATGTAACCAGTGTACCGCTCGGGTGACCTCCTCTGTCTACGTTGAGAAGATGGCTGTCCCACATTCTCTCTCGCATCCATCATCAATTTGTCAGCTTCCCTTGAGTGTTTTCGCCCATCTCTGGAAGAATCTGCATGAGTGGATGTCTCCATTCCTGGATCCTCTACATGCGGCTGCTCCACATCAGTCTGAGGCTCCTCCTCCTTAGCAACCAAAAGTTCCTCCTTTGCATGCAACTTGAGCTCCCTCTCAAGGGAAACTCGCATGGCCTTCTGCTCATCGAACTTCAGATATCTGCATACCACTGTCCTCTGACTAGTAGGAAAGAACACTCGATAGTTGTGGGGTGTATCAGTGTACCCCACAAGTATCCCCAACTCAGTTGTTGGATCTAGCTTCTTCCGGGCATCTTTGGTCACATGGAAAAATAACGATGAGCCAAAGATCCTGAAGTGACTCACATCTGGTCTCTTCTCGGAGAAAGCCTCCACTGGTGTCTTCATTCCCAGTATAGGATGCGAGCTTCTATTATGCAAGTACACTGTTGTATTGCATGCCTCAGCCCACAAATGAAGTGGTAGGCCTTCGTCATGCAGCATCGCCCGAGCTACTCCCACAATCATTCTGTTCTTCCTTTTGGCCACCCCATTCTACTGTGAGTTATGGGGTGCCATCAACTCCCGTTTAATTCCTTCTGCTGCACAAAAGTCCTTAAACTATTGAGAGACATACTCTCCACCATTGTCGCTTCGCAAGGCCCTTATTTTCTTTCCAGATTCTTTCTCAACCAAGGTTTTGAACTCACAAAACCTTGAGAATGTTTGATCCTTGTTCTGCATGAAGTAGATCCAACATCTACAAGAAAAATCATCAATAAAAATAACATAGTACCTTTGTTTAGCGGCGGAGGCTGTCGAGAATGGTCCACACACATCTGTATGAACTCGCTCTAGGATTGCTCCAACTTGACTGTCTCGATCCTGAAAGGAATATTTTGCATACTTACTCAAGGTACAACCTTTTCATGTATCCACTTGCTCAAGTTTACCCTTGGGAAGTCCGGTAGAAATCTGCTGCATGATCTTCAAGGCCCCATGGTGCAAGTGGCCCATTCTTCTATGCCATAGCTCGCCAATATCTTGGCTTTGCACCAACTCTGCTTTGGAACTCAATGCAACACAGTCATCTGCCTCCAGCTTGTAGATATTCTTTACTCGAATCCCAATCCTCTTGGTCTGTCCCGTGCCGATGTGCCTCATGAATACCTTTCCTTTACTAAAGACTACATCATAGCCTTTGTCTTCCAACATAGTGACGGACACCAGGTTCTTCTTCAGTCCAGGCACATACTTTACATTAGTCAGGGTGAGAGGAGCTCCATGCTCCCTCTGAAACACAATTGTGCCTTCACCTGAAACATGGTACTTTCCATCATCGTCCATCTCTATTCGCATCTGGAGGTCCTTCTCCTCCAAGGTACTGAATAAACTATTGTCGCCGGTCATGTGGAATGAGGCTCCACTGTCCAAGTACCAAACACAACCCACCATCAATGAAACCATGCATGCGATGAGGGTGAAATCCAATTCGAACTATGAGGCCAGTGCCTCACCATCTAATCCCTTCTTGGATTTTTTTTGTGGACAATTCGTGGCATAATGGCCCACCTCATGATAATGAAAGCATCGCACTTTCGATTTGTCAATCTTCTTCCCACCATGGGAAGAACTCAATTTGGAATGGGAAGCCTTCCCCTTCCCTTTCCTCGCCTTACTCGCTAAGGCTAGATTTTTTTCATCATCATGCTTTGATGAAGATCCATCTTTGGTGCTTCTCCTGATCTCCTCCTGCATCATTTTGACCATAGTCGTTCCCAATCTAGCAGTTTCTCTCTTCCATTCACTGAGTCTTGGTAGCTATGCCAGCTCTTAAGAAGACTGAGGAGAGAAAGACTCACCATGTCATCATCAGCTGTCGTGATTCCTACACTTCCAAGCTTATCCCTGCAGGTGGTGAGCTTGTTCAAATATGTAGAGATCATGTCGCTCTTTTCACACTTGATTTTTCGAAGCTTGTCTTTTAGTGCCAGCTTCCTCTAATTGTTGTTGTTCTGATATAGTTTCATCAATGTTTTCTACATTGAAAACGGTGTGTCCTTCCCATGGATACTCGAGACAATGTGGTCTCAAACTTCCTCCAGAAGAATCCTCCTCGCTCTAGCCACAAATTTCTTCCATTCTGCCAATTCTTGGGCATTAGCAGCTACTGGCTTGGGGACTTTTTGGAACGGGATACGTGATTTTTCCAGAAGAGAACTGACGACATGGATTCGAAATGATTATATATTAATTTATAAAACTCACCAGTCATATATCTCTTAGCGTTTCTTTACCTGCAACATGGCACAAGAATATTTATTTTTCTGTATAGAAAATGGTTGGGAATCAAAATCCCTGAGATTTGCTTTGGTGGAGCAGGGAATAGGTGAAAATGCAACCCCCTCTTTATTAAGGCCTTGAGGAGGACGAGGAATCAAATATAGTTCAATAATATTTTGGATTGTTGGTTGGGCTCTGTTATGCGCAATCAGCCCAAGTTCGATTCTCGGCCCCAATTATTGTAGCCATATTATGGGAAAATCCCCAAAGCAACACGTCCCAAGTTCGATTCTCTGCTCGAACTCTTGTAGCCATATTACTGGAAAATCCCCAAAGCAACACGTCTCAGAAATTCGCGCCCCTAAAGAAAAGATGCAAGATGCGGTGCCCTCTTGCTTCTCAGGCGAGAGTAAAGGGAAAAATGGAGAGAATCCGATGGGATCCAAAGGGAAAGCTACAGAAAATCTGGTGGCATCCACCTACAAGACGAAATTTGGGGCCAAATCCCATGTTATAACCGTTACATGGTGCAAGAACGTGATGGGTCAAGACCTGTGCATTGTTGTTGGAGAAACCTTGGCGAATAGATCCATCTGTAAAGTGGAGATGAAGCCCTGGAATTTCCGGAGAAAGCAGGGATTATGGAAGTGTTTTGAAATTATTGATAGCAGCAGAGTCAAAGTGTTCTGGAATTTGGAATATGCAAAGTTCATGGCTGGGCCTGAGCCTGAATGAGGGTATTAGGTTGCCATTGTCTGCAACGAGGAGATGGTTTTGTTATTGGGCGACATGGAAGATAAGGCATACAGGAAGACCAAGTCGAAGAAGTCCTCTGTCAATGCTGTTCTGGTGTCGAGAGAGGAACATGTTCTCGGCAAGGAATGTTTTGCTACCATGGCTTGGTTTGGTGACGGGGAGCGGTCGCATGAAGTATCGATTGAGTGCCAAACCCAACGAACCGACGATCCTGCGTTTGTATTCAGCGTGGACAGGGAGCTTGCAATGGAAGTGAAGCATTTGCTGTGGAAATTTAGGGGCAATGGTACTATATATGTAGAAGGAGTTCCTTTTCAAATCTTATGGGATATCCGCGACTTGTTGTTTAATCCTGGACTCGGACATCATGCCTTGTTCATTTTCAAGCCCATGATGCAGCCATTGGAATCCCATACTTCTGAGGACATGGGCGACTGTGGCATTTCTTTGGATTTCTGTCTTTTGATTAATGCATGGATGTGAAGCAGAGCGCTAACATATCTAAAAAATTGTTTGATACACGCTTATTACAGGTGTTGGATATAAATTTGAAAAGCCAAGCAAGAAATGGAAACCCTAAAATTCAATTATATGAAATATATATGAAATCCATACATTTGAAGCACCTCAAGTTTATGTTTTGTCATGTTGGTATGAGACCAGTGGAATATCTAGAGTGAGATTCCAAAATTCAGAAGTGGATTCAGCTTCTTTGTTGTACCCTTTTTTTCAATTTGGTTGGAAAGTGTTTTCTTTAATTTTTTTAAATTTTGCTTTAAATTTTTAATTGAAATTTATTAAAATTATATATTTAAATTACTTTTAATTAATTAATAAATAAAATATTTTTATTTTTATTTTTTCTAATTAATTTTAACCGAGTTTAAAGATATTTTCATTATTAAAATATTTTACTGTACTAAATTTATTTATGTATTTAAAAATGTATTTTAAATAACAAATTATGTTGTTTGAAAATAGATAACTAAATTTTAGTGAAAAAACTATTTCATTTATTTATAAATTTAACTATATTTATAATAATTAAAATAATCTAATTTAAAATTTGTAATTTTTTTCAAATTATTTAATATATCTATATATTTAAAACTTAAATTTCAATAAAAGAAATTACAATTTCATTAAAATAAATCAAAATATTTAAATTTTACCGTATTTAAAAATATTAATACACATTTAAAATATGAGAAATATGAGAAATCCGAGATATCTGATAGAGGAGAGGCGAGCGCGACTGGAGCATCCAACAGGAGGAGTCCATGACAGACCCTACTAGACCGCACAATCCTCCACACAGCTCGACGACAAATCCACAGCGCTGCTGATACCGCTACCAGCCGGAAGATCCTGCAGGCCGTGGCCATTTTGAGCTCCCTATCGTCGGCCTACACTTCTATGCTCAGAGCTGCGGCTTCTGCTATTAGCCGGAAGAACCTGTAGGTCGAGCCCACATTCCTCTCCTGGCGAACACGTGTTTTTGGGCTCCCTATCGTCGACCTATTCCTATGCTCGACATAGCCTCCTGCCTGTAGCTCCTACACTCCACCTGCACGCTATCATCCGGCTCATGCATGGCCTCGATTCCTGATTAAGGGTACGTGGAGCGCTAATGGCATTAGCCTCATGCAAGTTTTTCTTTAGTTAAGCCCGCGAATTCTGTTACAACCGGTTTCCTCCCTCCAGCCTCGAGGGCTGGAGGCTCTCATTCGCCTCTGCATCTCCGTTTGCAACCTATGGTCTGTTCATGGCTCCTCGCTCCAGGCTGCTCGCGGCTCCCTCTCAGGTATGAATTTTTTCCTCTATATCATTTCAGTTACTATCCTATCTTCTAACATGAAAAGATAGTCTTGTGTTTCAGATAGTCTGTGTGTTGAAGCATATAGGGGCTTGTTTTAGATAGACTGTGTGTTTCTCATTCCCTCAGGCGACAATTTTTATTAGCACATGCATTTATGTCGGGATACTACAGCTAAATTTGTTTCAGTGATATTGGAACAAAGTTTTTTGCTATCTCTGGTCTTTTTTTCCTTCTGTCGCCATGTACATGGCTTCATAAGGTCTGTCTCTCTCTGGCAACAACAATTTGTCGTCGTCTTTGCTCAATGTGGATGTGTTTTTGTTCAATATTAAGCAGAATCAGGTCCACGTTTAATATCTATAGACCATGCCGAGACATCCGTTTTCGCATCTGTAAATGGTGGTGTGTTTTACATTGCTGCTGTTGTTGCATTGACTGTAATTCTTGATCCGCCATCGATTCTCCTCGACGACGAGGGAGTATTCCTGTCCACCCTCCCGGATCTTTTTCCGTTCATCCTCCCGCATCTTTTTTTCAAATCAATTCTCCGGCGACATACCTTAACTTCAATTCAGACTCTTAAATGTCTTCTGCCACCTTTTCCCTCACAATGTCAAAGTGGCGGCAGCCTCCCGTCACCTTTCTTCAAAGGATCTCTTTCTAGATCATTCCAAGCATTCGGGCCTGTCATCTTATCGTCCTTTTTTCATTAAAGATCCTTCCCTCCAGGCTATATTCTACGCCGGTTCCTCTTCCTCAAATCTCCCTTTGTACGAGGGATCCTTTTTCCGGCTCTTTCTAAGGTACGGGGTATCCTTTTACAGGGATTTTATATTGAACTGCTGTCTATTTCATATTCTCGGGATGGCCACAGACAGCGACTCTCCAGCCACAAAGGAATTATTTGCCGCGGCAATACATACTGAGACAGTCCACAATCTGTCCAAGAGGAATCCAAGATGGCACTCCACGCTGTCCGATTTCCTGCCACCAGAGCTGCGGGACCCTCCCCTCATGGGATCCACCCGTCTCACAAAGGGGCGCCAAAAACGTCCGGTCAAAACGGTGCCTCAACCGTCTGTCACTGTCTCTGGTCCAACACTCGTCGATCGGATTGAAAGCCTCCAAAGGTTCGCCCTTGTGGGGAAATGGTATTTTCCGGAGCTCGATGAAACTCAGATGAGAAGCTGGATCTCTAAATCCTGGACTCCCATTATTGGATACTCTCCTATCATCTCAAGGCTAATGAAGGACTGGTTTTCCTTCCATTTCCAAAAAGAGGAAGACCTGGACTTGATTCTGAATCGGCCATGGGTCTCAGGCCGTAGTTTTCTTCCTCTCACGAGATGGTACCTGGGCTTCGACCCTCTTAAGAACACTCCCACCCACAGCATGATATGGGTCAAATTGCCGAATCTTCCATTGCAGCTGTGGACGCCTGAGATTCTTGTAACCATCGGTGGTGCCATTGGAAAATTCATTTATGTCGACCCCTGGGTCCGTGGTGAAAAGGATAAGAGAATTGCATGGGTTCTCATAGAAAGACCATATAAAGGGGGCTATCCAGACCAAATTGAGATCACTTGGGATGGAATCAAGATCCTCCAAAGGCTAGATTATTGGGGCATTCCTTTCCGTTGCTCTGCTTGCCATCGCACAGGTCATCTAGTCAAGGATTGCCTCTTCCGCAGGCGCAGGCTCCGCCCCCCCACACGGGTCAACAAGGATCACGAAGGATCTATATCCCCCTCTGAAAGAGATGCCCCCCTGGGGGAGAATTTTTCTTTCCAATCAGCAGATTACAGATGTACAAATGAAGTCACACAATCCAGACCAGGTTCGCCCATTCTCACAGGATTTAGAAGCACTCCCATTTCACCGGGGGCAACCGAGGCGATCCCATCTTCTCCAAATATCTCAAGGGAAAATTTTTGCAGCTCCACGGTCAATGAACAGCATGAAGAGGCCCCTGTCACTGCCCCCCCGACCATGAATGCCTCAGATTTCGTGGTCGGCTCCCACCCCATCACTATCTCATCCTCCTCATCCCCTCCCTCTGCTTCTCAAAAAGGGAAAGGAATTCACCAATCCCCGACCCCTTATAACTCCCCAACCGACTCCCCGGCCAACACTATTGACAGCGACATCGAGCATCTTCTCAATTGCAACCCCCAGTTTTGGAGCCACTGACTATTCATAAACCATCCTTCCCCTCTATCAGTCCCAACTCGGCCAAAAATATCACTGTCAGGAAAAAGACCCAAGGTGGGAGTTGCCATTACAAAGGCCGGGCCATATCCTCTGATTTAGGCTTATCAAACCTCCCCCTTGTTGATGTCCCTATTTTCGAATCCCCTCCCCCTCAGCCCCTTAGAGCAGGCTCGGCTGGACAGACGTCCAAATGACCTTTCTTATATCTTACAACATCAGAGGCCTAGGAGCCGGCCCAAAGTTTTTGGCTTTAAGGGGTACTTTCCTCTCTGCTCGGCCCTCCATCATCTTCATCCAAGAGACTATGCACCCCAGCTCCGTCTCCTTAGCATTTTTCCGCAAAATGTTTCCCTCTTGGCTCATGGTCGCCACCAATGCGGATGGTCTCTCGGGAGGTTTGGTTTCCATGTGGGATCCCACTATTATTAAGGCAAAGGCATTCAAATGCTCCGCAGGCATCCTTCTCACTGCATCTATTAGGGGGCGCTCGATCTCATTAAATCTGCTGAATATATATGCCCCATACAGACACAGGTCCCCTTTTTGGGATTCCTTATTTTCTACAGGCATTATGGACATTGACTCGTTGCTTGTTGCTGGCGATCTCAATCTCACTTTAAGCTCAGAAGAATGTTGGGGGCACGGCCTCCCTGTTGACAGAATGGCGGTTAGAATGCGGAGGGAGTTTTTTAACCGGAATCTTGTCGACATCTGCCCGGCAGTCATGGCCCCCACTTGGGACAATGGCAGACTGGACACTGCCTTTATAGCGAAAAGATTAGATCGGTTTCTGTTGCACGTCAGTGTTATCCAACAATGGGGGATGCCTCATGCAAAGACTGGCGGGGAGCTCACTTCCGATCATAAGCCCATCTTCCTCGAATGGGCTCAGGCGGAGCGTCGAATGGGGTACTCGTTTAAATTTAATTCCATTCACCTCCAGGACGCTTCTTTCAATGAATATATAAAGAAATGCTGGGAGGATATAATCAATTCACAAGACGCCTTCCTCCTAACTTTTCGGGATAAGGTCAATCTTCTCAGAGATAAAACAAAAGCATGGCAGCATTCACAGAAGATTAAGGACTCACAAGAACTCATTGCCGTCAACTCAGAAATAGATGAGATCGTCTCCTCCATTCCCAACAGTGGAAGATCTGTTGCAAAGGCCACAGCTCTGTGCTCTCTTGAAAGGAAAAAACACGCTCTACTCCAAAAAGAAGAGGCCACATGGCGGCTCAAAAGCCGTGCCACCTGGCTAAAAAATGGGGACAGGAATACCCGCTTCTTCCACTCCTTTGCAAATGGACGTAGACTCAAAAACTCCATATGGAAGATTGAAAACGAGCAAGGTCAATGTTTCTCCTCTCATCATGAAATCGCAGCGGAGGCCACTCGCTTCTACAGGCATCAATACTCGAGACAACAAATTGACATAACCGACTCCTTCTGGGCGGTTGAACATCTTCCGACTATGTTTGATGACGAGGCCAACGATGCTTTTTTCAGGACTGTCACGAAGGAAGAACTTTCTGCTTCCATAAAGTCATTCAGCAAAGACAAGAGCCCCGGCCTTGATGGTTGGCCGGTGGAATTTTTCTCACACTTTTACGAGCTCTTCAAAAAAGATCTCCTTTGTATGGTTGATATGTCTCGTCTCTCTGGAAGCATCAACAGCGCTCTTGCGGCCACTTTTATTGCCCTAATCCCAAAGTCCGATCGACCCTCATCATTTGGCGATTATAGACCGATCTCATTATGCAACTCTCTCTATAAGATCATTTCAAAAATAATCGCAGACAGATTGAAGAAGGTTTTAAATTCTTTTATATCAAGAGAACAACATGCCTTCCTCAAGGATCGGCTCATTATGGATGCGGTGGCCATGGCACAGGAGTGTATCCACTCTATCTGCACTAAGAACATCAACGCTGCCGCTCTCAAAATCGACCTTAAAAAGGCCTTTGACTGTGTCAATTGGAGTTTTCTCAACATTCTTCTCTCCAAAATCGGCTTGAGGCCCCAGGCTATCAAATGGATTATGGCATGCGTGGAATCAGTCCAGTTTTCAGTCATTATCAATGGGATTCCTACATCTTTCTTCCATGCCGAGAGAGGGCTCCGTCAGGGATGCCCTCTCTCCCCGCTCCTGTTTATATTGGTCATGAATTGCCTAAGCTCTCACATCAACCTTGCTGTGGAAGATGGTAGATGCAAGCCGATCCGAATTTGCAGAGACATCTCCCTCTCCCACAGTTTTTTTGTTGACGACATCCTCCTCTTCGCCATGCTCTGCAAGCCATCCTGGATTTTCATCTACATGCTTTTCAAAAAATTCCAGGCTGCTACTGGTCTTTCAATAAATTGTGGGAAATCTGTGATATATCATAATAACTCGGACCCCGATTTGGCGCACTGGATTGCAGATCGATTTGGAATCAATCTTGCCCTCATTAAGGACGGCTTTACTTATCTGGGTTTCCGCCTCAAAGCTATGGGATATCAATGCCTGGACTGGGCATGGCTGGTGGACCGTTTCCTCCACAAGATCTCACGGTGGGAAATGCGTCTTCTCTCACTTGCTGGAAGATACATCTTGATTCAGTCTGTCCTCTCACAGCTATCAGTATATTGGTGTCACCTCTTTCTCTTACCTATCTCTGTCATCAAACAATTCAAATCCATCGCTGCTACCTTCTTGTGGAGCGGCCGATCCTCCCCCAACAAACTTCATTTGGTTAAGTTGGGATCCATCTCACGCCCAAAGGAGAAGGGTGGATGGGGCCTTCTCGATATGCATCTTTTTGGCAAGGCTCTCATATGCAAATCTTTACACAGAGGCTTTTTTGGCAACAGTCCATGGAGTCTCTTGATAAAACAGAAGTATCTCAAAGGACGCCCCTTGGCTCATTGGCTTCATCGACCCACTCTTGGCATTCGATGTGGCTCCCCCATATGGAACTGTTTTAAAAAGATTCATCCTTTCTTCAGGAATCATCTCAAATGGACTCTCTACTCTGGCTCCTCCATTCTCATTGGTATTGACCCCACTCTTTTCAACCTGGAGTCTATGATCCCCCCTCCCCTACTCTCATTTTTCCATTCTAGAGGCCTATTCACATGGAATACCCTCATTGACTCCTGGTCGTCTTTAAATCCGATTTGGAAATCCGTCCTCCAGCTTGCAATCCCTCCCCCACTCCACGCCCTTTGGCTATCCTTCACTTCACATTTCTCCCATCAGGGGATTCTCCAACATGGCACAAAAGATTCCCTCATTTGGTCCACCGACTCCAACATCCATATCATCTCTGTCCGGAAAATTTACTCCTCCATCATTGCTGATCTCCCTCCCCTTTCCTCTTTTTTTCCAGTCAAGTTTTGGAAGGCCCCTTGCCCTCTTAAAGTCATACTTTTCACATGGCTGCTCTTCTATGATAAGAATCTCTCCTGGGATGTCTTACAAAGAAAGGGTTGGCGAGGTCCTGGTCGATGTGTTCTTTGTCTCCAGGACAATGAAACCAATTTCCACATGTTTCTTCAATGCCCTGCTGCCCAAGCAATATGGCATGAACTCTCGCTTCTCCATAGTTTCCCTCTCAGTCTCTTCTCTTCCATTCAGGATGCTTTTATATGGTGGGCAGATCAAAGTTCTGACAGACAAGCGCTCTTCTGCCTCACATGCTGGTATATATGGTTATGGAGGAATCGGCGCATTTTTCAGGCCTCCAGCCTGCCTTTGAACTCCATCCTCCCAATCATCATGGGATCTTTATCCACTCAGAACTGACTGGCGATTCCAGCAATGGTTTTTGCATGAACATGTTTTTTTCTCTATGGCTGTAACTGGTTGTACATCGGCATTTACTCTCTACTATCAGGCTCTCTATATATGTTTTTGCCTTGGTTGATAGCACATGTTGCTGCTTGCTTTATTATTTTGATTCTTAGCTACATGCAGCTGTTTATATCTCACACATCTCCATAACAGAGTCTCTAATTATGTCTTTGCCACGGTTGATTAGCTCAAGCTGATGCTCTCTTTATATTTTGATTCACAGCTCTTAGCTGTTGTTATATCCCACGCATCTCAATATGCGCCCATTCGGAGCGTTGTATTCATATATTCCATAGACTGTGGTCACAAATGTAATCTCGATCCATATATTTCAATATATATTATGCCGATTTTTTCCTACTGAAAAAAAAAGAGAAATATGAGAAATCCAATAAGACAAATCCAAACACATTAAAGGCAGGTCAGATATTCAACAACCACCCAAAATTCAAGTAAGTCCCTGTAAATAGGGTATTCAAGTACAAAATTCTGTGTACTTCTTGTAACTTTATAAAACTACTTCTTGTAACTTTATAAAACTAGATTTAAAGCAAATTTTATATTTCATATGAGATATTTTATAAAAGGATCGATTTTGTGATAATGATAAAAGTTATAAATAAAGTTGTAATATTTATATTTATAATTTTTTTAATGAAATTATAGGAGGTGAATTTTTTGTGTTTATTTAATGAGTATTTTATATATGAGAGTTTTTAAAAAGATTTTTAATTTAATTTATTTTTAAAATTATAAGTTTGATGTGTAAATTTTACATAATCAGAGTGTTTTAAAAGTTTTTTTTAAGAATGTTAAATCTATTTATAAAGTTAAAAAACAAGTTAAACTACACAAACCAAATTTTAACCAAAAAAATCTTAATTAAATAAAATTATAACAAATTATTTTTTCCTAATTATTTAATAAGCATACATTTTTATAGCACATTGTAAATTAGGTTAATAATTATTATAAAATAATTGTTATAATTTCTTTTGATGGGTAAGTGATTGTATATGAATCATTTAATTTATTTTATTGATTTAATAATTAATATAATTATTTATAAAAATAATAATTAAATTTTACACTACGATAAGTTTATGATCCATTCCGGGCCTGGAGTATGCCCTAAAACTGTTTCTGCTTGGCTAAGAGCTTGTTTTCCTCGGACTTAAGGAAACAGGTTAACGGCCCAAGACCCAGAGGCATCTGGCAGGAGCAGGAGTGAAAGCCTGCTCCCTTACGGACCACCAGCGGGTTATTTCAGGTGGCGTGGTTTTCCTTGATAACAGTGATGTGTCAACTGACATTCGCGGATAGCAGCCAGAGATGGCTGTCCTCACTGTTGGTTTGACAAACTGAGTTTGATAGATTTTTCCACCTTTTGAAAAAAAAAAGTTTATGATCCATTCGTCTTATTAACATGTGTCTAAGGTTAAAAAACACGTGTCCAAAAAAATAGCAATTGACTTTAGTAACAAAAATGAGTCTAGACCGTGAAGTCATTGGGGGCTAAACTAGTGGGTAGACCAAGTCAAAAAAAGAGCAAGCCACTTTATCATGAAGTCACCGGATCACCAGAAATACGTAAAAATGATTAGTGGAGATTGTTGGGTATAAGTTAAGCATGGATGCGTTTAATTGACTCATCCCATTTTTATTATTTTCGAGGTTGATTATATATATATGTATGTTTGGACATGTAAAATTATTATAATGTTATTTATATTTATATTATTGTTGTGATATTAATTTGGGTTATAGAAAAAATAAAATGAAATGAAAAAAATAAATAAAATATATAGAGAAATATAGAAGGTATTATAATATTGTGGTGAAAACGTAATTTTTATTAATAAATGAAATAAAAATTATTATAGATTACAGACTCGTTGTAATGGTGATATGAACAAAAAGAGATGACAGCTACATGTATTTATAAAAGCTATTATAATAGGTCAAGAGAATGACCTTTTAATATAAAGCAACAATTTTGGTCATTCAAATACTTAACCCTAAAAGATGAAATGTCCAAAGGTTTGCAAACTTTGGTGAGGTTTAGTTGGTACATCAACTTCTCGAGGTTATAACCATTGCATAATATCTTTGACTGACACACTTGGTAGCCTATTAGAAAGGTCTAGCTTAGAATTACACATTCTAACCAAGACCCAGGTCATAACCTTTGGCTATTCCCTGGCCCTGCCATGTCAAAAAAATGTAGTTTAGGGCCACAAAATGCTCTGAAAGTTCAAGATAGGAAAAGCTGTAAAAAACCACCAAGATGGAGAACAACTAGTGGAGTAGGTGGATGACCACCGATATCCACTTAGATCAATGCTGTCATCTTAGAAAGCAATGCTATCCATTGTGTTGAGTGCCCCTATCAGGTGGGGAAACTTTTGTTGAATTTGGCTCTTGGTGAGCCACTTGCTTTGGTGAAGAAGTTACCCTACTTTAACAACCTAGTAGAGTTGTATGTGGTGTTGGTGGGTATGCTTTGTCTTGGTGTCTATGATGTGATCCACTGTAGCTTGTTCAATGCAGTAAAGATTGGATTTTGTGGGTGCTAATTGCTCGATTACTTCTAAAGTGTCCAATAGAAGTGGAAAATATGGTCAAAATAGCTTCACATTAAACATTAAATGTAAGCCAAAAAAAAGAGATACTAAATTGAAAACCATTGTCACTCAAAACCTTTGTGATGTGGTTTAAACTTCTAATTAAAACTTACGAAATAATGTAACCCCACCTAACACTTATATAAAACCTTCTACTAAATATTTCCCACCTAACACTTATATAAAACCTTCTATTAAATAATATGTCATGGCTTGTACTTAGAAATAAACAAAGTATAGTATCATTTCAGATATGTCATTGCTTGTACTTGGACATGAACAACCATGGTATCCCTTGAGATATCGACCTTTTGATTAACGCATAGACGTAGAGTAAAGTGCTAACACGTCTAGAAAATTGTTTGATACACACTTATTGCAGGTGTTGGATTTAAATTTGAAAAGTCAAGCCAAAAATGGAAACACTAAAATTTTGTATATAAAAATATTCAAAATCCACACATTTGAAGCGACTCAGGTTTATGTTTTGTTTTGTTCGTCTTAGAGTAATGGAATTTATCATGAGGATTCCAAAATTCAAAAGTGTATATTCAGCGTCTTTGATTTTCCCATTTTATTAACTTGGTTTACAATGTGATTTTTTATTTAAAATTTTGTTTAATTAAAATTTATTTAAATGATATATAGTTTAATTAGTAAATAAAATAGTATTTTTAAGTTTTTTTTGTTAATTTTAATAAAAAATTATTATTATTATTTTTTAACTATTTAATTTGTAAAATTAAAATACTCTATTAATTTTTTAGAGTATTAAAATTATTTATACATTTAAACATATATTTTAAATATTAAAAAATAAATTTAAATAAAAAAATTACAATTTTTTTAAAATCATAATTTTTTTTTTAAATTTTACCTTTATTTAAAAACATATTAATAGACCTTAAAGATATGAGATATCCAGTAAGACAAATTCAAACCCATTAAGGGCAGGTGAGATATTCAACAAACATCCAAAATTCAAACTGACTTCCTGTAAATAGGATATTCAAGTACAATAAGATAATAATACATTGAAAATTCTGTGTACTTATAAATTTTATAAAAACAACTTTATAAAAGTACATACAAAGTGGATTTTGTAATTTAAAAGTCTAGACGATTGATTTGTAATGATAAAAGTTATAAATGTAGTTGTAATATATATGTTTATATTTATAATTTTTTAAATGAAATTATAAGAGGTTAGTTTTTTGTGGTTATTTAATGAGCTTAAATTTTTATAATACGTGGTAAATTATAAAATAATGGTTATAGTTATTAATTATATTAACAAATTTGAAATAAAATAATTTTTATAATTTATTTTGATGAGTAAGTGATGGTTTATGATTTATTTATTTTATTATATATATATATATATATAATAAAAATAATAATTAAATTTTATAATATGGTAAGTTTAGGATTTATTTGTTTTATTAACACGTGTTTAAAGAAGGTTAAGAAAATATATGTCTAAAAATAGTAATTGACTTTAGTAATATAATGTTTGATTTATTTATTAGTTTAGATTTATTTGAACTTTAGATTTATTGTGCAATGTTTGATTTACTTATTAGTTTAGATTTATCTGAATTCCAGATTTATCAAGCCACTAGAGAGATTAAATTTTTCGAAGTGCAAATTTCTTTTGTGAGTGCAAAACATGAAAAAAGGTTGCACCTCTAGAGATTTGATCCCTCTCAAATCTATAGAAGTGCAAACTTCTTTTCTGATTGCAAAAGTTGAAGAAAAGTTTGCAAATCGAGAGATTTAATCCCATTATGAGTTTGATAAATAGGAGTTGAGATGGATCTACGCTGGTTTAATTATTAATTTTATTTTTTTCATCTAATTTTTATTTTTATGTAATTTCACTAAGTCAAACTATTTTAATTAATAATTTTATTTTTTATTTTTATGTAATTTGATTGGGTCAAAATGTTTAGATAACATAATATAATAGGACATTACAACATCTCTTCCATACTGGGATGGAGAGTGTCTCTCACCCAAAAATGTAATAAAATAAAATTATATATATATATATATATATATATATATATAAGGTGGTTTATTGGCATGTGGTATTGATCTATGGTATGCCGATGGTTAATAATATCCATGGTTACAATATTATTATTTTAATTTATATGGTAAAGTGGATCTTAATTTATAACTACTATTTATATCTTATATATTTTAATGTGATAGAGGTGTAGATATATCTCAAAAGTAATTATAATTTTTGTTTTCTTTTAGATTTAATAAAAAAATGTTATAAAATTAAATTCAAATAAAATATTTTGATTGTGAAATGAGAGATGGTTTTTGGGCATATTGTATTGATGAACCATGGTATTGGCCCATGGTATTGTAACAAAGCCTATTTACAAGTTAAATAATATCTATGACAAAATAAACGTGGATATCCATGGTTAAATATATTGTTATATTGTTTATGTTATTATAAGTGTTAAAGTTTTTATGTGCATATTAATTAAATTTAAATATATTTACATAATCATTATTCTATTTTATAAGTTAAAATGTAACTTAACTTATTGTTACTACTTCTAAGTTATATATTTTAATGTAATATGTATATTATGATTTTCTTTTATTTAAAAAATTATTCATAATTTTATTAATAAAAATAAAATTACAATGTAACAAATTGAATTTATTATTTTTATTAATTTTAAGTTACTACGGACACTACAACATCTCTCTATATGTAAATGTTTACCAATCTTTTACATATTAGAAATTGGACATGTTAATATAAATTCAACATATTAAGGCTACATGTGAAAATGTTGATAAACTTTCTTACATTACACCTACACATCACTCCTATATTTTGCTGTAGAGCTCCTCTTGGCGCAGTGAGTGGTGGCTAGACCAAGTAAAAAGAAGAGAAAACCATTTTTTTTTCAACAAATAAAAATATCAACAAATTTATACAGGCACAATGCAGCATAGTCTCTCCCTCTACCATTAATTAATTGATCAAGGGACCATTTGTTGTGCATTTTGTCATTAACATGGGGTCGAAATTTCATTTTGCATTTGCAATATGTCATTATTGCTGCCTCTGCTAACACACAACGAAAGCCACATTCACACATATTATTTCATTTCTACATGGCTTTCTTTGCAAAACTAGTCATTTTGTTGTATACACGTTATTAAATCCTTATTCAAGAGAGCTTTTTGCACTTGCAATTTGTCGTTATTGTCGCCTCTGCACAACTTCTTCCGCACAATCAGTAACTGTTTTTCCTCTTGTTCATAATTATTATATGTTTTAGTTAAAATAAATTAAATGAAACTATTTACTGCTAAAAGATAATAGTGTGAGCATCTGCACTTGTCTGCACAATGAATCATCATCTGTATTTACCTTACAAAACAAGTTCGTCTGCTAAGAAACAAGCAAATGCGAACTGAAAATCGGCAAAGGTGAATCCTTAATGTGGGTTTCGTCTTTCGTTTTCATTATTCAACATTTGCTATATGTCGTTCTTATTGTCTCCGCAGACACACAACAAAAGTGAAATTCCAACATCTTATTTCGGTTCTACAAAAGCTTCGTCTGCACAACTAGTCGTTTTGTCATTTAAGCTCTAAAACTTTCATTGTATGCCCTTCCACATTCAACCATCTGAATTAAAACCAATATGAAAATGCATTACAAATAAAAGGCTCATTTGTGCTTCCCTCATTCGGCACAAATTATGCACATGTGCTCCTTCCGTACAACTACTTATGTGGTCACAAAAAATATTCCTAGATAATAATTAAAAAGTCCATTGTGTGGAAGAAGCTTCCAAGCTTTGATTGTATGGTCGTCCCTGTCTCTATTGCTATTTAATTGATTATGTTGCATAAATATTTTCGCAGAGTGGAAGCTATTTTCAGATTCAATAACGCTTGTAGGTTAGCCTACGTTCACATTAAAGGATTTTTTTATGAATAATTTATGCTTATATTATTGATAATGTTCTAATTGTAAATATCACATGTGTTTGTATTTTCTAATATGTTTCAAATTAGGCATATGTGCAGAATATTTGTATTGTGCAGAGAAAGCTTTTAATGTGTGTATCACCTCACTTAGCACCAAAGGATTTTATTGCTAATATTTTATTATTAAATAAGGCATATTTTCTCAATAATATCGTATATGGTTAGATTATTTCAAATAAGGTATGTGTGTGGAAGTGCAAAGGAAGCTTTCAATGTGCGATAAATAATGCATATCTCCTTGTCTCTACAGCTAATTAAGTGGGGTCCACATTTCACTCATATTTCTGTCTTAGTGTATGGCTAGACTGCATCAGAGTAAGTAGTTATTTTAGTAAGCAGTTGATGTATACAAAGTTATTGCTAATATTTTAATTGTAAATAACGTTTATTTTCATATTTTCGAATAGTTAGAATATTTGTTTGTTTAGGTTCTTGTAGAAAATCCAGTGGATTTGCAAGCTAATGCAATTTGCTAAAGCAAGAGACAAGAATCTACTTCTACTCTTTACAATGAAAGCCCATAAACATCGAGAAAACAATAATCAATAGAGGAAGAATCAAAGGCACATAACACAATAAATATCCGGGGAAAGCCACAGCTCAAAACCCCACTATCTGTTTTGTATTAATCCGGAAAATCAATATGAAATTACAATGTTTTTTCTCTCTAGAACAATCCCAGCGCTCAATAAATTCAATCTCCAACGCATAAGCAAGCTCAAGGAAAAATATTAGCCTCTTCACAAGCTCTCCAAGTCTCTATTCCAATGAATAATTCCTATGGAAGATAGCTTGTATTTAAAGGGAAATAAAGCCTCTAAAAACTGTGCAATCACTCAAGGGCCAGTTCCTGAATGCATGCACTATTAATGCAACTCAAAAAAATTAAAATAAATAGTACATTATCCCTGCACTCTAGTCTCAATTAGGTATTTCTCAGAATTGACATGCATGAGTTTTTGATGAGTAAATATTCAGCTAACTAGAGTAACACTAGTGGAGTTCATTAGTGTCACCACTGACTGTTAACTCACTATTATTTCTCTTAATCAGTTTGAGAACTAATTTAACTGAACTGACTCATGAAACCGAGTCTTCTATTTTACAACTCACAATTAACTCACACTAGACTCCTACAAATTAGGGATAACATATACATGACTTCCAAAATACTTCCAACTTGAATTTCCTAAGTTAAGTAAGTTTAATAAACTTAATTTAACCATTTTAAGTTGTTATGAGAATAGAATTCAAATTTAATTCACAGTTTAATTCAAGGACAAATTAAATTGGAATTTCTTGTTTCCATTTCTCAACACTCCCTCTCAACAAGAAAGGAATTATCAACTACCATGATCCTGTCTCTATGAAACTCGAATTTACATATTGACAATGCCTTTATCAAGATGTCAGCATCTTGCTCCTCCATGGGAATTTAATCTAACAACATGATCCACCTCAATACATAATATCTGAGATGATGATACCGGATTTCAATATGCTTGGACCGATCATGAAAGACTGGATTTTCAGAGAGTTTCATACAACTCTTATTATCACAATAAATCACTGTCGGATCCATATGCTAACCAAACAAACCAACAAGGATCTTCCTCTTCCAGATAGCCTCACATGTTTCCTGACTTGTAGCCATGTACTCTGCCTTTTCCAAATTGAGTGCAACCGATCTCTGTTTCATGTTGTACCAAGAAACTACTACTGACCCAATACTAAAGATCCCTCCTGATGTGCTCTTCTTGTCGGATGGACTCCCTGCCCAATATGCATCGGTGAAGCCTTGAAGCTTCACTCCCTCTGTCTATTTGTACCATAACCCAAACTGAGTAGTGCCTCTGAGATATCTCAATACATGCTTTTCCGCCTTCCAATACAACTTGGTAGGCGTAACCATCGCTTAACTAAGCTGGTTAAATGCATAGCACATATCCGGTCGAGTGTTCATCAAGTACATGAGTGAACCCACAAGTTGCCTGTAAACAGTAGCTTCCACTACTTCCCCTTGAAGTGGCATCCTCCTTCCTCCAGTTACCAGCTAGTGGAGTCTCCATGGGTTTACTGCTCTCTGTGCAGAATCTCCTGAGTATCTCGTTGGCATACTTTTCGTGAGATACAAACAACTCCCCATCTCCCTCCCATACCTCCATGCCAATAAATTAATGCATGAGCCCCATGTCCTTCATCTCAAACTCTCTTGCAAGGTCCTACTTGCAATATTTGATGAGCTTCTCATCACCTGTTAGTATGAGATCATCTACATAAAGTACAATGATCAACAACTTACCTGCCACCAATATGTGATATAGTTTCGCATCCGCTTCACTCTTCGTGAAGCCAAACCCAGTGAAGTAGCTATCTATCTTGGTGTACCAAGCATGGGGCGCTTGCTTCAGCACATACAACGCTCTCTTGAGTCGGAACACATGCGACTCACAGTCCAAGGTTTCAAAACCTTCAGGATGCTCTATGTACACCTCTTCCCCAATCATGCCATTGAGGAAGGCAATATTCACATCCATTTGATGGATCTTCCAACCCATCTGTTCTGATAGTGCCAAAATAGATTTGATTGACGAGTACCTTGCAATAGGAGCAAAGGTCTCATCATAGTCAATCCCATCTACTTGTGAAAAACCACGGGCCACAAATTTGGCCATATGCTTCTCCACACTACCATCTGCAGCTTGCTTTACCTTGTAAAGCCAACGTGAGCTCACATTTGACTTGTCCTCCAGTTTCGGGACCACATCCCAAACAATGTTTCGAACTATGGAGTCATACTCCTCCACCATTGCATTAACCCAGATTGGTTGCTGCACTGCTTCCTAAAAGGAAGATGGCTCTATCACAACACATGCACCCATAAGTGCCATGTATCTAGTGTACCTCTTTGGTGACCTCCTCTGTTTGTGCTGACAAAAGGGTGCTCCCACATTCTCCCATGCATCATCTGAACTCCGATTCGACCGATTTTTTTTTTGAATTTGGGTATATTTACCCAAGGAATCAATATCTATAATTTTTTTATGAATATTTTGCACATAAATTTTCAGATATGCTCTACAAACTCTCGGTGCAAAAAACAATCTTGCTCTGATACCATGTAGACAATCCTATAGATTCACAAGCTAATGCAATTTGCTAAAGCAAGAAACAAGAATCTATGTCTACTCTTTACAACGGAAGCCCATAAACATCGAGCAAACAATAATCAATAGAGGAAGAGAATGAAAGGAACATAACACAATAAATATTCGGGGAAAGCCACAACTCAAAACCCCACTATTTGTTTTGTATTTATCCAGAAAATCAAGATGAAATTACAATGCTTTTTCTCTCTAGAACAATCCCAACACTCAGTAAATTCAATCTCCAACCCATAAGAAATCTCAAGGCCAAATCTTAGTCTCTTCACAAGCCCTCCAAGTCTCTATTCCAATGCGTAATTCCTATGGAGGATAGCTTGTATTTAAATCGAAATAAAGCCTCTACAAATTGTGCAATCCCTCAAGGGTCAGTTCTTGAATTCATGCACTATCATGCAACTCAGAAAAATCTAAAAAAAATAGTACAATGTCTCTACACTCTAGTCTCAACTAGGTCTTTCTCAGAATCGACATGCATGAGTTTCTGATGAGTAAATATTCAGTTAACTAGAGTAGCATTGGTGGAGTTCATTAGTGTCACCACTGACTGTTAGCTCACTATTAGTTCTCTCAATAATTTTGAGAACTAATTTTAACTGAACTGACTAATGAAATTGAGTCTTCTATTTTACAACCCAAAATTAGCTCACACTAGACTCCTACGAAGTAGGGAGAACATATACATGGCTTCCAAAATACTTCCAGCTCGAATTTCGTAAGTTAAGTAAGTTTATTAAACTTAATTTAACTATTTTAAGTTGCTATGAGAATATAATTTGAATTTAATTCACAGTTTAATTCAAGGACAAATTAAACTGGAATTTCTTATTGCCGTTTCTCAACAGTTCTTGTGCAAAAGTGTTGTTTGTGTGGATCTCCTCACTTCGCACTAACTGCTAATATTATTGATCATATTTTAGTTATAACCACTACTATTTAAGTGATTCTGTACAAAACCACATTAATATTGAATGTGGGTGTGGTTGTGAGTGTAGATTTCTCCCACATTTCTGTGTGAGACCATGTCTATTCTACACTGCTTTTTCCGCACAACGATGTCTGCAGAGGTTCCTCCACACATGCTATATCTAGACATGTTTCCTGCACACATTCTATGGGTTAGACTTCACTAGAGCAAGTAGCTATTTTAGTAAGCAATTGGTGTATACAAAATTATTGTTAATATTTTAATTATAAATTACGCTTATTCTCGTATTTTCAAATATTTTGAATATCTGTTTGTAATATTATTGACAATACTTTAGTTATAGATAATGCATATCAATAGTCAATTTAGTAAAAGTTGTGTACAAAACCGCGTTTCATTGAGCTTAAGCTTTGTTTATAAGACATTAAGAAGTGAAAAGAATGTTCATTGTGTGGAAGAAACTTTCAAGTTTCCATTGTGTAGATAAAGACATTGTTTATGCACATATAATTGATAATATTTTAATTGTAAATAACATATATGTTCATATTTCCAAATACGCTTCAAATTAGGCATGTGTGTGGAAGCGCGGAGGAACTCAAACTCAATAATGTCTGTTGGACAATCTACGTTCGCATTAAAGGTTTTTTATTACTAATATCTTAGTATTGAAAATGAATACTTTATGCTTTTTTTTTTTTTTTAACTGTAACGAGTATGGAATTTATTTATCTGAAGAGATTATGGGTCTTTGCCAAAGCGACCCCTATTACAATGCAGAATTCTAATTGCTGTTGTTTTTGATCTACTACATTTTCAGGGCATTTGAACAAAACTTTCATTATTTACAATTAGCAGTCCTTTCATGAGTGAGCTGCCTTTGTTTGCCATCTGATCAGCTTCACTATTTGACTTTCTAAGAATATGATAAAACTTGCACGAGTCAAAGTCTAGAAGAACTCTCTTCAATCTGTCCAAAATTTTGTTGAGGCTGGCATTGCTGAACAGTGTATCCAAGTTTAATTTTTTTATTATTATCTCTGAATCTTCGAAAACTTGAAGGTCTTTGACTCCTTTGTCTCTTGCAATAAGGCATGCTTTGAGAAGCCCAAGGATCTCTGCTTGATTGTTGGATTTCTGGCCTAATCCCCAGCAGAAACAATCTTTTGAAGACCCGTCCTGAGAGTAGATGAACACCCCAGCACCAGCGGCACCGGGGTTCCCTTTGGACACCCCATCAAAGAAAATTGTGGATAAATTTTGAGACCACCACCAAGATTGAAAAGTGTAATCATCATCTCTTATGCTTCAATCCGGATTGACAATTTGTGGGGAGAGGAGATACTTACGCGGATAAGGCACTAGAGGGCATAGCCACCTCTTTTCTTCAGGCAATAGCAAAGGATCTTCTTTAAAATACTGTTGTTGGGCTGCTTCCAGGAGGAAGGATTTAGCTTTTACAACTACTTGCAACGGGGAGTGCCGCATCTCTTTGAAAATCAGTTGATTACGTGCCAACCAAAGCTGCCAACATACATATTTGGGAAGCGCTATCCAGATTTTGCGCCAAAATGATTTGGGAGGGATTCGTTGGGGATAGAAAAGACTCCATGAGGCAAAGAAATCCGAAACAAAATTATGGGAAGGGACTGAAATATGAAAGTCTTGTAAAATGAATCCCCAGACCTCTTTAGCAAAAATGCAATCCAAGAATAGGTGCTGGGCTGTTTCGAAGTTGTTGCTGCATAACACGCATCTATGAGGCCCTACTATGTTCCTTTTCTCCAGATTATCACCTGTTAGAAGTTTATTATGTACCAGGGTCTAGAAGAAAAAGTTCACTTTTGGTAAGGCTAGTGATTCCCAAACGTTTTTCCAGAAAGCCGGTGTTTGACTGCTATTTCTTGAGGCCTGCAAAACTCTATATCCAGCTGCTATGGTGTATACACTGGTCTGGCCCTAGCCCCAACTATATTTCATGGATCTATTGACAGGGGCAACGTCCTCCAGCAGATCTACGAGCAAGGTTTGTTGAAGAGATAACTGGGCAGGGACTCCATGAAAATCCCAACCTGCCCAATCTCCACGGTGATCCAAATTCGAAAGGTCGTATAAGCTGTTAACTCCTGCTCGCTCCAGCCAGTATCTGAGATCTGTTATGTCCACGTTTTCGGCTAGAGGTTCTTTCCCCATGATGCTGTTGAGCCACATATGAGTATGTTTGTTGTTGCCAGGTATTCTGTAGACCAGATTTTTGAAGAAATTGCTACTTTTGCAGCATAATTTCCACACCTGCGTGTAATTTGCTGTGTTAGCGTTATACAGATTGCTGAGAGATTTGTTGGGTCCATACTTTGAACGCAGAGTGACACTAACCGGGTGTGTGGGCTCGTGGATCAGCTTCCACAAAATCTTTCCTCCCAACGCTAAATTGACGAGTGTGGGGTCTCTTATTTGCAGCCCGCCCTCTGCCATCGATTTTTTGACCACTTCCCAGTTCACCAAATGTGTTTTTTTCGTTGCCCTTACCTCCCTGCCACAAGAAGTCTCTGAGAAGTTTGGAGATCTGCTCCATCACGTTTCTTGGTGCAAGAAGAAAAGCTGCCTGGAAGATTGGAAGCGCAGACAGCAAGGATTTGATTAAAATAACTTTGCCTCCCTTAGTCAACCAGTAGCCTCCCCATGCAGCAATTTTAGTTTTAATTTTAGAAATTATTTCGCTCCATAGCGA
The DNA here is from genome assembly GCA_031772625.1 of Pinus tabuliformis. Lineage (NCBI taxonomy): Eukaryota > Viridiplantae > Streptophyta > Pinopsida > Pinales > Pinaceae > Pinus > Pinus tabuliformis. The sequence goes on from CM062810.1 coordinate 144,227,778, forward strand.
TCTTTTGTTGACTCCAGATATGATGGGAAGGCCAAGGTACTTAAACCTGTCCCATATTGCTTGGCCTTTGAACCCGAGGAGAGTAGTAATGCCTGTGAGTTCATGTTGGTCTATATTCCAGCTGAAGACTTCGCTTTTGCTCTCATTGACTAAAGCTCCTGAAACTCTGCAATAATTTCTGAGGACTGTGTCAAAAGTTTTGGCTATTATGGTGGATTCTCACTAAGGAGAAGGGAATCGTCAGCAAAGAGGCATGGTTTAGGGGTTCTGCTCCATTGGAAGGTTTGAGACCCGTAATGTTACCAACTAATCTTTTAGCAGTGAGCTTTCGACTAAGGGAATCTGCCATTAAGATGTACAGGAAAGGGGAGAGAGGGCATCCCTGCCTGATGCCTCTCTGAGCTTGGAAAAAATTGGTTGGACGACCATTGACTAGAGTGGAAATCCACGGATTGTCAATGCAGGCTTTAATTAGATGAACAAAGTGAGGTGAAAAGTCAAAGGAGAGAAGAACATTGCTAAGGAATGTGCGATTAACTCTGTCAAAAGCATTTGCCATATCTAATTTTATCAACATACCTTTCTCATTCCGCTGCTTGCTTGAATGTATTGTCTCCTGAACTTGGATTACGTTGTCCAGAATGTGCCTACCTTCCACAAAACCACCTTGAGAACTGGAGATCAATCTTTTTAGCAATGGCTTGATCTGATTTGCTAGCAGTTTAGCCAGAATTTTATAAGAAGCGTTACACAGCGAAATGGGCCTGAATCTTGCAAATGATTCAGGGTTGGTGTCTTTGGGGATTAAAGCAAGGTAAGTGGAGTTGGTTCCTCCACCTATCTTGGCTTTTTTCATAAACCCACTTATCATTTTATGGAGATCAACCTTGATAATATGCCAGCAAGATTTATAGAAATGGATTGTGAATCCATCAGGCCCAGGTGCCTTGTCTGCGTCCATGGACCAGATTACGTTAATGGTTTCCTCCTCAGTGATTGGTCTACAGAGGATTGCGTTATCTTCAGGACTGATGAGTGAAGGGATGTTAGAGAGGAAGTCAGCAGCTTCCTCATCGTTGCTTTGAGTTCCTTCTCTGTATAGATTCCTGAAATGGGTTTCAGCGGCAGCTTTGACTTGATTGAACCCTTTGCAGACTTGGCCCTCAGCTGTTTTGATTTCTGCTATATGATTCCTAGACAGTCTCGCTCTATATTGCCGGTGGAAGAAGGAGGTGTTCTGATCCCCAGCCTTCAGCCACAGACTTTTGGATTTGAGTCTCCAGTATTCTTCTTCCTTTCTAAAAGATTGATATGTGGATCGTTGGGCTTTTATTTCTTTTTCCAACAACTCTGCTGTGATATCTTTGCTTTCCATATCTGTTTGCAGGGACTGCAATGACTGCACTGCCTCTTTTCTTTGATCGGTAGGAGTAGGGGCTGGTTTCTTTATCCAGTCCTTCAGAGCTTGTTTTGTGGCTTTCAACTTTTGCTCCCATACATAACTTGAGGATCCCGAGAAGGATTTGGCCCATGCTGCTTTCACTGTCTCTAAAAAACCCTCTCTCTCGATCCAAAGAGGGCTGAATCGAAAAGGAATAGGACCCAGGTCTTCTTCATCTTCCAGGAGAAGCTGAATAGGCTTATGATCTGAGGTAAGTTTAGGCAGAATTTTTGTGATGATGATCTTTTTGTTCATCATTATGGAGCTTTGCACCAGGAATCGATCTAATCGAGCAGAAATGTGGTCCGATCCAACCCTATTATTGGACCAAGTATAAATGCCTCGGACAAGATTGAAATCTAAAAGATCCCAAAACTGAGAGAGCTCCTCCACCTTGGCCAGCATGGGGTCTCGGATGCTGGAACCCCCCCTCTTCTCTTTTTCTTTCATTATGATATTAAGATCCCCGCCTATAATGATATTACTGGGAGAAGACTACTCTAAAAAGGAAGAGAGAGAATTCCAGCATTCTCGTTTTTCAGAGTAAGAAACATGTACATAAAGATTGAAGAGAGAGATGGACACCTTACTTGCATTGTGCTTCAGTTCCGTGAAGATCCAGTTCTGGGTTTCATGATATTTATTCAGCTGGAATAGGTCTTCAATCCAAAGAGTTTCTAACCCTCCAGAGGTTCCCCTTGAGCTGACTGCTTTGCCTGTTCTTTTATTCCACTTTGAACTGCTGATCTCTAGAAGGGCTTGCCCTTCTATTTTGGTCTCTTGGAGCATGAGAATGTTTGAGGGATCTGCTTTCAAAAGGTCCTTAACTGCTTCTATTTTAGAGGGATTCCCCAGTCCTCTACAGTTCCAAGAGACGAGTTTCATTATTTACTTAAGGGGGGGTTGGGGCCTCCCTTGGAAGGCCTTGGTCTGGTATTTCGCCCAATAGACATTTCTATTGTAGACTGACTTCCTTGTGTTTTGAGCCTTTCTGCCTCCTCCTCCCTCTTTTCTTTGCGGGATTTCCTTCCTGCTTTTTTCGATGGACGCTCATAGGTTTCATCCTCCGAAGAACCAGAGCTTTCCACTGGTTTTTTCCTTGCTATTTCTGCGTATGAAGGATTGGAGGGACTGCCTTGGTTGGCTTCGATCTGTATTGCTTCCCCTCCCTCTTTGTTTGAAGGTGGTGTGTCTACCTGTTCCACATTCTCCTAGGTTAGATTTACTTGATTGATCTGAGCACTTTCTGTCCCATTTGGAGTTGCTTCCATTTCTTGGTTGGTTTTGGAGCTGCTAGGACCTCCAGTCGTATTGCCTTTACCTGTGCCTTTTTTTGAGTTTGCATTTTTCTGGACTAGGGTCCATTGTTCCCCATTTTGTTTGTCTACTTGTTCCTCAGCCTTCTTCTTGCAGTGCTTTGCAAAGTGTCCGTGACCATGGCAATGTCTGCATTTAAAAGGTAGCTGTTCGTAGTCCAACTCCTGGACATGCGTCCACCCAGCAACAGTGAGTTTGATTGCTTCTGGTAACCCCTCTTCTAGATCCACTTCTACGCAGATACGAGTGCATGAATACTGATCTTTTCTAGCAGCTTGGTCTATGTATTTTCCCAACGCATTACCTATGGGATTTTTGATTCTAGCAGTGGAGAGGCAAATGAGGGAGCCTAACCCAAACCGGGATAGCAGAGGGGACGTCCTGGGTGGGATCAAAATCAGGAGACCATTTGTTTAGATAAAGACCCTGGGGTCCCATGAAGTATGGTCCATTTCTAAAAATTAAGCCTCTGTCATCCGGGTTTTCGAAGACAAACACAAAGAAACCCTTGTCTACGAAATAACTTTTGACTCCCTCTTTGATCAATGGCATCCAGTTCCTTTAAGTCCATTCATCAACCGACTTGGGAGAAGGCTAGAGGCCCGTGAACTGACCTATGAGACCTCTCTCAGCCAGGTTCAAAGCCGCTTTGCAGGTTTCTTCTTCTGGAAGGGCCACAGATGGGATTGAGTCCATTTTCTTAACGAACTTCTGCTGAGACGTAGTGGGAGGGCGCTTTGGACCAGCGACAACCATGGTTCTGAAAGCAAGAACCTCTGAAGGCGAAATGGGAGGGGGGTCGGGGTCCCTGCAGGCATCCATGATCTGAAAGAACTCGAAGCAGGCCGATTGGGAGGGCGCAGAGGCCTCAGGGGCGCGCTGGAGCAGCCAACAGCCCTAGCGCTAGCATAGCACGAGGAGGCATAGTGCGAGTTTTGAATTTTTTACACAATACTTTATGCTTTTAATATTGATAATATATTAATTGTAAATAATCCATGTGTTCATATTTTTGAATATGTTCCAAATTAGGCATATGTGCGGAAGTGCGGAGGATTTCTATTATGCCGAGGAAGCTTTCGGTGTGTGGATCAACTCACTTAGCATAAAAGGATTTTATTGCTATTGTTTTAGTATTAAATAATGGAAATCCATTGTGCGCAGAAATCTTTCAATGTGTGAAATGCCGTACTTGGCACTAAAGGCTTTTATTGCTAATATTTTAGTATTGAACAATGCATATTTGTTGTTCGCAATAAGGGAGAAGCAATTTATGGACTTATATGATATTGTTGCTAATATTTTAGCGGTAAATAGTGCACATCTCCCTATCTCTACAACTAATTAAGTGGAGTCCGCATTTCGACCACATTTTTGTCTCAACCCATGCTTGTTCTGCACAGCTTCCTCTGCAAACGCTATATCTAGACACATATACGAAGTTATTACTAATATTTTAGTTGTAAATATTTCTTTTTTTGAATATTTGTTTATTTAGGCTCTTGTGTGGAAGTTCTCTTTGTGCGGATTTCCACACTTTGCACAAACTGCTAATATTATTGCTCATATTTTAGTTATAAATAATGCATATCAGTAGTCAATAAGTAAAACATAGGTCATTTGATAATCTCAGAAGAATAAGACACCTTTGTATAGCTTCGACCGCTCAAAATTTGCACTAAACACTTTTTTTTTTTTTTTTATTTTAACAAGATCGGTTGCTATGTATTAATCTGAAAAAAGAGAAGGGCATATTGCCATACATGAAGTGCTACTTGAGCATTACAGATCCAAGGAGATACAAAATAGTTCCATTCTTTGATCCTAATCCTATTGCTTCTAGCTATTAGACATCTATTGCTACTATAGATTCGCACAAACTGGAAACACCAAAACTTACAACTGCAGCACATAACTAATCAATTTCTATATGGCTAATCTTTCTTGCTGTAGAGTCCTCCGGGTTCTGATCAGCTTCGATTGGTTTTGCACTGGAGGAGGATGAAACATCTTTGCGTTTTTTCTCCATCATATCCCTTAAAATTGAGAGTGATTCCTCTGCATGAGCGCATCTATTACTAAGACCATTAAACTGCTCGTGTAGAGAATGAACTCGATGAAGGAACAAGTTCATCTCTGCGCGATATTTGTTGTGGAGAATTCTGCACTGCTCATCAAATTTTACTTCCAGATTCCGGATTTGATCAGCATGCCTGGCCTCCATGCTATGGACTTGGTCTTCCAGAGCCCTTTGTTGCGCGCGCACCTCTTCAAATTCTGCCTGCAGGTCGCGGCAATGGAAACATTGCTCAGGGCGCTCCATGGGTTTCACTTTTCGAGTGTAAATTCTCTGATGGGCTAACTCTCTGTTCTTTACTGCTGACGCCTCTCTATTACAGAGACTTTGAAGCTGTATCTTGTCTCTGGTGGTGCCCTCTGAGTCCCCTGGAGGGAGAATATCGACGCCTTTTGCAGAAGGGGAAACTATTCGAATAGGAAAGACGCTGAGGGGAAGAGTGTTAGCACAAAGAGCTTCGCTAGAATGGTGTGGACTGTGTCTCGGGCCAGGTATTAATAGCGCTTCTGCACAAATGGGGCGGGAACCATCCTGTGCGTTTCCAAGGTTGATCCACACAACCCAATGCATATATGAATTGGAGCAGTTATTCTGTCTGGCAGGACGATTGCTTCTTGCAATTCGACGGGTTCCCATGCTTTGAACGGATTTCTCAATCCAATTTCTGAGTGAATTTCCATCGTCCATGCCTGCTCTGTTCTGTGCGAATTGACTGTATTCGTGTGAAATGTGAGGTCCGTTGAAAAAGGAGGGCTGAACTGACTGTCCGATCTGTCTCCTGACGTAGATCCTTGCTTCCATACCCAAATTATCTTCTGCTCTGCTGATATTCCTGCAAATGCGGATTCTGTTGATTAGAGTGCCCCATGCTTGAACTGAATGCGTGATCATGGTAATAAGTGGGTTGATACAATGTCATTGCAGCTGAGGTGGCCTTTGGGTCGATCGCATGCCTTGTTGGCATAGCTGTCAGCCTTTTTGTTGAGGCCACGCAAAATATGATAGTAACAGGCCTCCTCCATCAAGTCATGGAGTATCTGGTTTCTATTGTTGATTTGTTGTAATAAGGTGTTAGGTGAGGTCTGCCTAAGCACCATGAGCCGAATTATGATTGCAGAATCGCCGAAGATGGTTGCCTTTTTGATTCCTAGCCTGTTCAGTTGCGTGAGTCCTTGAAACAGGGCCAGACCTTCAGCCCTGTTGTTTGATAATTCACCCAGCCCCCATTCAAAATGGAGAATCAACTCACCATTGCCGTTACATATAAGTCCTCCTGCCCCTGCTTTACCAGGATTAGACTTTGAGGCTCCATCAAAAAACATGTGAAACCTGTTGCAGTTGCTCAGCCATTGAGCAAATTCTTCCTCTTTGAGTCTTAGTTTCCAACCATTACTTTTTTTATTCTGCTGTAAATTCTCTTTTCTCGTTGCCTGGACACTGATAGTGTTGTCATGCCCGTAGCTAAGCAAATTTCTTTCTTCTATACTGAAATAGTGAGCCTCAATCTTGCCTTGTGTGCGGGTGATGATTGTTTCCACTGCTAGGCTCTTAGCTTTGTGACAAATTACCCTTAAATTGTGATCTTTGTCTTGAAAAACTTTTTTATTTCTGGCCAGCCATATACTCCAAACCAAAGTTAAAGGAATTGTGTTCCATATCCTTTGAGTTAGATTGCTCTTCTTACCTTTCCAAGGGCAATTTTTCTTCCAACTGAGAGCTGTTTCAGCTATAGTTACCTTTGGTTCCCATGCAACCTCCCCTATTGAGGCCATGTTTTTCCAACACTTTTTAGCTACTTGACAGTCAAGGAACAAATGTTGCATTGTTTCTTCAGCTTGACAACAGTTTGGACACCAGGAGGGTCCCAGTATGCCCCTCTTTTTTAAGTTCTCTGCTGTTAGGATCTTTCCTTTCAGAAGGAGCCAGAAGAAGAATTTTACTTTGGGAGGGGCTTCCGCTTTCCAAGCCAGTTTCCAATGAGCCCATGTGCCCTGTGGAGAAACGCTTTCACATAGTCGTTGATACCCTGCTTTGGCTGTATAAAGAGTTCCTGTAGGATCCCAACGATAGCCATCTTTAATCCCTCTTTGGACCGGAGCTTTGCTGTGCAATAGATTCTTCAGGGCTAGAAAGCTTGTTTCGAGTTCCCTAGGGTAATCCGGAAAGGACCAGCCTGTCCAAGCTTGTGTTTGATTTCCCCACTGCGTTATTTGAGCTAAACTCCATATTCCTCTGTTATTGAGCCAACTGATAGCTGGGATTGCCTCAATATTGGATCCTATAGAGCTCTGGCCTAATATTCTGTCAGTAGAGATGCTGATGCTGCTGCCTTCCCCAGGAATTTTTGAGATATGTTGGGCCATGAAGGGGATGATTTTCTTGCACAATTTCCAAATGTTGGTGCTGTCCCTGTTGGGAACATTAGTGTCTAACAGTTGATGCCTAGTACTATTTAGATATTTGGCTTCAAGGACTGTTTTCCACCAAGCTGAGTCCCCTGTAATTAACCTCCAAACCAATTTTGCCCCGAGGGCTAAGTTTAGCAGATGAGGGGATCTTATTCCAAGTCCACCTTTCTCAAGGGGCTGGATGACATTCTTCCAATTGACTAAATTGAACTTCTTTTTCTCCGTCTTTCCTCCTTGCCAGAGGAAGTGTCTGAGAGCCTTTTCCATTTTGTGATGTAATGCCATTGGAGCTTGAATCAAAGAGAAGCGGTAGATGGGCAGAGAAATCAGACCTGATTTTAGAAGTACTAAGCGGCCTGCTGGGTTCAGCCACATGGATCCCCATTGTTGAATTTTCCTTTTAATTTTGTCAAGAATTCCACTCCAAGTGTCGATCTTCAAAGGTCCAATACCGACTGGCATCCCAAGATAAGTGAAATGACTCCATTCCAGCTTGTGTGAGACTCCAAGAATGTTTGCAATGTTGTGTATGGTGTGGTGCGTTGCATTCCAACCATAGACACAGCTTTTAACTTGATTAACCTTTCCTCCTGAATATTCCATAAATTGATCAAGAATCTTTTTGAATCGCCTTGCAATGGTGATTGATGCACCACCCATCAAGAGGGTGTCATCTGCAAATTGTGAATGGTTGATGTTTTTTGTACCCTGCTCAAATTGGATGCCCGTGATGAGGCCAACTCTTCGGTTGTAATCCAAGGCTTTGCTAAAAGATTCAGCCATAAGAATAAATAAATACGGGGACAGGGGGCAGCCTTGTCTAAGACCTCGGGAGGATTGAAAGGCATCACATGGTCTCCTGTTGACCAAGGGGGAAATCCAAGGTTTGGAGATGCAAGCTTTAATCATGCTTATGAATGAGGCATTGAATCCCATTTTGTGTAAAACTGCAAAAAGAAAGGAATGTCTGACCCTGTCAAATGCATTGGCAAGGTCAAGTTTTAGGACAAAGCCTTTTTCCCTTCGGCTTATGCTAGAGTGTATAACTTCTTGCACAAGAAGAATGGAGTCTGATATATGTTGGTTGGGCAGAAATCCACCTTGGTTTTCTGAGATTAATGAGGATAGGTGAGGCTTGAGTCTAGTAGATAGGATTTTAGCAATAATTTTGTAAGCAGAATTGCATAGAGATATGGGCCGAAATCTAGAGAAGGTGGAAGGCCTGTTTTCTTTTGGGATAAGGGCGAGGTAGGTTGAGTTGGTGAAGCCCCCCAATTTGCCTTTCCGGAGGGACCAGCGGATCATCTTTAGTAGGTCTTTTTTTATCAGATGCCAATATTCTCTATAAAAGCTTATTGGAAACCCATCGGGACCTGGAGCTTTGTCCGGATGGAGGCTCCAGATTGCTGTTTGTACCTCATCTTCTTCTATTTCTTGCGTGAGCTTGCTATTCATTCCTTGTGTAACATCGCGCGTCATGTGCTGGAGTAGGCTTGAATAATCCTCCTCGCTCTTGTCCTCAGATAGTAAATTTTTAAAGTGGGTGGTTGCAGCTGCTTGTATGGAATCTTGAGTTTCATGACTTTTTCCTTCGCTGTCTTTGATTATACTCACAGCGTTTCTTGTCTTCCTGACTGTAGCTTGCTTGTGGAAGTATGAGGTATTCTTATCTCCATCACGCAACCACAACTGTCTTGATTTTATCCTCCATTTAATCTCCTCATCTCTGGCTGTTTGTCTAAGCTGGGCATACAAACGAATCTCGTCTTCTTTTGCTTGCTGCGTGAGACCCGACGCCTCTATGTTTTGCTGGACTGTCTCGAGACTTTTTTTTAAGTCTTCTTTAATGATCTCAGGTTCCTGATAGTTATTCTTTGCCCAAGATTTGAGGGCCTGCCGAGTTTGCTTCAGCTTGGTTTCCCAAATATAAGTTGGGGAACCCTCCACGTGCTGGGTCCACGCTTGCATCACCGCATCTCTGGCTGCAGGGATTCGATTCCAGAGGGGAGAATATCTAAAAGGGAGGGGTCCCATCTGGCTATGATTGAGCAAAGTGAGAGTGATTGGATAATGGTCCGAAGTGGAGATGTTGAGGATATCAGACTGACCGGTAGAGAAGGTGGATAGAAAGGAAATGTTAATGAGGAAGCGGTCAAGCCTTTCCATAATATTTCCTGCTCCAAGACACCTGTTGCTCCATGTATATCTTCTGTTCTTAGGCTTTATATCCACTAGATCTTTCTCCTGCATAATATGCTCAAGCTTGCTTCTGAAAGGATCTGAGTTAAAATTTCCTCCTCTTTTCTCATTACTGTGCATGACCAGGTTTAGATCCCCTGCGAGAATGATATTGCTATCCTGATCTTCTTCTATAGTTGTGTTCAAAGTATTCCAGCAAACTTCCTTTTCCCTGTGGTGGTTTGGTGAGTAAACATTATAAATTTTAACCTCAGCTCCATTGTCCTTACTTTCCAGTTTAACACTGATCTAGTTCTGATGGATTTTGATGAGGCCGCAGTTCCATCTACTATTGTCCCACATTGTTAAAATGCCTCCCGATGCTCCTCTGGCTTCACTGGCACATCCACTATATTGTTTTTGTTGGGAAATGAGTCTGTTGATTTCTGACTGTTCTAGCTTTGTCTCTTGAATGAGAATAATTTCAGGCTTTTCACTTTGTATTAGCTCCCTAAGGGCTGCTTTCTTGGAGGGGTGCCCTAATCCCCTGCTATTCCAGGATAGCAGCTTCATCATGATTTACCAGGGGTATGGAGAGGTGCCCGCCTCTATTTGCCTTTATTGTTGTTTTCCTTATCCGAGTGTCCAAGGATGTAGGATTCGATAGGTGTCTGGGATCCCATTGCTATATCTTTCTGAGCGTTTTCTTCTCTGTGCTGCTTTGCTGATTTCCTGCCAGGTCCATGCTTTTTTGGAATGTCGCTGGGCGCTCCATGTTCCTTTGATGAACTTCTGGTGATTCTTATGGGGTTTGTATCAGGAGAGGGCTGAGAAGATTGAGGGGGAGAGGAGTGAGGCTGCGGATCAGATGAGATGGGGTCCTGTTCGGGGTCATCCTCAGAAAGAGAAGCAAAGGGATTGGATGATGGGGGAATGGAGGGGTCCGAGAGTCGAGGAGGCGAGGAGGGGATGTGAGGATGGTGCTGCTGAGGGGATGAGGGTGGGTGCTGAGGAGGTGAATGAGGATGTGAAGGATGTGGCTGGGAAGGCCCAGGTATTTCAGTTTCTGCTTGCTTCAGGGGTGGGTTCGATTTTTTTCTCTTTACCGTTTCCCACTGTCCTTCTTGCTTAGTTGAATCTACATTTATAAGTTTTGGACATCTATTAGCAAAATTTCCATATTCGTGACATACCTTGCACTTGAAGGGGATCTGCTCGTAGTCCAGCTGTTGAATATGGCACCAGTCGTCCACTTTCAGTTTGATTGCCTCCGGTAGTCCGCGACCCAGATCAACTTCCACGCATATTCGCGCACAGGCCTGCATGTTATCCTTGGGTTCACTTCGATCTATGTATTTTCCGACCGCGTTCCCAATAGCTTTGACCGAGTCATCTCCCCAACAGTGAAGAGGAAGATGAGGGAGTCTGACCCAAACAGGAACAACACTTGGGATGTCCAGCTCAGGATCAAAGTCCGGGGTCCATTTGTTGAGGTAGAGACCTCTGGAATCCATGAAGTAAGGCCCGTTTCGAAAGATTAGATCCTTGTCCTCCTTGGTTTCAAAGTGAAAGGTGAAGTATCCTCTGCCACAAAACCTTATAGCTATTTTCCCTTGGACCTTGTCTGCCCAGTTACGCTCCACCCATCTTTGCACAGTTTTGGGTGAGGGCCATAACCCTGTAAATTGACCGATTAATCCTTTCTCTGCAAGCGAGATGGCTGCCATGCGAGGAATAGTCGGAGGCAAGTGTACTTCCTGTAACACATCTAGTTTCTTTACGAACTTGGTTGCTGTAGGTCTTGGTCTTTGCTGAGGCAACGATTTCACCAGATTGGAAAAGGCCTGTTGCAAGTCCGGATCCCCTCCAGGCGGATCCGGAGGATCCATGGGACAGATCGAATGGCAGAGGCGCAGTGGTGCAGTCGCAGAAAGAGGCCAGGGGGCCGAGAGCAGGCTCAGGCGCGCGCGCGCAGAGCTGCAGCGAGCAAGACAAGAAAGTCCCACTAAACACTTTTATTGCTAATACTTTAGCTATAGATAATGCAGTAGTCAATTGAGTAAATGTGGTGCAAAATGCATACAAAGTTGTGTACAAAACCACATTGCATTGAGCAAAGGCTTTTTTTGTGTGGAAGAAATTCAATGTACATAGAAAGTTTTTTTGTGTGGAACTCTACATTTCGCACTAAAAGATTTTATTGCTAATATTATTGGTAATGTTTTAGATATAAATAATGCATATCTTTGTATTCTCTTTCCGTTTTATTTTATTTATAAGTAAAGCTTTCATTGTGCACCATGGTTGTTGTTGGAAAGTTCAATTCTCGCATCATTGAACATAGCACTAACATAACAATGTCCTGTAATTGCATCAATTCTCTTATCATTGAGTAGAGTGCTAACATAACAGTGATAGTGCACTCTGCACTCAAAAGATTTAATCAAATCTTAACACAAATGGATTGCAGTTAGTAATAATGTTAATTTTTATTTTAATCAATAATGCAGTATGAGATATAAAACAAAGTTTCAAAGCATTTGTTTGAATACAACTAAAAAACGTTATCGTAAGACCAATATAGTCAAGTAATTTTGAATGCAAAATAGTTCCTATAACTCAATTTATAAATAACTACCAGTTCACAGTTTGCTTAGATTCAAGACATAGGCATTAAAAAAAAATCTCAACAAGATTAGAACTAATTTAATTTAATTTATATCTATGATTTTTGGAGTGTGTGTAGAAATTTTGAATAATATGACACTTATTCATAGAGATTATCCTGATTATACACTATTGTGGAATACATGCATAATACATAATCTCCTCTACGTTGATCATCAATTTTGCGGAATTAAAAACAATGAGACATCAATCGCATGCGCACATTAACACAATATTTAACCCGGGGAAAGCATACAGCTAAAAACCCCCAACTATCTATATATTATAATGATTTAGAACATGTAACAATACATAGTAAAATACTCCTCGCAAGTACTCAGTACTATCTCCACTTGTTGCACACAAACTAGCTCAGATCTGATGCCTCAAATCTCCTCCACTGTTTGCCTGCCTCCACTGCGCAATCCTGCATGAGAATGGATGAATTGCTGATCCAAACTTGTATTTCCCTTGGCTGAACCACACAATCCTCATTGACAATACTCAATCCATGCATGTGCAAATCTCATGCACAACTATAGTCACAACTGACAGCTGTCTTGCCCTTTCACTCACCTCTGACCCCTGTCTCCACTGAACTGTCCATGCACTGAGTTAACTGATGTATTCTTCAGTTGCTTTATGAGTTAATAATTAGTGAATTAATTAATAATTAATTCACACAACTCATCACTAGTGTATTCTTTAGTTAGACTAAATACAACTAGTTCAACTAAGTCAAACTGAACACAACTCCATCAACTCCTCAATCAACTCCACCAAACTCAATCACTTGAGTTCTAACTGAAGTCCATCATGCAATAGCTCAACTAACCCATAAGAAAAGCGTATTTCCTTCAACCAATTGCATGTGCCACATCCGTAGCTCGAACTGAAGTGCTCCAAGAGGATAAGATAATGTTTATAGTCCAAATATTATTAAGAGCTAATAATATTCAACTGTTCTATATTTAGACTTGGCAGTCTAAAAATAGATTCCACCCATATGTCTAAAAATAGAAGTCCATCTATTTTTACCAACATGATCAATCATCCACAAATATCATCTTGCAACTCATAGACCATGATCCATATGTCTAAAAATAGACATAGTCTAAAAATAGACTTTGCGCCAAAAATAGCCTGCGAGCCCACTTAGTGAAGGCGACTTCTTTTCACTAAGCTCCATCATCTTGTTGCATTTTCAACACTCCCTCTCAACAAGATATGGATTATCTGCAACCCCTATCCTGCAACTCTGAATGTTATGCATGCAACAAATTTGCCCGGTCCACTTGCTCCACCAACACTTGGAACAAAAAAACACTCCCAACTGACCACTCTGTTGGGCTAGGAACATACTTTGATGCTGAAGCTCTACCTACTGCTGACAAGTGCTCCCTCTCTGACATCTGCGCTACTGCAACATCTCCATGCATCTCGCACCATTTCACACTTCTCTGTGCCACCTAGCACTATGCAAAACACTTGTGCCTCTCGCATTGTTGTAGCCTGCTAACTATGCGCTGTCTTGGGATTCCCTACACTGTTTCTCTCTCTGCCGCTCCATCCGCATATTTCTCTACCCAATCAGTCAGTTCCTGCTACTCCACATTGGGGCTCCCATAGCAAGGTCTCATCCAAGAGGTTGGGTACCTCAAGGATGCTACCCCTCCTTCTTGGGACGATCACTCTATATCACCCCACCTCCTACCTGGAGGTATGACTACATGTGATCCCTCAGCCCACCTGGCTCGATGTTTCCCCCTACTGGAGGTCTCTGCATGAGTAGATGTCTCTACTCGATCTCCTCTCAGCTTCCCTTGTTGTGGCTACTCCACAACCTCTTGAAGCTGCTGCACCAATCGTGGCTCCTCCACAATCATCTGAGACTTCTTCTGGCTCTGCATGTTGAGAGGTAATACATGCTCCCTCTCAACCACCAAGTCTCCATCAGTTGCCTCGCTGCTCAAGGCTTTGCATGCATCTTGAACCTCAAGAGCATACAGGTTCTTGACTCGTGAACCAATCTGCTTCACCTGTCTAGTGATGATGTGTCTAAGGAAAACCTTTCCCTCACTGAAGACTACATCATAGCCTCTGTCTTCCAGCATCGCGATTGACACCAAGTTTCTCTTCAGTCCTGGTACATACTTGACATCGGTCAAGGTAAGGCGAGCTCCATGCTCCCTCTGAAAAATAACCGTGCCTACACCTGAGACACTATACTTCTCATCATTACCCATCCCTATGAGTATCTGGAGATCTTTCTCCTCCAAAGTACTGAACAAAATTTTGTCACCGGACATGTGGAAAGAAGCTCCACTGTCAAGAAACCAACCACTTCCCACCATGGATGAAACCATGCATGCGAAGAGTGTGAAATCCAACTCAAATTGTGAAGCAAGTGCCTCACCTTCAGATCCTTCCCCGGATCCCTTCTTGGATTTCCTCCGTGGACAATTTGCAGCATAATGGCCCACCTCATGACAACGAAAGCATCGCACTTTCAATTTTGTCAACCTTCTTCCCATCATTGGAAGAACTAGATTCAGAAAGAGAACCCTTCTCCTTCCCCTTCTTTGCTTTGGCAGCCAAAGTGCAATTTTCTTCATCAGGTGCCTTTGATGAAGATCTATCCCTGGTATTCTGCCTGATCTCCTCTTGCACAAGATCCGACCAAAGTCTCTCCCATCCTGGCAATTTCTCCCGACCATTGACAGAGTCCTGATAGGAATTCCAACTCTTCGGAAGACCAAGGAGAGCCAAGCTCACCAAGTCCTCATCATCGACAGTCACCCCCACACTTCCCAGCTCATCCCGGCATTGGGTGAACTTCGTGAGATACCTGGGCATACTGTCTCCATTCTCACACTTAATGTTTATGAGTTTATCCTTGAGCGCCAACTTCCTCTGGTCACTCTTGCTTTGGAATAGATCTGTCAACGCTTTCCACATCAAGTATGGAGAAGCCTTTCCATGCAGGCTGGACACAATGTGATCCTTCACGCCCTCCAACAGAATCCTTTGACACTTTGCTGTCTTCTTTTGCCAAACCACAGCTTCAGCAGCATCAGTAGGTTTTGGGACCTCAGCCTCTATGAAATACTTCAACCCATTATCATCTAACACCGCCTCCATCCTGTCTTTCCATGCAATATAATTCGAGCTGCATTCAAGGGCATACTCCAATCGCAATCGTTGAAAGACATTTCAACTTTGACACCAAGAAAACACTGCTGCAAATTCGAATTCCACCAGCTCAAAACTCAACCGCTTCTTATCTAAAATTCGTGAGAACAAAGTATTTCTTGTACAGAGATTGATTGTACGGGCATTCATCGGATATCTCACCTTCCAAAAGAAGGATGAATCCAGAGGCTACCTGGCCCGATTACAGACTCTGCCTGAAGAAATAAAATGTAAACCTTTCTGAATAATAGATCTGATGATCAACCTGCTCCGATACCATGTAGAAATTTTGAATAATATGACACTTATTCATAGAGATTATCCTAATTATACACTATTGTGGAATACATGCATAATACATAATCTCCTCTACGTTCATCATCAATTTTGTGGAATTAAAAACAATGAAACATCAATCGCATGCGCACATTAACACAATATGTAACCCGGGGAAAGCATACAGCTAAAAACCCCCAACTATCTATATATTATAATGATTGAGAACATGTAACAATACATAGTAAAATACTCCTCGCAAGTAGTCAGTACTATCTCCACTTGTTACACACAAACTAGCTCAGATCTGATGCCTCAAATCTCCTCCACTGTTTGCCTGCCTCCACTGCGCAATCCTGCATGAGAATGGATGAATGGCTGATCCAAACTCATATTTCCCTTGGCTGAACCACGCAATCCTCATTGGCAATACTCAATCTATGCATGTGCAAATCTCATGCACAACTATAGTCACAACTGACAGCTGTCTTGCCCTTTCACTCACCTCTAACACCTGTCTCCACTGAACTGTCCATGCACTGAGTTAACTGATGTATTCTTCAGTTGCTTTATGAGTTAATAATTAGTGAATTAATTAATAATTAATTTACACAACTCATCACTAGTTTATTCTTTAGTTAGACTAAATACAACTAGTTCAACTAAGTCAAACTGAACACAACTCCATCAACTCCTCAATCAACTCCACCAAACTCAATCACTTGAGTTCTAACTGAAGTCCATCATGCAATAGCTCAACTAACCCATAAGAAAAGCGTATTTCCTTCAGCCAGTTGCATGTGCCACATCCGTAGCTCGAACTGAAGTGCTCCAAGAGGATAAGATAATGTTTATAGTCCAAATATTATTAAGAGCTAATAATATTCGACTGTTCTATATTTAGACTTGGCAGTCTAAAAATAGACTCCGCCCATATGTCTAAAAATAGAAGTCCATCTATTTTTACCAACATGATCAATCATCCACAAATAGCATCCTGCAACTCATAGACCATGATCCATATGTCTAAAAATAGACTTTGCACCAAAAATAGCCTGCGGGCCCACTTAGTGAAGGCGACTTCTTTTCACTAAGCTCCATCATCTTGTTGCATTTGAAACAGTGTGATATTCCTTATGTAGAGATTTCATTATGCAAAAGAAGCTTGTTGTGCAAAACAAAACTTTTCATTGTAACATTTGCACAATGAGAGCTCTATACAAGGAACTAAATAACACAGAATTAGCAAACAAAGCTCAACAACATTAGAACTCTAGTACCTAGATTTATTTCGCTTTAGGCAAAAATGATAAATCAGAAACATAATTAATTAATTATTCTGTGGACTGAAATCTGTGCGGGTCTAAATACACTGTGCTAGTATTCTATTTTTAAGAGATATATGTGTAAGATACTAAACCATTGTCAATTGTTCAATTTCATTTAAAACAAGAACACAATATTGAATATAATAAAAAAAATTGAAAGCATTTTTTAGAAATTTATAGAAAACACTACGCAGAAGAAACTTGTTATGCACAACGAAACGTTTCGTTGTAACCTCTGCACACTGACAACTCTATACAAGGAAATAAATAACGCACAATTAGCTAATGAAGCTCAACAACATCAAAACTCTAATACAAAGACTTATTTCCTTATAGGAAAAAGGGTGTGTCGGAAACATAATTAATTAATTATGCCGTGGAATGAAATTTGTGTAGGTCTGAAGACATTGTGTCAGTATTCTATTGTTAAGAGATATATATATCGGATGGAAAACTATTTCCAAATTTTTAGTTTCGTTTAAAGCAACAACACAACACTAAATGTAATAGAAAAGATGAAAGAATATTTTTAGAAATTTATAGAAAACATTATGCTAGGATAAAATGTCAATGAGCGTGGCCATAATTCATACTTATATGGGATCAAATTCAAAACATAGTCTTAAAAGACAAAATTTCTTAATAGAATCGTAATTATTCAAAGAAAATTGTAAAGTAAATGGATTTGTTTAGCGGAAATTAGTGTTTTGCTTCCTTTAATGACATCTACAGCCACAAAAAAACAATATATAAGATGTATTATGGGTCCATGATTTGTTTAAGAAACACTTTGAGTGTTGTTTTAAAGAAGTCCTTGTCGGGGGAAACTCTAACTTCCATTTTCATGTTTTAGGTGAAAATATTTTTTTCAATTTCCCTAGTTTCTTCTTGCATGTTGAAAACCAACTCAATGTTCTACTTTTTGACCTTGGAAAAAGTAATTAGCTATGTGTCAATATGCTCTACATTAAAATCAGTGATGTTGCCAAACCTTGCTGCCATTTTTTGTTTTTTCTACCATAATTGAGTTTGTAGCATGTTGTTTGAAACTAACTCAGAATCCTACAACATGTGTAGACCGTCTACGCCTTTTATAGTATCTATTTCCCTGAGAAAGGTATAATATCTCCTTTTGGATAGTTTAGTACAATCAAAATTGATATTCTCAAGTGTAGTGACCCTTTTCGTCCATCTAGCTTTCAATTGCTTCACTCGTTTAGCAATTAGTAATTGTTGGTTTTGATTTTCAAAATCAGAGAGTAGTCCTAGCCTTTGCTTAAAAGTAACCAATTCATCGTCAATGGATTTATTTCCTTCTATAAGATTATTGTTAAATAAGTCCATAAATATCATCATTTTCTCTTACAAACGCGTTAAATTGAAAGTTCTTTGCCGTGCATCATCAATAATTTCTAATCTTTGTCATATGTTCTCGAGGATATATGTCTTCACTGCATTAAACATATTTGTAGCCTTGTTAAATGTTTGTAGTGTTTCAAACTGACAACTTGATAATGTAGGTGACCATACTGGAAGTGGAGTCATTAACAAAGGAATTGTATTTGCAATGTCTTGTACTTCTTTTAATTTCCTTTTCATCATGTGATTGTCTACAAGCACATTGGTAACACTTTGAGTAATTGCATCATTGATAGATTGTTGCAATACCATGAGCCTCATCATATCAATGCTAGAGAGATCAATATCCACGTGTTCTTGATCAATAATATTTTTATTTTCAACCTTTAGTCTATCTTGTCATATTTTTAATATTTTTGGTGGTCTATGCCTGTTGAATGATTTCTCTATTCACCAAACTTTTGGACTTGCTTGTTTGAAATGTATTCATTTGGTTTGGAAATAATTTGCAAAAAATATCTTGCTCATCTTGACGACTTGCTGAGTCACCAGTAACCAGTTTTTCAGAACCAATATTTTTTTTCTTTCCTAGAGTCATGGATTACACTGAACCAATAACAGGTGTGGAAGGTGAAGATTATTGTGCAAGATTTAGGGATTTTTGTTTCTATCTTGCCTCAGCTATTCTTTGGGCATCCATTGTCGATATTTAATACTTTATTTTCTACAAATTTAATAAACTATGTGTTGCATAAACATATTTGGAATTAGTCAAACATTTAGAGAAACTATTTTATTGCAGATTATGACATGCAAAAATTGCATTGGTTCTTTGTTTGCAGACAATTTAGGTTATTAGGGAAAAGAAAATGCAATTACAAGAGGCAAAAGAGAAATAAATAGTGAAATGATAAGATACAATGACTACTACATATGTCAAAACTTTTGATAGAGTTCCTGTTTTCATAACATATGTAATGATAAATTACAAATCCCTAAACAATTATGTAGAAAAAGAAATACGTTGTAGAGAGAATTGTGAAAGAACTTGATCAACTGGGAAATGATCTATTGAATACTGCTAAATCCGTTGAGAAGTGAGACCATGAAAGTATTCGCTAGTGGAAATGTCTATGTTTCTCTTCATTTCCGTTCCCAAATTCAAATACCACTTTCCAGTTGATTGTATAAGTGCAAATATCTTGGTTCATTTCTCTGCTACTTATATTCGTCTCCAATGTTGCGTAAATTTGCAATTTGTTGCTGCAGTGGAAATTACTAGTTGTTGCTATTCTTCATGGTTAAAATACCACATACGATACTCTTAATAAGTAGCAGTTGAAAATATCAAAGCCAACGTTTACGAGAAGTAATGGAAATAAGTATCGATATTGCAGAACCGTCTTCTCCACTTACTGTGTATTTTGTTATTGATTTAATATCATTGAAATACATGTTATACAAATAGGAATTTTTGATACAATATAAGGCCATTGTCTATCTGTACTATGTTCTGAAAGGTTTTCTTGTGCATTTTCTAGCTTAAATTGCCCAAAATATGTCAACGATTTTTTGGATTCACGATTATGGGTTGAAATTTCTACACGATTTGAGAGTTGTACAAGTTTTTGAAACCACTAAGTGCATATATGTAGTAATAAAAAGGCTCATGACAACTACGAAAATTAGCTTTGAAATTGCCAACAATAACTGTGAATAGTCGTATATGTAGAAATTCCCACTGTAAATCACCTGATAATGCAATATACTAAATCAAAATACTAGATCTACTTCTACAACAAACTTGCCGAATTTTAATCGATTTTGAGCAAGATCAAATAGAACACATATAACAGATGAAGAAGAAACAATCACACATGAACACAGAAGAATATTCTAGGGAAATCCTCAGCTAAAAACCCCAATCTCTGTATTATCATACAAGTGGAAATATCCCTGAATTACACAAAGCTTTAGGTCATAAGCTATCCAACTCTCAGTACAATCCCTTAATGTTGCTCATAGACTGAATAGACACAACATATGCCTTCCTTCAGTACTCCAAGCATCCTATTTCCTCGCACAGTTTCTCCTGGGTCCTCTGGCTGCCATCTGTGTGAATTCACCTCTCACACAACTCACCAAACTCAGAAATAACTGCGCAATCCTCAAGGAATGAATTCCTTCTGCATGCAAGAGATATCCTCAAGGGAATATTCCTGCAATTGATAGTACATTGTCCCATCCTCTAATCTCAACTGAGTCTCTGACTGAATTGACATGCATGAGTTATTTATGAGAGAATATCCAGTTATCTGAAGTACACTAGTTACATGCATGCATGCATTAACTAACTGAACTCACAATCAGTTCCACAAACTGTTGGAACTAATCTAACTGGACTTAACTTAGTTAACTGAGCTAACTAATTACAACTCAAAGTACAACTCATCCTGATCTCCTTAATTAAGGGATAATGTCAGGCCAGGTAGTAACTCCTCAAAACAAATTGATTCGTATATCTATTCCTTCAGGTCGATCTTTATTATATACATGAGGGAGAGACTGTTCACCTCATCTCCTGATGACTGTTCATATTACTTATTATTTATTTACATTATATTCACCCAATCTTGATGATTAGGTGTCAACATTCCCCCCCTTAATCTGAAGGGATGTTGGTGACTCCAAGCATCATTATGAATCGTTCAAGCTTTTCTCCTCCAAGTGCTTTGGTGAAGATGTCTGCAATTTGTTCATTAGTGGAACAATGACGGAGATGGATTGTTTTGGCCTCAACATGATGTCAAATCAGATGATATTTAGTATTGATGTGCTTCGTTCTATCATGGAAATTTGGGTTCTTGGCAAAATTTATTGCAGAGGTATTGTCAATCATGAGTGGAGTTGATTGTACTTGTTTTACCTGCAAATATTCAAGAATTTTCGTAAGCCACACAATTTCTTTTGTTGCTTCCACTGCTGCCACATATTCTGCTTCTGTTGTGGAATCTGCTGTAACTGATTGTTTGCATGATCTCTAGGAGATAGCTCCTGATCCAAGACTCATAGCATATCCTGAAGTAGATACCCTAGTTTCTTTGTCTCCATCAAAGTCTGAATCAGAGTATCCAATCAAGATGAAGTTGTCCACCTGTGTATACTTGATTCCAAAGTCTTGAGTTCCCTTCAAGTACCTTAGAACTCTTTTTGCAGTAGACCAATGTCCTTCACAAGGCTTTTGCATAAACCTGGAGAGGATTCCAACAACAAACGAAATGTCTGGTCTGGTAGTAGTTAGGTGGTTGAGACTTCCTACAAGTTGTCTATACTTTGTTGCATCCTAAAATTCTTTTCCTTCAATATATGCGAGCTTTAAGTTTTGTTCCATTGGAGTAGTAAGAGGATTGCATTCTGTCATACCAAACCTATTCAACAGATCTCCAATGTACTTCTTTTGAGAAAGAAATATGGACTTCAGATGTTGGGTTACTTCAATACCAAGATAGTAATGAACATAGCCCAAATCAGTCATTTCAAAACTTTTCCCCAATTCCTTCTTTATGGGTGCAATGTAGCTTTCATTGTTCCCTGTCATCAAAATATCATCTACATATACCACAAGATATACAACTGTTTTTCCAACTTTCTTGACAAATAAAGTTGCATCATCAAGATCATAATGTTTGAAATTGAGTTTCAAAAGATGCTCAATTAGTTTTTCATACCAGGCTTGCGGTGCTTGTTTGAGGCCATACAAGGACTTCACAAGTTTGCATACTTTATGTTCATGTCATTTCAAATCAAATCCTTCAGGCTGGGACATAAAAACATTCTCTTTTAGATCTCCATTCAAGAAAGCAGTTTTTACATCCATTTGATGGACTTTCCAACCGTTCTGAGCTGCTAGGGCAAAGAGTGTCCAGATGGTAGCCCATTTTGCTGTGGGGGCAAAAGTCTCCTCATAATCGACTCCTTCCTTCTATGCAAAACCTTTTGCCACAAGCCTAGCTTTGTGCTTGTCAAGTGAGCCATTAACTTTATACTTGTTCTTGTAGACCCACTTGCAACCAATTGGTTTGGTTCCTAATGGAGGATCAACCAGCTTCCAAGTGCCATTCTTTATGAGGGCATCATACTCCTTTTGCATCGCTTCTTTCCATTCATCATGAGAAGTAGCTTCTTTGAAGGAAGTTTGTTCAAAATCTGTATACAAGTTCAATTCACAATCATAAGAAACATCCATATCATCAAGTGAATTAGAGTCATCTACATCACCTCCATTTTGCCGGTTTGAATTTCTAGTTCCTGTCTTTCTAACCTCATCAGGATGAACACTTTCAAGTGTCTTTGTTAGCCACTTTGGGGGACCTTTCTCAGATGGTCCAGGCTACTCTGCTGATTGAGTTGGGACTGAATTAAGGTTGAGTCTCCCAATTCTATCAATCACATCACTTAAAGCATCATCCATTGTTTGAGTTTCATGCAGGGGAGAGTGTTCTCCAGAAGAAGATTCCACATGTTGATCTAGTATAGGAATCCCCCCTTCAAGATGTGGAATATGATTATCAAATTCTTGAAATGATTTTGCTTTTGAGAATATATCCAAACGATCAAGTTGACGCTCAACAACATTGTCAGTTTTGGATGATTCAAGAAAAATTACATCTCTAGATACAACAAACTTTTTATTTACTTCATCATAGAGACGATATGCTTTGGAGGTGTTTGAATACCCCAGGAAGATACATTTACGACTTCTAGCACCAAGTTTGTTTTTATGTACCTTTCGTATCAAGGCATAATAGGTGGAACCAAAGACACTGAGATGCTTTACCGAAGGAACATGTCCATACCACATTTCATATGGAGTCTTGTTTCTAATAGCATTAGATGGACATCTATTCTTTATATATGTAGCACATAGAACAACATTAGCCCAAAACATTATCTTTACATTTTCGAAGAAGAGCATGGATTGTACCATATTTAAGATTGTCCTATTCATTCTTTCAGCTACACCATTCCGTTGGGGATTATAAGGCATAGTTGTTTGATGTTTGATCCCATGTTGGCGAAGATAGTTTTCAAATTAATTTGATGTGTATTCTTTTCCATTATCAGTGCGAATAGACCCAATATGAGATTGTGCATCATTTTCAATCCATTTATGAAAGTTCTTGAATGTTTGAAAAGCATCATATTTGTTCTTCAATAAATAAACCCAACACATTCTGGTGTAGTCATCAATAAATGTCATCATATATTTATTTCCATTTGCAGAAGGAACATGCATTGGACCACATAAATTTGAATGAATGAGTTCAAGTTTTCTATGCGCTCTTGAATGTGAATCATGAAAAGACTGTTTGCTATGCTTTCCTAGAATGCAAGCATCACATTGCTTAAATTTCCTAGGAATTGTAGGCAAACCGTCGACACCATTTTTCTTCAACAAGTGGAGGCTGTCATAGTTCAAATGTCCAAATCTAGCATGCCATAATAAACTTGATGGAAGTGTACCTTCTTCATAATGAGAATTGTATCAGAAATGTTGTTCACGAGCAGAGGTTCCTTGCAGCTTGAGAAGACTTTCTTCTTCTATTCCCCTCATGACAAGTGAGTGGTCAGATGCTTTTCTTACCTCAAGCTTGCCATCAAACATATGAATGGAGTGACCTTGCTGGTGGATGTGGACCAAGGACAGCAAGTTTCTCTTGAGCTGTGGGAGATATAGAACATGATGCAGAAGAAAGTCTGGAAGACCAGGCAGTTTAAGCCTGATTGTGCCAAGCCCTGATGGCTTGATTTTTGACTGGTCTGCAAAGTATATTGCTCCATCAACATTGTCAATAAATTCTTCAAAAAAATATTTTCTATGAGTCATGTGGTAGGTTGCTCCTGAATCAAACAACCAATCATTTTTCCAAGAAGCAAGTGAAGCACTAAATAAATCTTCATTTACTCCAATATTACATTTTGCCACAACATAGTGAGCGGATTCAGGTGCTTTACCTTTGTCTGTATCATCAGTTTTACCTTTCTGTTGGTTTCTTTGCTGCTCAATTTTGTCCCATGGTAACTTGCATCTAGAGGCATCATGTGATCCATTTCTTTTGTAGCGTATGCAGTGCAAATTTTCCTTTTCTCCTTGAGAGTGTCTGCCCCCCTACCTCTGAAATATCTTCCTCTTCCTCTTCAACCACCTCTTCCTCTGGAAGAATCTTGAGCAGGATCCTTTTCTTTATGAGCAAGGCACATAGCCTCTTCAGAAGATTCACGGGGTGTCTTCTTTCCAAAAGCTTTCTCTCTTTCAGCAAAATTTTTCACAAGAGAGTCAAAGGTGATATCTTTGAGATTTCCATTTGCTTGCCATGACTCAAGATAATTGGAGTAAGTAGGATAAAGTGCCTTGAGAAAAGTGATAAGAGGAATATCCAATTCAACCTTAGTGGATTTGATATCATGAATTATAGACTTTACTTCAGATGCAAGAGCAAGAGGATCATTATTTTGCAGTTCAAGAGTGAAGAGTTTAATCATGAGTTGAAAAAATTCAAGTGCAGAATGTGAGTCATAGAGTTCTTTCAGCTTTTGTAAGGCTTCAAAAGCAGTTGAAAATGGTGAAATATGGCAACTCACTTCTTCATTTACAGATGCTGTGATTAATGCATAAGCTTTGTTGTTCTTGTTTTCCCAAATGACGAGCTCTTTGTCTGAGGTAGGCTGTTCTAGCTCTTTGTCTCCATCTCCAACACACACTCCTTTCCACAACTCATTGAAAATGAGCGTGTGTTTTATCATCCAGGACCACTCAGGATAGTTCTCTTTGCCAGTGAAAACTATTCCCACAATGGATATGATTGAATGCATACTGTAACAAAAAAACTTCTGCTACAAAACTTTTACTCTTAATGGGAAAAAAAGTATAATTCTGATATGACTAGATAGTAAACTCAACTCGACAGCAAATCTCAATACCCAATACATATATATCGGCCTTTTTTTGGTAATACGCACTATTCAAAATATATATCGGTTCCTTTTTACATTGATCACCCAATGCAGCCCTTCAAAAATTTTAACTCACATACACATCATAGGACAACGTTCAATATATAGGCAGCGTACCAAAACAGCGTTCAAGATACCATGTACATTCAACGCATGGCATTTAACTTCAACGCTTGCACTTCATAAACCAGTGTAGTGCTCTCCCTTGTAGTGTCATTATTAGGTTGACAAAAGCAATTAAATGGTATAAATATTTCATGATGAGCAGAGCGGGTCTAAAAACAATGCTTGTGCATTCAACGCATGAGCAGAGCAGGTCTAGAAAACAACGCTTGTACATTCAACGCATGAGTAGAGCGGGTCTAGAAAACAACGCTTGTACATTCAACGTATATACCAACGTTATATGCCAAAAAATTCAACGTATAGCCAAAAAAAACTTCAATGTATATACCAGCGCTTCCGCATCAACACTCTTTCTTGCAAATCGATCTTTAGAGGCTTTGATTCACGCACCAGCAACGTTTCACGCAGTAACCTTGGTCATGGAGACAATTCATGCAGTCAACGCAACAACAGTAATGCTCTCAATGCAATAGCAGTAATGCTCTCAACGCAACAGCCACACCATTCACGCAATAATTCAGTAATGCTCAGAGCTGAGGCAGGGCAGAAATGGCGCAGAATTAATTATGTTAGTCAGAGGGCAGAATGGCGCAGAATCAATTATGGCAGATAGAGCACAGAAGACAGACTCCACAGGGGCAGTGGATAGAGAGAGCAGTAGGCAGAAGGGAGTTACAACTAATTGTGGGAGCTGGCTCTGATACCATGTCAGGCCAGGCAGTAACTCCTCAAAAAAAATTGATTCATATATCTATTCCTTCAGTTTGATCTTTATTGTATACATGAGGGAGAGACTATTCACTTCATCTCCCGATGACTGTTCATATTACTTATTATTTATTTACATTATATTCACCCAATCTTGATGATTAGGTGTCAACAGATAACTTCCTCAAGCAAAGGGATAACTGTTGCATGTCTTCACATAGACTTCATGTTTGATTTTCTCCAACTAATTAACTCAAGATGAATTAATTAATTATTTTTCAAACAGTTGCTAAGATCAAATTCGGATTTTAATTCTCAATTTTAGTTCAGGGACTAACTAAAATTGGAATGTATCCCGAAATGCTATTTATAGCAATGCTATTTTTAGCACTTATATATTTATCATTTCTTGTATCTATTTTCAGCACTCCCTCTCAACAAGAAAGGGATTATCTGTCACCCCAATCCTGCCTGTGTGGAACTCGAATTTGCATTTTGACAATGCCTTAGTCAAAATATCTGCATCCTGCTCCTCGATAGAAATACATAGCAACAACATGATCCTCTTCACCACACAGTCTCGAAGATGATGATATCGGATATCGATGTGCTTGGACCTGTCATGAAATACTGGATTCTCAAAGAGTTTGATACAACTCTGATTATCGCAATAGATCGCAATTGGATCCATCCTCTGATCAAACAATCCAACTAGAAGTTTCTGCATCCAAATGGCTTCACATGTTGCATGACTGGCAACCATGTATTCAGCCTCTGCTGAGCTAAGTGCAACTGACCTCTGTTTCCTGTTGTACCAAGAAATTGCAGCTGAACCAAGGTTGAAAATTCCTCCTGAAGTGCTCTTTTGATCTGATGGACTCCCTGCCCAATCTGCATCTGTGAAGCCTTCACTCCCTCTGTTTGTTTGTACCATAATCCATACTGAGATGTGCCTCTGAGGTATCTTAGCACATGCTTCGTTGCCTTCCAAAATAACTTGGTAGGCTGAACCATTGCTTGACTCAACTGGTTCACCGCAAAGCACAAATATGGTCGTGTGTTCACTAAATACATCAATGAACCCACAAGCTATCGATAAATAGTAGCAACTACTACTTCACTTGAAGTAGCATCCTCCTTCCTCCAGTTACCTGCTAGAGTAGTCTGCATGGGCTTTCACTTCTCCATGTGGAATCTCCTGAGTATCTCATTGGCATACTTGGCTTGTGACACAAACACTTCCCCATCTTTCTGCCACACTTCCATGCCTAGAAAGTAGTGCATGAGACCCATGTCTTTCATCTCGAACTCCCTTGCAAGGTCCTCCTTGCAAGACTTAATCAACTGATCATCACCTGTCAATATCAGATCATAAACATAAAGAAAAATGATCAATGGCTTACCTTCTACCATGATGTGGTAAAGGTTCACATCCACTTCACTCTTTGTGAAGCCCAACCCGGTGAAATAACTGTCAATCTTGGTGTACCAAGCACGAGGTGCTTGCTTCAACCCGTATAAAGCTCTCTTGAGTCGGCACACATGCGACTCATGATCGAAGGTCTCAAATCCTTCCAGCTACTCTATGTACATTTCTTCCTAAATCTTGCCATTGAGGAACACAGTCTTCACATCCATCTGATGGATCTTCCAACCCATCTGTGCTAATAGTGCCAACATCGATCTGATAGATGAGTACCTTGCTATAGGAGAAAAAGTCTCATCATAGTTGATCCCCTCGACCTGTGAGAAACCATGGGAAACAAACCTTGCCTTATGTTTCTCCACACTCCCATCAACTGCTTGCTTTACCTTGTAAAGCCATCGGGAACTCACTACTGACTTGTTCTCTGGTCTTGGAACAACATCCCAAACACTGTTCTAAACTATGGAGTCGTACTCCTCCACCATAGCATCAACCCAGACTGGTTGCTGCACTGCTTCCTCGAAGGAAGATGGTTCGGTCTCTATACATTCCCCAACCAGGGCCATGTAACCAGTGTACCGCTCGGGTGACCTCCTCTGTCTGCGCTGAGAAGATGGTTGTCCCACATTCTCTCTCACATCCATCATCAATCTGTCAGCTTCCCTTGAGTGTTTTCGCCAATCTCTGAAAGAATTTGCATGAGCGGATGTCTCCACTCTTGGATCCTCTGCATGTGGCTGCTCCACATCAGTCCGAGGCTCCTCCTCCTTAGGAACCAAAAGTTCCTCCTCTGCATGCAACTTGAGCTCCCTCTCAAGGGAAACTTGCATGGCCTTCTGCTCATTGAACTTCAAATCTCTGCGTACCAATGTCCTCTGACTGGTAGGCGAGAACACCCGATAGTTGTGGGGTATATCAGTGTACCCCACAAGTATCCCCAACTCAGCTGTTGGCTCTAGCTTCTTCAGGGCATTTTTGGTCACATGGAAAAATACCGATGAGCCAAAGATCCTGAAGTGACTCACATCTGGTCTCTTCCTAGAGAAAGCCTCCACTGGTGTCTTCATTCCCAGTATACGATGCGGGCTTTTATTATGCAAGTATATTATTGTATTGAATGCCTCAGCCCACAAATGAAGTGGTAGGCCTTAGTCATGCAGCATCGCCTGAGCTGCTCCCACAATCGTTTTGTTCTTCCTTTCGGCCACCCCATTCTGCTGTGGGTTATGGGGTGCTGTCAACTCCCGTTTAATTCCTTCTGCTGCACAAAAGTCCTTAAACTATTGAGAGATATACTCTCCACCATTGTTGCTTCGCAAGGCCCTTATTTTCTTTCCAGATTCTTTATCAACCAAGGCTTTGAACTCACAAAACCTTGAGAATGTTTGATCCTTCTTCTGCATGAAGTAGATCCAACATTTATGAGAAAAATCATCAATAAAAATAACATAGTACCTTTGTTTAGCGGTGGAGGCTATCGAGAATGGTCCACACACATCTGTATGAACTTGCTCCAGGATTGCTTCAGCTCGACTGTCTCGATCCTGAAAGGAAGATTTTGCATACTTACTCAAGGTGCAACCTTTGCATGTATCCACTTGCTCAAGTTTACCCTTGGGAAGTTAGGTAGAAATCTGCTGCATGATCTTCAAGGCCCCATGGTGCAAGTGGCCCAATCTTCTATGCCATAGCTCGCCAATATCTTGGCTTTGCACCAACTCTGCTTTGGAACTCAATGCAGCACAATCATCTACCTCCAACTTGTAGAGATTCTTTACTCGAATCCCAATCCTCTTGTTCTGTCCCGTGCCGATGTGCCTCAGGAATTCCTTTCCTTTACTAAAGACTACGTCATAGCCTTTGTCTTCCAACATAGTGACGGACACCAGGTTCTTCTTCAGTCCAAGCACATACTTTACATCAGTCAGGGTGAGAGGAGCTCCATGCTCCCTCTGAAACACAACCATGCCTTCACTTGAAACACATACTTTCCATCATCGCCCATCTCTATGTGCATCTGGAGGTCCTTCTCCTCCAAGGTACTGAATAAACTCTTGTCGCCGGTCATGTGGAATGAGGCTCCACTATCCAGGTACCAAAAACAACCCACCATCGATGAAACCATGCATGCGATGAGGGTGAAATCCAATTTGAATTGTGAGGCCAGTGCCTCACCATTTGATCTTTTCGAAGATCCCTTCTTGGATTTATTCTGTGGACAATTCGTAGCATAACGGCCCACCTCATGACAATGAAAGCATCACACTTTCGATTTGTAAATCTTCTTCCCACCATGGGAAGAACTCAATTTGGAATGGGAAGCCTTCCCCTTCCCTTTCCTCGCCTTACTCGTAAGGCTAGATTTTTTTCATCATCATGCTTTGATGAAGATCCATCTCTGGTGCTTCTCCTGATCTCCTCCTGCATCAGATCCGACCATAGTTGTTCCTAATCTGGTAGTTTCTCTCTTCCATTCATTGAGTCTTAGTAGCTATGCCAGCTCTTAAGAAGACCGAGGAGAGCAAGACTCACCATGTCATCATCGGCTGTCGTGATTCCTACACTTCCAAGCTCATCCCTGCAGGTGGTAAGCTTGTTCAGATATGTAGAGATCTTGTCGCCCTTTTAACACTTGATTTTCTGAAGCTTATTTTTCAGTGCCAACTTCCTCTGATCGCTACTGTTCTGATATAGATCCTTCAATGTTTTCCACATTGAAAACAGTGTGTCCTTCCCATGGAGACTCAAGATAATGTGGTCTCAAACTTCCTCCAGAACAATCCTCCTCGCTCTAGCCACACATTTCTTCCATTTCGCCAATTCTTGGGCATTAGCAGCTGCGGGCTTGGGGACTTTTTGGAACGGGATACACGATTTTGCCAGAAGAAAACCGATGACATGGACTCGAAATGATTATATACTAATTTATCAGACTCGCTGGTCATATATCTCTCAGCGTTTCTTTACCTGCAACATGGCACAAGAATATTTATTTTTCTGTATAGAATATGGTTGGGAATCAGAATCCCTGAGATTTACTTTGGTGGAGCAAGGAATAGGCGAAAATACAACCCCCTGTTTATTAAGGCCTTGAGGAGGACAAGGAATCAAATATAGTTCAATAATATTTTGGATTGTTGGTTGGGCTTTGCTATGCGCAATCAGCCTAGGTTCGATTCTTGGCCCCAATTCTTGTAGCCATATTACTGGAAAATCCCCAAAGCAACACATCCCAGGTTCGATTCTCTGCCCGAATTCCTGTAGCCATATTACTGGAAAATCCCCAAAGCAACACGTCTCAGAAATTCGCGCCCCTAAAGAAAAGATGCGAGATGCGGTGCCCTCTTGCTTCTCAGGTGAGAGTAAAGGGAAAATAGGAGAGAATCCAGTGGGATCCAAAGGGAAAGCTGGAAAAAATCTGGTGGCATTCACCTACAAGACGAAATTTGGGGCCAAATCCCATCTTATAACTGTTACATGGTGCAAGAACGTGATGGGTCAAGACATGTGCGTTGCTTTTGGAGAAACCCTGGCGAATAGATCCATCTGTAAAGTGGAGATGAAGCCCTGGAATTTCTGGAGAAAGCAGGGATCATGGAAGAGTTCTGAAATTATCGATGGCAGCAGAGTCGAAGTGTTATGGAATTTGGGATCTACAAAGTTCGTGGTTGGGCCTGAGCCTGAACGAGGGTATTATGTTGCCGTTGTCTGCAACGAGGAGATGGTTTTGTTATTGGGCAACATGGAAGATGAGGCATACAGGAAGACCAAGTCGAAGAATCCCTCTTGTCAATGTTGTTCTGGTGTTGAGAGAGGAACACGTCCTCGGCAAGGAATGTTTTGCTACCATGGCTCGTTTTGGTGATGGGGAGCGGTCACATGAAGTATCGATTGAGTGCCAAACCAAACGAGTCGGCGATCCTGCTCTTGTAATTAGCGTGGACAGGGAGATTGCAGTGGAAGTGAAGCATTTGCTATGGAAATTTAGGGGCAATGGTACTATATATGTAGAAGGAGTTCCTTTTCAAATCTTATGGGATGTGCACCACTGGTTGTTTAATCCTGGACTCAGACATCATGCCTTGTTCATTTTCAAGCCCATGATGCAGCCACTGGAATCCCATACTTCTGAGGACATGGGCGACTGTGGCATTCCTTCGGATTTCTGTCTTCTGATTAATGCATGGACGTGAAGCAGAGCGCTAACATATCTGAAAAATTGTTTGATACACGCTTATTACAAGTGTTGGATATAAATTTGAAAAGCCAAGCAAGAAATGGAAACCCTAAAATTCAATTATATGAAATATATATGAAATCCATACATTTGAAACACCTCAAGTTTATGTTTTGTTATGTTGGTATGAGACCAGTGGAATATCTAGAGTGAGATTCCAAAATTTAGAAGTGGATTCAAGTTCTTTGATGTACCCTTTTTTGCAATTTGTTTGGAAGGTGTTTACTTTAATTTTTTAATTTTTTTAAATTTTGCTTTATATTTTTAATTGAAATTTATTAAAATTATTTTTAATTAATTAATAAATAAAATACTTTGTTTTGCTATTTTTTCTAATTAATTTTAACTAGAGTTTAAAGATATTTTCATAGTTTAATTTGTAAAATTAAAATATTTTATTGTGCTAAATTTATTTATGTATTTAAAAATGTATTTTAAATAATAAATTATGATAATTTTACTTGAAAATAAATGACTAAATTTTAATAGAAAAAATCATTTCATTTATCTATAAATTTAACTATATCTATAATAATTGAAATAACCTAATTTATAATTTATAATTTTTTAAAAAATATTTAAAACTAAAATTTAAATAAAAAATTACAATTTCATTAAAATAAATCAAAATATTTAAATTTTACCTATTTAAAAAATATTAATACACATTTAAAATAAAATATGGGAAATATGTGAACAGTGAGGTATCCAGTAAGACAAATTCAAACACATTAAGGGCAGGTGAGATATTCAACCAGCAGCCAAAATTCAAACTAACTTCCAGTAAATAGGGTATTCAAGTACAAAATTCTGTGTACTTCTGGTAACTTTATAAAAGTAGATTCAAAGCAAATTTTATATTTCAAATGAGATATGCAAAAGAGGAAAGAGTATTTTGTAATTTAAAAGTCAAAAGGATTGATTTTGTGATAATAATAAAAGTTATAAATATAATTGTAATAGTTATATTTATAATTTTTAAAATGAAATTATAAGAGGTGATTTTCTTGTGCTTATTTAATGAGTATTTTATATACGAGAATTTTTAAAAAGGTTTTTGGATTTAATTTATTTTTAAAATTATAAGTTTGATGAGTAAGTTTTACATAATCAGAGGATTTTAGAAAAAAAATTAAAGTGTTAAATTTATTTATAAAATTAAAAAACGGGTTAAACTATACAAATCAAATTTTGACCCCAAAAAATTTCAATTAAATAAAATTGTTACTTTGAGCATAAATTTTTATAACACATTGTAAACCATGTTAATAATTATTATAAAATAATTGTTATAATTTCTTTTGATGGGTCCACATTGTAAATTATGTTAATAATTATTATAATTTCTTTTGATGGATAAGTGATTGTTGCAGTCCCTGTTCTGGACATGCGGCTATGGTTCATGCCTTCATGTATTTCTGACCATTATATTTTCTCAATATATCATATATTGCTTTTTTCTTCTGAAAAAAAAAAGTGATTGTGTATGAATCATTTATTTTATTGATTTAATAATTAATATAATTATTTATAAAAATAATAATTAAATTTTACACTACGATAAGTTTATGATCCATTCGTTTTATTAACATGTGTCCAAGGTTAAAAAACACGTGTCCAAAAAGATAGCAATTGACTTTAGTAACATAAATGAGTGTAGACCAAGTCAAAAAAAGAGCAAGCCACTCTCCTATCAAACTGTCAAGAGGATAGCCATCTCTGGCTGCTATCCAATGTCAGTTGACACATCACTGTATCAAGGAAAACCACGCCATGAAATAGTGGAAGGGATTTCACTCCTGGATGCCTATAAGTGAAAGACGATCTTAGGCAGAAGCAGTTTAATACTCCAGGCCCAATGCAAGCCACTTTATTATAAAGTCACCGGATCACCAGAAATACGTTTATTAGTGGAGATTGTTGGGTATAAGTGAAGCATGATGCGTTAATTGACTCATCCTATCTTTATTATTTTCGAGGTATATATATATATATATATATATTAATTGAGTTAACTTTTTTATATATATATATAATGTTATGTGATAATTGTGGAATGTGTTTGGGAATAAAATGTTTTTTAACTTGACGTGCAAAATTAATATTATTTATAAAAGCTATTACAATATGTTAAGAGAATGACCTTTTAACATAAAGCAACAACTTTGGTGGTTCAAAAACCTAACTCGAAAAGATGAAATGCCCACAGGTTTGCAGACTTTGCTGAGGTTTAGTCGGTACATCAACTTCCAGAGGTTGTAACCATTGCTTAATATCTTTGACTGGCACACTTGGTAGCCTATTAGAAAGGTCTAGCCTAGAATTACACATTCTAACCAAGACCCAGGTCATAGCCTTTGGCTATTGCCTGGCCCTTGCCATGTCAAAGAAATGTAGTTTAGGGCCACAAAATGCCGTGAAAGTTCAGGACACGAAAAGCTGTTAAAAAACCACCAAGATGGAGAACAACCAATGGAGTAGGTGGATGACCACCGATATCCACCTAGATTGATGCTCTCATCTTAGAAAGCAATGCTATCCATTGTGTTGAGTGCCCCTATCAGGGGGGGAAACTTTTGCTGAATTTGGCTCTTGGTGAGCCACTTGCTTTGGTGAAGAAGTTTGATGCAGGAGCATCCGAACACCTTAGTGGAAAAAAATTTAGAGAAAGAAGACACGTGTCCAACCACATGGACAACCAAGCCAACCATGAACGAAATTCAGTTAATGAACAAATTTCAGTTAAAAAATTAGTTAAAACTGAATGTATGTATAACAAGATATTAAGAATTCATTAGTGCAGGAAGAAGACAGAGAACCCTGTGCGTGTGAGAGAGGGCAAAATGTAGTTGCTGGAGAATTCTTGATTAAGGGTGAGATGCCTTAAATTGTAACCGAGTTGTAAATAATGAAAATGTGTTTTTGCGAATTTATAAGGAAATGCGTCTTTGTTACTTTATTGAAAAATCACATTATTTCCATTTCTAAGTTATGCAGATACTTAGCCATGGATGTCTGGACAAAGTCACATGTACTGTGTTTGATCTTCAAACGAAAAGCTATCCAAAGTTGTAGTCAGTATCAAGGGTGGTTATTCAAGATTTAATTGGCAGAAATCTGAATGCGTGAAGTATGTTGAAGAGATGACAGAGATAGTGAAGATGATTATGATGAAGGAGAATATGTTCCTACAAGGGAGCCTCGCAAGGACGCAGTCTACAATGTCGCCAGACTCCATGAAAAAAAAACTTGAACAAATCACATGGCCTGGAAACCTGGACTGGATGAAGAATCTTTACATTAACTATAAGATGGAACAAGAAATCGATGTCAATGATGACCGAACACGGCCTCCATGATGAGCCCGTCCATGCTCCTGGATCAATGACACAATTTGGAAGGCAAGGAAGTTAATAGGAGGCACAAGAGTAGTGGGAGCCGAGGGAGTAGAGCAGGCGGGAGTGTAGGATTGAGAATGGAGGGTGTGTTGTTTTCTCAGGTTATTGGAAAGATTAAAGATTCGTTGGAGGCGCTCTCGAAAAGATGAGAAGTGATTTTGAAAGGCTTCATGGGCCCATAACCCACAGGCCTTAAGACGATTTTATTGGGGAAATGGGATTTTGGTTCACCCCAGAATCTCGTCCCCATCAAAGTTACCCTACTTTCACAACCTAGTAGAGTTGTATGTGGTGTTGGTGGGTATGCTTTGTCTTGGTGTCTATGATGTGATCCACTGTAGCTTGTTCAATGTAGTAAAGATTGGATTTTGTGGGTGCTAATTGCTCAATTGCTTCAAAGGTGGCCAATAGAGGTGAAAAATATGGTCAAAATAGCTTCACATTAAACATTAAGTATAAGCCAAGAAAAAATAGATACTAAATTCAAAACCATTGTCACTCAAAACCTTTGTGACGTGGTTTAAACTTCTAATTAAAACTTATGAGGTACTCTTTTTATAAATATAACCCCACCTAACACTTATATAAAACCTTGTACTAAACATGTCATTGCTTGTACTTGGACATAAACAACTATAATATCCTTTCAGATATGTCATTGCTTGTACTTGGACATGAACAACTATGGTATCCCTTCAGATATCGACCTTTTGATTAACGCATGGATGTCATTGCTTGTACTTGGACATAAACAACTATAGTATCCTTTCAGATATGTCATTGCTTGTACTTGGACATGAACAACTATGGTATCTCTTCAGATATCGACCTTTTGATTAATGCATGGACGTAGAGTAAAGTGCTAACACGTCTAGAAAATTGTTTGATACACGCTTATTGTAAGTGCTGGATTTAAATTTGAAAAGCTAAGCAAAAAATGGAAACACTAAAATTCTATAAATAAAAATATTCAAAATCCACACATTTGAAGCGACTCATGTTTTTATGTTTTGTTTTGTTCGTCTCCGACCAATGGAAATTTTCTCACGAGGATTCCAAAATTTAGAAGTGTATTCAGCTTTTTTGATTTTCCCTTTTATCAACTTATCAACTTAGTTTAGAATGTGATTATTTAATAATTTATTTAAAATTTTTAATTAAAATTTATTTAAATAATATATAGTTTAATTAGTAAATAAAATAATATTTTTGGATTTTTTTGTTAATTTTAATTAAAATTTATTTTTTTGTTAATTTTAATTATTTAATTTATAAAATTAAAATACTCCATTATTTTTTTAGAATACTAAAATTATTTATACATTTAGAAATATATTTTAAACATTAAAAATTAAATTTAAATAAAAACTTTACAATTCAAAATCATAAAAAAATTTAAATTTTACCTTATTTACAAACATATTAATACACCTTAAACATATGTAAAATATGTGAGATATCCAGTACGACAAATTCAAACCCATTAAGGGTAGGTGAGATATTCAACAAACATCCAAAATTCAAACTGACTTCTTGTAAATAGGATATTCAAGTACAATAAGATGATGATACATTGAAAATTCTGTGTACTTATAAATTTGATAAAAGCAACTTTATAGAAGTAGATATAAAGTGGGTTTTGTAATTTAAAAGTCTAG
Source organism: Pinus tabuliformis (assembly GCA_031772625.1). Taxonomy (NCBI): domain Eukaryota; kingdom Viridiplantae; phylum Streptophyta; class Pinopsida; order Pinales; family Pinaceae; genus Pinus; species Pinus tabuliformis. The sequence goes on from CM062810.1 coordinate 144,264,588, forward strand.
AGGATTGATTTGTAATGATGAAAGTTATAAATGTAGTTGTAATATATATGTTTATGTTTATAATTTTTTAAATGAAATTATAAGAGGTTAGTTTTTTGTGGTTATTTAATGAGCTTAAATTTTTATAATACGTGGTAAATTTTAAAATAATTGTTATATTTATTAATTATATTAACAAATTTGAAATAAAATAATTTTTATAATTTATTTAATTTTTATAATTTATTTTGATGGGTAAGTGATTGTTCATGATTTATTTATTTTATTATATAAATATAATAAAAATAATAATTAAATTTTATAATATGGTAAGTTTATGATTTATTTGTTTTATTAACACGTGTTTAAAGAAGGTTAAGAAAATACATGTCTAAAAAATAGTAATTGAATTTAGTAACATAATGTTTGATTTATTTATTAGTTTAGATTTATTTGAACTTTAGATTTATTGTGTAATGTTTGATTTACTTACTACTTTAGATTCATCTGAATTCTAGATTTATTAAGTCATGAGAGAGATTAAATTTTTAGAAGTGCAATTTTTTTTTGTGAGTGCAAATTATGAAAAAGGGTTTGCATCTCTAGAGATTTGATCCCTCTCAAATCTCTAGAAGTGCAAATTTCTTTCCTGATTGCAAAAGTTGAAGAAAAGTTTGCATCTAGAGAGATTTGATCCCATTATGAGTTTGATAAACTGGAGTTGAGATGGATCTAGGCCGGTTTAATTATTAATTATTTTTATTTTTTTAATTATTTTTATGTAATTTCACTAAGTCAAAATATTTTAATTAATAATTTTATTTTTTATTTTATGTAATTTGATTGGGTCAAAATGTTTAGATAACATAATATAATAGGACATTACAACATCCCTTCCATACTGGGATGGAGAGTGTCTCTCACCCAAAAATGTAATAAAATAAAATTATATATATATATATATATATATATATAGGTGGTTTATTGGCATGTGGTATTGATCTATGATATGAGATGGTTAGTAATATCCATGGTAAAGTGCGATGAGTATCTATGGTTAAAAATCTTGTTATATTGTAAGTATTAAGTTTTTATGTGCTTATTAATGAAATTTAAATATGGTTACAAAATTATTATTTTAATTTATATGGTAAAATGGATCTTAATTTATAGCTACTATTTATATCTTATATATTTTAATGTGATAGAGGTGTAGATATATCTCAAAAGTAATTATATTTTTTTTTTTCTTTTAGATTTAATAAAAAAATGTTATAAAATTAAATTCAAATAAAATATTTTTATTGTGAAATAAGAGATGGTTTTTGGGAATATTGTATTGATGAGCCATGGTATTGGCTCATGTTATTGTAACAAAGCCTATTTACAAGTTAATAATATCTATGACAAAATAAACGTGAATATCCATGGTTAAATATATTGTTATATTGTTTATGTTTATTATAAGTCTTAAAGTTTTTATGTGCGTATTAATTAAATTTAAGTATATTTACATAATCATTATTCTATTTTATAAGTTAAAATAGATCTTAACTTATTGTTACTACTTATAAGTTATATATTTTAATGTAATATGTATATTATGATTTTCTTTTATCTAAAAAGTTATTCATAATTTTATTAATAAAAACAAAATTACAATGTAACAAATTGAATTTATTATTTTTATTAATTTTAAGTTACTACGGACACTACAACATCTCTATATATGTAAATGTTTACCAATCTTTTACATATTAGAAATTGGACATATTAATATAAATTCAACATATTAAGCCTACATGTAAAAATGTTGACAAACTTTCTTACATTACACCTACACATCACTCCTATATTGCATTGTAGAGCTCCTCTTGGTGCAGTGAGTGGTGGCTAGACCAAGTGAAAAGAAGAGAAAACCATCTTTTTTTTCAACAAATAATAATATCAACAAATTTATATAGGCATGATGCAACATAGTCCCTCCCTCTACCGTTAATTAATTGATCAAGGGACCATTTGTTGTGCATTTCGTCATTAGCATGGGGTCGAAATTTCATTTTGCATTTGCAATATGTCGTTATTGCTGCCTCTGCTAACACACAACGAAAGCCACATTCACACATTTTATTTCATTTCTACATGACTTTCTTTGCACAACTAGTCACTTTGTTGTATACACGTTATTAAATCCTTATTCAAGAGAGCTTTTTGCACTTGCAATTTGTTGTTATTGTGGCCTCTGCAAAACTTCTTCCACACAATTAGTAACTGTTTTGCCTCTTGTTCATAATTATTATATGTTTTAGTTAAATAAATTAAAATGAAACTATTTACTGCTGAAATATAATAATGTGGAGCATCTGCACTTGTCTACACAATGAGTCATCATCTGCATTTACCTTACAAAACATGTTCATCGGCTAAGAAACTAGCAAATGCGAACCGAAAATCGGCAAAGGTGAATCCTTAATGTGGGTTTCGTCTTTTCTTTTCATTATTCCACATTTGCTATATGTCATTATTATTGACTCCGCAGACACACAACGAAAGTGACATTCCAACATCTTATTTTGGTTCTACAAAAGCTTCATCTGCACAACAAGTCATTTTGTCATTTAAGCTCTAAAAATTTCATTGTATGCCCTTCCACATTCAACCACCTGAATTAAAACCAATATGAAACTGCATTAGAGATAAAAGGCTCATCTGTGCTTCCCTCATTCTGCACAAATTCTGCACATGTGCTCCTTCCATACAACTACTTTTGTGGTCACAGAAAATATTCCTAGATAATAATTGAAAAGTCCATTGTGTGGAAGAAGCTTTCAAGTTTTGATTGTACGGTCATCCTTGTCTCTACTGCTATTTAATTGATTACGTTTGCATAAATATTTCCGTAGAGTGGAAGCTATTTTCAGATTCAATAACACTTGTCGATTAGCCTACGTTCACATTAAAGGATTTTTTATGAATACTTTATGCTTATATTATTGATAATGTTCTAATTGTAAATAATACATGTGTTTGTATTTTCTAATATGTTTCAAATTAGGCATATGTGTGGAATATTTGTATTGTGCAGAGGAAGCTTTTAATGTGTGGATTACCTCACTTAGCACAAAAGGACTTTATTGCTAATATTTTAGTATTCAATAAGGCATATTTTCTCAATAATATCGTATATGGTTAGATTATTTAAAATAAGGCATGTGTGTGGAAATGCAAAGGAAGCTTTCAATGTGCGATAAATAATGCATATCTCCTTGTCTCTACAACTAATTAAGTGGGTTCCACATTTCACTCACGTTTATGTCTCAGTGTCTGGCTAGACTGCATCAGAGTAAGTAGTTATTTTAGTAAGCGGTTGATGTATACAAAGTTATTGCAAATATTTTGATTGTAAATAACGTTTATTTTCATATTTTCGAATATTTTGAGTATTTGTTTGTTTAGGTTCTTGTAGAAAATCCTGTAGATTCACAAGCTAATGCAATTTTCTAAAGAAAGAGACAAGAATCTACTTCTACTCTTTACAGTGGAAGCCCATAAACATATAGAAAACAATAATCAATAAAGGAAGAGAATCAAAGGCACATAACACAATAAATATCTGGGGAAAGCCACAGCTCAAGACCCCACTATCTGTTTTGTATTAATCCGGAAAATCAATATGAAATTACAATGCTTATTCTCTTTAGAACAATCCCAATGCTCAACAAATTCAATATCCAACTCATAAGCAAGCTCAAGGCCAAATCTTAGCCTCTTCACAAGCTCTCCAAGTGTCTATTCCAATGAGTAATTCCTATGGAAGATAGCTTGTATTTAAAGGGAAATAAAGCCTTTAAAAACTGTGCAATCCCTCAAGGGCCAGTTCCTGAATGCATGCACTATCAGTGCAGCTCAGAAAAATCTAAAATAAATAGTTCATTGTCCCTGCACTCTGGTCTCAATTAAGTATTTCTCAGAATTGACATGCATGAGTTTCTGATGAGTAAATATTCAGTTAATTAGAGTAACACTGGTGGAGTTCATTAGTGTCACCACTGACTATTAACTCACTATTAGTTCTCTCAATTAGTTTGAGAACTAATTTAAATGAATTGACTCATGAAACCGAGTCTTCTATTTTACAACTCACAATTAACTCACACTGGAATCCTACAAAGTAGGGATAACATATACATGACTTCCAAAATACTTCCAACTCGAATTTCCTAAGTTAAGTAAGTTTAATAAACTTAATTTAATTATTTTAAGTTGCTATGAGAATAGAATTCAAATTTAATTCATAGTTTAATTCAAGGACAAATTAAACTGGAATTTCTTATTTCCATTTCTCAACACTCCTTCTCAACAATAAAGGAATTATTAACTACCCCAATCCTATCTCTATGAAACTCGAATTTACATCTTGACAATGCCTTTGTCAAGATGTCAGCATCTTGCTCCTCCATGGGAATTTAATCTAACAACATGATCCACCTTAATACACAATCTCTGAGATGATGATACCAGATTTCAATATGCTTGGACCGATCATGAAAGACTGGATTTTCAGAGAGTTTGATACAACTCTGATTATCACAATAGATCACTGTTGGATCCATCTGCTGACCAAACAAACCAACCATGATCTTCCTCATCCAGATAGCCTCACATGCTGCCTGACTTGTAGCCATGTACTCTGCCTTTGCCGAACTAAGTGCAACTGATCTCTATTTCCTGTCATACCAAGAAACTACCGCTGATCCAATACTAAAGATCCCTCCTGATGTTATCTTCTTGTCGGATGGACTCCTTACCCAATCTACATCGGTGAAGCCTTGAAGCTTCACCCCCTCTGTCCGTTTATACCATATCCCAAACTGAGTAGTGCCTCTGAGGTATCTCAATACATGATTTTCCGCCTTTCAATACAACTTTGTAGGCCTAACCATTGCTTGAATAAGCTGGTTAACTGCATAGCACATATCCAGTCGAGTGTTCATCAAGTACATGAGTGAACCCACAAGTTGCCTATAAATAGTAGCTTCCACTACTTCCCCTGGAGTGGCATCCTCCTTCCTCCAGTTACCAGCTAGAGGAGTCTCCATGGATTTACTGCTTTCTGTGCAGAATCTCTTGAGTATCTCATTGGTATACTTGCTGTGAGATACAAACAACTCCCCATATCCCTCCCATACCCCCATGCCAATAAATTAATGCATGAGCCCCATGTCCTTCATCTCAAACTCTCTTGCAAGGTCCTCCTTGCAATATTTGATGAGCTTCTCATCACCTGTCAGTATGAGATCATCTACATAAAGTATAATGATCAACAACTTACCTTCCACCACTATGTGATACAGTTTCGCATCCGCTTCACTCTTCGTGAAGCCAAACCGAGTGAAGTAGCTATCTATCCTGGTGTACCAAGCACATGGTGCTTGCTTTAGCACATACACTGCTCTCTTGAGTTAGAACACATGCGACTCACAGTCCAAGGTTTCAAAACCTTCGGGCTGCTCTATGTACACCTCTTCCTCAATCATGCCATTGAGGAAGGAATTATTCACATCCATTTGATGGATCTTCCAACCCATATGTGCTGATAATGCCAAAATAGATCTGATTGGCGAGCACCTTGCAACAGGAGCAAAGGTCTCATCATAGTCAATCCCCTCTACCTGTGAAAAGTCACAGGCCACAAATTTTGCCTTATGCTTCTCCACACTACCATCTGTAGCTTTTTTTACCTTGTAAAGCCAATGGGAGCTCACAACTGACTTGTCCTCTAGTCTCAGGACCACATCCCAAACATTGTTTCGAACTATGTAGTCATACTCCACCATTGCATTAACCCAAACTGGCTGCTGCACTGCTTCCTAAAAGGAAGATGGCTCTATTACAACAAATGCACCCATAAGTGCCATTTATCCAGTGTACCTCTCTGGTGACCCCCTCTATCTGACAGGAGGGTGCTCCCAGATTCTCCCATGCATCATCCAAAGTCCGATTCGGTTGATTTTTTTTTTGAATTTGGGTATATTTTCCCAAGGAATCAATATCTACAACTTGTTTATGAAAATTTTGCACATAAATTTTCAGATCTACTCTACAAACTCTCGGCACAAAAAACAATCTTGCTCTGATACCATGTAGACAATCCTGTAGATTCACAAGCTAATGCAATTTGCTAAAGGAAGAGACAAGAATCTACTTCTACTTTTTACAGTGGAAGCCCATAAACATCGAGCAAACAATAATCAATAGAGGAAGAGAATCAAAGGAACATAACACAATACATATCCGGGGAAAGCCACAACTCAAAACCCCACTATTTGTTTTGTATTAATCCAGAAAATCAAGATGAAATTACAATGCTTGTTCTCTCTAGAACAATCCTAGCACTTAGTAAATTCAATCTCCAACTTGTTATCACTCAAGTTGTTCCCAAAAGTTGTAAGAAAGGGAATACGACCGAGGTAACCACAAACCAATATTTTAGATACAGCCAATATGTATCCAGAGAGGGCTCTCTCTTTATGATTTAACTTTGTTTTTAAAGGTGTTAGGCTAGTTATGAAGTTCGAGGGTTTTGTTTTGAGTTTGGGTGGTGAGATTCGATAGAATAGTGAGGTAAAATAGAACAGTTCAGTCCATTGGGCATGATGGAGTCAAAGAAACAGGCTTTCTGGATCTGGTTTCTAACAGAGGATGGTATCACAGAGCAAGGTAGTCAAACAGGGAACAAATAAAGGCTGTAATCAGATGGAATGGGCTCAAATAGGTGAAGGGTAGTTAAGAATCCTTCAATATATTGAAAAGGGAAAATGGATGATTATTGACAAAGAGCAGTTAAGAATTCTTCACCAAATAATCAACATGAGAGAACCAGGAAACAGGAGCAATTAAGAATTCACTATTTATGCTAATTCTGAAGAAAACACGAAGAATAATAAAGACTGAAAACAGAGTGCAGCTAAGCAAATTCTGAATTAACCATTTTCTTTATCATTCAGAGTATGAAACACAGATGATATAGTAAACAAGAAAACTGTAAAACACAAGATATAAGGGACTTATTGATCTGGAGGTTGATTCAAGAATTCTGTGACAAGTCCTCTGCTTCAATTCTTCATCCAGTAGACCATACAACAAATGTTTCCAAAAGCTTTTTATTCCAAAGTCTCTGAGTTACAGCAAAGTCTAAGAAATCTACACAACACCCAACCTCTTCACAACTCTAATGAAGGGGGTATTTATACAACAAAATATGTACAATAGATATCTCATAAAAGCTGTGAGATAATATCTAGATCTTAACCTAAATTAGTTTACAAGTAACATAGAAGCAGCTCGAGAAAGATAATTGATGTTGTGCTGGAGGCTGGCTCTTAAGGTTCGGCTTGCAACTGTCTTGTAGTAGCTGTGCCCCGACTGTTTGTCTTAACTCTGCATTAATGCCGATCTGATAGTCTTTAACTCTTATCTCCTGTCTTTAATTCTGCACTCAAATTCTTCAATTCCGATCTGATACACTTTAATGCTCGTCTGATACTCTTTGACTTGCTTTGACGCTCTTTAATGCTGAGATGACCCCTGTTCACCGCTTTTCCTTTGGCCTTTTACGTTTGTGGAGGTCGGCTGGTTAGGGTAACAAAATATCCCTGTATACCTCTGTTTCTTTCTTCTGTGAGCTTGGAAGCCCCTCGGTTTTTTCAACTGTGTTTTGAAGGAAGGAAACTATAACTGGCAGCTTGGATGAGGCCGCGAGCTCATTGTTGGAGCTTTTCTGGTTGGGAGGCGGCCGAGAAACTGGAACATTTGATTTTGGCCGCTTTTACACTTGAAGTACGATACATAGAAAAACATAAAAAACGACCCTTTTTCCCTTTTATTAAACAAAAATGAATTTTTGGCAGGAATTTATGACTTGAGGGATGGATGACGTCAGCAAAGGGTACGGGACAAATGATGTGGTAGTGACATCAGCAGGGGGTGATGTGGTAGGGTGACGGGGGGGGGGGCGATAAATGGTTTTGCCCGCACCGCTTTTGGGCTTGGGCGGTTTCGGGCGGAAGGGGAGCGAGCATAGTGGGAGCGTGCCACGTGGCAATGGTACGGGTGTAATACCGCCGGTTCCCCGGGAGTTAAAGTTCGGCGATGGAGGGCGGTGCGATACAATTGTGGACCATTGGATGTGGAGCAGTTGATCGGATGGTGGACGCACTGCGGAGATGGCAGGTGGTTAATGTGCGGGGCTGACACAATAAAACAATGGTTTTAATGGTTTTGGGTGCAATGTTATTGGTTCGAGGTTTGGTTATAATTAACCCGGATGGTTAATTATCCCAAGGTTGCACGCGGGGAACGGTTATTAACAAGTTCCAGATGAACTTATTAACCCTTGCTTTATACAGTGATATGGTTATAATTAACCGGGGCGGGATATATTATTTGGGAATTTTATTATATATACATAATACGGGGAAGGGTACTAATTTACAGGGGATTTATATAATAAAGTTAGAGTTAATATGACTTTGAAGTGGAAGTGCTAAGTTACATGGCTAAACACTTAGGCTAAAGGGAAAAAGGAGTTTATATGAGAAATATAGCCATTTTCCCAAGTATAACAAAGTTTTACTCAGGCAACATGTTATGAAATGGAATGAGTGTTTTAAGGATATTAAGCAGATCTTAATATTTGAGGGGGGAAATTAGTAAGTGTTTTTAGGGAGAAGCATGAAGGGAAATTAGTTATGAAATCTGCCTCGCTTGAGCTGCATCAAAATATCTGCCATGGCACTTGTGATAATAGTAAGATGAACTCTTTGAGAGACAAAATCTATCACGAGTCTCATTCTGCAACACCATTCTACCTACCTCGCCTACTTTGCCTAACATTTTTTCCTTCTTTCATTGGGTGTACTTGGACTAGCAAACCCTTTTCAACTTTTCTTTTCTTTTCATGGTAAGCCTACCTAAGTCTGCACTTATTACATCCAAGGGCTCAGATTAAACAGTTGAGCTCCTTTGCTTCTCTACCTATCTACTTATCTGCCAAGATTAAATAGTTTGGACATATTTTATTCTCTATATCTAAAACAGGAAATTCAAACATGAACTGGCCAAGATTAAGCTGTTTGGCCATTCATCAATTGTGGCAAAAGTTAACAAGCTGCACACAATGCTTTATTTGCAAAAAATGAAATAGTAGTGGCATTTTGGACTTGCACACTTTCTTGGTCTATTTTTGTTTGGGGTTCATTTCTTCTCATTTTTTCTTTTGACCATTTTATTCGTTTTACCCTTTGATTTTTCTTTTAGGGTATACACTCTTTACATTTTTTAATTTTTTGATAATATGGAAACCTTTACAGCAAGGAAAGGATGAACATATTATAGAGCTCAACCAGTCAATCATGAAATATGGCACCTATTGCTATAGGAGTACAACACAACTCATAAGAAAGCTCAAGGCCAAATCTTAGCCTCTTCATAAGCTCTCCAAGTGTCTATTCCAATGCTAATTCCTATGGAGGATAGCTTGTATTTAAAGGGAAATAAAGCCTCTAAAAACTGTGCAATTCCTCAAGGGCCAGTTCCTGAATGCATGCACTATCAATGCAACTCAGAAAAATCTAAAACAAATAGTACAATGTCTCTGCACTCTAGTCTCAACTAGGTCTTTCTCAGAATTGACATGCATGAGTTTCTGATGAGTAAATATTCAGTTAACTAGAGTAGCACTGGTGGAGTTCATTAGTGTCACCACTGACTATTAACTCACTATTAGTTCTCTCAATCAGTTTGAGAACTAATTTAACTGAATTGACTCATGAAACTGAGTCTTCTATTTTACAACCCACAATTAACTCACATTAGACTCCTACAAAGTAGGGAGAACATATAGATGGCTTCCAAAATACTTCCAACTCGAATTTCCTAAGTTAAGTAAGTTTAATAAACTTAATTTAACTATTTTAAGTTGCTATGAGAATAGAATTTGAATTTAATTCACAGTTTAATTCAAGGACAAATTAAACTGGAATTTCTTATTGCCATTTCTCAACAGTTCTTGTGCAAAAGTGCTGTTTGTGTGGATCTCCTCACTTAGCACTAACTGCTAATATTATTGCTCATATTTTAGTTATAACTACTACTATTTAAGTGATTCTGTACAAAACCACAATAATATTGAATGAGGGTGTGGTTGTGAGTGTTGATTTCTCCCACATTTTTGTGTCACACCATGTCTATTCTACACTACTTTTTCCACACAACGATGTCTGCAGAGGTTCCTCCACACATGCTATATCTAGACACGTTTCCTGCACACATTCTATGGGTTAGACTTCACCAGAGCGAGTAACTATTTTAGTAAGCGATTGGTGTATACAAAATTATTGATAATATTTTAATTATAATTATGCTTATTCTTGTATTTTCAAATATTTTGAATATGTGTTTGTAATATTATTGAAAATAATTTAGCTATAGATAACGCATATCAATAGTTAATTTAGTAAAAGTGTGTACAAAATCGTGTTTCATTGAGCTTAAGCTTTGTTTATAGGACATGAAGAAGTGCAAAGAATGTTCATTGTGTGGAAGAAGCTTCCAAGTTTCCATTGTGTAGATAAAGACATTGTTTATGCACATATAATCGATAATATTTTAATTGTAAATAACACATATGTTCATATTTCCAAAATACACTTCAAATTAGACATGTGTGTAGAAGTGCGGAGGAACTCAAACTCAATAATGTCTGTTGGACAATCTACGTTCACATTAAAGGTTTTTTATTACTAATATTTTAGTATTGAAAATGAATACTTTATGCTTTTATTATTGTTAATATATTAATTATAAATAATGCATGTGTTCATATTTTTGAATATGTTCCAAATTAGGCATATGTGTGGAAGTGCGGAGGATTTCTATTATGCTGAGGAAGCTTTTGGTGTACAGCTCAACTCACTTAGCATAAAAGAATCTTATTGCTATTGTTTTAGTATTAAATAATGGAAGTCCATTGCGCAGAATTTTTTCAATGTGTGAAACACCGCACTTGGCACTAAAGGTTTTTATTGTTAATATTTTAGTGTTAAACAATGCATATTTGTTGTTCGCAATAAGAGAGAATCAAATGCTGGACTTCTATGATATTTTTGCTAATATTTTAGCGATATATAGTGCATATCTCCCTGTCTCTACAAGTAATTAAGTGGGGTCTGCATTTTGCCCACATTTTTGTTCCACACAGCTTCCTCTGCACACCCTATATATAGACACATATATGAAGTTAATGCTAATATTTTAGTTGTAAATATTTCTTATTTTCAAATATTTGTTTATTTAGGCTCTTGTGTGGAAGTTCTCTTTGTGTGGATTTCCACACTTTGCACAAACTGCTAATATTATTGCTCATATTTTAGTTATAAATAATGCATATCAGTAATCAATTAAGTAAAACATAGGTCATTTGATAATCCCATAAGAATAAAGACACCTTTGTATAGCTTCGATCGCTCAAAATTTGAACTAAACACTTTTATTGCTAATATTATTGCTAATAGTTTAGTTATAGATGATGCAGTAGTCAATTGAGTAAACATGGTGCAAAATTCATACAAAGTTGTGTACAAAACCACATTGCATTGAGCAAAGGATTTTTTTGTGTGGAACTCTACACTTCACACTAAAAGATTTTATTGCTAATATCATTGGTATTGTTTTAGATATAAATAATGCATATCTTCGTATTCTCTTTCCATTTTATTTTAGTTATAAGTAAAGCATTCATTGTGCACCATAGTTGTTGTTGGCAAGTTCAATTCTCACATCATTGAACATAGCACTAACATAACAATATCTTGTAATTGCATCAATTCTCTTATCATTGAGTAGAGCGCTAACATAACAGTGATAGTGCACTCTACACTCAAACGATTTAATCAAATCTTAACACAAATGGATTGCAGTTAGTAATAATGTGAATTTCTGTTTTAATCAATAATGCAGTATGAGATATAAAACAAAATTTCAAAGAATTGGTTTGAATACAAATAAAAAACGTTATCATAAAATCGATATAGTCAAGTAATTTTGAATGAAAAATAGTTCCTATAGCTCATTTTATAAATAACTACCAGTTCACAGTCTGCTTAGATTCAAGACATAGGCATTAAAAAAAAAAATTCTCAACAAGATTAGAACTAATTCAATTTAATTTATATCTATGATTTTTGGATTTTTATTTTTGAAGTGTGATATTCCTTATGTAGAGATTTCACTATGCAAAAAAAGCTTCTTGTGCAAAACAAAACTTTTCATTGTAACATTTGCATAATGAGAGCTCTATACAAGAAACTATATAACACAGAATTAGCAAGCAAAGCTCAACAACATTAGAACTCTAATACATAGATTTATTTTGCTTTAGGTAGAAATGATAAGTTAGAAACATAATTAATTAATTATTCCGTGGACTGAATTCTGTGCAGGTCTAAATACAATGTGCTAGTATTCTATTTTTAAGAGATATATGTGTAAGATACTAAACCATTGTCAATTGTTCAATTTCATTTAAAACAAGAACATGATATTGAATATAATAGAAAAAGTAGAAAACATTTTTTAGAAATTTATAGAAAACAGTACGTAGAAGAAACTTGCTATTGACAATGAAATGTTTCGTTGTAACCTCTGCACACTGACAACTCTATACAAGGAAATAAATAACACATAATTAGCTAATGAAGCTCAACAACATCAAAACTCTAATACAAAGACTTATTTCGTTATAGGAAAAAGGGTGTGTCGGAAACATAATTAATTAATTACACCACAGAATGAAATTTGTGCAGCTCTGAAGACATTGTGTCAGTATTTTATTGTTAAGAGATATATGTATAGGATGGAAAACTATTTTCAAATTTTTAGTTTCGTTTAAAGCAACAAAACAACACTAAATGTAATAGAAAAGATGAAAGAATATTTTTATAAATTTATAGAAAACATTATGCTAGGATAAAATGTCAATGAGCGTGGCCATAACTCATACTTATATGGGATCAAATTCAAAGCATAGTCTTAAAAGACAAAATTTCTAAATAGAATCGTAATTATTCAAAGAAAACTGTAAAGTAAATGGATTTGTTTAGCGGAAATTAGTGTTCTGCTTCCTTGAACGGCATCTACAGCCACAAAAAAACAATATATAAGATGTATTATGGGTCCATGATTTGTTTAAGAAACACATTGAGTGTTGTTTTAAATAATTCCTTGTCGGGGGAAACTGTAACTTCCATTTTCACGTTTTAGGTGAAAATATTTTTTTCAATTTCCCAAGTTTCTTCCTGCATGTCGAAAACCAACTCAACGTTCTACTTTTTGACCTTGGAAAAAGTAATTAGCCATGTGTCAATATGCTCTACATTAAAATTAGTGATGCTATCAAACCCTGCTGCCATTTTTTGTTTTTTCTCCCGTAATTGAGTTTGTAACATGTTGTTTGAAACTAACTTAGAATCCTACAGCATGTGCAGACCATCTACGCCTTTATAGTATCCATTTCCCTGAGATAGGTATAATATCTCCTTTTGGATAGTTTAGTACAATCAGAATTGATATTATCAAGTGTAGTGAACCTTTCCGTCCATCCAACTTTCAATTGCTTCACTCGTTTAGCAATTAGTAATTGTTGGTTTTGATTTTCAAAATCAGAGAGTAGTCCTAGCCTTTGCTTAAAAGTAACCAATTCATCGTCAATGGATTTATTTCCTTCTATAAGATTATTGTTAAATAAGTCCATAAATATCATCATTTTCTCTTGCAAATGCGTTAAATTGAAAGTTGCTTGCCATGCATCATCAATAATTTCTAATCTTTGTCATATGTTCTCGAGGATATATGTCTTCACTGCATTAAGCATATTTATAGCCTTGTTAAATGTTGTGGTGTTTCAAAATAAGAACTTGATAATGTAGGTGACCATACTGCCAGTGGAGTCATTAACAGAGGAATTGTATTTGCAATGTCTTGTAGTTCTTTTAATTTCCATTTAAGCATGTGATTGTCTACAAGCATGTTGGTAACACTTTGAGTAATTGCATCATTGATAGATTGTTGCAATACCATGAGCCCCATCATATTAATGCCAAAGAGATTAATATCCACGTGTTCTTGATCAATAATATTTTATTTTCAACCTTTAGTCCATCTTGTCATATTTTTAATATTTTTGGTGGTCTATAGCCTGCTGAATGATTTCTCTATTCACCAAACTTTTGGACTTGCTTGTTTGAAATGTATGCATTTGTTTTGGAAATAATTTGCAAAAAATATATTGCTCATCTTGACGAATTGCTGAGTCAATATATTGCTCACCTTGACAATTTGCTAAGTCACCAGTAACCAGTTTTCCAGAACCAATATTTTTTCTCTTTCCTCGAGTCATGGATTACACTGCACCAATAACAGGTGTGGAAGTTGATATTATTGTGCAAGGTTTAGGGATTTTTGTTTCTATCTTATGTCAGCGATTCTTTGGGCATCCATTGTCGATATTTAATACTTTATTTTCTACAAATTTAATAAACTATGTGTTGTGTAAACATATTTGGAATTAGACAAATATTTAGAGACACTATTTTCTTGCAGATTATGACATGCAAAAATTGCATTGGTTCTTTGTTTGCATGCAATTTAGGTTATTAGGGAAAAGAAAATGCAAATACAAGAGGCAAAAGAGAGAGAAATAATGAATTGCTAAGATGCAATGACTACTGCATATGTCAAAAATTTTGCTAGAGTTCCTGTTTTCATAACGTATCTAATGAGAAATTACAAATCCCTAAACAATTATGCAGAAAAAAGAAATAAGTTGTAGAGAGAATTGCGAAAGAACTTGATCAATTGAGAAAATGATCTATTGAATACTGCTAAATCCGCTGAGAAGTGAGACCATGAAAGTATTCGCTAGTGGAAATGTCCATGTTTCTCTTCATTTCCATTCCCAGATTCAAATACCGCTTTCCAGTTGATTGTATAAGTGCAAATATCTTGGTTCATTTTTCTGCTACTTATATTTGTCTCCAATGTTGTGTAAATTTGTAATTTGTTGCTGCAGTTGCAATTACTAGTTGTTGCTATTCTTCGTGTGAAAAATACCACATACGATACTCTTAATAAGTAGCAGTTTAAAATATCAATGCCAACGTTTACAAGAAGTAATGGAAATAAGTATCGATATTGTAGAACCATCTTCTCCACTTACTGCGTATTTTGTTATTGATTTAATATAATTGAAATACATGTTATACAAATAGGAATTTTTGATACAATATAAGGCCATTGTCTATCTGTACTATGTTCTGAAAGGTATTCTCATGCATTTTATAGCTCAAATTGCCCAAAATATGTCAACGATTTTTTGGATTCACGATTATGGGTTGAAATTTCTACACAACTTGAGAGTTTTACACATTTTTGAAACCACTAAGTGCATATATGTAGTAATAAAAAAGCTCATGACAACTATGAAAATTAGCTTTGAAATTGCCAACAATAACTGTTAATAGTCGTAAATGAATATGACGAATTAATTTAGTTACTGAGCTAGCCCTGACTACTAAATCACTGCCAATTTGTTTTATTTTGATATTGATAAAGCTAATTGTCTACTGAGGCCACAAATTCACCCGAGAAGTTATTTTTCGCTAGAATTCGATGATTTCTTTTTAAAAAGATATGATTATAGGAGTGCTTAAACTATTTTTTTGATGGTGGAAATGGATTCAACATCGTCAAAACCCCCCTGGGAACTCAAAATCCTGAAGTTTGACAGTTGTAACCCAGATTTCCCGAACTTTTTTCTAGATTTTGGAAAAAATCATGCTAGAATTTCCATAGTTTTTTGGGAAAATTTGTGGCCTCAGTAGACTACTCTATTGCCATAATGCATTCTAGCTGGCTGCATGTACATTTCCTCATGACTTATGACAAGGGTTTTCATTTACTAAGGGTTTTGATTTGTTGACACATTTAACACTTTCAATAAATAACAATTGAAAATTTCAAAGATAACATTAAATCTCAAAATTCGAGTTTTTTTTTTCTTTTCTTACTTTGGTAATGGTTATTGATTTAATAATGTCAATATACATGTAATAAATGGTAGGGATGTATGAAAGAAAATAAATACGAGTTCATTTTGATCATTTGAATTATTGTATAGGTATTCCATATGAAGCTACAAAAAAAATTGTGTACAGACACAAGACAAAATTGATCAGCCAGAAAAATACCAAAACGATTTACATTTAATCTTGTAATAAAGGCCTTTAATTAATTATTTTTTTGACACTAAAGCATGTCACTAAACATTGGCATATAACCTCCTTCTCTTTGGTATAGTCAAAGAATTGTTGCACGTACATTTGTTGTCATATATGCACAACCATTTTTGGATAGCTACTTCCGTATTCAATAATGTGGTTCAGTGGACACAGTAAAAAAATACACATTGTGCATTTTTTCTCTACACATGCTTCCTCTGAACATAAGCTAGGTTTTTTAGTAATCTTAAGAGAATAAAAATAGCTTCGCATAGCTTCCATCACACACGATAGTCATTAGATTCAATGTTATTAAATAATCATTATTACAATTGTATTGGAAGTTTGTCTTCTTTCTTTGAAATGACAACATAACAGTTTCAAATATGTGTGGAAGGATGATGTGTAGAACAAGGAACATAAACTTCCACATTCACATACATTTGCATTTCGACATCGCTCTCCCGAGTGAAGGCTTCACACAAGGGCTCATGTATTATGGGCATGTTAAATTTAATACAATTTATGCACTTATGCTCTTAAGTGAGAATATTTTTTTTTTGTACTAAGTACTTTGCAGTCTCTATTTCTTGTCTGAACACCTACACTAGTGTTGTTTGGATGCAAAGAGTTATCATGGAAAGATCAAAGCCATCTACAATATCAAATCTCAGTTATCAATTCTAGTGGTGTCTATTGTAGTAGGTTTTAGCCAAATTAATATTCATGTTTATGACATATTATATCTCATAATCATCTTAATAATAGCAGACAACGTACAAACTATTGAAATAACTCTCTAGCTATGCTCCTGATGAAGAAACTTGGTATTCATAGTTAGCATGAAAAAATTAATCAAAAGTAAGTACTATTATTAATATTCATTTAGTAAATCCACACGCAATGACTTTATCACAACTAGTTTCAAAATATCAATAAATCTGTATCTATTGATATTATAAAATACCCTTTTTGATATTTATTCTGTGACTTCAAGTATATAATTCTTTTAAAATACCAGTACTTAGCATTCGATTGAGTCGTCTTGGATTAGAGAAAAAGCTATAAGGATTATATAGAAGTGTTGATGGTGCCAGTGTTGGTGTTCCCCTTGTTGTTGTAGCTGTTGTCGGTATTGCTAGTGCACTAATGAGTAGCTCGTATCTATATGTGATTAGTGAGAGAAATTAGTAATAGACAAAGAACATGTGGAGAAAGTGTAGTTGACGAATTAGATATCAGGCCCAGAATATTTGTCGACTGAATAGTTTCAGACTCATTTATATTATGATGTGATTATAATGAGAATGCAATATGGATATAAATGGTCAATTTTTTTTGAGTAGTCAGTGGCATAGTACTATTTGGTATTATCTTGTTGGAAAAAAGATGTGCAGAGGTGGTTGTGTGTATACAAAACTAGTGGTTATTTTATTATTAGTAGACTATATGAAGTGCAGAGGTTAGTATAATGAGAGTTCGAGAGATTTTATGCATTATGAATTTGCTTTGCAATTTTGCACATGCATTTGAGTTTTGTTGTTGTCATTGTTATTGTTGTTGTTGTTTTTGTCATTTGTTTATTATTATTATTATTATTTATGAATGTATTTCGCAAATAACTATGTGAAGAAATATGTGCAAGAGTGGTTGTGCGGAACCGGTGCTCCGAAGAAAGTGTGTGCGGAGAAGAACAACTGCTTGTGCATACACATAAATATATTTACATGGATTAGTTACAATGTTAATTATGGCTTTGTATGCAATTTGATTTTGATACTCATGCCTTTTTATTCGAGAGCTTCTTCCTGGAAATTTGTCATGGTAACCTTTACAAAATGTAATCAATATTATTTATCCATTTGCTTGAACGATTTACTGCAAAGTTTGAACATGGAAAAGATATCAACCTATGAATTTTTCCAATTGCTGGGATTACTGGTTGCAACTCTTGTTCTCATTGCATTTATATTTGAGGACATCAGAAAATTTATGGAGAAGAGAATATGATAAGTTGTAATTCTACAATCGGAAGTTCCTTTTTACTTTGTCGAAAGAAACTTTACAAAATGAATTTTTTATTATTTATTTGATGAACTAAGTTCCTTTAATATTGAATAATACGAGTACAATCACCAAATGTGCAATTATCTAATCTAGAATTTGCAAATAGAAAAACAATTTTACACGATGAATGTCCTGAGTATGTGTTAGTTTGTTGAATAAATGACAAAAAAACTTGTATTTATTTATAGGAGAGATTTGGTTAATGAAAATAGAACACGATCTAGAAAATTAATGAAATACTATCCTGATATCGATTTCTAAAGTGTGAAACATATCTACCATCAGTGCTAGAAAAATTGCAAGATTGATGATGATTACTGCTTAATGAATACCATTAAAATTTATAGTAGCTAAATGTCATTTTATATCATTAACATGAATATTAATTAACTATCATTTCATATATGATTTGTTTAATTATGACAGGATTAAGGCAAGTGCAAGTTCTTTGCAAAAACGACGATGAGACCCGGCTCGGGGGGGGGGGGGGTTCGAGGGAGTTGAAAGAAGAGATTTCATTATACGAAATACATAATGATTTTAGACATTAGATGTAAATTCCTATTATTTGTGAATACAATTTGTCAATGTTCATTATGGACTTTGTTATTGGTGTTATAACAAACTAAAATATGTCATTCGTATAGCAACAACTTTATTCAAGTTCAAATTGTAATTACCATACTTCATATAACAATAACTATATTCAAGTTCAAATTGTAATTACCATAGGTTTGATTAAAATAAACATCAAAGGTGAAAAAAAATTATGGCAATAAAAAAATAGTTACTGAATATCCATTTTCAATTTTATCAAAAAAAGCACAATTATGTTTGAATTGTTCACAAAATTGTTAAACAGTGTTAGAATTTGCACAAATTAACGAGTTTTTTAACAATAAGGTATACGATTTGAATAACAATAATACTATATGGCTACTCATAATAGACATTCTATCGATATCAACACTCTTTTTATATCACATTGCACAAAGTAACGAGTTTTTTAACAATAAGGTATACGATTTGAATAACAATAATACTATATGGCTACTCATAATAGATATTCTATCAATAGCAACACTCTTTTTATATCACAGTTCACTAGCATATTCATGGTTTCCATTTTGGTTCTTTTGTCTCTTCAACTTTGCGCCCATGCATTTCGACAAAATAGTAGCAATTGCTCTGCAATTAATTAAATACATATAATAAATGATAATGTGACTCTGAAACAAATATATGTGGAGAAAAACAATGAAGAAGAAGAGGGAAAATAATGTGCAAATGTAAACCACCTTGTTAATTTTGCAAACAGAAAATAAAATTTGATTTCTAAATAGTTTATCAAAACCTTTATACCTAACCGCAAAAGTAAATGAATTGGAATCCTATAAACTGTTATATGAAAAATCCATTTGCAATGAAAGGAGAAAAAATGCATCCAGAGATTGACTTAATTCATAATAACATATATAAAATTATGAACATTTGATCACTAGTAAACAAAAAAAGCAAACATTCCAAGATTTAAGAAAACTTACACTATGTAAAAGCATATCTCCTTATTACTTAATTGTTAACTATTATTAGATTTGTTGGCTTCTTGAAACATTTTCTTTAACTTTGCCTATATGAAATGTTTCATAGGAGAAACTATAATTTATAATTTGACACTTTGACTGGATATATCTTTCTCTTTTTTTGTGATTTCTCCTTGCAATTTTGTAGCCAAAACATAGTTCTATTTATTAACATTAACATAGCCACTTAGTCATTCCTTACCTTCATGTGTACTAAAATAAGCTATATTGTTGAATTTTGATGCCTTTGACTATTTCAGCTTATCCAATTCAACTGTTAAAGTTTGACTTGAAATTAAACCAAAGTCACATGTGATACGTGGGCCATTCAGACTGTTCACAATCTGTACAACTTTGACATATGCATCTGCCCTTTGATTCTTTATGTTTTGATATTCAGAAATAATGTTCTCAATTCTTCTGATTCTCTGGGACCGTGCAACTTTGAATTGATTTATTCGATTAGCATTTGGAATTTCCCACTCTCTTTTCATTGCATCAAAAAGTAAATCAAGTCTTTGGCTGAAAGAAAATAAGTCAATGTTCATGAAATACATGTCTCCTTCGAGATCATGTTGAATGCACTTGACAAATGACTTAGCTCTTTGTCCCAAGTGCTCCAGATCGAAGCTACTTTCCTTGTAGGTTCAATGATTTGTAATTGTTGGCATATATTGCTAATAATATATGTTTTCACTGCATTAAGAAAACTGATAGATTTAGCAAATCTATACGATGTGCCGCGAATAGTAATTGTAGGCACTGTTGTTCATATTGCTAATGAAGCCATCAACAAAAGACCTAGATATATAACATCTTCTAGGTCCTTTATTTTTGTTTTTAAGTTTAAGTTTTCTACTTCCCGTTGACTAAGAGACTCTGTAAACACGTTACCAATAACTTGATACAACTCCATGAGCGATGTGGTTGCAACTCCATACAAATCAACCTACATTTCTGTTTGGTCTAAAATGTTATTGTTGTGAAGCTTTGCCTTCTCAATTATATATATATATATATATATATATATATGAGAGGTGGTTTATTGGCATGTGGTATTGATCTATGGTATGCTATGGTTAATAATATCCATGGTAAAGTGGGATGAATATCCATGGTTAAAAATCTTGTTATATTATAGTATTATTTTAATTGTGAAATAAGAGATGGTTTTTGGGCATGTGGTATTGGTGATCCATCATATTGGCCCATGATATGGTATGGTTAATACTATCGATCATAAAGCGAGGGGAACATCCATGGTTAAAAATATTTTTATATTGTAAGTATTAGGTTTTTATGTGCTTATTAATGAAATTTAATTATGGTTACAAAATTATTATTTTAATTTATATGGTGAAGTGGATCTTAATTTATAGCTACTATTTATATCTTATATATTTTAATGTGATAGAGGTGTAGATATATCTCAAAAGTAATTATAAATTTGTTTATTTTAGATCTAATAATTTTTTTTTATAAAATTAAATTCAAATAAAATATCTATAAAATATTTTGATTGTGAAATGAGAGATGGTTTTTGGGCACATTGTATTGATGAGCCATGGTATTGTCTCATGGTATTGTAACAAAGCCTATTTACAAGTTAATAATATCTACGACAAAATAGATGTGAATATCCATGGTTAAGTATATTGTTATATTGTTTATGTTTATTATAAGTGTTAAAGTTTTTATGTGTGTATTAATTAAATTTAAATGCAGGTTACATAATCATTATTCTATTTTATAAGTTAAAATGGATCTTGACTTATTGTTACTACTTCTAAGTTATATATTTTAATGTAATATGTATATATGATTTTCTTTTACTAAAAAATTATTCATAATTTTATTATAAAAAACAAAATTACAATGTAGCAAATTGAATTTATTATTTTTAAGTTTTTCTAGACACTACAAGATCTCTACACATGTAAATTTTTACCCATCCTTTACGTAATAGAAAACCAAGTCAAAAGAAGAGCAAGCCATATTTTTTTTTTCAACAAATAAAATATCAACAATTTTATATAGCCATGATGCAACATAGTCCCTCCCTCTACCGTTAATTAATTAATCAAGGGACCATTTGTTGTGCATTTCATCATTAGCATGGGGTCAAAATTTCATTTTGCATTTACAAATATGTCGCTATTGCTGTGTGCTAACACACAATGAAAGCCACTTTCACACACATTATTTCATTTCTACATAGCTTTCTCTGCACAACTAGTCATTTTGTTGTATATACGTTTTTTCAAGAGTGCTTTTTGCACTTGTAATTTGTCGTTATTTCCACCTCTGCACAACTTCTTCCACACAATTAGTAACAGTTTTGCCTCTTGTACATAATTATTATATGTTTTAGTTAAAATAAATTACAATGAAACTATTTATTGCTAAAAGATAACAATATGGAGCATTTGCACTTGTCCGCACAATGAGTCATCATATGTATTTACCTTACAAAAAAAGTTCATCAGCTAAGACACTGGCAAATGCAAACCGAAAATAGGCAAAGGTGAATCGTTAATGTGGGTTTTGTATTTCGTTTTTATTATTCTAGATTTGCTATATGTCGTTATTATTGTCTCTGCAAATGCACAACGAAAGTGACATTCCAACATCTTATTTTGGTTCCACAAAACGTCGTCCGCACAACTAGTCGTTTTATCATTTAAGCTCTCAAACTTTCATTGTATGCACTTCCACATTCAACCACTTGAATTAAAACCAATATGAAAATGCATTACATATAAAAGACTCATCTGCGCTTCCCTCATTCCGCACAAATTCCTCACATGTGCTCCTTTCGTACAACTACTTATGTGGTCGCGGAAAATGTTCCTAGATAATAATTAAAAAGTCCATAAATGTGTGGAAGAAGCTTTCAAGCTTTGATTGTATGGTAGTCCCTGTCTCTACTACTATTTAATTGATTATGTTTGCATAATTTTTTTCGCAGAGTGGAAGTTATTTTCAGATTCAATAACGCCTGTTGGTAAGCCTATGTTCACATTAATGGATTTTTTTATGAATACTTTATGCTTATATTATTGATAATGTTCTAATGGTAAATAACACATGTGTTTGTATTTTCTAATATGTTTCAAATTAGGCATATGTGTGGAATTTTTGTATTGTGTGGAGGAAGCTTTTAATGTGTGGATCACCTGACTTAGCACAAAAGGGTTTTTTTTTTTTTTGTAAACTTGGTGGTGCTTCCTCTATTTATATTAATTTTCCAAAATCAGAAACTTCCATTTTCTTCCGGTGGCTTACCTTCCTGAAGGAAACTAGATAGCCACCTGTTTGCATTAAAACCTATCCAAAATTTGAAATGGTTTTTTTCTATTCATCTAGTGACATTGTCTTTACTGTCTATACTACTGTTCAAATTAAACAAATTAAACAAGTAAAAGCATTTCATCAAAATTTTATCAGAATTGTACTGGATCGCTACTTCAATCCTCGTATGAGGATATTAGTGGGGCTGGCGCTTTGGCACTGGAGCCAAGCATCTCGCTTCTCTTCATATCTTGTAGTGTCTGCTCAATTCTTCCCAAGGCCAAGTTGTTTCTGTAAGTCTGTATCTGAACTGTTGCAATTTCCCTGAGGAGTTCAGCCCTGACTGGATCCTTTTCCTTGGTGTTCTCCTTTGCCTTTGTTCCGCCACTCGCTGCTTGTTCTCGATTAAGGGTCATGGCCCGTGCCACCACATTCTTCATGACCCAATAATGCTATATTGTTTGTCTGAAGAGGGAGCGACAGCCTCAATAATTCCCTAGATCGGAAACCATACTTTCCCACTCCTCCATGGGGATGTCTTGGTTCTTTATACTGTCATTAAGTTCTCGCTCCCAACCAGAAATTTGGGCTCTGATGTCTGGCGGGTTCCCTGCCATATAGGCGTCAATGAGGGTTTTCATATGTTCACTGCCCGACTTTCTCCCTCTTTTCCTTTGTTCTTTGTTCGAGCTGCTCGTTCCTTCTGCCATCTTTTTATCTCACTTGCCTCTCCTGGTCGCCATGTTACTACCTGCCTTCCTGTTGCTATCTTCTTCTTGTTGTTCTCTATCTTCCTCATTGTGCTGGGTGTAGTGTGAGGCGAGACCTATCACATAGTCATTACATTTGTCAGTTTTATAATAGTAAAACAAAATGGTTTCCCATTTACCTATGTCCTTTTTGTTATCCCTTCCATTGCCAAAATTAGTTTCCTTCGAAATTTCTTTCGTAATGTCACCAGTCCTCTCAATGTTATGGGTTCTTTCCTTTCTTGATTCTCTTGAAGTTTTTCCCTCACAGCAACAAACGACATGCGACCTGCCTGTCCTGGGCTTCCTCATGGTTTCTTTCCCTGGTAAGGTTGGTTTTATGTTCCTCACTTCCCAGGGTCTCTCAGGTTTGGGTATGTCCTCCCTCAGGGTGCTGGCCCTATATTCCTCCTCCAGCGGTTTCTTGTTTCCCTGATTCTCTTTTTTCTCGGTTCTTTTTACTCTCCGAGGTTCTTCCTTGTTACCATTTGGTTTTCTCCTATAGTTTCCTACAGGGGTGACTATAGTCTCGCTCTATCTTATTTTATTTCGAGCATTTTCCGTGGTGTAGACCTCTCCCATCCTAGGTTCTAGTCCCTCCCACCTTAGCTTCCTACCCTAGGTTTTCATAAGCTTTTCTACTATTTTTTCCCGACCAGGGTCATTGGAGTGTCTAGGTACCTCCTTGCGTGACTCATTCATTTTCCTTATCAAATTTCCTAAATTCCTACAGAGATTCATCCTATGACTTACAAAGCTAGGGGCTAGAGGAGCAACATACCAACTTTCAAGTCTGATGCTGCTTCTGTCCACAGGCTGGAGCGTCAATCTTTAGCCACCTTTCCTCTCTCTGGCTCTCGTCTCCATCTTCTGCATGCATCTAACTATGCCCTGATCTCCCTTATTGTTTATGCCCCTCCCCTTCCTGTCATTTACCTTTACTACCACCTGTTTGTCATTATTTCCTACACTGATCCCTACACTGTCACCTTGGAATGATGACCCCCCGTCCTGGTAACCACCTCGTCGCATTAACCCTCACTTACTCCTGGCTGCTCTTGCCGTATGCATGCTGCCCTCGCCCTGCCACTTGCTGACATCCTTTTGCCTGCCCCCCTTCTTACCTCCCTACCCTCTTCACTGTCATGCTTATCCATCTCCATCCTCATTCTCTTGGGGGTTGTACCTTCTCTGCTCTGCCCATCCACTTGCCTTCGTCCCTATCCCCTCACTTCATTTCCATCGTTTGTCTATTCACACACTTGTCCTCTTCCTCCCCCTTCCGAGTCCCATCTTCCCGGTCCCTCTTGTTTTCTTGTGTTACACCTCGATCGGGGGTTCCCCTCTCCTCCTTTGTCATGTTCCAGGATTTTTACTAAGTTTTCCATCTCCTCCATTTGGTATAACTCTTCCTCGTTTGCATCTACAGTTCTTCCTACATGACTGCTTCCCCAATTTGCCAGGTTGTCAGCTGGTGCGTTTCCTTTCCTTCTTACATGGGTGGGGAGGATGTAGTCTATCTATCTAGTAAGTTTACCAATCTCCTGCACCAGCCAAGCGGTTCTCCAGCTTTGGCTGATCTTCTCCCACTGGGTTCCTTGCTGTAGCTATTTGACTATTTCGATTGCCATTTTCGAGTCTCCTTCAACCTGTAGTTTTTGGTATTTCTCTCTTATTGCAATTTCCAGCCCTTTTTCAGGGCGTGAAGCTCTGCTTCATTGTTTGTCGTGTTGCCACAGTCCATTGCATAGATTCTGAGGGTCCTCCCCCTATCATCTCTGAATACTCCGCCGGTCCCTACCTCACCAGGATTCCCTTTTGTAGCACCATCGAAGTTTAATTTGATGAAATCCTTCTGGGGTCTTCTGAATTGGTTGACCTCCTCTGCCTCATTGGTTTGGTGTTCCCTAGATGGCTTATGTATCATGCTTAGTTTTAGGTTCAAGCATGTCATTATCTTTGCTTCCTTTGGGTTAGTTTTCCAGTCCTCCTCGAACCAGTTCTTTGTTAGAATGGTCTCTCTGATGTTTTGGATTATCTGGTTCCATATTTCTATTTTTTCTCTACTTTCCTCCTTGAAGATCAGTCTGTTTCGTTCTTTCCATATATTCCACAGAACAAATCCTAGCGAGAGTCTCCATACCCTGTTCAGGATTGTATTTTGGTATGGTTTTTTCCTCTAGTTCTCTATTGTTGTTTGCATGTTGTTTGGATTCTCGTCGCTAATTTCAAAAATTTGCTGTTGTTGTTTCCACAGGTTTTTGCTGACGTTGCAAGAATTGGTAAGGTGCTCCACTGTATCTTCCTGTTCTCTATAGAGGGTACATCTCGATGGAACTTGCATTCCTTTCTTTTGTAGTTGGTCCCATGTTAGTGCTCTCCCATGACTTAGGATCCAAATGAAGAAGGCTATCTTCGGCCATGTTTTTACTTTCCATATACTTTCCCATTTTTTTGTTTCTAGATGTTTATTGTGTTTTGCTTTTATTTGGTAGCCTTCTCCTATTGTAAACATGCCTTTGATTCTGTGGCCCCATCTTAGGGTGTCTTAACCTTCTTTTATCTCTATTTTCCTTGTTTCCATTCGCTTGTCGTAAAGATCCCATTGGGGTGTTTCTGGCACTTCTGGCCAATTTTGCTATTGTTTCCACTTTCTCTAGTATCCTTCTGGTTCCGGGCACCAGTAATTTTGTACTATGTCACCCTCGTGTAGGTTGGTGAATTGGTGGATTTTTGTGAGTTGCAGCTGGTTGTTGAGTTTTTCTCTCTATTGCCACACTTCTTCCCAGAAGTTGGCTTTATCCCCTCCTCTGACTTCCCAGAAGCTATGTTCTCTGATCAAGTCCCTATTGGCACTAGCGAGATTCCCGATTCTAGAGCCTTTCTTCTCATTTTGGCTTCTCAGCTTTCCTTTGAGGGACTTGGGCATATGATATTTTCTCTCCCATAGTTTTTTCCAAAGATCTACCCCTCCCTGCATCCATCTCAACCACAGCTTTGCGCCCATTACCTAATTCAGGATGTAAGGATCTCAGAGTCCAAGGCCTCCATCTTTTAGGTATTTGCTCAACTAGCTCCAGGATAGAAGCGCCCATTTCTTTGTCGTATTGGGCCCTTACCATAAGAATTTTTTGAACATGTCTACCATTTTATGGCAGACTATTTTAGGGGTGGCTTGGTTGGTTGGTATATCAGAATGGATTGAAGTACTGATTTTAGCAGTATGATGTGGCTCGGGATGTTCAGCATTCTGAATGTCCAGTTTTTCATTTTCCATTGAATCTTTCCTATCAATGTATTCCAATTGGCCACTCTGTTTTGCTGGTCATAAAGCTAGATACCTAGATGCTTTGTGGGGAAATTACCAATTATGAATCCCATGGTTCTTGCTAGGAAAGCTTGGGAGGGTGCTGGGGTGTTGAATAAATATATATCTGATTTTTCTTTGTTTATCTCTATCCCAGAGGCACTTGTGGTTTGTGAGAATTTCCATTATTTTTATGGCTTCTTTGAGCGTTGCCTATCCATATAGCATTAGGTCATAAACAAATTGTTGGTGGGTTAGAGTGAGATCATTCCCTGAGAGTTTTAGGCCCTTATATTGTTCGCTATATACTTTTTCTTTGATGTATCTTCCTAGACCTTCGGCTGCGAGGATAAACAAGAAAGGTGATAATGGATCGTCTTGCCTGAGACCTTTGGTCACATTGAAAGATTCTGTAGGTGATCCGTTGAACATGATTGATAGAACTGGAGTGGTTACCATTGACATTACCCAACTTATCCATCTTTCATTGAAGCCAAATGCCTTTAGGATTTTTTGGAGATATCCCCAGTTTAGTCTGTCATAAGCTTTGGCCAAATCTAATTTTACCAGCATCCCTTTGGTTTTTGAATTTTTCAGTGAGTGTATTGCTTCTTGTGCCACCACTATGCCGTCTGTTATTTGTCTGCCTTTGACAAACCCTGTCTGCTCTTGGGATATTAACCTAGGTAGTATGGGTTTCAGTCGATTCACCATTATTGTAGCTAAGATTTTATATATAACATTGCAAAGAGTTATAGGTCGGAATCCTTGTGGTTCTTCCGAGTGCTCTATCTTCGGTATTAGGGCTAGAAATGTAGTGTTCAGGGCTAGATGCATTCTTTTGGTACATCTGGATTCCTCTACTACATTCACTATGTCTTCACTCATGAAGGTCCATGTTGCTTGGAAGAATTCTGTAGTGAAACCATCAGGCCCAGGTGCTTTATTCTTCGCCATATTTTTGATTACCTCCTCCACCTCCGCTTTAGTTATTACTCTTAGTAGAGCCAAATTTTGATCTCTACTTACTAGATTAGGGATATGTTGACTAATTTTGCGAATATTATCCTCCCTTCTGATATTTGGTTCTGTCAAGAGCCCTTTGAAATGTTGAACAAGTAGATTCTCCATTTCATCCTTCTATGTTAGCCTATTGCCTTGCTAGTCCATTAGGGAGAAAATTCTGTTATGCTATCTATGTTGTACCATTGCTTTATGGAAGAATTTTGTTAGAAAATTATATATTACAGAGCAATGGAACACATAAAATATTGCAGAAATATAAACACAAAAACCGCATAAAACAAGAGAGACACAGCTATACGTGGTTCACCCAGTTTGGGCTACGTCCACCCCGAACAACCAGTCCTTCCTTTCTATTATCCAGAAAAATGAAGAGACAACCTACAATAGATCCGCTGTAATATCCTCTGTTTTCTCTCACAGTCTCACCTCTCTATTTCTCGCTCACGGAATACACGTCTATTACACAGCCTCAAATACAAGGCCCTCATACAAAGAGAGGGGTTGCCTTCTAGGGAAAAAACCCTAAACTAAACATAAGTTCTACCGTCAGATCATCCGCCTAATGAATGGCCCAGATTGGCTAGAAATTACTATACTTATACAAGGCAATTTTACATTTGTTTTTAGCTTCGAGGGCGCTGCCCCCGAGCCCCCTCCAGGGGACCACTAGCCCCCGGACCCCCTAGTCAAGGGGGATTGGCCCCCCCGGACCCCTGTGGGGCCCCCCCTGCGTGAAAGGGTGTACAAACTTTCTGGGGTATACATTCGGCTAAAAACAAAGACCTCTGAACAATCATGCTCCACACACAGCAAATTTCGTGTTTCTTTCTCCTTCTTTTAGCCATTGAATTTGAATTTTGTTTCCAAAGGATTTCCTCTTGTTTTCTCCTTTCTTCCAATTTATTTATCACAAGTCCCTCCTCTTCTACAAGCTCTTCGCTTCTTCTTTCCTCTATGATTTTCTGTTGTATTTGCTTCATCTTTATCTGGAGTATTTCTTGTTCCTTCTGTATGTTCCCAAATTCTTCTTTGTTCCATTTCTTTATCCTCCCTTTTAGGTCTTTTAATATGAGTTGAAAGGTGTGCATTTGGTTTCTTCCTTCCATCACATTCTCAGTCCCTCTCCACCATTCCTTCATTTTATCGATAAAGGTGGTTTCTCTTAGCCAGAAAGCCTCAAACCTAAAGGGTTTGTTCTGGTTCTGTTGGTTCATAGCTATTTCTAGTTTAATAGGCCAATGGTTCGACCCTAAACACAGGAGGATTGTTGCTTCATAGAAAATATCCTTCCCAATGAAGTGTTATGTTGCTAAGAATCTATCTAGCCTAGAGGCTATCTGTCTACTTCCTCCCCTTCGATTGTTCCATGTGTATTTTCCATTTATGGTTGGGATATCTACCAATTTTAGTTATGCTTGAAGATCCTTGAACCTCTCCATCTCCGGCTCTTCTCTTTGCAGACCTCTGTTTTTCTCCTCTATTGATGTTTTCAAGTTAAAGTCCCTTGCTATCATCCACAGTTTCTCTTCATGGAGTTTTCCAAGATGTTGTATTTGAAGGAGGAAACTTCCTCTTTCCATTGGAATATGAGAACCATATACTGCTGAGACTAGAAACCATTCTTTGTTTCCGATTAGACAGAATCACCCCATGAGGATTATTTTCATGCATATCTAGTAATCTACAGTAATCTCTGTAGGGTTCCATTGTATTGTTATGCCTCTCGCACTACCTTTCGCATCTATCGTCATGCATTCATATTTCGGTTTTATTTTATTTAGAATGTCCTCCATTCTCCCTCCTGAGATTTTTGTTTCTTGTATTAGCTTGAGTTGAGGTTTGTCTTTTCTTAGCCTACCCACTAAGTGTCTCTGTTTGCCTTTACTATTAAGGCCTCTTATATTCCAATATGTCATTATCATTAGGTTGATTGGTTAATTTGGTGGAATACCATCGATAGCAGTACTACCCTCCCTGTATTTACTAGAATTTCTCCCATGATCTGTATAGATTCCTGTAGGTTTCTTCGACCTCTTTTCTTTCCGCCTTTCACTTTGTTAGGGTAGTCTTGGGTGTTGTCCTGTTGAAGGCCTAGTTGTTATGCCATCTCCATTTTCCCTTGCCCCTGTTTCGCTTGATACTACTGGAATGTTTCTCTGTATAGTCGTTTTTGATCTTCTGGAATGAATCATTCATCTAGGTGTCTCCATTCATTTAATAGTTTCCTCAGCACCTCTTCTTCCATGCTTAATTATTCTCCTCTACTTGTATCTATTTCCATTGTAGTGTTATCCATCTTCTCCCTCTCTTCCTTTTCCTCCTCTGTTGGCTCGCTTTGGGCTTTCCTCTTAGGTTTTATTTTGCCTTGGCTTGTGCTGCTTTCCTTTCCTTTTTCCCCCTGATAGTCCATTGTTTGAGTCTCGTTGTTATCTTCTTCTTCTTCTTGTAGTACTTCAAAGCTGTTTGTTCTACTGGGTTGGGCTTGTTGTTCTTTCTTCCCCCCACTGGTGTTCTCTCTTGTTTGTCTTATTTTTCTTTTTACTTCTTGAAACCCTTCCTTGTCTTCTTGGTTTTTCCTCTGCTGTTTATGCCTGTACTCCTCTTCTTCTATATTTAGTGGGCATTCCTTAAAAATATGTCCATACTCATGACATCTTCTACATCTGAATGGAATATGTTCGTAGTCGAGGGTTTGCTGTCAGACCTCTTCGTGATACTCTAGTTCTACTGTATCTGGGATAGGGTCAACTATATTCATGTAAACATATATTCTAGTGTATGAGGTGTATATTCCTTCTTTTGTCATTTCTGCTATTTTGAAAAGTCTTCCTATCATGTTTCCTATGCCCTCTAGAATCTCTGGGTCCCAGAAGTCCATTGGGAGGCCAAATAACCTAACCCACACTGGGGCTGCCAGGAATTTTTCCTTGTCTAGGTCATAGCATTCTTCCCAGTATCTCATGAATAATCCAACATTATAATGAAAGTAAGGGCCATTCTCAAAAGCTTTTTCTTTATCTTGCAAGTTCGAGAATATTACCGTGAAGAAGCCTCTTGCTCCCAGCTTTAGCTCGATGTGGCCTCGGGGTTGCCATTTTTGCTGGATCCATTTGGTGAGGTCCTTTCAGTCGGCCATACTCCAATGAACTTGCATATAAGTGCATGGTATTTCATATAACTTCTGTATCGCTACAGTTTGTTCATCGGGATTATGGATCTTGGTTTCTCCATCGCATATGGTAAACATTTGCCTCTGCTATTAGCCTGCTGTTGAGTCTTGAAAATGTCATTCATTTCCATTACACTTTCACTATTATGTCCATTATATCACCTCCATTTCACCTCCATTTCACTACTATGTCACCACATTCATCCCACTATAATTATCATTGGGCCACATTTATGTTTTTCCAATATTTATTAATTCTAAGCCTTTTAAGTGAATTTGTGGTTAAAAATTAGAAAATAATGTGCATATGCTTATACCTAACAAATGGGTTGAGATTGTTAACATTTGTAGGTTGAAAGAAGGCTTCTAGAAGACCCTTATGTGGCACTCTAAGGCCAAATTCGAATTTGAGTGGAAAGAATCATGGGATCATGAGGATATGTGTCACATCTCCTAATTGTATTGTAACTCTAAGAAGACATGTGTCTTATCAGTTCCTATTTTTATTAGGACTCTAGAGGTAGAGGGAGAGATTCATGGACTCTCATTATTGAGATGGCTTCTCATCTTTTTGTATAAATAGGAGATCTCTCTCCTTCATTAGTTAGTTCTTAAGTCTCAGTTTAGAGTTCTTTAGCTTGGAGTTTGTAGTTCTTCCTTGATGGCTCTTGAAAGCTTTGGAGAGCTTTGTTGTACTTTGTAATTTTGAAGAATTTGAATAAAGCTTTGATGTTCTCAACATGGAAGGAGATGTGAAGTAGATGTAATGGAGCACATTAGAATGTAAGGCAGAGTAGATTTCATTTTGTAATTTTTCTTTGATTTCATTATGTCATTTGATTGCTTTCAAGTTTGATAGATTATATTTTCCATTCATGCAATTTTAATTCATGTAAGTGTGTTCAACCGGTTGATTGTAGATTAGTTTTTTTGTTTACATGTTTTTGCATCAAATAGTGACATGAGATTTACCTCTCTGCTGACTTTGTTTTTTTTTTTTTAGCTTTTCAATTTCAGTTATGTTTTGATTTCAGTCTTATTCATTTGCTTTGTTAGTTAGTTTAGATATTAAATTGCTCATGTCATTTTCAGTTACCTCCTAAAGCCAGAGCGAGACGAATGGTGAGGGATTGAAGTATGAGTGCGTAGTTTGATATTAGTTTATTTTTCTGCAAGTTAGTTATTGAATTGCTCATGTCATTTTCAGTTACCTCCTAAAGCCAGAGCGAGACGAATGGTGAGGGATTGAAGTATGAGTGCGTAGTTTGATATTAGTTTATTTTTCTGCAAGTTAGTTATTGAATTGCTCATGTCATTTTCAGTTACCTCCTAAAGCCAGAGCGAGACGAATGGCGAGGGATTGAAGTATGAGTGTGTAGTTTGATATTAGTTTATTTTTCTGCAAGTTAGTTATTGAATTGCTCATGTCATTTTCAGTTACCTCCTAAAGCCAGAGCGAGACGAATGGTGAGGGATTGGAGTATGAGTGTGTAGTTTAATATTAGTTTCATTTTCTACAAATTAGATATCAGATTGCTCAATTTGTTTATGATTACCTCCTAAAGCCAGAGCGAGACAAATGGTGAGGGGTCAGAATATGAGTTGATGTAATTTGATTTTAGCTTTACTTTACTTGCAATTTTTGGATTTCTTTGAGTGCAGTAGCTTAGTTCATTTCTTTTGTATTTAGACAAGCAGCAGAGACAGTGATTTCATGATCAGTATTTCATCTTTTGTTTGATTGAAGTAGCTGCATATTTACACTTTTGTTTAAGTACTAATTCCATCAATAACATGTTTTGAGATCTTTTGAAGTGCTAAGTTTTGGAAGTTACCATTAGGGACATAGACTTTGTCTTGAAATCTACATCCATACTTGACCTTTAAAATTATTCTTAAGACCTTAGAATAGGATTTCCATTTGCATTAGATACTTTAGGAAACCAACAAAAAACAAAACCCCAAAACAAAATAAAATCTATAAAACAACGAAGTAAGAAAAAGGTTAAATAAGTTTACGATACCCGGATTGATAATTTATGTAGAGCAATTTAAGACGTTAAATTGACTAAACACCTGCCATCTTACTCCAAGGACTGGTCCTGATTTTCTTGTTTCTCCCACCTAGTTACTAGTGTTATGACATTCCCTTGACACCACATCTTGATAGGAGGGGATCTCTCCCCCCTCTCCTCCTCTGTCATTCTCCTTTGATTCTTAGTGTCTGGGTCTACTGCTTACGACAATTTGTAGTTCTTCAAAGCGTCGCCTAACTCATGGCCGCCTAATCATTAGGGTTGCCCCACATTCAAAACAATTGAATGGAACCCTACCTTTAAAATTTCTAGTTTCCTTCCATATCTTTCTTACAAATTTGGCTTCCTCTTCATCTGATTCATGACTAGAGTCTTCTTGAGTCTCGTAGCACAAAAGGGTTTTATTGCTGATATTTTAGTATTAAATAAGGCATATTTTCTCAATAATATCATATATGGTTAGATTATTTCAAATAAGGCATGTGTGTGGAAGTGCAAAGGAATCTTTCAATGTGCGATAAATAATGCATATCTCTGTGTCTCTACAGCTAATTAAGTGGGGTCCACATTTTGCTCACATTTCTCAGTACATGGCTAGAATGCATCAGAGAAAGTAGTTATTGTAGTAAGCAGTTGACATATATGAAGTTATTGCTAATATTTTAATTGAAATAACGTTTATTTTCATATTTTCAAATATTTTGAATATTTGTTTGTCTAGGTTCTTGTGAGAAAGTGCTCTTTGTGTGGATCTCCTCACTTCACACTAATTGCTAATATTATTGCTCATATTTTAGTTATAACTACTGCTATTTAAGTGATTATGTACAAAACCACATTAATATTGTATATGGGTGTGGTTGTGAGTGTAGCTTTCTCCCACATTTCTGTGTCAGACCATGTCTGTTTTGCATTGCTTGTTCTGCACAACAACGTTTGTAGAGGTTCCTCCACACACGCTATATCTAGATACGTTTCTTACACACATTATATGGGTCAGACTTCACCAAAGCGAGTATCTATTTTAGTAAGCGATTGGTGTTGGTCGATAGATTTGTCTATTTTTACCTGTTTTTATCCACTTCACCTTAGCCATTCCATAGCTTTTTTCGAGGTTAATTTATGTCCAAAAAATGAAGGTATGATTAAAATTGACATGTATTTTTGAATACTGATTAATGAAACATATTCCTAAGGGGAACATTGCCTATGCGACTTGCTAACTAAATTTTTCTTGCAAAATCGAGATAAAAATGACCAACATGCTACAAATCAGCACACGATTGGTTATGAGTTGGCTGTGTTATTCTGGGATAGGGACTGCAACGATGTTTAACCAACAAGAAGCTGATGGATTAATATTATTGTTATCTTTTGCATTCTGTTTATGCTTTAACGATTGTTGTATATTTGTGGGCAAACAGAGCTACCAAATCTTTGAGTTTGTTAGTACTATTTCTGTAATAATGCAATGTATAATTAATGGTTAAGGAGGCAAAAATGGGGACTTGATCCGAGAAGTGTAACAACAGAATTTACTGTATTTCCTTTTGATTAATGAAATTATGATTTCCTGAGCACCAAGCAACCTTTGATCTTTTTCCACAGCCCTGATCGGAGAGTCGGGCCCACTCTCCTAATCAGGTGTTGTTGGATTAGTTGTGTGTGTAGATTTATGTTGGTTGTGTTCGCTTTGCTTTATTGTTGTAATGATTTATTGATTGTATTACTGTGAATTTAGATTGTTGTTACTATTATTTGCTTTTTGTTATTCAATTATTATGCTTAATTGACTACTCAATACTGGGTAGGGAACTTGTGGCCTGCATAGACTTTTCACGGTAGCCTTGAAACAATTAACAAGCCCCGGGTTGACAATTAATGTGGGGAAGGGTGAATTCCATAATTCATATCTAAACACCAACATTTTGGCATTGTTTCCGAGGAGGTTATATAAGGTGCAAAACTACGACCAATATTGACCATAAGAACACTCTCTAGCCCTGATTAGGTAGTTGTTACCTATTTCAGGGCCCAAGCTCATATTTTGTGATTTTCTTTTGCTTTCCCTTAGGAAAAATCTCTCGTCCTAATTAGGTAGGTTTTACCTCTTTCAAGACTTAAGCTTTAAATTTTTTGATTGGGATAGTTTCCTTTCTTTGTTTTCTTCATTTTAGGAACACTCTCTTGCCTTGGTTAGGAAAAGTCTGCACTAAACCTCTTCTAGGGCTCAAGCTTAATTTGCTGGATTGTTTATTTTTCCTGTTAATTATAGGAGCCATCCTCTCATCCTCGACATGCAAGTTTTTTTTTTTTACCATATTCCAAGACCTGAGCCTTAGATTTATTTGGATGTTTTTCCTTGCTTTCAAAGTTCATGAAAAGAGACACGAATAAAAGGGGTAGATGAAGACCCTCAAAAAGAGGAAGGAAAGATCTAGGCATAATTACCTATATCCAAGAAATCATTTCAAGAGCTGAGTCAGGAGCATCATCACAAGCTGCTGTTAGGGTTAGATCTCATATGAGATTTGGAGGACAGTCAGTTTCACAACCAAAACCTCCCCCAATAATAGAAATAGAACTTCGGGAAGAAGAAATAGGAAGCAGAGGATCCGAGGAATTGAGCATTGCAAGTTCAGAAGAAGAAGAGGAAGACTTGAGGGAATTAACTCCACCATTTGATCGAGGAAGTATTGTTAGACAAACTCAACCCTGTGTTGTAGAAAAACCAAAACTGTTGAGATTCCAAGTGAATATTGGAAGATATTAATGGCCCATACAACTTCCACGATCAAATTCCCAATTAGAGATATTAGAGGTGATGCACCTATCAAACCTATTTCCTTAACAACATTACCTAATTTCCATGGTCTCTTCTCTGAAGATCCGGACACATTCTTCTTCGAATTTGACGTTATCTATTGAGGATATGATTATATTTATGATGCTCAGAAATTGAAGATATTCCCTGCTACTCTAAAAGGAATAGCTTTGAGATGATTTATGGGTTTAGGGGGGAAATCTATTACAACATGAGATGACATGAAGAAAATTTTCCTTGAAAAATATCAGGACTACTGCAATTCTCGAGATATTAAAGAGGAAATCTTTAAGATTGTGCAAAAAGAGGATGAGAAAATGGAGGACTCTGTGGAATTCTTTAAATACAACCTGCAAATATCTGGCCATAGTGATCTGGATAAGGATATCTTAAATATAATCTTTCTCCAGGCACTAAGGGAGGAGTTTTTAGAACTCCCAAACGTGGTAGGAAAGGGAGATGTCTCAAAGGAAGAATTCAACACCATCTGTGAGTTGTGTATCAAATTTTCACGTGGAGCTACAAGGAATAAGCAGCGAGTATGAGCTTTCAAGGCATCCAACAGTGGGGTTACAAAAGCATAAATTGGAAACTTGCTGGATAATTTGAGGACTGATATTCTAAGCACATTGTCCTCACAATTGGATGTTCTATAGGAAAAATAGAAACAGATGGAAGCCGAGAAGGCAATGACCATTTTCTACCCTCAATGCAGGAAGAAGCACCTGTTTAAGGAATTCCCACTCACTACTATTGAAACTTGTGTAATATGTGAGAAGAGTCATTCTACTAGCATGTGTCTATCTCTTCCTGGGTTGAAGGCAGTTTTTCAGGAAGAAAATGAAGAAGTAGATCAAATTTTATTCATGGGAACAAAGAAGCCATGACAACCACGACCACTGAACATGAATCAAGGTATGTCTCAAGATACTTCTCAGTATTTTAATACTTTGAATTTTGGGCCTCAACCTGTACCATTTATAACTTCGTGGCCACAATAATATCAATATCCAATACCCTGGAAATCATGGTCCCCCCAACCTAGTCCAACCCCTTCATGGTCCCAAAAATGGCGTGGACCTGCTCTTCCTACAGGTCAATTTTCCGAGCCTATGTCGCCACAACAGTTACAACTTCCCTCTAATGCCTCCACCAACAATCCTCCTCTTCATCCACAACTGCATGTTCAATCCAACTGATGAAGCCCAGGCCACTCCCAGGCCGCTCCTACTAGGATCCTTCTTATATTTGTCCATGACAAAATACCTCTCATTTAATTCTTAATCAAATCTCTATTTTAAGACATTTTCAACCACTGGTAATGCAGAAACTTATCCTTCGATTTTGTTCTCTTGGGCCTTCAATAGATAATGACCGTTGTTGTCAAAAATTATATACTCAAACAACACATTCCTGCCACAAACTAATATCTCTTCGCAAAGCTGCACTCAACTTGCAATTTCATGCAAACTGATAAAGATATCACACTAATGAAATACAAGCCAGAGGCAAAAGAAATCCATATTACAGGCGAGGAGGCAGAATACAAGCAGTTCTCCATTTTCACAAATTCAAACTATCGGGAAAGAAAGATCCACACGGATCTGCACTGCCAGAAGCCCTGTACATACCATTTACACTACAACATTTATCCGAATATAAATCATTTGTGCTAACTACCCCAGTATTAATCAAATGCAATGACATCCTTGCAAAATGAAATGCCTTGGTTACTGGTGTTACATGAGCATAATCACCTCGACGTTTGTAGACAGAATTAGTGCAAGTGCTCAGCTTATACCGTAAAATTATGCGGATAATACCAAGTTGTGCTTCCTTGCATGTTCAGGTATAATTCGCTGGACTAGTTCAGGAGAAGCTCCTTTCAACTCTTGAGGCTTGAAGTTAAACAAAGGGGCAACGACCGACCATTAGGCAAGCGTGTATTGGGGTCCCGTAACTCATTGAAAAAAAAGGATGTGCACAAGCCTCCACAGCAGTGCAACGCAGATTTGGGGAATACTGGAGCAGCCTCGGATATAGCAGATACACAATATCTATATCTATACACAATATAGATATATATAACTAAGTTATATATGCACACGCAACATATATATATCTTGTTATATAGACCACGGGATTTCTTACCTCCTCTTGCACCGTTGATATCGCTGGTTAAAGTCTGGACTCTCTGCTCGTCCATACAAATTCGGTCAACATATCCATAACTAAAGTAATACCATTGCATCACACACAATTTGGATTTGTTATACTACGATTTCTTCAACATTCTAGCGCTCTAATTCGAACTCAACGCATCAATACAATTGTTAATTGAAGACTGTGCCTACCTGCGTTAATTTTCCCATGTCTGGCGCTTCAACATTTGCAATGATTGCCAATTGGGTTGTTACAATGCCGTGCTTCTGGTTTGTAACCATCGTTCCGCCTTTACCTTTCAATTGCTGGACCGTGCCTGCGCTGTCAATATATGTTAAATCACCATCTCTTTTGAATGCTAGCCATGGAACAACAATTTTACTTGCAGTGTGTGAAATAAATGATCGATTCACCGAAACATCATAAACTCCACTTCAGTCGGCCCAGATTCGATTTCAACACATTAAACAAATAGCAATTTCTGCTATTGAACGCACCTAGACTCACAGAATTTTACTATAGAGCTTCACACAATCAGCAGATTCAAAGTACTCCTTTTGTGCAGAGTGTTAACGCCTTTCATGCATAACGATTTGGATGCAGAGTGTTAATGCCTTTCACAACGCACCACGAATAGCAATTCTGCTATCGACCCCTTAAGATTTCAAAAGCTTGACACTGCAGACTTGTAATATATTAAAATGCTGGCGCCCTTTTCTTTTCATTTTCTATTAATCAAATACAGACCAATCCTAACTCATGCACAAAGAACAACATAAATCGATCTCGCTTTTACTACAGGTTTCCTTCGGTCAACCTTCCCAACAATCGATACTTCAATCACATATATACAGTTAACCAGAAATAATTATAACTTTCGCAGCTAATCACCAAATGTATATATATAATCTGAACCCAAAACAAGATTACTTACAAACTTTGTTTGGCCTGATATTCCAGATTGATGACCCTTACAATTTCTGAAGGCTTACAGCCTTGGTTGTTCCAAACCAGCTCTCTACTCCTCTCCTATTCTCAATCTCCTTTTCTCTCAAAACCCCTCCTATTTATACAATTTAAAAAATCATTTAATTAAATGCTCAATCCCTTCAATTCCTCAACAAACCCCTAAATCTCTCAACATCCCTAAAGGATAGGTTTTTATCCCTAAAATCCTTCCACTAATTAAATTCCCTCATATCCTTTTATTAAATAAAAAGATATTTACAATAGATCCTCACATTTTCCTATTTTACTCAAATTAATTTAATAAAATATTAAAAATCAACACACCCCCTTTTAACATATTTACAAAATAAAAAACGCCCTTGATGCTCCTGCATCAGACTCCCCATGTAAGAAAGTTCATGACCACCTGGTCATAAGTCTGGATATCTCCTCCTGGATCCCAAATTTTATTTTCCTT
The DNA here is from genome assembly GCA_031772625.1 of Pinus tabuliformis. NCBI lineage: Eukaryota > Viridiplantae > Streptophyta > Pinopsida > Pinales > Pinaceae > Pinus > Pinus tabuliformis. Next base: position 144,304,542 of record CM062810.1, read on the forward strand.
GCTTGTCAATTGCTTTACTGCTGTTGTTAACTGTTGTTGTCCTCCAGGGTTCCATATTTTGTGTTGTAGTGCTCCACTTGCTCTGCTCTTGCAATCTTTCGCTGTCTTTCTCTTGTTGTCTTTCCTTTCCTTTCTTGTTACTGCTGGTCTCTTCTGGGATTCTTTCGTCATCAGTCTTCTGATACTTTCAATCTGTTCGTCTAATAAATCTCCCGGCTGCTGATTTCCAGCTGTCTGCTGAGCTAAGACGGCTTGCTCAGTTTGTACTGTCACTCGCTGACTTCTTGTTTCTATGCTTGTTTCTGTTCTGACTTGTTCAGTCTTCACTGCCACCCAATCATCCATGCCCTCTTGTTTTCTGGAACAGAAAACTTCTTCTTCCTTCATTTGACTGCTCAACCGAGTCAAATGTTCTGCAACAATACCTGCATTCACAAAACACATGTTAGAATAAAAATCAGAAGGCATCAGTGCCTTGTCCTCCTTTGCCAGCACTTCAGTATGCTGTTCTGAATTCTCCTCCACTATCAGCACATTACTATGCTGATTCTCTTTGTCCAAAGAATCCTCTGAAGAATCCTCAAGACTGTCAACCAGTCTTTCTCCCACATCATCTGCTTCCATGATATCTTTTTGCACTCGTTCACTGTACTGAACTCTTTCTTCTGCCATCTCCCTGTCATACTCCGAATTCTTCAACAAATATTCTAGCAATGCAATTTCTTTGTAACATTGTTGAAGCATAACATCACCATCACTTACAGTCCCTGCATGCATACACAACTTGTCAATTTGAAAACTACAAGTTTCAACAACCTTAACCGTTGGTTCATATAACAGCTCTTCCAGCTGATCCTCTTCTTCATTCACATGAACTTCCTCTTCAACAAAACCTGTAATCACATCACAACTGTCAGCTATAAAAACACAAGAGTTCATATTATCCAGCTGATCTGGATCTACCCAATAGTTTAAGAAATCATCAATGATCTCCTCCTCTGTTTCATCAATGGGAACCTCCTCTTCCAACTCAGCTGCCCTGAGTTCTTCACGTCTCAATTGTACATCCATTATCTGCTTGAGCTTTCTCAGCTCTTCTGTTAACTGCATGTTTATCTGTCGATCTCTTTTCTGTTGTAGCCTCTGCCACTTCACTTTCTTTCCCTTCAGTGGAAAGATCCATCCTCTATTCTGGTTTTCCTGCTCTTGCAGCCATTCCTCTAGTACCTGCAATTGCACTTTCATTACTGCAATCTCTCTTTCTTTGACTTCTGCAGTCATCTCATTGCTGTGGCATTCCTCTGAACCACTTCTTTGATCCTCCATGATCATCTTCTCACTTGCCATGAGTTGCACTAGCCTCTGCAACAAGCTCTCCTGTCTTGCCGCCACTTACCTCACCAAGCTCTCCTCACTCAGTCTTTTGGTAAGTACTTGGTTCACTGCCTCTGGAACCTTTCGAGCACTCTCTTTGCTCTCTTCAGGCTATCTCTTCAACTCACCTTCTTCTTCAGGACACTGCAATTGTCCTCCTTATTCAGCCTTTAGCTGAATGCCAGGTTCAATGCCATCATCTTTTCTCTAACCATAAACTCTCATCACAAATTTCAAATCAGAAAAAAAAAAATCATCTCTCCTCTTAAGATCTTGCATGATCTTTTCCTCTCTGCAATCCTGTTCACTTGTGTAGTTTCTAATATTCCTTCATCATTCATCATACAGTCAAAAATAAATTTCAGTTTTCAATAAAACCTTCTCGTCCTCATTCAGAAAATAAACATTTTTCAATTCAACAGAACCTTCAAAATAAACATTCCACAGAGCCAGGCTCTGATACCATAAAATGATGAAGCCTAGGCCACTCCCAGGCCGCTCCTACCAGGATCCTTCTTATATTTGTCCATGACAAAATACATCTCATTTAATTCTTAATCAAATCTCTATTTTAAGACATTTTCAACCACTGGTAATGCAGAAACTTATCCTTCGATTTTGTTCTCTTGGGCCTTCAATAGATAATGACCGTTGTTGTCAAAAATTATATACTCAAACAACACATTCCTGCCACAAACTAATATCTCTTCGCAAAGCTGCACTCAGCTTGCAATTTCATGCAAACTGATAAAGATATCACACTGATGAAATACAAGCCAGAGGCAAAAGAAATCCATATTACAGGAGAGGAGGCAGAATACAAGCAGTTCTCCATTTTCACAAATTCAAACTATCGGGAAAGAAAGATCCACACAGATCTGCACTGCCAGAAGCCCTGTACATACCATTTACACTACAACATTTATCCGAATATAAATCATCTGTGCTAACTACCCCAGTATTAATCAAATGCAATGACATCCTTGCAAAATGAAATGCCTTGGTTACTGGTGTTACATGAGCATAATCACCTGGATGTTTGTAGACATAATTAGTGCAAGTGCTCAGCTTATACCGTAAAATTATGCTGATAATACCAAGTTGTGCTTCCTTGCATGTTCAGGTATAATTCGCTGGACTAGTTCAGGAGAAGCTCCTTTCAACTCTTGAGGCTTGAAGTTAAACAAAGGGGCAACGACCGACCATTAGGCAAGCGTGTATTGGGGTCCCGTAACTCATTGAAAAAAAAGGATGTGCACAAGCCTCCACAGCAGTGCAACGCAGATTTGGGGAATACTGGAGCAGCCTCGATATAGCAGATACACAATATCTATATCTATACACAATATAGATATATATATATACTAAGTTATATATGCACACGCAACATATATATATCTTGTTATATAGACCACGGGATTTCTTACCTCCTCTTGCACCGTTGATATTGCGCTGGTTAAAGTCTGGACTCTCTGCTCGTCCATACAAATTCGGTCAACATATCCATAACTAAAGTAATACCATTGCATCACACACAATTCGAATTTGTTATACTACGGTTTCTTCAACATTCCAGCGCTCTAATTCGAACTCAACGCATCAATACAATTGTTAATTGAAGACTGTGCCTACCTGCGTTAATTTGCCCATGTCTGGCGCTTCAACATTTGCAATGATTGCCAATTGGGTTGTTACAATGCCGTGCTTCTGGTTTGTAACCATCATTCCGCCTTTACCTTTCAATTGTTGGACCGTGCCTGCGCTATCAATATATGTTAAATCACCATCTCTTTTGAATGCTAGCCATGGAACAACAATTTTACTTGCAGTGTGTGAAATAAATGATCGATTCACCGAAACATCATAAACTCCACTTCAGTCGGCCCAGATTCGATTTCAACACATTAAACAAATAGCAATTTTTGCTATTGAACGCACCTAGACTCACAGAATTTTACTATAGAGCTTCACACAATCAACAGATTCAAAATACTCCTTTTGTGCAGAGTGTTAACGCCTTTCATGCATAACGATTTGGATGCAGAGGGTTAACGCCTTTCACAACGCACCACGAATAGCAATTCTGCTATCGACCCCTTAAGATTTCAAAAGCTTGACACTGCAGACTTGTAATGTATTAAAATGCTGGCGCCCTTTTCTTTTCATTTTCTATTAATCAAATACAGACCAATCCTAACTCATGCACAGAGAACAACATAAATCGATCTCGCTTTTACTACAGGTTTCCTTCGGTCAACCTCCCCCAACAATCGATACTTCAATCACATATATACAGTTAACCAGAAATAATTATAACTTTTGCAGCTAATCACCAAATGTATATATATAATCTGAACCCAAAACAAGATTACTTACAAACTTTGTTTGGCCTGATATTCCAGATTGATGACTCTTACAATTTCTGAAGACTTACAGCCTTGGTTGTTCCAAACCAGCTCTCTACTCCTCTCCTATTCTCAATCTCCTTTTCTCTCAAAACCCCTCCTATTTATACAATTTAAAAAATCATTTAATTAAATGCTCAATCCCTTCAATTCCTCAACAAACCCCTAAATCTCTCAACATCCCTAAAGGATAGGTTTTTATCCCTAAAATCCTTCCACTAATTAAATTCCCTCATATCCTTTTATTAAATAAAAAGATATTTACAATAGATCCTCACATTTTCCTATTTTACTCAAATTAATTTAATAAAATATTAAAAATCAACACACCCCCTTTTAACATATTTACAAAATAAAAAACGCCCTTGATGCTCCTGCATCACCAACCCGAAACCAAACAATAGGGGAGCCCAATAGGTTGAGACATTCAACCTTCCTGTATATATTATTACCACACTGGAATGAATTGAATTGAATCTTCGGTCCGATCGGGTGGTAAATTCTAAGACTTCACCGATAATTGTTGAACATACTGATGATGAAGTCTCAAAACCAGAACCTAGGAACTCATCTAGAAGGTCCGGGTTTTATTCAATACATATTACCATGAAACAAAAACCCCCTACTCAAACAATTTTCACTTGAGGATGCCAAACTAGCCCACCGTACCCTGAGAGGCTATCCTTGAGAAAAAAAATTCACCAACCTGAATTTGATCTTTTGGGGGAATTACAAAACTTATTTGTCAAAATCCCATTACTACTGGCTATGAAGGATTTGTCGATCTATGCTAAAATAATTAAGGAATTTTTCTCCAAAAATACTGGAAGAAAAGCGAAAGACCCACCCAATATTAATGTCATGGGAAAACAACAAGACATAATGTTCAGAAAAACTACTCTTGTCAAATATGGTGATCCAGGAAACCTAATTCTCACATTACAAATTAATAGGGTTGACATCCCAAATATGTTGGTAGACCTAGGAGCTATAGTTAACGTTACAACCTCCACAACTATGCTTACCTTGGGCGTAATTGGTCTTAAATGAACTCCTACAGTCCTAAAACTTGAAGATTGATCCACAATGAGACTAGTAGGGAAGTTGGAAGACATGACTATTTCAATAGACTCATGGCAATACCATGTCGATCTTCTGGTGTTGCATACTCAATCTCTAACTGGGGGGCATCCTTTGATTCTTGGTAGACCTTGGCTTTCAACCCCAGATGCTTACATTAGGTGTCGATTGAGAAACATGGTAATGTCCAATGGGGAAATCACAAAGAATCCTTTTCTTTACCCACTGACAGAACCAAGTACATCAATAAAATCAGGGTTTACCTTAGCACAAAATTTTCCACCCTCGGATGAGCCTAAACTTGGAAATAAAGATATTAGACCAATTCTTACCATTAGTGAAGCTCTTTGTTTTAAGGGTGAAACGAAAGATGATGCTATTAGCACATTTATTAGTAGTCCCAACTTTGTTTCTGGTTTGACTTGACAATTATTAGAATCTGTTATGAGCTTCACTACTCAGGAAACTATTGAACCAAAAACAGAAATTGAAAACGTTCTTGTCACTACACCCCATAATAGTATTCCTATAGAAACCAATCCATGGAAAACGTTGAATTTTAATCCTAATCTTTCACCTTCCCAGGCTGAACAATTGCTAAAAGTCCTTTGAGATTAGACGAGAGCCTTCACTTGGGAATATACAGATATGAAACGGATCCCTGCTGATCTATGTACCCATCATATATACATAAGAGAAGAATGTTGACCTGTTCGACAACCACAAAGAAGGATGAATCCTGCTTTGAAGAACATTTTCAAGGAAGAATTGGAGAAGCTATATGCTGTTGGGTTTATTTATCCAATCTCAGATAGTTAATGGGTATCCCCATTAGTCATTGTTCCATAGAAAAATGTCTAGTGGTGGATCTGTGTTGATTACAGGGAATTGAATAAAGCAACCAAAAAATACCACTTTCCCTTACCTTTTATTGACTAGGTCCTCGACAAATTAGCCAGGAAGAAGTTGTTCTCCTTTTTGGACAGATTTAGTGGATATAACCAGATCCAGTTAGCTCCCGAGGATTAGGATAAAACTACTTCTACTCACCCTTGGGGAAATTTTTCATACTAATTCCTTCGATTTGGCCTGTGTAATGCAACTGCTACCTATTAACGGGCAATATTGGGAATTTTTTCTAATCTAGTTAATGACATCGTTGAAATTTATATGGATGACTTTACCCCATATGGGGATTCTTTCGAAGAAGGTCTGGATAATTTATAAAAAGTACTTAAATGATGCAAACAGACTCATGTTTCTCTTAGTATAGTAAAATGTCATATTATGATGGAAGAAGGGATAGTTTTGGGGCACTTACTTTCAGTTGCAGGAATACAGGTTGATCCTGCTAAGGTTGAGGTAATCTTAATTTTTCCTACACCAAATACACCAACGACGGTATGTATCTTTATTGGTTATGTTGGGTATTATCAGTACTTTATATAGAATTTTTCTAAAATAACATTTCCACTTTTCTAATTATTGCATAAAGATGCATAATTTGTGTGGACTAATGCATGTGAAGCAACTTTTTCAGAAATCAAGGAACCAGTCTATAAAGCTTTGATATTACGAGGCCATGACTGAAAACTCTTGTTTCATATATCCACAGATTATTCTCATATAATAGTAGGGGAAGTCTTGGGACAATAGGAGGACAAGAAACCGTATGCGATTTACGATGTCAGCAAGAATTTAACCCCAGCTGAAATCAATTATATGGTAACTGAAAAGGAATTTTTGGCTGTCATTAATGCTATTAATAGATTTCAAAATTATATTACAGGGTACCCCACCTTTGTGCACACAGACCATTTAGCTGTGAGGTATGGTGGGCTCCAGTATTGTAGCAATAATGCTACAACTCCTGGAACTCCCTTCTTTAATTTTATCAACCCGGTAGTTCGTAACAAACTTGGAAGCGACGGTGCTGTATGCACAAGTACTAGCTCTTGCCGCAGCTGTCACTTGGTCAGCTGGCACAAGTCCACTAGGAGCTTAAGCCAACTTCTATGAGCTCTTAGAAGAAGCTTTTTAATTGATGGATGAAAGCTAACTCGAAGGAAGCTAATATAATTGCAAAAAGAAACTGAAAGCCAAAAAGAAACGCAAACCCTAGCAAACCCTAATTCTACCAGCTAGTCCTACTGATGCAAAGGAGAGCATGAAAACTACTAAAAGAGATTCCATTACTTCTATGAAGGTAAAATACATGTGTCTAGACTACCTCTATCGGAAGAAAACATCTTTTTTTATTTTTGTTTAAGTTGTTGGAATTATCATGCATGTGCTTCTAACTATTTTTGACTGTGCAGAGGTGGATCAAGGAGGAGAAATGTTTGGGAAAGGTTGGGAAGGTTCAGAGAGGGTCTAAGGGGTCCCTAACACCCTTCCAGAGAGTCTCACAAATTTTGGCTGCCAAGAAACCGTGTTTATGAGCTTCTACAGGAAGTCTGCAGGGGTCCTACAGGATGTTTAGGATTTCTACAGGATGTTCTGTAATTCTTCTACAGGATGTTTCGAAATGGGATTTTGGAGCATGGATGGAGGGAAAAAGATGGAGGAATGAGTATGGAGGTGAAATAGGGGTGTGAAGAGGTCTAGGACTTGGTGGATGAGGCTAAGGAGCGATTGGATTTGTTCAAGGATGGAGGAAGCGATGATGCACAAGAATGTAGGAATTAGGGCAAGGTGGGGAAAGTATGGAAAATGAAGGGTACGAATCATGGACTAAGGGTTGGAGCAGATTATCTGATGGATTATAGGTAGATAGAGAAGGATAACAGGTGCTCTGCAAGTTATTTTTCGAATTTAACAAAAGAAGACTTGGAAAATCAAGAACCTAATTACCTTGACCTAATATGACCTAGATAATAGCAAAAGAAATGGAACAGAAGTTTATTTGCACAAAATCAGATGAACTAACTATGAAACTAAGCAATCATAACCCTAAGCATGCAGTCAAAACTGATATCAAGTTTGACAACTAAGAATCCAACACTAATACTTGCATGGTGAAGCAAAACAACGTTTTTGTGGGCAGCAAGGTCACCTTTGTCCCAACTCACGATCCCACTGAGGGAGAGGTAAGATCAAAGGTGCTTGATTCCCTTTTTCCAAGGATCCTTTATGTTATTATTCTATCCAAATCAATCTGAACATGAAAATCTACTTTAATCATCAATAGCAACCTAAATAACACAACAAGTTTTAAATCTAAATAGCAGATTTTACTCTAAGAATGTAGCAAAGACACATGAAAGTAAACAAAGGAGGTACTGGGTGCTTGAGATCGGCCCAACCCCAAGAGCTACAACCTCCTAAGAGAGATTTAGAGCTGGTGCAAAGCTGGATTCATCTTTATTGATCAAAAAATGAAGAGTTACATCAAAACTGTCCACAAGGAGAACTTGAAAATGAGCTGACAGCAAAACTAATCTATTGCCGAAAAATCGAACTACAAAATGACTACAACAAAACTATGAAATGACTAACTACCAGCTAACCCCAAATGAGGCCCTAAGCCTTCTTATTTATACAAATTGAGGACCCCAACAGTCCTCCTAAACTTTAGGGACTCGACTGCCCAAGACTTGTAGTTAAGAACAGTCCTACTTGACTTGCTTGGCTGCCCTTGTGCTGATTGATTTGGTGGCCCTTGAACTCCGAGCTGATGGTGGAGAATTCGAGGTAAGGGCCCATAAATGAAGGGAACACCTTCCTAAAAATACTCTCCACGAATTTGGCTGCCAAGTGCTCATTTCAACCATTGACTTTGTCTCCAAATTGACCAAAAAGGCTACACAAAGCACACATTAGACTTGTTGGCATAATGACTAACCCAATTCACTCTATTAGCATAAATATAATAAAAAAAATGCAATAAACTAATGAGAATGGTGGATTAAGTCGAATTAGGAGGTTGAATGAGCTCAAATAATTATCCATTTTTGGGGCTCATCAAGGTATCTGATGAACAAACCGATAACTCCTAGTCGAATTACAAGATGGTTGTTATTGATACAAGACTTTGATATTACTATTGTAGATAAACCAAGAAAAGATAATATGGTAGTAGATTTTCTATTTACGCTGAATATTAATGATGACAATACACCTATAGAGGATAGTTTAATTGATGAGCATCTCTTTGAAATTTCTACTCACACCCCTTGGTAAGCAGATGTTTCTAACTATCTTGCTACAAGAAAGGTACCTCATCATTTGTCATACAGGGAACAACAAAGAGTTATCCAGCAAAGCGCCCGTTATACATGGATAGAGAGATATCTCGTCTACATTGGACTAGATCAGTAGATCCAACACTGTGTAGGGGAGGACGAGATTTATGATATTCTAAAATATGCCCATGATAGTCCTTATGGAGGGCATTTTGTAGATAAGTGAACTGGTCATAAGGTGTTGTAGATGGGATACTATTGGCCCTCTATTTTCCATGATGCCAGGAAATATGTTCACGGGTGTGTCAGATGCCAACAGATGGGTCAACTTGGTCGGTTAGATGAAATGACACTACAACCTCAATTAGTCCTAGAGCCTTTTGAAAAGTGGGCTATAGATTTTGTCGAGCCATTTAACCCTCCTTATCATCATAAATTCCACATTTTTGTCTGCACATATTACATGACAAAATGGGTGGAATCCAAAGCTGTCGCAAAAGCCACTGAATAGGTTGTCTCATAATTTTTATTCGAAGAAATGTTCGCTTGATACTTAGCTCCTAGAGAGATAGTTTCAGATGGAGGGGCACAATTCACACCACATTTAATAACAATGCTTATGGAAAAATATGGAATGAAACATAGGGTCACATATCCATATCATCTTCAGGTGAATGGTCAAATCGAGAGCACAAATAAGGTACTGGAAAATATCCTCACAAATACTGTAGCTAACCATTACTGAAACTGGGCTAAAAATCTTCCTCAAGCACTTTGGGCGTATAGAACGACATGGCAGAAGACAACACGATTTTCACCATATGATCTCGTGCATAGAAAATCCCCTTTTTTTTGGTGGAATTAAAAACTAAGACGCTTAGGACAACTCTTGAAGTAGGTTTGGATCTTATTGCCACCCAGAAACACCGACTGGAACAGCTAAATTAGTTAGATGAAATTCTTTTGATAGATGTGTAGAATACTACTACAATTCAGCAGTAGCGAACCAAGTGGAATGAAAAAATCATCAAGAAAAGGTGTTTCAAAAAGGTGATTGGGCATTACTCTATGACTCCCGATTCTAGGACTTCAAAGGAAAAATTTTCTCTAGATGGATGGGACTATATGAAGTTGATGCAGTATTTGACAATAGGACTATTAGACTTACAACAATAGATGAGGCACACACTCCTTTATTTGTAAATGGACTTTGCCTCAGATTATATCATCGCTCAACCTCTAGGGACTCCTTTGTTAAGCATATTTATGATAGCTTTGGTTTTGAAATTGTTTGTGCAGAGAACACTTCCTCTGCACCACACATTGCTTAAAGAAAGTATATATATATATATAAAGTTAAAACTTTGCTGCTACTCCATCAGTAGCACTCTTTTTCTTGCAGGTGTTGCTACTTCACCAATGTTGATACTCCATTGGTGTTGTTACTCTACTAATATTTATACTCCACGGGTGTTGTTACTTCACTGATGCTGATACTCCACCGGTATTGTTACTCCACCGATGTTGATACTCCTCTGGTGCTATTACTCCACTGATGCGGATACTCAACCGGTGCTGTTACTCCATCAATGTTGATACTCCACTGGTGTTACTACATAAACGCTAATACTCCACTAGTGTTGTTACTTCACTGATGTTGATACTCCACTAGTGCTGTTACTCCACTGGTGTTGTTACTCTGTCGATGTTGATACTCCATTAGTGTTGTTACTCCTCCGATGCTAACACTCGACTAAGGTAATGCACCAAGTATGTCCCTAAATGACTCCATGGATTTGATTGGTATTTCATTTATGACATGACCTATCATGACTGAGGACGGTCATACCTTAGTTGGGGGGAGATCTCGTATTTAATAATAATGATGCCATTTCATCATTATTATTAAACCCTGCTTTAATCGCTCATCATTACCACAATCCATTTATATTCCCATCGTATCCTTCACTTATATCACTGCACATCGAAAATGGAATTATGTACGAATATGATTAATTTGCAGTATTTTCCATTGCGTTGGAGTAATTACCATAACTATAACACATTTACCATCAATCTTTCTGTAACCCTCACCCGGATTTATAGTCATCCCTATTACTGTAAACTTTATCGGCTAACAACCCCCTCAATGACTTGCTGCTACTCCAAGTGATCCTACATAACAATGGATAGAATGGGTAGTCAGGCCATTAGACACGAGTCGGAAAACACAGTGCAAGTTTCGCGTTAAGGAGATGTATGGAATATTTTTTAGGATTCAACATGGCATATCTATGTTGAAAGGTTACCAGGGTTTGACGAAGGGGTAAAAATTGAGTTCATTGAATTTAGAAGGGAATCATTCCAGAGTTCGCGGACTAGAAATTCAAGTGATAGAAGAAGTTATTTTGATTGTTAGTGGATTGCTGCAAGGAGGACATAAGTGGTTCGCCCAGGAAAAATCCAAGCCAAAATTTCCGGAGTTATTTCTGTAGGTAGGAGAAAATGTGGTACAGAACGGGAAAGGATATGATCGAAAATCATTGCCATAGCCATGGGACGAGGTTGCATACTTCATAATGCGTTACATTACCTATGGAGGTCACCTATCTACCCTTTTTAAATATCATTTTAATATTTTGGCATGTCTCTGATTTCATCCTTTAGATATTCTGTTCTTTCGTTGGAACAATCTTCAACTAATGGCACGGTCTACGCATCGGTTGTGCCAAGCATTGGCAATCCTCACAAATCATGGACTCGACAGATTGTTAGTGATGCATACCTTGTCACAAACTCCTGTGACTTGGAAATAATTGGTTGAGCTAGCAGAAGAAGAGGTTGCAGCTATGATGCCAGTAAGGGTTGAAGAATAATTGTTGGTAGAAGAGGAAGTCATTGTTGACACTGAACCACAAGAAACAATGTCAACTGTTGAACCTATGGAGGAAGTAATGGAACAATCACTGGAGGGAGCGGAGAAAGAAAGGGAAGAAGAGACGATAAACCAGTTAGATAATGCGGGGGATAGGGGTGAAGCTGAGGAAATTGAGGCAGAAGGTGTTAGTGGGGTGGGAATTGAGGATGTTACTCGTTCTCTACTCCCTGCTTCCTTGCCAAGGGGGGAAAGGAAATGATGTTCACCTACCTGCATAGTAAAATAAAATATATTTCCTCTCGAATTGAGATTTATTGGAGTAATTACAAAGGAAGGGGCCACTATTGACACTATAAAACAAGAACCAGTGTCAATGGGTGAAAAAATAGAAGAGGGAGCCACTATTGTCACTATCCCACAAGAACTAGTGCCAACTATTAGATAGGCGGAGGAAGAAGTCACCCTTGACACTGCCCCACAAGAACTAGTGTCAATTGTCAAACCAATGGAGGAGGAAGATACTCTTGACACTATCCCACAAGAACTAGTGTCAAATTATGAGAAAATAGAAGGGGATGTTGCAAGTGACACTGCTCCACAAGAACTAGTGTCAACCGATGAACGAATAGAAGAGAGGGTTATTGTTGATACTGTTTTGCAAGAGCCAGTGTCAAATACTGAGTAGATGGAAAGAGACGCGGTCGTTGATTCTGCAAGGACTAGTATCAATTCCCGAGCAAGTAGGAGAAGAAATCAGGGCCTCAGAACAACTGCAGGAAGCAGATGTTAATGGTACCACCCTTAAGAAACCAGTACTAGTTCCTTAGTCATTAGAAAGAAATATGGTGATAGAGGAACCTGCAGTAGGGGGTTCTAAAGTCACTCCATAGATACCAGTATTTGAATGGGTGGAGGAAGTGATCCTAAAGCAGGAATTGACTGAAGAATTGACTGATGTTAATCCACCAAACCCAAAATCGGTCGTAAGACAAGAAAAGGAGGTCATTATAAAACATGAATTTATCGAGCAACAAATGAAAAAGAAAGACCCCTTTTAGAACCAGTATTGATTTTTGTTCAGAGAAAACATTCAATTAAAAATGGAAATTACTAAGTTGAGAAAACAGGTGATACTGTCACCGAGAAGGGAAAGAAAGTGAAAATGTAATGTCGGTCAAGCTACTATAACTCCCGAAATTGATAGAACAACTTTAGCAATCGTGTAGACATAAGACAAGAATATGGCCTTGACATCCACGTAGATCGAATCACTTCTCTATTTGGTAGAGGCTCGGGATTCGTGTTGACAACGAAGATTCAAAAATGGAAGGCTACTGCTTCTAGCCTTTAGCATGGATATATTCCTGTAGAAGCTCACTCGAGAGTGTTACACAACATTTTGTCACTGTCCCTATACTCCCCATTCCTTGATCCTGGAGGACCTCTACAATGAACCCTACATGATTTCCCTTCTTGAAGAAACTCCCATTGTGTCCCTCTTCATGAGCAAAACAATTCCCTTTTGCACCATTTCCCCAAAATCTTCTATTTTTCCCTGTTTACAAGATCAGCGCTAATGACCTTTGTCCTCCTCATGCCGATATGTAGGGATTAACACTGTCCCTAGCGCTGACCGGAGCGATTGATATTTGTTCCGTTCGTGAAAATCCTCTTATGGAAAGTTTTTAAAATAAGGAGCTGAAGCTTCCATCTCTAGAAGCTTCGTAACAAAAGTTTGGTAAATGGTTCGGTCAGATGGGGTCGAGGATGTCAGTTTGGGCTCCTTTCCCCTATAAGGATGGAACTACCTCAAGAGATAAGACCTTCTCCCATGAGAAGAGGATCCATCTCCCATCCATTCATGCTATATAAACCTCCATTTTTCCCAAGCACAAGCTAGTGTTAATGTTGGTGTGCTAGTGCTAATTAAGTTTGGAGTAAACAACAAGCTATTCATAGTTGTAGCTCTCTAGTTGTGTGAGGGAGAAGTGTGAATCCTAAAGGGAAGAGCCTTAAAACTATCATTGTTGAGGCCATCATGGAATGCTAACGGAAGTGTGTGGGAACCTAGTTTTGTTGGAGGAGAACAACAACGTCAAGGCAATGGTTGTAATCTCTTCTTGATTTAATATATATGCAACTATCGATTGATTTCCTACATAATGTGTCATGTCAAATGTTTATGGCTTAATGTTTCTTGACTTGTTAAGTATGTTGAATTAAAATTTGTCTATTATCATGGTTGTTGTTTGCTGTTGTTTACTTGTTTCAAGTGTTTGAAGAAGGAAAAGAGAGATAGCTGGAGCGAGCGAGCAAGGTCATTATCAAACGAGATAAGCGTACTAAGAGGTAGGCCCTATTAATTGGTTCTAACCTAAGGAAATATTCCATAAAATGTATTGGTTGTGGCTATATCCATTATCGGTCTAGAGGAATTGTTTGAGTCCGCACTCATAATTTTACTTCACCACAAATTGGCAACCATACTAGGGAACCAATCCTTCTGTTTGTTTGTTTGGGATTTCATGGTTTTGTGTGAACTTTTATAGTTCCAATTTTTCCCTTTCGTTATGTTTGTTTTGCTTTACTTACTGGTCTGAGTTTGAAATTCATAGTAGCAAGTCTATTCCTAGCTTAATTTGTTTTTTATTTTTTTCTTGGCTTCCTTGCTCAATGCACTTAATTAGCTGACAGTTGCACTGATGAGCGTGATATGCTGAGAAACAATCGCGCCGACTCCCTTCTCGTGCTTGTTGTCGGTTAGGCAGTCGTGTTGATGCTTGTAAGTGAAGATTAGGGTTTTCCCCAAATCTTGGCCAATGTGTTTTGCTCTCATGATTTCGACCTTGTAAGCCCTTTAGACCATCTTCTCCCTGACTAGAAAACTATTTTTCATTTGGTTTTTTGGCTTGTTTATTTGTCATCTTTCTGCTTGATTTATTGGGTCATTGGATGGTTAGTGGAACTAGGGCATCTAGATTGTCATCCATTCTGCTGATTGTGAACTCAGTGAGTCGAGTTGTTGGTGCATTTACTCCTTGCATTTCATTTGTGGTCCTGCTATGACTTTGACCTCCATCACACAAGTTTGAAAAGTTTTTGTTTGCTTCCCTAAACGTTTATTTTCTGGCATGGATCACATTGCTTGTCTTGTTTTTGGTAAAGTCGGTGTTCCATCAGTTTGAAAGAGTTTCTCTTTTCATGTTTTCATTTGCTTGAAGAGCTAATTTTCTTGAAAACTTTTTAATTGACGTGTTGTATGAGAAAAATTCATTTCGTCGTTTAATGAAAAGTATAAAATTCTAGTTTGCTGCATCAATATGCTACTGTAGTTAGTATCATTGAAGACTAGGATTGCATTGGCATTTGAAAAGAAAGAGAAATCTCTTTGCTTTTGAAAGGACTGTTAGAAATGTACTAGTCAGGAAATTAGGAATTGGAATGTATTTTTCATTAGTTTATTTTCTCAAAAAGTGAAGTAGTGAAAGATCATTTTGATTTTATTTGTTTGGTTGTTTGCATTTGATTGTGTGTTTTCTACCCTCTCTAGTGTAGGCAATTCATTGAATTGAAAGGGTCTTGTCTCATTTAGTTGCATTTAGGGTTTTTCGAGTCACATCGCTAAGGCCTGAAAATTGAGACATAACTCACGATAAACTTTGAAATGAACCCAATGAACCTAAGGCGCATTTGAAATCTAACGATCACATCTAGAAGGTCTAGGCTAGAGACGTGTTCCAACATCTTTAAACCTAGCAGCTGTTGTTAGCTTTGGCACTAGATAACGCTAGTATAGATTTGTGCTCCCTGTACGATTGAGTATATAACGGGAGTCCCCTCTAGGATGCAATCCTTTATCCATAGGAAGCTGAGTCGACCAAGTTGCAAACATGATACACCAAACATAGCATTCAGGGAGATTGCCTGATCATATTTCTTAGTTCGCTGGGAGGTATTCTGCAGTTCACAGTTGCCTGGTAATCCTTTTTACCTAGATCATCCAGAGAAGTCATTTGATATTTTTGACTCATTAAACTTAAAAGATCATTCGAGCACTTTTCCTTTCGAGCTTGTTTCCAATCGAAAGTGATAGAGTCATCTTTGTTTCTTTCTCGACCATTAAAACATGAAAGAGCACCGGTCTATTTATGCGTCCTAATAAATTGATTTCCCACGATCTTATAACATCATGTTAGTCTTTTCTAGACCAAATCATGGGTTTCCCTTAAAGAAAATTTTAAAGTCCTAAAGTTTATCTCTCTCTTTTCCTTTTAACTAAGACAAGGTCATCGTGGCTGAACCATCTGGTTCACCTAGTTCCTCTTCTTCTCCTCCATCTGAAAGGTTGCCTGAGGAGCCACTTCCGGAATTACCAGATTCACTCGAGGACGAAGGTGTTGAACTTGGAATCATTCTGAGCATTCAACCTTTGTCATCTCATCCTCCAGCTACTTCAGATACTGGGTCACCTACTGATTTTGGCCCGAAATCTCCAGACAATCCTGTTCAAACTCCTCAGAGTTTGCTGACCACTGATGATCAGCGTGGACTAGTTATCTATCCTCTAAATCTTCTGTTCGACCCTATTTTGATATCATCGCAGTGACCATACAGTCTGTACGATTAGCCGGGTGTTCCTTTGGAATTATCCCCTTGTATTTCTTCGGTCGTTCGTCGTCGTTTGTTCCCTGATATGGAACCCAAAGTCGATGCTCTAGTCACCTCTCCGAATGAGTCGAAATTTTCTACTCCACACACTGTTGAGGAGGAAGAACATCCTTTTCCTCCTGAAGGTTTCCCCTATATAGGGATCATTCCCGTCAGCGTGCATTGGGAATTTCCGCCTAATTATGTATCCTTGGCACAATTGGTTTTAGGTACACCTAGTGCCTCATCACTTTACCATAACCCTGTTTGGGCGTCTGGCGCATGACTACTATAGGTCCATTCATTGCAAACTTGACCTCCCAATAGGACGTTACCTCAGTTCCGGTGCAAACCTCTATTCTGAACCCTCTTGTAACATCCATCGCAATTACCCGTCTAGTTCAACCGACGATCTCTGTCAGTTCCTCAATCCCTCCGGTCAGTGGCCAAGCTGTGCCACTATCTGGGGGACAGAATTTGAATGTTTCTATGGTGTCAGGCACCACCAATGTGAGTATCTCATAGGCTCACATGCTTGGTATGAACCAGCCTTCTTCTGGCATTATTCAAAACCTTGTTGGTCTTGCTAGATCGAGCAATGTCCAGTACCAACAGGTTCAAAATCTTGTTGGTTCATCTGGGTCAAGAAATTTCTAGTATCAGCAACCTTATGAGGCTCAGGTTCAATACCAAACTCCTTACGTTCAATATGGTTCTCAAGGAATGGTTAATCCACCTTACATCCTTCAGTCTAGGTAGTACGTTCAACCTAACTCATCCACTTTCTAGGGTGGCTATGGCCAGATCCAATTTGGGAATTTTCTGGGCATTGTTCAAGTACTCTTGCAACAACAAGGATAACCTCTGCAGCAACAAGGGAAACCTTTGTTTCAGTAAGGGCCATCCGCACAACAACAAGGGAATATGATCCTGTAGCAAGGTCAACTGCAACAACCGCAAGGGAAACCCTCATAACAGTTGCAACAAACCATGCAGCAACAGATGTAGTATGCTCCGCAAACCTCCCAGCCCATGTCTTTGCAAGGCCAACCTCTATAGCCCCAGGGAAAGCTTTTGCAGCCACAAGGCCAACCCTTGTAGCAACAGAACCAACCCGGGCATCAACAACTCTTCTGTACATATCAACAGGGTCAACCCTTGCAAGGGCAAGGCCAGGGTCAAGTCCTGCAGTAGCAGGCCCAAAATTCTAATGTCCTAGGTCAAGAGGTCCAGAATCCTTTTAGCCAAGGGTAGCAGGTACAAAATCCTAATGTCCCAGGTCAACAGGTTCAGAGTCCTTTTTGCCAAGGGCAACAACTATAGAATCCCTATGTCTAAGGGAAACAATTGTACAATCTTTAAGCCCAAGGGCAACAGGTTCACAACCTGTATGTTCAGGGACAACAAGTACAATACCCACATGTCCAAGATCAACAGGCTCAATAGCCTCTTAACCCATCCATTGCTTATCAACAACCTAAGACTGGATAGTTCCAAGGTATTCAAGGGCAAATCCTCCCTATGGCCAAGGTAACCAACAATGGGGGTAGAATCAAATGCGATATGGCTAAAATCCCCCACTATGGGGCCAAAATCCTTACCAGCAGGGATGGGCTCCTCTGGTTGGACCCACTTACTGACCTCCAATGCCTTTTAATAATCAATTTCCATTCTTGGCCACACTAGAGTTGTCAGATGTGTCTCGCCTTACGAATGATCCAATTCTTCATTCGCCATACTGGCCTCTGGTTCCATCTAAGATCCCGAGCTATTGTCCTAAGTTCGATAGGAAAGAAAAGGAATATCCTCAAGCCCATGTGATGACATATCACCTCTGGTGCTCTTCGAATTCTTACGTTGACGATTCTATTCGTCTCCATCTTTTCCAATGAACCCTCACAGGTGCTGTAGCTAAGTGGTGCATCGAGCTTCCTCGAAGCACTTCCCATGAATTTAACTCTTTAGCCATGAATTTCCTCACGCACTTCCAGCTACCAGTTCTCTATGAAACTGACACCTATTTGCTCACATCACTTAAGCAAGATACTGCGACACACATATCCGATCACATCCATGAATGGAGATGTAGATGTCACCTGATCAAATTCAAGATTGATGATCAGTTGCTCACCGAATGGTTCACTAAGTCATTTTTGGCTCCAATCACTCACAATATAGCTATGGGTGGGTGCGTTACTAAAGAACAGGCCATTGCTCATGCCTAGTACTTAGATCTAGTTTACTCTCAGTCTGGCACTTTGTATGAGTTATTACCGGATGCTCCACGGCCATCATCCGATCCCACAACATCGAAGTCACAAGCTACACCCCCTGTTGGCTTGAGGGCACCTGAAACAGGTTTGGAGTTAATTAGCCAAACAAATCCCTACACTATTGGCCCTTTCGGCAATAGCCCGCAGAGCGCAGACTGAGGTCTCACTTGAAGAAGTATGGGGGGATGCTGGAACCAGGTTTCCGCACCCTTGAGATGTCTAATGGGTCAATTTAGTCCAATTGTGAATACCTTCACGTAGGTCACTTCACGCACTGTCTTGACCTGTGAGACCTTCGCAATCTGTTATAATCGCCCTCATGCAACCCTAATCAGGGGCTGAGGTGCTTTCGCACTGCTAAGGCAACGATCTGTGCTATTTCCCCAAGTTACCCCGTGGATCTTACTTATCTTCTTATAACAGTTAGTTAACTTTCTGTAAATAGATACTTTATCTTATATTCACTTAATCAACAGAACCATATAAGTTCGCGCATCATATAAACAACATAAATGTAATTTATATCCAATACATTAAATGTAGAAAACAATAAATAAATACACATGAACAATATAAAAATTCTCTTTATTAATGCTTCAATTGGTTATAGACTCAACCTGCCCTGTGCACTGAGCTTCAGGTGTCCGCGCACTTAGCTGTGGACTACTAGGCCTCTGCGCACTCAACTGCAGATCCTTCTCCTACTCTACGACCCAATGACTCGACTCTACACTTAGATAAGACTCAATTCCTCATCTTCATTTTTCCATTCTCTGATTTATAACTTAGAGCATCACTCTATTTATACAATCCCATGGTCCGTGGACAATAGTAGATCTCTAAAGCCGACATTACATTACAAAAATCAGGGCAGACAACCCTATGACTCATTTACAAGTTCGCGCTCCGCGCCCACAAAACGCGAAGTCTTTATATCGGATTTAGTCAAAATTTGGGCTTTAAGCCCCAAAAATTCCCTTGGGGGATCCCATACCCAACATAGACCCTTGCTAAATATTCTTCCAAATAGAAGTCAGTCTCGAACACTGCTTCCAATAGTTCCTCCCATAATCCACCTGGCCTTGGTAAAACCTCAAAGGTCCACGTTTTCTAGTCTATCACAGCGGACGAATCCTCGAAATGTAAGAAGAAAGGAAAAGGCAAGGGTAAAGCCCATGCCCCAAGAGAGGGTCCCCCTAAATCGTCTGTTGGTGATTCTTCACAACGGAAACCTAAGTATCCATGCCTCATTTTCCACAAGGATCACTATACCAAGGATTATCCCTGATGATCCGAATTTATTTGTTTACTCAAAGGGACCCTAGCTGTCCTACAAGAGCCATTTCCATCTCAATAGACCCAAATGGTAGACCAACCTCAATCATCTGCTTCCTCTAGATCTCAAGTGTTCATGATGAGTACGCCTATTAATGTGGCTACTAGATCAAAAAATTACCAAACTCCTACTTTGATAACCGGGAAAGAGAAAGATGCCACCCATTCTTCTTCTGTCTCGAGTTTTGGCCCTCTTCATATCAAGCGCCCTAACCCTGATTCTGCTATATGGACACCCTATCGAGGTGTGCTAAGGAAATATTCATACAATCCCAACGATCGAGCTGCTCAACACTATAATATTGTTGAGGATTTGGCTTAGGTGTCATCATCTATGTTGGCCCTCGAGGTGCTCCAAAGGTGCCCATCACAATAGAAGTATTTGCTGTCAGCTATTGGAGGTATTGATCCTACCAATTCCAATTTGATATGTTTTGATCTAGAGAACCATGTTCCGCGCCTGCCTCATCAGACTGCCTTTCTCATTCAGGTAATCATCAATGAGAAGACGATCCATAGGACTGTCATCGATGAAGGTGTTTCCACCTGCATCATGTCAATCACATGCTGGAAGGCCATTGGTTCTCCTGCTTTGAACTAATCGTCGAACACTTTGGAAGCTTTCGATGGGTGTGATTCGCGACCCTTCAGTGTCTTACCTAAGATTGCCATTACTCTGGTGGGCAAGACATTACAAGTCGAGGTAGAGATTGTTGATGCTAATCTCAATTATAATCTTCTACTCGGCTGGAGCTGGACCCATGCCATGCATGCTATAGCCTCCTCCCTCTTCCGTGTGATTCATTTTCTCCATCAAGGGAATATTGTCATTGTTGACCAACTGTCCTTCTTTTCCTCTTCCTCCTCGGATGGCAATGTTCTGTACATCAAGCACACTGGTGCTCCCTATGAGAGTGTGGGGGCAGGTCTTTTTAAATATTCCACCATGATGGGAATTTTTTCTGCTTCCACCTGCTCATGTTGCCTCTGTCAACATGATCTCGGTCAAATCTAACCCTTGGGTCATACCTTCACCAGATCTTGTTGATACCTGGGGCGAGGTTATGCCACTTAGTCCTGCCGAAGTCAATTACGTGGATATTGTTTCAGCTTCGAGTTCCATATCCTTTGATTCTCCTGTTTCGAAGACTTCTCTCGATACATATTCTCAATCCCCATGGCTTGGCGCTTTGGAATACCTTGATCCCTTAACTGAAACTTTTCTTTTCTGACAAGAGTATCATGGAAATAATGTCTCTCGAGGAACCACCTTGGAACGATACTCATCATCGTTCCTCATTCCTGCCTCGCCGACAGTCATGTCTGTGCGTTGTGAGCAGTTCTCTTCTCAGTTGTCTATTAACATGTCAATTTCTCCTGATATTGTCAAGCTCCTTCAACTGAGGGCACCTTTATCCCTTCATGGATTCAGGATTTTTTCCCTCCTCGATTTTTTACTGATTTCCCATTATTGCAATGGGGTTTCCATCTGCCTCATAAACCTCCCTTGCCCAGGGGGAATGGGGGCAATGCCTTATATGAGTTCTACTCTATTATTTGGCTGAGTCAATGCTTACTCGTCATGTCAATGGTAAAACTCCATTGTTCATCTATGTTGCTCGATTACCAGAGTCTGCGCATGCATTCTCTCAAGAAGTACTATGATTAGGTCATCTTGCATGGTTACTTGTGTACATTAGTGTGTCATTCATTTTTGTGCAGTGTGGTTTGGTGTGTTAGTTTTCAAACAACTTTCCTGTTTACTATATTTTCCTTGCTTTGCAGATGTCTATGACTCCCCACATCGGTTTCGCTGATGGTGCTTGCCATAGTACTCAGAACCTATCATCCACGACATGGGCTATTTATGACCCTCATGGTGAGTTGATTGATCTTCAAGGTATCTGTTTAGGTCGCACAACTAACAACATTGCTGAATACAGTGCGGTCATTGAATTGTTGTCAGAAGCCATTGCTCTTGACATTCAAAAGTTGGTTGTCAACCTAGATTCATATCTTGTCATCCTTCAACTCAACGGGAAATATTCCATTAGAAACCATCAGATATTGAGAATGTATCTCTGTATTCGTCTACTGGAAAGACATTTTGATTACATTACTTATTATCATATTCCTAAACGCATGAATACATTGACAGATGTATTAGTTAATTATGTGTTGGATAAACATTTACAAAACATGTGAAAAGATAAAATAAATCATTTGTACCATAGTAAGCAAGAAAATACAACATATATATATACGGTAGTAATGTTTGATACATCAAAACCCCAAAAAATAATGTGTGTCCAAAATAACATCGGTGGCTGGCAGGCCTCATATATCTGTGGCACACAGGGCTCAAAATGTAAAATGCTAGACCTAGGAACTAATCATCACGGTGATCGTGGTAGCATGACATGGCTCGTGCAACACGAGTCAACAATCGATAGATCCGATCTGATACTCCCACTGTGTGTCTCTGGTACTAGCGAGGAATGTCTCCCACCCAATCATACTCTGGGATACCATGAGTCAACCCCTCAAGGTTCCTCATGATCTCCTCCTCGTTGTCACTCCCCTCCTGATAAGGAGCGATAGCGTCAAACTGGCGGGCGACGCACCTGGCTATTGGGGACATCCCAACAGGATGCTCTGGTCCAACAAAACGAAATTTTATATAATATATATATATATATATATATATATTATAGATAAAACAATTAAAAAATCACAAAATTAAAAAATTGATTTTTTACCTTCATCATCAAAATCCTCTCCATCTGGTAGCGGCATGTCCAAATCTCCATGAAAGTCAGTGCCACTGTATGGCTAGTCCTCCACGATGATCAACTGTCATCGTAGCCATGAAAAGAAGGCAGGCTTGTACGACATGTGCTAGACCCCAATGATCCTGGGCATCAAACGACTCCAGCGGGCCATTCGCGGGTCATGTGGCATGGGAGGATCTACCTCAGTCAACTGGTACTAGAATAGTGGCACCCGTTACAAGAAAAAGGTCACTAGTACGGATCCGAAGCAAAATTCCTTCAGATTAGTTGCCTTAGCTTTTGTTAGCTCGCGCTTTATGTTGATCTTCATGGCTTCCACCCAATTGAAGATCATCAGTGCTGTGCAGTCAATGGAATATAGGAATTTCGATTTGTTAGTCTCATGCATTGCCCGGGACCCCACTGCTCTGTTGATAGTCAACAGTAGCACTCTCAGTGTCAGATCTCGGATGGTGGCTATCTTAATCTTGCCACTCTTAGATTTGAAAGCTTTTGGGCAATATTTAGCAAGAAGCATGGATATGCTTGCCCCAATTAGTCGTGGCCCATATAAGTTGACTGGTTCCCCTCTCCGAGACAGTCTTGTGATGAAATATATGTCTGAAGTTTCTAACTCCAGCTCCTGGTCACCAGTGATGAATATTTTTTGATTTATGTCCTAGAGACTAATCATGTACCGAAGCAGCTCAGGTTGGGCCCACATCCCTGGTGTGAGAAATAACTTGAGGAGCCCACAGTCCCTTAAAGCGTTCAGGCAATTTGGATCATTCAGTGCCTAAGTGTCCACATCTTCGTGCTCACGTTCTTTCTAGTCTACCATTTTCGACGATTCTTTCCTGCAAAAACCATATATTTAAGTCAATAATCATTTTTGGCCCATAAATTTCAAATTCCAACAGTGGTTTTGAGGGGAAATTGGTTTTTCCCCTATTCATAGCACCAATGTGCCTATTTTAAAACAATTGCGCCAACAACGCGATAGGCCGTTTTAATTACCCTCGGCTAGCATGATCCCATGCCCGGAAGTTGCGTCGACCGAGGGTGAAAAACTTTTGATAAATCTTCCCTCAAAAATCCAAAAAATGGTTTAAAAAAGCAATAAATGGTATGAAAATGAAGCTTAGGGCTTTGGCTCTTACCTGTAACTGGCGTCTCAGCTAATGACCTCTCGGATCTCTCGTAATCTGCTCCGGAACAATTAGGGGAAAAGTGAGTAAAAAGTTTTTCACAACAAGGTAAAATAGTAAATGGTAAAAAATATTTACTTTTCCTCCCTTTTATTTAGTTTTTCATGAAATATTAAGTTTTGTAAATATTTTTACCTATTTTGCCTTAAGAACTGGATAATGCACTTTAACTTTTGACAACGATAGGTGATGGATGTTCGACGATGATGTCGAGTCATGTTTTAGCTCTTTTCTCGACACGTAAAACTCATATGAAAAGATTGCTGAGTATTTTTCCCTTTTGACTCGTAAAAGAGAATAAAATGGGGGGTCTGCTTTCAATCTCTTTTTCAACCCTTTAAAAATGAAAAGATAGTCGAGCCCTTGTCATTTTGAACTCGTGAACAGATAAGAAATGTCGTGCGCCTAGTATAAATTTACCCCTTTTTCGGGTTGGGATGCACTATTTACGAAAATGGTACTCCTTGACTGAAATGGTCAGGCGGTTCTCTCGAGTATCATTTTCTATCTTTTCGGGCTTGAGAGACACAAAGGTACGAAAAGGGACCATGTGGAGTTTTCTTTTTCGTGTCTTTTTCAAACTCTCTAAACATGAAAAAGATACCAAGTTACACCTTTATCGGACTCGTTAAAATATTAAACGACATCAGATTCGTCACCATGACAAACATGAGCTTCTCCTTCCTAGGGCTCATTAAACTTACTAGGTCGATTCGTCCCAAGGATGAACTTATAGTGCAAGCATATGATATCCCCTTCAAAATTTCGATTAAAAAATAAGTGGGGTATGTTAGTGCCTAAATCTACCTCAGGCTGAGAAAGGTAGGATCTAGGGTAACATCAAACCATGCTTAACCTGGTAGCTAGCCCTACCAGGTCGGGAGAGGGCTCTCTCCTTGTCAATATCAGCAAAATATGATCAATGAGGGCTTGAGATGACTGATATGAATACTGATCTTAGGCTAGGTATGTGTTCAAAAAATCTTGATTGAATATAATGATGTTTTGTTGGCTCAAATGGAAAGGCAAATTTTGGGTCTTGGGAATGAGGCTCAGTTTTGCAGAGGTCTCAATGGGGCAAGGTAGGCAAGTGATTTGATACTTCGAATTGAATGAAATGGAGAGATTTAGATATGTGAGGAGTTGAAGAGGGCAAGAAAACCTCAAGGATCCTCTTCAAACAACTGAAAACGTCAATAAGTAAGCAAACCCTAGGTAGAGCACTGCAATTTCAATGGATTCTACCTTTATCCTTGTTTTTTTTAGTTAAGAAGAAGCAAGAGAGATAATGGCATACATAAAACACATATAAACTTAAATTTACAAAAGGAAACACAATATCAAAGCAACATGCCACATGAATCCCATAGAGTGCTACAAACCCTGGTCTATTCCTTAGCCATAATTGTTGAGAAAATGTATACAATGAAGCTCCAACCTTTCTCAAAAGTCCAACCATGCTAATGACTGAAAAAACATAAGATATAGGCAAAAAAAACTCATCCTAGCCTCTAGGGGTCGAACTCATGAGCTTAGGAGTTGTTCCAACAAATTCTAAACTGAGAACTAAAAAGTAGGTAGTGGAACAACATGGCTCTAAAAATTAGAGAACTGATTCATTCAGTTGCAAACTACCTTTTCATGGATGAATCCACCTCTATGAGTAAAAATTCAACATAATTACATCAAGATCCATCAAATTATCATAAATTACGTCAGGATTTTGACATTAAGAAGGAGAAAAGTCAAATTATCAAGAAACTAGGCGAAAAACAGAGTATTTTGGTCAAACTGAGCAAAATTTCTCCAATGTGCTGCGCTGACTTCCCTATGCGTAACGCCTTTTTGCAGCTACTTTTGGATGCCTTCCCGGTGTCAAATTTTTTTCCAAGTGGGTGTGTTAGAAATTTCTGTTTGTCTACTTTCCATCACAAGTGGAATGTTTTAATTTGGCCTCCATTTTCCCCTCCAAAACTGAGTTCTCCCAAGACTGCTTCCTGTGTGTCAAAAAAGGGGCAGAAAGGTCATTTTTAGGGTGTTTTTGACCTTTTTGGGGGCTCAAAACCTATCAAAATTTCTTTTCCATTGATGAGAATGCATATTTTTTCATGAAAAATCCAAAAATTATGAGCTTTCCTCAAAAGGAGGTCCCCATCAAAAGTGAGAGCCAGGTGGCGCGGCGCATTGGGCAGAAAAACCTGTGTTAAACATTTCTATGCGTAGCGCCTTTTTTCAGATCCATTTTGAGGGCCTTCCCAGTGTCCAAATTAGGTGAACAATAGTTCTTTGGAAATATTATTGAGTCTACTTTCCAACCCAACTTGAATTTTTCAATTTGGAGTTCATTTGCCCTGTCAAAAGTCAAATCGCTCAAGACTGGTCAAAATGTGAAAAATGAGGCTGCCTAAAGGAAAAGTGCGGTTGCAGTCAACTTTTGAAGGTCTTCCTCAACCCCAAATTGAGCTCATGATAGCTCATTGGAAATATCTTTGTGTCTAGTTATTATTTGACTCATCAAGAAAGTCATTTGGCCAACCAAGCTAGGAGAAATCTTGATTTTACGAAAGCCACTTCAGAGGTGCATCAATTCTCTTGAGGCAACTGTATTTTTGAGATTTCTCTAAAACCATGATACCTGTGTAAAACGTGAAGGAGGTTTTACTTCATTGGCCTATTTTGGATAAAAGCGTCTCTCATTTTTTTCAAATTCATATTTCCTTGTTCATAAACATCATTTGAGTAAAACCTACCCCGATGTGTGGAATAGGGGATTTGTCGAAATGAAGGGAAATGAAGGAGATAAGGGGCTTCTAAATTCTGGAGGAAATTTTGGGAAGTAGGAAGGGATGTTAGGAAATAGGGGAAAGTGGAATTTCAAAGATTGAGTGAAGGGAATGTTGGAAATAATACTGAGAGGGGCGGTGAATCAGTATTATCAGGTCAATTATTTTTCATTTCACAATTAGATTTGCATACGCTACTTCAGTTAGAGAAAATACCGTATATACACAACTACAGTTAAGGAAATTCGCGTATAACTTGTAGACTTGTAATTTAATTTATTCTTCTGATGTTGATCATTAATCTGTGTGTCAGAACAATATAAACAGTAACCAGGAACAGTAAAAACAGATCAGACAGTCACAGACAAGAACACAAGATATAAGGTGGAAACCCAATGTGGATGAAAATCACCTCCTGCAATTTGTCTCTATCTGCTTTCAATTAGAAACTTCTTTTTACAATGGATCTATACTGGTGCATTCTTAGACCAGTACACAGGCTTCTACCTGCAGAAGGCTACAACCTTCTCTCGTTCTCCAGCTTCTCCTAGAAGGGAGCTACAACCCCCTTAGGTCTTGTACTAGCTGAGGTACTAGTATGTGGGTGCTGACTTATAGAAGGCTACAACCTTCTCTTTTCTTCCACGGACCATGTTTCATAAATTTTTATACTGGATCCATGAATAACATTAATCAAACATCAAGTATATCTGCATCAACCAATATCCTTTGCACCAAACAAACTGAATCAAATAATCACTTCTCTGAATGATGTACCCAAAAAATAGTAACAGTAACCAGACACCAATTTTGAACCCAGAACACTACACCAATAAACAAAAGTATATAAAACATATTTCAAGAGACATACGCTACTTCAATATGCAGAAACCTGCGTGCATACGCTTCTGTATTAAGGCCAACCAGCGTATACGCTGTTTTGATTCACTGAACCAGCATGTATACGCGCCTCTGATGTGTCGAACCTGCATACAGATCTATAAAAGATAATTCACTCTTTCAAATATTCAGACATCAATTATACCCATATTATCAGATTTATAGATCAAGTCATGCACCAAATATAACAGATCAAAATCACACAAAGATACTACTATTCAACACTTGAGTTTTGACCCATGAATAGAACTTATCCGTCTTCTTGTGCTCAGGTTCCTCCGTGATTCAGATTCAGCTATGCACCATAAAGCGATCACCAGTATTCCATATCTTGCTCCTCATAAGATATTCAATCCTTAAGTTAATACCTTTGCCAAATGATCTCCTCCTTTTTATAGTCTTAGGCCTTACTCAAACCATGGTCCAAAACCATAGAGAACCAATACTAGGGACCCAAAACCTGGGTTCAATACTTCGGATGCAATACCAAGGTCCAAAACGATAGGTCCAAATACCATGGTCCTAAAAATAAGCGTTTCCACATGTACGCGCTTTTTCGTGCATGAAAGTGTGTGCATATGCATACGCGACTTTTGATCAGCAATCCCATGTGTATACGTGACTTCGTCAAAGGAAACCTGCGTATACCTCTTTTTCTTTCATTATGAGAGCCTGAACAGTGATCTGCCATTTGAGTGAGTTGCCATCAAGGACAACACCTGTGTCATAGTGCCAAACCTGTGCCATAATGCCAACAATCTCCCCCTTTGGACTTGATGACAACCCCAAGTCACTCAAAGTCATTCTCCCCCTTTGACATCAAGGGCAAAGGGTTATGCTCCCCCTGAGTTCATGCTAAAATCTCTGCTCTGCTGCGCTGTCCATGCTCCCCCTGACTATAGGCAAGGTTTGCAAGAGGATGTTCTACAAGAAGATACATAATTTTATACATCATAAATGACCTTCCTACCACCAAAGAATCATACACACATCCATCTCCCAACCAAGTGGGGATACACCAAAAGTTTACACAAGATAAAACAAGAACATCACATTATCCATCCCAGGCATAGTGGGGAAACCAAAGTAGGCCGTTACATGACCTTGATAAGAAAAGAAATACATGACATAGAGACGAAATATCTACAACTAGACTATTATAGTTATCAACAACTATCATCAGCAGCATCTGTCAATCATCATTCAGACCAACAACCATGTTTTCCTTCTACACCTGTTCCCCATGAAACCAAAACATTGAGATCTTGAACCAAGATCTTCTAGGATAATGAAAACAATGCATTATTAGAAGAATATATATGCTCCCCCTGAACCTGTACCAGATGGTCTCTGTCAGACCCATATCAGACTCCTTTCATCCTGAGCCTGGCCCACTATTTCTCTTCAAACCAACATATACACGACTGCACCCACATAAATTGGCATATGTACGCGCATCATCTCATGAAACTCGCGTACACCCACTTTTCTCTGAACCAAACAAGTTTCAACAGCAAGATGATGCATCGACTACTCCCAGCTTCTGTCTGAGGTATTCAAATGTTTCCCTAGGCAGTGGTTTGGTGAATATATCAACAACTTGTTCCTTGGAGGGAACATACTCTAATTTAACCTTTTGTTCAAGCACTTGTTCCCGAAGAAAGTGATATTTGATAGGTATGTGCTTGGTCTTTGAATGCATGACGAGATTCTTTGAAATACTGATTGCACTTGTATTATCACAAAAAATGGAGATAGGTGGAGTACAAGTGACTTGCATGTCTTGTAATGTTTGCATCATCCGAAGGAGTTGTGTGCAACAAGATGCAGCAACTACATATTTTGCCTTAGCTGTAGATAATGCAATTGAAGTCTGTTTTTTGCTGAACCAAGATACTAATCTAGGACCCATGAAGAATGCACCACCACTAGTGCTTTTTCTGTCATCCACACTTCCTGCCCAATCTGCATCTGTATATGAATGAAGTGTGAGATCTATACCTCTAGGATACCATAAGCCATAGTTTTGAGTTCCTTGAAGATACTTGAAAATTAACTTAACTACTTGTAGGTGAGTTTTGTCACACGGAATGAGTCGATCTTGCGGACAAGATAGACCTTCCTAGAATCTAACGATATCTAATGAAAAGCAAGACAATAAAAAACTATGTTTCTCTAAATATGCATTTACAAACAAAGGCAAATAAGTGTTTAGGCCTACCTTGGGTCCAATGCAAGTTTGTGGAAGCCTCGCTCCTTTGATCCAAATGAGCTCCCTTGTTGCGAATCTGTAAACACAAACAAGCAAACAAATTAAATAGCACTTGAAAAGCCAATATCATAAAGCATACTTAACATGATGATCAAGGAATTCATGAAACAAATGACATAAGACAATTTGTTGAGAAAAATGAATCTGATTGTATTAATTCAAATCAAAGAAGAACTTTACAACCTGTGCCTTGATGCTGTACAAGCTCCTCCCAGGGTCCAACAAGAAGTCTCCTCTACTTTGACAAGTTTCACTCTCTTCCCAATGAAGCCAAGAAGGCATGTGATCTCTCCTCTCAAGCTTAACTAGGAAGTCTCAATTCCACCAGCATTTACCCTAAAAAATGTTCAACTTCTAACCTCCCTAGCAACTAGCCCAATGCCTTAATTTATAGTGTAATGGAGGGAAGTTACTAGGTCCTCATTCAAAGGGATAAAGCCCTCCTTCAAAGGGATGGCTCCTCTCATCAAGGGATTAGCTCCTTCTCTTTTGGGATACATGAACCACCTAAGAGTGACCAATCCACTTCAAAATTCCTTCTAGAATCATCTAGAATTAACCCAAAGTGAGTTTTTTTAGAATAAACTTGCGCCTTTTTGACTTTCACAGGGGTCCGCACCCACTCCTTTAGGGACAGAGCGGGCGGGTCCGCAGTTTTTGTGAACAGGAGGTGCGGGACCACAGGCAACAATGAGAGAAAGTGCGGAACTGGAGCTTTGTTGATTTTCAATGTCTTTCTTTCATTTTCAAAGCTTGACTTGAAGAGCCGAGGTCTGAGACTTGCTTAGGAGGATAGTACAAGTGATGATAGACCCATACTGACTGTAAATAATCATGGTGATGATATTTTTGTGTAACAGATTGCCCCCTAAAGTGCGAAGTATGTAGTAGATGAGGATTTCATTTATCATTTAGGAAGAGTGAAGTAATTTATCATTTCAAGGATCATCTTTTGGAGAGCCCGGTCGGAACCTGTAAAAAACATTCAATGCAAAATATATATATGAGATCATATCATCGCTGAGGTAGGCGTTCCCATACTCAGATCAAAACTGACTAGAAAACTAACTACTGCTCTGATATAGGAATGATCTTGTAATACATCACAAGTATAGACACGTGTAGACACAGTATGGACGCAGCCATCTGTTTATGAATAGTCCACAATATATTGAATACAAAATTCCTCGCAGCCTAGATGGTAGAAACTAGATCCAGGGTCTTCATTTCTACTTCCTGAAATAGTACGATTCTAACCATGTGAATGAATGTGTTGAAGTCGAACATGGTAGAAACCACTTGATTACCAGTCAATGATGTAAACTGTTAACAAGTGTGAGAGAAACCACCAGTGATGTCAATGGCTCTCAAAGTACCTAGTACAATCCATGAGATGTGAATGGATGAGTTGATGTTGAACATGTCACGGAATCCTTTGATCTAAGGTCAATGATGCAACCTGTCATCAAAGGCGAGAAACCTGCCATTGAAGCATGCAGATCCCAAGGTACTGATGATTTCTAGATCATCTTTCTAGATAATGAGCTGAAGTCGATAGAAAGCGATTCGTCGCAGGCAAGCCCACAACACGAAATCATAGATCAAGTTGAAGAAATTTAGTTGCAAGGACTGACTCAGGGATGGTCAAGATGGATGACAGATATTTTGCAGATGAATTGCTTTATTGGTAGTGACCTCTTGAACACATAACGACACAACAGATGGTTTGGTGACAATTGATCCAAAGTTAATACCCAGAAACCGGCTGAAGACTTTTAAATGTGGTTTGATCAACTGTTAGGCAAAGGATTTCCCAACCCAGGTGAATAAAAGTGTCGTGTTCAAGAGTGGTTACAAAGTATGACAAACAGGCTCATTTTTCTCTCTTTTCCCCCACCATTTCTGGCAAGTACCTCTTTATTTTTGACTAGCTTGAGGAGGATAACATTTGCTTGATTATAAGCTCATCCTTCGGATGAGTCCAACTTAGTTTAAATTCGAATCCTAAGAAGGAGTGGTTCGTTCCTGTTTGTAATTGAACAAGTCCTTTACTGTTAAATTTTAACGAGTCCAGTATAGGAGAAACTCAGCGTTTTTCAGTTTTAGAGAGTCTGAAAAAACTTAAGAAGACTCCAGGGTTGACCTTTTTCATAAATTTGTGTCTCCCAAGCCTGAAAAAGTATAAAATAATACTTGAGAGAACTGCTTGATCTTTACGACCAAGGAGTACTTTTCGTAATTAGTGCCCCTGATCCGAAAAAGTAAAAAAGCGATCAACGACACGTCGTTTTATAACCAATATCGAATTTGAAACGACAAAAAATCGGCAATCTTTTCATGTTTTTACGGTCAGAAAAGAGCTGTAAGTGGACCGTCTTTTTAGTTCTATTTTAACGAGTTTAAAAAGAAAAACTCGGCGATCTTTTCATGTTTTAGGAGTCAGAAAAGAGCTTAAAGGTGACTTTAAATGTTTTTCGTCGAAAATGATCGATTTCGCCTGAACAATCCGTTATCTTGAACAAAAATTGCAAACATTACTCATAAATTTTTGAGATGGATAAAAATGCTGCAAAAAATTACCTTTCTAAAGTGAAACATAAACAAATTTACAATTCATTTATTCAAAAATCTTATAAAAAGGGCTTTCGTCAATTCATTTTTACCGTTGAAGATTTGGGTGAGAAAATAGTGCTTTTGTTCAGAAACTTCCCGTGAAGATTGCAGAAAATCCATCCGTCAGAATCGAACGCCGTCTTCTCCAGGTAATCCACATCATCCTACTCTTCAATTTCAACCATTTCAATTTGTGTTTTAGGGTTTTATTTCATTTTTTAGAGGGTTTTTAGGCTAGAAACCCGCGCACGGGGGCCCGCAGGCATAACACTGGCAGCCTGCGGACCCCGACATTTTCTCAATGGGGAAAAAGTCAGGGGTATGCACCTTCCATGAAGGCAAGGTGCAGACCCATGCACTGTCTCTAATAGAGAGGTTGCTATCCCCGCAACAAGGGTTTTTAACCCAAAAATTCTCAAAATTGACCCAAACAACTTAATTTCTTGCATTCTAATTTGCCTTTTTGTTGGATGTAGAGTGTACATCATGCTTGATTGGCGAGAACGGGAGCATGAGGACGTAGATCTTGCCGCGTTAAATCACCTACCTTTGATCGATGCATTGAAGGCATGCGGCTTGTACAAATTCTGGGCCATACCTGGCATGAGGGCCCAGGTGGACTTCTTGCAGTGGCTGGTAGACAGGTGGAGCATACAGGACCAATGTTTCTTCATTGGTGGCCACCAGCTCGAAATTGAGCTGGCAGACATATACTTTTTGACTAGCTTGCCTAAGAGAGGCAAAGACTTGACTCTATTCGGGACTAGGCCAGGTGGCCAGTCTGTCGATAGCCTTCGGCTAGAGTTCTGCAACAACTAGGCTAGAGACAAAGGGATAGACATTAAAACCATATCTCGTCCTGAACTCATGGTGATCGCATTTACTGTTACCAGAATTTGCGGGAGTGCCGCACTACATATTGCCATCGGATCCCAGATGCAGATGTTAGTTGACTGCTTTCGAGGCACCATCTTCAACTGGTGCGATGCTGTGTTGGCTAATGTAAAAGGCCAACTGACCAGAGCCAAGAACGGACAACTGAAGACCTTTGGTTATGGGGCTTTGGTTGTGAGCTTTGGTCTGGAGAGGGTCCCAATGTTGGTCCCGCAACACCTTACTGTTGGAGCTGGGCTTCCTCGAGAGCCCAAACTGATGCGATGGGTTGCAGTTATGGCCCGTCATCCTGACGAGGGGACAGAGGTCGTTCAATTCAAACCTGAGTATTTCCATTGGTTGGAAAACCAGGTTTTTGCTATTCAAGACATCCCTTACACTGGGGTAGATTTTAGCGGTGACCCAGACATGGCTCTTCCATCGGGAGAGCAATGGGATGACTCAGGTAAAATCATTTTCAACATTTTTCTATTTAATTTTTTTTGTTTTTATGTCATCCCAAAACTGATAGTAAAAGTTTCAATGCAGATGTGGGTCCACAACAACCAGCCACTCTCCGTCCTTACGAGAGGAAACAACCAGCTGCAGTGGTGCCAGCTCCACAGGACGAATCAGCAGAGACCTTGGCGGAGTTGGAGAGTCATCTAGAGCACTTGACAGGGGACATTCTAGAGACCGGCATAGATGACATTCCTCGTCGACTACAGCGCTATGTGATTGGGGTCCCAGGACCTTTTAGGAGGTTCCTTTGTAAGGTGGCCCGTACAGTGGTTTCTTATCGAGATCATCGCCAGTGATAGGATGATCGCCTATTGTAGACACATATGACATTTTTGCTTTTTGTACTTATCATTTTTGCCGATCATAAGGTGTTTTTCAACCTATGATCGAGGACGATGTATATTTTGACACACTCCTATATATATCACTATTACCGACTTATCTTGTAAATCATGTTATGGAATGCTTTTAAATTTATATGTATGATTATTGCAAATGTCTACTTAACATTCGAGAAGCAATTGCATCTGCTAATGTATTTAAAGATCTTGGAATATGCGGATATTCAATATAATCAAATTCACATTCGAAGAGACGCACTCTCAAAAATAATCTCAAAAACACTGGATTTCTAATGGCATACACTCTATTAAGCTGTAATACAATGAGTTCAGAATCTAACCTCACTATCAAACTCCGAATCCCAAATGAAATAGATTCATATAATAACTCAATCACTGCACTATACTCGGCAATGTTGTCCGTTGTTTGATTGAGGCTTACCCTATGCATAGATACCAACTCGTCAGAGGGAGAATAGATAACCCAAGCTGCAGAAGAAATGTTCCGTGTATTACGACAAGCACCATCAGCGAAACCAATGTATGTTTGGAGAGGCATCGACATTTGCAATATCAAGAGTAAAACCAAGATAAGCAGGAATAATGACGAAAAACACTCTCTAAGATAAGCACACTTTTTAAACTAAAACACACCAGCTAGAAAGAAAACTATCCTAACTAAAAATCTCCATACCCATTCTTTAAGCATAATACCTCTTCAGGTAAAGACTATTTCTGGGTTTACCTAAAGAGTCCCTGTCAAAGTCTACCAATTCATAGGCCCCTTTTGCTAGCTTTTGCTTGGCAACATAGGGACCATGCCACATAGGAACTAATTTTCCAGTGCCTAATTTATCATTAGCTTGATCGTACAATAAGACTAGATCTCCTTCCGAAAAATTTCAAGGGGTCACATTTCGATCATACTGAGCTTTAATACGTTTTGCATGAGTTTTGATCGCCAATGCAGCATCACATCAATTCTCATCTAATTGAGCCAAGTATAACAAATGTTTTTCCTCTTCGGAAGTGGCTGGAAGTAACTCGATGGCCATTTGCAATGACGGGATTTCGCATTCAATGGGTAACACAGCTTCCAAACCATAAACTAGTTGGAAAGGAGTGAACCCTGTTGACATTTTTACTGAGGTTCGATACGCCCAAAGCATTGAAAATAGCATGTTATGCCAATTCGACCGATGAATCCCAATGATTCGTCGGATCATGATGACTAAAACTTTGTTGATGGATTCAACCAGACCATTAGCTTGTGGATAATAAGGATTTGAACTATTGTGATGCAAGCCAAGCTGGCCTGTAAGTTCGGTCATCATAACGTTTCGAAAATGACACCCATGATCAGTGATAATCGCTTGTGGAACACCAAACCTAGCAATTATATGATTGAACATGAAAATTGCAGCTGTTTTGCCATCTGCCTCAAATGTAGGCATCGCCTCGGCCCACTTGGTAAAATAATCTACCGCGAGGATGATATACGCATGCCCTCCGGCCGAGTGAGGGATACATGTAATAAATCGATACGCCATTTGGAAAAAGGACCAACGACAATTATAGGGTGGAGAGGAGCAGGTGGAGCGTGCATCTTTTGATAAAAAATTTGGCAGTTGTGGCATTTTCCGATCGCGTTAATACAATCTTTAAACAAAGACGACGAGAAGTAGCCATCGCACAATATCTTTTGGGCTGTGGCATACCCAGACATATGACCGCCACACGCTCCATAGTGATAGTCATTTAGAACCCTTTCAGCTTCCTCGTGAGTTAAACAACGTCGAAAAATAGAGTCCGCCCCACGACGATAAAGAGTATCTCCTATAATTGGGAATTGTTGGGACTGGAATTGTACTTTTCGATGTTCTGACCTTGAAATTTCTGGCCGAAAGGTTTGGGTCTGGAGATAAACGATGATATCCCCATACCACGGATCTAAAGTGCTGATTAGAAACAAGGATTCATCCGCAGTGGGCTCCTCCGCCACAGTTTCCGTGTCAGCACGTGGGAAGTCACACATTAACTCCACAAAAACTAAAGATTTCTTAGACTTAGATTTTTCAAATTCCAAGTCGAACTCCTGCAGGATCACAATCCATTTGGAGTACTTGCCCCCTCGCAATTGCTTGGTCAAAATGTAGATCATAGGGTTGCAATCAGAAATTACTGTAGTTTTACGTAGTAAAATGTAGTGACGAAAACGTTGGACAACTTGAACAGATGCCAATGCCAATTTCCCCACATGTGAGTATTTTAGTTCAGTTGGATTTAAAGTTCGACTAAGGTAATATATCACATGTTTAGTACCGAATTCATCTTCCTGAACTAAGACCATTCCAATGGTGGAATGAGAGGCGACGAGATACAAGAAGTAGTCCTAGTTGTAGTTGGGCGGATGCAATAACGGTGCATGGGTCAATGCGTGTTTTAGTGCATCAAAAGATTTCTGAGCTATCTCATCCCAATAGAATGGAGTATTCTATTTCAACAACCGGGTAAAACCCTTTGTAACCCCGGTGTAGTTAGGAATGAATCGCCGTAAAAAGTTTGCTTTCCCTTGTAAACTTTGGAGTTGGCGAAGACTCGAAGGAGGAGGCAATTTGACAATAGCTTCAACCTTCGAGGGATCAACGCGAATGCCGGATTTCGAAACAACAAACTCTAGCAATCGACCCGTTTCTATACAGAAAACACACTTGTGTGGATTCAACCTAATCCGATAATGCCTACACCTCATAAAGATTGCTCGTAAATGGATGAGATGATCAACTCGATGTAATGAATGAGCAGGAAAATCATCGAGATAGGGTTGCACAATGTGCTTGATGTCATGAAACGCATAAGACATGGCCCTTTGAAAAGTTTCCCCAGCATTCTTGAGCCCAAAAGGTAATTTGGAATAAGCGAATGTCCCCCATGGACAAATGAAAGCCGTTTTTGGTTGATCGGCAGGTAGAATATTGATTTGATTGTATCCGGAAAAACCATCCATGAAGGAGAATATTTCATTGCTGGCACAATCATCAATGATATGATCAATATAGGGAGTTGGGTAATTGTCCTTTGGACAGGCTCGATTAATGTCCCTATAATCAATGCATATTCTTATTGTCCCTTGCTTTTTGTTAACCAGAACAATATTCGATACCCAATCCGTTAACGGAATTGGATAAATGAAAACTGCTTTGAGTAATTTTTCAACTTTTGCTTTAATAGCAACAACTTTTCTTGGGTGAATTTGACGCAAACGTTGTCGGACGGGTTTAGCATTCGGGTAAGTCTTGATTTCATGAACAAAAATTGCGGGGTCAATTCCTGGCATTTCCTCATATGACCAGGCAAACACGTCGCGGAATTCTTGAAATAGGGCCTTATATATTTGAATTTCATCTTCTGTACACGAGGCACCTATATGAATGTTTTCAACAATTCCAGGCTTAACCGAAATGTCAATAGGAATAGTTCGAGAAATGTTTCCCAAATTTAACTCTGAATCAGGATTTTTCATTGGATTCTGAGGTTCCTTGACATATTCAGTCGTAAAAATTGATGAAAAATCATTTTCAAAATGATCTTTCTTAGGTAAGAACGAAGATCTGTGATGGAGATCCTCCCATGGTAAATCATCTACACATAGTATTTCACGAATTTTCTCATCGGAGTGAACAAGTTCGGAAAACGTTGTTGAATCCAAGTTTGATGTGAAAAGTGATTCCTCATGGACCACATTCATTAAGTCAATTTTGGTTGAAGATGGGTCGAAAAACGACTCCACGACTTGACACACAATTTCACATGGACTCAAAGGCATAACATTACCAAATGAGTCTATCTCAGATTCAGAAGGTACGATCCAAGGATCATCATAAACAATGGTGTCTGACAAAATCATATGAATGGTTGCAAAAGAAGATGATGCATTGATCGGAGGAAAAGGAAAAGTTCCCAGTAAACCGGCATCTTTAACTAGTCCTACTCCAACATCTTTATACGGGATAGTCGTTTTACCGACATGCTGAATACTTTTAGAAGAGGCTGGGTCGGACGAAAAGTAAGCCAGCCGGTCTATTGTTACGATATTTCCATTATGAGGAAAATTTATAACCCGAAAGACTGATGAAACGACATCTGTCATAGCGTAAGACCAACTACGACCCAAGAGAAGGTTGTAATCTAGAGGGGCATCAACCACCTCCACATCTAGATTAACAGTTTTTCCTTCAACACCTATAGGTAAATCCTCTAGAATGCCAAAAGGATGAAACCCATGGCCATCAAAGGCCTTTAGAATCATCGGGGATTGATTTAGTGAAGGAGAACCAAGCGATCTCCAACACTCTATCGACATAATACACGTTGAGGCTCCCTCATCAATCACAGTGCTATGAATAGGCATGTTGACTATCACTGGGATCTGGAAAGCCATTTGATGAGGTAAGCGCGGTGTACTATTTTCTAGATCGAAAATTATTAGGTTTGAGTCCTGAACGTCAATAGTTCCTATAGCCGAAAAAAGTAATTTACATTGTTCTGGACATTATTGCAGCACTTCCAAAGCCGACATTGCTGAAGGTGAAACAGCTAAATCCTCAACAATTATATAGTTCTGAGCCGCTCTCGCATGTGGATTGAAAGCTGACTTTTGAAGTATACCCTTGGCGGGAGGTTTGATTACTAAGTCTGGATTAGGTTTCTCGATCTGTAGTGGATCGGAACCAGGAGCTGAGGTTGATGGGTTAGAATGAGAAGATTCTTCTTCTTTACCATCAACAGGACTTTTACTACCATAATCATGCGATCGAGTCGCAATCCTAACATGGGACATCATCAGTATGGGTTCTTCGGAGGCATTTGAGGAAGAACCTATCATCTTACTGTCTTGACTTGGAAAAGGATCCTTCAAAACAGCAAGCGTTTGGGAACCTTTGACAATCTTCACAACCTCTGCACGATGAGGGCAGTCCCTTGTAAAATGCTCTTCGTCACAAATGAGACAAGGATAACGAGGTTTGCATTTTTCATCATTTGATTCCGCTTTTTTTGGTTTCTCTTTTGAATTTTTATCTGTTTTATTTTTCTTCTTCCCTTTGTTCTTACCACCGGATTTTGATTTGGCTGTAGATGACTCTACAACATGAATATCGGCAAAATCTCCGCGGAAGAATCTCCTGTCGGGGAATCTGGCAAGGTTATGATAGGAGAAGAATTCTTGGAAGACTTATTCTTACTTTTGGTGTTAACCGTACCAATCATACCATCAGCGGCATGAGACCCTGAAGGAGCTGCAGTGATTTTATTTTGCTTAGGAAGATCAGGGATTTTCTCGTGTAACGTACCTGACTGAGTATAAACTAAGTCAAGGTACTGTGCTTGAGCAATTACTTGCTCCTCAGTAACGACTCCGGCCTTAGCTACATCCTCAGTGATCTTTGGCAATAAAGATTTTACAAACCATTCAGCTAAGATCTGATCCGGAATAAAAACCTTCACTAAACGCTGTCGACGTCTCCATTCATGAATGTGATCTGAAATGTAAGTGGACGTCGACTGCTTTAATGAAGTTCGTAATTCTGTGCCATTGTCATATCTGACTGGCAACTGAAAATGAGTTAAGAACGAGGTAGCTAATTGACTAAAGTTATAAAAAGTGGCTCGCGGTAATTCAATGTACCACTTGGCCGCAAGACCAATTAGAGTGTGCTGGAAAAGCCTTAGACAGATTGAGTCATCTGTAATGGAGTTAGACACACACTAGAGGTGATAAGTCATCACATGGTTTGACGGGTCCTCTCCTGATTTGCCTTCAAACTTAGGAATATCACTAGGCAACTTATTCGGCATTGGCGGCCAAAATGGAAGATAGTTAATGGGATCGTTCATTAGGCGCGACAAGTCAGGCAAGTCCAAAGTTGCGATAAACGGTAACTGACGATTAGGGTCCCTAAAACTCTGGGTCATGATACCAGCCCCAGGAGGAGGATATCTAGGATAACTAGGAATAGGAATTGAATTTGGGAGATTGTATCCTCCCGGAAAACCAGGATTAACTGGACTGTACTGGGGTTGTTGAGGTTGCTGATATGTATACCCAGGGTACGGTTGATACTGATAGACTGGCTACTGCACAGCAGGACCGAATTGGTACTGTCCCTGGTACGGTTGATAAGTAAATTGTGGTTGACTTGTGACAACCGTACTTGAACCAGGTTGTCCTACAGGCATCTGAACCAAAGTTTGAATTGTGGATCGAGACTGAGGTAAAGATGTCTGAGGAGTAGATACAGGAATAGTAGAAACCAGAGCTATCGATACTCCAGAAGTAGGTGGGGTTGATTGAATAGATGTTGCGGCAGTTGCAGCAGTCGTTTGAGGCGGAGTACGAGGTGTACTAGGCCGAGGCTGAGAAACTACCAAAGGTACAAAAGTTTGAATAGTAGATTGGACAGGTTGCTGGGGTGAACCAGAAACTAAGGGTTGTTCAGTTTGAGATGACAACTGTACATTTGGTTGCAAGACCTGTTGAGTTTGCGATGGATCCCACACTAAATTCATTCCGGGGTATGGACCCATAACAGGTTGAGAATATTGAGGACCATAACCGGGTTGAGGGTAGGGTTGATAATTCAAAGGTACATTTCCCGTTCCTTGAACATATGATTGACCGGAGGGTGGTTGGAAACCTTGGTTTGAGTACTGACCTTGGGGTTGATACCCTTGAGGTACGTACTGATACTGGGGTTGACCTTGAGGTACATATTGATACTAGGGTTGACCTTGAGGTACAAATTGAGTCTGGGGTTGACCTTGAGGAAAATATTGATACTGGGGTTGACCTTGAGGTAAATATTGAGTCTGGGGTTGACCTTGAGGAACGTGCTGTCCCGTGGGTATGTACTGTCCTTGAGGTTGCCCCCCAGGCGCAAATTGGGTACCTTGAGGTTGCCCCCCAGGCGATAATTGAGGATTTTGAGGCTGCCCCCCAGGCGGTAACTGGCCACCTTGAGGTTGAGGATTAGGAATAGTACCTGACATCATGAGAATATCTTCTACACTCAACGGCTTAGTACCATTGTTTCTAGTTAATAACCCTTGTTCAATGGGTTGAGCAGACGCTGTCGCAAAAGTACCAGAAACTGACTGATACCCAGAGGGAACAGAAGGACCGCTGTACAAAAAAGATTCTGGCGATTGAGTAAACATGGACGACTATCTTGACATATTTAACAGAGGATAATAACCTCTAGGTGTTGGGTGATAAGGAATACGAGGTGGTGAAAAACTTAGCACTGGGTTTTCCAAAAAATTAGTCAATGAAATATACCAAGCACTGCTCCTAGGTGGACTGTAAAAAATTGATTCACGCTCCCTAAGTTCAATAACGGGTTGATTTTCAGGGATAGGGATGCCTACTTCTTCTTCCGGAGTAGCAAGTTCTTCGATAGCTATGAGTCCAGAAGGAAGATTTTGGGTAATTATTCTTTCTACCTTGGGTGAACCAGGACCACTAGAAGTTGGAGAGGTAAACCCTGATGTTGGGGTAGCAGCAAATTCACTTTCAGGTTCGGATATTTCAGGTTCCTCACCTATATCACTAGTAGATGAAAAGCTACCAGTAATTTCGAAAACAGACACCGATTTTGGATTATAATCTGCTACTAAAGCTTGAAAATCAGGTTGTACCACCAAAGAAGACTCTCCTTCTTCAGGTGACCCAACTCTACTGTCTCTAGGAGTTACGAGGGCTCTTAACCCTTCAGGCTGGCTCGGTGAAAACTCAGGAGGTTGGCCCCGAAGTCTACGAGACTTCCTCGGTAATTCAGCCACGATTAAAAAATTTTAACTACTTCACACGCAAACAAAGTAAAATCTCAATGAAAACCACCTAAAGCCTCTAAATAACCAAACAAATTTGAATCACATGCCTAAAGAATCTAGGAGATCAAACCACACACAAACAGTAACTTTCCATACTGAAAACACTAGTTGGTGATGAAGCCCAACGTCGCAGAGTTCAATACAGAAATGGCGGTTGGAACAGTTACCCCGACAACCTGCTTAATGAATAGACTGGCACAAGTTCCTCCACTAAACCGTCTCGAGTGAAGAGAACCCCCCAGAAAATCCAAGTGAGTCTAGCCAACATCTGCTCCAGGTACAGTGGGATCTTCCCACCACTGTCAACTTAGGAAGAATCCTATAGAATATGGTCACTAAGGTTACCAACGGAAACAAATATACCTGGGGGAACAGTCTACGATCCGATACACACGCAAGGGCAAAGTAACAAGCTCAATCCCCTTGAAGGCTCCTTGACATAATCCAAGGTTTACCAACAAGTGACCCCAGGCTCCTCGAAAATGGTTAATCCGAGGTTTACCATTTTTAATACGTGAATATCTGGCGTTGTTCCCAATGAGGAAGGATTGATTCCCACACTGGTTCGGACACGATCTCGTGCTTCTCCTTTAAGAGGAGCTTTCCAAGAGCATAAATGCAACAATTGGATTTCTCTCGTACCGCAAGATACATCTACTTGTTTGTTTTACTGTCTTGGAGTGTTAATTACTCCCTACTCCAAGACACTAGCCTAAGCTATATTGGTGTATCAGAGCCCTAGAAATAAAAAGATTACTAGATAGATTTTACTTTAAGCGTTATTTTTATTGTTTTTTGTTTAATTCAAGAGGTGCGGAGATGAAACTCGTGATGTGAAGACTCGACTCAAAATCACTAAAAAATGCACTTAAGATGATTAAGCAATCTTTTGCCTTCAATGACCTTCTAGCTAGGAAAGATTTTGAGAATGCAAATACTTGTAAACACAAATATTTCTTAACAAACAAATTAAAAGAAGAGCTTTTTTTCTTTTCCAATGCACTCAAAATGAGACAACTAGTTATTTTCACAAAAATTTCCCTTTTCTTTCAAAACACTCAAACACTACAAAAACAAACTTTTTCAAAAGAGATTTTTTCATTTTTTTAATAAAACACTCAAAACTATGGAAATGACTAATCTTGAGATCTATAAACTATAAAAACCTATTTGAAGTCAAAGCTTACAAGATGTCTTTTTCAAGGATGTTTTACTTAGCTACAAGCAAACTAAGGACTAATTTGTCCAGAATCACAAATCAGTCAAAAAACAACCAATTTTTGTTTTCTTTTCTAAAAATGAAATCCAAACTTTTAACACAAGCTTTTTCGAAGTTTCGTAAAGAGAAAACACAAGGTGGATTCCTCAACAAAGGTAGATTTTGCAAATGGTCAGACTCATAAGAAGGCTAGTAAAAACCAAGGTGATCTGAGGTTTCTACAGCTTCTAAGCTCAGAGCTACTACAAGACCAAAATGAAAACCAAACCCAACAATCAAAACTTCTAGGAATTTCACCTAAAACCCTAACACCAATGGAATTAACCTAAGAAAAGCTTCTGACAAGTTATATGCAGGTCTGGGTAGGGGATAATAACATCTAAACAAAAACTAAGCTGACTAATAGAGAAAATCTTAGGTTTTCCAAAATTTTGACAGGGTCCGTAGGCCCACAGTTAACACAGGTGCGGTACCGCTCTGTGCTAAAAGCAAAAGTGTGGATAGGTCTGCACTGTGTCCCAAGCCGAGGGTGCGGTCCTCTCCCAAAGTTATGAAAAACAAAAAATAATCCTAGATCTACTAAATCTCCCCAATTCCACACACAATAAGCCAAAAACAAAAACAAAAACACAGTTTCTCAGGTCAAAGTAAAAACAAGGAAAAAATCAAGTCCCCAGTATGGTCGCCATTTTGTCACACAGAATGAGTCGATCTTGTGGACAAGATAGACCTTCCTAGAATCTAACGATATCTAGTGACAAGCAAGCCAATCAAAAACTATCTTTCTCTAAATATGCATTTACAAACAAAGGCAAACAAGTGTTTAGGCCTACCTTGGGTCCAATGCAAGTTTGTGAAAGCCTCACTCCTTTGATCCAAATGATCTCCCTTGTTGCGAATCTGCAAACACAAACAAGCAAACAAATTAAATAGCACCTGAAAAGCCAATATCATAAAGCATACTTAACA
The DNA here is from genome assembly GCA_031772625.1 of Pinus tabuliformis. Classification (NCBI taxonomy): domain Eukaryota; kingdom Viridiplantae; phylum Streptophyta; class Pinopsida; order Pinales; family Pinaceae; genus Pinus; species Pinus tabuliformis. The sequence continues at coordinate 144,349,079 of CM062810.1, forward strand.
TGATGATCAAGGAATACATGAAACAAATGACATAAGACAATTTGTTGAGAAAAATGAATCTGATTGTATTAATTCAAATCAAAGAAGAACTTTACAACCTGTGTCTTGATGCTGTACAAGATCCTCCCAGGGTCCAACAAGAAGTCTCCTCTACTTTTACAAGTTTCACTCTCTTCCCAATGAAGCCAAGAAGGTATGTGATCTCTCCTCTCAAGCTTAACTAGGAAGTCTCAATTCCACCACCATTTACCCTAAAAAATGTTCAGCTTCTAACCTCCCTAGCAACCAGCCCAATGCCTTAATTTATAGTGCAATGGAGAGAAGTTACTAGGTCCTCATTCAAAGGGATAAAGCCCTCCTTCAAAGGGATAGCTCCTTCTCTTTTGGGATGCATGAACCACCTAAGAGCGACCAATCCACGTCAAAATTCCTTCTAGAATCATCTAGAATTAACCCAAAGTGAGTTTTTTTAGAATAAACTTGTGCCTTTTTGACTTTCACAGGGGTCTACACCCACTCCATTAGGGACAGAGCGGGCAGGTCCGCAGTTTTTGTGAACATGAGGTGCGGGACCACAGGCAACAGTGAAAGAAAGTGCGGAACCAGAGCTTTGTTGATTTTCAATGTCTTTCTCTCATTTTCAAAGCTTGACTTGAAGAGCTGAGGTCTAAGACTTGCTTAGGAGGACAGTACAAGTGATGATAGACAAATACTGACTGCAAATAATCATGGTGACGATATTTTTGTGTAACAACTTTCCTTTGGTTTTGCCTGAAACCTTCCAACTATTCCCACTGCATGCATAATGTCTAGTCAGGTACCTGTTAGATAGAGAATACTACCAATCATGGATCTATAGGTTGGTTGATGCACTGTTGCTGATTCATCATTTGCGCTGAGGCTGCATCCTGTTACCATAGGGGTACATAGTGGTTTCGAATCCTCCATCCCATATTTCTTCAAGATCTGCTTGAGATACTTGGTTTGTGATAGAAAATACCATCCTTGTTTTGTTGGACTTGTAAATCAAGAAAATATGTGAGCTCACCAAGCATGGACATTTCAAATTCTTTTTGCATCACCAAGGCAAAGTTTTGACTCATTCTTCTTCATTTCTACCAAAGATGATATCATCAACATATACAACTAGTATTAGCAACTTATCATTGTCAATTTTTATATATAGATTGCTGTCTGTTGATCCTTTTGTAAAACCTTGTTGATGGAGGTACTTATCCAAATGATAATACCAAGCCCTTGGAGCTTGTTTAAGTCCATAGAGAGCCTTTTTGAGTCTACATACAAGTTTTGGATCATTTCCAAGGATAAACCCATCTGGTTGCTCAATATACACTTCTTCATCCAAGTCTCCATTTAGAAAAGCAGAATTCACGTCCATTTAAAATACTTTCAACTTTTGAAAGCTTTAAAGAGCAAGGAAAATTCTTATGGCCTCAAGTCTAGCAACTGGTACAAAAGTTTCTTCAAAGTCTATGCCTTCTTGTTGAGCATACCCTTTACAAACAAGTCTTACCTTGTTTCTAATAACATCTCCATTTTCATTCAGTTTGTTTTTGAATATCCATTTTGTGCCTATTACATTTTTATCGTTTGGTCTAGGAACCAACTCCCAAGTGTTATTCTTTTCAATCTGCTCCAGTTCTTCATTCATGACCTTGACCCAACTTTTATCTTTGCATGCTTCACTTACATTTTGTGGTTCCGTGGAGGAGAGCAATGCTAGGTAGCTTGAAGCTTCTTAAATAGTTCTTCTTGTTTGTACACCTGCCTCTTTCTACCCCAAAACTTGAGTTTCTGGATGATTCTTCTGAACGTAGCTGGATGGAGTCTTTTCTTCTACCCTTATCTGTTCTTTTGGTGCCTCATGGGTTTCTTCTTCATCATGAGTCTGATTTGTTGTTGAAGGATAATCCTCATCATCTTCGAAATCTTTAGATTTTACTTACCTAGGAATGTTTCCTTCTTCATCAACCACTACATCAATACTTTCAACAATTTTTCCAAGTCTTTTATTGTAACACTTATATGCTTTGCTGTGGGGAGAGTAACCAAGAAGAATGTGTTATGAAACCAGCTCAAGAAAAGATAGAAAAGAAAGATCAACGCCTTAGAATTCAGCCTCTTCGAGGGGGCAACCTCCTTTACATTACATAAATGAACAATTCTTGGATGATACAAATGACAAAACCTCCTTTCTATATATAGGAGTCTAAGGAGTCACAATATAATCCAGCCGACCTAACAATAATAATACAAAGCCACAAAAATAATAATAGAGGGATTCTATGGGGCACAGAAATAACAATATGTGGGTAATAGGGGCACAACAATATATATAAGGGGTATAACTACAATAGTAATGGGGTAATCACTAGTATTATAGGGACCCAACATGCCCCTCTCCTTCAAAAAAGTGTTGTCCTCAACGCTTGAGCAGTTCTGGATACTTCTGCATAAAATTCTCATCCTCCCATGTGGAATCTTCAGCGGATAAGTTCTTCCACTTGATAAGATACTTTGAAATTGATCGATTTCGTAGCTGTCGAGTTCTTGTTTCTGTGACTGCTTCCGGTTCCAATATAATTTTTCCTTCCTCGTCAAGTTCTGGCAATATTGTTTGAACTGGGAGCTTGTCGCCTATAACCTTCTTTAAACATGAAACATGGAAAACTGGGTGCAATCGAGAAGCTGCAGGAAGCTCCAATTTGTATGCCATAGTACCAATCTTTTCCAACACCTTGTACGGACCATAATACTTTGGTGATAATTTATTATCCTTCTTAGCTTGCTTTAGGGACATTTGCTTATATGGTTGTAGCCGTAGGAATACCCAATCACCTACATCAAAACTTCTTTCACTGCGATGTTGATCTGCCTGTTGTTTCATTCTATTTTGTGCCAACACGAGGTTATCCTTTAAGAGTTGGAGGACTTGTTGTTGATGTTCGATGTGATGTTCCACTGCTTGAACCTTAGAATTTTCTCTTAAATATGATGTGATTGATGGTGGTTGATACCCATAAAGTGCCATAAATGGGGTCATTTTTGTTGCTGTATGGAAGGAAGTGTTATACCACCATTCAGCCAGAGGCAACCATTTGACCCATTGTGTCTGTTTATCAGATACAAAGCAACGAAGATATCCTTCCAAACATTTGTTTACTATCTCAGTTTGCCCATCAGATTGAGGATGATAAGATGAGCTATGAGCTAACTGAGTACCAAGACAAGAAAATAATTCTGTCCAAAAATTTCCAGTGAAAATGGGATCTCTGTCACTTACAATAATCTTTGGGTTTCCATGTAGCTTTTGAACTGTTTCCATAAATGCAGTAGAAACTGTACTGGCTTTAAATGGATGTGATAATGCACAAAAGTGTGCATACTTGGTAAGTCTGTCAACTACCACCATGATGACACTCTTTCCCTCAGACTTGGGTAAACCTGTGATAAAATCCATTGAAACCTCCTCCCAACGTTGGCTTGGAATGGATAAAGGTTGTAATAGACCCGGTGTCTTAATTGTTTCAACTTTATTTTGTTGGCAAACCAAACATTCCGCCACAAACTTTTGAATATCTGATTTAAGGCCATCCCAAAAAAATTCCTTCTTAACCCTGTGGTAAGTTTTTAAAAATCCTGAGTGCCCTCCTAAGGGAGAAGTGTGCAATTCCATAAGAATCTTTTGTTTTAGCTGGGAATTCTTACAGAGGTATAAGCGATCTTTGTACCATAACGAATCATTTTTCCAGCTAAATGTATCAGAAGTACTGGAATCTTGTTGTAGCTTTCGAATAAGTGCCCACACTTCTTCGTCATTCTTCCATTCCTCCTTTGCTTCGTTTATCCAATCTGGTTGGATAATAGAAATGGCACACAACAATGCTTCCACATCCTCATCCTTTCTTGAGAGTGCATCTGCCACCACATTTTGCTTCCCTTTTTTGTAGATGATTTCAAAGTCATAACCCAACATCTTTGTGACCCACTTTTGTTGCTCTTCAGAGGATAATCTTTGTTCTAAAAAGTATTTAAGGCTATCATGATCCGTTTTTACCTTGAAGTGTCTTCCCATTAGGTAGGGTCGCCATTTCTTAAGTGCATGGAGTATTGCCAACATTTCCTTCTCATAAATAGCTTTGCTTAAAAACTTTCCCTTGATTGGACGACTTTCAAAAGCAATGGGTCTTTCATCTTGCATTAGAACAGCACCAATTCCATTTCCTGAAGCATCACATTCCACAATAAAGGTTTTTGTGAAGTCCGGTGTAGCTAAGACCGGTGCTTGGCACATTGCCTCTTTAAGATGTTCAAAGGCCTTTGTTGCTTCCGGAGTCCATGAAAATGAATCTTTCTTCAATAATGTTGTTAGAGGTGCTGCTATTCTCCCATAATTCTTAACAAACTTGCGATAATACCCTGTCAACCCAAGAAATCCTCGCAGATGCTTTATGGATGTGGGGATTTTCCATTCCTTAATGGCTTTAATTTTGCTAGGGTCTACCTTAACTCCTTCATGAGATACAATATGACCCAAATATTCCACCTCCTGGACTCCAAAGAAACATTTGGATCTTTTTGCATATAATTGTTTCTCCTCCAATAGTTGTAGCACCTTGTCAACATGTTCAACATGATCCTTCCAAGACTTGCTGTAGATTAGTATATCATCAAAAAATACTAACACAAATTTTCTAAGGAATGGTTTGAAAATTGAATTCATCAAACCTTGAAATGTTGAAGGTGCATTGGTAAGGCCAAAAGGCATGACCAAAAATTCATAATGACCCTCATGAGTTCTAAATGCCGTTTTCGGAATGTCTTCAATCTTCATTCTGATTTGATGATATCCTGAACGAAGATCCAACTTGGTGAAGTAAATTGATCCATGCAATTCATCCAGTAATTCATCAATGACAGGAATGGGGAACTTATCTTTAATAGTGAGCTTGTTGAGCTCCCTATAATCTGGACACATGCGCCATGATCCATCCTTCTTGTGCACCAATACTACTGGAGCTGAGAAAGAACTTTGACTCGGTTGAATTATACCAGCCTCTAGCATTTCTGCAACCATACGTTCAATTTCACTTTTTTGGACATATGGATATCTGTACGGCCTGATGTTTGGAGGAACACTTCCTGGAATCAGATGAATAGCATGATCATGATCACGCATAGGTGGGAGACCTTTGGGAGTCTCAAATACCTTGGAATGATTGTCCAGGACTTTTTGGAGATCTGGAGAAATAGATGATTCCAATGTGGAAACATCTAGCGAACATAATTGTGCAATTACACCTCTTTGCTCCTTTTTTAGAAGCTTTGTCATGCCATTAGAGCTGATTATCTTTCCTGGTTTCCCTGCAATACCCCTTAATTCAACTTCCTTTCCTTCCACAGAAAATTTCATGAAAAGTTCTTGAAAATTAAAAGCTATTGTACCCAAGGATTGTAGCCATTGGACTCCTAGTACAACATCAACACCTCCCATTGGAATGGAAAGCATTGGGCTAGTCAATACATATTCTCCCATGGATAGCTTGATATTATGGCACTTTCCAGAGCAATTTATTGTTCCTCCATTTGCAATCATCACTTGACACTCTGGTGCTGGATATAGGAAGCAATTCAATTCTTTTGCTACCCTACAATGAATAAAATTGTGGGTGCTTCCTGAATCAATCAACACTATTACCTTTTTCTTCTTGATTTGTCCTTCTATCTTGATGGTTTGAGGAGTGGTAATTCCCGCCAATGCATTACAAGATATGGTCGGATTTATTTGTTCTTCATCTAGGCTTTGTTCCTGGAATATATCCTCTTCTTTTGACCTTTCTTGCTCCTTTTCTTCTTCCTCTTCACAATCTATGTAGAATAATTTCTTCTCAGCACACTTATGACCTTTTGTGTATTTGCTATCACAATTGTAACAAAGCCCTTTTGCTCTTTTTTCTTCCAATTGTTGTGGTGTCAACCTTGTAGGTTGTGGAAGACTATGGGCAACAACACTTCCGTCTTTATAGTTGTGAATGGTATGCTTCCTAGTTGCCATAATTTTGCTTTCCATTTTTCTTGCTAACCTGAATGCCTTCTCTAATGAATCAGGTTCCCAAAGGCGCACATCATGTTGGATATTATCCTTTAAAGACCCTATGAACACATCAATCCTATGCTCCTCTGGAATATCTTTTACCCTTATGTTCAATTTTTGGAACTCCTCAATGTGCTCCATTATTGAACCCTTTTGTTTGAGACTTATCAATTGGCTAAAAAAAGTGTTGCTTTTTGTATCCTCATAATGTGCTATCAATTCTTCCGTAAAAATTGCCCAAGTGATAAATTGTTTACGAGAACAAAGCCATTGATACCATACAAACTGATTTGGTTCCAAATATAAAGTTGCCATACGTACCTTTTGTGTGTTTTGCACATTATTGAGATCGAAGAATTGCTCCATCTGTAATATCCATGTGGCGGGATCCTTGCCATCAAACTTCCTCATATCGATTTTTGGAACATGGTGAGTCTTCGATCCAACATTAGAGTCTATGGAATCATGATTAACATTTCTTTTTTTCTCATCATGAGTTTCCTTTAGTACTCTTTCACCCTTAGTGAACATTTCTTGTAGCAACTTATCCATCTTATCATCCATGCCATCAATTTTAGCGTCCATGCCATTCACCTTAGCTTCCATGCCATCCATCTTAGCTTCTACACCTTTCTTTAAACCGTCCATCTTAGCTTCTACATCTTTCCTTAAACCATCCATTTTAGATTCTGTTGCTTTTTGTGCAAGTGACACTTGTTGCACTTGTTCTTGTAATTTTGATATATCATATAGCATTTCTTCTTCTTCTTCATGAGTCATGCTAGAGCTTTCAGGCTCCTTACTAGGTGTTTGCATTTTCTTTCCTCGGGGCATCAGTTACCAATAATAATTCTCTAATATGCCCTTTGAATTTCTTCAAAATAAATTTTCAAACCAAGCTTAAGCAAAAATTAAAGAAAATCTACACACCTTTTTTCACTTTGTAGGAGCTCGATATTGCCTCCGATGTATCTCTGTACTTTCTGATTATCTAGTTCTAAATTTGTGACTTGTAGTAGGCCTCTCTGTCCTCTTTCCAATGCCACAAGTCTGACCCAAATTGGATTCTCCAAGGAAGAGTTATGCGAAATCTCCCACAGTGACTTGATTATAGACTAGTTCAGTAGAGCGAACTTGTACGACGTGCCACGTGTCACTGTTTCAAGATTTGACTCTGAAAAATATATAAAAGAAAACTACAGTCCGTCCTCTTTCTGTAACTTCTTACGCAATTTCAATCCGATGCTCAGAAAGAAAGTTATGACGATTTTCCCCAGGTCACCTGTTTTGAGTGTAATTCAGGAGTCTGCAAAAAGACCAACTTCCTCAGATCATATCTCCGAAAATGTCGTGCGAAAAACTCTGAAATTCGGACCCAAGGTTCAGCGCGATTTCTTCTCAAATGGGTTTTTTTTGAGACTTCTGAAACGTCACAGAAAAAACGTTATAGCGAAAATTCCACTATGACCTGTTTGGAGCAGCGAAACCCTAGAATCCAAAGCTCTGATACCAAATGTTATGAAACCAGCTCAAGAAAAGATAGAAAAGAAAGATCAACGCCTTAGAATTCAGCCTCTTCGAGGGGGCAACCTACTTTACATTACATAAATGAACAATTCTTGGATGATACAAATGACAAAACCTCCTTTCTATATATAGGAGTCTAAGGAGTCACAATATAATCTAGCCGACCTAACAATAATAATATAAAGCCACAAAAATAATAATAGAGGGATTCTATGGGGCACAGAAATAACAATATGTGGGTAATAGGGGCACAACAATATATATAAGGGGTATAACTACAATAGTAATGGGGTAATCACTAGTATTATAGGGACCCAACAGAATGCCTTCATCTGCTCTAGGTTCAAACTTACCAAGGTTTTCATCAGTCTTTTTGATGTAACATTTTCTTCCAAAAATTTTGAAGTATTTTACTGTGGGAGTCTTACCATACCAAAGTTCATGAGGAATTTGAGTGTTGTTTACCTGGACGTTTGTCTTGTTGAGAATAGTAACTGTAGCAAATGCGGTTTCACCCCAGAAGGTTGCGGGAGTACCAGAATCATTAAGCATAGCACGAGCCATTTGTTGAACCGTTCTGTTCATCCTTTCCACTACTCCATTTTGCTAAGGAGTCCTTGCAGTAGAGAATTGCCTTCTTATTCCAAGATCTTCACAAAAATTGAAAAATTCATTAGAGGTAAATTCCCCACCTCTATCAGACCTGAGGCATTTGATTCTGTGATCTGATTCGTTTTCAACCAAGGCTTTGAATGCTTTGAACTTTTCGAAAGCTTCGTCTTTATGATTCATAAGTCCTATCCAACACATCGTGGAAAAGTCTTCAATGAACAATATAAAGTATTCTTCTCCTCGAGGTGACCTTTTCCTAGATGGACCACATACATTAGTATGGACATGTTCAAGTGGCCTACTTGCTGATCCTTCCTTCTCAGGGAAATTAGCTCTGGTTTGCTTCCCAAACTGACATGATTTACATATTGTATTGTTTGGAATTATGATGTCAAGGAGATCACGAACCGCCTAATATTTGCATGCTTTCCTTATTTGAGAGAAGCTTAGATGCCCCAATCTTCTATGCCATAGCCAATGTTCATCATTCTTGCTTAGATAGCATTTATGTTGTCCTCCCTTGAGTATGTATAAATTATTTGGTGTTCTTATGCCTTTGATCACTGTTTCTCCTGTATCAAGCTCACGAACAATACATCCATTTGAACAAAATATTACCTCATTTCCTTGATCACACATTTGACTGACACTTAATAGATTATGCTTTAAGCCATCAACATACATAACATTCCTAGCTTTGACCTTTTCTTTCAAAAGAATAGAACCTTTACCTTTTATGAATGCAGGGGTGTCATTTCCAAATGAGACCTTCTTTTCCTTTTCTAAGGCACTATATGTTTGAAGTTTTTCTTTATCACCTGTCATATGTTTCGAGCATCCACTGTCGATGTACCACTGATTTTCTTGCCCTTCCGCATATAAGGCTATACCACATCTTTCTGGTTGCGGTTCTTTCTTCCTCCATGTTTTGGGGGTCAATGAAGCTTGCTCCTTCTGAGTTGTTTGCCGAAACCTACTCCTGCATTCAAAATATTCATGACCAAAGTTGTTACAAATAGAACATTCTATTTCATTTTCAAGAGCATAAAAGTTATTGTAGGTTCTTTTCATGATTCCAGTCACACTCCTTTGATTTCGTGCTTCTCTGGTCATGATGGTCTTGTAGGAAACACATTGAGCTGCTTTATGTCCAAAGTTATGACAAGAGAAACATTGGCCATTGAAGAAATTCCCGCGATCATCAAACCTTCCCTCCAGGCGATTGTAATAGCCATTCGTTCTTGAGGCAAATTGAGAATGATTTACCTGCGGTTGGTTGTAACTTCTGTTCATCCTTGAAGTATATTTCCCTCAATTTACTTGGTGTCTCTGTTCATTCTTGAAGTAAATTGTCCTTGATTTACCTGATGATCTTCATTGTGCCTTTGTTGTCGATTGTCAACCTATTCACTTCTCCTTGCTTCTTCAAGATAAATTTTGGAGGTAGATGGCTTCTGTGCCTGAGATGTTTCTTTAGTATACCCAAGACTAGTCTTGATTAGAGGAGAACGCTGCACTTTGATAATCTCATCTAAAGTTTCAGATCCTTTAGCAAATCTACAATTAAGAGCTTTTGTTTTCTCAATGTCTTTTCTAAGTCCCACAATTTCACATTCTAACTTTTCATTGTGTTTTTCCCTTTCAGCAAGTTGGAATGTCAGAGTATCTATAATCATATTCTTTTCTTCTAAACAAATTTTGAGTTTAGAAATTTCTTCATAAAGACCTTCTTCATCTATAGCATCCAAGAAATCATCATCTTCAAAAGCCATTAAAAGTCTATAATCATTACCTTGTTCATCTTCACCACTATTTGAAAATCCATCCTTGTCTTCATGTGTGTAATAACTTTTCTTACTTACATTCTGTTTTCTGTTCCATCTAACTGGTTCCTTACCTTTGTGAAGCTTATCTTTATGAGGACACTTGGCAGCATAGTGACCGACTCTTCCACAAGAAAAACATTTGAAAGGTAGCTTACCTCTAAATCTTCCAGAACCCCGTTGAAGGTTCTTGACAAAATTTGATTCTTCCTCTTCTTCTAACATATGTCCTGAGTCATTATAATCTCCTTTTTCTGAGGCTTTGAATGCGGCCTCTCTCTTGTCTGATGGTCCCCCTTTTCTCATTTCGTAAGCGGTTAGGATTCCGTGCAGCTGTGACATGGTAATGCTCTGTAGATTCTGTTTTTCTTCTATGGCAGAAAATTTTGATTCAAACTTAGAAGACAAAGATCTTAGAACCTTTTCAACCAAAACAACTTCTTTTATTTCTTCACCCAAGTTTTTCATACAATTAACAATCTCATCCATACGTAAGAAATAGTTAGCCACACTTTCATCATTGTGCATTATGAGATTTTCATATTGAATTATGAGAGTTTGTAGTTTTTCTCGTTTTACCTCATCATCTCCTTCATAGCTCAGAATGATCTTATCCCATATTTCTTTTGCGGTTTTGAGCGACATAACCTTAACGAATTCTGATTGGGATAGACTCCCTAATAGATTATTGATAGCCTTTGCATTTGTTTCATATTGCTTCTTACCAGCCGTATCTATAGGAGTTGCTGATGGAAATGTGTATCCTGTTTCCATGATATCCCAGACTTCTGTACCAAGAGATTGAAGATAGGCTGTGATTCTTACCTTCCAATAGACGAAGTTGCTCCCATCAAAAATTGGTGGCCTGATCGATGCTTCTTTCTCGTAGTTGGTCATGATGATAGATCTTCCTTCAAGCAATCAAGCTTCTTCTGAAGGACCCGCTTTGATACCAATTGTTGGAAATAATACTGAGGGGGGGGGTGAATCAGTATTATCAGTTCAATTATTTTTCATTTCACAATCAGATTTGCATACACTACTTCAGTTAGAGAAAACAACGTATTTACGCAACTACAGTTAAGAAAATTCGCGTATAACTTGCAAACTTGTAATTTAATTTATTCTTCTGATGTTGATCATTAATCTGTGTGTCAGAACCATATAACCAGTAACCAGGAACAGTAAAAATAGATCAGACAGTCACACACAAGAACACAAGATATAAGGTGGAAACCAAATGTAGGTGAAAACCACCTGCTGCAATTCGTCTCTATCTTCTTTCAATTAGAAACTTCTTTTTACAATGGATCTGTACTAGTTCAGTCTTATACCAGTACATAGGCTTCTACCTGCAGAAGGCTACAACCTTCTCTCGTTCTATAGCTTCTCCTAGAAGGGAGCTACAACCCCCTTAGCTCTTGTACTAGCTAAGGTACTAGTACGTAGGTGCTGGCCTACAGAAGGCTACAACCTTCTCTTTTCTTCCAGGGACCACGTTTCATAAATTTTCAGACTGGATCCATGAATAGCATCAATCAAACATCAAGCAAATTTGCATCAACCAATCTCCTTTGCACTAAACAAACTGAATCAAATAATCACTTCTCCGAATGATGTACCCAGAAAATAGTAATAGTAACGAGACACCAATTCTGAACCTAGAACACTGCAGCAATAAACAAAAGTAGCTAAAACATATTTCAAGAGATGTACGCTACTTCAATATGCAGAAACCTGCGTGCATACGCTTTTGTATTAAGGCCAACCAACGTTGTTTTGATTTACTGAACCAGCGTGTATACATGCCTCTAATGTGTCGAACCTGCGTATAGATCTATAAAAGGTAATTCACTCTTTCAAATATTCAGACATCAATTATACCCAGATTATCAGATTTATAGATCAAGTCATGCACCAAATATAACAGATCAAAATCACACAAAGATACTACTATTCAACACTTGAGTTTTGACCCATGAATAGAACTTATCCGTCTTCTTGTGCTCAGGTTCCTCCTTGATTCAGATTCAGCTATGCACCATAAACCGATCACCAGTATTCTAGATCTTGCTCTTCATAAGACATTCAATCCTTAAGTCAATATCTTTGCCAAATCATCTCCTCCTTTTTATAGTCTTAGGCCTTACTCAAACCATGGTCCAAAACCATAGAGAACCAATACTAGGGACCCAAAACCTGGGTTCAATATTTCGGACGCAATACCAAGGTCCAAATATCATGGTCCCAAAAATAAGCTTTCCACATGTACGTGTTTTTCAGTGCATGAAAGTGCGTGAATACGCATACATGACTTTTGATCGGCAATCCCGCGTGTATATGTGACTTCGTCAAAGGGAACCTGCGTATACCTCTTTTTCTTTCATTCTGAGAGCCTGAATAGTGATCTGCCATCTGAGTGAGTTGCCATCAAGGACAACACCTGTGTCATAGTGCCAAACCTGTGTCATAATGCCAACAGGGAAGGGGTCCAAAAGGGAAAAACACAGGCCTAGCCTAGAAAATTGCCAAATTGTAGCAAGAAACTAGGGTTTGTGGGAAAATGAGGAATTTAAGGGATATCAGTGATGGAAAGTGTTTAATAAGGTACATTAAGGATAGGGGAAGGTGTATGAACATCAGGATACAATTTTTTCTAATGACTTGACCATCCAAGAGAAATTACCTTCAAAACCATAGGAGAGGGAAACAAACCTTACCTAGGCACAACTGAAGCATGAACAAGGTGTAAAATGACCCATTGGAACCTGAAATGATGATGACAACCCTCTGAATGATGGTACACTCAGATGAATGGTGACATGAAGCTCTTGGGAAGAATGCTAAGAGAACTCATTCACTAAGAGAAACCATAAACACTAAGAGAAACTCATTCACTAGCAGTGGAAGAATGCTTGACTTACTTGGACACCTGAAGATTGAGCAAATTTTGCAAATTTGGGAGAGTTTGTGGGTGAAATCGGCTTGAAGCCCTATGCGCCGCGCCACTAACCCAGTGCACTGCACCACTTCAATGCGCTCCACTAGTGTAAGTTTAACACTGTAGAGGGTGGCCCAATGCGTCGTGCCAGCCCTATGTGCCGCGCCCATGACCCAATGTGCCATGTCCTTGAAACTTGCCCAAATTGCTGCAGTTTTTCTCTTTGCTTTAAACCCGACTGTTCTCTTGTTCACTCCTCCTTTGGATGAAAATGAGCTCTTTAAACATGACAAATGGTTTATATACAAAAGATTTTAATTTTTCACTTATCAAAAACCCACTTTGTAATGTTTGCATTTGACTTGTTTTTCAAACTCTGTTTTTGGGCAGTTTGCTTTATTTTTTCTTGTGATGAACTGAATACTTTGATTTTTTGTTTTCCTTGCAAGAGATGGAGATGCTGAAGCTTCGCGAGGTGACCAGGTTTGCCACTGAAGTTATTACATATGGAAAAACTGAAATTAAATCAAATTTGTACATAAAAACATAAAAAACTCTGTTTTTCCTCAAAACAGGGTTTTGAGGAAAAATCAATCACTGAGCATGTGATTATAGAAATTATTGTTGTTGAAACTTTATTTGTCCTCCTCATGCACCTATTGACCTTTATTGAGCATTTTGAAGACATTTTTTGATGAAACCCCTGACCTAATGAGACCTAAAACCCTAAAAATAACTTCTGCGGATTTAAAGAAAAAAAATGACTGCAGATGATCTAGATGAATGAAAATGGGCCAACAGGTAAAGGACATGAGGGAAAATGTATAATAAGCCACTACCGTAAGATGATCCATGATCCTAATGGAATGCAACTGACTGAGCGAGACACCTAAAATGCAATGCAACAAGAGAAATTGATCACTGACGGAGGGATGAAGATACCGACACTAAGAGGGTACTTCCCAAAAATAGTGGGGGAAAATTTGGAAATCTAATTAGTTGTGTGAGCAACTCACTCTTGAACATGACACTTTCTGCTTCGTGTTGGGATGGAATATCCTCCTTTTTATTGTTGACCTCCTTGGGTTGGGCCATTCATTTTGCCTTCCATCTCATCTCTACCACGTCATCATGACCATCGATCCTATGGATCCAAGAGCTTCCAAACTCTGAGTCGTGTTGCTGATATCTTCAATAGTTGTCCTTCTGCAGTTACACTTACCTCTGATTCTCTGTATCATCCAAAATCATTTTTCATCCCTTTGTCTTGTGTCGATGATGTGGGATACATTATGGCCCTCCTTCGACACAGTCGCTCCCTGTCAACTTCAACTTATTATCCAGGAAGTTGACCGAGAGAAGCCCTTCCAGTACCTTAGAGCTTGCATGCCCTAATGGCAAGTTCTTCACACCCGATGACAAGTTCACATCATTGGCTTTTGATCGAGTGATTTCATGGGTGTTCGACTTGAATTCCTCTATTCACATTCCATGGATTGTGCTGATAGTACGTTGAGGATGATTTTCATTATTGGTGGTTTCTCTCACGCTTGTTAACAATTTACATCATTGACTTGTAATCAAGTGACTTTATAGCATGTTCGAAGTCAACACATCTATTCACATGTTAGAATTTGTACTCTGATCGGGTCATGTTGGAACACAAGACCCTAGACTCAGGTAACAAAATTCCAGGTTGAAAAGTGATGTGACATGGTTATGTTGATATAAATGTCTCTTTTAGATGGACGGTTGTGACCATACCATGAGTTATCATATGTGATCCTTCTCATTGTTGGATGGTTACGACGATACCTTGGTTTCAATATGATCCTCTTTATGGGATGGCTGCACCCATGCTTGGATCTATTTACATGATCATTCTCTGGATGGTTGTTTCCATACCACGATTCATGTATCATTTGACAATTTTTCAGTTATGTATATGTATTTGTACTTTCTTGCAGGTTTTCAAATGAAAGACTTCGGTTCCCCGCATTGATTCATAAAGCATTTCATCTCTCACTCTAGTTCAGCCTTCACGCTTTAGAGGGTAGCTGTTACACAAAATTTTGTCACTGTCCCTATACTCCCAATTCCTTGATCCTGGAGGACCTCTATAGTGAACCCTACATGCTTTCCCTTCATGAAGAAACTCCCATTGTGTCCCTCTTCATGAGCAGAGCAATTCCCTTTTGCACCATTTCCCCAAAATCTTCTATTTTTCCCAGTTTACAAGGCTAGCGCTAATGAACTTTGTCCTCCTCGCACCTATATGCAGGGATTAACACTGTCCCTAGCGCCGACTAGAGTGACTGAGCTTCGTTCTAGTCGTGCCGATCCTCTTATGGAAAGTTTTTTAAATAAGGAAGCGAAGCTTCCAACTCTAGAATCTTCGTAACGGAAGTTTGGTAAATGGTTTAGCCAGATGGGGTCGAGGATGTTAGTTTGGGCTCCTTTCCTCTAAAAGGATGAAACGACCTCAAGAGATAAGACCTTATTGTTGTGGGGAAAAGTATCCGATGCGGATGACACTAACCCTTTCTAAAGGTGACAGACTTTAGCAACAACTGAATGACAAAGTTTTCATGTTCATCTTTATGAAAGCACAGAGAGAATAGAAAGAGGATCAACCAACCTGGTGTCTTGCGCTTAGTCGATCCTTGTCCTTCTCGCTTTGTATCCCGTTCCCAGCTCTTTACTCTCCAAGCCGATCCAGCTACACACAGAATCTGCACAACAAAAGGGAGCAAACTACGAGATACAAGCAATCATAATTGAAGCATGGATTAGGTTGCATCAAATATACATGTAAACACAAAAGCATCTATGTAAAACAAGTATATAGAAGAACATGCGAACTTTATTGATAGAAAGTAACAGGGTTCCAGAGGAAGTTACAACCAATGATGTTGGCCCCAATCCAGCAGCACCTCCTCGGCAGCAAGAACTCTCTTCTTCACCTCTAGTAAAACAATCACCCAATAATCCTGGCAGTATACCAACAGCACCTCCTTGCTTATACGAAATTCCAGCCTCTTTAGACCTCATAGAAGAGCTCTATATATAGGAGAGAAGAAGAAAGGATGAGTCAGCTTGAGACTGACATGAAGCTGCCTTGTGTCCTCTCCCTCTTCAGTTAATCTTCAGTTCTTGAGTCCACTTGGAGATCCTTGGTTACACATGGTGATCAAGTACCTCTTACTCATCACAAGGCGAATTTGATGAACCAAGTGTCAGTTTGGAAGCTTCCTGGGCAATTGACACCTTGCAGGAGGACTGTGCCACTTGGCCAATCTCGCCCAGCGCAGGTAGCCTTCATTGTTTTTGACTTCCAGCGCAGGTACAGAGTGGGACAGTTGCAATACAGCGCAGAAGCTTAGTTAAGCAGCTGACATGATCCAAAATAAGCCTGTTCTGAAGTGTTTTCAGGTGGAGAACTGATTGGAAGTGCTATTGATTGATGACCTTGTTCTTTTAGGGGTAAGAACACCATGTTTAGGGACTGAGGATCCCTGTAATTATCGACATTTCCTGCTCCTTGACGCGAGGCACAAAAATGTCTATAACAGTTGCCCCCTAAAGTATGAGGCCGTTAATCAGGTGAAATGCTTTAGCTAGAGGGTCCGAAGTTCGTTCCAGTGCTGAGGAGAGTGCCCTGTAATACAATACAATACAATACATTATCTTTCATTCATCATTATTCTCATGATCTAGCTGAGGCGGGTATTCCCATGCTCAGCTTTCTATAAATACATTTTGGTACATATGACAGACGATCGTCTGAAGACAGACTGATAATCTTCCGCTAAAATTATCATCCTTTGAGGAGGATGATCATCTGCTGCAATGATGTACATGCTTTTATATTTCTTGAATATATATCGCAGCCCGGATGGATGAAACTAGATCCGGGGTCTTCAAACTCGTTCGATCTTCACTCTAAGTACAAGTCGATCCATGTGAGAATTACGCTGAAGTCGAACATGGAAAGACATCGCTTGATTACCGGTCAATAATGAAAACCGTTAACAAGCGCGAGAGGAATCACCAATAAGGACGATGACCCTCAAGGTACGGCAGTACAATTCACGTGGCGTGAATAAAGGACTTGGCGTCGAACGCCACGCAAAATCTTCTGGTCGAAGGTCATTGATGTATACCTGTCGCCGGAAGTGAGAAACTTGCCATTGAGGCATGCAAGCTTCAAAGTACTGATGGGGGTGTCCCTAGATCGACTTCTTGGATAATGAGCTGATGTCGACAAGAAGCGATCCGTCAAAGGAGGGCCTTAATGAATCCCACATCAATGACACGGAACGGAGCTAATGATTTAGTGGAGGTGGAAACAAACTGTGACATATGATTCAGGGTGGCGATCGTGAAATGGATGAAGGATAATGTATGGTAGTGGATGGGATACGGTTGACACTTTCTGAATGACCCCTCTTGAACATATAACGACACTGATGCGATGGATCGGTAGCATTACCCCGAATGGATGGTGTGGCGAGGACCATGGTGATGAAACCGGTGAATGAGACAACCCAACCCGATGTGATACGGAGGAAAAGTGTCATGTTCAAGAGTGACTTGCTACCTCTAAACTTTGATGTTCTCCCAATTTTTCCCCAGTCATTTCTGACCAGTACCTCTTTATTTTTGTCAAGCTTGAGGAGGATAACATATGCTTGTTCTATAACCTGCCCTTCGGGCAAGCCCATCGCTAAGATTTAACGAGCCTAGCGATAGGGAAACTCGTTCTCGTCTAAAGACAAGTTTGTCGCTATTTAACTATTTTAACGAGTCTAACGACAAGGAAAACTCGGTCCTTTTCATTTTTAGAGAGTCTAAAAAGGTACAGAAAGTCAACTCCATAATTCCTTTTTCGTCAGCTAATCCCTTAAGTCCGAAAAAGTATAAAACAATACAGAAGGGATGGCTGTTCGGTATTTTTAACGAGCTGAACCAGGCAAGCGCTCGATCCTTTTGTGCAATAATCCCTCAAGTCCAAAAAGATTAAAATTTAGAGGAGGGATAGCGTTCCGGTCATTTTAACGAGCTGGAAGGCCAAAACTCGGCAAACTTTTCATATTTTACGAGTCAGTGAAAAGAGCTGAAAGAAGACTCGTCTTTTGAGGAACGAGTGATAAACAGGGATAGCTACAGATTCCAGGTGCAGGTTGGAATTTCCAATCACGGCAGTGTCACAAGGATGGCTAGGTGAAATCACTCTTCGCAGCTGTTTCTCAAAAGAGGTAAACACACCAATGGAAGTGAATGATCGGCCAAATGAACGGTGGAGGTGGTGGATGAAAACACGATCAAGGTTCTTATGGCTAATGAATTTACGATCTCAAAAGGTTATTTACCGGTTCATTTTTTCCATGAGCTTGAACTCTGGGGGAAACATTTGCTCACACTTTTTTATTTTTTAACGAGCATAAATTCAGGCCTAAAACTGCTCGAATTTCGCGTTTATTTTTTAACGAGCATGAACTATATGCTAAAACTGCTCGATATACCAGTCATAAGAATGCCTCCTATAAGGACCAATTTTTATAGAGCTTATGCCTTACTACAGCTATGCTCTTATTTTGGCAAATTTTACTTCTGCCCCACAGGCTTTCTTTCATGCAAGTTTGGAAACGGCTAATCTTAAAACCAGATAAATAACCGCTCTTAGCTTGCACTCTAGAAAGTTTGCATGCCCCCAGGTATAGGATAGAATTTCGAGGTTGCCCCTCCTCTCTCCTACTTCTGCTTTTCTTTGGGTGTTCACAGTTATTTGTCATCTTGCTAATCTAATGCTAACGATACTTGTCTTCTCGTTATTTTAAGGGGTCTTACGCAGTACTCAGACTTCCTGTCGGCCCACTTTTAACAAACAGCTATTGTGACAATAGAAGAACACTACTCAAAGATAAAACATTGGTATTATCGAGGGAGGCTTGCCTCTTTCTTATTATCCGAAGAGTGGTTCTATTCGCTGCCGCAAATCAATCTCTTTCTTCGGCGGTGTCTATCATTGGGTTGTCCAAAGATGGTTACCCTCTGTCACAACAATACGGTCTCCTTCTTAGTTTACTGCCCCTGCTTATCCTTCAAAACATATGTTTCGATGGGCGAGGCTTGAATTTAAAGATGGTGACTACTTGTTACGATAAGGGAATTCCTACTTGGGCATTGCCCACTTTTTTAGACAAAGGTGAATGATTCCCAAACACATAACTTTAACAAAAGATCATTATTCCAGAACAACCCCACTTCCTTCGGACGGGGTACGGACTAGTCATGTTCTCCTGCGGAAATTCTTCCTTATACCCGGAGTTTCTTCTGCCCGAAGCAGACCAGGGTGCATGCCCCCTGGGTCCTAGTCTTTCTTTCCGAATTACTCGCGCTCATCGGGAAGGAGGACTGGGGGCGGAGGCGAATCTTGAGTGAACAGACCATTTAGGATTGGTATTTGACTATTTGCGATGCGAGATCCCGGAAATGAAAGCTGGTCTACGAGCTTGACCACCCTTCCTTCGTGTGGAAAACACATTACTCTAAAGAGTGAGGAGACTATCGCTCCCATGCAATAAATATAGTCGCGTCCAAGGAGTAGGTTATAATCCAAGGGTCCTTGAACTACCAACACGTTCATCCTGACGGTCTTCCCCTTCAATGTAACAGGTACATCGGGGAGGATTCCTAATGGTCGACTGGTTCCTTTATCAAAACCTGAGAGATTTCTCAACTCAGGTAAAAGCGCTGGGGAACCCAGTGCTTTCCAAGCAATAGAGGAAAGGATACTCACAGACGCCCCTTCATCAATGATAGTACCAGCCATAACCATTCTATAGATCTGGACAATGATTCTAAATGGTGTACTGGCTGGTAACCGGGGTCTGCCTAGTTGATTCCAATCAAAGGATACAACCAGGTTGCTTGGTGGTGGGACCGAATATACGGCCGGATACGACTCAGATGATGTTCCTTCCTGCGATAAAGGAATGGGCGCATTGCCCGGATGCTCGTCGGAGTCGGTGCTGATAAAGAGAACCTGGATGGTGTCATCCTTGTTCTCATCAGTGAGGGTGTCACATGAAGACGACACTTCGGTGACGGTGTCATTTGAAGACGGGTCTTCAATGACGGAGTCATTGGACGATAGAACCTTTGAAGGAAGAACCGGGTCAACTGCCGTTTCGACCTTTAGACTTTCGTCTGGTCTAGATTCGGTAGGTTCATTCTCAATGACTGACACATCAGCTGACCACTTGAGTGGTTCAACTGGATTTTCAACTATCGAGGGATTAGGCGCGAGTTTTCGGTATCCAGGCGGAAGTTGCACCGGTGACACCGGGCGATCTTCCAAAACTCTCTTTGCCTCATCTAAGAATGGACATTTGTGGATGGCATGGTGACCTTCACACAATAGACAGGGTGATCTTGGTCCCCTTCTTCGTCCTTCACTCTCGCTAGTTGAGGGAATGCAATCAACTTGACAACCAGAGGTTGATGCTACCGGATTGTGCAACCTCGGGGACCAGTCCCTTAGTATCCGGGGAATACAAGGACAATCACGATGGAAATGGATCCCTTTGCAAATGACACATGGCGATTTAGGCCCGGTCGATGCAGTGTGTGGGTTTTTGTCAGTTTTCTTCTGCTTGCCCCCAGTCGCCTTCGCCAGAGGCTCCTTCTGCTTCTTCCCTTTCTTCTTCTTTTCCTTCTTCTCCTTGGGAGGCTGACTTTTGCCGGCTCTACCCTGCGAAGATGAAGGATCAGAGGAAGTATCACAAGAGGTAGAAGGCTGGTGGGTAGTTCTAGATTGTTCTGACAGTTGATTCGACTGCTCAGGATTAGTGGCGATTTGGACAACATTAGTTGAAAAGAGCCAAACAGGAAGGCCGATTGTCAATCCTGGAAGTGACAATGTAGCCATATGAGGCGCACCAACATCTCCCCAAGAGGAGAAGGGATTTGGACTTCCGCCAAGGTTACTTCCTTGGTTGGTGGGCTCCATACTTTTCAACTGAAAGATCAACGTGGGAATAACAGGTGATTATGTTCCGCTTTAAAATAAGTTTTATTTACGACGCTTTTAGACACAAACTTGCTTTTTCATGTTTTAAGAGTCGAGAAAAAGCTAAAGATGACTCTAGTCGCCTTCGATGTATTAACGAGCCCGAAGTGACAAATGCTCGGTTGGACCTTTTCAGTTATAGAGTTTGAAAAGGGCCAAAAGAAACTGCTCTGGAGATCTAGGCAGAGGGTGTGCCAAACCTTTCGCGAAACCACAGAATACGTTTTACGGTACGGGTGGTCGATCTTCGTGAATGCTGTGTTCACTGCATCGCGATCAGTAGGGCGGCCGACACGGTTTCCTAAGGATAAAGGATAAAAGCCTATAGGGGTCTCCCAATATACGCGACGGTACGCGGGAGCTCAAATCCGTGTTAGTGCCACCGACTCTCAGGAGGAATCACCCACCTTCGTAGAGATCGACAGTCACTATGTTTAACGACGCCGGAACACGTCTCTACCTAGACCTCTAGATGTTTGCGTTAAATTCCAAAGCGTTGTTATGTAAATTGAGTTTATTTTAATGTTGATCTTCCTTAACAGTTTGCCTTTCAGGTTCGCCACGAGATGTATATATACAACTTCCTATATGCAATCTAAGAATGAGAAGCAAAATCTTTTCAATCTTTCAACTTTGAAAACCTTAATCTACTTGAGGAAAGAGCAAGACACAACTTTTTCCACAGATCAAAGAACACACACTAAAATGCACATTTTCCTAAATCGTCAAGCATACAGTCAAATGCAAAATGCACAATGCATGTATTTCTTTTCGTTATCCTTAATGTTGATGCTTAACAAAAGGAAACTGTTGTATGATTTTTGAATCAACTTTCAAGTAAAAATAAACAAGCTTGTCCACAATCAAAAGAACACCTTATGAAAGACTTGTTTTAAATACAGGAAAAGTATAGATTCAAACCATAAAGTGAGAAGCAAACCAATCCAAAACAGCTATGAACAGCAATAACACTAACTCATAAGATCGCAATCTAAGAGGCCACAGCTACTAGGTTCGCTTTTCACAATGGGAAATTGTAACTGAAACAAGAAATACTGAAAGAACGTTTACAATTTCATCACACAACTGAGGCGGAATAATGTCAAGGAGAAGTGGTCTACAGCAAATACAATAACCAGCAAGCAATCAGCCAAAAACAAGTGCAAACAGGGCCAAGACACAAAGGAAGAGCTGAGCTAGACTAAGGCCAACTGGACCAGCGCAGGCACTGGTCTGCCAGTTTCACTCTCAGCGCAGTTCCCGAAGGGAGCACCTGCGCTGTAATGCAGACTGCCTGTGGACAGCCTGCACTGACTTACGAGAGTTACGTCTGCTAAGAATTCCGGGTCATAAAAAGCTCAAAAATGTACTGTTTTGACTGAAATAAAATGCTATGGGTTAAGTACAGGCTAAGGGATGATCAAGAGGATAAAGATCTATCACTAAGAGTAAGGATTCATCTGTAGATTAGCTCTTTAAATCTTGAATTTGCTCAGCAAAGGAGCAAGAGTAGCAAAACCCTCTACTTCGCTTTTGATAGAGTCAAAAGCTTTTCGATTCGGTACTCCTTTCTTCAAGAAATGAATAGCAAAATACTACAACAACAAGATACTAGGATCTCCCCAGCGGAGTCGCCAGTTTGTTGTGGGGAAAAGTATCCGATGCGGATGACACTAACCCTTTCTAAAGGTGACAGACTTTAGCAACAACTGAATGACAAAGTTTTCATGTTCATCTTTATGAAAGCACAGAGAGAATAGAAAGAGGATCAACCAACCTGGTGTCTTGCGCTTAGTCGATCCTTGTCCTTCTCGCTTTGTATCCCGTTCCCAGCTCTTTACTCTCCAAGCCGATCCAGCTACACACAGAATCTGCACAACAAAAGGGAGCAAACTACGAGATACAAGCAATCATAATTGAAGCATGGATTAGGTTGCATCAAATATACATGTAAACACAAAAGCATCTATGTAAAACAAGTATATAGAAGAACATGCAAACTTTATTGATAGAAAGTAACAGGGTTCCAGAGGAAGTTACAACCAATGATGTTGGCCCCAATCCAGCAGCACCTCCTCGGCAGCAAGAACTCTCTTCTTCACCTCTAGTAAAACAATCACCCAATAATCCTGGCAGTATACCAACAGCACCTCCTTGCTTATACAAAATTCCAGCCTCTTTAGACCTCATAGAAGAGCTCTATATATAGGAGAGAAGAAGAAAGGATGAGTCAGCTTGAGACTGACATGAAGCTGCCTTGTGTCCTCTCCCTCTTCAGTTAATCTTCAGTTCTTGAGTCCACTTGGAGATCCTTGGTTACACATGGTGATCAAGTACCTCTTACTCATCACAAGGCGAATCTGATGAACCAAGTGTCAGTTTGGAAGCTTCCTGGGCAATTGACACCTTGCAGGAGGACTGTGCCACTTGGCCAATCTCGCCCAGCGCAGGTAGCCTTCATTGTTTTTGACTTCCAGCGCAGGTACAGAGTGGGACAGTTGCAATACAGCGCAGAAGCTCAGTTAAGCAGCTGACATGATCCAAAATAAGCCTGTTCTGAAGTGTTTTCAGGTGGAGAACTGATTGGAAGTGCTGTTGATTGATGACCTTGTTCTTTTAGGGGTAAGAACAACATGTTTAGGGACTGAGGATCCCTGTAATTATCGACATTTCCTGCTCCTTGACGCGAGGCACAAAAATGTCTATAACAGTTGCCCCCTAAAGTATGAGGCCGTTAATCGGGTGAAATGCTTTAGCTAGAGGGTCCGAAGTTCGTTCCAGTGCTGAGGAGAGTGCCCTGTAATACAATACAATACAATACATTATCTTTCATTCATCATTATTCTCATGATCTAGCTGAGGTGGGTATTCCCATGCTCAGCTTTCTATAAATACATTTTGGTACATATGACAGACGATCGTCTGAAGACAGACTGATAATCTTCCGCTAAAATTATCATCCTTTGAGGAGGATGATCATCTGCTGCAATGATGTACATGCTTTTATATTTCCTGAATATATATCGCAGCCCGGATGGATGAAACTAGATCCGGGTCTTCAAACTCGTTCGATCTTCACTCTAAGTACAAGTCGATCCATGTGAGAATTACGCTGAAGTCGAACATGGAAAGACATCGCTTGATTACCGGTCAATAATGAAAACCGTTAACAAGCGCGAGAGGAATCACCAATAAGGACGATGACCCTCAAGGTACGGCAGTACAATTCACGTGGCGTGAATAAAGGACTTGGCGTCGAACGCCACGCAAAATCTTCTGGTCGAAGGTCATTGATGTATACCTGTCGCCGGAAGTGAGAAACTTGCCATTGAGGCATGCAAGCTTCAAAGTACTGATGGGGGTGTCCCTAGATCGACTTCTTGGATAATGAGCTGATGTCGACAAGAAGCGATCCGTCAAAGGAGGGCCTTAATGAATCCCACATCAATGACACGGAACGGAGCTAATGATTTAGTGGAGGTGGAAACAAACTGTGACATATGATTCAGGGTGGCGATCGTGAAATGGATGAAGGATAATGTATGGTAGTGGATGGGATACGGTTGACACTTTCTGAATGACCCCTCTTGAACATATAACGACACTGATGCGATGGATCGGTAGCATTACCCCGAATGGATGGTGTGGCGAGGACCATGGTGATGAAACCGGTGAATGAGACAACCCAACCCGATGTGATACGGAGGAAAAGTGTCATGTTCAAGAGTGACTTGCTACCTCTAAACTTTGATGTTCTCCCAATTTTTCCCCAGTCATTTCTGACCAGTACCTCTTTATTTTTGTCAAGCTTGAGGAGGATAACATATGCTTGTTCTATAACCTGCCCTTCGGGCAAGCCCATCGCTAAGATTTAACGAGCCTAGCGATAGGGAAACTCGTTCTCGTCTAAAGACAAGTTTGTCGCTATTTAACTATTTTAATGAGTCTAACGACAAGGAAAACTCGGTCCTTTTCATTTTT
The DNA here is from genome assembly GCA_031772625.1 of Pinus tabuliformis. Lineage (NCBI taxonomy): Eukaryota > Viridiplantae > Streptophyta > Pinopsida > Pinales > Pinaceae > Pinus > Pinus tabuliformis. Next base: position 144,374,152 of record CM062810.1, read on the forward strand.
AGAGAGTCTAAAAAGGTACAGAAAGTCAACTCCATAATTCCTTTTTCGTCAGCTAATCCCTTAAGTCCGAAAAAGTATAAAACAATACAGAAGGGATGGCTGTTCGGTATTTTTAACGAGCTGAACCAGGCAAGCGCTCGATCCTTTTGTGCAATAATCCCTCAAGTCCAAAAAGATTAAAATTTAGAGGAGGGATAGCGTTCCGGTCATTTTAACGAGCTGGAAGGCCAAAACTCGGCAAACTTTTCATATTTTACGAGTCAGTGAAAAGAGCTGAAAGAAGACTCGTCTTTTGAGGAACGAGTGATAAACAGGGATAGCTACAGATTCCAGGTGCAGGTTGGAATTTCCAATCACGGCAGTGTCACAAGGATGGCTAGGTGAAATCACTCTTCGCAGCTGTTTCTCAAAAGAGGTAAACACACCAATGGAAGTGAATGATCGGCCAAATGAACGGTGGAGGTGGTGGATGAAAACACGATCAAGGTTCTTATGGCTAATGAATTTACGATCTCAAAAGGTTATTTACCGGTTCATTTTTTCCATGAGCTTGAACTCTGGGGGAAACATTTGCTCACACTTTTTTATTTTTTAACGAGCATAAATTCAGGCCTAAAACTGCTCGAATTTCGCGTTTATTTTTTAACGAGCATGAACTATATGCTAAAACTGCTCGATATACCAGTCATAAGAATGCCTCTTATAAGGACCAATTTTTATAGAGCTTATGCCTTACTACAGCTATGCTCTTATTTTGGCAAATTTTACTTCTGCCCCACAGGCTTTCTTTCATGCAAGTTTGGAAACGGCTAATCTTAAAACCAGATAAATAACCGCTCTTAGCTTGCACTCTAGAAAGTTTGCATGCCCCCAGGTATAGGATAGAATTTCGAGGTTGCCCCTCCTCTCTCCTACTTCTGCTTTTCTTTGGGTGTTCACAGTTATTTGTCATCTTGCTAATCTAATGCTAACGATACTTGTCTTCTCGTTATTTTAAGGGGTCTTACGCAGTACTCAGACTTCCTGTCGGCCCACTTTTAACAAACAGCTATTGTGACAATAGAAGAACACTACTCAAAGATAAAACATTGGTATTATCGAGGGAGGCTTGCCTCTTTCTTATTATCCGAAGAGTGGTTCTATTCGCTGCCGCAAATCAATCTCTTTCTTCGGCGGTGTCTATCATTGGGTTGTCCAAAGATGGTTACCCTCTGTCACAACAATACGGTCTCCTTCTTAGTTTACTGCCCCTGCTTATCCTTCAAAACATATGTTTCGATGGGCGAGGCTTGAATTTAAAGATGGTGACTACTTGTTACGATAAGGGAATTCCTACTTGGGCATTGCCCACTTTTTTAGACAAAGGTGAATGATTCCCAAACACATAACTTTAACAAAAGATCATTATTCCAGAACAACCCCACTTCCTTCGGACGGGGTACGGACTAGTCATGTTCTCCTGCGGAAATTCTTCCTTATACCCGGAGTTTCTTCTGCCCGAAGCAGACCAGGGTGCATGCCCCCTGGGTCCTAGTCTTTCTTTCCGAATTACTCGCGCTCATCGGGAAGGAGGACTGGGGGCGGAGGCGAATCTTGAGTGAACAGACCATTTAGGATTGGTATTTGACTATTTGCGATGCGAGATCCCGGAAATGAAAGCTGGTCTACGAGCTTGACCACCCTTCCTTCGTGTGGAAAACACATTACTCTAAAGAGTGAGGAGACTATCGCTCCCATGCAATAAATATAGTCGCGTCCAAGGAGTAGGTTATAATCCAAGGGTCCTTGAACTACCAACACGTTCATCCTGACGGTCTTCCCCTTCAATGTAACAGGTACATCGGGGAGGATTCCTAATGGTCGACTGGTTCCTTTATCAAAACCTGAGAGATTTCTCAACTCAGGTAAAAGCGCTGGGGAACCCAGTGCTTTCCAAGCAATAGAGGAAAGGATACTCACAGACGCCCCTTCATCAATGATAGTACCAGCCATAACCATTCTATAGATCTGGACAATGATTCTAAATGGTGTACTGGCTGGTAACCGGGGTCTGCCTAGTTGATTCCAATCAAAGGATACAACCAGGTTGCTTGGTGGTGGGACCGAATATACGGCCGGATACGACTCAGATGATGTTCCTTCCTGCGATAAAGGAATGGGCGCATTGCCCGGATGCTCGTCGGAGTCGGTGCTGATAAAGAGAACCTGGATGGTGTCATCCTTGTTCTCATCAGTGAGGGTGTCACATGAAGACGACACTTCGGTGACGGTGTCATTTGAAGACGGGTCTTCAATGACGGAGTCATTGGACGATAGAACCTTTGAAGGAAGAACCGGGTCAACTGCCGTTTCGACCTTTAGACTTTCGTCTGGTCTAGATTCGGTAGGTTCATTCTCAATGACTGACACATCAGCTGACCACTTGAGTGGTTCAACTGGATTTTCAACTATCGAGGGATTAGGCGCGAGTTTTCGGTATCCAGGCGGAAGTTGCACCGGTGACACCGGGCGATCTTCCAAAACTCTCTTTGCCTCATCTAAGAATGGACATTTGTGGATGGCATGGTGACCTTCACACAATAGACAGGGTGATCTTGGTCCCCTTCTTCGTCCTTCACTCTCGCTAGTTGAGGGAATGCAATCAACTTGACAACCAGAGGTTGATGCTACCGGATTGTGCAACCTCGGGGACCAGTCCCTTAGTATCCGGGGAATACAAGGACAATCACGATGGAAATGGATCCCTTTGCAAATGACACATGGCGATTTAGGCCCGGTCGATGCAGTGTGTGGGTTTTTGTCAGTTTTCTTCTGCTTGCCCCCAGTCGCCTTCACCAGAGGCTCCTTCTGCTTCTTCCCTTTCTTCTTCTTTTCCTTCTTCTCCTTGGGAGGCTGACTTTTTCCGGCTCTACCCTGCGAAGATGAAGGATCAGAGGAAGTATCACAAGAGGTAGAAGGCTGGTGGGTAGTTCTAGATTGTTCTGACAGTTGATTCGACTGCTCAGGATTAGTGGCGATTTGGACAACATTAGTTGAAAAGAGCCAAACAGGAAGGCCGATTGTCAATCCTGGAAGTGACAATGTAGCCATATGAGGCGCACCAACATCTCCCCAAGAGGAGAAGGGATTTGGACTTCCGCCAAGGTTACTTCCTTGGTTGGTGGGCTCCATACTTTTCAACTGAAAGATCAACGTGGGAATAACAGGTGATTATGTTCCGCTTTAAAATAAGTTTTATTTACGACGCTTTTAGACACAAACTTGCTTTTTCATGTTTTAAGAGTCGAGAAAAAGCTAAAGATGACTCTAGTCGCCTTCGATGTATTAACGAGCCCGAAGTGACAAATGCTCGGTTGGACCTTTTCAGTTATAGAGTTTGAAAAGGGCCAAAAGAAACTGCTCTGGAGATCTAGGCAGAGGGTGTGCCAAACCTTTCGCGAAACCACAGAATACGTTTTACGGTACGGGTGGTCGATCTTCGTGAATGCTGTGTTCACTGCATCGCGATCAGTAGGGCGGCCGACACGGTTTCCTAAGGATAAAGGATAAAAGCCTATAGGGGTCTCCCAATATACGCGACGGTACGCGGGAGCTCAAATCCGTGTTAGTGCCACCGACTCTCAGGAGGAATCACCCACCTTCGTAGAGATCGACAGTCACTATGTTTAACGACGCCGGAACACGTCTCTACCTAGACCTCTAGATGTTTGCGTTAAATTCCAAAGCGTTGTTATGTAAATTGAGTTTATTTTAATGTTGATCTTCCTTAACAGTTTGCCTTTCAGGTTCGCCACGAGATGTATATATACAACTTCCTATATGCAATCTAAGAATGAGAAGCAAAATCTTTTCAATCTTTCAACTTTGAAAACCTTAATCTACTTGAGGAAAGAGCAAGACACAACTTTTTCCACAGATCAAAGAACACACACTAAAATGCACATTTTCCTAAATCGTCAAGCATACAGTCAAATGCAAAATGCACAATGCATGTATTTCTTTTCGTTATCCTTAATGTTGATGCTTAACAAAAGGAAACTGTTGTATGATTTTTGAATCAACTTTCAAGTAAAAATAAACAAGCTTGTCCACAATCAAAAGAACACCTTATGAAAGACTTGTTTTAAATACAGGAAAAGTATAGATTCAAACCATAAAGTGAGAAGCAAACCAATCCAAAACAGCTATGAACAGCAATAACACTAACTCATAAGATCGCAATCTAAGAGGCCACAGCTACTAGGTTCGCTTTTCACAATGGGAAATTGTAACTGAAACAAGAAATACTGAAAGAACGTTTACAATTTCATCACACAACTGAGGCGGAATAATGTCAAGGAGAAGTGGTCTACAACAAATACAATAACCAGCAAGCAATCAGCCAAAAACAAGTGCAAACAGGGCCAAGACACAAAGGAAGAGCTGAGCTAGACTAAGGCCAACTGGACCAGCGCAGGCACTGGTCTGCCAGTTTCACTCTCAGCGCAGTTCCCGAAGGGAGCACCTGCGCTGTAATGCAGACTGCCTGTGGACAGCCTGCACTGACTTACGAGAGTTACGTCTGCTAAGAATTCCGGGTCATAAAAAGCTCAAAAATGTACTGTTTTGACTGAAATAAAATGCTATGGGTTAAGTACAGGCTAAGGGATGATCAAGAGGATAAAGATCTATCACTAAGAGTAAGGATTCATCTGTAGATTAGCTCTTTAAATCTTGAATTTGCTCAGCAAAGGAGCAAGAGTAGCAAAACCCTCTACTTCGCTTTTGATAGAGTCAAAAGCTTTTCGATTCGGTACTCCTTTCTTCAAGAAATGAATAGCAAAATACTACAACAACAAGATACTAGGATCTCCCCAGCGGAGTCGCCAGTTTGTTGTGGGGAAAAGTATCCGATGCGGATGACACTAACCCTTTCTAAAGGTGACAGACTTTAGCAACAACTGAATGACAAAGTTTTCATGTTCATCTTTATGAAAGCACAGAGAGAATAGAAAGAGGATCAACCAACCTGGTGTCTTGCGCTTAGTCGATCCTTGTCCTTCTCGCTTTGTATCCCGTTCCCAGCTCTTTACTCTCCAAGCCGATCCAGCTACACACAGAATCTGCACAACAAAAGGGAGCAAACTACGAGATACAAGCAATCATAATTGAAGCATGGATTAGGTTGCATCAAATATACATGTAAACACAAAAGCATCTATGTAAAACAAGTATATAGAAGAACATGCGAACTTTATTGATAGAAAGTAACAGGGTTCCAGAGGAAGTTACAACCAATGATGTTGGCCCCAATCCAGCAGCACCTCCTCGGCAGCAAGAACTCTCTTCTTCACCTCTAGTAAAACAATCACCCAATAATCCTGGCAGTATACCAACAGCACCTCCTTGCTTATACGAAATTCCAGCCTCTTTAGACCTCATAGAAGAGCTCTATATATAGGAGAGAAGAAGAAAGGATGAGTCAGCTTGAGACTGACATGAAGCTGCCTTGTGTCCTCTCCCTCTTCAGTTAATCTTCAGTTCTTGAGTCCACTTGGAGATCCTTGGTTACACATGGTGATCAAGTACCTCTTACTCATCACAAGGCGAATCTGATGAACCAAGTGTCAGTTTGGAAGCTTCCTGGGCAATTGACACCTTGCAGGAGGACTGTGCCACTTGGCCAATCTCGCCCAGCGCAGGTACAGAGTGGGACAGTTGCAATACAGCGCAGAAGCTTAGTTAAGCAGCTGACATGATCCAAAATAAGCCTGTTCTGAAGTGTTTTCAGGTGGAGAACTGATTGGAAGTGCTGTTGATTGATGACCTTGTTCTTTTAGGGGTAAGAACAACATGTTTAGGGACTGAGGATCCCTGTAATTATCGACATTTCCTGCTCCTTGACGCGAGGCACAAAAATGTCTATAACACTTATCCCATGAGAAGAGGATCCATCTCCCATCCATTCATGCTATATAAACCTCCATTTTTCCCAAGAACAAGTTAGTGTTAATGTTGGTGTGCTAGTGCTAATGAAGTTTGGAGTAAATAACAAGTTATTCATAGTTGTAGCTCTCTAGTTGTGTGAATTTTTTTTAGTGTGAAGCCTAAATGGAAGAGCCTTAAAACTATCATTGTTGAGGCCATCATGGAATTCTAACGGAAGTGTGTGGGAACCTACTTTTGTTGGAGGATAAAAACAATGTCAAGACAATGGTTGTAATCTCTTCTTGATTTAATATATATGAAACTATTGATTGATTTCCTACATAATGTGTCATCTCACATGTTTACGGCTTAATGTTTGTTGACTTGTTAAGTAGGTTGAATTACAATTTGTCTATTATCACGGTTGTTGTTTGCTGTTGTTTACTTGTTTCAGGTGTTTGAAGAAGGAAATGAGAGATAGTTGGAGCGAGCGAGCAAGGTCATCATCAAACAAGATAAGCATACTAAGAGGTAGGTCCTCTTAATTGGTTTTAACCTAAGGCAATATTCCATAAAATGTATTGGTTGTGGCTAGACCCATTATCGGGCTAAAGGAATTGTTTGTGTCTGCACTCATAATTTTACTTCACCACAGAGAGGAGTGAAGGAAGTTCAGGACCAAGCAGCGAGAGTGGTGGCTGATCATATCACTCAAGTGGAGAAGGCCAAGCAGATGCATGAAAAGCTACACAAGAAGATTGAGGTGTTGCAGGGGCAGGTCTAGTTACTAAAAGTAGACAAAGGCGAAATGTTTTCCCTGATGCAGCATATCATGGCATGTAGACCTCCTGCTAATTTATATGACCTGTTCCTCCTCGAACAATGCTTGTTCTTCTTCCTAGAGAGTACCCATCTGGAGATAAGACATGACATGGAAAACTCCATGCAGTTCTTGAGGATTTTACGAATCCATAATCAATTAAACCAAAATTTGATGTGTGAGCTTTATGTGCATAATTGCATCGTGGAGAATGATCAGTCAATCAATACAGTACCGTATGTGGGAGACGTTCAGCTGGGAGCATTCACCTCCTTCATGATTAATTGGGTCAAGTGGAGAAAGGCCTTCGACACGTTCAAAGAAAATCAAGAAAATTGGCCAGTTATGATTAGAATGGAACATTGTCAATCTGTGGATATTTATAATAGACATCAAACGCTCTTGTTGCTGGAAGGACGAAAGGACCAGATTTTGACAACATAGAAGTGGTGTGTTGACATGTGTATGAGGAAAATTTCTACTTATCAGGAGGAAGCCCAGGATGACTTGTTATAGCACCATTTAACACTCTTGGTATTTGTGATGCTTGGTTTATGGCCTAGGGCAACCCCTCCTTCTAGACTTGGTCCAAATATATTAAAAACAGTGTTTTATTCCCTGTACACTACTTTTACTTGAGCTAAAAGTGTGTACACATGGGTTAGTCAATACCCAACCCACGTATATGTATTAAAACACTTAAAAAAATTAAATTTCCTTAATTATGGGTGGATTTCACGGGTTGTTGATTATTTCCTATTGCTTGTGGCCCAACTGTTTCCCAACTAAAAAACTAATTGGGTGAAGTATAAATAGACTTCTATGGGAAGGCCTTATGGAGGAGAAGAGATAGAGTTATTATACTGAGATTATACTTGATTGAGTCTAATGAGTCGTTGTGCCTCATGCACTTCCCCAAGCTTCAGGAAACCCTTGTTTCCTTGATTATAGATATTGTGCCTTTTGCTTGAGATATCATGGTGTTGGTGATGGAAGAATATTGTTGAAGGCTAGGATAGGACGAATCCGGAGGATAGTTCCTCTTAAAGACAGAAGAAGAAGACTCAGGTGAATTCTCTCCATGTTATTTATAGCTTACCACAATAAAAGAAATGATGTATTGTTTCCTAAATTAGCTATGTTTATGCATCAAATTATGTTTTAATTCATATATGAATAATGTTTTGATGTATGACCAATCATTTGTTTATATGATATAAAGTCAATTTCATGAATATGCTTTACTTCTATACTGCTATGTATGTTCAAATTGAATGATTTTCAGGCTTGAATAACATCAAGACTTGCAGAGGGTCTGAACCCTATGGGACCTACTCGAACGAAGGAAATCTGGGTACGGTCTCCCTTACGTAGTTTGATTATATAAGAATTTTTCCTGAGCTGTATGAGTGTTTCTTGTTGTAGTTTGCTTCTGCTCTGTTGGGGTTCTAACCCAAAGCCCTAGGGTGCTTCCACCTGAAACAGAATTGGCGACTCCACTGGGGAAAACAATCTTGTTATTCCTAGTTTTGGTTGTTCATTATCAATTAGGGCTCAGTATTTGGTTTTCTTGCTTTTACAGTCTTATTTGGTCTACTAGAGTCTCAGGCTTTAAGTTTGAATTTCTGGATAAGACTTTGTTTTTTATTTTTTCTTGCAAATCTTTGTAAACACAGTTTACTTTGTTTACAGTAGCGTATACATGCATGGTCTTGTAAAGTGAACCCGCGTATACGCGAGTTTCCTTTTTCAGAAGCACGTGTGCATGCCTCTGTGTTTGAACACAGTCGTGTATGAAAAATTTTGCATTGTTTTTTCAAATCCCTCTACCCAGATAGATTTGTTGCCTGGTCTTTTTAGTCTCTGTGTGGTCAATTGTTGTCTGAAGAATTTAATTATTCTGCAAGCTTACTGTTTCAAAGTCTCTTCCTCATTGAAAAGATTTGGCCTAGGTTTGTTTTTTTAGCGAGTTTGAGATTTGTGTTTTGGCACACAAGAATTCGTCCAGAAGTTCTTGATTGTTCTGGTCCTCCAGAATACGAGATTGTTTGCAGTTTCAGTGTCAAGCTCGGATTTTGAATCTACTTGCTTTGCTCTCCTTTGTTTTGTGGCCTCATAACTTGATTTTTGAATATCTTTTTAACGAATTTGGAAGTATTTCTATCCTGGCTTCTTGGTTAGTTTGTCAAGCTCTTTTTCGTTGGTTGGATCATTTTGTACAAGTTGAAGTCTTTTTGTTCAAGATGTCATTCATTTTCGAGTTTGTAACTTACAAAGACTCATTGTGCTCTCTTTTCGATCTTTGAGTTTTAGTAGAATTTTAGGTGATTTCAAAAAGTTGTTTTGGTTGCTTCTTTTAAAAAGAAAATATCTCAAAAAACTTTGTTTTTGTTTTTCTTTTGCCAAGTTTGGTTTTTGGTGTCTTTTTGTTGTTAAAAGCGAATTGCAATCTTTTTCAATTTGTCCTTCTTGTTTGGAGAGAATTTTGTGTTCAAAATTTGTATCCTCTTCAGTACTTTAGTTGGCTCATTGTTAGTTATAAAAAATTTCTTTTGATTTTTGAGTGATTTAGGATCTTGCATCTCCATTATATCTTGCATTAGGGTAGTTTGCATTGTTAAAGAATTCATAGTCTTTTAGTTTTTTGGGTGTGTGAAGTGTGTTTCAAGAAAATAAGAGAAAAAGTGCTTTGCTTTTTAGAAGTTTTGTAGAACCCATATAGAGATCTCTTTTCATCGAAGAAAAAATGATTGCGTTCATGTAGTTAGTTTTTAATTGATTTCTATTGCGTCATATACACATCATCGATTTCACTCCCATCTATACCTTTGACTTAAAGAACAACCATTAAAATCACACGATTAATTAAAATAAACTAGAACTTTTGTATTGTCATCAGAACACATCTACAAGTTTAGATTTATTAGGACCTTGGATTAGGTGAGAGGACAGTTAACTCTCCATGGGCTCTCAAAATTACGAAACATAGAAGTTTGATTAATGAACAAAATCCAATAGCATTAGGGAGACTGGGAAAGCTCCGTAATTGGGAGGAAAGCATGAGGGTGAGTGAAGATAAGGACAAGAGATACCCCCTCTCTTACTTGTTGGATCCCACCTCATGACTGTTCCGCCCGACTTCTGATACGAGTTGGTGACCATAGTTTCCCATCCTAGAGACCACATAGGTGGCTACATAGGCGAATCTCATGGCACCTGAGGTTGATGTTGTTTCACATTTAGCAGTACTTCTGGAGGGCACCCTTGCAAAGCTTGGGGGATTGCACCAGTAAAGGCTATTGTCTGGAGGTTAGCATAACTACCTTTGATACCTTCACTAGTAGGCCTAGGGCATAATTACCCCAGTCTATTTTCGTAAGGCCCTTGTTATTAAATTTCTTGTATTTTGGTGTCTGGTCCTAATCACCCAGAGCAGAAATACTCGAGAGTTGTTTGATTGTTGATATCTTTAGGGAATTTTTAGTGAGTGTTCTTTGCTCTTAGTCAGCATAGCTCTATAGTTTTTTGAGTCTTTAAGTAGATCTTTTAAATAATTCAAAGTGGTTGACCGATCATCTCGACTGTCTAGGAGACTTCGTGGGCTATCACCTATGAGTCCTGAGCCTTCTCCTAGAAGGCATAGGAGCGATTCTACCAGTGGCTTTCAACCAGTGGAAGCAGGCACACTGGAGATTGATTGTCTGCTTGGGGTCATTGATTCACAGGATAGACCTGGAACTAGTAGAGAGTTAGAGAGGAACACACCAGTTCTTTCTCGCGTACTTTTTCAGTCGGAAGATAATATTGAAGTTAAAGAGATTTCAGAGTCGGTTGCAGCTTTGAATCTCCTCTTCCTCCTGATCATCCAGAAATTCTATTATACGTCGAAACTCCGACTCATAGGCCTTCGAGCCCAGGTTTACATACATCTATTCCTTCGATGACCATTGCTGAAAGCATGGCATCTACAATGAGTGTTGCGAGCATGCAGACTGCTATATTTGTACAAGGAGGAGGAACTATTTCCATACCTTCTATTACTCCCAGCACGACTATATATGGGTCTACTTCCATTCTATCAATGAGTGGAAGTTCTCAAACTACTGCATCCAGTTTTAGATTTTTCCCTTATGGAATGTCGTCTCACGGGATTCCTTCAGTTCCCTTGAACATACCATCGACCACCTCTACATCAATGATGAGTGGATCTACTTCTTCTTAGGGTTTCCCATTTGAAAGTGGTCATATACCACATTCCAATTCAACAGTAGGGTCAATGACTTTTTCTTTTACAAGTCAAGGTAGTAACCCCTTCCAGAGTTGGACAAACCCTGCGGTTAGTGGGATAGGAGCTGGGAATCAATTTTTTGGCAAACAAGGGAATGTGCCGTATTCTTTAGTTAATTCAATTCAGAATTTTCCACCCTTTGCTAATGCATGGAATCCTTATCAGGGGTTGTCAGCTCCTTGCGATACTTCGTTAGGGGATAACTTCACTAGTTACGGAGGATTTTTGGCAGGAGTTGGTCAAACTTCGAATTTTGCTGGACCGATAAGGTCCACTTTTTGGTTCAGTAGGCTCTACGAGTTACTTTAGGAAAACTGGGGTTTTTCAAAATCCAGGTCATTCTTTCTAGGCCTTTGGGAAACCTGCCCGCTCTCGATGGAATTCCCAAGGTCAGCCATGAATTCCTTTTATGGCCACGTTGAACTTGTCGGACTTAGCTAAACTGACAAATGATTTGATTCGGTACAATCTAGCCTTGACTCTGGTCCCAACTAAACTTCCCTCAGATATCCAAAAATTCAAAGGAAATAATGGTGAAGATCCGGGAGACCACGTAACCACATTTCACTTATGCTGCTCATCTAACTCCCTGATAGATGATTCGATCAGGTTGAGGTTATTTCAGTGTACCCTAACTAGAAATGTGGCGAAATGGTATATAGAGTTGCCAGGGGGCACCTATACTTCTTTCTGCGATTTGGATAATATCTTTTTGAACCATTTCCAGTTGCCTGTCCGATATGAAGCTGGAACTGAACTTCTGGCTAACTTTTAGCAAGACATCGCAACTCACATTTCGGATCACATCCAGGAATGGAGGAGGAGGAAAAGGCTTATCAAAGCTGAAATCCCACCAGAGTTCCTTCTCGAATGGTTTCTCAAGTCATTACAACCCGAGATCTCAAAGGATGTGTCTCTTTCCGGGGTTTATTCGGAAGAGCAGGCTATTTTCCAAGTCCAATAATTAGAACTGATATATTCTCAGTCTAGGACTTTTCAGAAAATTCTACGTGATGCTCCTACATCTAAGGTTGATTTAGACAAACCGAAGCTAGGCCCCCACGCCAATGGTATAGTTAGATCGATGGATATTAACGCGGTGAACCTATTGAATCAATTACAACAGTTGTTTCTACAAGCTGCTTCTTCTAACCAGGCAGCACCGTCTATACCTACACCTTCCCAACTTGCCTCTATAAATGCCGTCCAGACCTCTAATCCCTAAGGAAATCAACAATCTGATGGGAAGAGGAAGGGACGAGGTTAGAAGAAGAACCAGGAAGGGAAAGGCAATGCAAACAAACTTGACAATGGTGCCGGAGAGGGTAGGAAAGAGTCTAAGAAAAGGTAAAATTTCCATGCAAGTTATGCAATGGAGATCATCTGAACCACCTCTTCCCTAAGATGCAAGATGCTCAGTGCTTATTATTGCAGCAAGCGTCCTCTAGCTCCCAAGCTGTTCTTACTAACCGTTTTCCCCAAGGGCAGCAATTACTTGTTGGCACGAATTCAAATGTTGGTACCTTAGCAGGGGGAAACTAGGAATGGGAAAATTCCTCAAATGTTTATACGATGAGCTCTCATATCAACGTCATTACGTGAGAACATGATTATGGTGAATCAGAAACATCTAAGGCTAAATTTGTTCCCAAAGCCACTGAACCGCTTCATATTGAGCGACCCCCTGTTGAGACTGTACCTCGGATATCGAAAGGTTTCATAAAGTGCTCGACTATTAACCCTAATGCTAGGGAAGCCCAAAACTAATCGATTTTAGAAGATTTGGCTCAAAGTCCTTGTGCTATGTCTGCATTGGAGGTACTCCAATCGTGCCCTGCTCAGAGAAGTGCTTTGCTTTTGGCCATTGGCGCAGTAGATCCAAAGAATTATTTAGTGCTCACTTTTGATATGTTGAATGTCAAAAAGAGACTTCCTCACCATATGGCTTTCCAGATAAAGTCTACATACCGAAAAACCAATATTTTTCAGACAGTTATAGATGAGGGAGCTTCCACATGCGTGATGTCTATGTCATGTTGGAAGGCCATAGATCACCTTAAGCTGGTCCTTCACCCACTCTTTTGACAACATTTGATGGACATTCTCATAGGCCGCATGAAATTATCCCTGCCTTTCCTATCTGTGTTGGGGGAAAGGTAGTAAATATTGAGGTAGAAATCATTGATGCAAACTTGGATTATAACCTACTCTTAGGTAGGAATTGGATTTATAAGATGGATGCCATTGTTTCATAATTATTCCACATCCTCTATTTTCCTCATGAGGGGAGGATTGTTAGAATTGATCAGTTAGACTATTCTTCAGGTGACTCCCACACAACTTTGGATTCTACTGTTCCATTGGTGGACAGTCCCCATCAACCTATTGAGAATTTAGGAGGTGGGATGTACTCTTCATTAATGGGTATTTTTGACCTCCCTTCTCCTACAACTAGAATTAATGCAATTTCATCCTCTAAGGGACCTTCTCGAAAAGATTTCTTTCGAACTCATTATTTTTCGGACCCTTGGCCCTTACCTTCATCTACCACCACATTAGATGGAGGGAAGGTAGGTGGAATGGCATTTCCCATGTTTGTAGCAGAACTTAGTTATCAATCTATCGTTAACTCTGCAGACAACCATCCCACTCCTTTTTCACAAGAGGAGTTAGATGGCGATGTGGCTCTGGCTTGGACCCTCGATTCTACTTCAGCTCTGGATTGCTTGGATACAACCTTACCATCTAAAGAAGCAATTTTGGAGGCAATGATGGGTGTAGATCGACCATGGGAGGATTTACATCATTGTTCATATTTTCTCCCTCCATTGCGTGAAGTTGAATCTAGTTTGTCCAATCTGTCTACTAGTGATGTTTGTACAGTTTCAAACCCTTTGGCTCCAACACAATTTTCTACCGAAGGTAACATGTTAGTTATCTCACGAACTGTACCTGTAAACATCTCTAAGAATCTTAACATAATAGAAAATGTCTTCATCAAAGCTGATTGTTCCTTTGAAGAAATTCAAATCTACACTGATCTCTATAAAGAGTTTCGAGATGTGTTCTCTTGGTCTTATGAGGAAATGCCTGGAATTGATCCATACATAGTCTAGCATGAGATCAAGACATACGAAAATGCCAAACCCATTCGTCAAAAACTTTGACTGGTCAATCCTTGGAAAGTAGCAGTTATTAAAGCTAAAGTTGAAAAGATGATTAAGGCGGGTTTCATATACCTCGTTCCTCTAACTGAGTGGGTTTCCAATCCAGTCCCGGTAGATAAGAAGCAAGGAATGATCTGAGTATGTATCGACTTTAGGGATTTAAATAAATCTTGTCCAAAAGACAATTACCCCATGCCTTTTATTGATCAAATTATTGATGAATGTGCAAGTATTGAAAATTTTCGTTCGTGGACGAATTCTCTGGTTACAATCAAATTACTATCCGTTGAGAGGATCAGCATAAGACAACCTTTATTTATCCCCGGGGCACGTTTGCATACAAGAAGATGCCTTTGGTATTAAAAATGCTAGAGCTACTTCTCAGCGGGCCATGTCTTATGCTTTCCACAACATCAAACATGTTATTGAAGCATACTTGGATGACTTAGCTGCTCATTCTCACAAGAGAATTGATCATCCCAGCCAAATTCGGTTAGTCTTTGAGAGATTTCATTTTTATAAAATCTGGTTGAATCCAAATAAGTGTGTTTTTGCGGTCACATCTGGTCGAATGTTAGGATTCATCATATTCACTGAAGGGATTTGTGTTGATCCTTTCAAGGTTGAGGCAATAATTCAGTTGCCTCCCCTGTCTTCCATTCGTTAACTTCAAAGTCTCCAAGGAAAGGAAAATTTCTTGAGGAGATTTATAGAAGATTAGCCGAGATTACCCAAGGTTTTATGATTTTGCTTAAGAAAGGAGTTCCATTTTTATGGGACGATTTCAAGGAACGATCTTTTGATGCTTTGGAAAAAGCACTAACCTTTGCTCTATTATTGAGTCCACTAGATTATGGCAGAGATTTCCTTTTGTATCTCGTTGCAGCAGAACCAACCATCAATATGGTTCTGGTTCAGGAGGATGATGCTCTCAGTGAGCATGTAATCTACTACTTGAGTCAAGACCTAGTAGGACCTGAGCTACGCTATTCTCCCATTGAGAAATTGGCCTTGGCAACTGTCCATGTTGTCCAACGGCTTCGTCATTACATTCTGCTTTGCAAAACATTCGTCTTAGCGGCTGTCAATCCTTTTTAGTTTGTCCTCAATAGGCGAGTGATTGGGGGCAAGTATAATTGATGGATTGTTATTTTGCAAGAGTTTGATCTTGAATTCTTGTCAGCTAAATCTAAGAAGTCATTAGTTTTTGCGGAATTTATTTCGGAGCTGCCTTGTGAGGAAGCTATTATTTATGAGGAAAATTTTCCCGACGAACATTTATTCCTCATTTCTTCACAAGATCCCTGGTACAGAGATATCATTATATATCTCTAGACTTCGAAGTTTCCACTTGCGTTCTCCAAAGATGAGCATCGAAAGTTATGTCACCTTGCCAAAAACTATGTTATTATTGGTGATACATTATATCGCAGAGGGGTTGACTCAATTCATAGGCATTGCTTAACTTTGGAAGAAGTTGAGTCTATACTTAATGATTGCCACAATGGAGCTTGTGGCGGTCATCTATCAGGGCTTGCATCAACCTAGAAAATTTTGCGTGTAGGATACTTTTGGCCTTCAATTTTCAAAGATTGTATTGAAGCAGTCAAACATTTCCATCCTTGTCAAATTTATACTTGGAAAATGCGCGCACATCTAGCTCTACTTTTTCTTGTTATCACTGTCAGTCCATTTACGAAGTGGGGCATTGATTTTACTTCTTGTAATCCACCTTCAGCAGCGAATCACAAGTACATAATTGTGGTTGTAGACTACTTTACAAAGTGGATTGAAGCCATGCCTACTTACAAAAATTATAGTGAAATTGTCACTGACCATGGCAGTCACTTCCAGAATCAACTGATGACTGAATTGGCTCTCAAGTTGGGCTTTCGACAGGAGCATTCATCTCCATATTATCCTCAGGCAAATGGGCAAGTCAAAGCTGTGAATAAGTCCCTTAAGACTATCCTGCAAAGGAAAATTGATAAAAATCGATCCAATTGGCACATCATGTTGTACCCGATGCACTGGGCATATCGAACCTCTGTTAAGACTGCCACCAGCTTTACTCCTTTTCAACTAGTTTACGGGTTGGAATCTATTTTTCCTATTGAATGTGAAATTCCGTCCCTTAAGCTATCTGTAGAACTTCTTCCGGAGACGTCTAGTCTCGAAGAATGCCTCGTTCATTTGGAACATCTTGATGAGCAATGTTGAGATGCAACCATAATAAATGAAGCCCATAAGAAGAGGATTAAAACTCAATATGATAAAGCTGTCTGTCCTCGGGTTTTTACTGAAGTCGACCTTGTCTTAGTATATGACCAAGACAAATATGCCTTGGGGGCAGGCAAATTCAAATCTATGTGGTATGTTCCCTTTATAATCAAACAAGTTTTTGGAAAAGGGGCTTATGAATTAATTGATTTTGAAGGGAACAAGCTGGTGGAGCCCAGAAATGGGCTCTACCTTAAGAAGTATTTTGCTTAGGCTTTGGCCGAGAAATTGCTTGTTTGTATATATTGTATCTTTGTACATATTTGTCTAGCATTTTGTGATATCGACATTTTTTGATCTGCTATGGCAGGTATTGATGGATGATTCGATATATTTCGGATTCGCCGATGGTGCAAGTCGGCACACTTGGAATCTTGCTTCCACGACTTGGGTGATTTATTATCCATCTGGCCAGTTGATGGTGTCAAGGGGAGTTTGTATTGGCCCTGCTTCGAATAACATTGCCGAATACATTGCCGTTCTTAATTTACTATCCGAAGCAATATCTTATGGGATTGATTCGTTGGTAGTTGATCTAGACTCACAACTGGTGGTGTCGTAGTTAAATAACACTTATCAAGTTCGTGCTCCTTATTTATATCGCCAATTCTTGAGAGTGAGAGTGTTACAATGATCATTTATTTATATTACATATGTTCACATTCCATGATCTGAGAATTCATTAGTAGAATCTATTGCTAATCAAGCATTATATTGGCATATTAATCATTTGTGAATTTAAATAACATCAGAAATCGAATCTATATATATATATATATCATAAAATTGCCTGTATAAAGATAAAGTGTTCAAAAAATAATATACAAAGTTGGGACAAGTTGACCTCAAAATTTAGGTTCATGCCCATAATCATGTCCAGTCATACATAGATCTATCTATCGACCCGGCTCAAGATGAGCGACCAAAAAGTTAACCACAACATTGGCTACACGCCGAAGTATCCGGGCGCAGTCCTGTGGTACCCCTACCACATAGCGCTGCATCTCCTCAGGTAGATCCTCTACGGCTATCATAGGTACATGTTGCGTTAGTCTCACCAAGTTTCTCTGAACATCATAAAGGACTCTCTCTGTATCAGCTACTGCCTCTTCAGCCGCTCTTCCACGACACCTGTGCCTCGGAAATCCATCTGGTCTCACTGGACCCACATCTGGAACATGGTTATTTTGTCAGTATTTTGTCTCATCAAAAATATTTTCTAAGTTCATTTCATATTAAAAAATCCAAAAAATCTTAAAAATTCACAAAAACTTAAAAAATTGTTACCTATGTCTCCCCATGTCGCGTTTGGTGGTAACACTACGTCTGGATCTCCTAGGAAATCCATACTGGCATATGGGTAGTCATTGACTGCGATGATCTGTTGATCCCACCAGGTGAAAAACTCATCATCAAAAGTCATTCTAGGCACGTCCCTGCCTCTAATACGTTTCGTCAAGTCCGCCCATCTACCCATTCGTGGATCTCTAAGGCTGCTGATGGACACTGATACTTTGGGACATAGCCTAGGTACCTTCTCGAAGAAGAATGAACACAAGATGGTTCCAGATCCAAAATTCTTCGTGTAGAAATTTCACCTTTAAATCAAACTGATATATGCAATGTACTAAAGCATAATACTTGATCTAGTTCTACAAAAACATTAAGCCGAAGCATAATTGAATTCATGAGCAACATCAAGCATGAACATATATAACTGAGAATTAGAAGTAATCAACCATAACACAAAAGATATAACGTAGGGAAAGCACCAGCCTAAAACCCCATCTTTGTATTATCAATCAAGTGGAAATCCTCAACAACATACAAAAAGAATAAGCTCAAAAGCTATCCTGCTCTCTCTGTACTCTGATGATGTAGCTCATGGACTATCTAGGCCTGTATATATAGGTTGCACAAGTCCTCCAAGCCCCTATTTCCTTATGTAGTTTTGATTGGGGTCCAATTACATAACATGTGTGAATTGGCCCAAATCATACCTTTTGTCACCTTAGGTCCAACTACGCAGTCATAAAAGGAAGAAGATTCCTTCCTCATGCAAGGAATATCCACTAGGAATATCCTAGCATCTGATAGTACACTGTCCCTCATTTGATCTCAACTGGGTCTCTGTCTGAACTACCATGCATCAGTGATCCATGAGAGAATACTCAATTATCTGAAAATAATAGTTGTCACACGCATGCAAGCATTAACAGACTGTATTTCATTAATTTAACAACTTGTTAAATTATTCTAACTGAACTTGACTAAGTTAAAGTAAGTCAACTGATCCCCTCAATATAGAACTCATCCTTAATTCCTCAATCAATGGAGCAAATCAAGGACACATTCCCCAATCAATGGAGAAATTATTGCATGTTCTCACATAGACTTCAAGTTTGATTTTCCTTAACTAATTAACTCGTGGAGAATAAATTAATTAATATTCAAACTGCTGGTAAGACCAAATTCGAATTTTACTTCCTATTTTAGACCAAGTACTGTCTAAAAATAGGAATCCAACTTGAATTGCTAAAAATAGAACTTTTATTTTTAGCACTTCCATTTTTCATTCCCTGTTGTCCAATCCAGCACTAATGCTCAAATTGCTATTTTTAGCAGTGCTATTTTTAGCACTTCTATGCTTAGCAATTTCTTGTTGCCAATTTTCAACACTCCCTCTCAATATGAAAGGCTTCCTCTCGAACCCGATCCTATACCTCTGGAATGTTCTACATGCAACACATCTACCAAGTGTGGTTGCTCCAACAACTCTCGGAACAAAAAACTCCCAACTGACCTCTCTGTTGGGCTAGAAACATACTCTGATGCTGAAGCTCTACCTGCTGTTGACAAGTGCTCCCTCTCTGACCTCTATGCTACTGCAACATGTCCATGCATCTTGCACCGTTGCACCCTTCTCTGTGCTACCGTGCACTGTGTAACACATTTGTGCCTTTCGCATTACTGTGGCCTGCATGCTCTGTGCTATCCTAGGATTCCCTACACTGTGGCTCTCTCTGCTACTCCATCTGCATATGTCTCTACCCAATCAGTCAGTTCCTGCTCCTCCACATCGGGGCTCCCGTAGAAAGGTCTCATCCAAGAGGTTGGGTTCCTCGAGGATCCTACCCCTCATCCTTGGGACGATCACTCTACATCGCCCCAGCTCCTACCTGGAGGTATGGCTACATGTGATCCCTGAGCCCACCTGGCTCGAAGTTCCCCCTACTAGAGGTCTTTGCATGAGTAGATGTCTCTACTCGATCTCCACTCAGCTTCCCCTGTTGTGGCTGCTCCACAACCTCCTGAAGCTGCTGCACCAATCGTGGCTCCTCCACAATCATCTGAGACTTCTTCTGGTGCTGCATGTTGAGAGGTAATATACTCTCCCTCTCAACCACAAAGTCTCCATCAGTTGCCTTGTTGCTCAAGGCTTTACATGCATCTTGAACCTTAAGAGCATACAGGTTCTTGACCCATGAACCAATCTGCTTCACCTGTCTAGTGATGATGTGTCTAAGGAAAACCTTTCCATTACTGAAGACTACATCATAGCCTCTATCTTCCAGCATCGTGATCGACACCAAGTTTCTCTTCAGTCCTGGTACATACTTGACATCGGTCAAGGTAAGGCGAGCTCCATGCTCCCTCTAAAAAATAACTGTGCCTATAGCTGAGACACTATACTTTTCATCATTACCCATCGCAAGCTCATCCCTGCATGAGGTGAGCTTGTTTAGATACATAGAGATCATGTCCCCACTTTCACACTTGATCTTTCGAAGTTTGTCTTTCAGTGCCAGCTTCCTCTGATCACTGCTATTTTGATAAAGATCTTTCAATGTTTTCCACATCGAAAATGGAGTCTCCTTCCCACGAAGGCTCGAGACAATGTGATCTCGAACTCACTCCAAGAGGATTCTCCTAGCTCTAGCCACACACTTCTTCCATTCTGCCAATTGAGTAGCATCAGTTGGCTTCTGTACTTATTGATCAATGAAGTCCTTAAGGCCATTATCTTCCAATACTGCCTCCATCTGATCCTTCCAAGCTATGTAGTTTGAGCTGCCATCAAGAGCATACTCAAGCCTCATACCATAGAACGCCATCAGTGAAATAGATGTGATAAGAACTTGAGATCTATATCCCGAATAATAAACTTTGAATTTCTCATGCTTGTATACTGTTCTTCCTTGATCACCTGTGCTCTGATACCATGTAGAAATTTCACTTGTAGATCAAACTGATATATGCAATGTACTAAAGCATAATACTTGATCTAGTTCTACAAAAACATTAAGCAGAAGCATAATCAAATTCATGAGCAACATCAAGCATGAACAGATATAACTGAGTATGAGAAGTAATCAACCATTAAAAAGAAGATATAGCCTGGGGAAAGCACTAGCCTAAAACCCCATCTCTGTATTATCAGTCAAGTGGAAATCCTCAACAACATACAAAAAGAATCAGCTCAAAAGCTATCCTGCTCTCTCTGTACTCTGATGATGTATCTCATGGATTATCTAGGCTTGTATATATAGGTTGAACAAGTCCTCCAAGCCCCCATTTCCTTGCGTATTTTTTATTAGGGTCCAATTACATAACATGTGTGAATTGGCCCAAATCATACCTGCTATCACCTCAGGTCCAACTACGCAGTCATAGAAGGAAGAAGATTCCTTCCTCATGCAAGGAATATCCACTAGGAATATCCTAGCATCTGATAGTACACTGTCCCTCATCTGATCTCAACTGGGTCTCTGTCTGAACTGCCATGCATCAGTTATCCATGAGAGAATAATCAGTTATCTGATAACAATGGTCACATGCATGCAAGCATCAACAAATTGTATTTCATTAATTTAAAAACTTGTTAAATTAATCTAACTGAACTTGACTAAGTTAAAGTAAGACAATTGATCCTCTCAATATAGAACTCATCCTTAATTCCTCAATCAATGGAGAAAATCAAGGACACATTCCCCAATCAGTGGAGAAATTATTGCATGTTCTCACAAAGATTTCAAGTTTGATTTTCCTTAACTAATTAACTCATGGAGAATTAATTAATTAATATTCAAACTGCTGGTAAGACCAAATTCGAATTTTACTTCCTATTTTAGACCAGGGACTATTTAAAAATAGCAATCGAACTTGAACTGCTAAAAATAGAACTTCTATTTTTAGCACTTCCATTTTTCATTCCCTGTTGCCCAATCTAGCACTGATGCTCAAACTGATATTTTTAGCAGTGCTATTTTTAGCAATTTCTTGTTGCCAATTTTCAACACTTCGTTTGACCCTTCTTTATTGAGGTCAATTGGCTCTTCATGTTAGTCAAAAGAGGCATGCACAAAATATCGTGGTAAGACATTCCACTGCCAAGCTCATAGATACTCGTGACGCCTAATGTAGGGTTGCTGACCCATTTACCCGTGCAATGGTAAATAGAAAAATCCTCAGAGATAAACTTTCCACATGTTTGATTGGAATTTGACTTCCAATATTCTCTGGATGTCCGGAACAATATATATGGACATAGTCTTCCACCGAAACACTACCTCTTGTCCTGCCTGTCGAATGCACGACCTCCCCTCTTTGGGAGAGACTGTTAATAAAATAGATATCTTTGATCTCAATCCGTAGGGGAATTTGGTCTATCATGAAAGCATCATCCTCTGCACTCCAGTAGTGGATCAAAAGTTCGAGCAAGCGGGTATTGGCTTTCATATTTGGCATTTTGAAGAATTTCAATAAGCCACAGCCTCTCAAAGTGTCTAGTGCATTTTGGTCATTCATTACCTCATTATCAATAGTGGTATGCTCTCTTTCCCTCCAAGTGATAGTCATCCTGCAAAAAATCATAGTTTCAACTGTTAGTGTTTATGTTCAAACTTTAACTCGTGTACACGCAGGTTCCCTTTAAACACAGTCATGTGTGGGGCCATCGTATACATGGGTTGAGAACATCGAACCCACATGTACGCAGAGTTGGATTTTTGGGCGTAGTTTCCCACGGTCATAACTTTGAGAAAAGTTCTAAAAAATATAATAGAACATTACAAGTATGATTTGAGGATTACCTGGTGACTTTGGGGTGATTTGAATGGTCCAATTGTTCAAAGGAAAGGTTGCTTCGTTTTGCTCCATAGCTCTTTGTTCCAAACAGAAATGAAAAAACTGTGAGTCCAAAAGTCATTATATAAATTTGAAATTGCAAAATATTTTTTCAAAAATTGATTTTTGTCTCATGGATTTTTTGACCTGTGGGCTTGGATTGTCGAGAGTGGGTTGTTTTTTTCAGGATATTTTGGAGACTTCTTCGAAATGTTAGTTTGGTCCCATGATTGCTGACCCATCATGGCAGGTATCATTCACTCACTGGAATTTAGATTAGGGAAAACCATTTTACATTGCATCTTTCATACTAGCCTCCATTCAGCGATACATTAGCCATAGGGTTGAACCCATTGTATCTTGGTTAGCAAACCATTTTCACTTGTCGATTTTTAAATCATGATTGTAGGTTTTAACCCCGTACATAAATTACCTACATACAAATTCTTAAACACAGAAAATAAAAAATACGAGAGCATAACACATAAAACACATATACATAGACATTTTCCCCTGGATCCCAAAACCAGGACTAATAGCTTGATTTTTCATTATGTTCCTTTCAATGTTACAATACATATTTATACATGCCGAAGCATCCAATACCATGGACCGAACCCCATGAGTGGGGTTACCTGCACCCCTCAAACCCCCTGCAACCCCCCCCCCCCCCCCCCTACGCAATCGACACAACGAAGGGGGGGATCCGCCCCCCTTCTAACCCCCCGGTTAACTACATCGGCTAGTCGTGGAAAGAATATAACACAACCCAACATTCTCCCACTTGTTGTTTTCTTTCCACAGAGGGCCATAGGAGAGCTTAGTCATTTATCTAGCCCTGCAACGCCCATTGCTTCTCTACACCAAGAGAACTTCTCAGAGCTCACAGATTTTGTCAATGCATCTGCAGTATTCTTCAAAGTGTCCACCTTTACCAGCAAAACCTTTTTGTTTTCTATCATATCCCTCACAAAGTGATACTGAACATAAATGTGCTTTGTATTTGAATGATATGCAGGGTTCTTTGCCAAGAAAATTGCACTTTAGCTGTCATAATCTATCCTTATAGCTCCCTGTACTAACTGCATACTTGAACACAATATCTGCAACCAAACTGCTTCCTTGCTTGCATGAGTGGTTGCCATGTATTCTGCCGCTGTAGTTGATAGTGCCACTATAGATTGTTTCTTACTCATCCAATTGACTACACCTCCAAATAGGTTAAACACATACCCACTTGTAGATCTTCTTTGATTCAGATCTCCAGCCCAGCCTGCATCAACAAAGCCACGAATATCCAACACTCTATACAATCCTGGTCTTCCTTGGTAGCACAAACCATAATCACTAGTGCCACGCAAATACTTGAAAACCCGCTTCACTGTTGTCCAGTGTTCCTTCCCTAGTTTTGACATAACCTGCTCAATACTCCCACTGCATGTGCAATGTTTGGTCTAGTACAGACCATTACATACTTCAGGCTACTAACTGCACTTGCATATTTAACACGGGACATATCCTCTTCCTCTTCTTGTGTCTTGGGACACTGTTCAACAGATAATTTTACACCTACAGGAATAAGAACCTTCACCGATTTACTATCCTGCATATTAAACCTCTGCAATATTGTCTCGACGTACCTCCTCTGGTTTAACCAGAGCTTCCTCTTTGTCCGATCTCTTTTAATGTCCATGCCCAAAATATAGTTTACAGCACCAAGATCTTTCATGTTGAATTTGGAGGACAAATGGGTCTTCAAATCCTAGATAATTACTTTGTCATTTCAAACGAGCAACATATTATCCACCATACAAGGCTAGATAAATAACACAGTCACCAATTAATTGAAAATACACAGTGATCTGCTTTGCTTCTGGTGAAGCCAAGTCCCCATATCAATGTATCAAATTTCTGATACCACATCCTTGGTAACCGTTTTAACCCATACATAGACTTCTTTAACTTACATACCAGTTATTTCTCACCCTTCACCACAAAACCTTCAGGTCGAGTCTTCACACCATAAGTTTCATCTCCACACCTCTTGACTTAAAGAAAAACCAATAAAAATAATGCTTAAAGTAAAATCTATCTAGTAATCTTTTTATTTCTAAGGCTCTATTACACCAACATAGCTTAGGCTAGTGTCTTGGAGTAGGGAGTAGGAGAAAAATCCAATTGTTACATCTATGATCTGGAAAAGCTCCTCTTAAAGGAGAAGCACGAGATCATGTCTGAACCAGTGTGGGAATCAATCCTTCCTCATTGGGAACGACGCCAGAGATTCACGTATTAAAAATGGTAAACCTCAGATTAACCATTGTTGAGGAGCCTGGGGTCACTTGTTGGTAAACCTTGGATTATGTCAAGGAGCCTTCAAGGGGATTGAGCTTGTTACTCTGCCATTGCGTGCGTATCGGATCGTAGACTGTTCCCCTAGGTATATTTGTTTCCGTTGGTAACCATAGTGACCATATTCTATAGGATTCTTCCTAAGGTGACAGTGGAGAGAAGATCCCACTGTACCTAGAGCAGACGTTGGCTAGACTCACTTGGATTTTCTGGGGGGTTCTCTTCACTCGAGACGGTTTAGTGGAGGAACTTGTGCCAGTCTATTCATTAAGCAGGTTGCTGGGGTAACTGTTCCAACTGCCATTTTTGTATTGAACTCTGCGACGTTGGATTTCATCACCAACTAGTGTTTTCAGTACGGAAAGTTACTGTTTGTGTGTGGTTTGATCTCCTAGATTCTTTAGGCGTGTGATTCAATTTTTTTTGGTTATTTAGAGGCTTTAGGTGGTTTTCATTGAGATTTTTCTTTGATTGTGTGTGAAGTAGTTAAAATATTTAATCGTGGCTGAATTACTGAGGAAGTCCCGTAGACTTCGGGGCCAACCTCCTGAGTTTTCACCGAGCCAGCCCGAAGGGTTACGAGCCCTTGTAACTCCTAGAGATAGTAGAGTTGGGTCACCTAAAGAAGGAGAATCTTCTTTAGTGGTACATCCTGATTATAAATCTCTAGTAGCAGATTATAATCCACAATCTGTTTCTGTTTCCGAAGTTACTGGTAGTTTTTCATCTACTAGTGATTTAGGTGAGGAACCTGATATATCCGAACCTGAAACTGAATTTGCTGCTACTCCAACATCGGGATTTGCCTCTCCAACTTCTAGTGGTGCTGGTTCACCCAGGGTAGAAAGAATAATTACCCAAAATCTTCCTTCTGGACTTATAGCTATTGAAGAATTTGCTTCCCCGGAAGAAGAAGGTATCCCTATCCGCGTAAATCAACCTGTTATAGAACTTAGGGAGCGTGAATCGATATTTTACAGTCCACCTAGGAGCAGTGCTTGGTATCTTTCATTGACCAATTTTTTGGAAAACCCGGGACTAAGTTTTTCACCACCTCGTATTCCTTTTCACCCAACACCTAGGGGTTACTATCCTCCGTTAAATATGTCAAGACAGTTGTCCATGTTTTCTCAATCTCCGGAAACCTTTTTATATGACGGTCCTTCTGTTCCCTCTTGGTATCAGTCACTTACTGGTACTTTTTCGAGAGCATCTCCTCAACCTATTGAACAAGGGTTTTTAACTGGAAATAATGGAACTAAGCCATTGAGTGTAGAAGATATTCTTATGATGTCAGGTACTATTCCTAATCCTCAACCTCAAGGTGGCCAGTTACCGCCTGTGGGGCAGCCTCAAAGTCCTCAAGTATCGCCTGGGGGGCAACCTCAAGGTACCCAATTTCCGCCTAGGGGGCAACCTCAAGGACAGTACATACCTACTGGACA
Organism: Pinus tabuliformis; assembly: GCA_031772625.1. NCBI lineage: Eukaryota > Viridiplantae > Streptophyta > Pinopsida > Pinales > Pinaceae > Pinus > Pinus tabuliformis. The sequence continues at coordinate 144,400,537 of CM062810.1, forward strand.
GTACGTTCCTCAAGGTCAACCCCAGACTCAATATGTACCTCAAGGTCAACCCCAGTATCAATATGTACCTCAAGGTCAGTACCCAACCCAAGGTTTCCAACCACCTTCCGGTAAATCATATGTTCAAGGAACCAAAAATGTACCTTTGAATTATCAACCCTACCCTCAACCCGGTTATGGTCCTCAATATTCTCAACTTGTTATGGGTCCGTACCCCAGAATGAATTTAGCATGGGATCCATCTCAAACTCAACAGGTCTTGCAACCGAATGTACATTTGTCATCTCAAACTGGACAACCCTTGGTTTCTGGTTCACCCCAGCAACCCGTCCAGTCTACTATTCAAACTTCTGCACCTTCTGTAGTTTCTTAGCCTAGGCCTAGTATGCCTCGTACTCCGCCTCAAACGGCTGCTGCAACTGCTGCAACATCTGTTCAATCAACCCCACCTACTTCTGGAGTATCGACAGATCCGGTTTATACTGTTCCTGTATCAACTCCTCAGACATACTTACCTCAGTCTGGATCCACAATTCAAACTTAGATTCAGATGCCTGTAGGACAGCCTGGTCCAGGTATGGTTGTCACAAGTCAACCTCAATTTACTTATCAACTGTACCAGGGACAGTACCAATTCGGTCCTGCTGTGCAATAGCCAGTCTACCAGTATCAACCATACCCTGGGTATACATATCAACAACCTCAACAACCCCAGTACGGTTCGGTTAATCCTAGTTTTCTGGGAGGATATAATATCACAAATGTAATTCCAATTCCTAGTTATCCTGGATATCCTCCTCCTGGGGCTGGTCTCATGACCTAGGGTTTCAGGGACCTGTTGAGGGCCCTAAAATTGGGTCAACAACAAGGGGGATACCCACCCGGTCTAGAACCTGGTTGGCGGCTCCTTGCCCGTTTGGTGTAGCGGGTCTGACTGTGGATAATGGGACCAGCTTCCCAATCTAAAGGATGTGTGTGTGTGTGTAGATTTTGATGATGCTAATATAGAGGTAATTTTAAGCTAATTTAATTCTAAACTCTAAACTGACTCTATGCTACTGTAATCTAACAAAAACAGCACATCTAATCTATACTAACCCGGGGTAGAATTCTTTCATCATGCGATCTAAAAAGATTTCATACAATAACTGGTAATAAAGATTATTCAGCTATCATAAGAATATAAATCAATTAAGATAAACCATTATGCATAAGAAGTTAGGCAAAACAGTTGTGAACAACATATCGCATAATAAGTTATTCATATGTCAAGCACAAACAAATGACTCCAACATACAAAAGTGCCAAATGGTAACCCACACATTCATACATTAACATATAAACAACTCAGCTGTATATCACTCTAAGAATATGAGCAGAAATTAATCAAGAGATAAAAGTACCATTTATGACTGATTTCACTCACAAACTTCAAGCAATAACGATTTATCTCTACTTATTTCTAACATCTACTAAGAGTACAGAAGTGCAACATCAGTAGCAGACATTAAAATGCAAACATAAATAAATCTCGATCCATCCATTCATCAAAAACCCCCTCCGAGGGTGCAAAAGTGCATGTTCTGAGGACAAGTTTTTTGACAAATTTCCGGACCCTTCTCCAAATGCCATGAGAAGGGTTAAATACTACTAACTAACTAATCTTAATTACACAAATTTAGGAAACGGCTTCAAATGACCGCCCTTTTACTAAAACGAATTTATTTCTAAAAATTGAATCTAATTTCTAATCGTTTCTGTATCTGCTCCTTAGTGCTGTAAGCAATGCAAGGTTCGCCTGGAAAGAGTCGGCTGGTTGTCTTTTTCTTTTGCTCGAGTGATAAAAGTAGAAATAACAAAAGTTGGCACCTCTTTCCGACAAACTAGAAGATATTTTCGAAAATCTTCCTCTGGCTGGGTGTATTTGCTGTGTGTATACTTAGTATAACCCAGATTTCTTTCAAACTGATTGTGCTGTTGCTATTATGGTTTCCGGCCGTGCGAATGACTCAATGAGTTAGGGATTTCGTTGCCTGAACAATTTTCCGTATTGAAAATTGCTTCCGTTCTTTGTTCCAGGCTTTTCTGGAGCGTCCTCCCTCTTTAGCGTTTTTCTTTTTGCTTTACCCAGTCTGAGCTTCAGGATCTTTTGCAAACATGCTGCTTTTGTGCGCTTTTGACTCTGAGTCTTGGATAGTCTATTTTCATCAGTGTCTGTTGAGTGATACTCTGGAATCCGCGGCCCTGCTGCATGCGGCATCCATTTGCGAAGGCATCTCCTCTCTGTTCTTCTAGTATTGGCACTTTCCCCTTTTCCTTAGATGTTTCCTGCATATAGATTTATATTAGTTGCTGCCTTACAGTTTACGCAAAGGAAAAGAGAAATGACGAAAAGATTGACATGAAAGCTTTAAGTTCTAATGAATGCATAATCATGACACTCATAATGACTTGACCCTTCGAAAAATGCAACACGATCATCCTTGGATACTCAGGCGTGCGATCATTAATTTCCCTTAAGGTGCACGCTCAATTTTGGGTTTACAGATCATGCCGAGGAAACTTTGCGATGAGTGGTTTTTGCGACTCGCATCGCAGCATTGAGGATTGCGATGTCGAGAAGTGTCATCGTAGCAATTGATAGTCTCATCCATCGGAGATCGCAAATCGCAAGATCGCAGTTTGTAAGATCGCAGATCGCAAGATCCCAGTTTGTAAGATCGCAGATCGAAAATCGCAAGATCGCATTTTTCATTTGATCACTGTGCGCTGCTTATGCGACGTTGCGATGTGCGACGTCGCATATCGGCCGTCGGCGATTCCTTAGGTTTTCTTTTAAGGGCGCTTTCAAAATATGCGATACGATGAATTTCGCATCGCTTCTTTGCAGCTTATTTATGCGCATAGGAAAACGCTTCACTCTCTCTTTGCGATGCGATATAGCTTTTAGGGAGTTAAATACAAAAATTTTGATAAAAATATTTTTGGGATTTTTTGTTAAGGGTCCCCCTTTGCTTGATGTTATTGCTAATACCAAACAAAGAGGGGGGTTGTTGGTGACCACAACAATGGCGATTCACTGTGAAGAACCAGTTATCTTTGCTTTTCTATTGACATTTCCACTTCCGAAACAGAAAAATTTTCATATGTCTAAATTTTGTTATCGACAGATAGAGTAGATTACCCTTTATCTTGTCAATGATACTTTGTCTCAACCTTTCTTTTATTCCAATTGTCTGCTTCCTTAGGCTTAGTTCTTGCATTCACACCAGACATTACTCGGTCCTTTTTTAAAGATAAAATAAGGTCTTCTCTGCGTACTGGCTTTAAAATATGCTCATTTGTCGTAGGTAGAGCCTCTGCTGCCCGCAAGCGTCCATAGCCTCGATAGGGTTACCATGTTATCCAACAATGATCCTTTTTCCTGCTTGAGGTTACTTACAACATTTTAGAGAAAAATCCTTTTCGACACTTTTTCCTTTTTTATTCTCTAAAGAACAATGTCTTGGTTTGGTGGCCAAATTATGACACAGTCATTCACTTGATTTACACTTTTGCTGAACAAGCTGGCTCGTGATGAGACCCCTTGTCTTTTGATTGCAACAATCTTAAGTCGTTGCCCTGTTTTGATAGACAGTATTGGCAAAGTCATCAAGTTATAATATCTGTGATCATGATAAGCCGGCTCGTGATGAGACCTCCTATTCTTTGAGATATAGTGTTCTCTCAGATTGTTTCTCTGAATGCTGCGGTTTCCTTTAGCAGGGAGGAAGTCATTGTTTTTCCTTAAGAAAGCTCTGGACGACAATAATAGAGTTTGAAAACAACAACTTTACAGAGAATATTTATTTTATTATTGATGATACCTTTCATTGTGCTGACATAAAACAATTTTTTACCAAAGGTTGCTTTCATCAAAGTTTTTTGAGAGGTTGAAACTAATATCAAATTCAGGTTAAAGTTAACTCTATTTGTCAATAATAAAAATCAGATTTTTCGAAAAGTTTTGCTATTTGTACAAGTGAAATCAAAATCTGATAGAGAGTTGGTGTGCTCCTTCATGAATCCTTTTCAATGATCATTTACAACCGGTTTTATTTATAAGAAAGAGAAAAACGAAAAAAAAAAACTATCCTACAAAAATAGAAGAATGATCTTCTATGGAAAATACATTTTAAGAATCTGTCCATTCACAGGCAAAGAATCTCTTCTACCTGCCAAATCCTGCAACACAAACGTCGATGGGCCTATGACTTCTACAATCTGAAAAGGACCAAGCCACAGCTTCTGAAATTTCGTATGCTTGCCCTTTTCTTCATGAGCCTTATCCCATTTCAAAACTAAATCTCCCATCTGAAATCTTTTTCTGGTCATTATGCTTGAGTCAAAAGAGGATTTTATTAGCGCTTGGTGGTGAGCATGGGTTTTCTTAGCTTGTTCTCGTCGTTCTTCTAGTTTGATTATCTCCATTTGTCTCAATTGTAAGGAGGAAGTAGATACTTCATCGATGTGTTGTACTAAAGACAAAGAGGGAATGACTAAGTGAGTTGGAAGAACCACTTCTTTCCCATAAACTAAATTAAAGGGAGAAGTGCCGATTGAAGCTTTCTTCGTAATTCTATCTGCCCATAAAGCATTTACCAGCGCTTTGTGCCAATTCTTTTGGTTTTGGTCGACTGTTCTTTTAATAATCCTGATTAGGTTTTTGTTTGTTGATTCAGCCAACCCATTACCTTGCGGATAGTAGTTGGCAGAATACTTCATTTTGAACCCTCTTTTAAGTGCAAACTCAGTCATTGCATTTCCAGAAAAGTATGATGCATTATCAAACATTAAGGCCGTTGGCAATCCAAACCTAGTGATGATAAATTGATCTATGAATTCAATAATGTTTTCAGAATTAACTGTCTTGAGAGGAACTGCTTCTACCCATTTAGTAAAATAATCTGTTGCCGTGAGGATATACCTATGCTGCTTAGAAGAGTGAGGAACGATCTCACCTATTATGTCCAAGCCCCATTGGCTGAATGGTTGCTCGATGTTAACCGGCTGTAGTGGCATGGACGATTTCTTTTGTTTCCCTGCAGCAGTCTGGCAGATTTGGCATTTCCTTACGTAATTGTATGAGTCTTTGAACAGCGTGGGCCAATAATATCCTGCACGTAAGATCTTATGCGCAGTAGCTTCTCCAGCATAGTGTCCACCTGCTGGTCCATCGTGGAGTTCCTGCAAAACCTTTTTGGCTTCAGTTTTCTCAAGACACCTAAGAAGTACAGAATCGTAATTCCTTTTAAACAGAACATCATTTATGAGCTGGTATTGTTTAGCTTTCAATCTCAGAGCTCTTTTCTTGGTGTGATCCAGGTGTGATGGAGCATACTCGTTCTTAAGATAATAAATGGTGTCCGCATATAATGATTCTGCGTCGTTTAGGCTTACCTCATATGTATGTACCTCTTCAGATGAGTTCTCAGGAATTTGCGATGCTCCAGCTAACATCTTGCAGAAGCCTTGACCTCTTACGATGTTTGCTGGCTTGATCTCAAGATCGTATTCTTGTAAAGCGGTAATCCAATTTGCTCTCTTTTCGCCCACATCCTTCTGTACCAGTAGGTTTCTTACCGCTGGAAACGGTACTACGACTTTGGTATGGGCTTTAAGTAAGAAAGGTCTGAAATATTTGATCGCTTTGAAAACAGCATATGCCTGTTTCTCCACGTCTGAATAATTGAGCTCAGCACCTTGTAAGTTCGAGCTAAAGAATGCGATTGGAGCTTCCACCTTCTCTTGATTTGTTTGAGTTAAAATCGCGGCATAAGATTTCTCTGAGGCCAAAGTGTATAAGATAAAAGATTCTGAAAAAGTTGGGGTAGCTAAAGATGGAGCGTTGATGATAGCTTGTTTGATCAAGTTGAATGCTTCGTGCTCATCTTGACCCCATTTAAAATTTGAATTCTTTTTTATCATATTTTGTAAAGGAGAAATAATACGTGAAAAATCCGGGACAAACCTTTTTACAAAATTGATTTGTCTAAGGAAAGATTGCATGGCCTTTTTGTTATGAGGCATGGATATTTCAGAAATTTCTTTGATTCTGTCAGGTTCAATGTGAATACCAGATTTCGACACTATGAATCCTAGCAATTTCCCTTCACTTAATGCGAAAAAAGATTTCTTTGGGTTAAGTGAAATCCCATACCTTAAACATATTTGAAAGATTTGTTTCAAGTCTTTGAGATGGTCGCTTCGTTTCTTGGAGTACACTGTTATATCATCCAGGTAAATCACTACCGATTTATTGACTAAACCTTTAAACGCGATGTCCATGGCTCTCTGAAAGGTAGCGCCGGCATTGATCAGACCAAATGGCATCTTCCGATATGCGTATGTGCCCCATTTGGTTCGGAATGTGGTTTTCAACTGATCATCGGGATGTACCAGCACTTGATTGTATCCTGAAAATCCATCCAGGAAAGACATTAATTCTGAGCCCGCTACTGCCTGTAGTATTTGCTCCATAGGTGGGAGGGGAAAATTGTCTTTCTGACAGGCTTTGTTGAGATTCCGAAAATCAATACAGATCCTGATATCTCCATTTTTCTTTCTAACGGGCACCATATTGGATACCCATTTGGAATGTCTGACGGGGAAAATTATTCTGGCTCTCAACAGTTTATTTAGCTCAGTCTTTATCTGATTTTCTAAGTTGGGGTGGATTTTTATGAGCTTCTGCTGGACAGGTTTTTCATTGTCAATCATAGGGATAGTGTGTTGAATGATAGAAGTGTTGTATGTCTTCAGCTCATCGTAATTCCATGCAAAAACGTTTTTGTATTGTCTCAGAAGACGGATATATGCTGATTTTTCTTCAGGGGCTAGGCCGTGGCCCAGATTAACGTTTTGCGGCTTCTGATCGGTTCCTAGGTTCACTAATTCATAGTTCAGAGTTGAACTGTAGAGTTTAGAATTGGCAGACCTTTTAAACCGACTTTTTAAATCATACAAATCTTCTAACTTAACCACCGATTTAGTTATAGCATTATCAGTGCTACTTTGCTGTATTTGGTGATCATGATGGTCTTCGTCAATTATTTGATTTGAGTAGGATCCTTCAGAAGTGAGGAAATTTACAATGTCAGGATCGTCGTTGAATGCTCTCCAGTTGGTGATGTTGTCAGGGATGGATGGTCTAAAGATTAATTCTATTGAGAACCTATCTGGACTAAAATCTTCAGAGGGAATAAGTCTAGAGGCTACGTTAGCTAACAGGTCTGCGCTCGCATTTTGGAGTCTTGGGATTGACGAAATATTGAATGCTATGAAATGTGAAGTCAGATCTTGTACTAAAGATTGATAGTGCTTTAAATGACTTGACAGGCAATGTATGGTGTTACGTACCTGTTTGACGACAATTTCAGAATCTCCAAAGACTTGAAGATACTTAACATTCAACCCGATTGCTTTGTATAGGCCTTGCACCAAGGCTTCGTACTCCGCTGTATTGTTTGTGCAATCGAACTCAAGTCTGCATGTAAGCATGATCTTGTTTCCATCTGGGCTAATCAGAACGCATCCTGCTCCTGCTCCCTCGTTAGATTTAGAGCCATCAAAATATAATTTCCAAAACAAAGATGTATTTACAGAGTTATCTAAAAAATTAAAACACTTTGAATCATCAGTTTGGGAAAAATTTTCAACTTGGGACAAAACTGAATTTTCTAAGTAAGGTGAGGTGTGAGCATTGAAATTGCCGAGGAAAGAATCTACCGAGTAATTGCCTATGATACTGCTGTTGTATGCTATTGCTTCATTCTCTCCTTCCAATTCAGTCACTATGTACTTTTGGTGCAACTCTCGTTCAACCTTTATTTGATTGGGTTTACCGTTGTAGGGTAACCACATGTGCGACCAGTCGGTTGAGAAATATCCGTGGAGTTTTTCGGACCAATCCTTGCTAAGAATTAAACCATAGAATTCAGGGATATCAGCTACTAGAATGTCGATAACCTGACATACTTTCGGGTTAGACAACAATCTTATGGTCACCTGGTTAAGTTCACCAATCACTTCGACTTGAGATCAATCAAGTTGAACTATGCGCACTGCAAATTTTTGTGGCTGAACATTCAATTTGGCACATATTGATCTGGGTAAAATATTCGTTGAAGCACCAGAATCAACCAAGCAATTGTGCACGTTTTTATTGAAAATTTCATAAGTGAGAAGAAAAGGAGGAGTATGGGATCTTGATCTTCCTCCAATCAAGGCAATGTCATTCGGATCAATCTTATTGATCATGTTGGTTGGAGGTCTTCCCATGTTGTAGGAAGCTACAGCTGTAGGTAAAGATGTAGTAGGCACGGCATGTAATTCTTTCATCATTATTTTCTGTTGATGTTTCAATTTTCTCAATTCGTAAAGAGTGATATTAGCCCTAGTCTTTTTCATGTCATCGATAATGTTATACTCCATTTCATCCGACACTATCAGTGTTCTTGATGGAGGTGCTTGATCTGATTGGACTGGGCTAAATTGGGTCGCTCTAGCGGTTGTTTTCTTTGTTGCGACCTTATCTTTTGTTGCAGGGCTTGCGCCCTTCTGTTTAGGGGTAGTTTGGGGAGGATCAAGTTGATTTTTGCTTCGTGTGCTAACCGGAAATGCTTCTTGATCTTCTTCTTGTGGGAGGATGAAATCCCACATTCCTTGTAGTTCCACAACTTCTTCATCATCGGTCTTCCCTTCAGTGTTATTCTCTTCTTCTTATTCTTCTTCAGATTCGACGTTTGAGACAACATTGGGTGGTTTCACCTCCATGGGAAGATTTCTTTTAAAAGATCTGTAGGGATTTTTTGAAGAAGTTTCTGCTACTTGTTTTCTTATGTAAATCATCTCATTGGACATGGCCTTTAACACTTTTTGTAATCCTTCCATATCGAAAGGATCTTTCGTTTGCTTCTTCTTGGTGTCTTCTTTGAAAGAGATTTTCTTAGATTTGCGTTCTTCTATTGCAGATCTCTTTTCTAGGGCAACTACGCACTTTTCTACTGCTAGCGCTTCTGTCAAGTTTTCAACTAAGGTCGTCTTGTTTGCCCTATCTACGAAGATAGCCAAGTTTGATGGTAAGGCTGTGATGTACCATTCACATCTTACTTCCTCGCTGGGTTGAGAAGCAGTGGGAATTTTGTTGAGGATCTTATTGAACCATAAATTGAAATCCTTAATGGGTTCTCTAGCCTCAGCTTTAAGATTAGATAGGTCATTGATCAATGTCGCTGTTGATCTGTCATCACCAAACTTGGTGAGGAATTGACTTTGAAAAATGTCCCAACTTGTGATGGACCCAGAAGGTAACGAAAAGTACCATGACCCAGCTGTTCCTTGCATTGTATAAGGAAAAAGCCAGACGACAGCATCCTCGTTGGTAACTCCATTGAGATTAACAGAAAGCATGAAATTATTGATATGCTCTTCAGCTAGCATGCCTGTTTCTGGATTGAATTTAGGTAGCCATTTCTCAGGATGGGCCGGTATTGGGCTCAGGGGTGGAGGCATTAAAACCGCCCCAGGATTGTTCCATGGAGACTGGGCCATCGTTGAGCCGATAGTTAATGAAAGTGCAGAAGATGGTCCTTGATGCTGAGAAGATGAAGATATTATGATCTTTGATGATTGAAGAGGAAGGGTTGTGGAAGATGGATGAGTGATTTGGGATGAGGATGTGGGTGGTTGACTTCGCGGTGAGGGGGTTGAAATGGACGAAGTAGATGAAAGAGTCTCACTGTCAGACTCTAGTGGTGTTTTTCTTGCTCTTTTCCTAGTAGGGAGAGGGAGCTCACTTGGTTGAATACCAAATTTCTCACTCTTCAATCTGGTCAGGGGATGAGCAGGATTGTACTGCGAAGTCACGCTGCTGTGAGATTTATCAGACCTCTGAGAAAAAATAGAGAATCCCTGGAGTTTACGAATCAAAGTTTGAATTTCCGGGGGTTCAATGATGAGTTGGTCTGATATATTGGGGTAGGTAGCAGCGGTGGATACTCGAGCGACTTCTAACTCCGGGTTTAACCGTACTGGAGAAGTCGGGGGAGTTGATGAGGGTGATTTACTCTCAGAATGGTATTTGGATTTTGACTTAGTTGCCATTCATAGTTCGTGCCCTCCTTCTAGCGCCAAATATGTTGAGGGCCCTAAAATCGGGTCAACAACAAGGGGGATACCCACCCGGTCCGGAACCTGGTTGGCGGCTCCTTGCCCGTTTGGTGTAGCGGGTCCGACTGGGGATAATGGGACCAGCTTCCCAATCTAAAGGATGTGTGTGTGTGTGTGTAGATTTTGATGATGCTAATATAGAGGTAATTTTAAGCTAATTTAATTCTAAACTCTAAACTGACTCTATGCTACTGTAATCTAACAAAAACAGCACATCTAATCTATACTAACCCGGGGTAGAATTCTTTCATCATGCGATCTAAAAAGATTTCATACAATAACTGGTAATAAAGATCATTCAGCTATCATAAGAATATAAATCAATTAAGATAAACCATTCTGCATAAGAAGTTAGGCAAAACAGTTGTGAACAACATATCGCATCATAAGTTATTCATATGTCAAGCACAAACAAATGACTCCACCGTACAAAAGTGCCAAATGGTAACCCACACATTCATACATTAACATATAAACAACTCAGCTGTATATCACTCTAAGAATATGAGCAGAAATTAATCAAGAGATAAAAGTACCATTTATGACTGATTTCACTCACAAACTTCAAGCAATAACGATTTATCTCTTCTTACTTCTAACATCTACTAAGAGTACAGAAGTGCAACATCAGTAGCAGACATTAAAATGCAAACATAAATAAATCTCGATCCATCCATTCATCAAAAACCCCCTCTGAGGGTGCAAAAGTGCATGTTCTGAGGACAAGTTTTTTGACAAATTTCCGGACCCTTCTCCAAATGCCATGAGAAGGGTTAAATACTACTAACTAACTAATCTTAATTACACAAATTTAGGAAACGGCTTCAAATGACCGCCCTTTTACTAAAACGAATTTATTTCTAAAAATTGAATCTAATTTCTAACCGTTTCTGTATCTGCTCCTTAGTGCTGTAAGCAATGCAAGGTTCGCCTGGAAAGAGTCGGCTGGTTGTCTTTTTCTTTTGCTCGAGCGATAAAAGTAGAAATAACAAAAGCTGGCACCTCTTTTCGACAAACTAGAAGATATTTTCGAAAATCTTCCTCTGGCTGGGTGTATTTGCTGTGTGTATACTTAGTATAACCCAGATTTCTTTCAAACTGATTGTGCTGTTGCTATTATGGTTTCTGGCCGTGCGAATGACTCAATGAGTTAGGGATTTCGTTGCCTGAACAATTTTCCGTATTGAAAATTGCTTCCGTTCTTTGTTCCAGGCTTTTCTGGAGCGTCCTCCCTCTTTAGCGTTTTTCTTTTTGCTTTACCCAGTCTGAGCTTCAGGATCTTTTGCAAACATGCTGCTTTTGTGCGCTTTTGACTCTGAGTCTTGGATAGTCTATTTTCATCAGTGTCTGTTGAGTGATACTCTGGAATCCCAGCCCTGCTGCATGCGGCATCCATTTGCGAAGGCATCTCCTCTCTGTTCTTCTAGTATTGACGCTTTCCCCTTTTCCTTAGATGTTTCCTGCATATAGATTTATATTAGTCGCTGCCTTACAGTTTACGCAAAGGAAAAGAGAAATGACGAAAAGATTGACATGAAAGCTTTAAGTTCTAATGAATGCATAATCATGACACTCATAATGACTTGACTCTTCGAAAAACGCAACACGATCATCCTTGGATACTCAGGCGTGAGATCATTAATTTCCCTTAAGGTGCGCGCTCAATTTTGGGTTTACAGATCATGCCGAGGAAACTTTGCGATGAGTGGTTTCTGCGACTCGCATCGCAGCATTGAGGATTGCGATGTCGAGAAGTGTCATCGTAGCAATTGATAGTCTCATCCATCGCAGATCGCAGATCGCAAGATCACAGTTTGTAAGATCGCAGATCGCAAATCGCAAGATTGCATTTTTCATTTGATCACTGTGCGCTGCTTATGCGACGTTGCGATGTGCGACGTCGCATATCGGCCGTCGGCGATTCCTTAGGTTTTCTTTTAAGGGCACTTTCAAAATATGCGATACGATGAATTTCGCATCGCTTCTTTGCAGCTTATTTATGCGCATAGGAAAACGCTTCACTCTCTCTTTGCGATGCGATATAGCTTTTAGGGAGTTAAATACAAAAAATTTGATAAAAATATTTTTGGGATTTTTTGTTAAGGGTCCCCCTTTGCTTGATGTTATTGCTAATACCAAACAAAGAGGGGGGTTGTTGGTGACCACAATAGGACCCTAATTGTCAGTTACCGTTTATCGCAACTTTGGATTTACCTGACTTGTCACGCCTTATGAATGATCCAATTAACTATCTTCCGTTTTGGCCGCCAATGCCGAATAAGTTGCCTAGTGATATTCCTAATTTTGAAGGAAAATCAGGGGAGGACCCATCGAACCATGTGATGACTTATCACCTCTGGTGTGCGTCTAATTCCATTTCAGATGATTCAATTCATTTAAGGCTTTTCCAACGCACTCTAATTGGTCTTGCGGCCAAGTGGTACATTGAGTTACCATGAGCCACTTTTTATAACACTTTTTATAACTTTAGTCAGTTAGCTACTTCGTTTTTAACTCATTTTCAGTTGCCAGTCAGATATGACAATGGCACAAAATTATTAACTTCATTAAAGTAGTCAACACCCACTTACATTTCAGATCACATTCATGAATCGAGATGTCGACGGCGTTTAGTGAAGGTTTTTATTCCGAATCAAATCTTAGCTGAATGGTTTGTAAAATCTTTGTTACCAAAGATCACTGAGGATGTAGCTAAGGCCGGAGTCGTTACTGAGGAGCAAGTAATTGCTCAAGCTCAGTACCTTGACTTAGTTTATACTCAGTCAGGTACGTTACACAAGAAAATTCCCGATCTTGCTAAGCAAAATCAAATAACTGCAGCTCCTTCAGGGTCTCATGCCGCTGATGGTATGATTGGTATGGTTTATACCAAAAGTAAGAAGAAATCTTCCAAGAATTCTTCTCCTATCATAACTTTACCAGATTCCCCGACAGGAGATTCTTCGGCGAAAATTTCCGCCGATATTCATGTTGTAGAGTCATCTACAGCCAAATCAAAATCCGGCGGTAAGAAGAAAGGGAAGAAGAAAAATAAAACAGATAAAAATTTGAAAGAGAAACATAGAAAAAGTGGAATCAAATGATGAGAAATGAAAACCTCGTTATCCTTGTCTCATTTGTGATGAAGAGCATTTTACAAGAGACTGCCCTCATCGTGCAGAGGTTGAGAAAATTGTCAAAGGTTCCCAAACACCTGTTGTTTTGAAGGATCCTTTTCCAAGTCAGGACAGTAAAATGATAGGTTCTTCCTCAAATGCCTTCGAAGAACCCATAATGATGATGTCCCATGTTAGGATTGCGACTCGATCGCATGATTATGGAAGTAAAAGTCCTGTTGATGGTAAAGAAGCAGAATCTTCTCATTCAAACCCATCAACCTCAACTCCCGGTTCCGATCCACTACAGATCGAGAAACCTAACCCAGACTTAGTAATCAAACCGCCCGCCAAGGGTATACTTCGAAAGTTAGCTTTCAATCCACATGCAAGAGCGGCTCAGAACTATAACATTGTTGAGGATTTAGCTATTTCACCTTCAGCAATGTCGGCTTTGGAAGTGCTGCAATCATGTCTAGCACATCGTAAATTACTATTGTCGGCTATAGGAGCTGTTGACATTCAGGACTCGAACCTTATAATTTTCGATATAGAAAATAGTACACCGCACTTACCTCATCAAATGGCTTTCTAGATCCCAGTGTTAGTAAAAAACAGACCTTGTTATAGGACTGTGATTGATGAGGTAGCCTCAACGTGTATTATGTCGATAAAGTGTTGGAGATTGCTTGGTTCTCCTTGGCTAAATCAATCCCCGATGATTCTAAAGGCCTTTGATGGCCGTGGGTTTCATCCTTTTGGCATTCTACAGGATTTACATATAGGGGTTGAAGGCAAAACTGTTAATCTAGATGTGGAGGTGGTTGATGCCCCTCTAATTTACAACCTTCTCTTGGGTCGTAGTTGGTCTTACGCTATGACAGCTGTTGTTTCATTGGTCTTTCGGCTTATAAAGTTCCCTCATAATGGAAAGATCGTAACTATAGACCAGCTGACTTAATTTTCATCCAACCCAGCCTCTTCTAAAAGTATTCAGCATGTCGGCAAAACCACTATCCCGTACAAGGATGTTGGAGTAGGACTAGTTAAAGATTCTGGTTTACTGGGAACTTTTCCTTTTCCTCCTATCAACACATCGTCTTCTACTGCAACCATTCATATGATTTCATCAGACACTATTGTTTATGATGATCCTTGGATTATACCTTCCGAATCTGAGATAGACTCATTTGGTGATGTTATGCCTTTAAGTCCATATGAAATTGCGTATCAGACCGTGCAATCGTTTTCCGAACCATCTTCAACCAAAATTGACTTAATGAATGTGGTCCATGAGGAATCACTTTTCACATCAAACTTGGATTCAACAACGTTTTCCGAACTTGTTCACACTGATGAGAAGATTCATGAAATCCTATGTGTCAATGATTTACCATGGGAAGATCTTCATCATAGATCTTCATTTTTGCCCGAGAGTGATCGTTTTGAAAATGATTTTTCATCTATTTTTACGACTGAATATGTCAAGGAACCTCAGAATCCAACAAAAAATCCTAATTCAGAGTTAAATTTTGGAAACATTTCTCAAACTATTCCTATTGATATTTCGGTTAAGCCTGGAATTGTTGAAAACATTCATATAGGTGCCTCTTGTACGGAAGATGAAATTCAAACATATAAGGCCCTATTTCAAGAAATCCGCGACGTGTTTGCCTGGTCATATGAGGAAATTCCAGGAATTGACCCCACAATTGTTGTTCATGAAATCAAAACTTACCCGGATGCTAAACCCGTCCGGCAACGTTTGCGTCACATCCACCCGCGAAAAGCTGCTGCTATTAAAGCAGAAGTTGAAAAATTACTCAAAGCAGGTTTCATTTATCCGATTCCGTTAATGGATTGGGTATCGAATATTGTTCCTGTTAACAAAAAGCAAGGGACAATAAGAATATGTATCGATTCAACAACGTTTTCTGAACTTGTTCACACTGATGAGCAGATTCATGAAATCCTATGTGTCAATGATTTACCATGGGAAGATCTTCATCATAGATCTTCGTTTTTTCCCGAGAGTGATCGTTTTGAAAATGATTTTTCATCTATTTTTATGACTGAATATGTCAAGGAACCTCAGAATCCAACAAAAAATCCTAATTCAGAGTTAAATTTGGGAAACATTTCTCAAACTATTCCTATTGATATTTCGGTTAAGCCTAGAATTGTTGAAAACATTCATATAGGTGCCTCTTGTACGGAAGATGAAATTCAAACATATAAGGCCCTATTTCAAGAAATCCGCGACGTGTTTGCCTGGTCATATGAGGAAATTCCAGGAATTGACCCCACAATTGTTGTTCATGAAATCAAAACTTACCCTGATGCTAAACCCGTCCGGCAACGTTTGCGTCACATCCACCCGCGAAAAGCTGCTGCTATTAAAGCAGAAGTTGAAAAATTACTCAAAGCAGGTTTCATTTATCTGATTCCGTTAATGGATTGGGTATCGAATATTGTTCCTGTTAACAAAAAGCAAGGGACAATAAGAATATGTATCGATTATAGGGACATTAATCGAGCCTGTCCAAAAGACAATTACCCAACTCCCTATATCGATCAAATCATTGATGATTGTGCCGACAGTGAAATATTCTCCTTCATGGATGGTTTTTCCGGATACAATCAAATCAATATTCTACCTGCTGATCAACCAAAAACGGCTTTCATTTGTCCATGGGGGACATTTGCTTATTGCAAATTACCTTTTGGGCTCAAGAACGCCGGGGCAACTTTTCAAAGAGCCATGTCTTACGCGTTTCATGACATCAAGCACATTGTGCAAACCTATCTCGATGATTTGCCTGCTCATTCATTACATCGAGCTGATCATCTCATCCATTTACGAGTAATCTTTATGAGGTGTAGTTATTATCGGATTAGGTTGAATCCACACAAGTGTGTTTTTTGTATAGAAACAGGTCGATTATTGGGGTTTGTTGTTTCGAAAGCCGACATTCATGTCGATCCCTCGAAGGTTGAAGCTATTATCAAATTGCCTCCTCCTTTGAGTCTTCGCCAACTCCAAAGTTTGCAAGGGAAAGCAAACTTTTTACGTCGATTCATTCCTAACTACGTCAGGATCACAAAGGGTTTTACCTGGTTGTTGAAACAGAATACTCCATTCTTTTGGGATGAGATAGCTGCTAAATATTTTGATGCACTAAAGCACGCATTGACCCATGCACCGTTATTGCATCCTCCCAACTACAACCAGGACTACTTCTTGTATCTCGCTGCCTCGCATTCTACCATTGGAATGGTGTTAGTTTAGGAAGATGAATTCGGTACTGAACATGTGATATATTACCTTAGTCAAACTTTAAATCCAACTGAGCTAAAATACCCACATGTGGAGAAATTGGCATTGGCAGCTGTTCAAGCTGTCCAACGTTTTCGTCATTACATTTTACTATGTAAAACTACAGTAATTTCTGATTGCAACCCTATGATCTATATTTTAACCAAGCAATTGCTAGGGGGCAAGTACTCCAAATGGATTGTCATCCTGTAGGAGTTCGACTTGGAATTTGAAAAGTCTAAGTCGAAGAAATCTTTAGTTTTTGCGGAGTTAATGTGTGACTTCCCGCGTGCTAACATGGAAACTGTGGTGGAGGAGCCCATTGCGGACGAATCCTTGTTTCTAATCAGCACTTTAGATACATGGTATGGGGATATTACCGTTTATCTCCAGACCCAATCCTTTCGGCCAGAAATTTCAAGGTCAGAACGTCGAAAAATACGATTCCAGTCCCAACAATTCAGAATTATTGGAGATACTCTTTATCACCATGGGGCGGACTCTGTTTTTCGATGTTGTCTAACTCATGAGGAAGCTGAGAGGGTTCTGAATGACCGTCACTTTGGAGAATGTGGAGGTCATATGTCTAGGTTTGCCATAACCCAAAAGATATTGCGCACTGGCTAGTTCTGGCCGTCTTTGTTTAAAGATTGTATTAACGCGGTCCGAAAATGCCACAACTGCAAACTTTTTGATTGAAAGATGCGCGCTCCACCTGCTCCTCTCCACCCTATAATTGTCGTCGGTCCGTTTGCAAAATGGGGTATCGATTTTATTACATGTAACCCTCACTCGGCCGGGGGGGCGTGCGTATATCATCCTTGCGGTAGATTATTTTACCAAGTGGGACGAGGCGATGCCTACATTTGAGGCAGACGGAAAAACAACTGCGATTTTTGTGTTCAATCATATAATTGCTAGGTTTGGTGTTCCAAAAGTGATTATCACTGATCATGGGTGTCATTTTCAAAGCGTTATGATGACTGAACTTACAGGCCAGCTTGGCTTGCGTCACAATAGTTCAACTCCATATTATCCACAAGCTAATGGTCTGGTTGAAGCCATCAACAAAGTCCTAGTCATCATGATCCGACGAATCATTGGGATTCATAGGTCGAATTGGCATAACATGCTATTTTCAGTGCTTTGGGCGTATCGAACCTCAGTAAAAACGTCAACTGGGTTCACTCCTTTCCAACTAGTTTATGGTCTGGAAGCTGTGTTACCCATTGAATGCGAAATCCCGTCATTGCAAATGGCCATCGAGTTACTTCCAACCACTTCTGAAGAGGAAAAACGTTTGTTATACTTGGCTCAGCTAGATGAGAATCGACGTGATGTTGTATTGGCGATCGAAACTCATGCCAAACGTATTAAAGCTCAGTATGATCGAAATGTTACCCCTCGAAATTTTTCGGAAGGAGACCTAGTCTTATTGTACGATCAAGCAAATGATAAATTAGGCACTAGGAAATTCGTACCTATGTGGCATGGTCCCTATGTTGTTAAGTGAAAGCTAGCAAAAGGGGCCTATGAATTGGTAGTCTTTGACAGGGTCTCTTTAGGTAAACCCAGAAATGGTCTTTACCTGAAGAGGTATTATGCTTAAAAATGGGTGTGGATATTTTTAGTTAGGTTAGTTTTCTTTCTAGCTGGTGTGTTTTAGATTAAAAAGTGTGCTTAGCTTAGAGAGTGTTTTTCGTCATTATTCCTGCTTATCTTGGTTTTAATCTTGATATTGCAGATGTCGACGCCTCTCCAAACATACATTGGTTTTGATGATGGTGCTTGTTGTAATACATGGAACATTTCTTCCGCAGCTTGGGTTATTTATTCGCCTTTTGACGAGTTGGTATCTATGCATGGGGTAAGCCTCAGTCAAACAACGAACAACAATGCAGAGTATAGTGCAATGATTGAGTTATTATCTGAATCTATTTCATTTGGGATTCAGAGTTTGATAGTGAGGTTAGATTCTGAACTTGTTGCATTACAGCTTAATAGAGTATATGCCATTAGAAATCCAGTGTTATTGAGATTATTTTTGAGAGTGTGTCTCTTGGAACGTGAATTTGATTATATTGAATATCAGCATATTCCAAGATATTTAAATACATTAGCAGATGCAATTGATTCTCGAATGTTAAGTAGACATTTGCAATAATCATACATGTAAATTTAAAAAACATTCCGTAACATGTTTTACAAGATGAGCCGGTAATAGTGATATAGTATAATATAGGAGTGTGTCAAAATATACATCATCCTCGATCATAGGTTGAAAAATACCTTATGATTGGCAAAAATGATAGTACAAAAAGCAAGAAATGTCATATGTGTCTACAATAGGCGATCATCCTATCACTGGTGATGATCTCGATAAGAAACCACTGTACAGGACACCTTACAAAGGAACCTCCTGAAAGGTCTTGGGACCCCAATCACATAGCGCTGAAGTCGAAGAGGAATGTCATCTATGCCGGTCTCTGGAATGTCTCCTGTCAAATACTCTAGATGGCTCTTTAATTCGGCCAAGGTCTCTGCTGATTCGTCCTGTGGGGCTGGCGCCGCTGCAGCTGGTTGTTTCCTCTCATAGGGCCGGAGAGCGGCTGGTCACCATGGACCCACATCTGCATTTGAAACTTTTACTGTCAATTTTGGGACGAGATAAAAACAAAAAAAATAAATTAGGAAAATGTTGAAAATGATTTTACCTGAGTCATCCCATTGCTCTCCTGGTGGAAGAGTCATGTCTGGGTCACCGCGAAAATCTACCCCAGCGTAAGGAAAGTCCTGAATAGCAAAAACCTGGTTTTCTAACCAATGGAAATACTCAAGATTGAATCGAACGACCTTTGTCCCCTCCTCAGGATGACGGGCCATAACTGCAATCCATCGCATCAGTTTGGGCTCTCGAGGAAGTCCAGCTCCAACAGTGAGGTGCTGTGGGACCAACATTGGGACCCTCTTCAGACCAAATCTCACAACTAAAGCACCATATCCAAAGGTCTTCAGTTGTCCGTTCTTGGCTCTAGTCAGTTGGCATTTTATATTAGCCAACACAGCATCACACCAGTTGAAGATGGTGCCTCGAAAGTAGTCAACTGCCATCCGCAACTGGGATCCAGTGGCTACATGTAGTTCTGCAATCCCGCAGAGCTTGGTAACAGTAAATGTTATTACCTTGAGTTCAGGAAGGGATATGGTTTTGATATCTATCCCTTTGTCTCTAGTCTGGTTGTTACAGAACTCTAGCCGGAGGCTATCGACAGACTGGCCACCTGGCCTAGTCTCAAATAGAGTCAAGTGTTCACCTCTCTTAGGTAAACCAGTCAAAAAGTATATGTCTACCGGCTCCATTTCGAGCTAGTGACCACCAATGAAGAAGAACTGGTCCTGTATGCTCCACCTATCTACCAGCCACTGCAGAAAGTCCACCTGGGCCCTCATGCCAAGTATGGCCCAGAATTTGTATAAGCCGCATGCCTTCAATGCATCAATTGAAGGTTGATGATTTATCGCGGTGAGATCTACATCCTTGTGCTCTCGTTCTCACCATTAAAGCATGATGTATACTCTACATTCAACAAAAAGGCGAATTAGAATATGTAAAATTAAAATTTTTGGGTAAAATTTGAAGTTTGTTATGTTTAAAAAACCTTTGCGCGGGGTACGCACGCTCTCTGTTAGAGACAGTGCGTGGGTCCACACGTTGCCTTAAGGGCAGGTGCGGACCCCAGACTTTTTTCCTTGTGTGAAAAAGACGACGCTCGATTCCAACGGACGGATTTTCCACAATCTTCACGGGAAGTTTCTGACCAAAAGCTCTATTTTCTCACCCAAAACTCAAATGGTAAAAATGAATTTACGAAAGCCCTTTTTATAAGTTTTTTGAATAAATGAGTTGTTAATTTCTTTATGTTTCACTTTAAAAAGGCAACTTTTGCAGCATTTTTATCCATTTTAAATAGGTATGAGTAATGTTTGAGTTTTTGTTCAGGATAATGGATTTTTCAGGCGAAATCAGCCATTTTCGACGAAAAAACATTAGAGTCACCTTTAAGCTCTTTTATGACTCCTAAAACATGAAAAGATCACCGAGTTTTTCTTTTTAAACTCGTTAAAATGGAAATAAAAAGATGGTCCACTTACAACTCTTTTTCTGACCATAAAAAAATGAATAGATTGCCGGATTTTTGTCGTTTCAAATTCGATATTGGTTATAAAACGACGTGTCATTGATCGCTTTTTTACTTTTTCGGATCAGAGGCACTAATTACGAAAATTACTCCTTGGTCGTAATGATCAAGCGGTTCTCTCAAGTATTATTTTATACTTTTTTGGGCTTGGGAGACACAAATTTACGAAAAAGGTCAACCATAGAGTCTTCTTAATTTTTTTCAGACTCTCTAAAATTGAAAAACGCCGAGTTTCTCCCATACTGGACTCGTTAAAATTTTATAGTAAAGGACATGTTCAATTACAAACAGGAACGTACCACTCCTTCTTAGGGTTCAAATTTAAACTAAGTTGGACTCATCCGAAGAATGAGCTTATAATCAAGCAAATATTATCCTCCTCAAGCTTGTCAAAAATAAAGAGGTACTTGCCAGAAATGGTGGGGGAAAAGAGAGAAAAATGAGCCTGTTTATCATACTTTGTAACCACTCTTGAACACGACACTTTTATTCACCTGGGTTGGGAAATCCTTTGCCTAACAGTTGATCAAACCATATTGAAAGTCTTCAGCCGGTTTCTGGGTATTAACTTTGGGTCAATTGTCACCAAACCATCTATTGTGTTGTTATGTGTTCAAGAGGTCAGTGCAAATAAGCCATTCATCTGCAAAATATCTGTCATCCATCTTGACCATCCTGTTAGCTACCTATACCAATAGGTTTCATATTTCATGATTGGCCATGAAAAGATCCAAATATGCTCTGCTTTGATGATGCAAAGATCACATATTTCCATAAGAATACAATCTGTGCTTATAGCTTGATGGGGACTCAATTTTGATGGATGGTCCAACAGTCTAACCTGGATCATGCCATGTTTTGAATTTTCAGTTGTAGAATAGAGAAGGAAGTCTGTCCAAACTGTTTAATCTTGGAAGACAAGTAGTTCAGGTAGAGAGGAAAAGGCTCCCAACAGCTTAATCTGGGACCTTGGAAGAAATAAGGGTAGAAGTAGATAGAAAAACAAAAGAAAAAGCCAAAGAAAAGAAAAGGCAAGTAAGGGTCTGCAAGCCTAAGTGCACCCTCCAAGAAGAAACAAAAAATGCTAGGCAAAGTAGCTGGGTAAGTAGATGGGGTTGCAGAAGTGGTATTCATTTCAGATTTAACCTTGATGGTCAAGATGAGAAAAGAAAAACAAAGAAGCATGTCTAACTTCCCAAGTTATCCCTTTTCCCACTCATTACTAACATCCCCTCATCAATTGAAGTACTTAGAAAAACTTGAGGTTTGATGGTGGTTTTATTCATTGAAAAGCCACATTTCTTGTCTAAAACTTCTTTTCATTTTGATCTACTCCCTAAACTAAGTAAGTTTCAAGTGGACTTAGTGATTTTTCCCCTTCATTCACATATTCCCCCATATTAACTCTAACTCTATTATGTAATTCCCCTATGTTACCCTTTCCCTAAGTATTATTAACACCATGGTGTATAAACCCCCAAGCATTCTATAAATATCCTCCTTTCAGCATTATAGCTAAATATGTCTATCTAAAGGGAGACTTTAGTCCACCTGGGACTGTGGTCAACCCTCTCTTGGGGCTGCTCTAACCTCTGGTTATGAGCAACAACCTTTCCCCTAAGCTCTCACCTTCCCTCTGCTCAGAAAAACCCAAAAAATCCCCAAAAAAAAAAAACCTTGCTAAAAACCCCTTTTGTCCCTTTAACCTGCTTCATTGGAAAAAATACTCTAAAAACCCACTTTTCTCCTTTATCCAAAGTCCAAGCACCGGGCGCATTTTGACAAAACTATTCATAAAAACCCATTTTTATGTTATCCAATGGTTCGGGCGCTATATTGGTTTTATTTGAAAATACATTAAAAAACCATCGAAATCCACCATACCCCAATGGTCTTCCGCCAAGCGCGCATCCCAAAAAATATATTTTTTAAATCCCGCCCCCTTCCCTATCGCCTGATCACTTCATCAACCCGTTAGCTGTCCGATCGAGCGCCTCTGATCGGACGGCCCTTATACGTATCGGGTTGGTCCCGACGCCCGAAAGTTAGTACCCGAGAAACTGACGAAGGGTTACGTCAGTCCTCGGCCATGCGTCACCTTCTCAGTCTCTCGGGTCGGCCTCTGACAAAACCGGGGCCGTATTGTAAGCGGTCCGAGAAAACCGTTACCACTGTTTCACTTACCGCCCGGTTTTGCTGGTCCCATGTCATGCCCACGTCAGAGCCACGTCGCTGCCACCCCACCGTCGCATCACCTCATTCGTCCGTCCCTTCGCTGACATGTCCGCCACTTCAGCATATCCATGGACCAACCAGGACCTGCCACATCACCCGGTGACGTCATGCTGACATCATCTGACTCCGACCCCACCCGATGACGTCATGCTGACGTCATCCCAAAAACGCGCCAATATTGCCAAAAATCTATTTTTAGGCCAAAATTTCGTCTTTTTTCTACTTTTGCCGAAAGAGACTGTTGTTGTTCCTGCATGTATTTGATGACCATACCAGCGCCAACCTGCACAGTTCGACTCTGAAACCGCGGGCGCCTCCGTCGTACCTGCATTTGCGACTGTCATTGGCAATCCGCAAGGTATTTCTCGAAATTATTCTCTGCACCTGGTTTTTATCCAAATTTCTACAAACAAACTGTTAAGGGAGTGTTAAACACTGAATTCACCATCCGGTATCCAGTAACCTGTACCTATTTCCCTCTGGCAAGGCAACAAACATTTTACAAAACCTGCATTTGACTTAATCAACCTGAATTCATAGGTAGATCACGCAATCGTGAGCTAGAAACCTCTGCTGGCTAAATTCACCATAGAAAAGTTCTGGTCAGCCCTGCTATGTGTTTTTATCAATCCGTTAAACAGTATTTCAATTGCTGTGTGCTCAATTCGCCCTCTGGTCCTTAAAATTCACACTTCCATTGTAAGGAATCACCTCTGTGTCGTTCTGCTTACTTCAACCAGTTCACCTGTAAGTCAGAAGCTTAGAAAACCATGGAAACTCCAATTGCACTGAACATCAAGCCTCTCAATACCCCTCAAAAAGAGTTAGAATGGAAAGCTCTGGGAGATGTGGATTATCAGATGTTAGACTATTTTCCATTAGGCTCTAAATATAATATTCAGATGCTAAATGAGTTGAAAGCACAACACCTTAGTGGAGCTAATATCCTAGGGATTTGGGACTCAAACTTGCCCATCTACAACCTCCCTCAGGTAAATCCTATGCCAGAATTGATCCACAGATGCCAGGAGTGCTATGATCCATGCCAAAGAGCTGTTCTCAGCCCCACAGGCTCAATTCTGTTCCATATCACCCCAAAGAGCATAAATGAGATGTTGCATTTCCACACTACAAAACCATTGACCCCCCTCTCCATGCAGAACTTGATAAAGAAGGGGACTAAGTTGTCAAATGACCAGATCATCAAAATCAATCAGCTGTTCATACAACCAAGCTCTGAAGCCATCAGAACTCCTCCTATTGGATATGCATACTTAAATGAATTGGGCAGAATGCTAGTGGATTTGATCAGCTATGTCCTAGGGTTCAGGGGAGTGGAGGATGTGGATGATAGTATAATGGCAATGCTGTCTATATTTTCTCCTGGAAATCCTCCAGCTGTACATTATGACTATGCCACATATATTGCAGATAGGATCCATGACCAGCTAATGAATCTGCAAAGGGAAAGATTGTTCAGATACACTTCATACATTTACCATCTATTCTTGTTTTATCAACCAGACAGCTTCCTCATTCCCCTGAAGCAAGTTAATGCTCTGGGGAATCCAAGGTCAGTTGTGTTTTGGACCTTAGTTTTTCATTGCACCTCTGTATCACCATACACATACTGTGAGTTCATAGACTTGTTCATTCATCCAGCTATGACATTATTGTATGGTGTTTCTCCTCCAAGGTTGACTGATGACATGAGGAGAGTTCTCCATCTCTCCAAAACCTACAGCATTGGTAATTGGTACTTTTACCAACACCACACAGTAATCAGAGTATATGGCTGTGAGTTGAAACCTTATAGGCTGCCACGGTATGTCCCTATGAGACTTTTTGCCCTAGAATACTTCAGGCAATTTGGAAATGCCGACTACCTCCACTTCCAAAGCAAGAACAAGAAGGCGCAGCTGAAGGTAAGGAGCCAGCTGGGCCCTTTCCGATATAACAGAAGAGAGGAGGGATGGAAAGAGGCAGATAGTATCCTAGAGGGCCTCAAACTGCAAACTAGTTTTGAATGGATACCCTATGACCCCAATCATTTTGTTTCCCTCAGGAGGATACAATACAAATTGGGTACCTATGCACATATGAGGCTGCCTGAGATTGAACAGTATGCCAATGCATTGAGATGGAAAAAGGGCACCCTAGAAGAGGAAATTACTAGTGAAGAGCTGCTAGAAAGAGAGGCTAGAAATATTCAAAAAGAAGCTGACTTGGAAACTTGTGGACAGGTTCCCCTCTCATATCAAAGACAACTTGGAGCAGCTGCCTCATCTTCAACAAAAAATCAGCAAGCTGCCATGAATACTCCACGGACATCCAGCAAAGGCAAAGAAAAGCAGATGGAACAGCCACCTCCTATGACTGAAGAGCAAATGGAAACACTAGTGCAACAACAAGAAGAAATGATGCAGCAGGAAGTGCAGCAACAAACACAACACCAACAGCAAGAAGAACAAAGACAGGAGCAGCCTGTCCAGCAAGAACAAACAGTGGAAGCCCCTAGATCCACCGAACAAATTGTGCCTCCAAGGCAAGAAACTTCAGCTGAGGCATCAATCCTCCAAACTCCACAAAAGGAGGATACAAGCAGGAAAAGGGACAGAGAGACTCCCCTAACAACATCAACAACTCATGGGGAGAAAAGACAGAGAATCAATCCCTTCTCAGAGGAAGAAATGCCAATAGGACAGTCTTTTGGTATGGTCCCACCCAGCAGGGAAGCATCAGCAAGTTCCTTTCAACAGGAACAAGACAGAACAATGGGAGGAGAAGTGAGTTCCTCAAGTCAGCAAAGGGAAGGTGAACTCAGCATTAAACAGCAGTTCATTGACATTAAGAGGAGAAGTGAGCCCATCAAAATACAACTGTATAACCATTTGTTGAAAATGGCTCCCACAAATCAACAAAGACTCATGTCTGC
This sequence comes from Pinus tabuliformis, assembly GCA_031772625.1. NCBI lineage: Eukaryota > Viridiplantae > Streptophyta > Pinopsida > Pinales > Pinaceae > Pinus > Pinus tabuliformis. The sequence continues at coordinate 144,426,547 of CM062810.1, forward strand.
ATATGATGTGCAGGAAGGCAAAATGATCATGAGTCATTTTATGCCAACAGCATTGCAGCCCCAATCTGCCTCTGACTACTTGAGGACCAACCTTGAGGTCCTTGCCAAGGATATCCACCCAATGGACAAAATAGAACTGCATAAGCAAACGGGTGAGATGGTGTATGCCTCCTTGGCAGACAAAACATTTGATAGCTATAGGCTAGAGAATAGCCTTAACAACACAGCTACTCAGCTTGAGTTGGAGAAAGCATCCTCTCAAGCAAAGGACAACAGAATTAGGTCCTTAGAAGACATCATCATAGAGATTGGGCATGATCCCAAAGATATCAAGGGCATACGAGAGATATTAAAGTTGAGGGATGCAGACATGGCAGCTTTGAGGAGAAAGATCAAACTCCCAGCCACAATTCACCCTCAAACAGATGATGTTGCCCAGCAAAGACATGATCAAGAGGCAACAACCTTGTTGGTATCTCTGTACAAGCAGCTAATCCAAACTCAAGAAAAGCTGGGAGAATCGGAGGCTACAAAGGCAGCATTACAGGCAGCCTTGAAACAAAGAGAGGAAGGTCAAACCTCCCAGCCTCCTCCTGAAGTAATCAACCTTGAGGAAGCTGCTCCAACTACTGCTCCTCCTCCTCAACAAACAGAACCAACAGCACCAACTACATCGACAGCTGCACCAACAACAGAGCAGACTCATAGTCTGGATATGCAGAAGCTTCAAAATGAGATTCAAGTCCTGGAAGCTCAAATGTTAGAGCTCAATCAAGCCAATGAATCTTTGGCTAAAGTAAATGAAAGGTATGATAAGAGCAAACAGAATGTGGCTGAGAAGGAAAGAGATATAAAAGCTCTCAAAAAGAGAATAACTGAGCTTGAGAAAGAGCTCACACTAGATAAGGTGACAGCAGAGCTCAAAACAGTCCTATGGGCCAATATTGGCCAGTCCATTACTGATCAGTGGCATTTCATTGAGACTATAGATGAACAGTCAGCGCTCATTACAAAGGCAAATAGGGAGATACACAGAGCAAGAGCAAGCCTTGGCAACATGCCTGATGCTGCCAATAGGATGATCAACATATTAAATCACAGGACAAGCTCTCAACTGACCACCATGGGAATTGCTAACAAGACTAAAACAATCTCAATGGTTAAAAGGGTCCTGACATTAAGAAACCTGATTGGAACATTAGAAAGGAGAAGCCAAGATATGCAGACCGAAATCAACAGGTTCATGGACAGGTTTCAGGTCTTACAAAACAGAGGCCTCCCCAGCATACTAAGCAGTGTGGGAAGACTGCTTACCCATGAAAATTATACTAAAAGGGTCAATGCCTTTGCTGCAAGTCAAGTTGCAGAATAGCCCAACACTTCAGCAGAATCAGGGCCAGCATCAGGGCAGACTCTCTACAATAGGGTGGAAAACCTGTTCTTCATCATGAACGAAATCAATCATCTGTTCGATGTGCCTCCAAATTTCTATAAATATACAGAAGCAGATGAAACCATAGAGGCAATTGTGAAGCACCAATTGCCCACACAGGAAGTCTGGAATAGATTGACACAGCTAATATTATCAAGCCAGAACCTGTAATGTCAAGTTTTTTGCAAATTTATAAGTGATCATACACAGGGAAAATTTTGGTAGATCAGCATACAAAGGAAAGATGAAAGGCTGAGCCAACTCAGCAGGGCTATTCGGTCACCACAGCAGCAAGCACAGTCACAGGTGGCAGGGCCGAGAAGATACAGCGCAACAAACGTAAAGGCACATTTTCCAGCATTAAAGCAAAGCGTTCCAACCGACTCAGTGACCTCCAAAGGTCAAAATATCCTCTGACAGACTTAAAGAGCAGTTATGTTGTATTCAAAGCTGTAATAACTTCTTTTCTACTTTTCTGTACGAAGTAATGAAGATATTTCTCTCTCAGATGACTCAATGCCTGAGATATTTTGTATAAACATTTCTATAAAGTCCCCTTCGCATGAGTTTGCAAAGGGTTGTTGTTGATTTCTCCGGAAGAAGTTCTTATGCTGTAATCCTTTCAGAGTTTAATAAAGAAAGTGATGGAATTTCTCGGATTTCTGAAGTGTTGAATGCGTTCTGGTGTCTGTTGAAAACTGCAGGATTCCTGTGTACTTCACAATACAATAAGTTTCTATAACTCTCTTTGTTATGTGCCTTAATCTTTTACAACCCATATATGTTTCTAATTTCTAAGCGTTTAGCAACAAGGAAAAAGAATAACCTTCAGGACTTATTCAAGCAATACCCTGAGTTCAATCTGTGTTGTTAATGAATGTTTTTCTTCAGCGGTAATCTTGATAAGTGTAATTCTTAATTGCTGCACTTTCAGAATATATCTTTCACAGTGAGCTTTGTTTCAGGAATTCAAGTTTGCTCCTGTGCAACATGTTTCACTTTCACATCACCAGCTTAATAGAGAATTCTTAATTGCTTTCTGTTGGCTGACCATGCTTCACCCCTTAAGTTTAAAATTTGTTTGTTTGAAGATACACAATAGGCCCTGCAGTTTGAACACCACCACTCCTGCGTTTCAAAGCATTTCACAACTCCAGACTCCATTGCCCAATGATATACTATTCTCTGAACACTACACCTTAAGCCCTGAAAGAAGTCCTTCAACCAAAACATAAACCAAAAACTGAGCATAACACCTAGCCTAAAAACACCATCATAACAGAGTCAAATCATAAAGAGAGAGCCCTCTCTGATTACAGTTTGGCTAGAAACTGTGATCCAAAGATTGGTTAGTGGTTACCCCGGCCGTATTCCCTTGGGAGTCATAGGGAAAAACCTGGGTGTTAACACATCCCTGAGTCAGTCCTTGCAACTAAATTTCTTCAAACTTGATCTATGATTTCGTGTTGTGGGCTTACCTACGACGGATCGCTTTCTATCGACTTCAGCTCATTATCTAGAAAGATGATCTAGAAATCGTCAGTACCTTGGGATCTGCATGCCTCAATGGCAAGTTTCTCGCCTTCGACGATAGGTTGCATCATTGACCTTCGATCAAAGGATTCCGTGACATATTCGACATCAACACATCTATTCACATCTCATGGATTGTACTGAGTACTTTGAGAGCCATTGACATTACTGGTGGTTTCTCTCACACTTGTTAACAGTTTACATCATTGACTGGTAATCAAGTGGTTTCTACCATGTTCAACTTCAACACATTCATTCGCATGGATATAACCGTACTATTTCAGGAAGTAGAAATGAAGACCCTGGATCTAGTTTCCACCATCCAGGCTGCGAGGAATTTTTTATTCATTATACTGTGGACTATTCATAAACAGATGGTTGCGTCCATACTGTGTCTACATGTGTCTATACTTGTGATGTATTACAGGATCATTCCTATATCAGAGTAGTAGTTAGTTTTCTAGTCAGTTTTGATTTGAGTATGGGAATGCCTACCTCAGCGATGATATGATCTCATATATATATTTTGCATTGAATGTTTTTACAGGTTCCAACCGGGCTCTCCACAAGATGATCCTCGAAATGATAAAGTGCTTCACTCTTCCTAGATGATAAATAAAATCCTCATCTACTACAGACTTCGCACTTTAGGGGGAAATCTGTTACACAAAATATTGTCACCATGACTATTTGCAGTCAGTATGGGTTTATCATCATTCATACTGTCCTCCTAAGCAAGTCTCAGACCTCAGCTCTTCATGTCAAGCTTTGAAAATGAGAGAAAGACCTTAAAAATCAATAAAGCTCCGGTTCTGCACTTTCTCTCACTGTTACCTGCGGTCCCGCACCCCCTATTCATATTACATGCCGACCTGCCCGCTCTGTCTCTAAAGGAGTGGGTGCGGACCCCTGTGAAAGTCAAAAAGGCGCAAGTTTATTCTTAAAAACTCACTTTGGGTTAATTCTAGATGATTCTAGAATGGATTTTGACATGGATGGTTCGCTCCTAGGTGGTTCATGCATCCCAAAAGTGAAGGAGCTAATCCCTTGATGAGAGGAGCTATCCCTTTGAAGGAGGGCTTTATCCCTTTGAAGGAGGACCTAGTAACTTCCCTCCATTGCACTATAAATTAAGGCATTGGGCTGGTTGCTAGGGAGGTTAGAAGCTGAACATTTTTTAGGGTAAATGCTGGTGGAATTGAGACTTCCTAGTTAAGCTTGAGAGGAGAGATCACATACCTTTTGGCTTCATTGGGAAGAGAGTGAAACTTGTCAAAGTAGAGGAGACTTCTTGTTGGACCCTGGGAGGAGCTTGTACAACATCAAGGCACAGGTTGTAAAGTTCTTCTTTGATTTGAATTAATACAATCGGATTCATTTTTCTCAACAGATTGTCTTATGTCATTTGTTTCATGAATTCCTTGATCATCATGATAAGTATGCTTTATGATATTGGCTTTTCAGGTGCTACTTAATTTGTGTGCTTGTTTGTGTTTGCATATTCGCTACAAGGGAGCTCATTTGGATCAAAGGAGCGAGGCTTCAACAAACTTGCATTGGACCCAAGGTAGGCCGAAAACACTTATTTTCCTTTGTTTATAAATTGTATACTTAGAGAAAGATAGTTTTTGATTGGCTTGCTTGTCACTAGATATCATTAGATACTAGGGAGGTCGGTCATGTCCGCAAAATCGTCTCATTCTGTGTGACAAGAGGATTTATTACTAGTCCATACCTCTTGTGGAGTCTTATCCTCCAACGCTGATAAAGGTGATCTATTGACCAGGTAACATGTAGTCTCTGCCGTCTCTGCCCAAAATTCTTGTCCTAACCCGACACCATTAAGCAAGCTTCTTTCCCCTTCCATCAACGTCTTGTTCATTCTTTCTGCAGCTCCATTTTGCTGAGGTGTATATGGAGTAGTCTTCTATCGTGCTATACCACACTTCTTACATAATTATTCAAATTCCTTACTGCAAAACTCTCCACCGTTATCTATCCTCAGCACCTTTATCTTCTTCTTTGTCTAGTTTTCCACCAGAGCCTCAAATTCTTTAAACCTGTCAAAGACTTCAGATTTCTTCTTAAGGAAATATATCCATGTATTCCTTGAGAAGTCATCTATAAATGATACATAGTACATAGACTTACCCAGTGATGGAACCGTCACAGGTCCAAACACATCACTGTGCACAAACTCTAATATCTGTTTCGCCCTCTTACCACTAGAGGGGAAACTCACCCGATTTTGTTTCCCATATACACAATTTTCACAGAAATCAAAATCTAGAGAGCTATTACTCATACCTTTTACCATACCTTTACCATGAAGTATTCGAAGGCCCTTCTCTCCAGTATGTCCAAGCCTTTGATTCCACAGCATGGTCTTCTCTCCAGAGACCACTATATTTTTTGCTCCACTTTCAGGAACCACAGAACTGTTGCACCCATCAACAAAAGTGGTACCTTGCAGCTTGTACAGAGTTCCAATTCGAACTCCCCGCATCAATACCAATGTTCCCTGAACCATTTTGTAGGTATCCTTCTCAAACACTATTTTTACACCAGCATCATCCAGGTTGCTTATAGAAATTATATTTCTGGCCAATGTAGGAATATGTAGAACACCTGGAAGTGTTCTAACCCTTCCACCTTGAAACTTCAACTTTACTTTTCCGCGACCAACGATTCTAGCCTTCCTATCATCCCATAAGAAGACATCACCACCATCATATTTCTCATACTCGCAAAACCACTCTCTATGGGGAGTGAAGTGAAAGGATGCACCTGAGTCAATCAACCATAGCTCATGATCTACATGTGTACTTGAAGAAGCCAAGTACACATCTCCACCTTTATCTGAGATGGTTTTCGCCTCTGCAGAATGACCATCATCAGATCCCTTTCCTTTGTCAGGAGCTTTAGATTTACAATCCCTTTTGTAGTGCCCTTCCTTTCCACATTTCCAACACACCACCTTTACAGGATTTCCTGGAGATTTAGATCTCTCTCTAGATTTAGATCTTCCACTCGATGACTTATTTTTGTTTCTGTTCTGGGACCGTCCTTGTAGAGACAGGGCATCACGATTATGGCTCTCCATATTTTTCTGTCTCATTTCCTCTGTCAGCAAGGATGAGACTATTTCATTAAACTGCAAGGCTGTTGCATTGCTACCTATTATAATAACCAGACTATCCCACGAATTTGGTAGAGAACACAACAAACTGATGCACTTATCTTCATCTGAATTTTTAATATCAACAGATAATAACTGACTTACAACAATATTAAATGCATTCAGATGCTCTGTCACCGAGTCTCCATCTTTCATCCTCAGGTTATATAGCTTTTTCTACAGGAACAGTTAATTCACCAGAGACTTAGATTGGTACAAAGTCCCTAACTTCTCCCACAAAGCCTTCACCGTAACCTCCCCTCATACATTCAACAATACTGAATCTGAGACACACAATCGTATTGTGCTATTTTTCTTCCGATCCAACTTCTTCCATTCTTCATCAAGCACTCCCATTGGTTTAGTACCTAGATCTAAAGCGATCCACTGATATTTATCCACCAACAGATCCTCTATCTTGAGTTTACATAACTCAAAACTGTGACCATTAAATTTCTCGATCTCTATCTTTCCACTACTCGCCATCTTCTTTCACCACCAGAATCTATCCTGTAGATCTCCCACTGAACAGGGTCTACCACAGGCTTGAGCGAAACCCCTCAGCAACAAAGGCGTCCCCTTGAAGCCAAAACAACTCCGATACTAAATGTAGGTTTTAACCCTGTACATAAATTACTTGCATATGAATTATTAAACATAGAAAATAAAAAAAGTGAGAGCATAACGCATAAAACACATATACACAGAGATTTTCCCCTGGATCCCAAAACCGAGACTACAAGCTTGATTTTTCATTATGTTCCTTTCAATCTTACAATACATATTTATACAAGCTGAAGCATCCAATACCATGGACAGAAAACCATCACGTCTAAAACCATGGACCGAAATACATGGACCGAAAACCATGTGCCAAAAATCATGCACGAAACCATAGGTAGGTCTGCCCAACCTAATATAGGGTCGAAAAACAAAAGTTTTTTGGGGCTCTGCCTCGGACCCCATAGAGTGGGGTTACCTGCACCCCTCAAACCCCCTGTGACCCCCCCCGCTACATAATCGGTGCAATGAAGGGGGGGCTCTGCCCCCCTTCTTACCCCCCGTTAACTACGTTGGCTAGTCATGGAAAGAATATAACACAACCCAACAATGATGCAATGGTAGAGCCATCCTTTACATGGGCATCTTAGTTAGAACCTTGCTGACATTGGTTGCCCATGCTGCTATATTGAGTAGGCTTAGGAGTCCTCTTTAGTCCCACCATGACTAATGCATTGAAGACACATTCTCCTTTCTTCTGCACTAATTTCTGGCCTTATACCCTAGAGGCTCCTTTGTGTTGAGTTGTATTGCTGCATTGCATTTTGACTATTTTCACCTTTTGGTCTTGAGCCGACTTCACTTGGAGTCGTGTTTAAGCCACTTATCTGACCATGTCTTCTGCAAAATCAACCATGCAATCACTTAGCTTCTGCAACACGCATCCTTTTACCCGTGGAAAGACCAATTTCGCCTCCCTGCATTGAGCATAGGAATGTTCCCCTCCCATGAAATAGATCATTTTTTTCTTTGACACTCACTCTTTCCACTGTACTATAGCATTCTTTTATTCTTTTTCCAGCTTAAAGAAAAAGACAAAAAAAAATTGTGTATTCCAAAAAGAGCGGGAATGGGACAACATTTCCATATTTTGTTGGCATCTAGAATCAGTCGTATTGCCCTTGAACAAAGCACTCAAAAGAAAGTCTGTCCTCCATTTGGGTGGGATTTAGTTTGACTTAGGTGAGCCTTAACCTTGTTATTCAATCAGTACTCCTCTGAATGGTTACCTCTTCCAATCATATGGAGAGTTTTCTTATGCCTCTTGCATGACAAACTTATACAAAGTTATCATATCTTCCATATAATTGTCATTGAGTCATGCTTTTGTTCAAGGGAAGTAAACTTGAGTCGACCTCTCTGCGATGTCTCTTGACCTACTTTTCTTTCGGTCATCCCTGGTTGTCAGTGTCATGTTTTTCATCACATCAATTATATTGGTCCTTTGCTCATGTCAATTTGAGAAGGTCTCCATTGAATTCTCGCTAGCAGGTCTTGTCCTTATTGACTACGACATATTGCTTAGGGGGCAGGCTTATAGCCACACCCTGGCCCTATTTTCATTATTGATAGGTCACCTTGTGCTTAGCATCAATCAATATCATGGGTCTTTGACTGAGTGGTTTCCCTTGTGTTCGACATCAACTTTCATTATCACACATTGGGATTCATGCAGTGCCTTGGTTTCCATTTGACCCTATTGGTAGATTCCTTGCCTCTGTGTCACCTTTCATTATTGGTTGGTTCAAAGGGTTTCTATCATGCACTAGCTACATCTTGTGTATGCTAGAAACATGCTTCGGTTGGGTTACTACATCTTTTTCATCTGATTCCTTCCACATTATTTGCCTACAGGTTACACTCACGCTAGATTGATGAAGGATGCCTTAATGCCTTCCTTCTAGAGGATCTTTTTCTATCGACTACAACCCATTTTCTCTGGGAGAAAGATCTAGAGTCCATTTGGTAGTACCTTGGGGTTTGTTGTCATCAGTGGCAGATTCATTCGCTATCGACAGTGGGAAACCATCATTGTCTCTTGATTGATAGATTCTTTCAAGTATTTGACTTCAGCTCATTTATTCGCACTTGTTAGACTGTACTGGGTACCTTGACTCTCATTATCATTATCGGTGAGTAGTCTCATGTTTGTTAACGGTATACATCAATGACAGGTAATCAAATGATTTCTCATGTGGTCAACTTCAGATCATTCATTCCCATTGTGTAAAAATGTACCACGACGGCTGGTGAAGACCTCGGGTTGCATCAACATCTTTTGGTTTACTTGTTAGTTGCTTCTATTGCTGCTAGTTGACACCATCCACCTTATATGTTGCAGTTCTTCACAACAACATCTTATATGCTGGCATTCGAGTTGCGATGTAGTATCATTTTATTCCATCATGTTCATTTGGTACTATTGGGATCAGTTTTTGATATCAGTGATTAGCTTCATCCTTTAGCATCATTGATCGTCTTCTTATACATGATATTCAGACATGTACTTTTTTCGATCAAGATTAGATGATCCATTATGTACTTTTAGTTCTTTATACTTGTATACATATTTGATCCACATGTACTTGATATGTGGACATGCTTTACTTTCTCCAAGCATGGGTATGCCCGCCTCAGATATCAATTTGTTTCTGATCTCTTTTGATGACTTGGCAGGCTGAATTCTGATAAAGTCATTTTCAATCTCAGCATGACTCTTTCCATACACTTAATACATTTTAGCCATCATGTACCCCTTCTAACCTCATATATTATGGGGCATATGTTATAGCACCATTTACCACTCTTGGTATTTGTGATGCTCGGTTTATGGCCTAGGGCAACCCCTCCTTCCAGACTTGGTCCAAATATATTAAAAACAATGTTTTATTCCCTGTATGCTACTTTTCCCTAAGCTAAAGGTGTGTACACGTGGGTCAGTCAATACCCAACCCGCATATATGTATTAAAACACTTAAAAAATTAAATTTCCTTAATTATAGGTGGAGTTCATGGGTTTTACCTGTTGATTACCTCCTATTGCTCGTGGCCCAACTGTTTCCCAACTAAAAAACTAGTTGGGAGAAGTATAAATAGACTTCTATGGGAAGGCCTTATGAAGGAGAAGAGATAGAGTTATTATACTGCGATTATCCCTGACTGAGTCTGATGAATCCCTGTGCCTCATGCACTTCCCCAAGCTTCAGGAAACCCTTGTTTCCTTGATTATAGATATCCTCTGTTTTGCTTGAGATATCATGGTGTTGGTGATGGAAGAATATTGTTGAAGGCTGGGATAGGACTAATCCGAAGGACAGTTCCACTTGGAGCCAGAAGAAGAAGACTCGGGTGAATTCTCTCCATGTTATTTATAGCTTACTGCAATAAAAGAAATGTTGTCTTGTTTTCGAAATTAGCTATGTTTATGCATCAAATTGTGTTTTAATTCATATATGAATGATGTTTTGATGTATGATCAATCATTTGTTTATATGATATAAAGTCAATTTCGTGAATATGCTTTACTTTTATACTGCTATGTATGTTTGAATTGAATGATTTTCAGGTTTTAAGAACATCGGGAGTTGTAGAGGGTTTGAACCCTGCGGGACCTACATGAACGAAGGAAATCCGAGTATGGTCGCTCTTACGTAGTTTGAATATATAAGCGTTTTTCCTGAGCTATATGAATGTTTCTTTTTGTAGTTTGTTTCTATTTTGTTGGGGTTCTAACCCAAAGCCCTAGGGTGCTTCCGCCCGAAACACAACTGTCAGAAGCGTTGGACGTTGTCATCATCAACAGTTCGTGTGAGAGAACCCTTTTTGGACCCCAATTTTGCTAGGGGCTTGAAGATAATTCCACGTTATATGACATGCATATGACACTGTGGGATCTGGTGATAGGGCTAAGATTTCAATTCTGCATCATTTTGCTACCTTCTTAGCAATACACACCGACTTATGTAGCAGAAGAGGATTAGTGGAAGGATTTCCTTCACTCGGATGGATTTAAACCTCCCAGGATAGATATGGCCTCACAGTATGATCTTGCACAACTCCATTTCAGTCATAGTGGATCTAATCCAGACCTTCACAGGAAACAAGTTGCATGAGGACATGCATATAACCCTGTTAGGGGGAGATGTTGGTTGATAGATTTGCCTGTTTTTACCTATTTTTATCCACTTCACCTTACCCATTCCATATATTTTTGCGAGGTTAATTTATGTCTCAACAATGAAGGTATGATAAATTGGCATGTCTTTTTGAATACTAATTAATGAAATGTAGTCCTAAGGGTAATGATTCCCATGCAACTTGCTAACTAAAGTTTTCTTGCATAATCGAGATAATGATGACCAGTAGGCTACAAATCAGCGCATGATTGTTAATGAGCTGATAGTGTTATTCTGGGACAGGGACTACAACGATGTTTAACCAACGAGAAGATGATAGATTAATACTATTGATATATTTTGAATTTTGTTTTTTCTTTAACGATTGTTGTATATTTACGGGAAAACAAAGCTTCTGAATCTTTGAGTTTGTTAGTAGTATTTTTGTAACAATGCAATGTATAAGTAATGGTTAAGGAGGCAGAAATGGCAACTTGATCCGAGAAGTGTAACAACAAACTTTACTGTATTTCCTTTTGATTAATGCAATTCTGATTTCCTGAGCACCGAATAATCTTCAATCTTTTGCCACAGCCCTGATTGGAGAGTCAGGCCCACTCTCCTGATCAGGTGTTGTTGGATTAGTTGTGTGTGTAGATTTATGTTGGTTATGTTTTATTTGCTTTATTGTTGTAATGATTTATTGACTGCATTAATGTGAATTTAGATTGTTGTTACTCTGATTTGTTGTTACTATTATTTGCTTGTTGTTATTCAATTATTATGCTTGATTGACTGCTCAATACTGGGTAGGGAACATGTGGCCTGCATAGACTTTGCACGGTAGCCTTGAAACAATTAATGAGCCCTGGGTTGAAAATTAATGTGGGGAAGGGTGAATTCCATAATTCATATATGAACACCAACAATTGATGTATGCAAAATTTTTGATAATATTTTAATTTTAAATTATTCTTATTCTCATATTTTCAAATATTTTGAATATTTGTTTGTAATATTATTGAAAATACTTTAGCATATCAATAGTCAATTTAGTAAAATTTGTGTGCAAAACCGTGTTTCATTGAGCATAAGCTTTGTTTATAGGACATGCAAAAGTGTAGAGAATGTTCATTGTGTGGAAGAAGCTATCAAGTTTCCACTATTCAGATAATGGCATTGATTATGCACATATAATCGATAATATTTTAATTGTAAATAACGCATATGTTCATATTTCCAAATATGTTTCAAATAAGGCATGTGTGCGGAAGTGCAGAGGAACTCAGATGCAATAATGTCTATCTGTGAGTTTACGTTCGCATTGAAGGCTTTTTATTACTAATATTTTAGTATTGAAAATGAATACTTTATGTTTTTATTATTGATAATATATCAATTTTAAATAATGCATGCGTTCATATTGTTGAATATGTTCTAAATTAGGCATATGTGTCGAAGTGCGGAGGAACTCTATTATGTGGAGGAATCTTTCGGTGCGTGGATCAAATCACTTAGCATAAAAGGATTTTATTGCTATTGTTTTAGTATTAAATAATGAAAGTCCATTGTGTGGAGAAATCGTTCAGTGTACAAAATGCCACACTTAGCAGTAAAGGATTTTATAGCTAATATTTTAGTATTAAAAATGGATATTTGTTGTTTGCAATAAAAGCGAAGCAATTCTTGGACTTATATGATATTGTTGCTAATATTTTAACAATAAATAGTACATATCTCACATTCTCTACAAATAATTAAGTGGGGTATGCATTTTGCCCACATTTTTGTCTCAACCCATGCTTGTTCTGCACAACTTCCTCTACACACGATATATCTGGTCACATATACGAAGTTATTGATATTATTTTAGTTGTAAATATTTTTTATTTTCGAATATTTTGAATATCTGGTTATTTAGGCTCGTGTGGAAGTTCTCTTTGTGCAAATTTCCACACTTTGAACAAAATGCTAATATTACTACTCATACTTTAGTTATAAATAATGGATATCATTAGTCAATTAAGTAAAACGTAGGTCATTTGGTAATCTCAGAAGAATAAAGACACCTTTGTATAGCTTCGACTGCTCAAAATTTTCACTAAACACTTTTATTGCTAATACTTTAGTTATAGATATTGCAGTAGTCAATTGAGTAAAAGTTATGCAGAATGCACACAAAGTTGTGCACAAAACCACATTTCATTGAGCAAAAGCTTTGTTTGTCTGGAGGAAATTCAATGTACATAGAAAGTTTTTTTGTGTGGAACTTTGCACTTCACACTAAAAGATTTTATTGCTAATATTATTGGTAATGTTTTAGATATAAATAATGCATATATCCATATTCTCTTTCCATTTTATTTTAGTTATAAGTAAAGCATTCATTGTGTGCCATAGTTGTTGTTGGCAAGTTCAATTCTCGCATCATTGAACAGAGCACTAACATAACAATGTCCTGTAATTGCATCAAATCTCTTATCATTGAGCATAGTGCTAATATAATAGTGATAGTGTAGCATGCACTCAAATGATTTAATCAAATCTTAACACAAATGGATTGCAGTTAGTAATAATGTTAATTTTTATTTTAATCAATAATGCAGTATGATATATAAAAAAAGTTTCAAAACATGTGTTTGAATACAAATAAAAAACTTTATCATAAAATCGATATAGTCAAGTAGTTTTGAATGAAAAATAGTTCCTATAGCTCAATTTATAAATAACTACTAGTTCACAACCTGCTTAGATTCAAGACATAGGCACTAAAACAAATTTACTCAACAAGATTAGAACTAATTTAATTTAATTTATATCTATGATTTTTGGATTTGTAGTTTTTAAAGTGTGATATTCCTTATGTAGAGATTTCACTATGCAGAAGAAGCTTGTTGTTGTTGGGTTGTGTCATATTCTTTCCACGTAGTTAACAAGGGGTTTGAAGGGCACCCATAACCCCACTTTATGAGGTCCGGGACAGCGCCCCGGAAAATTTTGGTTTTGGACCCTATGCTAGGTTGGGCGGACCCACCTATGGTTTTATGCATGATTTTCGCACATGTTTTTTGGACGCGATGGTTTTTCGGTCCATGTTATTGGATGTGATGTTTTTCGGTCCATGGTATTGGATGCGATGGTTTTTGGTCCATGGTATTGGATGCTTCGACATGTCTAAATATGTATTGTAAAATTGAAAGGAACATAATGAAAAATCAAGATGGTAGTCCTGGTTTTGGGATCCAGTGGGAAAATTTTTGTGTATATGTGTTTTATGTGTTATGCTCTCACATTGTTTATTTTTCTGTGTTTTAGAATTCATATGAAGGTAATTTTTGTATGGGGTTAAAACCCACATTTGGTATTAGAGCTTTTTTGGCTTCAAGGGGACGCCTTTGTTGCTGAGGGGTTTCGCTTGGGTCTGTGGTAGACCCTGTTCAGTGGGAGATCTGCGAGATCGATTTTTGTGGTGAAAGAAGATGGCGAGCATTGGAAAGATAGAGATCGAGAAATTTAATGGTCAGTGTTTTGAGTTGTGGAAAATCAACATGGAGGATCTGTTGGTGGATAAAGACTAGTGGATCGTGGTAGATCCGGGTACTAAACCAACAGGAGTGTCCGATGAAGAATGGAAGAAGTTGGATTGGAAGGCAAAGAGCACAATATGATTGTGTGTTTCAGATTCAGTATTGTTGAATGTATCAGGGGAAGCTATGACGAAGGCTTTGTGGGACAAGTTAGGGACTTTGTACCAATCTAACTCTTTGGTGAATAAACTGTTCCTGCAGAAAAAGCTGTATAACCTGAGGATGAAAGATGGAGACTTGGTGACAAAGCATCTGAATGCATTTAATACTGTGGTAAGTCAATTAGCATCTGTTGATATTAAAATTTAAGATGAAGATAAGTGCATCAGTTTATTGTGTTCTCTACCAGATTCGTGGGATAGTCTAGTTATTGCAATAGGTACCAATGCAATTGCCTTGCATTTTTATGAAATAGTCTCATCCTTGTTGACGGAGGAGATGAGACGGAAAAATATGGAGAGCCAAAATGGTGATGCCTTGTCTGTACGAGGGCAGACCTAGAATAGAAACAAAAATAAGTCATCGAGTGGGAGATATAAATCTAAAGGGAGATCTAAATCTCCAGGAAAACCTGTAAAGGTGGTGTGCTGGAAATGTGGAAAGGAAGGGCACTACAAAAGGGACTGTAAATCTAAAGCTCCTAACAAAGGAAAGGGATATGATGAGACTCCTTTTGCAGAGGTGAAAACCACCTCAGATGAAGGTGGGGATGTGTAGTTGGCTTCTTCAAGTACACATGTAGATCATGAGGCATGGTTGATTGACGCAGGCGCATCCTTTCACTTCACTCCCCATAGAGAGTGGTTCTGTGAGTATGAGAAATCTGAGGGTGGTGATGTCTTCTTGGGGGATGACAGGAAGGCTAGAATCATTGGTCGTGGAAAAGTAAAGTTGAAGCTGCAAGGTGGAAGGGTTAGAACACTTCCGGGTGTTCTGCATATTCCTGCATTAGCCATAAATCTGATTTCTGTTAGTAAGTTGGATGATGCAGGTGTAAAAACAGTGTTCGAGAAGGATACCTGCAATATGGTTCAGGAAGCACTGGTATTGGTGCGGGGAGTTCAGATTGGAACTCTATACAAGCTGCAAGGTAGCACTTTTGTTGATGGGTGCAATAGTTCCGTGGTTCCTGAAAGTGGAGCAAAAAATCTAGTGGTCTCTGGAGAAAAGACCATGTTGTGGCATCAAAGGCTTGGACATATTGGAGAGAAGGGCCTTTGAATACATCATGGTAAAGGTATGGTAGAAGGTATGAGTAATACCTCTAAGGATTTTGATTTCTGTGAAAATTGTGTATACGGGAAGCAGAATCGGGTGAGTTTCCCCTTTGGTGGTAAGAGGGCAAAACATATATTAGAGTTGGTGCACAGTGATGTGTTTTGACCTGTGAAGGTTCCATCACTGGGTAAGTCTGTGTACTGTGTATCATTTATAGATGAATTCTCAAGGAATACATGGATATATTTCCTCAAGAAGAAATCTAAAGTCTTTGACAAGTTTAAATAATTGAAGGCTCTCGTGAAAAACTAGACAGAGAAGAAGATAAAGGTGCTGAGGACAGATAACGGTGGAGAGTTTTGTAGTAAGGAATTTGAAGAATTCTGTAAGAAGTGTGGTATAGCACGGTATAAGACTACTCCATATACACCTTAGCAAAATGGAGTTTCAAAAAGAATGAATAAGACGTTGATGGAAAGGGAAAGAAGCATGCTCAGTGGTGCCAGGTTAGGACAAAAATTCTAGGTAGAGGCAGTGGATATTGCATGTTACCTAGTCAACAGGTCACCTTCATCAACATTGGAGGATAAGACTCCATAAGAGGTATGGAGTGGTAAGAAACCCTCTCTTTCACATCTGAGGGTATTTGGATGTGATGCATATGCACATGTTCCAAAGGAGAAACGAACCAAGTTGGACAGTAAATCTGAAAAGTGCATCTTTATTGGGTATAAGGATGGTTTAAAGGGTTATAAGCTTTGGAACCCAGTCACACGGAAGGTTGTGTACAACTGAGATGTGGTGTTTAGAGAGGTGAAAGATGTTATTAAACATGAATTCCAACGAAAGGAACCTGAGAAGATAGAGTTTGAGCTAAAGGAGGAAGAATCAGACTCTACAGTAGAGGAGGTATCAGAAGATGAAGAGCCACAAACTCCAGCTGTGAGAAGATCAGTTCGAGAAAGAAGGCAGCCTGAAAGGTATATTCCATCTGTTTTCTGTTCAAATTTTTTCTTTATCTATTACTGACCATGATCCCAAAACTGTGAAGGAAGCAATAGATTTAGAGGATGGAAAACTCTGGAAAGAGGCCATGGTTGATGAAATGGCATCTTTGCACAAAAATGAGGCTTGGGATCTGGTGGAGTTGTCGGTTCGAACGAAACCCATTGGCAACAAATGGGTGTTCAAAAAGAAGACAAATTCATAAGGAAAAGTGGAGAAATACAAAGCTCAGTTGGTAGCAAAAGGTTATTCCCAGGTGCCAGGAATTGATTTTGGTGATATTTTTTCTTCTGTTGCCAAGGTAACTTCTATTAGATTACTTTTATCTGTTGCTGCTGCTTTTGATTTTGAGGTAGAATAGATGGATGTGAAGACAACATTTCTTCATGGGGATCTGGAAGAGGAAATCTACATGAAGCAACCTGAAGGCTTTGTGGTGAAGGGTAAGAAAGAACTCGTATGTAAGTTAAAGAAGTCTCTATATGGGTTAAAACAGTCACCAAGGATGTGGTATCGGAAATTTGATACATTTATACGGGGACTTGGCTTCACCAGAAGCAAAGCAGATCACTATGTGTATTTTAAATTAATTGGTGACCGTGTTATTTATCTGGTCTTGTATGTGGATGATATGTTGCTGGTTGGAAATGACAAAGAAATTATCCAGGATTTGAAGACCCAATTGTCCTCCAAATTCGACATGAAAGATCTTGGTGCCACAAACTATATTTTGGGCATGGAAATTAAAAGAGATCGGGGAAAGAGGAAGCTCTAGTTAAACTAGAGGAAGTATGTTGAGACAATACTGTAGAGGTTTAATACGCAGGATAGTAAACTGGTGAAGGTTCCTATTCCTGTAGGTGTGAGGTTATCTGCTAAATAATGTCCCAAGACACAAGAAGAGGAAGAAGACATGTCCCGTGTTCCATATGCAAGTGCAGTCGGTAGCCTGATGTATGTAATGGTCTGTACTAGACCAGACATTGCACATGCAGTGGGAGTATTGAGTAGGTTTATGTCAAAACCAGGAAAGGAGCATTGGACAACAGTGAAGTGGGTTTTCAGGTATTTGCGTGGCACTAGTGATTATGGTCTGTGCTACCAAGGAAGACCAGGATTGGACAGAGTGTTGGATATTCATGGCTTTGTTGATGCAGACTGGGCTAGAGATATGGATCAGAGAAGTTCTACAAGTGGGTATGTGTTTAACCTATTTGGAGGTGCAGTCAGTTGGATGAGTAAGAAACAATCAGTAGTGGCACTGTCAACTACAGAGGCAGAATACATGACAACCACTCATGCAAGCAAGGAAGCAGTTTGGTTGCAGAGATTGTGTTCAAGTATGGGGTTAGTACAGGAATCTATAAGGATAGACTGTGACAACCAAAGTGCAATTTGCTCTGCAAAGCACATTGATGTTTAGTATCACTTAGTGAGGGATATGATAGAAGACAAAAAGGTGTTGCTGGTAAAGGTGGACACTTTGAAGAATACTGCAGATGCATTGACAAAATCTGTGAGCTTTGAGAAGCTCTCTTGGCGTAGAGAGACAATGGGCATTTCAGGGCTGGAAAAATGACTAAGCTCTCTTGTGGCCCCCTATGGAAAGAAAACGGCAAGTGGGAGAATGTTGGGTTGTGTTATATTCTTTCCACATAGTTAACAAGGGGTTTGAAGGGCACCCGTAACCCCACTTTATGGGGTCCAGGGCAGCGCCTCATAAAATTTTGGTTTTGGACCTTATGTTAGGTTGGGCGGACCCACCTATGGTTTTGTGCATGATTTTCGCACATGTTTTTTGGACGTGATGGTTTTTCGGTCCATGGTATTGGACACAATGTTTTTCGGTCCATGGTGTTGGACGCGATGGTTTTCTGTCCATGGTATTGGATGCTTCGGCATGTATAATTATGTATTGTAACATTGAAAGGAATGTAATGAAAAATCAAGTTGGTAGTCCCAGTTTTGGGATCCAGTGGGAAAATCTCTGTGTATATGTGTTTTATGTGTTATGCTCTCGCATTGTTTATTTTTCTATGTTTTAGAATTCGTATGCAGGTAATTTCTGTACGGGGTTAAAACCTACAGATGTGCAAAATGAAAATTTTCATTGTAACGTTTCCATAATGAGGGATCTATACAAGGAACTAAATAACACATAATTAGCAAAAAAATCTCAACATCATTAGAACTCTAATACGTAGAGTTATTGTTATGAAACCAGCTCACAAAAAGATAGAAAAGAGAGATCCACGCCTTAGAATTCAGCCTCTTCGAGGGGGCAACCTCCTTTACATTACATAAATGAACAATTCTTGGATGATTCAAATGACAAAACCTCCTTTCTATATATAGGAGTATATGGAGTCACAATATAATCCAGCCGACCTAACAAAAATAATATAAAGCCACAAAAATAACAATAGAGGGATTCTATGGGCACATTAATAACAATATGGGGGTAATGGGGGCACAACAATATAAATAAGGGGTATAACTACAATAGTAATGGGGTAATCACTAGTATTATAGGGACCCAACATGCCCCTCTCCTTCAAAAAAGTGTTGTCCTCAACGCTTGAGTAGTTCAGGATACTTCTGCATAAAATTCTCATCCTCCCATGTGGAATCTTCAGCGGATAAGTTCTTCCACTTGATAAGGTACTCTAAAATTGATCGATTTCGTAGTTGTCGAGTTCTTGTTTCTATAACTGCTTCCGGTTCCAATATAATTTTTCCTTCCTCGTCAAGTTCTGGCAATATTGTTTGAACTGGGAGCTTGTCGCCTATAACCTTCTTTAAGCATGAAACATGGAAAACTGAGTGCAATCGAGAAGCCGCAGGAAGCTCCAATTTGTATGCCATAGTACCAATCTTTTGCAACACCTTATACGGACCATAATACTTTGGTGATAATTTATTATCCTTCTTAACTTGCTTGAGGGACATTTGCTTATATGGTTGTAGCCGTAGGAATACCCAATCACCTACATCAAAACTTCTTTCACTGCGATGTTGATCTGCCTGTTGTTTCATTCTATTCTGTGCCAACACGAAGTTATCCTTTAAGAGTTGGAGGACTTGTTGTTGATGTTCGATGTGATGTTCCACTGCCTGAACCTTAGAATTTTCTCTTAAATATGATGTGATGGATGGTGGTTGATACCCATAAAGTGCCATAAATGGGGTCATTTTTGTTGCTGTATGAAAGGAAGTGTTATACCACCATTCAGCCAGAGGCAACCATTTGACCCATTGTGTCTGTTTATCAGATACAAAGCAACGGAGATATCCTTCCAAACATTTGTTTACTATCTCAGTTTGCCCATCAGATTGAGGATGATAAGATGAGCTATGAGCTAACTGAGTACCAAGACAAGAAAATAATTGTGTCCAAAAATTTCCAATGAAAATGGGATCTCTGTCACTTACAATAATCTTTGGGTTTCCATGTAGCTTTTGAATTGTTTCCATAAATGCAGTAGAAACTGTACTGGCTTTAAATGGATGTGATAATGCACAAAAGTGTGCATACTTGGTAAGTCTATCAACTACCACCATGATGACACTCTTTCCCTCAGACTTGGGTAAACCTGTGATAAAATCCATTGATACCTCCTCCCAACGTTGGCTTGGAATGGATAAAGGTTGTAATAGACCCGGTGTCTTGATTGTTTCAACTTTATTTTGTTGGCAAACCAAACATTCTGCCACAAACTTTTGAATATCTGATTTAAGGCCATCCCAAAAAAATTCCTTCTTAACCCTGTGGTAAGTTTTTAAAAATCCTGAGTGCCCTCCTAAGGGAGAAGTGTGCAATTCCATAAGAATCTTTTGTTTTAGCTGGAAATCTTACAGAGGTATAAGCGATCTTTGTACCATAACGAATCATTTTTCCAGCTAAATGTATCAGACGTACTGGAATCTTGTTGTAGCTTTCGAATAAGTGCCCACACTTCTTCGTCATTCTTCCATTCCTCCCTTGCTTCATTTATCCAATCTGGTTGGATGATAGAAATAGCGCACAACAATGCTTCCACATCCTCATCCTTCCTTGAGAGTGCATCTGCCACCACATTTTGCTTCCCTTTTTTGTAGATGATTTCAAAGTCATAACCCAACATCTTTGTGACCCACTTTTGTTGCTCTTCAGAGGATAATCTTTGTTCTAAAAAGTATTTAAGGCTATCATGATCTGTTTTTACCTTGAAGTGTCTTCCCATTAGGTAGGGTCGCCATTTCTTAAGTGCATGGAGTATTGCCAACATTTCCTTCTCATAAATAGCTTTTCTTAGAAACTTTCCCTTGATTGGACGACTTTCAAAAGCAATGGGTCTTTCATCTTGCATTAGAACAACACCAATTCCATTTCCTGAAGCATCACATTCCACAATAAAGGTTTTTGTGAAGTTCGGTGTAGCTAAGACCGGTGCTTGGCACATTGCCTCTTTAAGATGTTCAAAGGCCTTTGTTGCTTCCGGAGTCCATGAAAATGCATCTTTCTTCAATAATGTCGTTAGAGGTGCTGCTATTCTCCCATAATTCTTAACAAACTTGCGATAATACCCTGTCAACCCAAGAAATCCGCACAAATGCTTTATGGATGTGGGGATTTTACATTCCTTAATGGCTTTAATTTTGGTAGGGTCTACCTTAACTCCTTCATGAGATACAATATGACCCAAATATTCCACCTCCTGGACTCCAAAGAAACATTTGGATCTTTTGGCATATAATTGTTTCTCTTCCAATAGTTGTAGCACCCTGTCAACATGTTCAACATGATCCTTCCAAGACTTGCTGTAGATAAGTATATCATCAAAAAATACTAACACAAATTTTCTAAGGAATGGTTTGAAAATTGAATTCATCAAACCTTGAAATGTTGAAGGTGCATTGGTAAGGCCAAAAGGCATGACCAAAAATTCATAATGACCCTCATGAGTTCTAAATGCCATTTTCGGAATGTCTTCAATCTTCATTCTGATTTGATGATATCTTGAACGAAGATCCAACTTGGTGAAGTAAATTGATCCATGCAATTCATCCAGTAATTCATCAATGACAAGAATGGGGAACTTATCTTTAATAGTGAGCTTGTTGAGCTCCCTATAATCCGGACACATGCGCCATGATCCATCCTTCTTGTGCACCAATACTACTGGAGCAGAGAAAGAACTTTGACTCGGTTGAATTATACCAGCCTCTAGCATTTCTGCAACCATACGTTCAATTTCACTTTTTTGGACATAGGGATATCTGTACGGCCTGATGTTTGGAGGAACACTTCCTGGAATCAGATGAATAGCATGATCATGATCATGCATAGGTGGGAGACCTTTGGGAGTCTCAAATACCTTGGAATGATTGTCCAAGACTTTTTGGAGATCTGGAGAAATAGATGATTCTAATGTGGAAACATCTAGCGAACATAATTGTGCAATTACACCCCTTAATTCAACTTCCTTTCCTTCCACAGAAAATTTGATGAAAAGTTCTTGAAAATTAAAAGCTATTGTACCCAAGGATTGTAGCCATTGGACTCCTAGTACAACATCAGCACCTCCCATTGGAATGGAAAGCATTGGGCTAGTCAATACATATTCTCCCATGGATAGCTTGATATTATGGCACTTTCTAGAGCAATTTATTGTTCCTCCATTTGCAATCATCACTTGACACTCTGGTGCTGGATATAGGAAGCAATTCAATTCTTTTGCTACCCTACAATGAATAAAATTGTGGGTGCTTCCTGAATCAATCAACACTATCACCTTTTTCTTCCTAATTTGTCCTCCTATCTTGATGGTTTGAGGAGTGGTAATTCCCGCCAATGCATTACAAGATATGGTTGGATTTATTTGTTCTTCATTAGGCTTTGTTCCTGGAGTATATCTTCTTCTTTTGACCTTTCTTGCTCCTTTTCTTCTTCCTCTTCACAATCTATGTAGAATAATTTCTTCTCAGCACACTTATGACCTTTAGTGTATTTGCTATCACAAGTATAACAAAGCCCTTTTGCTCTTTTTTCTTCCAATTGTTGTGGTGTCAACCTTATAGGTTGTGGAAGACTAGGGGCAACTGCACTTCCGTCTTTATAGTTGTGAGTTGTATGCTTCCTGGTTGCCATAATTTTGTTTTCCATTTTTCTTGCTAACCTGAATGCCTTCTCTAATGAATCAGGTTCCCAAAGTCGAACATCATGTTGAATATTATCCTTTAAAGACCCTATGAACACATCAATCCTATGCTGTTCTGGAATATCTTTTACCCTTATGTTCAATTTTTGGAACTCCTCAATGTGCTCCATTATTGAACCCTTTTGTTTGAGACTTATCAATTGGCTAAAAAAAGTGTTGCTTTTTGTATCTTCATAATGTGCTATCAATTCTTCCGTAAAAATTGCCCAAGTGATAAATTGTTTACGAGAGCAAAGCCATTGATACCATACAAATTGATTTGGTTCCAAATATAAAGTTTCCATACGTACCTTTTGTGTGTTTTGCACATTATTGAGATCGAAGAACTGCTCCATCTGTAATATCCATGTGGCGGGATCCTTGCCATCAAACTTCCTCATATCGATTTTTGGAATATGGTGGGTCTTCGATCCAACATTAGAATCTATGGAATCATGATTAAAATTACTTTTGTTCACATCATGAGTTTCCTTTACAACCTTTTCACCATTAGTAAGTATCTCTTGTAGAAAATTTGTCAAATCTGTCTTCAAATCTGCCATGTCTGTCTTCAAATCTGTCTTCAAATTTGCCATGTCTTTCTTCAAATCTATCTTCAAATCTATCTTCAAATCATCCATCTTAGCTTCCATGCCCTTTATCTTAGATTCCACGCCATTTATCTTAGCATCTGTTAGCTTTTGTGAGCGTGACATTTGTTGCACTTGTTCTTGTAATTTTGATATATCATGTAGCATTTCTTCCTCTTCTTAATGAGTCATGCTAGAGCTTTCAGGTTCCTTACTAGGTGTTTGCATTTTCTTTCCTCGGGGCATCAGTTATCGATAATAATGCTTTACTAGGCCCTTTGAATTCCTTCAAACCAAGCTTATGCAAAAATAAAAAATAAAAACTACACACCTTTTTTTTACTTTGTAGAAGCCTGATATTGAATCTGATGTATCTCTGTAATTTCGAATCATCCAGTTCTGAAATTGTGACCTGTAGTATCCTT
Organism: Pinus tabuliformis; assembly: GCA_031772625.1. Taxonomy (NCBI): domain Eukaryota; kingdom Viridiplantae; phylum Streptophyta; class Pinopsida; order Pinales; family Pinaceae; genus Pinus; species Pinus tabuliformis. Next base: position 144,450,370 of record CM062810.1, read on the forward strand.
CTGTGTCCTCTTTCCAATTCCACTAGTCTGAACCAAATTGGATTCTCCAAGAAAGAGTTATGCACAATCTCCCGCAGTGACCTGATTATAGACTAGTTCAGTAGAGCGAACTTGTATGAAGTGCCACGTGTCACTATTTCAACCTTTGACTCTGAAAAATATATAAAAAAAAACTAAATTCCGTTCTCTTTCTGTACCTTCTTACAAAATTTCAATCTGATGCTCAGAAAGAAAGTTATGATGATTTTACCCAGGTCACCTATTTTGAGTGTAATTCAGGAGTCTGCAAAAAGACCAACTTCCTGAGATCGTATCTCCGCAAATATCATGAGAAAAGCTCTGAAATTCGGACCCAAGGTTCAGCGCGATTTCTTCTCAAATGGGTTTTTTTTGCAACTTCTGAAACGTCACAGAAAAAAAGTTATAGCGAAAATGCCACGATGACCTGTTTGGAGCAGCGAAACCCTAGAATCCAAAGCTCTGATACCAAATGTTATGAAACCAGGTCACAAAAAGATAGAAAAGAGAGATCCACGCCTTAGAATTCAGCCTATTCGAGGGGGAAACCTCCTTTACATTACATAAATGAACAATTCTTGGATGATTCAAATGACAAAGCCTCCTTTCTATAGATAGGAGTCTATGGAGTCACAATATAATCCAGCTGACCTAACAATAATAATATAAAGCCACAAAAATAACAATAGAGGGATTCTATGGGCACATTAATAACAATATGGGGGTAATGGGGGCACAACAATATAAATAAGGGGTATAACTACAATAGTAATGGGGTAATCACTAGTATTATAGGGACCCAACAATTATTTTGTTTGAGGCAGAAAGGATAAGTCAGAAACATAATTAATTAATTATTCCGTGGACTTAAATCTATGCAAGTATGAATACACTATGGTAGTATTCTATTTTAAAGAGATATATCTGTAAGATACTAAACCATTGTCAATTGTTCAATTTCCTTTAAAAAAATAACACAATATTGAATATAATAGAAAAAGTTGAAAGCATTTTTTAGAAATTGATAGAAAACATTACGTGGAAGAAACTTGTTCTGCACAACGAAATGTTTCGTTGTAACCTCTGCACAATGAAAACTCTGTACAAGGAACTAAATAACACATAATTAGCTAATGAAGCTCAACAACATGAAAAATCTAATACAATGAGTTATTTCATTATAGGAAAAAGGGTGTGTTAGAAACATAATTAATTAATTACTTCGCAGAATGAAATTTGTGCAGGTCTGAAGACATTGTGTCAGTATTATATTGTTAAGAGATATATGTATAGGATGGAAAACCATTGCCAAATTTTCAGTTTTGTTTAAAGCAACAACATAACACTAAATGCAACAGGGAATATCAAAGCATAGTTTTAGAAATTTATAGAAAACATTATGTCAGGATAAAATGTCAGTGAGTGTGGCCATAACTCATACTTACATCAGATTAAATTCAAAACATAGTCTTAAAAGACAAAATTTCTAAATAGAATCATAATTGTTCAAAGAAAACAATTAAGTGAATGGATTTGTTTAGAAAAAATGGTGTTGCTTCGTTGAACGACATCTACAACCAAAAAACAACAATCTATAAGTTGTATTATGGGTCCATGATTAGTTTAAGAAACACATTGAGCGTTGTTTTAATGTAGTCCTTGTCGGGGGAAACAATAACTTCAATTTTCACATTTTTGTTGATTTTTTTTCAATTTCTCTAGTTTCTTCCTGCATGTCGAAAACCAACTCAACATTCTACTTTTTGACCTTGGAAAGAGTAACTAGCCATGTGTCAATATGTTGTACATTAAAAACAGTGAGGCCATCAAACCTTTCTGCCATTTTTTGTTTTTCCTCCTGTAATTGAGTTTGTGTTAAACACACACATGGCGAAGATAAGAAGGATATTGTATATATTATTGACATGATATACATTTATAGTACCTGGTTGTTGAAGTTGAGGTCATTGACCGACCCCCACGGGCAGAACCTGAAAGATATATGGGGGCACCACGTCTCGAAAATGCTGTAAAGAAGTAAACATCATCAAGCAATATAGGGAGCACTTTGCCCCTATGTGAAAAGCTTGATCCGCTGGATCCCATGAATGAACTAAGAACTACAATAGTTCTAGTTGTTGCCTCATCCCGAACAACCTAAATTAATTGAGTAACCCATAGTCTTTGAGGGCCTGAACAGTACCCGGATCATTTAGGGCAACCATATCCGGTTCTTCATGCTCTCTTTCACACCAAGTAATAGTCATTTTGGCCTACTCAAAGCCTGAAATCAAACAATAATCTTAGTTAGGATCCATTTCATGCAAAAAATTGAATATTTTTTTCGTAAAAAAGGAGAAACAAATTTCTCAACTGTGCCTAGCGTAGCCCAGGCCTTGAGACAATGCGCTGCAGAGAAGGTACCCTTCTGTTTGGGTGCACTCCAACGCACTTTTCGATGTGATAGGCTGCGCTGATCCCAGGGTGAGGTATATTTTCCCTAGGGACCCCAAAACCCTAGAAAACTTGCCTGAAACTGCAAAAGAATGAACTTAAATGGAAGAGGGAAGGTATATCTCCTACTTGGTCCTGAGGACATGACAAATGATCCACAAAATCTCTCGTAATAGATTGCTGAAGTTCGAGGTAAAAATCTAGTTCAGAGCACAAAACTGAATGGTAAATATCAAATGGTGAAAATGACTTGGTAAGTTCTTGTTTTATGGTTATTTCATGTTCTTTTAATGAATAAACTATAGTTTTTACCTATTTTTACCAATGAAACAGGTATGTTTAATCCATTTGGTGTTTCTTTGAACAGATTTACAGCTGATACAGTGAATTTGACATGCACGGTCGTGAATTGTACTTTTGACCACAGAGCATACTTTTATCTCTTTTTCGAGCTTTTTTAAACATCGAAAAAGGAACCCCCTGGAGTCCTCTTTAAGCTCTTTTCAGACTCTCGAAATATGAAAAGATTTCCAAGTGCTTGTACTTTTCAACTCGTTAATGGATTGGAAACGACATCTAGTGAGTATAAGTTTAACCATTTTCTAGACTGAGATAGATTATTTACAAAAAAGAAATACGTTGATCAAACATGGTCAATAGGTTCTCTCTTGTATTATTTTACGTTTTTTTGGACTTGAGAGACAAATTTATGAAAAAGAACTTGTGGAGTTTTCTTTTTGTCCCTTTTCAAACTCTCTAAACATGAAAAGGACCGAGTTCTCATTGTCGTTAAACTCGTTAAAACATCAAACAACGACAAACTTGTCCATCATGACAAGAACGAGTTTCACCTTCGTTAGGCTCATTAAAACATCACATAGCGATGGATTCACCCAAATGATGGAATTATACTACAAGCATGTGTTATCCTCCTCAAGCTTGTTAAAAAAAATAGAGAGGTATTGGTCAGCAATGACTGGGGAAAATGGGAAAAGGGATAAATCATTTTATGGTAGCAAGTCGCTCTTGAACATGACACTTTCACTTCATCTCTGTGACTATTTGGGTTGGGTTATCGGCTTGATGGTTATCATACCTATGGTCTATCACACCATCCATCACTTTGGTTTTGGGTCAATGCTCCCAATTCGTTCAGTGTCACTGACATGTTCAAGAGAAGTCACTTTGTAAACTTCATCCTTTGCAATACTCATAAACCTTCATTTTCATGACCTCCATTCTTGAACCTTGTGTCGTCAGTCACATTCCATCTCCAAAATAATTACACTCATTTCATGTTGTTTATGAGGGATAAATCAAGGCCCTCCTGTGATGAGTCACTTCTTGTCGACATCAACATATTATCCAGGAATATGACATAGAAACACCCTTCCAATACTTTGAGGCTTGCATACATCAATGGCAAGTTTCTCACTTTTGGCAATAGGATGACATCATTGGCCTTCAACCCAAAGACTCTGTATGGTGTTTGACATCAACACATTTATTCACACCATGCAGAATGTACTGCAGTACCTTGAGAATCATTATCATTATCAATGATCTCTCTCGACCCTGTTAACAGTTTACATCATTGGCTAGTAATCAGATGGTGTCTTCCCATGTTCGACTTCAGATCAGATATTCATATGGCTAGACTCGTACTTGAGCGAACGACAAGACGAGATAGAAGACCCCGAATCTAGTTTCATCCATCTGGGATGCGATTTCAGGAGAGTACTAAATCATTTGTATGATGGCTTTACAAGGATGGTCATCCTATCATGGGTTTGTATCTGTAGACGACTATCTATGTACATGTAATGAAAAGTTTATATGCTGAGTATGGGTATGCCTTCCCTCAAAAATTCATGAAAAATTCAAAATATCATGATGTTCTGTATTGTAATCGATGCATGTCACCATCTGGTTCAAATCCTCTCTATCACATCATAAAGAATATCACTCGACATTATAATTTTTGACTTCATACTTTAGGGTGGCAACTGTTACAGGTCTATTTGGGCACATCAATCCCAACATTTAGATCAGTACAATTAGGGTTCATCAAACCCTAATTTAGTTGTTACATGCCCTAGACAAGTCATCTCATTGAATGCTTCCTTCTATGAAAGTTTCCTGGCCTGAAGCCTTGCTGAAATGCCTCCTTGGTACACCAACGTAGTCTTGGTCAAGGGTAATTGTGCTGCAGAGTAGGCAGGTGTTATAGACATATTTGGGCACATCAACCCGAAACTTATATGTCGATAAAATAGGGCTCATAAACCCATAAAAGAGTTGTTTCATACCCTAAAAGAGCTTAGTCATTTGATTACATCATTCCCCAAAAGTTCCACCAGAGAAACCATCCAGAAATGGCCTAAACTGAACCATATTGACTGCTCCACTGGTAAAGTGTGATGCATACTGAGTGTTACAATACCAGGGTGTGATGCATATTGTTTGGGCCTTCTATAGGGTGCGATGGGTGAGGATGGACAAATGTCCGAGACAATTTACTAGGTGGTTCCTCATGGAATATTATAGAAACTTCTCTTATGCTACTTGCCTCTCTGAATTCGCCCAGGGATGAGTAAGAGATCCAAGAAATCTCCAAGTGGAACCAATTGTAACAAGTGGAATGACACTATTCAAAACCCCAGAGATGACTCACACCCTTCCACACATCTATAAATGGATCCCTCATCTAAGAGATCCAGAGGCTGGAACATTGTGAATTGCAAGGAAGTGCTAATAGTTTGTAATTGAGGAAAGAACATTGTATTGTTGGTGTGATCTTGCTATTTCATGAGGTGAAGAGGCATTGAAGCTGGGAGGATGGTGCTGGATCAGACAATTGGGTTGTAATTCTCCCCTCTATTAATAAAGTTCTTCAAGTTTTCTTCCATATGATTGTGCAATTGTGAATGTTATCATTTGTGAATGCTATCATTTTTTCATTATATATCTGGTTCTGTAATGTTTATGTTGTAATAGATCACAATGCTTTGATGGTTCTCTGTTTCTGTACTTATGCAGGTACTCTCCAAGCGGGTTAAGTACGGAGAGGAGTTGAAAGCTCTGTCAAGGGGGAGAGTGATCAAGCAAGGGATCAAGCAGAAGTTCCAGGTTGGTTCCATTATCTTTCTCTTATCTATTACACATAGAGGAAATCATTGAATTGCTTTAAACTGTTGTTTCTAGGGTAGCTGCCAAACCTAGAGGGCTAGTCGTTCGACAAGACACTAGTTTTCCTAGAAACAAATTGGCGACTCCACTGGGGAAGAACAGATGTTTGTTTGTTGTTATTGTTTGTTTTATAAACTATAGATAGAGCCTGAAGTCAACCAGATAGCCTTCAAATTGCTCTTGCTCTGCAATTGCATAGTAGATGAATGCTGCTTCAGTCAATCTTTGGTTTAGTTTATGAATTGAACATCTGACTTGCAAGCACATCTAGATGCCCTTTGGTAGCTCAGTGTTGAGTCCCTATAATACTAGTGATTACCCCATTACTATTGTAGTTATACCTCTTATTAATATTGTTGTGCCCCTATTGTCCCCATATTTTTATTATTGTGCCCCATAGAATCCCTATATTGTTATTTTTGTGGCTTTATATTATTATTGTTAGGTCAGCTGGGTTATATTGTGACTCCTTAGACTCCTATATAGAAAGGAGGTTTTGTCACTTGTATCATCCAAGAATTGTTCATTTATGTAATGTAAAGGAGGTTTCCCCCTCGAAGAGGCTGAATTCTAAGGCGTTGATCTATCTTTTCTATCTTTTCTTGAGCTGGTTTCATAACATTTGGTATCAGAGCTTTGGATTCTAGGGTTTCGCTGCTCCAAACAGGTCATCGTGGAATTTTCGCTATAACTTTTTTTTTTCTGCGATGTTTCAGAAGTTGAAAAACAAACCCATTTGAGAAGACATCGCGCTAAATCTCGGTTCCGAATTTCAGAGCTTTTTGCGCTATATTTGCGGAGATATGATCTAAGGAAGTTGGTCTTTTTGCAGACTCCTGAATTACATTCCAAACAGGTGACCTGGGGAAAATCGTCATAACTTTTTCTCTAAGCATTGGATTAAAATTTCATAAGAAGGTGCAGAAAGAGGGCAGATTGTAGTTTCGTCTATATATTTTTAGAGTTAAAGGTCGAAACAGTGACTTGTGGCATGTCGTACAAGTTCGCTCTACTGAACTAGTCTATAATCAGGTCACTGTGGGAGATTTCGCATAACTCTTCCTTCAAGAATCCAATTTGGATTAGACTGGTGGCATTGGAAAGAGGACACAAAGGGCTAACACAAGTCACAATTTCAGAACTGGATGTTCTAAAAGTACAGAGATACATCAGAGGCAATATCAAGCTCCTACAAAGTGGAAAAAAGGTGTGTAGATTCTTTTAGATTTTTGCTTAAGATTGGTTTGAAAATTTATTTTGAAGGAATTCAAAGGGCTAGTAGAGCATTTTTATCGATAACTGATTCTCCGAGGAAAGAAAATGAAAACACGTAGTAAGGAACCTGAAAGCTCTAGCAGGACTCATGAAGAAGAGGAAGAAATGCTACATGATATATCAAAATTACAAGAACAAGTGCAACAAATGTCACGCTCACAAAAGTTAACAGAAGCTAAGATAAATGGTGTGGAAGATAAGATGAATGGCATGGAAGCTAAGATGGACAATTTGAATATAGATTTAAACACAAATTTGAAGACATGCATGGCAGATTTGAAGACAGATTTGACAAATTTTCTACAAGAAATACTTACTAATGGTGAAAAGGTAGTAAAGGAAACTCATGATGTGAACAAAATAAATGTTAATAATGATATCATAGACTCTAATGTGGGATCGAAGACCCACCATATTCCAAAAATTGATATGAGGAAGTTTGATGGCAAGGATCCCGCAACATGGATATTACAGATGGAGCAATTTTTCGATCTCAATCATGTGCAAAACACACAAAAGGTACATATTGCAACTTTATATTTGGAACCAAATCAGTTTGTATGGTATCAATGGCTTTGCTCTCGCAAACAATTTATCACTTGGGCAATTTTTACGGAAGAATTGATAGCACATTATGAGGATACAAAAAGCAACACTTTTTTTAGTCAATTGATAAGTCTCAAACAAAAGGGTTCAATAATGGAGCACATTGAGGAGTTCCAAAAATTGAACATAAGGGTAAAAGATATTCCAGAGGAGCATAAGATTGATGAGTTCATAGGGTCTTTAAAGGATAATATCCAACATGATGTTCACCTTTGGGAACCTGATTCATTAGAGAAGGCATTCAGGTTAGCAAGAAAAATGGAAAGCAAAATTATGGTAACCAGGAAGCATACCACTCACAACTATAAAGACGGAAGTGTTGTTGCCCCTAGTATTCCACAACCTATAAGGTTGACACCACAAAAATTGGAAGAAAAAAGAGAAAAAGGGGTTTTTTACAGTTGTGATAGCAAATACACTAAAGGTCATAAGTGCGATGAGAAGAAATTATTCTACATAGATTGTGAAGAGGAAGAAGAAAAGGAGAAAGAAAGGTCAAAAGAAGAGGATATACTCCAAGAACAAAGCCTAGATAAAGAAGAAATGAATCCGACCATATCTTGTAATGCATTGGCTGGAATTACCACTCCTCAAACCATCAAGATAGACAGACAAATCATGAAGAAAAAGGTAATAGTGTTGATTGATTCAGGAAGCACCCATAATTTTATTCATTGTAAGCTAGCAAAAGAATTGAATTGCTTCCTATATCCAGCACTAGAGTGTAAAGTGATGATTGCAAATGGAGGAACAATAAATTTCTCTGGAAAGTGCCATAATATCAAGCTATCCATGGGAGAATATGTATTGACTAGCCCAATGCTTTCCATTCCAATGGGAGGTGCTGATGTTGTACTAGGAGTCTAATGGCTACAATCTCTAGGTACAATAGATTTTAATTTTCAAGAACTTTTCATCAAATTTTCTGCGGAAGGAAAGGAAGTTGAATTAAGGGGTATTGCAGGGAAACCATGAAAGATAATCAGCTCTAATGGTATGACAAAGCTTCTAAAAAAGGAACAAGGAGGTGTAATTGCACAGTTATGTTCGCTAGATGTTTCCACATCGGAATCATCTATTTCTCCAGATCTCCAAAAAGTCCTGGACAATCATTCCAAGGTATTTGAGACTCCCAAAGGTCTCCCACCTATGCGTGATCATGATCATGCTATTCATTTGATTCCAGGAAGTGTTCCTCCAAACATCAGGCCGTACAGATATCCCTATGCCAAAAAGATTGAAATTGAACGTATGGTTGCAGAAATGCTAGAGGCTGGTATAATTCAACCAAGTCAAAGTTCTTTCTCTGCTCCAGTAGTGTTGGTGCACAAGAAGGATGGATCATGGTGCATGTGTCCGGATTATAGGGAGCTCAACAAGATCACTATTAAAGATAAGTTTCCATTCCTGTCATTAATGAATTATTGGATGAATTGCATGGACCAATTTACTTCACCAAGTTGGATCTTCGTTCAAGATATCATCAAATCAGAATGAAGATTGAAGACATTCCGAAAACAAAATTTAGAACTTATGAGGGTCATTATGAATTTTTGGTCATGCCTTTTGGCCTTACCAATGCACCTTCAACATTTCAAGGTTTGATGAATTCAATTTTCAAACCATTCCTTAGAAAATTTGTGTTAGTATTTTTTGATGATATAATAATCTACAGCAAGTCTTGGAAGGATCATGTTAAACATGTTGACAGGGTGCTACAACTATTGGAGGAGAAACAATTATATGCAAAAAGATCCAAATGTTTCTTTGGAGTCCAAGAGGTAGAATATCTAGGTCATATTGTATCTTGAAGGAGTTAAGGTAGACCCTAGCAAAATTAAAGCCATTAAGGAATGGAAAATCCCCACATCCATAAAGCATCTGCGAGGATTTCTCAGGTTGACAGGGTATTATCGCAAGTTTGTTAAGGATTATGGGAGAATAGCAACACCTCTAACAACATTATTGAAGAAAGATGCATTTTCATGGACTCCGGAAGCAACAAAAGCCTTCGAACATCTTAAAGAGGCAATGTGCCAAGCACCGGTCTTAGCTACACCGGACTTCACAAAAACCTTTATTGTGGAATTTGATGCTTCAGGAAATGGAATTGGTGCTGTTCTAATGCAAGATGAAAGACCCATTGCTTTTGAAAGTCGTCCAATCAAGGAAACGTTTTTACACAAAGCTATTTATGAGAAGGAAATGTTGGTAATACTCCATGCACTTAAGAAATGGTGATCCTACCTAATGGGAAGACACTTCAAGGTAAAATCGGATCATGATAGCCTTAAATACCTTTTAGAACAAATATTATCCTCTGAAAAGCAACAAAAGTGGGTCACAAAGATGTTAGGTTATGACTTTGAAATCATCTACAAAAAGGGGAAGAAAAATGTGGTGGCAGATGCACGGTCAAGAAAGGATGAGGATGTGGAAGCATTGTTGTGCGCCATTTCTATTATCCAACCTGATCGGATAAACGAAGCAAGGGAGGAATGGAAGAATGACGAAGAAGTGTGGGCACTTATTCGAAAGTTACAACAAGATTCCAGTACGTCTGATACATTTAGCTAGCAAAATGATTCGTTATGGTACAAAGATCTGTTATACCTCTGTAACAATTCCCAGCTAAAACAAAAGATTCTTATGGAATTGCATACTTCTCCCTTAGGAGGGCACTCAGGATTTTTAAAAACTTACCACAGGGTTAAGAAGGAATTTTTTTGGGCTGGCCTTAAATCAGATATTCAAAAGTTTGTGGCAGAATGTTTGGTTTGCCAACAAAATAAAGTTGAAACAATTAAGACACCGGGTCTATTACAACCTTTATCCATTCCAAGCCAACGTTGGGATGATGTTTCAATGGATTTTATCACAGGTTTACCCAAGTCTGAGGGAAAGAGTGTCATCATGGTGGTAGTTGACAAAATTACCAAGTACGCACACTTTTGTGCATTATCACATCCATTTAAAGCCAATACAGTTTCTACTACATTTATGGAAACAATTCAAAAGCTACATGGAAACCCAAAGATTATTGTAAGTGACAGAGATCCCATTTTCACTGGAAATTTTTGGACAAAATTATTTTCTTGTCTTGGTACTTAGTTAGCTCATAGCTCATCTTATCATCCTCAATCTGATGGGGAAACTGAGATAGTAAACAAATTTTTGGAAGGATATCTTCATTGCTTTGTATCTGATAAACAGACACAATGGGTCAAATGGTTGCCTCTGGCTGAATGGTGGTATAACACTTCCTTCCATACAGCAACAAAAATGACCCCATTTATGGCACTTTATGGGTATCAGCCACCATCCATCACATCATATTTAAGAGAAAATTCTAAGGTTCAGGTAGTGGAACATCACATTGAACTTCCACAACATGTCCTCCAACTCTTAAAGGATAACCTCATGTTGGCACAAAATAGAATGAAACAATAGGCAGATCAACATCGCAGTGAAAGAAGTTTTGATGTAGGTGATTTGGTATTCCTATGGGTACAACCATATAAGCAAATGTCTCTCAAGCAAGCTAAGAAGGATAATAAATTATCACCAAAGTATTATGGTCTGTACAAGGTGTTGCAAAAGATTGGTACTATGGCATACAAATTGGAGCTTCGTGCAGCTTCTCGATTGCACCCAGTTTTCCATGTTTCATGTTTAAAGAAGGTTATAGGCGACAAGCTCCCAGTTCAAACAATATTGCAGAACTTGACGAGGAAGGAAAAATTATATTGGAACCAGAAGCAGTCACAGAAACAAGAACTCGACAGCAACGAAATCGATCAATTTCGGAGTATCTTATCAAGTGGAAGAAATTATCCGCCAAAGATTCCACATGGGAGGATGAGAATTTTATACAGAAGTATCCAGAACTACTCAAGCGTTGAGGACAACACTTTTTTTGAAGGATAGGGGCATGTTGGGTCTGAATTATAAGGTGTTGATCTATCTTTTCTATCTTTTCTTGATGGTTTCATAACACTCAATAACCTCTCAAGACATTCCTCTATAATTTGCTCTTTATTGTCCATCAAAGCTCAGCTTAACTCATTGAAAACAGTTGCACATCTGAGCCAAAACCCACTTCAGTTGCGCCCACTGGCCCATCGAACTATCTGCCACTGTAACCCAATATGCATATCACCTCCCGAGTGTAGTAAGTGCGATTCATCCCTGTTTCTGTGAAGCCCGGGTGTGATGACTGACTGAATCCTTTTTCCATTCTAGAAATTGGGGGTTTTTGACCTTGTTTTCAGTTTTGTTTAGTTGTTTTGCTGCTTATGAACAGTGCCTCCTTACTGAAGCCTACTTGCATCACATAGATCAGCCTCCATTATATTAGGATTAGTGAATGTTTTTGTGTATTTGTCATCATTTACAATCCTTTGTCGAAAAGTTGCTTAAATCGATCTGTTGCTTTGGTACAAAAAGTGTCGTAATTGTCATTTTGTGTCGAAAAGAGAAGTGTCGTGGATTCTTCCTTCCCTTGATAGTCAATTGAACTTTTCTTCATGTATTTGTTCTGATTTGTTTATATTCGAAGTGCCAAAAGAATTTTTATTCAAAATTGAAAAGTGTCGTTTAGTCTTCCTTTCTCTTTTGAAGAAGAAATTGTCGAAAATGTCGCTTTGAAAGAAATATTTTAGATCTTTGCTGCATTTAGTTTTCCTTTTTGGCATTTTTCACATTAAGGAGAACAAAAACAAATACATGCATTTGCATTTAGCCTTTTTAGTTTGTATGCAAAAAATGATTTAGGAAAATGCACTAGTGTGTGCTCTTTGCTCTTTGTTTGAAAGAATTGTAATCTTCTTTCCATAGTAGCTAAGATTTTCATTAATCAAAATAAACAAAGATTTTTTATCATTGTAGATTGCATTTTAGGAATTTCAAATCAATATCATGCAGTGAACCATTGAAAGGAAAACTATCAACAACATCAAATTTAAAATAAATTTCAATTAACATAACAACGCTTTGGAACTTAACGCAACATATCTAGAGGTCTAGGCTAGAGACGTGTTCCGGCGTCGTAAAATCTAGTAACTATCGTTTTCATTGAAGCTTGGGTGATTACTCCTCCTTGATACGACAAGTGTTAGCACGGACTTGTGCTCCCCGTACCATTGTGTATATATTGGGAGACCACAATAGGCTTATATCCTTTATCCATAGGAAGCTGAGTCTGCCGCCTTATTGATCGCAATGCACTGAACACAACATTCAGGAAGATTAACTGCCGTACATAAATCCTTGGTAATTTCTCTTTAATTTATCACCAAGGTGTATTTTGAAGTTTTGCGGTTGGTTTGGTAATCCCTCTGTCTAGATTTTCCACTGTAGTCACTTTCATTCCTTTTTTACTCTTTAACAAGAAAAGGTCCATTTGAGCACTTGTGACTTTAGGCTCATTAAAAATCGAACGAGACTAGAGTCATCTTTAGCTTTTTCTCGACTCTTAAAACGAAAACAGTAAAGTTGTGTCAAAGCGTCATTAAAATTAATTGAATTCAGAATAACATCCTCATTCCTTAGTTGATCTTAGGTTGAGATATATGGAGACAAATCCGAAGTCCACCGATCAAGGAATCCCTTTTGAAGGGAATCTTAGTCCTTTTTCTTCTTGGGGAATATTGGTGCTCCTTATATGGCTACATTGTCCCTTCTGGGAATTACCATTGGCCTGCTAGTATGGCCGTTCTCAACCTCTGTGGCTTAAAATGCCGCGATTCCTCCGCAATCAAATTGACCTCCAGTTGATACTGAAGTTGACCCTTCACCTTCTTCTTCGTTTGTTTCTCCCTCCCCTTCTTCCTCTTCGCTTGGTGAAAGTAGTGATGCTAATAACCAGGTGGCTAAGAAGAAGAAGAAAGGAAAGGAGAAGAAGAAGAAGCCAATTCAGCAGGGGGGCAACCAAGCGACCATTGCTTTGAATGCATCATCTAGTGAAAATCCGCACATTAAACTTTCCAAAGCCAAATTTCCATGCATAATTTGTGCAAGTGACCATTTTTCTTGAGACTGTCCTTGCTTTCCTTGGATCTTAAAAAAATGATCTCCCTGTTCACACCATCTTGTGTCATCGACTTCTGGAGATCATGTTGGTAACACACCTTCAACTAGTGATAGTAAAGTTCATGGACAGAGGAGAAATGTTAGGTTTCCATGTAGGTTATGTGAAGGGAACCATGCCCTTCACCTTTGTCCCTTTTTGGATGAAGCCAAAAGAGTGTTGGATAACCGTCTTGCTTCACCGCAGCGACTTCCATCTGGCTACAGGAAACTCTCCCCAAGTCCTTTACTAGTTGAAAAACCGACTGACTTAAATCAACCGTCGGTCGAAACCACTCTCTCTGAAAGTGAATCTTATGAGTCTATACCCGACCAAAGTCAACAGGTTGAGGTGACAGTTGACCCAAGTTCACCTTCAGATAATCGTACCCTTCCCAAAGAGAGTGAGAACGATACCATTCAAATTCTTTTTGTTACTTCATATACCAATGAACTTGGGGGAAATCCACCTATTCCATCTAGACAAGAGGAAAACCCTCCAGCTCTCATAACTCAAGGGGTTAATTCTCCCATTTTTCGGTACCCCCTCCAAGTAGTCTAGTCACTTCCTTTGATTGGAATCGACTAGCAAGATACCGCCTTCCTTCTTATGTACCTTTTCGGATCATAGTACAAATTCATAAAATGATCGTGTCTGGCACTATTATAGATGAAGGGGCATCAGTGAGTATCCTTTCCTCAACTGCTTGGAAAGCGCTTGGTTCGCCATCGCTTATGCCTGTTACACAGAATTTGTTAGGCTTTAACAAAGGAACTAGTCGACCGTTAGGGATCCTTCCTAAGTTACCGATCACTTTGAGAAGGAAAACCGTTCATCTGAACGTGATGATAGTCCCAGGACCGTTAGATTACAATTTACTTCTTGGGCATGACTATGTTTATAACATGGAAGCTATTGTTTCAACACTCCTCCAAGTGATGCATTTCCCACATGAAAGCAAAATTGTCAACATTCACTAGCTTTCATTCCCTGGTCCAAGCGTAGCTCCAAGTCAATCATATTCCCTAAATGGTCCTTTTACATAAACGATATCACTTGAATCTTCATTCCATTCACCCAATCGCCATAAGTAGTCTGGTGAATGTAACAAAGCTTAGGGGGCATGCACCCTTGTCTATTTTGGATGTACCTAGTTGCAAAAGTTTAGTTTCCCTGTAGGTTATGTGATTTGTCTGACACACCATTCACCTTTGTCTATTCTAGACGAAGCCAAGGAGGTTTTTTGTCTATTCTGGATGAAACCGTCCTACTTAACCATAGTGATTTCCATCTGGTTACAAGAGACTCTCCTTTTCATCATGCTGGGGGCATGCAAACAATTTTTATTCCCATTTTTCAATTTCATTTTAATTTTTAGTTTTGTTGTTTCTAGCTTTTTAGTTTTGTCGTTTCAAGCTTGTCAAAAAATAAACCCACCAAGCATAGTTCCCCCATGGTTCAAGCTTGTAAAAAAATGAACCCACCTTTAACTAAATAACCTTTATGATTGCCATTCTATCAACCCTTTGAGCCTTGGTTGTGTACCTCTCATCACCACCATCCCTTTGGTTGATCATACGCTCTCACTTGGTTGTTTTACCCTTTTGAGGAACAGTTGCAATGAGTGGTCTTATTAGCCAGCCTCTTTATAGAATTCACCATGTTTTGAGAAGTTCCAAATATACTGGAACCAGTTGCTACCCTAGACACCACTCGTTCCTCAAAATCAAGTCTCCTTTAAACCCTTTTCAGACTCGTTAAATATGAAAATATTGTTGAGGAATTGGCCTTTCCAGCTCGTTAAAGTGATTGGAAATGTCATCCCTCCTGCATGATTTTATAATTTTTCGGACCCGAGGGATTATCTTACGAAAAAGTTGAGCGCTTGTCTTTTTCAGCTCGTTAAAGTGATTGGAAAAGTCATCCCTTTTGTATTATCTTATTCTTTTTCAAACCTAAGGGATTATTTTACAAAAAAAAACTTCTGGAGTTTTTCTTTTCATCCCTTTTCAAACTCTCTAAACATGAAAAGGACCGAGTTATCCTTCTCGTTAAACTCGTTAAAACAATAGTGACAAACTTGTCCATTCTAGATGAGACCAAGTTTCACTGTCACTAGACTCGTTAAAACATAGCAACAGGTTTGCTCGAAGGGAAAATTATAGAACAAGCATATGTTATCCTCCTCAAGCTTGAAAAAAATAAAGAGGTACTGGTCAGCAATGACTGGGGAAAAAGGGAAGAAAACTTGAAGAATTTATGGTAGTAGGTCGCTCTTGAACATGACACTTTCACTTCATCACCATGATTGAGTTGGGTTGGGTTATTCCATTCACCGGTCATCTCACCATTGGTTTTTCACACCATCCATATTTTTGGGTTAACGCTACCAATTCATCTTAGTGTCGCCAACATGTTCAAGAGAAGTCATTTAGTAGAGAATTCACCATCTAGTTAATGTCGCATCCACTGTAATACCTTCAACCTTCATCTTTCATGACCGCCATTCCTGAACCTTGTGTCATCACTCCATTTTCACCTCGAGAAATCATTTGTTTCATTTCGTGTCGTAGATGTGGGATACATCAAGGCCCTCCTACGACGAGTCACTTCATGTCAACATCAGTTCATTATCCAAGAAGTTGACTTAGAAACAACCCTTTTAGTGCTTTGAAGCTTGGATACATCAATGGCAAGTTACTCACTTTCGGTGACAGGTTGACATCAATGGCCTTCGACCGAAATATTTTGCGTGGTGTTCGACATCGGATCATATATTCACACCACATGAATTGTACTGTAGTACCTTGAGGGTCATTAACATTATCGGTGATTCCTCTCGCGTCTGTTAACATCTCACATTATTGGCTGGTAATGTGGTGATGTCTTTCCATGTTCGACTTTAGAACATCTCTTCACATGGATTGACTTGTACATCAGGCGAAGATTGAATGAGTTTGAAGACCCCAGATCTAGTTTCATCCATCCAGGCTGTGATATATTCAGGGATATAAAAACATCAAATGTACTAAGGCACTACACAGATGGTCATCCTAACCATGGATGATGACTCTCCATATGAAGAAGCACCAGTCTGCATCTAAAGACGACTATCTGATCTATGTACATGAAATGAATTTATAAAGCTGAGCATGGGAATGCCTACCTCAGCTAGATCATGAAAATTATATTATGATGATGTATTGTATTGTAACTTATGCAGGTCACCTTCCAGTTCGAAACCTCGAATCCTCATGATAAAGCATTTCACTTGACATCAAGATTTACAACTTCATGCTTTAAGGGGCAACTGTTATAGACATATTTGGGCATATCAACCCCAAACTTATATGTCGATAAACTAGGGCTCATCAACCCCTAAAAGTGTTGTTTCATACCCTAAAAGAGCTTAGTCATCTGATTACATCATTCCCCAAACGTTCCACCTAAGAAACCATCCAGAAATGGCCTAAACTGAACCATACTGACTGCTCCACTAGCAAAGTGCGATGCATACTAAGTGTTACACTACCAGGGTGCGATGCATACTATTTGGGCCTTCTATAGGGTGCGATGGGCAAGGATGGACAAATGTCCAAGATAGCTTGCTAGGTGGTTGCTCATGGAATCTTCTAGAAACTTCTCCTATGCCACTTTCCTCTCTGAATTCGCCCAGGGATGAGTAAGATATCCAAGAAATCTCCAAGTGGAACCAATTGTAACAAGTGGAATGACACTAATCAAAACCCCAGAGATGACTCACACCCTTCTACACATCTATAAATGGATCCCTCATCTAAGAGATCCAGAGGCTGGAACATTGTGAATTGCAAGGAAGTGCTGATAATTTGTAATTGAGGAAAGAGCATTGTATTGTTGGTGTGATCTTACTATTTCATGAGGTGAAGAGGGATTGAAGCTGGGGGGATGATGTTGGATCAGACAACTGGGTTGTAATTCTCCCTTCTATTAATAAATTTCTTCAAGTTTTCTTCGATATGATTGTGCAATTGTGAATGTTATCATTTGTGAATGTTGTCATTTGTTCATTATATATCTGATTCTGTAATGTTTATGTTGTAATAGATCACGATGCTTTGATGGTTCTTTGTTGTTGTACTTGTGCAGGTACTCTCTAAGCGGGTTAAGTACAGAGAGGAGTTGCAAGCTCTGTCAAGGGGGAGAGAGATCAAGCAAGGGATTAAGCGGAAGTTCCAAGTTGGTTCCATTATCTTTCTCTTATCTATTACACATAGAGGAAATCATTGAATTGCTTTAAACTGTTGTTTCTAGGGTAGCTGCCAAACCTAGAGGGCTAGTCGTTCAACAAGACACTAGTTTTCCCAGAAACAACAAGCCCATTCTGGCCTGCACTATAGTGTACTTAGGCCCTCTTTGACCTGCGCTGGGCAAGATTGAGTGAAATTTGCATAGGGTTTTGGGAATATTCTTTGATTCTAGATGATTCTAGAAGGAATCTATCTCTTATCTCCTCCTATGAGCTCAAAATTGGATAGGCTAAGGATCCATTAACCTCCTATCCTCTCATCCCTTGCTCCATGGAAACTAACTCCATGTTTGGAAGGCCATTCAATACAATCATTTATGACAAAACCACCTCCATTTCCTATAAATTGAGCACTCATCATAGTGATTCTTCTCTAACCTGTTATTCTTCTCTAATGGTCACTCTTCACTTGCAGAGAAGCTTACAAAACAAAACAATGTTAGGGACATGATCATCACTAAAAACATTCCTAAAGGACCACTGGACAGTTATCAAATTCCGCAACTACTCAAAACATGTATTGGCTCGCCATTAAAGCACATAAACCTAGAAATTAATGTGCATGAACGTAGAATAAAATGGGATTATTTGCAGCCCTGTTTCCTTTCCTTGGAAGATGGAATTCTGATAGTGCCTCTTCCGCTCCCCAACACAAAAATGAGAAACTTCTGGATCGCTTTTTAAGTACCCATTGACGAGTTCTGTGCAATCATTTTTTTTCAAACACATTCCTCGCCCACTGCAAAATGGTGACACCCATCTCACTTAACTTTGAGCTCATTGGATTTAACTCGTTTCTACACTCCACCAATTATTAGCATGTTTCCTATGATCATGAAAGCGCGTGGAGATTTTCGCTTGGACTGCGGACTTGAGGACGCGTAGCTAAGGTTAGAGCGGAGCTCTAAGTTTGCTCCCTATGGAGCACAGCAGAGGAGGGAGCTCCACTCCCTCCTACAAGGAAGTGGTTTCCAGCAGAGGAAAGTCACCACTGGGTAATGTCAGAGGTTCTGGTGAAGAGGGGGAAAAATAATGAAAAGGAGTCAGATGGGGCCAGGTCCAAGGAAAACAATAGCACAAAGGACAAGGAGGAAGAAGACAAAAGCCAGGGAACAAGGGACAAATATCAAAAGGGACCGTGCAGGCCCAAAACAGAGATTACTCCTAGAGTAGTGTTAAATGATCCTGCTCTATAGACACACAGGGGACATATGGGGACTTATGCCGTAATCTGCAAATTCATGGGAATATGGCCCTCTGAAAAGGCATTACAGACATGGATCAAATACCACTGGAAAGCCAAAGGCAGTATTGATCTCCATCTAGGGTCAAAGGGTTTTTTTACTGTAGTATTTACTAAAATTAAAGATAAAGACAAAATATTTGAAGGAGGACCCTACTTTTTTGCAACAACGGACCTCTATATGCGTTTGTGGATGATGAACTTTGTTCCAGAAATGGAGACATTCACCTTGGTACCTGTTTGGGTAAGGCTCTATTCCCTACCTCTCGATTACTGGCAAAATGTTTCACTTGCTGCTATTGGCAATAAACTAGGTAGTTTTGTTAGAGCTTCAGAAGCCACAAGAAGGGGTAAATATGCTTCCTATGCTAGGATTTGCATAGAAATGGATCTATCATGTGCTCTTCCGGATGAAATTATCTTAGAGGTTTTTGATGAGGAATGGGTCCAAACAATGGATTATGAGCATATCCCGTTCAGATGTCGTAGATGCCATGAACACGGTCACTTGATTAGAGACTGTCCTCTTAGTAAAGCAAACAACAAAGGAAACCTAATACAGTGAAGGATATCAAAAACTTTCAAAAAGTGGCAGGAAAGGGAAAAGGTGGTAGAAAGGGATCAAAGCAACAGTGCAACGGGGGGAAAAAGATCAACCTGAACATGTTTCAAGTACTGGAAGAAAATGAAGAAACGACAAGTGTAGATGAAACAATGGAGGAAGGCCCAAAGAAAAAGGAGAAGGAGGAAAACTACAACATAACACAAGAGATTTGTAATAGGAAAGAGACTATGATGAGTGAGACTGAACCAGAAATGGATATGGAAATGACCTAAAGTGAAACAGGTCTGGAGGACCATGAACTGCAGGAAATTCTCGAAACGGAACACCTAGATTTGGAAGGATTCTTGATGAAGGGAACCATGGGAGGGATAGATTCATTACCTCAAGAGGATTGCAATAGAATACAACAATTATTTTTATGGAAGACTCAGGATAGAGGTTAGAAATAGGAATAACCACTGACAAGCTGGAAAACAAATGAGTGAAAATAATGAAACCAACCGTAGGAGTAGCCACAAGAAATGCTGGTAAGAAGAGAGGCTAGAAAAAGCAGAAGGAGCTTTTGATGGAGTGTGGAAAGATAATGATAGATTCAGGTAAGATGAAAGACCTAACCAGCTACTCCTTTACAAGTCTTTAAATATGAAATTTACATCTTGGAATATCAGAGGTCTAGGAAGTAAAAGAAAACAAAGATTTCTTAGTTATAGAATGAAACAAGATATGCCGGATATGATCTTCATCCAAGAAACGAAATGTTCCATTCAGAAAATAAGACTCATACACAAAAAATGGCTCAATAGATATGAGTTTCTAGAGGTTAAAGCTGAGAACACAGCGGGGGGTATTCTCACTCTTTGGAATCCTCAAAGGGTCAACATTTTGGATGTAGAGGCATCAAGAAATTACCTATCAGTGGTCATTCAACTAGTTAGGGTTTCAGAAACATTCCTAGTCACAAATGTTTACGGTCCTCAAAGAATAGAGGATAAACTCAAATTGTTAGAAGACCTTATTGACCTCAGGAATAAACAAGCTGGAATTCCTTGGATCATGGGGGGAGATTTTAACATGATCAAATCTCTCTCGGAAAAAAAAGGAGGTACCAGAGCACTTAACAAATACTCATTAGCGTTCCAATCATTTACAGACAAAATGAATTTGGTTGAGTCAGATTCAAGCAATGGCCTTTTTACATGGAACAACAAAAGAGGAGGTGAGGCACTGGTAGTGTCTAAGTTAGACAGGTTCATGATATCAAAGGAATTGATGCTTCTAAGTAGAGAAATTACAGCTCGAGTGCTTCCTTTTGGAGGTTCAGATCAATGGCCGATTCAATTGGAAATCAAGGGTATAGATTCTCCCAGGAATAGACTCTTCAGATTCAAAAATATCTAGCTCTCCCACTTGGTTTGAAGACTTGCAAATCCAAGGATCTAAGATGTACCCCCTTCATAAAATACTAAAGCACATTAAGTTCAGACATAAGGAATGGAATCAGAAGGATTTTGGTAACATTTTTGAGGAAAACAATTAGTGGAAATCAAAATTCTGGAACTCAACCAGGCTCTAATAAAAGATGGATTTGACAAAGCCAAAAGTGATCAGGTTGACAAATACCATCTAGATTGGGAAAATTTATGCAAACAAGAGGAAATATTTTGGAGACAAAAATCCAGAATTCAATGGCTCAAGGAAGGAGAGCGGAACACCAGATTTTTTCACAGATCCACTATGGCTAATAGAGCTCACAATAGAATCTCCATGATTAAAGATGAGGAAGGGGAAATTCAGAACACTCATAAAGACATTGAAGTTGTGCTTGTCCAACATTTCCAGAACATCACTCGGGAAAACATTCCAGATAGGGATCAGTCCATCAGGGGAATTACAAGGCATGTCCCTAAACTGGTGTTTAGAGAGGACAATTTTAACCTCAATAGACCAATTGCTGAAAAGGAGGTCACCGAGGTTCTCAAAGACATGCAGAATGGCAAAGCACCAGGCTCGGATGGTTTCAATGTGGATTTTTTTAAAGCTTGTTGGCATATTGTCAAAGAGGACATTTTGAATGTGGTAGAGGATTTTAGGAGCAACAAAACTATCCTAAAAGCTCTCAACACCTCCTTCATCTCCCTTATTCCCAAACAGAACTCAGCTCAAACTGTAGACAAATACAGACCTATTGCCTTATGTAATGTGGTCTACAAGATAATATCCAAAGTAGTGGCTAATAGATTCAAACCTCTCCTTCCCTCACTAGTGTCTGAGGAACAATCAGGTTATGTGGAGGGAAGACAGATTCTAGACAACATTATTCAAGCACATGAGGTGGTTCACACGCTAACCAGCAAAAAACAAGTGGGGATGATCATGCAATTGGATATTGCCAAAGCGTATGACAAGGTGAATTGGCATTATATCAAGAAGGTTCTCTCTACCTTTGGGTTCGACCACAACTGGGTCAGATGGGTCATGGCGCTGGTGACCTCTTCGAGCTTTTCCATTCTGGTAAATGGCTCTCCCTCAGATATCTTCAATCCTTCTAGAGGCCTCAAGCAGGGAGACCCTCTCTCTCCCTTCCTCTTTATTCTCATGATGGAAGGACTAGGGTGATCCATTAAGTAGGCCAAGGCTATGGGAAGAATCAGGGGTCTTCAAGTTTCAGAGAATGGTTCTGTGTTGACTCATAAAAAATTTGTTGATGATACCTTATTGCCAGGAATTCAAACAGTCAAAGAGGCTTTGGCCTACAAGAAAATACTTAAAGATTTTTCCCTAGCTACAGGTATGGAAGTCAATCTCTCTAAGTCAAAAATATTCTTCTTAAACACTAACATTGCTATCCAAAGAAATATCTCAAGAATTCTTAGTTTCCAAAGAGATTCCCTCCCCTCTTACAGCCAGACCAATGCAAAAGAGTATTTGGGAACCGGTTCTTAATAAGTTGTAGGACAGAGTCAAAAATTGGACCTTCCGTGCCTTGAGCCTAGCCGGCAGGTTAGTTCTGACAAAGACATTTCTGCAATCCATCCCAGTTTTGATGTTATCGGCTCTCCCAGCTCTCAATGGTGTCTTAGAGAAAATCAAAGACAAAAAGAGATTTCCTGTTGGGAAAGGAGGAAACAAGAAAGAAATGGGCCCTGGTTTCCTGGGAAAAAATATGTAAACCCAAAAGTCATGGGGGTCTTGGCTTGGACGATCAAGAGATTCTTTGTAAAGCTATAGGAGCCAAGCTTTGGTGGAGATGGGCGCAGGAGCCAAAAGCCCAGTGGGCCGGGATATGGAAAGAGAAATATGCCAGATCTTGGCACACTAATGATCTCATAAGAATGTCTGGAATTATAGAAGGCTCCTACATATGGAACAAAGCCTAGGAAAACAAAAGCCTAGTTTGGGAAATTAGAGCAGGAGATCTTACTCTCTTTTGGGAGGAAAAATTGTAGCAAGAACCAATGCTGTTAAAAAAGAAGTTTGTAAGCCTCAAGGAGGAAACAGATTCCCAAGGGTTAATCAGAGTAAAGGATTTTTGGGATCTTTCTCATACCTCTGAAAAGTGGAGAAGATGGAGAAGCATTGATTACAGAGAGGACAACGCCCTAAAAATCAAAGCAGAGGCTCTTGGGGACTTGCTCAAGCAAAGGATGATCTTAATAACAGAGGGGTAGGATCAATTGAGATGGGGTAATAACAAGAGAGGATCCTTTAATCTCAAGGAAGCAAAAGGTTTTCTCCTTAGGTTGGGTTCTAGTGTTCTAGACAAGACCTGGTTGCATCTCTGGAGGCAACAAGGTTGGATGAAGATCAAGCTTTTTATGTGGTTGGTTCATGTTATGAAACCAACTCAAGAAAAGATAGAAAAGATAGATCTATGCCTTAGAATTCAACCTCTTCGAGGGGGAAACCTCCTTTACATTACATAAATGAACAATTCTTGGATGATACAAATGACAAAACCTCCTTTCTATATATAGGAGTCTAAGGAGTCACAATATAACCCAACCGACCTAACAATAATAATATAAAGCCACAAAAATAACAATAGAGGGTTTCTATGGGGCACAATAATAACAATATGGGGACAATAGGGGCACAACAATATTAATAAGGGATACAACTACAATAGTAATGGGGTAATCACCAGTATTATAGGGATCTAACATACCCCTCTCCTTCAAAAAAGTGTTGTCCTCAATGCTTGAGTAGTTTTGGATGCTTCTGTATAAAATTCTCATCCTCCGATGTGGAATCTTCAGCGAATAAGTTCTTCCACTTGATGAGATACTCTAAAATTGATCGATTTCGTAGCTGTCTAGTTCTTGTCTCTATGGCTGCTTCCGGTTCCAATATAATTTTTCCTTCCTCGTCGAGTTCTGGCAATATTGTTTGAACTGGGAGCTTGTCATGTATAACCTTCTTTAAACGTGAAACATGGAAAACTGGGTGCACCCGAGAAGCTGCAGGAAGCTCCAATTTGTATGCCATAGTACCAATCTTTTGCAACACCTTGTACGGACCATAATAATTTGGTGATAATTTATTATCCTTCTTAGCTTGCTTCAGGGACATTTGTTTATATGGTTGTAGCCGTAGGAATACCCAATCACCTACATCAAAACTTCTTTCACTGCGATGTTGATCTGCCTGTTGTTTCATTCTATTCTGTGCCAACACGAGGTTATCCTTTAAGAGTTGGAGGACTTGTTGTTGATGTTCAATGTGATGTTCCACTGCTTGAACCTTAGAATTTTCTCTTAAATATGATGTGATGGATGGTGGATGATATCCATAAAGTGCCATAAATGGGGTCATTTTTTTTGCTGTATGGAAGGATATGTTATACCACCATTCAGCTAGAGGCAACCATTTGACCCATTGTGTCTGTTTATCAGAGATCAAACAAAAAAGATATCATTCCAAACATTTGTTTACTATCTCAGTTTGCCCATCAGATTGAGGATGATAAGATGAGCTATGAGCTAACTGAGTACCAAGACAAGAAAATAACTCTATCCAAAAATTTCCAGTGAAGATGGGATCTCTATCACTTACAATAATCTTTGGATTTCCATGTAGCTTTTGAATTGTTTCCATAAATGCAGTAGAAACTGTACTGGCTTTAAATGGATGTGATAATGCACAAAAGTGTGCATACTTGGTAAGTTTGTCAACTACCACCATGATGACATTCTTTCCCTCAGACTTGGGTAAACCTGTGATAAAATCCATTGAAACCTCCTCCCAACGTTGGCTTGGAATGGATAAAGGTTGTAATAGACCCGGGGTCTTAATTGTTTCAACTTTATTTTGTTGGCAAACCAAACATTCCGCCACAAACTTTTGAATATCCGATTTAAGGCCATGCCAAAAAATTCCTTCTTAACCCTATGGTAAGTTTTTAAAAATCCTGAGTGCCCTCCTAAGGGAGAAGTGTGCAATTCCATAAGAATATTTGGTTTGAGTTGGGAATTCTTACAGAGGTATAAGCGATCTTTGTACCATAACAAATCATTTTGCCAGCTAAATGTATCAGATGTACTAGAATCTTGTTGTAACTTTCGAATAAGTGCCCACACTTCTTCATCATTCTTCCATTCCTCCCTTGCTTCGTTTATCCAATCAGTTTGGATAATAGAAATGGCGCACAACAATGCTTCCACGTCCTCATCCTTTCTTGAGAGTGCATCTGCCACCACATTTTGATTCCCTTTTTTATAGATGATTTCAAAGTCATAACCCAACATTTTTGTGACCCACTTTTGTTGCTCTTCAGATGATAATCTTTGTTTTAAAAAGTATTTAAGGCTATCATGATCCTTTTTTACCTTGAAGTGTCTTCCCATTAGGTAGGGTCACCATTTCTTAAGTGCATGTAGTATTGCCAACATTTCCTTCTCATAAATAGCTTTGTGTAAAAACTTTCCCTTGATTGGATGACTTTCAAAAGCAATGGGTCTTTCATCTTGCATTAAAATAGCACCAATTCAATTTCCTGAATCAATTTCCTGAAGCATCACATTCCACAATAAATGTTTTTGTGAAGTCCGGTGTAGCTAAGACTAGTGCTTGGCACATTGCCTCTTTAAGATGTTTGAAGGCCTTTGTTGCTTTTGGAGTCCATGAAAATGCATCTTTCTTAAATAATGTTGTTAGAGGTGCTGTTATTCTCCCATAATTCTTAACAAACTTGCGATTATACCCTGTCAACCCGAGAAATCCTCACAGATGCTTTATGGATGTGAGGATTTTCCATTCCTTAATGGCTTTAATTTTGCTAGGGTTTACCTTAACTCCTTCATGAGATACAATATGACCCAGATATTCCACCTCTTGTACTCCAAAGAAACATTTGGATATTTTTGCATATAATTGTTTCTCCTCCAATAGTTGTAGCACCCTGTCAACATGTTCAACATGATCCTTCCAAGACTTGCTGTAGATTAGTATATCATCAAAAAATACTAACACAAATTTTCTAAGGAAGGGTTTGAAAATGGAATTCATCAAACCTTGAAATGTAGAAGGTGCATTGGTAAGGCCAAAAGGCATGACCAAAAATTCATAATGACCCTCATGAGTTCTAAATGCTGTTTTCGGAATGTCTTCAGTCTTTATTCTGATTTGATGATATCCTGAACAAAGATCCAACTTGGTGAAGTAAATTGATCCATGCAATTCATCCAGTAATTCATCAATGACAGGAATGGCAAGCTTATCTTTAATAGTGAGCTTGTTGAGCTCCCTATAATCCGGACACATGCGCCATGATCCATCCTTCTTGTGCACCAACACTACTGGAGCAGAGAAAGAACTTTGACTAGGTTGAATTATACCAGCCTCTAGCATTTCTTCAACCATACATTCAATTTCGCTCTTTTGGGCATAGGGATATCTGTACGGCCTGATGTTTGGAGGAACACTTCCTGCAATCAGATGAATAGCATGATCATGATCACGAATAGGTGGGAGACCTTTGGGAGTCTCAAATACCTTGGAATGATTGTCCAAGATTTTTTGGAGATCTGGAGAAATATATGATTCCGATGTGGAAACATCTAGCGAACATAATTGTGCAATTACACCTCTTTGTTCCCTTTTTAGAAGCTTTTTCATACCGTTAGAGCTAATTATCTTTCCCGATTTCACTGCAATACCCCTTAATTCAACTTCCTTTCCTTCCACATAAAATTTCATGAAAAGTTCTTGAAAATTAAAAGATATTGTACCCAAGGATTGTAGCCATTGGACTCCTAGTACAACATCAGCACCTCCCATTAGAATGGAAAGCATTGGTCTAGTCAATACATATTCTCCCATGGATATCTTGATATTATGGCACTTTCCAAAGCAATTTATTGTTCCTCCATTTGCAACCATCACTTGACACTCTGGTGCTGGATATAAGAAGCAATTCAATTCTTTTGCTACC
Source organism: Pinus tabuliformis (assembly GCA_031772625.1). Classification (NCBI taxonomy): domain Eukaryota; kingdom Viridiplantae; phylum Streptophyta; class Pinopsida; order Pinales; family Pinaceae; genus Pinus; species Pinus tabuliformis. The sequence goes on from CM062810.1 coordinate 144,477,504, forward strand.
TTACAATGAATAAAATTATGGGTACTTCCTGAATCAATCAACACTATTACCTTTTTCTTCTTGACTTGTCCTTCTATCTTGATGGTTTGAGGAGTGGTAATTCCTGCCAATGCATTACAAGATATGGTCGGATTCATTTCTTCTTTATCTAGGCTTTGTTCCTAGAGTATATCCTCTTCTTTTGATCTTTCTTGCTCCTTTTCTTCTTCCTCTTCACAATCTATGTAGAATAATTTCTTCTCAACACACTTATGACCTTTAGTGTATTTGCTATCACAACTGTAACAAAGCCCTTTTGCTCTTTTTTCTTCCAATTGCTGTGGTGTCAACCTTATAGGTTGTGGAAGACTAGGGGCAACAACACTTCCGTCTTTATAGTTGTGAGTTGTATGCTTCCTGGTTGCCATAATTTTGTTTTCCATTTTTCTTGCTAACCTGAATGCCTTCTCTAATGAATCAGGTTCCCAAAGTCGAACATCATGTTGAATATTATCCTTTAAAGACCCTATGAACACATCAATCCTATGCTGTTCTGGAATATCTTTTACCCTTATGTTCAATTTTTGGAACTCCTCAATGTGCTCCATTATTGAACCCTTTTGTTTGAGACTTATCAATTGGCTAAAAAAAGTGTTGCTTTTTGTATCCTCATAATGTGCTATCAATTCTTCCGTAAAAATTGCCCAAGTGATAAATTGTTTACGAGAGCAAAGCCATTGATACCATACAAATTGATTTGGTTCCAAATATAAAGTTGCCATACGTACCTTTTGTGTGTTTTGCACATTATTGAGATCGAAGAACTGCTCCATCTGTAATATCCATGTTGCAGGGTCCTTGCGATAAAACTTCCTCATATTGATTTTTGGAATATGGTGGGTCTTTGATCCAACATTAGAGTCTATGAAATCATGATTAACATTTCTTTTGTTCTCATCATGAGTTTCCTTTACTACCCTTTCACCATTAGTAAGCATTTCTTGTAGAAACTTTGTCAAATCTGTCTTCAAATCTTCCATGCCTGTCTTCAAATCTTCCATGCTTGTCTTTAAACAATCCATCTTAGCTTCTACACCTTTCTTTAAACCATCCATCTTAGCTTCTACACCTTTCTTTAAACCATCCATCTTAGCTTCTACATCTTTGTTTAAACCATCCACCTTAGATTCTGTTGCTTTTTGTGCAAGTGACACTTGTTGCACTTGGTCTCGTAATTTTGATATATCATGTTGCATTTCTTCCTCTTCTTCATGAGTCATGCTAGAGATTTCAGGTTGCCTACTAGGTGTTTGCATTTTCTTCCCTCGAGGCATCAATTACCGATAATAATGCTTTACTATGCCCTTTGAATTCCTTCAAACTAATTTTTCAGACCAAGCTTATGCAAAAATTAAAAAAAAACTACACACCTTTTTTCACTATGTAGGAGATTGATATTGAATTTGATGTATCTCTGTAATTTTGAATCATCTAGTTCTGAAATTTCAATCTGAAATATCCCTCTGTGTCTTATTTCCAATGCCACTAGTCTGATCCAAATTGGATTCTCCAGGGAAGAGTTATGCCAAATCTCCCACAGTGACCTGATTATAGAATAGTTCAGTAGAGTGAACTTGTACAACATGCCACGAGTCACTGTTTTGACCTTTGGCTCTAGAAAATATATATAAGAAAACTACAGTCTGTCCTCTTTCTTTACCTTCTTACGAAATTTCAATCCGATGCTCATAGAGAAAGTTATGATGATTTTCTCCAGGTCACCTGTTTGGAATGTAATTCAGGAGTCTGCAAAAAGACCAGCGTCCTCAGATCATATCTCCACAACTATAGCGTGAAAAGCTCTGAAATTTGGAACTAAGATTAAGCACGATGTCTTCTCAAATAGGTTTTTCTTTTAGCTTTTGAAACGTTGCAGAAAAAAAGTTATAGCGAAAATGCCACGATGACCTGTTTGGAGCAGTGAAACCCTAGAATCCAAAGCTTTGATACCAAATGTTATGAAACCAGCTCAAGAAAAGATAGAAAAGATAGGTCTACGCCTTAGAATTCAGCCTCTTCAAGGGGGAAACCTCCTTTACATTACATAAATGAATAATTCTTGTATGATGCAAATGAAAAAACCTCCTTTCTATATATAAGAGTCTAAGGAGTCACAATATAACCCAGCGGACTTAACAATAATAATATAAAGCCACAAAAATAATAATAGAGGGTTTCTATGGGGCACAATAATAACAATATGGGGACAACAGGGGCACAACAATATTAATAAGGGATACAACTACAATAGTAATGGGGTAATCACTAGTATTATAGGGATCTAACAGTTCATCACAAGAAAATATTGACTTGGGACAACATTAGGAGACGAGGAATTATGGGGCCTTCTAGGTGTTAGCTCTGTAAGGAGCAGGAGGAGACAATGGAACATATTCTAAATAGTTGCTCGTACACAACCTGGCTGTGGGATTCGTTCTCTTCAATTTTCCACCAGTCTGATAGGACAAAGGAAGTATCAAAAATACCCTAAATCACTAGAGAAGAAACTTCACAGAGAATGAATTCCTAAATTTGGCCTGGGCCTTCACACCCTGCTTCATTATCTGGAATGTTTGAAAAGAAAGAAATAAAAAAAAATTCAAGAATGGAAAGTCTTCACCACAACGTCTACTTGATCTTATCTTGAAACAGCTCAGAGAGACAGTTAGCTCTACTGTTCGCAATATCCCCAAGAATCCCCCCTCAGACAAAGAGCAGAGAATTCCCAGGAAACTGTGATTGCAAGGGATAACTCCTCAAGGTATAAAAAGAAGGTATAAAACCATGGTTACAGAGAAGGACTACTGGCAACCTCCATCGAAAGGACTTCTAAAATATAACATTGATGGGGCCTCCAAAGGCTATCTGGGAACTGCTGGTTATGGAGGAGTTTTAAGGGATGAAGAGGGCAATATTATCTTTATCTTCCACTGTCATTTAGTAAGAGCTACCAATAACATGGTTGAAGTGATGGCTCTGGAGCAGTGTCTAGAGTTTCTAACTCAGAACCATTGCTCAAATATCATTGTAGAAGCGGACTTTGAGATAACCATCAATGCTGTGGAAAGAATCAGCGGTGGTTCTTAGCCAGAAAGAGTCTCGAATCATTGGTTATCAAAGAATCCAACTTCATCTACAGGACCTTTGAACCATAAGTTTCAACCATGTTCATCGTAATTCCAATAAGCTTGCGGACTTATTGGCCAATCAAGGTGTGTGTAGTGTAGAAAGTGGGATGGCCAAAAAGTGGCAAGAAATTCCTCCAAGTCGTATAAAGGCTATCTGCGAGCATCAAGCTACTGAGGACAAGGAAGTTGTTGAATAGCACGAATTTATGTCACTGGAATCTACAACCTCAGCCCAACAGGATGAACCAGGAAGGTTGGAGAGTCAATATAGGTCTCACTTTTTCCCGGAGCATTCCGATCGGTATCCCTAGGTTTCTGGTTGGTACTCTGTGGTTTCAACTCCCAAATAAACTCGGGACCGGGTTCAGGCTTCACGGCACGAATAGGCAGAACGGGCAGTTAATGGTGTACAGTAGTTGGCTTTCTCCTTCTTTCCGCTTTCGGGCTAGAAATCCTAGCAATAGGCGGGTTGCCGGTGATCGCACGTCTGCAAAGTGGAAAGAGGTTTTTCTTTTTCGAGAGTGATCCCATAGGGCTCAGAAATCGCCCTTCATCACTCGTTAAAGTTCAGTTGGGTTTGGTGCAGCGACATGGCTCCTGGCCGTAGGATCCGGTAGCTTGGCTGGACAGTTGGGATTGTCGGCGCTATTTAGTGGGGCCCGTCGGGCCATTTCACCATTACCCAATGGTGCGTCTTGTCCTTTCCATCCTTTGTGTTCCTTGGAGGGTTGGGGTTGACCGCTGATGTTGGTCGGCTTCAGGGGGTTTTTTGACCGGTTTGTTTTAGTCCTTCAGGGGTTTTCCATGTGTTTTGGGCTTTCAAGTGTTAATTGAAGGGTCCTTGTCTTTGGCAGGGTTACCTGGTCTCCTGTGTTCATCTAAATTGATAGGTTTCTATACACTTTGTAACTTATCTTTTGAATTAATGAAATAGAAGGTTCGGCTCTTGCTTCAGCAAAAAAAAACTATTAGCATGTTTCCTCACCCTCATATTATTTTTCTAGATCATGGCATAGATTTCACAAAATGTAAACAGACTGGATTGGTATATGCATAAAAAATGGTGATCTCTCCTGAAGGATCGAGGAACCTTAAATATGCTATAGTAAATGAATTAGAAATCTCTTTTTGCAATATTACTAATCGTAACAGAATAATTTTCTTTAAAGAAGAAACACATTATTTATCACGGTCATCATATCTTCAATGCAACACGCAAATGATATGTTGATAATTGTATACATCGGATTTTGGCGAAGGCTTCCTAGCCAGGTAACCTCACTCAAGAGAAGTATAACCAACAATGAAAGAAAGGGAGGCCTGGAGTAGCTATGTTTGCAATGATTATTTCTTATACTTTGGGCCAAACTGAAGTTCGCAAGATGGGCGCCCAAATGTTCGTCTATAATTATATTGGTCGGCTTCACATCACTGTGAACGATGGAACTGCAGCAACCATGATGAAAGTACTCAATGAAGAAGCCACTCCCACCGCTATATTCAGTCTCTGTCTCTAATTCAATTGAAAACCATATTGACCGAGAGGAAATTTGAACCAAGCATTAACTAGCACATGACAAGAGATTTCGCAACTATTCCTGACAGTGTGAATGTTAGGTCAGCAGTTGCACAGTTCTATCGAATGGAATTTTAGGTTAGTCTATACATAGGAGGAGAGAACATGAAATGTTTATGACAGATGAGGCAGAGAATCAACATAACTAAGTAAATATTGGACTGCGCAGAGTGGCACATCTGACCAGTTTAGAGGCATATTTGATAGGCATGGAAAAGAACTCAGCAAGATTCATGCTGAGAGGTCAGATCGACAAGCAAGTGGCAAGGAAAATGGACCGATACCCTATGAAATCCACTTAGTAATGAAATAAGTATGTACGCATAGAGTAAAACGCTCTATAAGGTGGCAGTTCTGATCAAGAGAAAGGCAGAACTGACATGTATATAGAGACCACAAAACAAGTGGCTCAATTTTGAGCAGGGCAGGAGAATGCCATCTTTGATACCATGTTAAACACATACATAGTGAAGGAAAAATATGAAGGATAAGTAGGATATTGTATATATTATTGACATGATATACATTTATAGTACATGGTGTGACCCTTGGATTCATATTCCAAGCAGTCTCTTGGACTCCTTTAACTGTTTAATTTCCACACAATAACCCTTAGAGGATTAGGTGTCTAACAATATGTAACATGTCGTTGGAAATTAACTCAAAATCCTACAACATGTGTAGACCATCTATATAATATCCATTTCCCCGAGATATGCATAATCTCTCCTTTTGGATAACTTAGTACAATTATAATTGATATTCTCAAGTGTAGTGACCCTTTCCATCCATCTAGCTTCCAATTGCTTCACTCGTTTAGCAATTAGTAATTGTTGGTTTTTTTTTTTGAAATCAGAGATTAGTCGTAGCTTATGCTTAAAAGTAACCAATTCATTGTCAATTGATTCCTCCTCTTCTATAATATTATTGTTAAATAAGTCCATAAATATCGTCATTTTCTCTTAAGAACACGTTAAATTGAAAGTTTTTTTCCATGCATCATCAATACTTTCTAATCTTTATCATATGTTCTCGAGGATATATGTCTTCTCTGCATTAAGCATATTTGTATCCTCGATAAATGTTTGTGGTGTTGGAAAAGGAGAACTTGATAATGTAGGTGATTGTACTTCCAGTGGAGTCATTAACAGAGGAATTTTATTTGCAAAGTCTTGTAATTCTTTTAATTTCCTTTTCATCATGTGATTTTTTGCAAGAACATTGGTAACACCTTGCGTAGTTGCATCATTGATATATTGTTGCAATACAATAAGCCGCATCGTATCAATTCCAGAGAGATCAATATCCATGTGTTCTTGATCATATTTTTCATTTTGCAATGTGACAAGACGTTCATCAAAAATAATGTCCTCTACTGCGATTTGCTCCATTATCATCTAATTCTCTGCTAAATAAGTAGCAACCCAGTTAGGTTTCTCACTGCTATTAGTTTCTTTATATATAGCATGTTGAATGTTTTCACTATTCACCACACCTTTGGATTTGGTTGTTTGAACTATATGCATTTGGTCTAGAAAGAATTTGTAAAAATTATCTTGCTCATCTCGATGACTTGCTGAGTCACCAATAACCAGTTTTCCAGAACCAATATTTTTTCTCTTTCCTAGAGTCATGGATGCCACTACACTAGTAACAAGTGTGGAAGGTGAAGATTATTGTGCAATATTTAGGTATTTTTGTTTCTGTCTTGCCTCAGCTATTCTTTGGGCATCCATTGTTGATATTTAATACTTGATTTTCTAAAAATTTAATAAACTATGTGTTGTGTAAACACATTTGGAATAAGACAAAGATTTAGATAAAATATTTTCTTGTAGATTATGACATGCAAAAATTGCATTGGTTCTTTGTTTGCATGCAGTTTAGGTTATTAGGGAAAAGAAAATGCAAATACGAGAGGCAAAAGAGAAAGCAATGATGAATTGATAAGATGCAATGACTACTGCATATGTTGAAACTTTTGCTAGAGTTCCTGTGTTCACAAAGTATGTAATAAGAAAATACAAATCCCTAAACAATTATTCAAAAAAAGAAATACGTTGTAGAGAGAATTGCGAAAGAAACTGATCAATTGGGAAAATGATATATTGAATACTGCTAAATCCGTTGAGAAGTGAGACCACAAAAATATTCGCTAGTGGAAATGTCTATGTTTCTCCTCTTTTCCATTGTGAGATTCAAATACCACTTGGTTGATTATATAAGTGAAAATAGCTTGGGTCGTTTCTCTGTTACCTATACGTCTCGAATGTTGCATAAATTTGCAATTTGTTGTTGTAGTTGGAATTAATAGTTGTTGTTATTGTTCACATGGAAGCTACCACATACGACACTCTTAATAAGTAGCAGTTCAAAATATTAAAGCCAACGTTTATGAGAAGTAATGGAAATAAGTATCAATATTGAAAAACCATCTTCTCCACTTACTGTTCTTTTGTTCTTGATTAAATATCATTGAAATACATGTTATACAAATAGGAATTTGTGATACAATATGACACCCTTATTTATTGGTACTACATTCTGAAAGGTTTTCTGGTGCATTTTTTGGCTTAAATTGCCCAAAATATGTCAATGATTTTTTGGATTCACGATCATGGGTTGAAATTTCTACATAAATTGAGAGTTGTACAAGCTTTTGAAAAGTAATAAAAAAGCTCATAACAACTATGACAATTAGCTTTGAAAGTACCAACAAAAATTGTTAATAGTCATAAATGAATATCATGAATTAATTTAGTTACTGAGCTAGCCCCCACTACTAAATCGCTGAAAATTTGTTTTATTTTGATACTGGCATAACTAATTGTCTATTGAGGCCAAAAATTCACCCGGGAAGTTATTTTTTGCCAGAATTTGACGCTTTTTTTTTTTTTGTAATTATGATTATAAGAGTGCTTAAATTATATTTTTTGATGGTGGAAGTGGATTCAACACCATCAAAAACCCCTTAGGAACCCAAAATCCTGAAGTTTGACAGTTGTAACCCAGATTTCCTGAACTTTTTGTTGGATTTTCGCAAAAATCATGCTAGAATTTCCATAATTTTTTGGGCAAATTTGTGGCCTCGGTAGACTACTCTATTGCCATAATGCGTTCTAGCTAGCTACATGTACATTTTCTCATGATTTATGACAAGGGTTTTCATTTACTAAGGCTATTAATCATGATTACTAGTGCGATGCCAATAGTCCTCATCACCATTCTTCTTTGCCCGTTGCCAGATTTAGATTTGGTTTATTGATTTATTGACACATTTAACACTTTTAATAAATAACAATTGAAAATTTCAAAGAAAACATTAAATCTCAAAATTCAAAAATTATTTGTTTTCTTATTTTAGTAACGGTTATTGCTTTAATAATGTCAATATACATGTAATAAATAGTAGGGATGTATGAAATAAAATAAATACGAGTTCATTTTGATCATTTGCATTATTGTATAGGTATTCAATATGAAGATACAAGAATATTGTGTATAGACACAAGGAAAAATCGGTAAGCCACAAAAATTCCAAAATGATTTACAGTTAATCTTGTAATAAAGACCCTTAATTAATTATTTTATTGACATTAAAGCATGTCCCTAAACATTCGCATATAGCTTCCTTCTCTTTGGTATAGTCAAAGCACTGTTGCATGTGCATTTGTTGTTAGATATGCACAACCAATTTTCAATAGCTACTTCTAGATTCAATAATGTGGTTCGGTGGACACAACAAAAAAATATGCATGTGCATTTTTCCTTTGTACATTCTTCCTCTGAACATAAGCTAGGTTTTTCAGTAATCTCAAAAGAATAAAAACAACATCACATATCTTCCATCGCACATGATAGTCATTAGATTCAATGTTATCAAATAATCATTATTACAATTGGATTGGAAGTTGGACTTCTTTCTTCAAAATGACAACATAATAGTTTGAAATATGTGCAAAAGGATGTTGTTTCAAAAATGTGTGGAAAGATGGCATATAGAACAAGGAACATAGATTTCCACATTCACATACATCCACACTTCGACGTCGCTCTGCATAGTGAAAGCCTCACACAAGGTCTCATGGAGTATGAGCATGTTAACTTCAATACAATTTATGATCTTATGCTCTTAAGTGAAAATATTTTGTTTTGTACTAAGTACTTTGCAATATGCAAAATTCCCACCAAGAAAGTGGGTGTCATCAAAACCCTAGCTACCAGAGCTTCTAGAATCTCTGACCCTGAACATTTAGAAGAAGAACTCAACCACCTCTACAAGGTCTTTATAAACAATGGCTATCAGAAAAACATTATCCAAAAAATAATTAAAGAATCCTCAACCAATATCCAAAAAAGAAAAACTCCTGAAAACCCTAGAATCTCCTTACCTTATATAAAAGGAACCACAGACAGAATTGCCAAAATTCTCTCCAAGCATAACATCATGGTTGCCTTCACGCCCCCTAACACCATAAGAAACCTGCTGGACTCTGCGAAGGACATAATAGACCCAAAAAATCACAAAGGAGTATACTCGGTTCCCTGCTCATGTGGAAAAGTATATATAGGTGAAACAGGGAGATCCTTTGGCATAAGGTTAAAAGAACACATTAATGATATTACAAGAAACAGGTCGGAAAAATCAGGTCTAGCAGAGCATGCATGTTCCTCCTCACACTACATTTGTATGGAACAAGCAAAATTAATTCATAAGGAAGACCATTATTTAAAAATAAGGGTGAAAGAAGCAATTGAAATCGAAAAATCTTCCAACAACATGAATAGAGACGACGGGCTAAAATTAAGTAACACGTGGAAACCCTTATTAAATAAAATTAAAAAACAGTAAACACAAATATACAATCATTCATTCATTAAAAAAATATAAATAAATAAATAAAATAAAAATTTTAACCCTTTTTAGACAAAATTTAATTGGTCAGCATAAATAAACCTTGATTAAGCACATTACTAGTATAGTATTTAATACCTTGCAAAGAACTTAAATACATAACATTAAAATCTAATAATAATAATAATAATTAATTAATTAATTAATTAATAACTTAAATACACAACAGTAAAATCTAAAATAATAATTAATAATAATAATAAATAAATAATTAAATAAAATTGTTATTGTATTTCATTAATATTAATTTACTAATTTATTATTATATTAATTTTAATACAATAACTTATTAATACATTTCCATAATAAATTAATAGATTATTATCTTGATATTAGGGTATTAATTCATTAATTCATTTAAGACACTTCATTAATATAAGATATATTATATTACATTATATAAATATTAATATATTAATATTATAGTGGTATGTTAGTAACATAGTAATATTTTCTATAATATTAATTAACTATTAACAATATACTAATATATTAATAGATTATTTAATTGTTTATACATTAAATTATATAATGTATTACTAATATTAAATTAATTCCTTTAACATTAATCTTTTAGATCTTTCTGAGATTAATATTTTTTCTTTTAATTATATAATAAACATAAATTTTTATAATACTTTGTGTTCAAGGTTAAAAAAACATGTGTCCAAAAAAATAGCAATTAACTTTAGCAACATAAATGAGGCTAAACCAAGTTAAAAAAAGAGCAAGCCACTCTATCATGAAGTCACCGGATGACAGAAAATACATAAAAGATGATTAGTGGAGATTGTTGGGTATAAGTTAAATAAGTATGGTTGTGTTTAATTGATTTATTCTATCTTTATTTTATTTTATTTTATATATATATATATATATATATATATATATGATATGTGTTTTAAAATAAAATGTTTTTTTTTTTTTTTTTTAATTTAATATGTAAAATTATTATAAATTTTTATATTATTGTTGTAATATTGATTTTGGTCATACAAAAATAAAATGAAAAGAAAATAGAATATATATACAGAGAAATATAGAAAGTATTACAATATTGTGGTGAAAACTTAATCTCTATCGATAAATGAAATACAAACTATTTATTGTGGTGAAAACTTAATCTCTATCGATAAATGAAATACAAACTATTGTAGATCACAGATTGGTTGTAATGGTGATATGAACAAAAAGAGATCACAGCTACATGTATTCATAAAAGCTATAACAAGATGTTGAGAGAATGCCTTTTTAACATAAAGCAACAACCTTGGAGGTTCAAAAACCTAACCCTAAAAGATGAAATTCCCAAAGGTTTGCAGACCTAGTGGGTTTAGTTGGTACATCAACTTCTCTAGGTTGTAACCATTGCATAATATCTTTGATTGGAACACTTGGTAGCCTATTAGAAAGGTCTAGCCTAGAATTACACATTCTAACCAAGACCCAAGTCATAGCCTTTGGCTATTGCCTAGCCTTGCCATGTAAAAAAAATGTAGTTTAGGGCCTCAAAACACCCCTGAAAGTTCAAGACGTAAAATAAAGTGCTAACACGTATAGAAATTTTTTTGATACACACTTATTGTAAGTGCCAGATTTAAATTTGAGAAGTCAAGCAAGAAATTGAAACACTAAAATTCAGTGTAAATAAAAAATATTCAAAATCCACACATTTAAAGCACCTCATGTTTATGTTTTGTTATGTTTTGTTTTGTTCGTCTCAGACCAATGGAATTTTTCTCGGGAGGATTACAAAATTCAGAAGTATATTCAGTTTCTTTGATTTTCCCTTTTATCAACTGGGTTTGGAATGTGTTTATTTTGATTTACTTCTTATTATTATTTTTAATTGGTTTAAATTTTTTAATTAAAATTTATTATAAATATATATTTAAATGATATGTGGTTTAATTAGTAAACAAAATAATAGTTTTAAATATTTTTTCCGTTAATTTTAATTAAAATTTGGTAAAAAAATTTAAATTTAAATTTGTAAAATTAAAATGCTCCATTAATTCTTCAAAATACTAAAATCATTTATACATTTAAAAATATATTTTAAACATTAAAATTTAAATTTAAATAAAAAATTACAATTTCATTTAAAATCATAAAAAAATAAATTTTACAGTATTTAAAAACATATTAATACGCCTTAAACATATGTAAAATATGTGAGATATACATTAAGACAAATTCAAACCCATTAAGGGCAGGTGAGATATTCAGCAAACATCCAAAATTCAAACTGACTTCCTGTAAATAGGATATTCAAGTACAATAAGATGATGATACATTGAAAATTCTGTGTACTTATAAAGTTTATAAAAACAACTTTATAAAAGTATATATAAAGTGGATTTTGTAATTTAAAAGTCTAGAGGATTGATTTGTATTATGTAATGATAAAAGTTCTAAATGTAGTTGTAATATATATGTTTATATTTATAATTTTTTAAATGAAATTATAAGAGGTTAGGTTTTTGAGGTTATTTAATGAGCCTAAATTTTTATAATACGTGGTAAATAATAAAATAATTGTTATATTTATTAATTATATTAACAAATTTAAAATAAAATAATTTTTATAATTTATTTTGATGGGTAAGTGATTGTTTATGATTTATTTATTATATATATATATATAAATAAGTTTATGATTTATTTGTTTTATTAACACATGTTTAAAGAAGGTTAAGAAAATATATGTTTAAAAAATAATAATTGATTTTAGCAATATAATGTTTAATTTATTTACTAGTTTATATTCATTTGAACTCTTGATTTATCGTGTAATATTTGATTTACTTACTAGTTTAGATTCATATGAAATCAAGTCGTGAGAGAGATCAGATCCTTTGAAGTGCAAACTTTTTTTGTGAGTGCAAAACTTGAAAAAAGGTTTGCACCTAGAGATTTGATCCCTCTCAAATTTCTAGAAGTGCAAACTTCTTTTCTGATTGCAATTTGATCCCTCTCAAATATATAAAAGTGCAAATTTTTTTCTAATTGCAAAAGTTGAAGAAAGGTTTGCACCTCGAGAGATTTGATCCCTTTCGAGTTTGATAGATTGGAGTTGAGATGGATCTAAGTTGGTTTAATTATTAATTTATTTTTTTTCATTTAATTTTTATTTTTATGTAATTTCACTAAATCATAATATTTTAATTAATACTTTTATTTTTTATTTTTATGTTGTTTGATTGGGTCAAAATGTTTAGATAACATAATATAATAGGACATTACAACATCTCTTCCATACTGGGATGGAGAGATACTCTCACCCAAAATGTAATATATATATATATATATATATATATATATATATATATATATCTATATATCTATATATATATATATATATATATATATATATATATATATATATATATAAAAGCAGTTGTCTATAACGCGACTTTTTGAAAGCCTTTCCGGCGGGTTTTTCCGGTCGAAATCCGGCAGGAATTTATTGGAATCGCAAGTTTGATAGCTAGTTTCTGCACAATGAAAGTGTCCCAGGGGTTTTCGAGGGTGCTGAATCCAAATATGCAGTTAAAAAACCATTTTAACTGCAACAAATCAAGATTTAACCTCAATTTCTTCCGCCGGATTCCGTCACCGGAATCTCCAAAAAGTCGCATTATAGACAACTCCTATATAAAAGAGGGGTGGTTTATTGGCATGTGGTATTGATCTATCGTATGGTATGGTTAATAATATCCATGGTTAAAAATCATGTTATATTGTAAGTATTAAGTTTTTATGTGCTTATTAATGAAATTTAAATATGGTTACAAAATTATTATTTTAATTTATATGGTAAAGTGGATCTTAATTTATAGCTACTGATGATGATGATGATGATGGTTAATGTCCGCTGACACCAAATAATGATCTATCGGACCTAAAAAGACAAATTATTTATTTTGATTTAAGATTTTATTCCTATGCTCAAAAAGCTTGGAGAGAAGCCTCCCGAGTTCACTATAATTTTGGCATTGTAAAATATATATGTTATATATTTTAATGTGATAGAGGTGTAGATATATCTCAAAAGTAATTATAATTTTATTTTAGATTTAATAAAAAAATGTTATAAAATTAAATTCAAATAAAATATTTATAAAATATTTTGATTGTGAAATGAGAGATGGTTTTTGGGTAAGTTGTGTTGATGAGCCGTGGTATTCGCTGATGTATTGTAACAAAGCCTATTTACAAGTTAATAATATCTATGACAAAATAGACGTGAATATCCATGGTTAAGTATATTGTTATATTGTTTATGTTTATTATAAGTGTTAAAGATTTTATGTGCATATTAATTAAATTTAAATATGGTTACATAATCATTATTATATTTTATAAGTTAAAATGGATCTTAACTTACTGTTACTACTTCTAAGTTATATATTTTAATGTAATACGTATATTATGATTTTCTTTTACTAAAAAATATTCATAATTTTATTAATAAAAACAAAATTACAATGTAAAAAATTGAATTTATTCTTTTTATTAATTTTAAATTTTTCCGAACACTACAAGATCTCTCTACATATAAATTTTTACTAATACTTTACGTATTAGAAATTGGACATATTAATATAATTCAACATATTAAGCCTACCTACAAAAATCTTGACAAACTTTCTTACATTACACCTACACATCACTCAATGAGTGGTGGCTAGACCAAGTCAAAAGAAGAGTAAACCATCTTTTTTTTCAACAAATAAAATATCAACAATTTTATATAGCCACGATGCAACATAGTCCCTCCCTCTACCGTTAATTAATTAATTAAGGGACCATTTGTTGTGCATTTCATCATTAGCATGGGGTCAAAATTTCATTTTGCATTTGCAATATGTCGTTATTGTTGCCTATGCTAACATACAACGAAAGCCACTTTCACACATATTATTTCATTTCTACATAACTTTCTTTGCCCAACTAGTCATTTTGTTGTATATACGTTTATTCAAGACTGCTTTTTGCACTTGCAATTTTTCGTTGTTGCTGCCTCTGCACAACTTCTTCCACACAATTAGTAATTATTTAGCCTCTTGTTCATAATTATTATATGTTTTAGTTAAAATAAACTAAAATGAAACTATTTATTGCTAAAGGATAATAGTGTGGAGCATCTTTACTTGTCTGCATAATGAGTCATCATTTGTATTTACCTTACAAAACAAGTTCATCCGCTAAGAAATTGGAAAATGCGAAGCGAAAATCGGCAAAGGTGAATCGTGAATGTGGGTTTCGTACTTCATTTTTATTATTGTAGATTTTCTATATATCATTATTATTATCTCTACAGACGCACAACAAAAGTGACATTCGATCATCTTATTTCTGTTCTACAAAGCTTCGTCTGCACAACTAGTCGTTTTGTCATTTAAGCTCTCAAACTTTCATTGTATGCACTTCCACATTCAACCACCTAAATTAAAACCAATATGAAAATGAATTACAAATAAAAGACTCATCTGTGCTTCCCTCATTCTGCACAAATTTTGATGTGCTCCTTTCGTACAACTATTTCTGTGGTTGCGAAAAAATGTTCCTAGATAATAATTTAAAAGTCCACTGTGCGGAAGAAGCTTTCAATCTTTGATTGTACGGTCATCCCTGTCTCTACTACTATTTAATTAATTATGTTTGCATAAATATTTTCGCAGAGTGGAAGTTATTTTTAGATTCAACAATGCCTGTCGGTCAGCCTACATTCACATTAAAGGATTTTTTTATGAACACTTTATGCTTATATTATTGATAATGTTCTAATTGTAAATAACACGTGTTTGTATTTTCTAACATGTTTCAAATTAGGCATATGTGCGGAATGTTTGTATTGTGTGGAGGAAGCTTTTAATGTGTGGATCACCTCAGTTAGCAGAAAAGGGTTTTATTGCTAATATTTTAGCATTAAATAAGGCATATTTGCTTAATAATATCGTATATGGTACATTATTTCAAATAAGGCATGTGTGCAGAAGTGCAGAGGAAGCTTTCAATGTGCGATAAATAATGCATATCTCCTTGTCTCTACAACTAATTAGGTGGGGTCCACATTTTGCTCACATTTCTGTCTTAGTGTATGGCTAGACTGCATCAGAGAAAGCAACTATTTTAGTAAGCGGTTGACGTATACAAAGTTATTTCTAATGTTTTAATTGTAAATAACGTTTATTTTCATATTTTTGTATTTTGAATATTTGTTTGTTTAGGTTCTTGTGCGAAAGTTCTCTTTGTGTGGATCTCCTCACTTCGCACTAACTGCTAATATTATTGCTCATATTTTAGTTATAACTACTACTATTTAAGTGATTTTGTACAAAACGACATTAATATTGTATGTGGGTGTGGTTGTGAATTGAAATTTCTCCCACATTTATGTGTCAGACCATCTTTGTTCCGCACTACGTGTTCCGCACAACGACGTTTGCAGGGGTTCCTCCACACACGCTATATCTAGACACGTTTCTTGCACACATTCTATGGGTCAGACTTCACCAAGGCGAGTAGCTATTTTAGTAAGCGATTTTTGTTGGTCGATAGATTTCCTGTTTTTACCTGTTTTTATCCACTTCACCTTACCCATTCCATAGCTTTTTGTGAGGTTAATTTATGTCTCAACAATGAAGGTATGATAAATTGGCATGTCTTTTTGAATATTGATTAATGAAACGTAGTCCTAAGGGGAACACTGCCTATGCAACTTGCTAACTAAAGTTTTCTTGTAGAATCGAGATAATGATGACCAACATGCTACAAATCAGCGCACGATTGTTGATGAGTTGGAAGTGTTATTTTGGGACAAGGACTGCAACAATGTTTAACCAATAAGAGGCCGATGGCTTAAAATTATTGTTATCTTTTGCATTCTGTTTTTTCTTTAACGATTGTTGTATATTTGTGGGCAAACAGAGCTGTCGAATCTTTGATTTTGTTAGTACTATTTTTGTAACAATGCAATGTATAAGTAATGGTTAAGGAGGCAGAAATGGGGGCTGGATATGAGAAGTGTAACAATAGACTTTACTATATTTCCTTTTGATTAATGCAATTCTGATTTCCTGAGCACTGAATAATCTTTGATCTTTTTCCACAGCCCTGATCGGAGAGTCAGGCCCACTCTCCTAATCACGTGTTGTTGGATTAGTTGTGTGTGTAGATTTATGTTGGTTGTGTTCGATTTTCTTTATTATTATAATGATTTATTGACTGTATTACTGTGAATTTATATTGTTGTTACTCTGATTTGCTGTTACTATTATTTGCTTGTTGTTATTCAAATATTATGCTTTATTGACTACTCAATACTGGGTAGGGAACTTGTATGTTGGGATGTGTTATATTCCTTCCACGACTAGCCCACGTAGTTAACCAGGGGGTTAGAAGGGGGGTAGAGCCCCCCCTTTGTTGTGTTGATTGCGTAGCCGGGGGGGTCACAGGGGGTTTGAGGGGTGCAGGTAACCCCACTCTATGGGGTCCAGGGCAATGCCCAGGGAAATTTTGTTTTTGGACCCTATATTAGGTTGGGCGGACCTACCTATGGTTTTCCACATTATTTTTGGTCCATGGTATTGGATGCTTCGGCATGTATAAATATGTGTTGTAACATTGAAAGGAATATAATGAAAAATCAAGCTGGTAGTCCTAGTTTTGGGATCCAGGGGAAAATCTGTGTGTATATGTGTTTTATGTGTTATGCTCTAGCATTGTTTATTTTCTATGTTTTAGAATTCTTATGCAGGTAATTTCTGTACGGGGTTAAAACCTACATTTGGTATCAGAGCTGCTTTGGCTTCAAGGGGACGCCTTTGTTACTGAGGGGTTTTGCTCAGGCCTATGGTAGACCCTGTTTAGTGGGAGATTTGTGGGATCGATTTTGGTGGTGAAAGAGGATGGCGAGCAGTGGAAAGATAGAGATCAAGAAATCTAATGGTCAGAGTTTTGAGTTTTGGAAACTCAAGATGAAGGATCTGTTGGTGGATAAAGATTAGTGGATCGCGGTAGATCCGGGTACTAAACCAACGAGAGTGTCTGATAAAGAATGGAAGAAGTTGGATCGGAAGGCTAAGAGCACAATATGATTGTGTGTCTCAAATTCAGTATTGTTGAATGTATCAGGGAAATCTACGACAAAGGATTTATGGCACAAGTTAGGGACTTTGTACCAATCTAAGTCTCTGGTGAATAAACTCTTCCTACGGAAAAAGCTGTATAACCTGAGGATGAAAGATGGAGACTCGGTGACAGAGCATCTGAATGCATTTAATACTATGGTAAGTCAGTTATTGTCTATTGATATTAAAATTTCAGATGAAGATAAGTGCATTAGTTTGTTGTGTTCTCTACCAGATTCGTGGGATAGTCTGGTTATTGCAATAGGTATCAATGCAACTGCCTTGCAATTTGATGAAATAGTTTCATCCTTACTAACGGAGGAGATGAGACAGAAAAATATGGATAGCCAGAATGGTGATTCCTTGTCTATACGAGGACGGTCCCAGAACATAAACAAAAATAAGTCATCGAGTGGGAGATCTAAATCTCCAGGAAAATCTGTAAAGGTGGTTTGCTGGAAATGTGGAAAGGAAGGGCACTACAAAAGGGACTGTAAATCTAAAGCTCCTGACGAAGGAAAGGGATTTGAAGATGCTCCTTCTGCAGAGGTGAAAACCACCTTAGATGAAGGTGGGGATGTGTACTTGGCTTCTTCAAGTACACATGTAGATCATGAGGCATGGTTGATTGACTCAGGTGAATCCTTTCACTTCACTCCCCATAGAGAGTGGTTCTGTGAGTATGAGAAATACTATGGTGGTGATGTATTCTTAGGGGATGATAGGAAGGCTAGAATCGTTGGTCATGGAAAACTAAAGTTGAAGTTGCAAGGTGGAAGGGTTAGAACACTTCCGGGTGTTTTGCATATTCCTGCATTAGCCAAAAATCTGATTTCTGTAAGAAAGCTGGATGATGCAGGTGTAAAAACAGTGTTCGAGAAGGATACCTGCAAAATGGTTAGGGGAGCACTCGTATTGATATAGGGAGTTCAGATTGGAACTCTGTACAAGCTGAAAGGTAGCATTGCTATTAATGGGTGCAACAGTCCTGTGGTTCCTGAAAGTGGAGTAGAAAATCTAGTGGTCTCTGGAGAGAAGACCATGCTGTGGTATCAAAGGCTTGGCCATATTGGAGAGAAGGGCCTTTGAATAATTCATGGTAAAGGTATGGTAGAAGGTATGAGTAATAGCTCTCTGGATTTTGATTTCTATGAAAATTGTGTATATGGGAAGCAGAACCGGGTGAGTTTCCCCTCTGGTGGTAAGAGGACGAAACAGATATTAGAACTTGTGCACAGTGATGTGCTTGGACCTATGAAGGTTCCATCACTGGGTAAGTCTATGTACTATGTATCATTTATAGATGACTTCTCAAGGAATACATGGATATATTTCCTTAAGAAGAAATCTGAAGTCTTTGAAATGTCTAAATAATTTAAAGCTCTATGGAAAACCAGACAGAGAAGAAGATAAGGGTGTTGAGGACAGATAACGGTGGAGAGTTTTGCAGCAAGGAATTTGAAGAATTTTGTAAGAAGTGTGGTATAGCACGACAGACGACTACTCCACACACCTGAGAAAAATGGAGTTGCAGAAAGAATGAACAAGATGTTGACGGAAAGGGCAAGAAGAATGCTCAGTGGTGTCGAGTTAGGACAGGAATTTTGGGCAGAGGCGGTGGAGACAGCATGTTACCTGGTCAACAGATCACCTTCATTAGCATTGGAGGATAAGACTCCACATGAGGTATGGATTGGTAATAAACCCTCTCTTTCACATCTAAGGATATTTGGATTGATGCATATGTATATGTTCCAAAGGAGAAACAAACCAAGTTGGCTAGTAAATTTGAAAAGTGCATCTTTATTGGGTATAAGGATGGTTTAAAGGGTTATAAGCTTTGGAACCCAATAACAAGGAAGGTTGTGTACAACCAAGATGTGGTGTTCAAGGAGGTAAAAGATGTTATTAAACATGAAATCCAACCAAAGGAACTTGAGAATATAGAGTTTGAGCTTAAGGAGGAAGAGTCAGACTCTACAACAGAGAAGGAATCAGAAGATGAAGAGCCAAAAAATCCGGGTGTGATTAGATCAGTTTGAGAAAGAAGGCAACTAGAAAGGTATAGTCCATCTTGTTTTTGTTCAAAATTTTCTTTATCTATTACTGATGATGATCCCAGAACTGTGAAGGAAGTAGCAGATTCAGAGGATGGAAAACTCTAGAAAGAGGTCATGGTTGATGAAATGGTATCTTTGCAAAAAAACGAGGCTTGGGTGTTCAAGAAGAAGAAAAATGTAGAAGGAAAGGTGGAGAAATACAAAGCTCGATTGGTAGCAAAAGGTTATTCCTAGGTGTTGGGAATTGATTTTGGTGATATTTTTTCTCCTGTTGCCAAGGTAACTTCTATTAGATTACTTTTATTTGTTGCTGCTGCTTTTGATTTTGAGGTAGAACAGATGGATGTGAAGACAAAATTTCTTCACGGGGATCTGGAAGAGGAAATCTACATGAAGCAACCTGAAGGCTTTGTGGTGAAGGGTAAGAAAGAACTGGTATGAAAGTTAAAGAAGTCTTTATATGGGTTAAAATAGTCACCAAGGATGTGGTATCAGAAATTTGATAAATTTATACGGGGACTTGGCTTCACCAGAAGCAAAGCAGATCACTGTGTGTATTTTAAATTAATCGGTGACCGTGTTATTTATCTGGTCTTGTATTTGGATGATATTTTGCTGGTTGGAAATGACAAAGAAATTATCCAGGATTTGAAGACCCAATTGTCCTCCAAATTCGACATGAAAGATCTTGGTGCTGCAAACTATATTTTGGGCATGGAAATTAAAAGATATCGGGAAAAGAGGAAGCTCTGGTTAAACTAGAGGAAGTATGTCGAGACAACACTGCAGAGGTTTAATATGTAGGATAGTAAACCAGTGAAGGTTCCTATTCCTGTAGGTGTGAAGTTATTTGCTGAATAGTGTCCCAAGACACAAGAGGAGGAAGAGGACATGTCTCGTGTTTTGTATGCAAGTGTAGTCGATGGCCTGATGTATTCAATGGTCTGTACTAGACCAGACATTGCACATGTAGTGGTAGTATTGAGCAGGTTTATGTCAAAACGAGGGAAGGAGCACTGGACAACAACGAAGCGAGTTTTAAGGTATTTGTGTGGCACTAGTGATTATGGTTTGTGCTACCAAGGAAGACTAGGATTGGACAGAGTATTGGATATTCATGGCTTTGTTGATGCAAACTGGGCTGGATATCTGGATTAGAGAAGATCTACAAGTGGGTATGTGTTTAACCTATTTGGAGGTGCAGTCAGTTGGATGAGTAAGAAACAATCTGTAGTGGCACTATCAACTACAGAGGCAGAATACATGGCAGCCACTCATGCAAGAAAGGAAGCAGTTTGGTTGTAGAGATTGTGTTCAAGTATGGGGTTAGTACAGGGAGCTATAAGGATAGACTGTGACAGCCAAGTACAATTTTCTTGGAAAATAACTCTGCATATCATTCAAAGACAAAGCACATTGATGTTCAGTATCACTTTGTCAGGGATATGATAGAAGACAAAAAGGTGTTGCTGGTGAAGGTGGACACTTTGAAGAATATTGCAGATGCATTGACAAAATCTGTGAGCTCTGAGAAGTTCTCTTGGTGTAGAGAAATAATGGTGTTGCAGGGATGGATAAATGACTAAGCTCTCTTGTGCCCCCTATGGAAAGAAAACAAGAAGTGGGAGAATGTTGGGTTGTGTTATATTCTTTCCATGACTAGCCCACGTAGTTAACCGGGGGGTTAGAGCCCCCCCTTCGTTGCTTCGATTGCGTAGTGGGGGGGGGGGGGGTCACAGGGGGTTTGAGGGATGCATGTTAATTTTTGTACAGAGTTAAAACCTACATGGTCTGCATAGACTTTGCATGATAGCCTTGAAACAATTAACGAGCCCCAGGTTGACAATTAATGTGGGTAAGGGTGAATTACATAATTCATATATGAACAACAACATTTTGGCGTCGTTGCTGGGGAGGTTAACCATGGCACAAAAGTACGACCAGTGACCATAGGAATACTCTCTTGCCTTGATTAGGTAGTTCTTACCTATTTTAGGGCCTAAGCTCAGATTTTGTGATTTTCTTTTGCTTTCTCTTAGGAAAACCCTCTGACCTAATTAGGTAGGTTTTACCTCTTCCAAGACTTAAGATTTAAATTTTGTGATTGGGTTATTTTCCTTTGTTTGTTTTCTTGATTTTAGGAACACTCTCTCACCTTGGTTAGGCAAAGTCTACACTAAACCTCTTCCAGGGCCCGAGCTTAATTTGCTGGATTGTTTATTTTTCCTATTAATTATAGGGGCCATCCTCTCATCCTGGACATGTAAGTTTTTTTTTTTACCTTGTTCTAGGACCCGAGCCTTAGATTTATTTGGATTTTTTTCCTTTGGTTTCAGATTGCATGAATAGAGACACGAATAAAAGGGGAAAAGGGAGGCCCCCAAAAATAGGAAGGAAAGATCTAGGGATAATTACCTATATCCAAGAAATCATTTCAAGAGTTGAGTCAGGAGCATCATCACGAGTTGCTGTTAGGGTTAGATATCATACGAGATTTGGAGGATAGTCAATTTAACAACCAGAACCTCTCCTAATAACAGAAGCAAAACTCAAGGAAGAAGAAATAGGAAGTAGAGGATCTGAGGAATTTTGCATTGCAGTTCAGAAGAAGAAGAGGAAGACTTGAGGGAAGTAACTCCACCATTTGATCGAGGCAACATTGTTAGAAAAAATCAACCTGTGTTATAGAAAAATTAGAACCCTTTGAGATTCTAAGTGAATATTGGAAGATATTCATGGTCCATACAACTTCCACGATCGAACTCCCAATTAGAGATATTGGAGGTGATGCACCTATGAAACCTATTCCCTTAACAACATTACCTAATTTACATGGTTTCTCCTCTGAAGATCTAGACACATTCATCTTTGAATTTGACATTGTCTGTCGGGGATATGATTATATTTATGATGCTGACAAACTCAACATATTCCCTGCTACTCCAAAAGGAAGAACTCTAAGATGGTTTATGGGTTTAGGGGGGAATATATTACAACATGGGATGATATGAAGAAAATTTTTCTTGAAAAATATAAGGACTACTACAAATCTCAATATAGTAAAGAAGAAATCTTTAATATTGTGCAAAAATAGGATGAGAAAATGGAGGACTTTGTGGAACTCTTTAAATACAGCGTACAAAGATCAGGCCATAGTGATTTGGATAAGGATATCTTAAATATAATCTTTCTCTGAGCACTAAGGGAGGAGTCTTTGAAACTCCTGAACATGGTAGGAAAGGGAGATGTCTCAAAGGAAGAATTCAACACCATTTGTGAGTTGTGTATCAAATTTTCACGTGGAGCTGCGAGGCTTGAGCAAGGAGTATGAGCTCTCAAGGCATCCAATTGTGGGTTTACAAAAGTAGAAATTGGAAACTTGTTGGATAATTTGAGGATTGATATTCTAAGCACATTTTCCTCACAGCTGAATGTTCTATAGGAAAAATAGAAATAGATGGAAACTAAGAAGGCAATGGCCATTTTCTTCCCTCAATGCAGGAAGAAGCACTTGCTCAAGAAATGCCCACACAATACTATTGAAACTTGTGCAATATGTGATAAGAGTCATTCTATTAGCATGTGTCCATCTCTTCCTGGGTTGAAGGTAGTTTTTTAGGAATCAAATGAAGAAGTAGATCAAATTTACTTCATGGGATCAAAGAAGCCATGGCAACCACAACCACAAAACATGAATCAAGGTATGTCTCAAGATCCTTCTCAATATTTTAATAATTTGAATTTTGGGCCTTAACCTGTACCATTTCTACCTTCGTTTCCACAATACTATCAATATCCAATTCCCTAAAAATCATGGTCCTAGAGCTGGCATGGACCTCCTCTTCCTACAGGTCAATATTCCTAGCTTATGCCTCCATAACAGTTACAACTTCCCTCTAATGCCTCCACCAGCAATCCTCCTCTTCGTCCACAACTTCCTATTCAATCCAACCTTAATCTGAACAATAGGGGAGCCCAACAGGTTGAGACATTCAACCTTCCTACATATAGTAATGCCACCACAGGAATGTAATGAATTGAATCTTTGGTCCGGTTAGGTGGTAAATGCTAAGACTTCACCGATAATTGTTGAACATATTGATGATGAAGCCTCAGAACCAGAACCTAGGAACTCCTCTAGAAGGATCGAGGGTGATTTGATACATATTACCATGGAACAACAACCCCCTACTCAAACAATTGTCACTCGAGGATGCCAAACTGGCCCACTGTACCCTGAGATGCTATCCTTGAGCAAACAAATTCCCCAACCTAAATTTGATCTTTTGGGGGAATTACAGAACTTATTTGTCAAATCCCATTACTATAGGCCATGAAGTATGTGTTGATCTATGCTAAAATGATTAAGGAATTTTGCTCCAAAAATCCTGGAAGAAAACCAAAAGACCCACCCACTATTCATGTCATGGAAAAACTATCAGACATAATGTTGGGAAAAACTACACCTGTCAAATATGGTGATCCAGGAAACCTGATTCTCACAATAACAATTAATGGAGTTGACATCCCAAATATGTTGGTAGACCTAGGATTTGTAATGAACGTTATAGCCTACACAACTATATTTACTTGAGGCCTACTTGATCTTAAACCAACTCCTACAATCCTAGGACTTGAAAACCGATCCACTGTAAGACTAGCAAGAAATTTAGAACACGTGACTATTTTTGTAGACTCATGGAAATAGCTTGTCGATCTTTTGGTGCTACATACTCAATCTCCAGCTAAGGGTCATCCTTTTATTCTAGGTAGACCTTGGCTTGCTACTGCAACTATTTACATTGGGTGTCAATAAGGAAATATGGTAATATCCAATGGGGAAATCATAGAGAACCTTGTTCTTTACCCACCGAGAGAACCAAGCTCGTCAATAAAACCATGGTTTACTTTAGCACAAAAGTTGCCACCCACGAATGAGCCTAAACTTGGAAATGAAGATATTAGACCAATTCTTACCATTAGTGAAGCTCTCTGTTTTAAGGGTGAAATGAAAGATGATGTTATTAGCATATTTATTAGTAGTCCCAACACCATTTCTGGTTTGACCCAATAACTATTAGAATCTATTATGAGCTACATTACTCAGGAAACTTGTTGAGCTAATTTATGTTCCTAAACTAACACAATTATTTATTATCAATCCGGGTTGTTTATTCTTTGAGGAAAGTTCACTATTTGTGAAGATCTAATATAACCAAACCTTGAAAGATAAATGATTAAAAGCTAAAGAAAATACATCCTATAACTCTAATTCAATCAGCTCAAAAGAGAAAAACATTGAAAGGGTTCTTGAACTCAAGAAGTCCACCTTCACCTCAATTATTACTTAATGAATTAGAGATTGAAACCAAAAACTCAAGATGCATAAATTATAAATGAAAGAATCTCTTAACTTAAGAGACACATAAGATATTCCATCATAATTCATTCATCTCAATATCTAAATCTAAATGGAAATAAAACTACTTGCATGTAAACAAAAGAAACTAGTTTTGATCCATCATTTAGTAGAAGGGATGCCCAACTTGAACATCTGTTTTCCAACTCAATAAAGTGATGAATAAGCCATTAACAAATGAAATCAATCACTATGCATAATCATAAAGCAATCTGAAATAAGGCTTTGAAAAACTAAGGCTACAATCAACCAAATTGCAATGAAATAAAACTAGTTTAACATGGAAGTGTACTTAGCTTGGAGTGGGGGCCCTCCACCCTTGCCTTGCACACTTTGAAAGATGATATCAGAAGCTTAGATCAGTCACACATCCATAGCATTGAGCAGCAAAATGAGAATAGCACAAGTCTTCAAATTAAGTCTTCAAACCAAAAGTATTACAGCATAAAAGTATAATAAGTCAATGTATGAGCCATCAAAGTTGTGGCTCTTAAATAAGGAGTCTCATGAAACAAACTGATCTACATTCACTCTAACAAACCCAGATACTCTAATCCATCTATCCAAGTCGAATTCACTACCCTCATCCCAAGAAATATGACCAATATCATGGAATCTCAAAGCTGCCCTATTTAGATGGGATTTCTGGATGACTAGTCATGATTGACTAGCTCCAAATAGGCATAATAAAGCTCGTTCTGTTCGAACCAAGCATAGGTGGCTTGGTCCTAGTTCCCAAGATTTCCATTCATGTATCCCATTCGTGCTGAAGTGGCCTGCATCCATATCAACCATGAAGTGATTACGGGAATTTCTGAAATTGCCAAAATTGCACTTAAAATCAAACTTTTATAAAAACTTTAGAAATTGACAAATTAAAGCTAAATACCTGATTGGACATCAAATATTCATTAAAATGGAATGAATGGAGTGAAAATGGATGATAAATAGATGGTTAGGTAAGTTTCTTAAAGCAAAATAAGACCAAAACTAAGGCCCAACATCTCTCCCTTGCTTATCATCAAGCATGTCCCCATGCTTGCTTGCTCCTCTTGGATCTTCTGCCTTCTGTAGTGGATGCTGTACCTGTAGCTGTTTCCATGCCCAAACAATCAAATCCTGATTCATGCTTTACCTTGAACATTGCTGCTTTAACCTTTTGTTTCTCATATTTGGCCTGCCACATATTTTTGTCCTTTAACCATTTGAATGCTTGCTTGGAAAGTAATTCATTTCTTCTTTTCAATCTGCCTACTTCTTCTTTTAACTTTTCATTTGTTTTGATCAGCTTAGCATTGTCCTTTTTATGTGCCTTGTTCTCTCTTTTTAATTGCTTTTCCAAGATTTTTCTAATTTCCATTTGATCAGTTAAGTCTTGGATTTTGGCCAAATTGATTTCCTTTTCAAAGTCTTGTGTTGTTTTCATTAATGATGCTGCTGCATCATCATCATATGTGGAATCCCTTTCAAGGACTTCTTGTGCAATATCATGTTCTTCTTGTTTTCTGGGAGAATATTCCTATACTTCTTTTTCCAAGTCAATAGAATTCTTATTCCTAGGAATAGACATGACAGATATTTCAGTCTCATGCATGGCCATATTTCTAGCTCTTGTTCTTGGATATAAGGGAGAAGTCATCAAGCTCCTGTTTTCCTATTCTACTTTGTCCTGTACCTCAATAATTTGTTCAGTAAAATGATTTTTATTCATGAATTCTCTCCACACTATGCCCTGTGATCTCACCTGGTACTCCACTAGGATTTTGATTAACCCCTGATGGTATATCTGTTCTGCTTTAGGCCTATGTTCCTGTTTTACTGTTTCAATCATTTTCACAAGACTCTTATATAGGAAATATGGTAGATTAATCCTATCATCCCCTTTGATGTGCTGTAGTAATCTAACATGATACACGTGGGCAATACTGTATCCACGATCACAAGTCAAGAACTTTTGGATGACCAAGACCAATTCCCCCCATGGTTCATTAAACCACTCCCTGGGTATCCCTTTTGTCCTATCAAATG
Source organism: Pinus tabuliformis (assembly GCA_031772625.1). Taxonomy (NCBI): domain Eukaryota; kingdom Viridiplantae; phylum Streptophyta; class Pinopsida; order Pinales; family Pinaceae; genus Pinus; species Pinus tabuliformis. Next base: position 144,504,807 of record CM062810.1, read on the forward strand.
TCCCCTTCCGGTTTTTCTCAAGGAAGAAAGTCCACGCTTTCTCCTTGAAGTGTAAACCTTTATAATACTTCTCCCCTATCATTGGCAAATCTAAGGCTTTGGACAAGTATTCTTGGGTTACCGGGACAATGATTTCTCCTACTCGAGTCTGGTCTTGACTGAAATTATTTATAAAATCTTTGGTTATCTCCTCAGAATGGCCATTAAACTTCTGTAAAAAACCTATCATCCCTGACTGATACAGTTTTTCTACAGTCTCTTTTCCCCAGCTTTCTATCTGAAATCTTGGCTCTACTCGGTTTGTCATAGTTTCTGTAAACCAATCAATGTAGACCTCTGCTGTTACTAACTTCATTTTAACAATAAAAATTATGACTATTGTTTTTTAAAATGAAATTCTGGAAGCAACGAGGCTTATCTTCCTCCTCTGACTCAACCTAACTCTGCCTTCTTTAACCTCTGTTATATTCCCTTTGCACAAGCACTGTGTTAATCCCCTGTTTAATGCAAACAACACCTGAATATCGCTTCTGTCAATATACTGATCTCTGTTTGTTTTGAAAATTAAATACACATGCAACAATAACCATGTTTACTCAGCTCAAAAAAACATGATTTACTGTGTATTTAAAACAAAAACTTAAAGAATTTGGCTCTCGGCCTCATCATTTAAAACCAAAATTTTTAAAATGTTCGCGGCCTAAGGCTTCAATTGTATCATAGAATTCTGAGAATATAGCTTGCGGCCTCATTATTAAACACAATTTCTCAACAAAATTTCTCGTCCTAAGCAAACCAATGATGAAGGCATTCGAATGTAGCATTTGATTTAGAGAATATGCATACATGGTTCATCATAAAAACACAGAAATGCACAAAAAGTCTCTCGGCCTCAACCAAATATTCACAAAACTCCCTTGCTTCAACATGACATTACGTACTCAGCATTACTCAACAATCCGACTTCTTTTGGCAGCCAATAACACATATGACAATTTAGTATGCGTTCCTCTGTTCTGGTCAAACCATATATTAACATGCACAAACACATGACAGAGACCACCAATGTCTCACAGCTAATAGCGCGCAGCAAAAGGGAATGTTAAATGAAACAACAGTTAAACAATCAGCGCTCATATAAACAACCTTTGGCGCTCTCTGCCTCTCCTGTTCAAACTAACTCTCCGTGTTTAATGCATCATATTCCATATTTAATTCGAATTCTTCTAACGTGTTATGCATGCAATATCTAAACTTTAAATGCTGCCTGGTTGACCACTGTTTCTATACCATGATTGACGCATAAAAATCTGTTAATCTATTCATAAGTGCTGTCAACTTGGAGTTATCACGGTTTTATAGTGTTACCCGTCTGTCACTGGGCGCGTGGAATGTAACCGAGCGCTTCAAATCCCTATTTCTTCGGTCAGTCAAATTGATGGAAAGGCAGTAAATCGATCAGTTTAATGACAAGCAATCATACATATCCACAGTCGCCGAGCGAAATAAACTCCAGTCTTACCTTGCTAGATCCCGAAACTCGGCTTTCTCTGCACATTAGACTCGGATTTCTTCTTTAAATTTCTCTCAACTCGGTTCACTTCTCTTTTCACAAAGCTACAGTTGCAACACCATTTCTCTGAGCTTATGGGCGATGAAGATTATGGGTTAAACGATGGTGGGATTGTTGTTTTAATCGGTGCAATGGCTCGGTCAGTTCATGACCGTTTCGGGCTGTACAGGCCCTTGTATATCCATTGAGTTGTTTTGAATTTCGTGGCTTACATGGCCGTCCTATTGACCAGTCGCCCGACTGTGTCATAAGGATTGGCCAAGTCGTGGTTTTGTACGCACGATCCCTGCATAACATTTCAACCAATAGATAATACTCCGCCATGACACCGTGTGCAGTCGTACCTGTGTGCTGTATGGTGTTTACCGTTTTGACTCATTGCAATTGCTTTGTCATTATACCCATCGTATAACCATTCTCCGCTTATGGTGTAATGATCGTTGGTTGCAATGATTTTTGTTTGAATACCATTCTCCCGCTATCATGTTTTAATACTTACGGCCTCCACCATATATCATTCCATTGCAACCCGTATACTTTGATATGATAACCCTCGGCCCTTTGTAACTATGTTATATTCCATTTGATATGCGCATTTGATTTATATATACCTTATACCATGTAGCTTATGCGCATTTGGGAAATGACTTTAGCGCATTCATAAACTATGATATATATGTTAATGATTTTTGATTTCCATATAGCGCATAATTTTTATAACATAATTTTATAATTTTAAAATGACCATTGGGGTCATATTTAAAATTATAACCATTTCTAATGCTCTGAGTTTATGTGTAGGTGAAAAGAGTTGTCCTAGCTTGGTCTTTTGCTTTTAAAGAAAATACCTAGGGTTATAAGAAGATGTATAGGGAATGTATATGGGGAATGTATATGAATGAAATGGAATATGTATAGGGAATTTGGGATATATATAAGGAATGAATGTTAATGAATATCCTCAGGTACTAACTTCAATTAGATCAAAAACTAAAAGTTCCTAAAAAAAATTTGAATTTCAAGCACAAAATGGCTATGAATATACTCCCTTGAATGCTGTTTGTACAGGTGGAATGGAATCAAAATGTTGTAGATGGATGAAAAGTAGACTTTTATTACTGCTCCTTGTTCACCATGCTCCATTTCTTGAATTGTTCAGGTCCCTTTGTAATAATGTTTCATCTCAGGTCCCTCTGCAATGCTTCTTGAATGTTGTGTTGCCTTTGATCTGGTTCTGCTGCAACAAATTTGCTTCAGGTCCCTCTGTAATAATGTTTCATCTCAGGTCCCTCTGCAATGCTTCTGGAATGTTGTGTTGCCTTTGATCTGGTTCTGCTGCAACAAATTTGCTTCAGGTCCCTCTGTAATAATGTCTCAGCTCAGGTCCCTTCAGGTTCTGCTGCAACAAGTTTGCTTCAGGTTCCTGTGTGGACAATACAATACCTTAGCTGTTCCAGCTAAAAGCTTGCTACAATACTCTCCCTTGCTGAAGGTTTGACTTGTCCTCAAGTCAAGGCCCTGCATTGAAATTGTGTGAGAACAGTAGAACAAGAATATAGAATTCATAGAGTCTAGAATTCTTGTTTGCATGGTGCCAGTTGCCTGGTTTTCACTAGCAAACAAATTATTTTTTATGTTTTGTTTTTTTTCTATATACATTTTTATTTTTATTTTTATTTTTTTTACATATATATATTTTTTTTTATTTTTTATTTTTTATATTTTTATTCATTTTCCAAACTGGAAGATGGTTGAGCCATGATTTCCAGTCATGTTTCTTCTACCAGTTGTTTCATGAATGCTTCTTTACTAATAGGCTGATGATAAACTTTCAGCCTATGTCCGTTTACAACAAATGAGGTGGGGTCCTGGTCAATTGTCTTGATCTTTACTGCTCCATTGTCAAAGATTTCTTCAATTTCATATGGGCCTAGCCAGTTGTAGGGTCGTTAATATGCCATGATTATTGTCACTTGTGAACGTTTATTCCACCCATTTCCACCATTCTTCATCATGTCATTTATTATAATTTATCATTTAAATCCATTTTATAAATAATTTATGCTCTCATGGATGAATGTTATTTATTCTCTTTTATTTTTAATAAATTGATTATTATGCATTAATTTATCAATGATAGTTCTAATAAGTTGGTTGTAACATCATTCGCCATTCTTAGCCTCCAAAGTAACTTCCAGATTGAAGATTTGATTTTTAAATCAACCAACTCAGAAATTCGCTGGTTTAAGGAGTGACAGTTTTGCGGTTAAGATTCTGAGCAAATGAAGACGAATTTGGAAAATCCGGAACATGGGTTTTGTCCAGAACGGGCCCAATTATCTTCAAAAAGAACAGTTTGCCCAAATTCGGCTTGTACAGGGAGAAACGCAGGGTTCTTTGAACACGATTTTCTGGGATTTGTTGTTGCGGCCGCCCTCCAAATCTTAGCTGCAAACCCAAATCCGCCTTGTTCTTGTTGATCAATGGGTTGGAATCAACCTAAATTTGTAAATCAAATCATGTTGTACTTATCTATGCTCTGATCTTCTCTATTTAATGAAACCCAAGATCAGAGACGGGGGCAGATTGGAGAGAGACGTGAGGATGGAAGAATGATAGAGAAATGATGGACAACGGTGGTGGATTATTCATGCTGTAGCTTTTGCTGTTGTAATGATTCCAATTGGCTGATTAATAAATGAATTGGGAATTGTTGTTCGTTCTTCTTATTCTGAAGTGATCCCGCAGCATCCGCTGGCGGCTAAGGGCCCAGCCTATGGCGGAATACGCTGCTGCTACTGTATAGTATATTCTTGTGTTTTATGCGTGGTTTGCTCATCAGCGTGATTCGGTAATCTGATTTGTTTTATTATTTTACAATGCAGCTCTGTTACGTTTGATATGCTAAGTGATATCGTTTCTGAGATAGGAATATCATATTGACTTTGCAGCGCATTGCTATTTCTCTAATTGCTGGTATAAAATGGTTTTTACCGGATACCATTGTGATTTAATTATGGAGTGCCTGTGTTGTAACATTCGACCATTGGTATTATTTTCATCTTAGAAATCATATTTCCTTGCGATTGTGAATCTATGAACGTTGCTGTTCCATTACAAAAATACAGTCGTATTCTTTATAACTAAGACTGATAATTGGGTTACCATATCAGATTACTATTAAGGCGTGTCGTGTGTGTTTATATTTGACTTTCCAACATTGTTTCATATTCCATCATTATTCAATGCTGTTCTATTTCCTTGTGCTGTTCGATTTATTCTTAGAGTAAAGATTGCTATTGATTTGGCTTGGTTGTTGTTTGCTTCCATTAAATTAGAGTTTGTCGTTCAGTTCTTTTAATTCCAGTTGCTATTCCATTTACGACCGTTCCATTTTAGACTTGCTATTTCATTTTCTGAATTGCCATTCCATTTCCTTTTTCTTGCATTTATTGCTTTGGTGTGAGAGGAGGATCAAGGCTGTCGTGAGACACAGCAGACGCTATTATGCTCCCAGAACCATGATCCATACTCTAATTCCTTTTCCTTCATCAATTTCTAGAGGACTGAGTTATTGTTACCATATCCTCGATTAATGGTTGTTTGAATGAATGATTTAGTTTAGAACATTTCAGTTTCTTGCTGTCCCAATTAGATTTCCTTTTCAAGCATTCATTTACTTGTGGGTTTTAAGCACTATATTGCAAAACATTACTCTTGAGAAAATCGCCGCCTCAGACAGAGTACACTCTTGAAATAAAAAGTTGTCCCTGGGTTGATAATTAATGTGAGGTAATTAGGAGTTTATAAGACACCTTTTTATCGCTCCACATTTTGGCAGCGTTGCCGGGGAGAGTGTAGCCATTTCTAAAGAGTAGTGTGAATCTGATGAGTGCCTGCTAGGGAAGAGTTGGATCTTAAAAACGGAAGGTAAGAACCTGCGTACGGAGCATGTAAAAGCCCTGCTCCACCGTCCGCTTTCCAGCAGGACTCTTAAAGAACCTAGGGTAGAAATAGATGTTTGAATTTTTGTGTGAATGATTAGGAAAAAGATAGAAATTTTTAAAAAAATGAATCACATGATCTCACACAAGTGGTGATGTAAGCACCACCCATTTCACTAACCGATTGACAGGAACATTTGAAGAAGGAGCCTCGAAGAAACACATGAAGAACATCTTAAACTATGGTAAGAAATGGCTCACGTTTCTACTTTTGAATTTCCTATCAAAGATCTAGGAGGAGTGATACAAATGCACATAATTCCCCCATCTTTACCAAATTTTCATGGTTTAGCAAATGAAGATCCACATACATTTTTGTTTGAGTTTGAAATACTTTGTAGAGGATATGATTATTGTACTAATGATCAAAGATTGAAAGTGTTTCCTCTTACTCTAAAAGGAGCAGCTCTCAGATGGTTCATGAGCCTAGGTGGGAATTGCATCCAATCATGGGAGGACATGAAGAACATATTCTTGAAAAAGTACCAAGACTATTGCAAAGCCAATGAAGATATTTTCGATATGATACAAGGGGAAGATGAAAGTTTGGAGGATTATGTAGATCGATTTCATTATAACCTTCAAAAATCAAAATATAAGCATTTGGAAAAAGAGATCTTAAAAACATGCCTTCTTAAAAGGAATCAAAGATGAATTTTTAGAACTTTTAAATCTGATAGGAAAAGGTGATGTTTTTCAGTTATCATATGATGATGTTTGTGAGTTGTGCATAAGGTATTCAAGAGGAATCTCCAAGGCTGGTAAGAATCCTAGAGATGTTTTTTCTTTGTTTTCCAAATCTGCTACAAGAACAGGAGACATAAGAGCTGAAATCAATGTATTGTTGGAACATTTTAAAGTTGATTTTATTAGCTCTCTAAATGAAAAATTGGATGTTTTGCAGGTTCATAAAAATGAAGAATGTGATGAAATGTTTTGTTCTCATGACCGAAAGGAGCATCTTATAGATATTCACTCTTCCTTACCTAGGATGGAAGTAGCATATCAAAGAGGTAAGAAAGCTGCAACAAGGCCTATAGGTATGGTTCAAAACACTCTTTCTTCATTGTCATACTTGCATAATCCATTATGGAATGCTAATGTGTTAGGGCAGCCATGTCAATTTCAATATAACCACCTATCTTGTTTACAAGTTGGGCATGGTTCATCTTATGATGGCATGACTACTCTCCCTCATCTTGTAGCACAAGCACATTCTCCATATTCTCCACCAACTCTTACACAACACCTTGCTTGCCCATTCACACAACCCAATCAGCCACATCATCAAAATGCTCCTGCTCAACTAATTTCACACCCCCACCATAATAAACCAGTACAACATGCTTACAATGTTGAGCTGGAAAATTTACCCACCCTTCCCACCCATTCTATCTCACATGCACCAATGGAGAAAACTTACAATGAGATTCAGAATGTTTCAAATTCAAAAATTGTACAAGCTATGGAAGAAAATGAGGTTTCTTGTAGGTTGCATCAACAAGCCATTTTAAAAGCTCAAGAACTTCATGATATGATGGCTATGCAAGATCAAAAAAGTAAAGGATACATTGAAGATTGGTTTCACTCCATCATTTGTTTGCAACATCACTCCATGCTTCAACAATTTTTGATATCATTTTTTCAAGGGAAGCCACCTTCTCATACCCTAATATCCATTAACATGCATTTTTCAAATTTGGGTATGTGCATACGTGAAGCCGTATTTCGAAAATGGCTTCACTGGAAGTATTCATACACGTAGTCATATTCATTTTTCAAATCAAAATAGGTTAGTGTAGAAAATAAAATAAAACAAAATAAAGACATAAATAAGTGCATTTTGCTCTTTTGTAAAACTAGGGTTTTTGTTGCAACATGCTATGCAAATTAACATCGGTGATAATTCTTTTTATAATTTGTGTATGTAGATGAATCATAATGGAAATAATAAGTTCTACAAACACTCATTTTCATTTTTATCACCAATTTGAAAAAATGCTTGAATTTCATTTTTTTGGCTTGCGGGCTTGATGAACATTTTGGAAAAACAGTCGGGACAGTCATGTTTTGAGGGACCAAAAGTGAATATTTTTAAAAACTGTTTCTATCCTAGGTAGCCCTTGATGTATACTTTCTAACCCAATTTGAATCACTCAATTTGGATTTGAAACGAAAAAGTTAGAACCAAAACATTGACAGGGTGTCTAGCCGGCAGCTCAGGAACAGAGTTGGGACAGTCAGTTTTTGGAGGCCTAAATGACCATATTTTTAAAACCTGTTTCTATCCTAGGTAGCCCTTGATGTTTACTTTCCAATACAATTTGAATCACTCAATTTGGATTTGAAACGAAAAAGTTAGAGCCAAAACATTGACCGGATGTCTAGCGGGCAGCTCAGGAACAGAGTTGGGAAAGTCAGTTTTTGGAGGCCTAAATGAATGAATTTTTAAAACCTGTTTCTATGGTAGATTCCCCTATGAATCTAGTTTACAATGCAATTAGAATCACTCATTTTCGATATCGTATGGGGAAGTTATGATCAAAATACTGACTGTCTATCGTAAATCAGCACCCTTAAAACTATGTCTTTCCGGCTGTTCCTTACAATATTTGACCTATCAATTCTTCTTGTCTTCAAAACCTGTTTCTATTGGAGATCAATAAATGAATCTATGTTCATTTCCAATTTGAATTACTCGAATCCGACATCAGACGAAAAAGTTACGCTTGAAATATCAACTGTTGGTCTAAGCCGGGTAATCGAAAATGACTCTATTATGCAGGTTGTTCTAAACAAATTTGACATATCATATCATTGAGTTTTTAAAACCTGTTTCTATTGGAGATACACCTTTGAATTAACTCTCATTTGGCTTTGGAATCACTCAATTTGGACGAAAAACAAAGAAGTTGTGATTAAAACACTGTTGGTTAGTATGGTCGACCACTGCTCTCCCGCAGGTAACAAATAAATTTTACTTTGTTATTTTCTCTATGGATTTGTTATACAGAATAACTACTTGTTGTTTTTTGCATAATTCTTGGATTAGGGGAGCCCGATCACCTCTCTTTATCCATGATTTAATGTTTTATTGCAGGTAGATACTCGTTTTTTGCAGGTCCTGGGAAAATAAAGAAGGTCAACTTATGGACGAGTGATTTTTCAAAGAAATTTTTATAAAACAAAGGAATTTTATCCAAATCATTACCCAACGGATTCATAATAGAACAAATGAAGAATTGATTTCAATTTCAAGATTCATGTCTTGTCACTGCTGCCAAAACATTTTTCAAATAGATCATTTTTTTGACATAACATCATAGCTGTTGCAACTCAATTTATTTATTTACATACTGCTTTTTGTTGTTTCTTTTCTAATTTATCTTATATTTTGTGTTTCAGGTGTTGCTTCATTCAAAGTGCAACTCATCCTCAACATCACTGCAGTGAACGGCTAATTCACTCTTTGCGTGTTTGCATTTTATGGTTGTGTATTTTGCTGTTCCTTTTCTGAAGGGACAGCATTTGTGTGCATTTTTGTCGTTCCTGCTGTTCCTTTTTCAAAGGAACATCATTTTCGTTTTTTATTTTCTAAAGGAATAACACTTTTTTTGATCAGCCATTCATTTTGTTGTTCCTTTTTCACAGTTCATTTTGCTGTTCCTTTTCGAAATGGAACAACACTTTTTGCACTTTTACATTTTGTTGTTCCTTTTCGAAATGGAACAGCACTCCTGCACTTTCACGTTGGGTGTGTTTTTGCTGTTCTTTTTTCAAAAGGAACAGCATTTGGTGTGTTTTTGCTGTTCCTTTTTCAAAAGGAACAGCAGTTTGAGTTTTTGCTGTTCCTTTTTCAAAAGGAACAGCAGTGCGTGTTTTTGCTGTTCCTTTTTCAAAAGGAACAACATTTGGTGTGTTTTTGCTGTTCCTTTTTCAAAAGAAACAGCAGTTTGAGTTTTTTTGCTGTTCCTTTTTCAAAAGGAACATCAGTTTGAGTTTTTGCTGTTCCTTTTTCAAAAGGAACAGCAGTGCGTGTTTTTGCTGTTCCTTTTTCAAAAGGAACAACATTTGGTGTGTTTTTGCTGTTCCTTTTTCAAAAGAAACAGCAGTTTGAGTTTTTTTGCTGTTCCTTTTTCAAAAGGAACAACAGTTTGAGTGTTTTTGCTGTTCCTTTTTCAAAAGGAACAGCAGTTTGAGTTTTTGCTGTTCCTTTTTCAAAAGGAACAACAGTTTGAGTTTTTTGCTGTTCCTTTTTCAAAAGGAATAGCAGTTTGAGTTTTTGCTGTTCCTTTTTCAAAAGGAACAGCAGTTTGAGTTTTTTTCTGTTCCTTTTTCAAAAGGAACATCAGTTTGAGTTTTTGCTGTTCCTTTTTCAAAAGGAACAGCAGTTTGAGTTTTTGCTGTTCCTTTTTCAAAAGGAACAGCAGTTTGAGTTTTTTGCTGTTCCTTTTTCAAAAGGAACAGCAGTTTGAGTTTTGCTGTTCGAGTTTTTGCTTGCATGGATTCTTCTCTTTCAAAATGAACGACATTTGCATTTTCACGTTTTTTGTGTGTATTTTTGTTTTTGGTGTGCATTTTCTTTGATGTTCCCTACACGAAACACCACTTTTTGAGTGTTTTTGCTGTTCATTCAAAAAAGCAACACTTTGGGAATATTTTTGAGGGCAACCCTTTCCTTTCTCTTGTAGGATTATTCATAGTTCAGCTCAACCACATTCTCCTGATTCTCTTTCATGACATGAAGTACACTACTTTTATGAGGACATGAATTATGGATTCTTTTGAAGCAAAGTTAATATTATTCATGTTATGATCTTTAAAAGGACAGCTCCTTGATGATAGATTCTTTTTAAAAAAGGGACACAATTATTTATATATTCCCTTACTGCATTGTTCTCTGTTGTACATGATACTGATTGATCATCTTAATACCATGCTGGTTCCACCCTTCCTGGTTATAATCTTCTCTGTCTGTAATAAATGAGATTATGGGTATATTTTTTATATATTGACATGTTCAACTTCTTCCGCCATCCCTGCTCTTAAGGAGTACTGAGCCTCCCTCTTTTTATCATAAAAATGTGAAATAACAACAAAATTTTGTTCGCAGATGGAGGATAGGGGGTCTCATTACGAGCCAGCCTACCATGTTCATAAGGCTGTAACAAAGTGACATTCCCATTATGGCCACCACACCAGGGTTATGATCCATTGGATAGCCAAATTATCCTTGGAACAGGAGGTCTCATCACGAGCCGGCCTGATCACTTTTGCTACCTCCTAGTGAATGGCAGTGTGGTTGTCTGGTTACCACGCCAGCACACTGATCTCTTCTGTAGAACAGCACTAAAACTCTCCATGTATAAATTGAGGATCCTGGCTCATATGGGTTAAAAAGCAACCCTGCCGAGGCTATGGACGCCTGCTGGCAGCAGCGGCTCTGCTTATGGTATTGAAGTTATATCTTTTCGTCAATTATTATTATAATACCCCTTTTCTTATTTTCTTTTTATCAGAGAAGTTATTTCCTTAACTTTTTCCCTGTTTGAACCTTTATGCATGAGAAATTGTTCTATGATCAATCACATCATTTTCAGCTAGAATACCGTCAGCAAAGCATCTTTTTAGCATATTGTTGTCCTTTTCCATTTTGCATAAACTATCATCACTCTAAAGCGTCCTATCTCTTATTCATAACTATCTTTACACACTTTGCTCTCAATATAACCATAACTTTCACCGTCCTATCATTGATAAGTGTACTCTGCCTCCCTTACTGATATATTGTTCATTCCATTGCCTTGCCGTCAGCACCACCCCTTTCATATGCTTTATGGTTATGGAACCTATTTTCCAATTGGAGGGGGGAATATATGCATTATGGGATTGCATGCGATATGATTACTGCACTTTGCCATACCTTGTTGATTTGAGTTTTTCTAATTGCAATTTTGCATGCATTTTCTCTGTTGCTATTCAAAGCTAACACTATGGATTCAAGAACATTGTATGCAAAATAGTGCTTTGTTTACAGGAGAACAACAAGTATGGGCAGCATTCTATTCGTCGCATGACCACACTATTGCACTTCACAGTAGAGGCTCGTGAACGTGAACAATTCTTCAGACATGATGTGCTTCCCTGGATTCTACCTTTTTGCATCGCTGTCAGCACCAACTCTGCCTACATCAGCTTCAACAACTGCCAGTATTTATATGTCATTCCACATTTTTGGAGGTAAAACTTGAGGTAAAATTGCATAGTTTTCTAATTTATTATAAATTTAGGAGAATCTAATGCAAATCCATTTTGAGCATTATTTGTCATCTTTCATTCCACATCTTTACCACTTTCCCTTTTTCAACAGCATATCATTTTCGAGTATGGGGGAGTGTTCCTTTCATTCATTTCTTTCTTATCACCACGCCATTCATATTCTTTATCCTCCAGTGCTATTCTTATTCACTCTCACCACCCCCCTTATTCCATGTTGTTTTACACCAAGCGTAGAATTCAACAGCTGGTAGCAACCACCTCTATTTGTTTTCTAGCATCGCATGAGGACATGCTAATTTTTCAGAGAGGGGGAGGAATTGCTACGCATGATGGATGTTTTCTATTTTCTCTCCTTTAAGGCATACAATTTCAGTATAGAAACTGATTTCCCTGATATTTTCAAAAACTATGAACTCAATTCTTGTGATCTCTAGGAAACACAGACATACTATTAAAATACACATACCTAGATAAATTCAAGATAAATTGGTTCATAAAATTTCGGAAATCATGCACTCTCACCTACAGCCATTTTGTTTATATCTCATGATCCATGCATCAAAACGATCTGATTTTTGGATCATAGAAGCCTTCATGTATTGAAAATTTACTTGCAACATTTCAACAAAATCTGGTTTGTAGTTTTGAGAAAATGCTTAATGAAGTTTGCTGTTACTTATATCATATTTTGCTGCAACTTCATACATATAGTTGAATGTCAATGTAAAAATTGTTATGCCTTCATCAAGATTGCTAAAATTGAATATTTATTAATTAAGGAAGCATTCAGTTATTCTCAAATTTTTATTGCTTGGTTAACACATGGTTTTTGTCTTTGGGTTGCATGAGGACATGCAATACATTCAGTTTTCGTTGCATGAGGACATGCAACATATTGAGTGTGGGGGTGTGTAGGGTCGTTAATATGCCATGATTATTGTCACTTGTGAACGTTTATTCCACCCATTTCCACCATTCTTCATCATGACATTTATTATAATTTATCATTTAAATCCATTTTATAAATAATTTATGCTCTCATGGATGAATGTTATTTATTCTCTTTTATTTTTAATAAATTGATTATTATGAATTAATTTATCAATGATAGTTCTAATAAGTTGGTTGTAACATCATTCGCCATTCTTAGCCTCCAAAGTAACTTCCAGATTGAAGATTTGATTTTTAAATCAGCCAACTCAGAAATTCGCTGGTTTAAGGAGTGACAGTTTTGCGGTTAAGATTCTGAGCAAATGAAGACAAATTTGGAAACTCCGGAACATGGGTTTTGTCCAGAACGGGCCCAATTATCTTCAAAAAGAACAGTTTGCCCAAATTCGGCTTGTACAGGGAGAAACGCAGGGTTCTTTGAACACGATTTTCTGGGATTTGTTGTTGCGGCCGCCCTCCAAATCTTAGCTGCAAACCCAAATCCGCCTTGTTCTTGTTGATCAATGGGTTGGAATCAACCTAAATTTGTAAATCAAATCATGTTGTACTTATCTATGCTCTGATCTTCTCTATTTAATGAAACCCAAGATCAGAGACGGGGGCAGATTGGAGAGAGACGTGAGGATGGAAGAATGATAGAGAAATGATGGACAACGGTGGTGGATTATTCATGTTGTAGCTTTTGCTGTTGTAATGATTCCAATTGGCTGATTAATAAATGAATTGGGAATTGTTGTTCGTTCTTCTTATTCTGAAGTGATCCCGCAGCATCCGCTGGCGGCTAAGGGCCCAGCCTATGGCGGAATACGCTGCTGCTACTGTATAGTATATTCTTGTGTTTTATGCGTGGTTTGCTCATCAGCGTGATTCGGTAATCTGATTTGTTTTATTATTTTACAATGCAGCTCTGTTACGTTTGATATGCTAAGTGATATCGTTTCTGAGATAGGAATATCATATTGACTTTGCAGCGCATTGCTGTTTCTCTAATTGCTGGTATAAAATGGTTTTTACCGGATACCATTGTGATTTAATTATGGAGTGCCTGTGTTGTAACATTCGACCATTGGTATTATTTTCATCTTAGAAATCATATTTCCTTGCGATTGTGAATCTATGAACGTTGCTGTTCCATTACAAAAATACAGTCGTATTCTTTATAACTAAGACTGATAATTGGGTTACCATATCAGATTACTATTAAGGCGTGTCGTGTGTGTTTATATTTGACTTTCCAGCATTGTTTCATATTCCATCATTATTCAATGCTGTTCTATTTCCTTGTGCTGTTCGATTTATTCTTAGAGTAAAGATTGCTATTGATTTGGCTTGGTTGTTGTTTGCTTCCATTAAATTAGAGTTTGTCGTTCAGTTCTTTTAATTCCAGTTACTATTCCATTTACGGCCGTTCCATTTTAGACTTGCTATTTCATTTTCTGAATTGCCATTCCATTTCCTTTTTCTTGCATTTATTGCTTTGGTGTGAGAGGAGGATCAAGGCTGTCGTGAGACACAGCAGACGCTATTATGCTCCCAGAACCATGATCCATACTCTAATTCCTTTTCCTTCATCAATTTCTAGAGGACTGAGTTATTGTTACCATATCCTCGATTGATGGTTGTTTGAATGAATGATTTAGTTTAGAACATTTCAGTTTCTTGCTGTCCCAATTAGATTTCCTTTTCAAGCATTCATTTACTTGTGGGTTTTAAGCACTATATTGCAAAACATTACTCTTGAGAAAATCGCCGCCTCAGACAGAGTACACTCTTGAAATAAAAAGTCGTCCCTGGGTTGATAATTAATGTGAGGTAATTAGGAGTTCATAAGACACCTTTTTATCGCTCCACACCAGTGTGTTGTAAACTTTGCTTTGAAGTCTTTGAATTTGGAGTCAAAAAGTAAGGCCCAGTCTCCCTTGTGAAATGTCTTTGTTTTGATGTATCTGTCGTGCCACTTCATTCTTTGTTGTTGCACCAATGTAGTATGTTCTATAGCTTGTTGACGATGCTCATCCAATTGATTCAGTTCCATGATCCTCTGTTGTTGTGCTTGAGTTAGGTCCATGCCCAATTCAGCTGCTAGTCTATATGTTTGTATCTGAAATTCGATAGGCAATAAGGCTTCTTTCCCATAGACCAACTGGTATGGACTAAAACCAGTTGTGTTTTTCCATGTGATTCTGTAGGCCCATAGTGCATCCTTTAACTTTTCAGACCAATCTTTTCTGTTCAACTGCACTGTCTTAGTCATGATATTTTCTAAGACCTTATTCGTGGATTCTACCTGACCATTTGCTTGAGGGTGATATGGAGTAGACTTCCTGTGTTTAATCTTGTATTTCTCTGTCAGATCCCGTACTAACTTTGATGTAAACTGTGTTCCTTGATCTGTTACAATTTGTCTAGGTACTCCATATCTCACAAAAATTTCTTCAAAGAGGAAGGTGACCACTGTGTCTTCTGTTGCTCTGCTCACTGCTTTAGCTTCCGCCCATTTGGTTACATAGTCCGTGCATACTAGAATGTACCTTTTTCCATTTGATGGTGGATTAATGGGTCCAACAAAGTCAAGTCCCCACTACTCAAATGGCTCAATAAGAACCTGTGGCTTGAGCGGCATCTCATCTGACATGATTGGTTTCCCTATTCTTTGGCAACTGTCACATTGCTTGACATATGCCTTAGAATCTCAGAAGACGGATGGCCAGTAATAACCCAATTGCAGCACCTTATATGTTGTTCGTTTATCTGCAAAATGACCACCACATGGTTCATCATGACATGCTCTGAGAATGTCTAATATTTCATCTTCACGCACACATTTTCTAATCATTAGATCTGAACCAGTATAAAATAAATCACCATTCACCCAGCTATACCTAGAACTTTCTCTAACAATTTTCTTTCTTTGCTTGCTAGTGAATTGAGTTGGAAATTTTCCAGATGACAAATAATTTGCAATATCTGCAAACCAAGGTGTCTTTATTGTTATGGCAAACAGATGTTCATCTGGAAAGTTATCTATAACTGGATTTGGGTCGTCAGGTGATTGTATGCGGGACAGAAAGTCAGCCACTTGATTCTCTTTGCCTGGCAGGTCTTGTATTGTGATATTAAATTCTTGCAATAACAGGAGCCATCTTGTAATTCGTCCATTGGTGATGGGTTTATTCATCAAGTATTTTATTGCTGAATGATCTGTGTGAATAAAAACTTGATATCCTGTTATATAATGCCTGAATTTATTTACTGCATGTATGACGGCTAACATTTCTTTTTCTGTGACTGTGTAGTTCATTTCTGCAGGTGTCAGATTCTTACTTATAAAGTATATTGCATAATTGAACAAGTTTTCTTGCAGTATCTGATGCGTCAGTGGAAATATGGAATGGAAAAGACCAGTTTGGCCCTCGAAGTATGGGTGCCACTGACAGCTTATCTTTTAGAATTTGAAAAGCATTTTGACAGCTATTTGTCCATTGAAATTCAACATCTCGTGCTAATAGTTTAAACATGGGTTGAGCTATGTTACTAAAGTTTTCAATAAATCGTCTATAATAGCCTGCATAGCCTAAGAAACTTCTTACCTCCTTTTGTGTTGTAGGTGGCATCAGGTTAACTAGGACTTGGATTTTGGCTGGATCTACCTTAATTCCGGAACCGGAAATATGGTGTCCCAGAACTATACCCTCTGTCAACATCATATAGCATTTTTCGTTACTTAATGACAGATTTGTTTCGATACATCTCTTCAAGACTTTTTTAAGATTGTTGAGACAATCATCATATGTATTTCCATAAACTGTGAAGTCATCCATATAAACCTCTACACACTCATGGACTAGATCAGAAAATATCGCAAGCACTGCTCTTTGAAAAGTTGCAGGTGCATTGCATAAACCAAATGGAAAAACATTATATGCATAGGTTCCCCATGGGCAAGTAAATGTAGTCTTGTCTTGGTCTTCTGTTGCTATTCTAATCTGGTTGTACCCGCTAAACCCATCCAAGAAAGAGAAGTATTTCTTTCCAGCCAAAGAGTCTAACACCTGGTCAATGAATGGTAGAGGAAAATGATCTTTTAATGTAGCTTTGTTTAACTCTCGATAGTCTACACATACCCTCCACTTTCCATTTTTCTTTGGTACAACAACCAGTGGTGAAACCCATTGAATATCTGAAATAGGATAGATGAATCCAACATTTAACAGTTTTTGCAGTTCCTCTTTCACTATTTCTTTCATCATAGGATTCATTCGTCTTTGAGGTTGTCTAACAGGTTTAAGTTTATCATCTGTATAGATGTGGTGGATACATGTGCTAGGATGGATTCCTTGCATATCAGTATAATCCCAGGCAAATGCTTTTGAGTATTTCTGTAGTAATGCAATTACCTCTTGTTCTTGTTTTGATTGCAGCTGGTTTCCAATATTTAAATGTTTTCCAGGATGTACCTCAATTGTTTTGATTGTTGGGTTGATAACTGTGTTTACAGGAAAGATGTCTACCAAAGAATTCTGCAAAGTTTGAACAGTACATGTTTCCTGAAAACATTGATTCAGAAGTTCATTTGCAGCTTCATATTGAACTTTCCTAAGCTGCTCTAAAATACTTGGTTCTAAGATAAAAAGGTCCATCAAATCTTCATTCTCTTCTTCTTCTCTAAAATCAAAGAATTGATTGATACTTAAAACTGCTTTTGTCTGTTGCTTTTCTTGAGTTTCAAGTATTGATTCTAAAGAAGTGGCCTGTGCAGGTGAATAAAGAGTGATATGTTTCCTTTCATCTCCATGTGAAATTATCATACTTCCAGTTCTGCATCCTATGAAGGCATCAGTAGTGGCTAACCATGGTCTGCCTAAAATCAGAGGATGTCCTCCCAAGTTTGTCTTTGGTTGCAAGATCAAGAAGTCAATAGGATATTCCCATGAATCCAAGGAGACTATGATATCTTCTAACATTCCTTCAGGAACAACTTTAGATATATCTGCTAATTCCAAGACGGTTGAATTTGATCTGATGTTGTTTAATTGCAAAGTTTTCATTGTCTCCATTGTCATTACGTTTATAGCTGCTCCCAAGTCTATTAATGTATTTGGTACAGAGAAATTATTTATTGATATGGTAACCATTGGGATACCAGGATCAATATATTTTTCTACTATGGTTTGAGTAGACATGAGACTTGCTAATTTACCAATGACTTGGATTGTTGTAGGATCCTTTTTCTTTCTTTCTTTCCGGATGCACAATTCCTTTATTGTTTTTGCGTATATTGGTATTTCTTTAATGGCTTTTAACAAAGGAATCTTAACATATGAATTTTTTAACTCATCTAAGATATCAAATTCAGGAAGGGTTATTTGATTTTGATTTTGTTGCTCTACCAACCTTTCAGGATAAGGTGGTGTTTGCATTGTAACATTTGTTCCTTTCTGATTTTGTACCTTAGTTTGTGATGTTTCAAATGATTCTCCTTGTTCAGTTGGTTCTTCTATAATTGGAGGAGAATCCTTCTTAAGTACTTTTCCAGACCTTAGATGGACATCATCAAGAGGAAGAATTGAATATGTAGGGTAACATGCTGCTTCCTCTACAGTGTATGCAGATTTGTCCACTTTGTTATTCGGATTGGCCACCGGTTGGGCTGGAAATTGCGTTGGTCTGGGTTGATTTGAAGGCAACTATAACTATTGTGGTTGTGTCAGCAATGGTGGTGGATTCTGCTATTGAAATGGATATGCAGAATTTTGCTGCGGAAATGGCATGGATGGAGGATATGGTGGGTATGAAAATGGCTGTTGGTATTGTTGCTGGTAATGTTGTTGATACTGTTGAGGTTGTTGGTTTCCATAACCATATCCCCTCCAACCTTGTGCAGGTTGTTGTGGATATTGTTGTGGAGGCCAAGCTTGCCATGGCATTGGAGGGGTCCAAGGATTATAAGATGGATAAGCATGATTTTGCTGAGGGATTTGTGGCTGATTCGGTTGAGGCATTCTAGGTGGCCATGGTCTTCTTGGTGCAACATAATAGAAACCTTCTGTTCCTGGCACTTCTTCCATTGAATTCATTTGTAAGTCTTTCAATGTTACACAATTTTCTGTCGAATGATTGCCTATACAAAGACCACACACTTGAATACTATCCAAAGGACAGTCTCTCAAAGGATGTTTCTTTTTACATTTTGAACAAAATATTGCTAAGGCTTGTTCTTGTTCTTCTTTCTTCTTGTTTGCCTTTAGCACATCTACTTGTGTCCCTAATGTACTCAAAAGATCTGTTTTAAAATTTTCCAATAGACTTCCTATTTCAGCTCTTGTTATCCCTCCTGCAGCTGACTTGGCTGCTTTGGAACTTACTTCCCTTCTTCCGGTTTTTGATCTTCCTCTAGAATATTTCTGACATAACTCGACAATTTCATCGAATGGAAGGTTTGAAATATCTCCTTTACCCATCACATTCAAAATGTCAAGGTATTCATCTCTTATGCCTTTGAGGAAGATTGTGCGAACAGTTTCTTGATTTAGAGAATGTTGTTTAGACTTCTGAAGATTATATGAGAATATTTCTAAATATTCTTCTAGATTTTCATCTTCTTGTTGTGTCATTCTAAACACATCTTCCTTTGAATCTCTAGATCTACAATAAGGTTGATATTTCTTAAGGAAGACGGTTCGCATATCATCCCAGGAGGCTATTGTTTGTTCTCCTAAACCCATAAACCATTTTAAAGCTGCTGCTTTTAATGTTGCAGGAAAAAGACGAAGCTTATGAACATCATCTGTATAGCCATATGTTCTACATAAAATATCAAATTCAAACATGAATGAATCAGGATCTTCTGTAGACATTCCATAGAAGTTTGGCAACACAGAAGGTGGAATGTTTTTCATTTTTACTTCTTCTCCCAGTATTGCACTTGTATCTATTGTCGGAAAACCGAAAGTAGATTCTTGGTCAAGTCCATCTTCTTGTCTTTTCCGGTCGTTTTCTAGCTTCCTATCATTTTCTTGTTTTGCCTCTTCCTCTCTCTTCCTTCTCCATTCTCTTTGTTGTCTTTCATTTTCAGCTCTTTGTTGTTCAAGATTAAGATGAATGGATCCATGTCCCTCTTCTGCCATTGTTTGAGTTGTTTCAATTTTAGGTGGACTTTCAAGTTGTGGGAAGATAGGAGGATCGATGGATGGAAAAACAATTTGTTTTCCCTTCTCTTTTTGTTTTCCGGAAGTGGAGAATTTTTGCTTTGCTTCCCAAGCTAACAAAGTTTGCCTTTCAATCAAGGTTAATCTTTGGCCAGTTCTTTGCTTTTCTACCAATTCCTCAATTATTGGATTACCAGTAACTGGTGTATGTGATGATCCTATCTCTACTTGTGGGGGGTTTTTGATAAATCTACCTTGAGGATCTCTAAATCTAGGCATAAAGAAACATAATTAAAGAAATGAAACGTAACTAATGTTTTTGTTTTTTTTGGATTTTATCTCTCTATTGACTATGCCGATATTTGCTTCCCCGGCAACGGCGCCAAAATGTTGAGCTAATTTATGTTCCTAAACTAACACAATTATTTATTATCAATCCGGGTTGTTTATTCTTTGAGGCAAGTTCACTATTTGTGAAGATCTAATATAACCAAACCTTGAAAGATAAATGATTAAAAGCTAAAGAAAATACATCCTATAACTCTAATTCAATCAGCTCAAAAGAGAAAAACATTGAAAGGGTTCTTGAACTCAAGAAGTCCACCTTCACCTCAATTATTACTTAATGAATTAGAGATTGAAACCAAAAACTCAAGATGCATAAATTATAAATGAAAGAAGCTCTTAACTTAAGAGACACATAAGATATTCCATCATAATTCATTCATCTCAATATCTAAATCTAAATGGAAATAAAACTACTTGCATGTAAACAAAAGAAACTAGTTTTGATCCATCATTTAGTAGAAGGGATCCCCAACTTGAACATCTGTTTTCCAACTCAATAAAGTGATGAATAAGCCATTAACAAATGAAATCAATCACTATGCATAATCATAAAGCAATCTGAAATAAGGCTTTGACAAACTAAGGCTACAATCAACCAAATTGCAATGAAATAAAACTAGTTTAACATGGAAGTGTACTTAGCTTGGAGTGGGGGCCCTCCACCCTTGCCTTGCACACTTTGAAAGATGATATCAGAAGCTTAGATCATTCACACATCCATAGCATTGAGCAGCAAAATGAGAATAGCACAAGTCTTCAAATTAAGTCTTCAAACCAAAAGTATTACAGCATAAAAGTATAATAAGTCAATGTATGAGCCATCAAAGTTGTGGCTCTTAAATAAGGAGTCTCATGAAACAAACTGATCTACATTCACTCTAACAAACCCAGCTACTCTAATCCATCTATCCAAGTCAAATTCACTACCCTCATCCCAAGAAATATGACCAATATCATGGAATCTCAATACTGCCCTATTTAGATGGGATTTCTGGATGACTAGTCATGATTGAGTAGCTCCAAATAGGCATAATAAAGCTCGTTCTATTGGAACCAAGCATAGGTGGCTTGGTCCTAGTTCCCAAGCTTTCCATTCATGTATCCCATTCGTGCTGAAGTGGCCTTCATCCATATCAACCATGAAGTGATTACGGGAATTTCTGAAATTGCCAAAATTGCACTTAAAATCAAAATTTTATAAAAACTTTAGAAATTGACAAATTAAAGCTAAATACCTGATTGGACATCAAATATTCATTAAAATGGAATGAATGGAGTGAAAATGGATGATAAATAGATGTTTAGGTAAGTTTCTTAAAGCAAAATAAGACCAAAACTAAGGCCCAACAAAACTATTAAACCAGAAACAAAAATTGAAAATGTTCTTGTCACTACACCCCATAACAGTATTCCTATAGAAATCGATCCAAGGAAAATGTTGAATTTTAATCCTAATATTTCACCTTCCCAAGCTAAACAATTGTTGAAAGTCCTTCAGGATCAGAAGGAAGCCTTTGCTTCAGAATATGTAAATATGAAAGGGATCCATGTTGATCTATGTACCCATCATATATACATAAGAGAAGAATGTTGACCTGTTCGACAACCACAAATAAGGATGAATCCTGCTTTGAAGAACATTGTCAAGGAAGAACTGGAGAAGCTATTAGTTGTTGGGTTTATTTAGACAATCTCAGACAGTTAATGGATATCCCCATTAGTCATTGTTCCAAAGAAAAATGGAAAGTTGTGGATCTATGTTGAATACAGAGAATTGAATAAAGCAACCCAAAAAGACCACTTTCCCTTACCTTTTATTGACCAGGTCCTCGACACATTAGCCAGGAATAAGTTCTTCTCCTTTTTGGACTGATTTAGTGGTTATAACCAGATCCAGATAGCTCCTAAGGATCAGGATAAAACTACTTTTACTCGCCCTTGGGAACTTTTGCACACTGAGTCCTTCCATTTGGCCTTTGTAATGCGTCTGCTACCTATCGAAGGGAAATATTGGGAATTTTTTCTTATCTAGTTAATGAGAGTGTTGAAATTTATCTGGATGACTTTACCCCATATGGGCATTCTTTTGAAGAAGGTCTGGAGAATTTAGAAAAGTACTTAAATGATGCAAAAAGACTCATGTTTCTCTTAGTACAATAAAATTTCATATGATGATGGAATAAGGGATAGTTTTGGGCACTTACTTTCAGTTGTAGGAATATAGGTTGATCCTGCTAAGGTTGAGGTAATCTTAAATTTTACTACACCAAAGGCACTAATGACGGTACCTAGATTTATTAGTTACGCTGGGTATTATCAACGCTTTATAGAGTCTTTTCTAAAATAGAATTTCCACTTTTCCAATTATTTCCTAAAGATGTAGAATTTGTGTGGACTGATGCATGTGAAGCAACTTTTTCAGAAATCAAGGAACTAGTCTGTAAAGCTCCGATACTATGAGGCCCTGACTGGGAACTCCCCTTTCATATCTTCACAATTGCTTCTCATACAACAGTAGGGGAAATATTAGGACAACAGCAGGACAAAAAACCATATGTGATTTACTATGTCAACAAGAATTTAACCCCCACTGAACTCAATTATACGGTAACTGAAAAGGAATTTTTGGCTATCATTAATGCTATTAAAAAATTTCAGTATTATATTACAGTGTACCCCACATTTGTGCACACATAACATTCAACCATCAAGTATCTGATGAAAAAACCAATAACTCTTGGACAAATTACAAGATGGTTGTTATTGATACAAGAATTTGATATTACTATTGTAGATAAACCAAGAAAAGGGATGTGGTAGTAGATTTCCTGTCTAGGCTGAATATTAATGATGGAAATACACTATAAAGAATAGTTTTCCTGATGAGCATCTCTTTGCAATTTCTACTCACACCCCTTGGTATGCAGATGTTGCTAACTATCTTGCTACATGAAAGGTACCTCATCATTTGTCATACAGGGAAAAATGAAGAATTATCCAGCAAAGTGCCTGTTATACATGAATAGAGAGATATCTCTTCTACACTTGCCCAGATCAGTAGATTCAACGTTGTGTAGGGGAGGACGAGATTTATGATATTCTAAAAGTTTCCCATGATGGTCCTTGCAAAGGGCATTTTCCAGATAAGTGAACTAGTCCTAAGATGTTGTAGATGGGATACTATTGGCGCTCTATTTTCCATGATGCCAGGAAATATGTTTGAGGGTGTGATAGCTACCAACAGATGGGTCAGCCTGGTCGATAAGATGAAATTCCACTACAACCTCAATTAGTCTTGGAGCCTTTTGGAAAGTGGGCTATATATTTTGTCGGGCCATTTATCCCTCCTTATCATCAGAAATTCCACATTCTTGTCTACACAAATTACATGAAAAAATGGGTGGAAGCCAAAGTTGTCGCAAAACCCACTAAATAAGTTGTATCACACTTTTTATTCAAAGAAATATTCACTCGGTACGAAGCTCCTAGAGAGATAGTTTCAGATGGAGGGGCACAACTCACATCACATTTAATAACAACGCTTTCAAAAAAATATGGGATGAAACATAGGGTGACATCTCCATATCATCCTTAGGTGAATGGTCAAGTCAAGAGAACAAATAAGGTACTAGAAAATATCCTCACAAAGACTGTAGCTATTCATCACTGAAATTGAGCTGAAAAACTTCATGAAGCACTTTGGGCGTATAGAATGACATGGTGGAATACAACATGATTTTCATCATATGAGCCTGTGTATGGTAAATCCCCTTTGTTTCTAGTGGAATTCGAAATTAAGATGCTCATGATAGCTCTTGAAGTAGGTTTGGATCTTACTACAACCCACAACCACCAACTAGAACAGCTAAATGAGTTAGATGAAATTTGTTTAATAACTGTATAGAATACTTCTGTAATTTAGCAGTAGCGAACCAAGTGGCGCAAAATATTCATCAAGAAAAAGGTGTTTCAAGAAGGTGATTGTGCATTAGTCTATGACTCCTGATTCAAGGACTTCAAAGGAAATATCTGTTCTAGATGGATGGGACCATATGAAGTTGATGCAGTATTTGATAATGGGCCTATTAGACTTACAACAATAGACGAGGCACACACTCCTTTATTTTTAAATGGACATTGCCTCATATTATATCATCGCTTGAACTCTAGGGACTCCTTTCTTAAGCATATTGTTGTAGGGAAAAATGCCTATTTAGGACGATCCTATCCACCTAAGGTGTGACAGCGCCTTAGCAACAAACGAATATAGCTATCATGATTTCTTCCTTTATGAAATGTGAAAGAGAGGAGATCGGCAGACTTACCGTTGTCTTGCAGTTGTCCCTCGAACTAGATCCTCTTCTCTTTGTGTATCCACAGCTACTTGCCTCCTCGCTTGATCAAGAGAACAGCTACTTGAATCCCACGAGATCACAAGAGAACAACTACCTGTGACAAGAGAACAGCTACTTGCGACAAGAGAAGAACACAATACAAAGACAAATATACATATTCATAAATGATTCAGGATTAGAAGTAAATCAAATAT
Organism: Pinus tabuliformis; assembly: GCA_031772625.1. NCBI lineage: Eukaryota > Viridiplantae > Streptophyta > Pinopsida > Pinales > Pinaceae > Pinus > Pinus tabuliformis. The sequence continues at coordinate 144,529,659 of CM062810.1, forward strand.
ACTAATGCAATCATACAAAATACACCAGCATATAGGAAAGAATCAAGATAGCTTTATTGAAAGTAACAGGGTTCAGGAAGAGATACAACCCATAGGGCTCCAACCCAGCATCTCCTTCCCAGCAGAATGGAATTCCTTCTTCAGCTCCTTTCAAAGCATAACACACCCAATGTTTCTAGCCACAAACCAACAACAATTCTTTGCAAATACCAAATTCCAGCCTCTCCAGACCTCATGGAGAGAGATCTATATATAGGGATATTGGAGAGAGGATGAGTCAGCTTGAGATTGGTCTGAGACTGACTAGTGTCCTCTCCCACTTCAGTTCTTGAGTCCACTTGGAGGTTCTTGCTTCCACTTGGAGATTTGGAACCTCTTACTCATCACCAGTCGAATTCCCTGATCCAAGTGTCATTTTGGAAGCTTCCTGGGCATTGACACCTTGAGGAATGACCCTGCCACTTGTCCAAACTCGCTCAGCGCAGGTAGCCTTCTTTGCAGTTGACATTCAACGCAGGTAGACAGTGGAGCAGTTGACATTCAGCGCAGATGCTCAGTGGAGCAGTTGACATGATCCAGAATTGCCTTGTTTTGAGTGTTTTCAGGTGGAGAACTTTTGTGAATTGCTGTGGTTACTTGGCCTTGTTCCTCTAGGGGTAGGAACAACATGTTTAGGGTCTTTGGATCCCTTGATTATTGACATTTCATGCTCAGTGATGCCAGGCACAAAAATGTCTATAACAGTTGCCCCCTAAAGTATGAGGCCGTTTATCGGGTGAAATGCTTTATCCAGGAGGGTCCGAAGTTCATCCATCTGCTGGGAGGAGACCTGTAATAAAATACAATACAATACATTACGATTCATACTGCTTTCATGGTCTAGCTGAGGCGAGCATTCCCATGCTCAGCTTTATAAATTCATTTTTGTACATAGAACAGACGATCGTCTGATGGTAGACTGATAATTTTGGTGAAAATTATCATCCTTTGAGTAGGATGATCATCTGCTGCAATGATGTACATGTCAAATGTCTTTATTTTTCCTGAATACATATCGCAGCCCGGATGGATGAAACTAGATCCGGGGTCTTCAAACTCCTTCGATCTTCACTCTAAGTACAAGTCGATCCATGTGAGAATTGCGCTGAAGTCGAACATGGAAAGACATCGCTTGATTACCGGTCAATGATGTAAACCGTTAACAAGCGCGAGAGGAATCACCGATAATGATAATGACCCTCAAGGTACTGCAGTACAATTCACGTGGTGTGAATAAAGGACTTGGCGTCGAACACCACGCGAAATCTTCTGGTCGAAGGTCATTGATGTATACCTGTCGCCGGAAGTGAGAAACTTGCCATTGAGGCATGCAAGCTTCAAAGTACTGAAGGGGTTGTTCCTAGATCAACTCCTTGGATAATGAGCTGATGTCGACAAGGAGCGATCCGTCAAAGGAGGGCCTTAATGAATCCCACATCAGTGACACGGAACGGAGCTAATGATTTTAATGGAGGTGAAAACAATCTGTGACATATGATTCAGGGTGGCGGTCATGAATGGATGAAGGATAATGTATGGCAGTGGATGGGACCCGGTTGACTCTTTCTGAATGACTTCTCTTGAACATATGGCAACACTGATGCGATGGATTGGTAGCATTACCCCAAATATGGATGGTATGGCAAGACCATGGTGATGTGACCGGTGAATGAAACAACCCAACCCGATTGTGGTACGGAGGAAAAGTGTCATGTTCAAGAGCGACCTGCTACCATCAAAGTTTTCTTGATTTTTCCCAATTTTTCCCCAGTCATTGCTGACCAGTACCTCTTTATTTTTCTCAAGCTTGAGGAGGATAACATATGCTTGTTCTATAACCTGCCCTTCGGGCAAGCCCATCACTATGTTTTAACGAGCCTAGCGATAGGGAAACTCGTTCTCGTCTAAAGACAAGTTTGTCGCTATTTAATAATTTTAACGAGTCTAACGACAAGGATAACTCGGTCCTTTTCATTTTTAGAGAGTCTGAAAAGGTACATAAAGTTAACTCCAAAATTCCTTTTTCGTCATCTAATCCCTTAAGTCCGAAAAAGTATAAAACAATACAGAAGGGATGAGTTTTCGATAACTTTAACGAGCCGAAAAAAACAAGCGCTCGACCTTTTTGTGCAATAATCCCTCAGGTCCAAAAAGATTAAAATCTAGAGGAGGGATAGCTCTTCCTGTCCTTTAACGAGCTGGAAGGCCAAAACTCGGCAATCTTTTCATATTTTACGAGTCAGTTGAAAAGAGCTTAAAGAAGACTCGTCTTTTGAGGAACGAGTGATAAACAGGGATAGCAACTGATTCCAGGTACAGGTTGGAATTTTCCAATCACGGCAGTGTCACAAGGATGGCTAGGTGAAATCACTCTTCGCAGCTGTTCCTCAAAATGGGTAAACAATCATATGGGGGTGAACGATCGGCCAAATGAAAGATGGAGGTGGCAGGTGCAAACACGACCAAGGTTTTTATGGCTGATAAATTTACGATCACAGTGGTTATTTACCGGGATAGGTTCATTTTTTAGATAAAAATGAGCTTAAACTCTGGAGGAAACATTGCTCACTGCTTATATTTATTTTTTAACGAGCATGAAGACCGCGTTAAAACTGCTCGGATCTTGCGTTTATTTTTTAACGAGCATGAACTTTATGCTAAAACTGCTCGATAACCCAGTCATAAGATAAGAGTGTCTCATGAAAGATCCCATTTTTTATAGAGCTTGCGCCTTACCAAAGCTATGCTCACTCTCCTTTCTTTATGCAAGTTAGGAAACGACTAACCCAAAAAAAACAGATAAATAACCGCTCTTTGCTTGCACTCCAAAAGGTTTGCATGCCCCCAGGTATAAAGCAGAGTTTCAAGGTTACCTCTACTTACCCTCCGCCAAAACATTTGTTTTAATCGAGAGAGGCTTACCTCTTTCAGGTTACCCAAAGATTGTCTCGTTACTCTTTCAAACAAAACACTTCCTCGGCAATGTCTACCGAAATAGACAAGGGTGAATGACTCTGGCGCCAAACACGTAACTTTGAAAAAAGAATCCTATTCTAGAACAACCCCTCTTCCATCCACGGACGGGGTACGGATTAGTCATATTCTCCCGCGGAAACCTACCCTATACCCAAAGTTTCCCTGCCGAAGCAGGCCAGGATGCATGCCCCCTGGGTTCCAGTCATATCCTCCCGGATTACTCGCGCTCATCAGGAGGACGGACCGTGGGTTGAGACACTTCTTGCATGAACAGACCATTTAGGGATGGCACATGACTATTTGCGATGTGTGATCCGGGAAACGAAAGTTGGTCCACGAGCTTGACCATTCTTCCTTCATGCGGAAAACACATTACTCTAAAGAGTGAGGAGACTACAGCTCCCATGCAATATATATAGTCTCATCCAAGGAGTAGGTTATAATCCAAGGGTCCTTGAACGACCATCACGTTCATATGAACGGTCTTCCCTTTCAATGTTATGGGCACATTGGGGAGGATCCCTAAAGGTCGACTGGTTCCTTTATCAAAACCTGATAGACTTCTCATCTCAGGTAAAAGCGCCGGCGAACCAAGCGCTTTCCAAGCAATAGAGGAAAGGATACTCACAGATGCCCCCTCATCAATGATAGTGCCAGCCATTACCATTCTGTATATTTGACAAATAATTCTGAATGGTACACTGGCTGGCAACCGGGGTCTGCCTAGTTGGTTCCAATCAAAGGATACAACCAGGTTGCTTGGTGGTGGGACCGAATATACGGCCAGATAGCGCTCTGATGAACTTCCTTCCTGCGACAAAGGAATGGTGGCATTGCCCCCTTGATCATCAGAGTCAGTGCTGATGAAGAGAACCTAGACGGTGTCGTTTGTATTCTCCTCTGTGATGGTGTCATTCGAAGATGGAGCCTCTGAAGGCAAAACCAGGTCAACTGCCGTATCAACCTTTTGACTTTCGTCAGGCATGGATCCAGACGGTTCTTCTTCAATGACAGGTGCTTCGGCTGACCATCTAAGTGGCTCAGCCGGATTCTCAACTAGTGAGGGACTTGGCAGGAGTCTTTGATATCCAGGAGGAAGATTCGCTCGTAAAATCGGGCGATCTTCCAGAACTCTTTTTGCCTTGTCTAAGAAGGGACAACGGTGGATGGCGTGATCGCCTTCACACAGTCTGCAGGGAAATTTAACTCTCCCATTCTGTCCTGGAGCTTCACTCCCACTAGTTGACGGTGAGCAGTCGACATGGCTATCAGAGGTCGATGCTCCCGAATTGTGCAAACGGGGGGACCAGTCTCTTAGTATCCGTGGGATACAGGGACAATCTCTATGGAAATGGTCTCCCCTGCATATGACGCATGGCGATTTAGGCCTTACGAGTGCGGTGTGTGGATTTTTGTTAGATGACACTTGTTTGCCCCCAGTCGCCTTAGGCTCTTTCTTCTTCTTTTCTTTCTTTTTTTCTCCTTCTTCTCCTTAGGAACCCGATTTTTTGATCGACCAGTTCCGTCAAGCGAAGAGGAAGGAGGGGAGGAAGATGAAGTGGAAGGCTGGGAGGAAACTCTTGTCTGATCTAACTGTTGCCTCGACTGCTCAGGAGTGGTGGTATTCTGAATGACATTGGTCGAAAAGAGCCAAACTGGTAGGCCAATTGTCAGTCCTGGAAGCGACAATGTGGCCATGTGGGGCGCACCAACATCTCCCCAAGAGGAGAAGGGACTAGGATTTCCACCCAAGGGAACTCCTTGGTTGGTGTGCTCCATCTTTTCAACCTAAAGATCAACGCAGGATTAAAGGGTGATTGTTCCGTTTAAAATAAATTGTTAACGACGCTTTTTAGACACAACTTGCTTTTTCAGTTTTAAAGAGTCGAGAAAAAGCTAAAGATGACTCTAGTCTCCTTCGATGTTTTAACGAGCCCGAAGTGACAAATGCTCGGATGGACTTTTTCTGTTATAGAGTCTGAAAAAGGCCAAAAGAAACTGCTCTGGAGATCTAGGCAGAGGGTGTGCCAAACTTTTCGCAAAACCACAGAATACGTTTTACGGTACGGGTGGTCGATCTTCGTGAATGCTGTGTTCACTGCATTGCGATCAGTAGGGCGGCCGACACGGTTTCCTAAGGATAAAAGATATATGCCTATAGGGGTCTCCCAATATATACGCGACGGTACGTGGGAGCACAAATCCGTACTAGCGCTACCGTCTCTCAGGAGGAATCACCCACCTTCTTAGAGATCGACAGTCACTAGGCTTAACGACGCCGGAACATGTCTCTAGCCTAGACCTCTATGTTGTGCGTTATGTTACAAAGCGTTGTTAGGTTCATTCAGTTTATTTTAGGTTGATCTTTTTAAAGTTTGCCTTTCAAGGTTCACCACGAGATGTATGATACAAATTCCTAAATGCAGTCTAAGATGATAAGCAAGCTTTACAATCTTTCAACTTTGAAAATCCTAGCTACTAAGGGAAAAGAGAGCGACTATCTTTTCTCAAAGAGAAATCAGCACACTCTAATGCACTTTCCCTAAATCCAACATGCAAACTATCAAATGCAAAATGCACAATGCAAGTGTTTGTTTTCAACTTTCTTAGTATAAATGCCTACGAAGAAAGCTTTTTGCACAACTTTGAATTTGCTTTTACAATGATCAAAATAAACAAGTTCACTTTCTTCGAAATCAACAAGGGTAGAAGAGATTACAATCACTTTGCGATTTTCGAAATAAAGACTTGTTTTGATACTTTGAAAGAGACAAATTCAAACCAATAAGCAAAAGTAAAACTATAATCAATCTGAACAAACAGCCAATGAACTCTCTTCTAAGATCACTTTCAATCAGATCTGAATCAAAGGCTACAGAAAGACTACTTTACTTATGCAAAGGAAGACTGTAAATGACACCACAAACACATAAAAACATTTACAATCTTTTTGTACAAAAATGGGGCGGAATTCAGGCAAAGAAAAGGGTTATCAGGCTAGTACCTATGCTGGTTAAAGGCTGCAAAAAACAGAGATCAAAACAGGGCAACAAAGGACAAAGAACCCCAGCTGCTCAAGGCCACACTGGTTCAGCGCAGGTCCAACACTGTCAGTTTGACATTCAGCGCAGGTAGCCCCTTCGGAACCTGCGTTGAAATGCAGACTGCCTTCACAGTGCCTGCGCTGAAGAGAGAAACTCTCGTTTCTCTTGGTTTCTGGGTCACAAAATGCTCAAAAATCAACTGTTTCAGGCCAAATCAGAAACAAAAGCAAGGTATAAACAGAGGGATGCTTTGATAGGGTACTAAAGACTATCACAAGGATCAATCAAATCATTTGTGGATCTAGTTTAAATCATAGACAAGTCCAACATACTGGATCAAAGCAGCAACTTTTACTTTGCATCTGGGAAATATGCAGTTCAAGAGTTGCTGTCAAGTCTATGAAGTAAACAAATGACGGAAACACAAATGAAATGAATAAACAAGTTCTTCCCCAGCGGAGTCGCCAATTTGTTGTAGGGAAAAATGCCTATTTAGGACGATCCTATCCACCTAAGGTGTGACAGTGCCTTAGCAACAAACGAATATAGCTATCATGATTTCTTCCTTTATGAAATGTGAAAGAGAGGAGATCGGCAGACTTACCGTTGTCTTGCGGTTGTCCCTCGAACTAGATCCTCTTCTCTTTGTGTATCCACAGCTACTTGCCTCCTCGCTTGATCAAGAGAACAGCTACTTGAATCCCACGAGATCACAAGAGAACAACTACCTGTGACAAGAGAACAGCTACTTGCGACAAGAGAAGAAAACAATACAAAGACAAATATACATATTCATAAATGATTCAGGATTAGAAGTAAATCAAATATACTAATGCAATCATACAAAATACACCAGCATATAGGAAAGAATCAAGATAGCTTTATTGAAAGTAACAGGGTTCAGGAAGAGATACAACCCATAGGGCTCCAACCCAGCATCTCCTTCCCAGCAGAATGGAATTCCTTCTTTAGCTCCTTTCAAAGCATAACACACCCAATGTTTCTAGCCACAAACCAACAGCAATTCTTTGCAAATACCAAATTCCAGCCTCTCCAGACCTCATGGAGAGAGATCTATATATAGGGATATTGGAGAGAGGATGAGTCAGCTTGAGATTGGTCTGAGACTGACTAGTGTCCTCTCCCACTTCAGTTCTTGAGTCCACTTGGATGTTCTTTCTTCCACTTGGAGATTTGGAACCTCTTACTCATCACCAGTCGAATTCCCTGATCCAAGTGTCATTTTGGAAGCTTCCTGGGCATTGACACCTTGAGGAATGACCCTGCCACTTGTCCAAACTCGCTCAGCGCAGGTAGCCTTCTTTGCAGTTGACATTCAACGCAGGTAGACAGTGGAGCAGTTGACATTCAGCGCAGATGCTCAGTGGAGCAGTTGACATGATCCAGAATTGCCTTGTTTTGAGTGTTTTCAGGTGGAGAACTTTTGTGAATTGCTGTGGTTACTTGGCCTTGTTCCTCTAGGGGTAGGAACAACATGTTTAGGGTCTTTGGATCCCTTGATTATTGACATTTCATGCTCAGTGATGCCAGGCACAAAAATGTCTATAACACATATTTATGATAACTTTTGTTTTGAAATCATTTGTATAGAGAACACTTCCTTTGCACCTCACATTGACTAAAAAAAAAAGCAAATATATATATATATATATATATATATATATATATATATATATATATAATAATAGAGTTAAAACTTTGTTGCTACTCCACTAGTAGCACCCTTTTTCTTGCAGGTGTTGTTACTTCACCGATGTTCATACTCCACTGGTGTTAGTACTCCACTAATGCTGATACTTGTTGAAATGTGGCAACAAGAATATTCCAATTTAATTTGTCCTTGAATTAAATTGTGAATTAAAATTGAATTTAGTCTTAACAGCTACTTGGAAATAATTAATTAGTTTGTTTCAAATTAATTGGTTGGAGAAATTCAAGTTAGAAGTCTTTCTGAAGTCATGCAAGAGTTATCCCTAAAATTTAGGAGATAAGATTGAGTTATACTAAAAAATGTCACCATGGCTATGTACAGTTAGTATGGCTCTATCAACAGTCATGCTATCCTCCTGGGCAAGTCTTATGCCTCTGCTCTCCATGTCAAACTCCAAAAGAGAGAGAAAGTCTTTATAAATGTATTTATCTCTGGGTACGCAGGTTCTCTCAACCTTACTTGCGGGTACGCACCCAATGTTCACAATAACTGCGTACTTGTACGCTCTGTATGTAAAGGGATGGGTGCGTACCCCTGTAAAGGTCAAAAGGCGCGAGTTTCATCTTTAAAAAGTTACTTGTGGTCATTTCTAGAGCATTCTAGAAGGTTGTTCGACGTGTATTGAGCGCCCCCAGATGGTTCATGTACCCCTATGAAAGAGGAACTTATCCCATCAAGAGAGGAGCTATCCCATCCAAAGAGGGGATTATCCCATTGATGGTGGACCTGATTAACTTCCTCTTGAGCACTATAAATACAGGCATTGGGCCAGAAGGAGGGGAGGTTGGAAGCTAAACATTTCTAAGGGTAGATGCTGCCGGAATTAGGACTCCCATTTAGAAGCTTGTGAGGAGAGATTGCCATCTTTGCTTGTTCTATTTGGAAGTGGGTGAGCTTTGTCAAAGTAAAGGAGAACTCTTGATGGACCCTGGGAGGGACTTGCACAACACCAAGGCTCAGGTTGTAATTGTTCTTTTTGTTTCCTATTAATGCAAATGAGTCCATTCTTCTCAATAACTTGTTATTTATGAGTTGTTTCATGTACTCCTTGGTCTATGTGTTAAATATGTTTTATTTTATGAGATTATCAAGTGCTATTTAATCGTTTGATTGTTAGTGAATGCAGGTTTCGAAGTGAAGGAGGAGTTCATCCGGATCAGCGAGGCTGGACTGCTACAACAGCGTTGGACTACAGGTAGGATCTAAACACTTGATTTCTTATATAGTAAATGCATGTTTAGAGAAGGATTGCTCTTGTTTGTCTTGTTTGTCACTAGAGAGTCTTAGGCTCCTAGGGAGGTTGGTTGTGTCTGCACTATCGACTCTTTCCGCCTGACAAAATGGCGACTCCACTGGGGAATCCATTGATGTGAAGGTCTTTTCCTTTGTATGCAACTTTGATCTGAGAAAAGTCATTTATTTTCTGATTTTTGGCTCTGTGACTTTGTATTTGGGTGGGTTAGCTTAGGGTTAGATTGAATTTAGTTTTTCTTGGTTTTTCCAGTAGTACGCACCCTCTGAGTATTGCACAGTGCGTACCTGTACGCACTGTTGCTGTGTGCACAGAGCGGGCCCGCACCTGTCTTAACAGGTTGCCTGCGTACCCTGCTAAAAATTAAGAAATTTCCATTTTTTACATTTTTCCTCTTAGATTTTGCTTTTTCTTAGTTTTTACTGCCCAGATCCATTAGCCTCCTGTCAAAGATCTTCACCTAAGCTTGTTTCATTGGCATTCCTGCTTTAAGCTTTCATCAATTGGGTGTTTTGAGTCTCTTTTTTGAGAAATTCTTGATTTGATTTCCTTTAGTCATTACTTGGAGGTTTCTCTCAGTCCTTTCACAATTTTGCATCTTTTTGCTTTCGTTTTTGCAAAAAAATTTCCCCCTTTTGCCTTTGAGTGTTTTTATGTTTTGATCTTTGGAACTCTCACCCAATTTTCTCGACTTGCACTTGATTGGTTCTTAGATTACATTAGAATCGTCTTGTGTTTGAGAATTCTCTTGCATAGATCACATTTGCATGATTAGAATTCTCATTTTTAGAATATGAATGAAAAATGTGCATAGATTACAATTGCATAGTTTACATTCTGAAAAATCAATTGTAGATTTAGATCAGCTTTCTTTGATTTGAATTTACACAAAAAATAAAAATGAAAAAAAAAATGGTTTGGAATTGATTTGCATTAGTTTTTCTTGATAAAATTAGTGCATTAGAGAATTTGTCATATTTTCTCTTAGTGATCAATTTTTTGCATTGTTGGAAGTCAATGGAAACTCTCTCCTTACTTTAATTAGGATTCATCGAATTGAAAAGATCACATTATCATATTCGATTGCATTCAATTGAGTCGGGTCATAACACCATTGGTTTCATATCCATTTACCCATTTGAGTAATAACAACCTTAATAACACAGCGCTTAATTAAAATTCATCTAGTAATATTTTTATTTTCTAGGGCTCTGAAAAACCAATATAGATCAGGCTAGTGTCTTGGAGTAGGAGAGTAATTAACTCTCCAAGACAGTAAAACCAAACAAGTAGCTCATCTTGTGGTAGGATAAATCCAAATTTTTCATTTGTACTCTGGGAAAGCTACTCTTAAAGGAGAAGCACGAGCTCGTGTCCAAACCAGTGAGGGGATCAATCCTCCCTCGTTGGGAACGACGCCAGACACGCATGTATTACAAATGGTAAACCTCGGATTAACCATTGTCGAGGAGCCAGGGGTCACTTGTCGGTAAACCTTGGATTATTGTCAAGGAGCCGGCAAGGGGATTGAGCTTGATACTCTGCCCTTGCGTGCTGTCGGAGTGTAGACTGTTCCCCCAGGTGCATTTGTTGCTGTTGGTAACCTTAGTGACCATTATCTTTAGGATTCTACCTGAGGTGACGGTGGAGGGAAGATCCCACTGTACCTGGAGCAGACGTCGGCTAGACTCACTTGGATTTTCCGGGGGGTTCACTTCACTCGAGACGGTTAAAGTGGAGGAACTTGTGCCGGTCTATTCATTAAGCAGGTTGCCGGGGTAACTGTTCCACCCACCACTTCTGTACTGAATTCGGCGATGTTGGGCTTCATCACCAACTAGTGTTTTCGGTCCGGAAGGCTACTGTTTGTGTATGGTTTGACTCCTAGATTTGATAGCGCGTGTTAATTTGTTTGTTTTTACTTTTAGAGACCATAGGTGTGAATTGTGAATTTTAATTGTTAGGTGTGAATTGTGGATTGTTAATTTTAGTTTTAAATTGTTAATAAAATTCACTGAAGTTGAATATAATGGCAAATGTTCCGGAATTTACCAACCTAGGGACCCCTCCTAACGAGAATCCTAGTACTTTTCCTTACTTTGGAAATGTTGGTCCTCCTTATATGGCTACTTTGTCATTACCTGGATTTACAATAGGATTACCGATATGGTTATTTTCAACTTCGTTGGCCCAAAGTACTCCCATTGTTCCACCCCAACCGGATGCTTCACCTCAACAGAGTTCACCATCTCAACATCACCAACCTTTTGTTGACCCTTTACCTTCTTCGCCTAATTTTTCTTCCTCCATTTCTTCCTCTTCGCCTGGTAAAAGCCTTGATGCTAGTAACCATGAGGCTAAGAAGAAGAAGAAAGGGAAGAAGAAGAAGAAGAAGAAGAAGCAAGATAAGAAAGAAGTCAACCAACCAACCATGGCTGTAAGTGTTAGTTGTGTTGAGGAAAACTCCAACATGCATCGTAAACCCAAATACCCTTGCAGGCTTTGTAAGGGTGACCACTTCCTTGTCAATTGTCCTGGTATTCCAAAGGTCTTGGAAGTATGGTCAGAAAAATCCCATCAACTTTCCATTGATCCATCAACCAGTGATAGTCAGGTTCCTGGGAAAAAGGGTAAAGTTAGGTTTCCTTGTAAGTTATGCAAAGGGAGTCATCAAACTCACATTTGCCCTCACATGGATGAAGCCTCAAAATTGTTGGAAAACCTTACTGTTCCACAGCAAGAATTTCCAACTGGTTACCGTAAACTTTCTCCCAACCTACCGTCAACTGACGGAGTGATTGATCTAAATTCAAGTACAGTCGATCACACTCTCCCATTGGAGAGTGAAACTCATATCACTCAGGTTGATGATTCATTAGTTGATCAAGTGGTCGATTCAATTTCACATTCGGTCGATCCCACTTTCCCTTTGGAGAGTGAACTTCATACCGCTCAGGTTCTTCTTGTTACATCAGATTCTTCTACGCCGGGGGGCATTTCACCTGTTTCTACAGAACCCCCTCCAAGCAATGAGGTCTTTTCCTTTGATTGGAATAGACTGACAGAACCTCGTCTTCCTTCCTCCATCCCTTTCCAAATCATTGTCAAGGCTGGTGGTAGGGACATACATCGTACTCAGGTAGATGAAGGTGCTTCTGTTAGTATTTTATCCTCAACTGTTTGGAAAGCTTTGGGTTCCCCTCAGCTTGCGCCTATTACGCAGAATCTGAAAGCTTTTAACATAACCATTAGTGAACCTTTAGGGATCCTTCCTAAGTTTTCTATTACCTTGGAAGGTAAAACTGTCTGTATTGATCTTATGGTAGTTCGAGGTCCCTTGGATTTCAATTTACTCCTTGGACGAGACTATGTTTATGCAATGAAAGCTGTCGTATCGACACTCTTTCGCGTTATGTCTTTCCCTCACAATGGAAACATTGTGACTGTAGACCAGCTTTCGTTCCCTAGTCTTGTCTCAACTACCAATAATATGACACCCCTAAATGTTCCTGATTCTAAAGTGGTATCTACCCTGCCACGGGTTAATTATGTGGCAACTGGTCCCATGTTTTCAGTTACCGATGTAAGTGAACCTCTCACTGTTTGCTCATCTTCTTTTGATTTAGATCCGGTAATTGACATGGAAAACTCTATGGGATTACTTGAACACGATGTTCTTATCCCTTTTGAGTCCCTTGACATGTGTTCCTTCAAGAGAACTATTCTTCCTTCTGATGAAGACCTCTTGGAAGCCATGATCAAGGTATGTCCATTGACATTTCTTTCTTCCAGTTGGAAGCCATGATCAGTGTGTGAGGAAAGTTCCTTTTACTGTGTCAACCTCGTTAAAAAATGAATCAGTGTGTACGAGGATAGTTTGTTCCTGTACCAACCTCGTTAAAAAATGAAACAGGATGCTACGAGGAAAGTTCCTGTTACTGAGTCAACCTCGTTAAAAAATGAATCAGGTATGAGGATAGTTCCTGTTACTGAGTCAACCTCGTTAAAAAATGAATCGGGTATGAGGATAGTTCCTGTTACTGAGTCAACCTCGTTAAAAATGAATCAGGTATGAGGATAGTTCTTTTCTTGTGTCAACCTCCTTAAAAATGAAACAACTCCCTTTTCAAGTTAAATATTGAAAGTTAACCTTCATTCCATCCATCTGGTTGAATGCAATGAAGCTTGGGGGGCATGTACCCCGCTTTGCATCGTTATGCTGGGGGCATGCGAACTTCTGGAGCATAGTTCCTTGTCTTGTGTCAAGCTCGTTAAAAAATGAAACAAGGAGTCTTGAGCATCGTTCCTTGTCTTGTGTCAAGCTCTTTAAAAAATGAAACAAGGGTAGGTTAAGTAGGTAGATTGTAGCGAGTAGTCATGAGCATAGTTCCTTGTCTTGTGTCAATCTCATTAAAAAATGAATCAAGGATTTTAGAGCATAGTTCCTTGTCTTGTGTCAAGCTCGTTAAAAAATGAATCAAGGTTTTTAGAGTAGAGTTTTTGTTAGGTAGATTGTAGAGAGTAGTTACGAGCATAGTTCCTTATCTTGTGTCAAGCTCGTTCAAAAAATGAAACAAGGGTTTTGAGGATAGTTCTTTTCCTGTGTCAACCTCACTAAAAAATGAAACAACTCCCACGAGTCTTTCCAAGATCTTGAAAGTAAAGCTTCATTCCATCCACCTCATTGAATGCAATGAAGCTTGGGGGGCATGTACCTCGTTTTGCGTCATTATGCTGGGGGCATGTGAACTTATAACAAGCATAGTTTTTCGTTTCAAGCTTGCGTAAACATGAAACCGAATCCGAGCATAGTTCTTTTCCTGTGTCAAGCTCGTTAAAAAATGAAACAAATCCTCCTCTAATTAAGTCGAGAGTTTGACTAGATCTCGTAAATGTTAAGTTGTATATTTAGGTTAGTTATTTCAGTTTTTTGCATAATTTTCTTACAGTTTTAGGTCGAGTCTTTCAAAAGATCTCATAACTGAACCTTCATTTCATCCAATTGGTTGAATGAAATGAAGCTGGGGGGGCATGCGCTCTAGCAGTTATGCTTAGGGGGCATCAAGCACAGTTTTCTCTCTGTTTCAAGCTTGTGTAAAAAATGAAACTACTTTGAAGCATAGTTTTCCTCTGTTTCAAGCTTTTGTAAAAATGAAACCTATCTTGAGTCAATTTCAATTATTTTCAAGACTCGTTAAACTCATGAAAATCTCGAGATTATTTTGCCATCTTTCATTCTCGTAAAACAAATGAAAATGCCGAGTTCTTTCCGTCTTTTCTTGCTCGTAAATTAAATTGAAAGTCGGCCATATGAGTACATTTTTATCATTTTTTCAAACTCATTAAAACTTACGAAAAATTGAAAACAATGAGTACATTTTTATCATTTTTTTCGAACTCGTTAAAACTTACGAAAAAGTGAAACATCAGAGTCATCTTTTAAGCCCTTTTCTGACTCCTAAAATATGAAAAGATTGCCGAGTGTTTCTTTTACACTCGTTAAAACGGAATTAAAAGACGGTCCCCTTATAGCTCTTTTCTGACCGTAAAAACAGGAAAAGATTGTCGGGTTTTTGTCGTTTCAAACTCGATACTGGAAATAAAACGACGTGTCCTTGATCGCTTTTTACTTTTCAGGTCAAAGACACTAATCATGAAAGTACTCCTTGGTCGCAAGATCAAGCGGTTCTCCCAGGTATTATTTTATACTTTTTCGGGCTTGGGAGACACAAATTTACGAAAAAGTTCAACCTGGAGTCTTCTTAAGTTTTTCAGACTATCTAAAATTGAAAAACGCCGAGTTTCTCCTATACTGGACTCGTTAAAATTTCACAGTAAAGGACCTGTTCAATTACAAACAGGAACGAACCACTCCTTCCTAGGGTTCGAATCAAAACTAGGTTGGACTCATCCGAAGGATGAGCTTATAATCAAGCATATGTTATCCTCCTCAAGCTTGTAAAAAATAAAGAGGTACTTGCCAGAAATGGTGGGGGAAAAGAGAGAAGAATGAGCCTATTTGTTATCCTTTGTCTCAGAAGAAACCTTATTACCACTCTTGAACACGACACTTGTCATTCACCTGGGTTGGGAAATCCTTTGCCTCACAGTTGATCAAACCACATTGAAAGTCTTCAGCCGGGTTCCGGGGATTAACTTTGAGTCATTCGTCACCAAGCCATCTGTTGTGTCGTTATGTGTTCAAGAGGTCTGCAAATAAAACTTTCATCTGCAAAATACTTGTCATCCATCTTGACCATCCCTGAGTCAGTCCTTACAGCAACATTTCTTCAAACTTGAACTATGATTTCGTGTTGTGGGCTTGCCTGCAACGGGTCGCTTTCTATCGACATCAGCACATTATCTAGAGAGATGACTTAGAAATCGTCAGTACCTTGAAGTCTGCATGCATCAATGGCAGGTTTCTCGCCTTTGACGTCAGTTTACATCATTGACTTTCGATCAAAGGACTCCGTGAAATGTTCGACATCAACTCATTCATTCACATCTCATGGATTGTACTGGGTACTTTGAGAACTATTGACATCACTGGTGGTCTCTCTCACACTTGTTAACAGTTTACATCATCGACTGGTAATCAAGTGGTTTCTACCATGTTCGACATCAACTCATTTATTCGCATGGCTAGAATCGTACCAATTCGGGAAGTAGAAATGAAGACCCTGGATCTAGTTTCCACCATCCAGGCTGCGAGGAGTTTTGTATTCATTATATAGTAGACCAATTATAAACAGATGGCTGCGTCCATACTGTGTCTACACAAGTCTATGATTATGATGTACTGCAAAATCATTCCTGTATCAGAGCAGTAGTTAGTCTGTTAGTTAAAGTTTTTGATCTGAGTATGGGAATGCCTACCTCAGCGATGATATAATCTTATATATGTATTTTGTGTTGAAAATTGCAGGTTCTGACCAGGCTCTCCACGAGATAATCCTTGAAATGATAAATGCTTCACCCTTCCTAGATTTACAAAACCCTAATCTACTACAGGCTTCGCACTTTAGGGGGCAATCTGTTACACTAAAAAATGTCACCATGGCTATGTATAGTTAGTATGGCTCTATCAACAGTCATGCTATCCTCCTGGGCAAGTCTTATGCCTCTGCTCTCCATGTCAAACTCCAAAAGAGAGAGAAAGTCTTTATAAATGTATTTATCTCTGGGTACGCAGGTTCTCTCAACCTTACCTGCGGGTACGCACCCAATGTTCACAATAACTGCGTACTTGTACGCTCTGTATGTAAAGGGATGGGTGCGTACCCCTGTAAAGGTCAAAAGGCGCGAGTTTCATCTTTAAAAAGTTACTTGTGGTCATTTCTAGAGCATTCTAGAAGGTTGTTCGACGTGTATTGAGTGCCTCCAGATGGTTCATGTACCCCTATGAAAGAGGAACTTATCCCATCAAGAGAGGAGCTATCCCATCCAAAGAGGGGATTATCCCATTGATGGTGGACCTGATTAAATTCCTCTTGAGCACTATAAATACAGGCATTGGGCCAGAAGGAGGGGAGGTTGGAAGCTAAACATTTCTAAGGGTAGATGCTGCCGGAATTAGGACTCCCATTTAGAAGCTTGTGAGGAGAGATTGCCATCTTTGCTTGTTCTATTTGGAAGTGGGTGAGCTTTGTCAAAGTAAAGGAGAACTCTTGATGGACCCTGGGAGGGACTTGCACAACACCAAGGCTCAGGTTGTAATTGTTCCTTTTGTTTCCTATTAATGCAAATGAGTCCATTCTTCTCAATAACTTGTTATTTATGAGTTGTTTCATGTACTCCTTGGTCTATGTGTTAAATATGTTTTATTTTATGAGATTATCAAGTGCTATTTAATCGTTTGATTGTTAGTGAATGCAGGTTTCGAAGTGAAGGAGGAGTTCATCCGGATCAGCGAGGCTGGACTGCTACAACAGCGTTGGACTACAGGTAGGATCTAAACACTTGATTTCTTATATAGTAAATGCATGTTTAGAGAAGGATTGCTCTTGTTTGTCTTGTTTGTCACTAGAGAGTCTTAGGCTCCTAGGGAGGTTGGTTGTGTCCGCACTATCAACTCTTTCCGCCTGACAATTAGTTAACTCAGTTTACTGAGTTGAGTCTAGTTAAATTAGTTCCAAACTATTTGAGGAACTAATAGAGAGTTAACAATCAGTTGATGCATGCATGCACTCAACTAGTGTACTCCAGATAACTAAAGATTCCCTCATCAGAAACTCATGCATGTTTATTCTGAGAAAGACCCAATTGATATTAAAGTCAAGGACAGTGTACTATTAGTTGCATGTGTTTTCGTATAAAGAAAACTCATGCATGTAGTCAAGGAATAATTCCTCGAGGATTGTGTAGTTCTGATAACGTGTGAGAGCAGTGTTCCACTTGGTGAGGTGAGAATCATCCACTAGGAATAGCGCAAGGAAATAGGAGCTTTGAGGGAAAAGAGGAAGGCTTGAGAGAAGCTTTGATTGCCTGTGAGCACCTGTGAGGATTGTACTGAGAGCTGGCTAGCTGTGAGAGCTAAGGCTTTGTATAATTCCTATGTATTTCCACCTTGTATGATAATACAAATAGTGTGATTTTTAGCTGAGGCTTTCCCCAAAGTATTCTCATGTGTATTGTGCGATTGATTATTCTTATTTGGGTTATATGTGTTCAGCTCGATATTTAAGCTTCCACAAATTGATAGTAGAAGTAGGTTATAGTATTTTGCTTTGGTTATATTGCATTATCGAGTTAACCTATAGTTAGATTTTCTACATAGGTCTCAGAGCGAGATTTGTAGAGAATTTGTAGAATTTCTACAATACTCAACTCGTGTTGTTACTCCACCGATGTTGATACTCCATTGGTGTTGTCACTCCACCGATGCTAATACTCCACTGGTGTTGTTACTTCACCAATGTTGATACTCCATTGTTGCTGTTCCTCCACCGATGTAATATTGCACTGGGGTTGTTACTTTGTCGATGTTGATACTCCACTGGTGTTGTTACTCCGCCGAGGATGACACTCCACTAAGGTAAGTCACCAAGTATGTCCCCGAATGACTTTGTGGATTTGATTGGTATTTCATTTATGACATGACCTATCATGACTAAGGATGGTCATACCTTAGTTGGGGGGAGATCTCACATTTAATAATAATGATGCCATTTCATCATTATTATTAAACCTCACTTTAATCTCTCAACATTCCCATGATCCATTTATATTCCCATCGTACCCTTCACTTATATCCATGTCCATCAGAAATGGAATTATGTACAAATATGCATGCCTACATTAATTTGTGGTCTTTTCCAATGTGTTGGAGTTATTACCATAACTATAACAAATTTTCCATCAGTCTTGCCATAACCATCACCCAAATTTATAGTCATCCCTATTACTGCAAACTTTACCAGTTAACAACCCCCTCAAAAACTTGTTGCTACTCCGAGTGTTGCTACAGAACAATGGATAGAATGGGTGGCCAGGCCATTAGACACAAGCTGGAAAACACAATGAAAGTTTGACGCCAAGCAGCTGTATGGCATATTTTCCAGGATGAAGGATGACATATCTATTTTGAAAAGTTACATGGGTTTGATGAAGGGGTGAAAATTTAGTTCACATTAAATTTGGAAGGGAATTCTTCCAAAGTCCGTGGACTAGAAATTTAGGTGACAGAAGAAGTTATTTCAACTGTTAGTGGATTGTTGCAAGGAGGACAAAAGTGGTTCGCCCAGAAAACACCCATGCCAGAATTTTCGGAGTTATTTTTGTAGGCTGGAGAAAATGTGGTACTGAAGGGGAAAGGGTATGATCGAAAATCATTGCCACAATCATGGGCCGAGGTTGCATACTTCGTAATATGGTACATTAACTGTGAAGGTAACTCTCTACCATTTTTAAATATCATTTTAAGCCTTTTGCATGTCTCTGGTTTCATCGAGTTCATCCTTTAGACATTTTGTTCTTTCTTTGGAACAATCTTCAACTAATGTCATGGTCTGTGTGCTAGTTGCGCCAAGCATTGGCAGTCCTCACAAATCATGGACTCACCATATTGTTAGTCATGCATGCTCTATCACAAACTCCTATGACTTGGGAACAATTGGTTGAGCTAGCATAAGAAGAGGTTACAACTATGATGCTAGTAAGGGTGGAAGAAGAATTGTTGGTAGAATAGGAAGTCACTGTTGACATTGGACCGTAAGAACCAGTGTCAATTGTTGAACAAATGGAGGAATTAATAGAAAAATCACCAGAGGGAGCAGAGAAAGAAATGGAAGAAGAGACAATAAACCAGTTAGATAATTCGGGGGATAGGGGTGAAGCTAAGTAAATTGAGGTAGAAGGCGTTAGTTGCGTGGGAATTGAAGATGTTACTCCTCATTCTCCACTCCTTGCTTCCTTGCTAAAGGGGGCAAGGAAATTCTGCTCTCCTACATGCGAAGCAAAAGAAAATATTTTTCCTTTGTAATTGAGATTTGTTGGAGTAATTACAAAGGAAGGGGCCATTGTTGACATAGTACCACAAGAACCAGTGTCAATGGTTGAACAAATAGAAGAGGGAGCCACGGTTGTCACTATCCCACAAGAACTAGTGTCAATTATTGGACATACAGAGGGAGAAGTCATGCTTGAGACTGCCCCACAAGAACTAATGTCAATTGTCGAACCAATGGAGAAGGAAGCTACTCTTGACACTATCCCACAAGAAACCGTATCAAATTCTAAGAAAATAGAAGGGGATTCTGCATGTGACACTTCTCCACAAGAACCAGTGTCAACCTGTGAACGAATAGAAGAGAGGGTTACTGTTCATACCGTTCTACAACAGCCAATGTCAACTACTGAGAAGATGGAAAGAGACATGGTAATTGGTTTTGACCCGCAAGGACCAGTATTAATTCCCAAGTAATTAGGAGAAGAAATCAGGGCCTTAGAAGAACTACAGGAGGGAAATGTTAATGGTACCACCCTTCAGGAACTAGTACTGGCTCCTAAGTCATTAGAAATAAATCCGATGATATTGGAACCTGCAGTAGGGGGCACTGAAGTCACTCCATGGATACCAGTAGTTGAACAAGTGGAGGAAGTGATAGTAAAGTAGGAGTTGATCAATGAAGTTTTTAATGTTAATCCACCAAACCCAACAATGGTCGCAAGACAAGCAGAGGAGGTCATTATAAAACAAGAATTTATCGAGTAGCGAATGAAAAAGAAAGACCCCATCTAGAAACAGTATCGATTGTTGTTTAGAGAAAACATTCAATTAAAAATGGAAATTACTAAATTGATAAAACAGGTGATACAGTCGTAGAGAAGGGAAAGAAAGTGAAAAAGTAATGTTAGTCAATATACCGTAACTCCTAGAACTGATATAACAACTTCAGCAATAGTGCAGACAGAAGACAAGCATACGACCTCGACATCCACGTAGACCGAATCATTTCTCCATTTGGTAGAGGCTTGGGAATTCCCATTGACAACAGAGATTAAAAGATGGAAGGCTACTGCTTCCAAGCTTCAACATGGATCTATTCCTGTAGAAGCTCATCAGAGAGGAGTGAAGGAAATTCGAAAGAAAGTAGCGAGATTGGTGGTTTGTCATATCACTCAGGTGGAGAAGGTGACAAAGACAAGATGTTTTCCCTGACACAACATATCATGGCATGTAGACCTCCTGCTAATTTCTATGCCCTATTCCTCCATGAAAAATACTTGTTCTTCTTCCTAGAGAGTACCCATGAAGAGATAAGCCATGATATGGAAGACTCCATGTAGTTCTTAAGGATTTTGAGAACCCACAATCAATTAAACCAACAGTTGATGTGTGAGCTTTATATGCATAATTTCATCGTCAAGAATGATCAATTGTTCAATCCAGTACCATATGTGGGAGACATTCAACTGAGAGAATTCACGTCCTTCGTGATTAATCAGGTCAAGTGTAAAAATGCCTTCGACAAGTTCAAATAAAATCAAGCAGTCAACCACTTTTGATCAAAATCGAACATTGTCAATATGTGGATATTTATAACAGACATAGAAAGTTCCTGCAGCTAGAAGGACGAAAGGACCAGATGTTGACAACACAGAAGTGGTGTGTTGACATGTGTATGAGGAAAATTTGTACTTGTTAGGAGGAAGCCCAGGATGCTTGTCAGAAGTGCTAGATGTTGTGATCATCAGTAGTTCGTGTGGAAGAACCTTTTGGGGCCCCTAATTTTGCCAGGGCCTTGAAGAGAATTCCACATTACATCACATGCATATGACACTATGGGGTCCAGTGGATAGGGCTAATATTTCAATTCCGCATCATTTGGCTACTTTCTGAGCAATACACACTGACTTATGTGGTAGAAGAAGTTTGGTGGACGAATATCCTTCACTCGGTTGGATTTAAAACTCCCAGGACAGATATGGCTGCACGGTATGATCTTGCACAACTCCATTTCATTCATAGTGGATCTAATCCAGACCTTCGCAAGAAATGAGATGCATGCGGACATGCATATAATCCAGTTGGGGGGAGATGTTGGTCGATAGATTTTTCTATTTTTAACTATTTTTATCCACTTCACCTTACCCATTACATAGCTTTTTGCAAGGTTAATTTATATCTCAACAATGAAGGTATGATAAATTGGCACATCTTTTTGAATACTCATTAATGAAACGTAGTCGTAAGGGGAACGATGCCTATGCAACTTGCTAACTAAAGTTTTCTTGCAAAATCGAGATAATGATGACCAACAGGATACAAATCAACACACAATTATTGATGAGATAGAAGTGTTATTCTGGGACAGGGACTGCAACAATGTTTAACAAACAAGAAGCTAATGGATTAATATTATTGTTATCTTTTGCATTGTATTTATTCTTTAACTATCTTTGTATATTTGTGGGAAAACAAAGTTGCCGAATCGTTGAGTTTGTTAGTACTATTTCAGTAAAAATGCAATGTATAAGTAATGGTTAAGGAGGCAGAAATGGGGACTTGATCTGAGAAGTGTAACAACATAATTTAATGAATTTCCTTTTGATTAATGCAATTATGATTTCTTGAGAACCGAATAATCTTTGATATTTTGCCACAGCCCTGATCAGAGAGTCGAGCCCACTCACCTGATCAGGTGTTGTTGGAATAGTTGTGTGTGTAGATTTATGTTGATTGTGTTTGGTTTTCTTTATTGCTGTAATGATTTATTGAATGTATTAATGGGAGTTTAGATTGATGTTACTATGATTTGTTGTTATTGTTATTTTCTTGTTGTTACTCAATTATTATGCTTTATTGACTACTCAATACGGGGTAGGGAACATGTGGTCTGCATAGACTTTTCATGCTAGCCTTGAAACAATTAATGAGCCTTGGGTTGACAATTAATGTGAGGAAGGGAGAATTCCATAATCCATATCTGAACACCAACAATTGGCGTATACAAAATGTTGATAATATTTTAATTTAAATTATGCTTATTCTCGTATTTTCAAATATTTTGAATATATGTTTGTAATATTATTGAAAATACTTTAGTTATAGATATTGCATATCAATATTCAATTTAGTAAAAGTTGTGTACATAACCGTGTTTCATTGAGGATAAGCTTTGTTTATAGGACATGCAGAAGTGTAGAGAATGTTGATTGTGTGGAAGAAGCTATCAAGTTTCCATTGTGCAGATAATGACATTGTTTATGCACATATAATCTATAACATTTTAATTGTAAATAACACATATGTTCATATTTCCAAATATGTTTCAAATTAGTAATGTGTGTGGAAGTGCGGAGGAACTCAGACTCAATAATGTCTGTCGGTCAGTCTATGTTCGCATTAAAGGATTTTTATTACTAGTATTTTAGTATTGAAAATGAATACTTTATGCTTTTATTATTGATAATATATTAATTTTAAAATGCATGTGTTCATATTTTTTAATATGTTCCAAATTAGGCATATGTGTGGAAGTGCGGAGGCAATCTATTATATGGAGGAAGCTTTTGGTGTGTGGATCAACTCTCTTAGGATAAAATGATTTTATTGCTATTGTTTTGGTATTAAATAATGGAAGTCCATTGTGTGGAGAAATATTTCAATGTGTGAAACGCCACACTTGGCACTAAAGGCTTTTATTGCTAATATTTTAGTATTAAACAATGCATATTTGATGTTCGCAATAAGAGCAAAGAAATTCCTGGACTTATATGATATTGTTACTAATATTTTAGTGATAAATAGTGCATATCTCCCAGTCCCTACAACTAATTAAGGAGTACACATTTCACCCACATTTTTTTCTCAGGACATGCTTGTTCCACACAACTTCGTCTACACACGATATATCTAGACACATATACGAAGTTATTGCTAATATTTTAGTTGTAAATATTTATTATTTTCGAATATTTCGAATATCTGGCTATTTAGGCTCTTGTGTGTAAGTGCTAACATTCCCCCCCTCATTGATAAGTCCAAATTAAGAACTAGGAACCCTCTTCCAAGTTCTCATGCTAAAACTATTGATCCTCAAAAAACATTTGCCTAAAAAACCACCAAAGCTGGATGCTGAAAAAGCTCAAATCTGAAGAGAACATGAATCAGCTGCATGTTTGATTCATCTTTGAATGTCGCTTGACAACTCAATCATGTGGCAAGCTGCATGTTGGAGAGGTAAATACCCTATGCTGACAGAGGTGATCCCCACTAGCCCAAAATGGGTCTAGCAACAATCAAACAATGCTATCATGCAAGTTCCTAATTGCAAATTAAAGGTGAATTATGAGAGCCTACTTGGATTCCAACGCTAGTGTTGTAGAAGAGTTGACATTCCCGTTCCTTTGCTCCAGCCGGTCACGATCCCCACAATCTTCGTGAATGGACACCTGCACATGCAAAGAAAAACACAAATACAAGCATAAAATCCAATAGATGCAATTATATATCGGTCAGAAAAGATATAACTCAAATATCATTACAATGAAAAACAAGAGTGGAACCATAATGATAGTCATCTATTATTGATAATCAACAAAGAAGAATACAACCATTGTTCTGACATCAAATCCTCCTTTGGCTGGGTGATCAGCTACATATGTCTTGCAAAGCTTGTTGGGATTGGGAACAAGCCTCTCTCTCTTTGATTATGAATGCAAAGAAGATTCTTACAGCAATATCTTAGACTTCCGACAATATAATTCTCCCTATGCTTGAACTAGCTTGTCCAAGGCAATAGAACAAGCTTTTATAGATGGAGGAAAGGGAGATACAATGAATCACACCATCTATGGGATTTGGTTTATCCTCAAAAGCTATTATGGATAGAGGAAAGGGAGATACGATGAATCAGGACATCCATGGGATTGGCATTATCCTTAAAAAGCTTCATGAGTCGAAAGGAAAAAACCTTCGGGCGTGCGTTTGTTAAAAATATTTCCCAAACTTTGTTGGCGCGGGTATAACTCTAAGACAGAGCGCCAACTGGTGCGCCCTCTTTGGAGGATTTCCCCCATTAGCGTGGGTAATACACTGTGGATCCGTGCTAATGGAAAAAGGGGACTTTTTAAGGATATTCTGTAGGAGATGTCTTCAGGGCATATGAAGTCCATACTTAGGGGAACATAATGCAAGTGTTTTCAAGTTATGTCACTTCTCACAGGTCCCGGAATGAGTCCTCCAAAGTGCGGGAAAGGGGTAACAGGGACGGTGACAAATGGTGACAAATTACTGTGTAACACTGCAAAAGGATCCATCTGTCCTTTTCTTGCAATCAACATCCTTTGTCCACTGACAAAATATTGAGAACGCCCACTAGCTACTTTGATGTTGAAAAACAACTCACTGTTGCTTTTGTTGTGTTTGAAAACTGCTCACTACTGACTTTGTTGTCGATCACCCACTGGCGAATTTGTTGATGTTCACTCACTGATGAAAATGGCCACTGGTTGCTTCGCTGATGTTGTCGAGACTTCCAGTTTGACAACAACTAAAAATGCCCCCTGGCTGCTTCACTGATGTTGTCGAGACTTTCAATCTGACAACCACTGTAAATTTCATTGAAATTTCCCCCCCTTTTTTAGCTAAAAGGAGAGACAATCTTCTTCAAATTATTGTTGAACTCCCCCCCTTCAGGTGTAGGAGTGTTTCATTGGTGTACTCCTCCATTCAACTAAATGGGAGTACCATATTCATTTTTACTGTTGGTTACATTATGTGTGAGTGAATTCGATTGTAAAACTTATACAATATTCTAACCGTGGATGACCATTCCCAGGGATCAATCCATGAATAATCGATCTTCAATCTGCTTGATTGTTGTTGTTTGCTGCATTTTGTTAATGAATGATTTGACTTTCCACAATGGTGACAAGGATGGAGATCAAAACACTGATCTTCCAGATGACCGGTTCTTTGACAATGAAGGTAGTTTGGTTTGATTGCAACTGCAGTTTGCATGTATTTCTGTTTGTCTGCAACTGTCTCATGGCTTGTAGATGTTATTGGATCAAGAAATCCTGCACTGATGAACTTGATTGGATTAGAATAATCGGGAATATGAAAGTTGTTTTCATCTTTTTCATATCCTAATCCTTGTTGATTTTTGTTACTTTGAAGTTCTTCCCATGGCTTGATGATTGGTTTGGAAGGAGGTTGAACTGGATTAGGGACCACTTCAACACTTGAAGTTGGTTGGATCAGTGACTTGGAATCAACATCTTTATCTTCATCTGTAAGGATGAAAGACTTGGAAACATCACTCTTCTGTTGCAACTCATCTATTTGAAGTTGTGACTCCAGTTATAGGAACTCAATCATTTCATGTGCATGTTGAAGATGCACTTGAATATCAACAAGAGTTTCTTTGCTAATTTGTACCATGTCTTCAACAGTTGATAGGATCAAATTGTTAAGAATCTTTAATAACTGAATGCTTGTCACCATGTGAACTTGTTGGAACTCACGCTCACTTGCTTTTAATACTTGTTTAACTCACTTGCTTGATGTTTGGCTGATTGTTGCACGCTCGCTTGAACTTGTTTTAACAATTGATTGTTTGAACTCACACTCTCTTGCATTCACGCTCGCTTGATGCTTGTTTAAATCAGTTTTAGGCTCACTTGATGTGAGAGATTTGCACTTGAACTCACACTCTTGATTGATCAAAATAAGGGTGTTGAATACTATTGAAAATGCACCCAAGAGAAATGCTTACAATGATTTGAATGACTCAGTTAAAAAACAATGGATTCACTTGGTTTAATTGATTCCCTATCAATTCAAAGCTTGGGTGTCGGATTGAACTGAGAATGCACCCTTACAATTCAACTGAATTTGACTTTGATTACAATTCAACTTACAAATTATGATTTGCAAGTTACAGTTTTGTATTGAGCTTATGAAAGAAATGGTGCAAGTGCAATTTCCAAAAAAAATGTTGTTGAATCGCTGCAAAAAATGTTGATGTAGATGACAGCTTGATTGGATGTTGATGTAGAAATGTCTTTGACAACTTGATTATGTATTGATGCTTCTTGATTGCCTGTAGTTTGCTTGATTACATAAGCTTGAATGAAATTGATTATGTGCATGCAATTCGATAATTTGTTGTGTGCTACATGTGTACCATATTAGAAAGATACCACATGAAGGTTAGTGTCAAAACTAGACATAAAACAAAAACAATATCAAGAATCATGCACCATCACAAACATACACATGGTGTATGTAAGATCCCCTTATTCAATTTCGGGTGGATTTAGGACACTTCAACACCACAAAAAAATAAGTCTTGATTAAGTATTTGAGTACATTAACCTTTACCTTCTCAAGCAATGAGAATGTCACACTTGCAAACTTTTGTCTTCAAAAAACTGCCTACATTGACTCAATCGCTCTCAAAGTAAAAGATTAATTTGGATTACAATAATGAATATCACTCAAACAAATTCACTTATCACTCCAAATTTACAAAATATGCACCTTATGACCCCATAAAATCACTTATTACTCCATTACATAAAGAATTACAAATACTCCTTATCCCTCCAAAAACTTTACTTTATCATCCCTTTTAAACTTATATGAATTTATGATATCACTTTATCACCCCCTTTTTTTAATCACTCCCAAAACTCAAGTTTTTACATGAACCTATATAAAGCCATGCTCTTATATATTTGTTTTATGTGCTAAATTTAACATTCCACTCAAAAGTGAGTATAATAAAAGAGGTTCATTACGCAAAGTACCATAATGATATGAAACTTCTTCCACACTGCTATTGTTGAATAATAGCAGGTCTTTTAAAGCTGGTCATCATGAAATGGTTTGTCCAAAACACATTTCCTTTGCTAGCTCCAAACTATAGATCTCCATGGTCGTATCAAGATCCTCATATTGCTATACAGATCCATCTATTGGCTCAAAAATTCACAGTGATCCACATGCTGCCATGAGTCTTGGAAGAGTCTTTGGCGTTGTTTCTGCTTCCAAACGCTAGTTCTTCACACAGTTTTCTCCTTTGTAATGTCCTTACATAGGCTTTACAATGGTGATTATACACTAGAATGGGCTTATGTTGGTGCTCAAGGCTTTAAGGTGGCTCAACAAGAACCCACGCAGAAGTTTACGGAGAATGGGCTTTCGAGGTATTCTGAGAAGGCTATTGATGAGGGGAATTAGTAACTAGAACACATAATCATCCACGCTACCATAAATTGCATCACACTGTTGCCACTACAACCCCTTGGCTTGGTATCATATCCTGCAAACCACTTTAGGCAGTTCAGCCAGGATTCGAATCAAGAGCAAAGAGTTGGGGAGTTATGAGTTCAAGCAAACAATAAGGGCATTCAAAAAAATTACGGAAACCAAAGCCTTGGAAACACTCGGAGCCTATCACACAAGCTCAAATTAAGCAAATGCTTGATGAATTTTGGGATATAGCACCACATTATGGTGGGAAAAAAGAGATTTGGGATTCCTTGCGAGTAGTAGTTGAGGCTCACTTGGGACTGGCACGAGTGATAGTTGATAGTGCATGCATAATTGTCACTAGCGATGATATGACGACCTGTTATGATGAAAGAGGTGCAAAATATGGTCTTCCGAAATATGTCCTGAGTGAGCCAACAAATCTTCTCAAGGACGAGTAATGGCACCAGGAGCAAGGCCTGGCCCAATGCATGCACATTGCAAAGGAATTTAATGTAACATATTCTATGAAACACATTTACTTGTGAAAAGATTTATTTCTTCGGTTTATTTGTGACGTTTAAAGAAAAGATAATACCCATTTGTTTCCTTGATCATGCTTACTGTCAATCAGCCTAATATTTAGAGGCAAGATAAAATCTAATTGTTGATCTTGAACCCATCTGCCAATGACATATTGCTTATTGATGCATTCTCTGATAGACGCACAAGAGATTATGGTGCCTTGGTTCATTAGCTGAGAATGCACACGAGTGCTTATGCTTTACCACCAGATCCATGCAACATTACTCTGTATATTTGCAACTACCTGATCCACAATTTTTGGAATACTGTAAAACCTCCACAACAGCTACTTCTAGGGACCAGATTTTAAAAAATACAACCTAATCCTTTGGGTCTTGAATTAGAAGCTCCCTGTATCAATAGTTCATCACAAAGGACTCACCATATATGCAAGTACGGAGCCTCATCAATAGAAAGAGCAGTCTCTTCCTAATGTCTCCAACAATGCTTCAAAGTCTTCAACTCAGAAACACAAAACAAGAGGAGTCTCTACCCTTTAAATTTCTCCAGAACTTTCTAAATTCTTTCTCTGAACTGTGAGTGTGACCGCAACCACACCCTTAATGTCACCAGGCCTTTGAAGTATTACACTCATCATAAAGAGACAATTGTGGCGAAAAAGTCATCACCAACAGTGTAAATGAAATTAACAGCACAGTCTATGTGCTCTCTCGATGTTCTTTCTTGGACTATTCATAATTTATTCCTTCAAATCCATTTGCGGAAACAATTTCAAGAAACCGATTCCTTCTCCATATTTAATTTCCATTCCAGAAATGCATTCTTTATGTCGGAAACACATGAATGCTTCATTCAAACAACATATTGGATTTGCATTGCCAGAAAGGCATTCTTTATTCACTGCAAGTGTAACCCTATCAATTACAACATTTCAACTAAAGATCGCGAGGAAATATCCATTTTCTGAAAAAGATATATTAGTTACTGCACCATTTTTCCCATCAAAATTCTCAACATTTGCCTGGGTTTTCACATCCCAAATTCTCCAATATCCAAAATCTCATAGGCTAACCAATTCTCTGGCTCCGATACCAATTGAAGAAATTTAACACACTAATAATAAAACACTTACACTCATAAAATAAATAGCAGAAATATAGAAAAACCAGACATGGCGGAAAAGGCCTCAGCCTTACAACATTCCTCACATTCTCATTATTAATCAATCCAATGTACAAAGAATGATAATAGTACAAATAATTACATGAGGAAGTTGGTCTCAAGCTAGTACGTTTGTCTTGGACACTATGGTTGAGAAAATACCTCAACAACACACTAATCTAGGAGCCTAAATAGTTGGAGAGAATCTCTCAACCAACTAAGCCTAAACTGACTCCTAACCATGAGGAACAAACTCAATCTAAAAAGGTAGGATTAAATCCTAACTTTCATTATTTTAATTAATTTAATTATTTAGACTTAGAATTTTTTTTAATGTGAGAGTGAGGCTAACATGATTTCCACACTTTGAACAAATTCCTAATATTATTGCTCATATTTTAGTTATAAATAATTCATATCAGTAGTCAATTAAGTAAAACGTAGGTCATTTGGTAATATTAGAAGAATAAAGACACCTCTGTATAGCTTCGACCACTCAAAATTTGCACTAAACACTTTTATTGCTAATAATTTAGTTATAGATAATGTAGTAATCGATCGAGTAAAAGTTGTGCAAAAAACCACATTTCATTTGAGAAAAAGCTTTATTTGTGTGGAGGAAATTCAATGTACATATAAAGTTTTTTTGTGTGGAACTCTGCACTTCACACTAAAATCTTTTATTACTAATATTATTGGTAATGTTTTAGATATAAATAATGCATATCTTTGTATTCTCTTCCCGCTTTATTTTAGTTATAAGTAAAGAATTCATTGTGTGTCATAGTTGTTGTTGACATGTTCAATTCTCTCATCATTGAACAGAGCACTAACATAACAATGTCCTGTAATTGCATCAATTCTCTTATCATTGAGCAGAGCACTAACATAATAGTGATAGTGCAGTCTGCACTCAAATGATTTAATCAAATCTTAACACAAATGGATTGCAATTAGTAATAATGTTAATTTTTATTTTAAATGTAGTATGATATATAAAACAAAGTTTCAAAGCATGTGTTTGAATACAAATAAAAAATGTTATCATAAAATCGATATAGTCAAGTAGTTTTAGAAGTGAAATAGTTCCTATTGCTTAATTTATAAATAGCTACTAGTTCACAACCTGCTTAGATTCAAGACATAGGCATTAAAAACAAATTTTCTCAACAAGATTAGAACTAATTTAATTTAATTTATATCTATGATTTTAGAATTTGTAATTTTTTAAGTGTGATATTCCTTATGTAGAGATTTCACTATGCAGAAGAAGCTTGTTGCGTAAAACAAAACTTTTCATTGTAACGTTTCCATAAAGAGAGCTCTATACAATGAACTAAATAACACAAAATTATATAAAAAAATCTCAACAACATTAAGAATCTAATACATAGAGTTATTTCACTTTAGGCAGAAAGGATAAGTCAAAAACATAATTAATTAATTATTCCGTGGACTGAAATCTATGCAGGTTTGAATACATTGTGCTAGTATTCTATTTTTAAAAGATATATGTGTAAGATACTAAACTATTGTCAATTGTTCAATTTCATTTAAAATGAGAACACAATATTGAATATAATAGAAAACGTTGAAAGCACTTTTTAGAAATTTATAGAAAACACTACACAGAAGAAACTTGTTCTGCACAACGAAATGTTTTGCTGTAACCTCTGCACACTGACAACTATGTGCAAGGAACTAAATAACCAATAATTAGCTAATGAAGCTCAACAACATGAAAACTCTAATACAATGGGTTATTTAATTATAATAAAAAGGGTGTGTCAGAAACATAATTAATTAATTACTCTGCGGAATGAAATTTGTGCAAGTATCAAGAAATTGTGTTAGTATTCTATTGTTAAGAGATATATGTATAGGATGGAAAACCATTACCAATTTTTTAGTTTCGTTTAAAGCAACAACACAACACTAAATGTAACAGAAAATCTGAAATCACATTTTTGGAAATTTATAGAAAACATTATGTGAGGATAAAATGTCAATGAGCATGGGCATAACTCGCTTATATGAGATCAAATTCAAAACAGAGTCTTAAAAGGAAAAATTTCTAAATAGAATCATAATTGTTCAAAGAAAACTGTAAAGTAAATGGATTTGTTTAGCAGATATTGGTGTTCTACTTCTTTTAACGACATCTACAACCACAAAACAACAATCTATAAGATGTATAAGGGTCCATGACTTGTTTAAGAAACACATTGAGCATTGTTTTAATGTAGTCATTTTCGGGGGAAACTGTAACTTCAATTTTCACGTTTTTGGTGAAAATCTTTGTAGAGTCCAGGGACTGTCTTACCTTGACACCCTTTTTTCATATACTTCTTCCCTTTTTCCTATACTTATCATCTAAATAATGCAATAGACACAAGGTTTTGTTAAAGGTAAGAACTTACATGTCTTATTCTTCATATTTGTCTATATACCTTATTGTTTTATTAAAGTATGCATTCAACTACAGAATTGGCCTATTTGTACAGCTAATCCGGATTTCTGCAGCTAACTCCATTTATGACAGGGTTCAGAAGTTCCAGCTCAACAAAGATAGATATAGATGGATGATGAATAATCCCCTCGTGGATTCTTTCCTATTCCCTTAGACCAATTCATCAAGAAGGTCACATGATAACACAGTCAACCCCAAAGTCAACTACAAAATTATCGTCTGGACAGAGTCTGAGTTTTCACGAAATCTTATCAATTTGCTTTTCTGAATAGAAAATCGATTATTTAGCGATACAGTTTGATTGAAATAAAGATATCTAGGCTTGAAATGCTCATATTGTTATGTCAAAAGTATTATAAAAGCTATGGTCACTCTGTGTTTTGGGTGAGCGCTGATTTATGTAATTTATGAGAACAATTTGTTAAGAATTGTTTGCAAGTAATAAACATGGTCTTATGTTTTCTCTATGTTACGTTGATTGGATATTGTCGACTGATTCGTGGAGGGCCCCTACGACTAATACAGGTCTTTAACCAATTACACATAGATTTCTTTAATTACTTAATTATAGATGCTTTGTTTTGTGTGTTGAAATGCAGTATGATGAATTCACCATTGAATCGTTGTATGCATAAGCAATCTCCTTTTCTTTCTACCTAGCTTAACTTTGTCATTTTATTTACTTTTTATCTGGTACAATGTGTTCATTTTCTTTTGCTTTTTACTTAATGTGGTTCAACTGTTTTATTTCATAGCATAGTTGTTTTCCAGAATGTTTTGTTTGGATGAAGTTGAATAAGTAAAAGAGTGAGAGTCTTTTCCTTAGCAATCCAATTCAAACATTATTCATTTATAAATTGATAGAATAGATCTCCTGCACATAGTAATTTAGATTTGGTTGAAACATAAGAATTCAAGCAAAAAATCCAAAACAGTCTAACAAAAGTAAAGTCTAGAATCACTCTCACACCATCCCTAAAATGGTTCAATAGAAAATAATTCCTGAGAGAACTAGCTAACAACTTTAGGGATCAGTACACTAATATAATCAACAATACCATCTCCACAATAATTCTAATTTTAAGACTCTAATAGGAACATAACGACATAAAATAACTTCTAGCACATATAGTGCACCTGTGCTTCATTAGTATACTTGCCCTAGTCGATAATTTATGATTGACAATTTAAGGACATTAAATTGGCCAAACATTTTGGCGTTGTTGCCTGGGAAGTACAAATAGAAGTTAAGAAAAAATTTATTAATTAAAAACATGATATGCGTAGGGTTAGAGATTCTAGAGGTAGATTTGTAGAGCAAGGAAGAAGTCTAATTCCTACCAATCCACTCGCTTCACCACGGTTTCAAGATTCCACACCACCTACTCAAACCCTAATCCCATTTGGGGTCGACAAAGACTTCCTGAAGTCTCAATATCAGAAATCATATCCATAACTTCAGCTACTTCATCTACTGAAGCTGTAATTGAAGAAAATCCTATATCCCTAACTACAAGAGTGATTTTTCTATCCTCCATTGGTGAAAAAATTTTGGGAGAAGAATTAGAAGTTCCTAGTGAAGAAGGGGAACATGAAACTTATTTTGAAAAACCATTGATAGAAGAACCAGAATAATTAGAAGAACCCTATATTAGTTCTGAGGAATCCATCATGGCTGAAGAAGGGGAAGGAAAGGTACACAATGTCAATGGTGAGGAAAATAGGATTGGAGGAGGTAGAGGTAGAGGTAGAGGAGAAGGTGGAGATAGGAACAGAGGAGTGTTATAGACATATTTGGGCACTGCAACCCCAATCAAATATGTCCATAAACCAAGGGCTTCTAAACCCCTAAAAGTGTTGTTTCATACCCTAAGGAAACAAGGTCAGCTGATTACATCATCTACCATAAGTTCTCCATGAAAAACTACTCAGAACTAGTCAAAACAAGACCATACAGACTGCTCCATGCATAGGGTGCGATGCATCTCACCTATTACACACAGGGGGTGCGATGGATACTAGAAATCCCTTCTGTAGGGTGTGATGAGTGAGAGTAGACAAATGGCAAAAGCATTTTTCTAGGTGGAAACCCAGAGAATCTTCTAGAAACTGCTCATATGACACTTGCCTCTCTGAATTCGCCAAGGGATGAGTGATAGATCTGAAATCTCCAAGTGGAACCAAGAATTATCAGTGAAATGACACTAATCAAAATCCCAGAAGCTGACTCACTCTCCTGAAAACATCTATATATGGATCCCTCATCCAAGAGATCCAGAGGCTGGAATTTTGTAATTGGCAAGGAAGTTCTATTGGTTTCTCTTTGAAGACATTGTTGGGTGATCTTGCTTTTGTATGAGGTGAAGAGGGTTTTCATGCTGGGAGGATGATGCTGGATCAGACAACCTGGTTGTAATCCTCTCTTCTACTACTTCTATCAATAAAGCTATTTGAGTTTTCCTCCATATGCTTGTATATCTCTGAATCTTGTTTGTGTATGCATTTATATGGATAATGTACATCTGATCCTGCATTATTTATGGTTATAGATCTCTACGCTTTGATGGTATTATGCTGCCTTGACTCTACATGTGTTCTTTGAAGCGGGACAAATGAGAAAGGAGTGGCGAAAGCTCTATCAAAGGAGAGAGGAAACAAGCAAGGAGACTAGCGAAAGACTGAGGTTGGTGCTCTCTGCTTCTCTCTCATCTATCTCTCATAAAAGAAAACACAAGTAACTTTAATCTTTTTGTTTCTAAGATAGCTACCCATCTTAGTGGGACTAACAGCTTTGAATGGACACTAGTCTTCCCAATAACAAAATTGCGACTCTGCTAGGGAGCGAATAGTTTGTTTGTTTCGTTATTGTTGTTTGCTTTATAGACCACAGACGAATCCTGAAGTTAAGCCAGCTAGCCTTCGAACTGATTTTGCTATGCAACTGCAAAGTAGATCAACGCTACTTCAGTCAATCTCTGGGTTGGTTTATGAACTGAACATCTAGCTTGCAAACATCCTAAGTGCCCTGGTGGTAGCTCAAATAACCTCATTAGATCAGCCCCTATACTTTGTGTTCACTGCCTATCATTAGCTCAGCCGAAACCCCTGAACTTAGCTGCAAACTGTGAGCAAAAAACAAGCTCAATCTCATTCTTGGACCATCTTACTGTCTCTCATTGGCAGTCTAGATGCATCACACCTCTCGTGTGCTATAGGTGAGATGCATCCCTGTTTCCCTGTGTTACAGGTGCGATGATCAGATGAGACTGTTTCTGCCTCCAAACTTTGGTTTTTTCTTCATTGTCTTCAGCTTTATTCAGTAGTTTTTCTGTCTATGATCAGTATATCACTATTGAAACCATCTTCCTTTGCATTATTCAGCCTCCATTGATAAATAATTGTGAATTTTTTTATGTATTTTTCGTCATTTACCGTTCTCTTGTGCAAACAGTAGCTTAATCGAACTGTCGTCTTCTGATTTGAAAGTGTCGCAAGTGTCGTTTTCAGTCAAAGAAAAGAGTCTTCCTCTTTTTGATAGTCGATTACACTTTTTCCATTGTATTTTATTTGAGTCATTAGTATTTCAAGTGTCGAAAGAAATTTTGAATTCGAAATCGCAAAGTGTCGTCTTGACTTTACTTTCGTTTTTTGAAAGTAAAATTGTTAGTACTTTCGCTTTAAAAGAAGATAGTTCAGATCTATACTTTGTTTTCTTTTTGTCATTCACACATTAAGAAAGCGGAAAAAAATACATACATGTGCATTTTCATTTAGACTGCTTGTGGAAATCAATTTAGGAAAAGTGCATCTAGTGTGTGCTCCCTGCTCTATGTTGAAAGAATTTCATTTCTCTTTCCCTAGTAGCTAGGATTTTCATTGCAATAAGAAAGTAAACGACTGTTTATCATCTTAGATTGCAGATTTAGGAATTGTATATCTACATCACGCTGTGAACCTTAAAGGAAAACTTCTTAAGAAAGATCAACTGTAAAATAAACCTCAATGAGCATAAAAACACTTTGGAACCTAACACACAACATTTAGAAGTCTAGGCTAGAGACGTATTATGGCGTCCTAAATCCTGGTAACTATCGCTTTCATCGTAGTTTGGGTGATTCCTCCTCTTTGAGATGACAAGTGCCAGTACAGACTTGTGCTCCCATGTGCTGTCGATTATATATTGGGATACCAAAATAGGCTACATCCTTTATCCTTAGGAAGTCGTGTCTGCCGCCCTATCGATTGCAATTCACTGAACACAGCATTCAAGAAGATTGACTGTCGTACCGTAAAAAGTATTCTGCAGTTTTGCGATTGGTTTGGTAATCCCTCTATCTAGATTTCCGGAGTAGTCACTTTCGTTCCTTTTCAGACTCCTTAAAAGAAAAGGTCCATCTGAGCACTTTTCACTTCAGGCTCATTAAAAATCGAAGGCGACTAGAGTCATCTTTAGCTTTTTATTGACTCTTAAAAATTGAAAAAGCAAGTTGTGTCAAAGCGTCATAAAATTTATTTTAATCGGAATAACGTCATTGTTCCATCATTGGCATTTAGGTTGAGAAATGGAGTCTACCAATCAAGGATTTCCCCTTGGGGGAAATCCTAGTCCCTTCTCCTCTTGGGGGGATGTTGGTGCTCCACACATGGCCACATTGTCCCTTCCAGGACTCACAATTGGCTTGCCCATATGGCTTTTCTCAACCTCTGTCATTCAAAACACCACAATTCCTCAGCAACCAAATTAGCTCAGATGATATTGAAGTTGCTCCCCCACTTTCTACTTCATTTGTTTCTCCCTCTCCTTCTTCCTCTTCGCTTGGTGAAGCTAGTAACACTAAAAACCAAGTAACTGAGAAGAAGAAGAAGAAGCCAACGGTGAAAGGGGGCAACCATGCATCGTCTGGTGAAAATCCACACACTACACAATCCAAACCTAAATCTCCATGTGTCATTTGCAAGGGATATCACTATCATTGAGATTGTCCCTGCATCCCACGGATCTTGAGGGACTGGTCTCCCTGCTTGCACAATTTGATGTCTTCAACCTGTGACGATCATGTTGAGAGCACACCGTCAACTAGTGAAAACGAAGTCAATGGACAAAAAGGAAGATCCAAATTTCCTTGTAGACTATGTGAAGGTGATCATGCCCTCCACCATTGTCCCTTCCTAGATGAAGCTAAAAGAGTCTTGGATAACCACCCTGCATCACCGCAGCGACTTCCTCCTAGATACAAGAAACTCTTGCCGAGTCCATCGCTAGTTGAAAATCCGACTGACACACCATTATTGTCAATTGAAGCACCTATCATTGAAGATAAACCCTATGAGTCCACACTGGACCAAAGTCAACAGGTCGAGACGGCAGTTGACCCAATCTTGTCTTTAGAGGACCCACCATCAGATGATACTGTCACCAAAGAGAATGAGAACGACACTGTTCAAATTCTCTTCGTAAGCACTGACTCTGATGAACATGGGGGAAATCTACCTGTTACGCAGTAATTTGTCACTGTCTCCCTAATGTCTCATGGAATCAAATACACCATGCTCATGCTCTCTAAACTGGCCAAATGGCCCACTTTTCCAAAGTTTACTGCATCAGCGCGTCTGTTATTAAAATAACCACGCTGACGGGCGCCTTATAGTGTTACTGGTGCGCTGCCAGCGCGGAAGCACACGGGTTTCCCGCGCTGGTCGAATTTTGTGCACCAGCGCAGCCTATGAAAGTATCAAGCCGCGCTGACACGGTCTTCACTGTTATTGTGATGCGCTGTCAGCGCGTCAGTTTAGTATTGCACCTGCGCTGATCCAGTTTGGGCGAATTTGTTCCAACAGCCAGCCTTCCAGATGGTTCCAGGCCTGGTTGTTAGCCTTGTGAGCGTCGCCCTCCCTTCTATGGCATGTCTGTTCGTCATTTGGAACCACCTTCCTTGAAGATAAGCTTGTCCTCCCATCATTCATGGAGAGTCCTTCTCTACTTAAACCTCCACCATTACCATGAGCAGCTAGTTGGAATAGTTTTGGATAGTGTGGAATTCATAGTGCTTGGATTGCTGCTGTTAGTAGGTAGTTGGTGTGACAAGTGTGGTTTTGTTAGAGGAAGCTCAAGGAAGGTTGTGAGTATTGCTTGTGTGAGAGAGAGCTTTTGTGTTGGGAGAATCCATTTCCAAAGGTGAATGCTTATGAGACTTGCTGGCTGGACCCTCAGGAGAAGGACTCAGCGTCAGAACATTGGTTGTACCTTCCTCTGTTATTGATTTAATAATAGATGACTACTGTTATGGTTCCATTCTCATTTGTCTTCTGATGGTTAATGTGAATTACATCCTTTCTGACTGATGTATAATTGCTTTTATTAGATTTCACGCTTGCGTTTGTCTGTCTCTTCGTGTGTGCAGGTATCTATTCACGGAGATCGTGGAAGATCATGACCGGCCAGAGCGAAGGAGCGGGAGCAGCATCTCTTCATCAAACAATAGCGTTGGAACTCAAGTAGGTGTCCTTTGCCTCTTGTTTATTTGCAATTAGGAACTTGCACAGTAGCATTGATTGATTGTTGCTAGACCCATTCTGGGCTAGTAGGGATCGCCTCTATCCGTAGAGGGGATTTACCTCTCCAACAATTTGGCGACTCCGTTGGGGAGCTGGCCTTTTTGTCTCTTTTGTCCATCTTTGTGTTTGAATTTGATTGTTCTCTTTTTTTGAAATTGGGGATTAGTTCTCTGCTTTTAGCCCTCCTGGTTCAATCTGGGAAGTGTCTTAATTGTTTAAAGAGTTCTGGCTTTGGTTTGGGAGTTTGTTGGCTTGATTTTGCCTCTTTTTAACCTCAGCGCGGTTTATATCAAAACAGTTGCGCTGACAGCGCATATCTGTTTCTTTAAACCTGTTGTCATCGCGCTTGTACGTAAAACAGTCGCGACGGTTCTGAAATCGAACCAGCGCGCTTAATCCGTGTCCTTCCGTGCTGACAGCGCCAAGTTGCTATGCGTGACCTCTTGTCAGCGCACAGTTGCTGAGCGCTACCCACGCTGATCCCGTAAAATTGAATTTGTTTCAATTTTTCCTCCTGAGCCTGTTGGTTTCACTATCTCCAGCTTTTTCTACTTGGTTTGTGATTTGATATTCATTGTTTGAACTGTTACACACTTGCTTGCGAAGTCTTGTTGCACGGATTTCATTTTTGTGTCCCGTGACCTAGTGCCATCATCTCGTTTCCACCGGATTGACCTTGTTTTGCTCACTTGTTCACTTGTTCACAAAAGTTCGTTGCTGCTTGCCTTTGCTATTGCGGAAACCTTCCTCTTTTTGCTTTCTTTGCTTGTTTGCTTGAGGTGATTGTTGTTGAACCAATCCTCGGATTGTTCACTACCCAGGCACAGATCACAGTTGCTAGGGTTCAATCGGCTCTTTTCACGCTTGTTGTGCTTTTCATTGAGTGATTTTAATTCTTTTTGCTCAGTTTTGCTGTCTCTCAAAATTCGTTTTAAAGTGCATTAGTGTCATTGAAAGAGAAAATCAAACTAGTATCTTTTGCATCCAATAGTTAATGAAAAGAAGAGCATTTTATTGATTTGTGTTCTCAAAAGAAAAATTTTCATTTCTTTGTCATTAGCTGCATTAGATTGTTTGATTGTTTGATTGTTTGAGTGCATTTTGTTTGATTGAAAGCTCTTAACCTTCTCATAGTTAGAATTCATCGAACAAAATGGTATTCTTTGGCATGTAGTTTGCATCTAGGAAATTGTGAGAGATCATACGATAAGGCCTGAAACCGAAACTTAATTCAAGATCAACCTTAAAATAAACCGAATAAATCTAAAAATGCATTGGAACTTAACGCTCATATTGTAGAAGTCTAGGCTAGAGACGTGCTCCGGCGTCGTTAAACCTAGTCACTGTTGTTTCACATCACGGTTGGGTGATTCCTCCTCTTGTGACTCGATAGTGGTCTAGCACGGATTTGAGCTCCCACGTACCGTCGCGTATATAGGGGAGACCCCACTAGGTTATCGACCTTGATCCATAGGAAGCCGAGTCTGCCGCCCTGCGAACCGTAACGCATCGAACACAGCATTCGAGAAGATTGACTGTAGTACGGAAAGTCCTTGGTTCTCATACGATTGCCAAGGTGTATAAGCAGTTTTACGGATTGCTTGGTAAACCCTTTGCCTAGAGTCTCCAGAGCAGTCACTTTTGATCCTTTTCGGACTCCCTAAATGAAAAGGTGCCTGTGAGCTTCTTGTCACTTCGTGCTCATTAAACATTCGAAGGAGACTAGAGTCATCTTTTCGTCCTTTTCTCGACTCTTGAAACATGAAAAGGTCAAGTTCAGTTCCTGTGTCTTAAAAATTTATTCGGCCATGATAACATTACCTGGTTAGATTCTGCATGCGTTAGTTTGAGTAGGGTCTTTGTCGTTAGTTTCCTTTAGGGTTTTGTGTGGGGTTTGTCATCCTGGCTGACCCGTCAACTCCCGGTCCAAGTGATCAAGGTTCTCCATCTTCTGTTGCTCTTGAGGTACCAGTTGTAAGAGATACTCTTCCGGTTATCCCAAGTATCCAGCCTATCAACGTACGTGCCCCGGACGATCCGGATTACGAAGAAGATTGGAACCCTATCTGGGAGCCTGACGAAGACGATATTCCTGTTACCCCTCCCGGCATGTCGTCTCCGATGTCAACTTCCCAAATGGATGAGACATCACCCAGCGCAGGTGAGACACCCGCGGTGTCAAGTATTGAAACTCCCATTCCAGCTACTTCTCCTCTCCCTCCACGGTATCAATCAATGAGGGATAGAATAGCTGCCAGAATGCCTTCTACGACTATATGGGATCCTAGTGTCATTGCCACCACGGAACCTTTTCTTTCGCAACCCCCTAATACGCCTGTTACCTCAGTTCCCACAAATCCAACTGTTTGTGTAGCGTACTCAACTCCAGTTGTCAGTGCTATGACAGCATCTTCATCTACAAACCCTGGGGCTGGTCCCTCTCACAGTCAAGTGAGCACTAGCCAACCAGGGGTTTCGTCTGGAGTCATCGATCCTGCACAAAGTGCTCAGCCCTCTTCTGGTCTTGTTCCAGGAGCGGGGCCGTTTGATGCCCACAGGCAACCCATTACGGACCCAAGGTCCGCTCTTTTATTATGACTCTAACGGTCAGTACCTCGAGCACGTTCAATCCCTGCCTCGTCAACCTTTCGTTGAAAATTCGACACTGTTAGACGTTACTTATGATCCCGTTACTCATACGTTTTGGGGGTGCCGGGCAATTCCTGGACAGCCCCAAGGACCACCTAATCTAGGCCAGCCACCTTATATGCAAGCCCCCCAGGGGCAACCACTGTATGGCCAGTCTTACCCAGGACAATCTGGGGGCCCACAAGGACAACCCTACCCGGGACAACCTTCGGCCATGGGAGGTCCATCCTTTTCCTATCAGAGTCAACCTTCTGGTTACCCAGGGCAACCTGGTATCCAGCAAGGCTATCCGTCTGGTCAGCCAGGGCAGCCTTACATTCAACAAGGCCAACCTGGTTTTCAGCAAGGGTATCCCACTGGACCAGCTGGGCAAAATTACACCCCTCAAGGTCAACCAGCAGTCCAACAAGGGTATCCTTCTGGGCAGGGGGGGAAACCCTACGTACAACAGGGCCAACCCGCTGCTCAGTCCATGCAACCTTCTGGGCAAGGGGGGCAACCCTACGTACAGCAGGGCCAGCCCACTGCTCAGCCAGTACAACCCTCCGGACAAACGGGCCAGCCCTCTGTGCAACAAGGCCAACCCACCGTCCGTCCTACTCATCCAGCTGGACAGGCTAGTCAACCGCAAGGTCAACCAGCCATCCAGCCAGCTTGGCCATCTGTTCCGCAAGGACAACCCGTGGTTGCTCAAGGACAACCTGGCACCTAGCAAGTACATCCTTCTGGGCAAGCAAGTCCATCCCAGGTTCAACTAGGCCAACCTTCCGGCCAGATGATCCAATCCCAGCCGGTTCAAGGACATTATTCTGGGCCTCAAACTCAAATGGGTTATCAAATGCAAGGCGGGCCACAGCCCCAGCCTTCCTACCAAGCGCAGCCTGCTTACCAGGCTCAGTATGGAGCCCAGCAAACGTATGGCTACCAGCAACCCCAGGGGCAAACACAGTTCACTCCTTACCAAAATTATCAACAGATGCAGGTCACTCCTTACCAAAATTATCAGTATGCTGCACCTGCGGGTCAAGTTGCTAATACGTGGGGTGCTGGGGGGCAGACCCAGGGTCAACTGTCTGCATATGGACAGAATACATATGGGCAGAACCCCTACGGACAAGGTCCCTATGCGCCGGGCCCTTTTGGGCCAGGTCCATCGGGACAGAGTTCTTATGCGCCAGGCCCTTTTGGGCCAGGTCCATCTGGACAGAGTTCGTGGGGGCAACCACCACCTGGTTGGAACCCTAATACTGCCTCGAACCCACAGCCACAAATGTCCTTTAACCCTCAATTGCCATTCTTAGCGACATTGGAACTTCCGGACGTGTCCAAGTTAACGAATGATCCCATTCTGCATAATGCATATTGGCCACCAGTTCCAACTAAAATACCCGGTGATTGTCCAAAATTTGATGGCAAAGCGGGTGAAGATCCTCAAGCACATGTTATGACCTATCACCTTTGGTGTTCATCGAACTCATGGCTTGATGACTCTATCCGACTTCGTCTCTTTCAGAGAACCCTCACCGGTTCAGCCGCTAAATGGTACATTGAGCTGAATCGCGGCATGTTTCAAGATTTCAATTCTCTGGCTATGGCGTTTTTAACTCATTTTCAGTTACCCATTCGGTACGAGACTGGGACAAATCTCCTCACGTCTCTTAAACAGGATACGGCTACGCACATATCTGATCACATACATGAATGGAGAAGGCGTCGTCGATTGATCAAATTCTGGATTCCTGATCAACTCCTGACCGATTGGTTCACAACTTCCTTTGTCCCTAAAATTGCGAAGGACATCGCTATGGGAGCTTGTGTAACTGAAGAGCAAGCGATCGCGCGAGCTCAGTACCTAGACTTAGTATATTCTCAGTCGGGTACTCTATATGATTATTTGCCAGACGCCCCGAGGCTTGGACAGACCAAGGCTCCGCCCAAACCATCTGTCGATGGGGTCATTGGCTCTGTTAACTCGTCATCAAAGAAATCAGCCGCGAACCCTGGGAAGCAAAAACCGAATGCTTCTAATGAAAATGCTTCTCAGGGCCAATCCAATCCTGGAAGTACCTCTGAGGTAAACGTCGTTCAGTCCATCGCGGTGGATAAATCCTCAAAAGGGAAAAAGAAGGGAAAAGCTAAAGATAAATCTGGTCAGCCCAAGCAGGATGCCCCTAAACCTCCACCCGAGGAAGGCGCTAAACGAAAACCTAAGTATCCTTGTCTCATATGTGATGAGGATCACTACACTAAGGATTGCCCAAGGCGGTCTGAAGTTAGTCGGTTATTGAAAGGTGCTGCTGGGACCCCTGCCGTGCTTAAAGAGCCTTTCCCTTCCCAGCAAACTCAAATGGTGGCAGACCCATCTCAATCCTCTTCCTCGTTCGGTTCTCAAGTGTTCATGGCTGGCACGATCCCCATCCATGTTTCAACTCGAGCAAAAGATTATTCATCTCGTGCCGGGAAAGAGCCGGAGGTTCCCTCCAGCGCTCCTCCGTCTAGTTCTGGTCCTCTCCACATCGAAAGGCCCATCACTGAGACGATCCCCCGACCCCCTCAAAAAGGTGTACTCAGGAAGTCATCTTACAACCCTAATGCTCGTGCTGCCCAGCACTATAGCATTGTTGAGGACCTAGCTCAGGCTCCGTCTGCTATGTCCGCTTTAGAAGTCCTCCAGAGCTACCCCTCCCAGAGGAAGTCCCTGCTATTAGCTATTGTTGGCATTGACCCGGCAGATTCAGATTTGATTTCTTTCGATCTCGAGGGTTTTACACAGCGACTGCCTCACCAAGTCGCTTTCCTTATACAGGTCATCATCAATAGCAGAACGATTCACCGTGCGGTTATTGATGAAGGTGCCTCAACCTGCATCATGTCTATTGCTTGCTAGAAAGCGATTGGTTCCCCTGCTTTGAGTCAGTCCCCTACGACGCTCGAAGCTTTCGATGGAAGAGAATCTCGCCCTTACGGTATCCTCCAACGCTTACCCATCTCTTTGGAAGGAAAGACCGTAGAAGTAGAGGTTGAAGTTGTTGACACCAATTTGACTTACAACCTCCTCCTCGGACGGAGCTGGACATATGCCATGCAAGCCGTGGCTTCCTCCTTGTTCCGTGTCATTCGTTTCCCTCACCAAGGGAAGATTGTCACGGTGGACCAGCTCTCTTTCTTCACCTCTTCGTCTGAAGGTAATGTGCCATTTGTGGAGCATACCTCAAAGTCACTTGTGAACGTGGGTGCTGGACTCTTTAAAGATCCCACCTTAATGGGAGTCTTTCCCCACCCACCCCCAAATCTCGCCCCTATCAACATGATCTCTGTACGCTCAGATCCATGGGTTCTTCCTCCTGTTAATCAGGAAGACTCTTGGGGTGATATGATGTCGTTGAGTCCTGCCGAACTCAACTACATCGAGATTGTCGCTGCATCGGCTCCCCCTGATGAACCTGCTCTCCCGGGCAGTGTTCCCG
This sequence comes from Pinus tabuliformis, assembly GCA_031772625.1. NCBI lineage: Eukaryota > Viridiplantae > Streptophyta > Pinopsida > Pinales > Pinaceae > Pinus > Pinus tabuliformis. The sequence goes on from CM062810.1 coordinate 144,574,256, forward strand.
ATTCATATGATCGTTTCCCTTGGCTAGAAGATGAGGCTATGTCGGATCCACTGAAGGAAATATTTCCCTCCGACGAAGCCATCATAGAGACTATGTCTCTCGAAGAGCTACCTTGGTCAGATCACCACCATCGCTCTTTGTTTCTCCCTCCCCATCCGGAAATGACCGCATGTCTCGAGCGGTTTTCTTCTTGTGTCCCATCCCCGCCCCTCCAGACACCCATCCAGCTTTATCAAGTGTCAGAGGGCAATATGGGCAATATCACGCAAACCCAACCAATCGACATCTCTGTTAAACTAGGGATCGTCGAACACATCCATATTGGAGTCACTTGCACTCCTGAGGAAGTTCAGCTCTATACTGCTCTATTTCGCGAATTTCGTGATGTCTTCGCATGGTCCTATGAGGAAATGCCTCGCATCGATCCTAGTATAGTGGTGCACGAAATACCTACATATCCAGACGCTAAGCCCGTTCGTCAGCGCTTACGCCCAGTGCACCCCCGAAAGGCTGCAGCCATCAAGGCCGAAGTCGAAAAGCTTCTTAAAGCTGGTTTCATCTACCCCATTCCTCTTACGGATTGGGTGTCTAATATAGTCCCTGTGAATAAAAAGCAGGGTACTATTCGGGTCTGTGTTGACTATCGTGATATCAATTGTGCCTGTCCCAAGGATAACTTCCCTACGCCCTTCATCGATCAGCTTATTGATGAGTGCGCAGGAAGTGAAATTTACTCGTTTATGGACGGCTTCTCTGGCTATAACCAGATCAACATTGCACCCACGGACCAGCATAAAAACAACTTTTATTTGTCCTTGGGGCACCTTCGCCTATAAGAAGCTTCCTTTCCGTCTAAATAATGCCGGCGCTACATTTCAATGCGCAATGTCTTACGCCTTTCATGATATACGTCACATTGTACAACCTTACCTGGATGACCTTCCAGCTCATTCAGCTAAGCGTCAGGACCATCCTTCTCATCTTCGCGAGATTTTTCTCCGCTGTCGACACTATCGCATAAGGCTTAATCCTCATAAGTGTGTCTTCTGCGTAGAATCAGGCCGACTTCTCGGGTTCATCGTCTCCCGAGAAGGCATCCGCTTGGATCCCCTCAAAGTTGAGGCCATCCTGAATCTTCCTCCCCCTGCCTCTTTGCAGCAATTGCAGAGCTTGCAGGGTAAAGCGAATTTCCTTAGACGATTCATTCCGAATTATGCCAAGGTAGCTAAGGGTTTCACACGATTATTAAAGCGAGACACACCCTTTCGTTGGGATGCCATCGCCCAGGAGTCTTTCGAGCGACTCAAGGACCTCCTTGTCTCAGCTCCACTCTTAAGACCTCCGAACTATCACCGTGATTATTCTCTCTATCTAGCTGCCGCTGACACCACCATCGGCATGGTTCTGGTGCAGGATGATGATGATGGCAATGAGCACGTTATCTATTACCTTAGTCGCAATCTCTTGGATACAGAAACTCGCTATGCGTATGTCGAGAAGTTGGCATTGGCAGCTGTCTGCGCCGTCCAACGATTCCGGCACTATATCCTGTTGCGCACTACAACCGTGATTTCCGACTGCAACCCCATGACCTACATCTTGTCGCGTCAGCTGCTGGGGGGCAAGTACTCGAAATGGATTGTCATCCTACAAGAGTTTGACTTGGAGTTTACTGCAGCCAAGTCTAAGAAATCTCTGGTCTTTGCAGAATTGCTCTGTTCTTTGCCATCCTCTTCTGCACCATCTCGTTCGGAAGAGCATATCCCGGATGAAACATTGTTTCTGATCAGCACCCTCGACCCTTGGTATGGGGACATCATAGTCTATCTGCAGACGTCTTCCTTCCATCCTAATGTATCGAAAGATGCTCGTCGAAGGATTCGTCACCAATCTCAACCCTATCACATTATTGGCGATACCCTGTACCGCCTCGGCGTTGATTCTGTTCTTCGCCGATGCTTGACTCTCGAGGAGGCTGAGCGGGTGTTGAATGACTGCCACTCCGGTGCTTGTGGCGGCCATATGTCCGGATATGCTACCGCCCAGAAAATTCTCCGTGCTGGTTATTTCTGGCCTTCTATCTTTAAGGACTACATCCTTGCCGTCCGTGCATGTCATGAATGTCAGGTTTACCACCGGAAGATGCGTGCACCTCCTGCACCACTGCACCCTGTTGTTACCGTAGGTCCATTTTCCAAATGGGGCATCGATTATACGTCTTGTAACCCTCGTTCGGCCGGGGGGCATGGATATATCATCATTGCCGTGGATTACTTCACCAAATGGGCCGAAGCGATGCCTACACTGAACAAAGACGGTTACACAGCGGCGCAGTTCTTGTTTAATCACGTCATTACTCAATTCGGAGTCCCCCAGGCTATTGTCACAGATCACGGAAAACATTTCCGTAATCACATGATGACGTAACTAACGACCCAGCTAGGCTTGCGTCAAGATAGCTCGACGCCGTATTACCCTCAATCCAACGGCCAAGTTGAAGCCGTGAACAAAGTTTTGATCACAATGCTCCAACGTACCGTGAATACGCACAAGTCTAACTAGCATCTGATGTTGTTCCCTGCCTTGTGGGCTTACCGGACCTCTGTGAAGGACGCCACCAGTTTCACTCCTTTTCAGCTTGTTTATGGACTGGAGGCCACCCTTCCTGTTGAGTGTGAGATTCCTTCGTTAAAATTAGCTGTCGAGTTGCTTCCCAACACCACTCCGGTGGAGGAACGGCTTCTCTATTTAGAAAGGCTAGACGAGACCCGTCGCTTAGCCTCTCTAGCTATTGAAGCGTAGAAGAAGAGGGTTAAGGCCCACTTCGATGGTATCGTTCGACCTCGTTCCTTTGTTGAGGGAGATCTAGTACTGCTCTATGATCAAGCTAAGGATAAGCTGGGGGCAGGAAAACTCGAATCCATGTGGCTAGGCCCCTATATCGTGAAGAGAGTTTTGCAAAAGGGGGCATATGAGCTGATCGATTACGAAGGAAATCCTCTTGACAAGCCCCGCAACGGGTTCTATTTGAAGAAATATTATGCATGATTTCGTGCACCTAGTTTGTGCATACGTGTGTTCTTAGCAAGTGTGTCATGTGTGCATGATTTCTAGTTTTGCTTTGGTGTGAAGGTGTGTTTGCCTCTTATTTTGTTTTCTGCTTCTTGTGCAGATGTCTAGTACACCTTACGTTGGCTTCGCCGATGGCGCCGGCCGTAGTACTTGCAATTTGTCCTCTGCAGCGTGGGTGATCTACGATCCTCACGGCGAGTTGCTAGATCTTCAAGGCGTGTGCTTGGGCCGTACCACCAACAATGTTGCCGAATACAGTGCTGTAATTGAATTGCTAGCCGAAGCGGTTGATCTTGGCATCCGTGCTTTGGTGGTAAACCTGGACTCTCAACTTGTTGTCCATCAACTCAACGGGCGATATTCCGTCAGAGACCAACGCATTCTAAGGTTGTATTTACGTGTGAGATTGTTAGAAAGGAATTTTAATTATATCACATATCAACACATTCCGAGACGATTAAATACGTTAACTGATGCGTTGGCAAACCATGTGTTGGATAGGCATTTGCGTAATAGGTAAACATCATACAAGAAGACATAGAAAGCATAATAAGACCATAGAATAAGCATATGTAAATAATTCCTTCATCAAGCATAGTTTGCATGTGTGCCTACATATGTGTTTTAAGCTTGCATAAAAATTAAAATACATGGGTCGTGTGTTGTGCAACTGATACATAAGATCACATTTGTATTAGACATTTGCATAGCATATAAAAACCTCATCACATGTGAAACGATCCATCCAAAAACAATATATATATATATATATATATATATATATCGTGTGGCGCACTGAGGCGCTCAAAAATAAGTGTATATGTCCAAAAAATAAAAGCCGGTGTCCTCGGTACATCCGAGACAGGTGTCTCTCAAAAACATCAGTGGAAAAACCTAGATAACTACTGATCTGGGTTATGCTCTCTATAGCATATTGCTGCCCGTGCCACTCGCCTCAAAAGGCGGTGCATCCTGGGTGCCACCCCCACTGTGTGGATCTGATGCTCTATAGGGACCTCCTCGACCCCCTGGTAATCTGGCACCCCCTCCAGCAAACCCTCGAGGTTGCGAGCTACAGTCTCCGACGTATCAACTCCTGGAGGAACTAGGGCCAGAGCTCCAGCTCCTTCCCCCTCTCTCCGTGCCGTTGGGGCTAGGCCAATGGGTCTCACGGGTCCCACATCTGCACACCGTGACATTTATTAAGACATGTACATGAAAAAATAAAAAACATTCAAAAATATTGAAAAGAAATCAAGTGTCATACCTCCATCGTCCCAATTCTCTCCTGCGGGCAGTAGCATGTCAGGATCATTGCGGAAGTCCATGCCAGCATATGGCCAATCCTCCACGATGACAACCTGTCGATCCAGCCACTCTCAGAAATACACTCCCCAAGATACTGGGCAGCCTCCACCTCCGCGTGGCATGACGCGGGCCCATCGACTGGCCCTCGTCTCCCGAGGACCTCTAGGTGGGTCCACAGCCATGGTCTGTAGCTGTAGGGCCGGCACCCGCTCCAGCATGAGCGGAAGTAGAAGCGACCCATATGCAAACTGCTTCGACTCTCCGCGTCGGCAGTTGTTCAGTTGCCTCTTCATGCTATTGGTCACAGCTGTAGCCCAGTTGAAAATGGTGGGCTGTAAACACTCCAGAGCTAGTAGTAGCTGGGTCTTTGAGGCCTCATGATTGGCCAAAGAGCCCGCTGCCCGTGTCACCAGAAAGAGTATGGTGCGAAGAGGCATGTCCGCCACTGTCGGGATACCAACTTTCCCACTCCGTGTTTTCGAAGCCCGTGGGCACACTCGGGCCATGAGCTGATCTAGAGTCTCACCGCTAGGGCGTTGCCCCTCCAGGATGGGCATTTGGCCCTGGCGCGATAATCCAGTCAAAAAATAAATGTCCGTGGAATCAAACTCAATGTCCTGGCCACGGATCGTGAATTTGCCATCCACTGGGTTCCAAGCTCTGATTAAGAACTCCAGCAGGTCAGGTTGCGCCCTCAGGCGTGGAGTCAGGAAGAATTTTAAGAATCCGCATGCCTGCATTGCATTTCGGCATTCGGCAAGTGCATAGGCAGCTATATCCTCATCATCGTGAGATCTCTCTTGCCAAACAAAAGACATTTTGCCCTGCAAGACCATGAAAAAATATTAGGTTGCTAACCGTTGAGATTTGTACGTCCAATTCTTAAAAAATAAATCTTTACGGCGCCAGCGCGACTGTTTCTAAAACAGTCGCGCTGAAAATGGCGCACCGTTGTTTTTTCACTGGGTCAGCGCGGAAGCACACGTGTTTTCTGCGCTGACCCATGTGGTGGTACGTGTAAATATAAATCGATCAGCGCGGACCCGAGCGGGAAACCCGCGCTGACCGAGAGCGCACCAACGCTCAAAAAAATTGCCCAAAGGGCCACATCCCACCGTGGAATTGCTCAAAAAAAGGCTCAAAATGAAACGCAGGGAGAGGAGAACCTACCTGGAACAAGCTGCCGGATGAATGGTGTCTGTACGGGCTGGAAATCGCTCCGTCAACCTTGCAGCTCCTCAACATTCTTCACAACTCAAAATGGTAACAATGGTAAAAAATGACTTTTACCCCCCTATTTAGGGTAAAAAATTCATAATTAGCTATAATTTCTTATCAATGTGGGTTTTTGTCATATTTTTGCCATGGATTGAGCTCTAATGTCACTAAATTATGCCTTTATGTATGTTTCACTATGTTTTTATGCATATCGAACGGATTTATGCGGGTAGTGTTCTTGTGCAGGTACTAGTAATCAGCGTGGTCATAACAATTCTTCGTGCACTTGGTCCCAAAAAATGTCGTCTTTAAGCTCTTTTCCGACATGAATCAAGAAAAGATGGCCGAGCTTCCTTTCGTCTCGTTAAAAGGAATGAGAGGCGGTCGTTTTAAGCTCTTTTTCCGACCGTGTAACTTAAAAAGATTGCCGGGTGTTTGTCGTTTCACACTCGTTACTGGCTCTAAAACGACGTGCTTCTGACCGTTTTTTTACTTTTTCGGGTCGAAGCTACTATTTACGAAAAGTACTCCTCGATCGTAATGGTCGGGCGGTTCTTTCGAGCATTGTTTTATACTTTTTTGGGCTCGAGAGACACAACTTTACGAAAAAGGACCCCCCTGGAGTCTCCTTTTCCGCTGTCTTTTCAGACTCTCTAAAAAAGAAAAGACGCCGAGCTCCTCCTTTGTCAGGCTCGTTAAAACTTAATGACATTGGATATCGTCAACATGACACCTCTCCAAGCATATGCTATCCCCGTCAAGCTTTTCATCCAAAAATAACCGCGGTACCTGCCAGAAATGGTGGGGAAAATGAAACTGTAATAATGGTCGTGTCGGCAGTATGTGGCTCTTGAACATGGCACTCATCTGCATTCGTGTCTGGGTGGGGATTTCTCATCTTGTTTTACACTAACCTCCATGGGTTTGGGTATCCTATTTGACCTATCATCTGCTCATTGCCTTGTGACCATGACCTCTGCTCATTTGATGTCAGATACTGCCAAATCCGCTATTGTGCCGCCGATATGTTCAAGAGAAGTTGACCTCTGCAAGATTACCACCTCCCTCTGATGTCTCACACAAAATCTTTTATCCTTCTCTGTCTCGTGTCGATGATGTGGGAAACATTATGGCCCACCTTCGATCAAGGTTACTTCCTGTCGACTTCAGCTCATTATCCAGGAAAGTGACCTAGAGATTCCCTTCAGGTGCCTTAGAGCTTGCATGCCTTAATGGCAGGTTCTTCGTGTTCGACGTGAGGTTTTCATCATTGGCCTCCGATCAGATGATTCTGCGGGTGTTCGACACCAGCTCATTGATTCACACGCCGCGGATTGTACCTATAGGTACCTTGAGGACCATTGTCATCACTGGTGGTACCTCTCGCGTCTGTTAACAGTTTTCATCATTGACTGGTAATCAGACGATGTTCATGCATGTTCGACTTCAACTCATGTATTCACATGCTTGAACTTGTACTTTGTTCGGGTTGGGATGGAGCGCAAGACCCTAGTTTTTGTCTGTTATGAACCAGGCTGTGATTTTGTGGATTGTTATTACATGACTCATTGATGGATGGCTGCGCCCATACCTGAGTCTTTGGGATGGCTGCGACCATACCCTCTTATCTTTATGGTCTTTTCAGCTGGGTGGCTGCGTCCATACCACAGACCTTCTTTGGATGGCTGCGCCCATGCCTAGCCTACATGTGATCGAGATATCAGTTGTACATTCATGCAGGTCCTTTCTGGTGGTGTCCCAGTTCAGCAGTCTTGTAAAGCATTTCACCCCTCCCACTCTCTCGGGCTTCATGCTTTAGGGGGCATCTGTTACGCAGTAATTTGTCACTGTCTCCCTGTCAGTCTCCCTAATGTCTCATGGAATCAAATACACCATGCTCATGCTCTCTAAACTGGCCAAATGACCCACTTTTCCAAAGTTTACTGCATCAGCGCGTCTGTTATTAAAATAACCGCGCTGACGGGTGGCTTATAGTGTTACTGGTGCGCTGCCAGCGCGGAAGCACACGGGTTTCCCGCGCTGGTCGAATTTTGTGCGCCAGCGCAGCCTATGAAAGTATCAAGCCGCGCTGACACGGTCTTCACTGTTATTGTGATGCGCTGTCAGCGCGTCAGTTCAGTATTGCACCCGCGCTGATCCAGTTTGGGCGAATTTGTTCCAACAGCCAGCCTTCCAGATGGTTCCAGGCCTGGTTGTTAGCCTTGTGAGTATCGCCCTCCCTTCTATGGCATGTCTGTTCGTCATTTGGAACCACCTTCCTTGAAGATAAGCTTGTCCTCCCATCATTCATGGAGACTCCTTCTCTACTTAAACCTCCACCATTACCATGAGCAGCTAGTTGGAATAGTTTTGGATAGTGTGGAATTCATAGTGCTTGGATTGCTGCTGTTAGTAGGTAGTTGGTGTGACAAGTGTGGTTTTGTTAGAGGAAGCTCAAGGAAGGTTGTGAGTATTGCTTGTGTGAGAGAGAGCTTTTGTGTTGGGAGAATCCATTTCCAAAGGTGAATGCTTATGAGACTTGCTGGCTGGACCCTCAAGAGAAGGACTCAGCGTCAGAAAATTGGTTGTACCTTCCTCTGTTATTGATTTAATAATAGATGACTACTGTTATGGTTCCATTCTCATTTGTCTTCTGATGGTTAATGTGAATTACATCCTTTCTGACTGATGTATAATTGCTTTTATTAGATTTCACGCTTGCGTTTGTCTGTCTCTTCGTGTGTGCAGGTATCTATTCACGGAGATCGTGGAAGATCGTGACCGGCCAGAGCGAAGGAGCGGGAGAAGCATCTCTTCATCAAACAATAGTGTTGGAACTCAAGTAGGTGTCCTTTGCCTCTTGTTTATTTGCAATTAGGAACTTGCACAGTAGCATTGATTGATTGTTGCTAGACCCATTCTGGGCTAGTAGGGATCGCCTCTATTCGTAGAGGGGATTTACCTCTCCAACACTACCCATTCCTTTATTGCAGGAAGGAAGTTTGTCAGAGACTTATCCGGCCGTTTATTCAGTCCCACCTCCAAGCAATCTAGTCGTTTCCTTCAATTGGAATCTACTAGGGAGACCCTGCCTACCATATAATGTACCATTCTGAATCATAGTACAAGCTTACAAAATGATCATGGTTGGTACTATCATAGATGAAGGGGCTTCTGTGAGTATCCTTTCCTCCACTTCTTGGAAAGTGCTTGGTTTGCCATCGCTTCTACTTGAGATTCGAAATCTGTCAGGCTTCAACAAAGGAACCAGCCGACTGTTAGGGATCCTTCCTAATTTTCCTATAACTTTGAGAATGAAAACCGTTTATCTGAACGTGATGGTAGTCCAAGGACCTCTAGATTACAATCTACTCCTCAGACATGACTACATTTATAGTATGGTAGCTATCGTTTCCTCACTCTTTCGAGTGATATGTTTTCCACATGAAGGCAAAGTGGTCCACCTAGTTGACTAGCTTTCATTACCTGGTTCAAACACAGCTATTAGTCAAATGCCATCCCTAACTAGTCCTTTTGAACAAGGAATGTCTAATCAATCTCCAGTCCATCCACCTGATGATCGCGAGTGATTTGGTGATTATGACTGAAACCTAGGAGGCATGCACCCTGGTCTGCTTCGACAGGAAAACCCCATATATAAGATAGGTTTCCGCGTAGGAATATGACTAGTCTGATACCCCCGTCCGTTTAGGAAAATGGATTTGGACTGGAAAAATATTCCCCCGTCAAAGGTTATGTGATTGGGACTAACAACAGTCACATTTGTCCATTTCGATGGACATCACCAAGGAAGGTTTTGTTTGCAACACAGATGGAACGATCTCGCTAATGTGAGAACTTCCATATGGTGACTTGGAAACTCTACTTTATACTTGGGGGCATGCAAACCTTTTCGTATGCAAGTGAAAAGTGACTAGCGTAACTCTAACCCTATAGTTTTACTAACTTCAACTGCTTAAGTTAGGTGATTGGTCTGATCCAACATTCACCTTTGTCGGGACCAACGGAAACGGCAAAGTAAAGGAGATGTTTCCCATCGAGAAGCTATCCTACCTAACCTTAGTAGTTCTTTAACCCTTAGGATAGTAGTTGGTCATTCCTAGCTTGCATACAAAAGGCTCTAGAGCAAAGTTGTGTATGGGGCAAGCTCCCTAAAAAATGAACCTGCTGATGAAACATCCTTATTATACGACTAGCACAAGTAGTTTTACGCAAAGTTCAAGCTCATTAAAAAAATAAGCCTCACCATGAGCAGTTTTACACAAAGTTCAAGCTCGTCAAAAAATAAACCTAGTAATGAGCAAGTGTTCTCGTAGAGTTTAAGCTCATTAAAAAATGAACCCCACCTCTAGTAAATAACCATTTTGATTGCATGACTATCAGCTTTTGAACCTTGGTTGTGTTCTTACTGTCACCTCCACTGTTTTTTTAGCTGATCATATGCCTTCATTTGTTTGTTTACCCTTTTGAAGAACAACCGCAATAAGTGATCCTATTAGCTACCTTCTTTATGCTGCCATGATGGATAAAGTTCCAAACCTTACCTGGAACTAGTTTTTATCCAAAAACATCACTCGTTCCTCAAAAAATGAGTCTCCTTTAAGCTCTTTTCATCTGACTCGTAAAATATGAAAAGATTGCCGAGCAATTGGCCTCTCCAGCTCGTTAAAGCAACTGGAAGTGCCATCCCTCCTCTAGATTTTAATCCTTTTGGACCTGAGGGATTATTACACAAAAAGATCGAGCGCTTGTCTTGTTTGGCTCATTAAAACTATCAAAAAGTCATCCCTTTCGTACTATTTTACACTTTTTCGGACTGAAGGGATTACATTATGAAAAAGGACCACTGGAGTTGCCTTTCCATCCCTTCTAGACTCTCTAAAATTGAAAAGGACCGAGTTATCTTTGTCGTTAAACTCGTTAAAACAATAACGACAAACTTGTTCATGCAGACAAAAGCAAGTTTCACTGTTGCTAGGCTCATTAAAACATAGCGACAGGTTTGCCTGAAGGGAAAATTATAGAACAAGCATATGTTATCCTCCTCACGCTTAACAAAAATAAAGAGGTATTGGTCAGCAATGACTGGGGAAAAAGGGAAGAAAACTTGAATAGCTTCATTGGTAGCAAGTTTCTCTTGAACATGACACTTTCACTCCGCCACCATGATTGAGTCGGGTTGGGTTATTCCATTCACCGGTCATATCACCATTGGTCCACCGTACCATCCATCTTGGGGTTAATGCTACCAATCCATTTTAGTGTCACGAGTATGTTCAAGAGAATTCTCTCAGAGAATTCACCAACCTAGCCAATGTCTCATCCGCTGCAATACCTACACTCTCCATTTTTCATGACCGCCACCCTGAACCTTGTATCATCAGATCGTTTTCACCTCCACAAAATCATTTTCTCCGTTCCATGTCGTAGATGTGGGATTCATTAAGGCCCTCCTACGATGGGTCACTTCTTGTCGACATCAGCTCATTATCCAAGAAGTTGACTTAGGGACAACCCTTTTAGTACTTTGAAGCTTGCATGCCTCAATGCCAAGTTTCTAACTTCCAGCGACAGGTTTACATCAATGGCCTTTGACCGAAAGATTTTACGTAGTGTTCAACATTAGCTCATGTATTCACACCATGTGAATTGTACTGCAGTACCTTGAGGGTCATCATCATTATCGGTGATTCCTCTCGTGCCTGTTAACAACTTACATCATTGGGTGGTAATCAGGCGATGTCTTTCCATGTTTGACATCAGAACATCTTTTCACATGGATCAACTTGTACTTCGAGTGAATATTGAAGGAGTTTGAAGACCCCAAATCTAGTTTCATCCATCCGGGCTGCGATATATTCAAGAAAATAAAGACATCAAATGTACATCATTGCTGCACAGATAATAATCCAAACTAAAGGATGATGGCTCTACTAGAATCATCAATCTACCACACAGACGATTGTCTGTCTTATGTACATGAATATGAATTTATAAAGCTATGCATGGGAATGCCTGCCTCAGCTAGATCATGAAAATATTGTGAAGATAATGTATTGTATTGTATCTTATTATAGGTCACCTTCCAGTTCGAAAAACCTCGGATCCTCATTATAAAGCATTTCAGCCTACATCAAAAGGATTTACGACCTCATGCTTTAGGGTGCAATTGTTATAGACATATTTGTGCACTACAACCCCAATCACATATGTCCATAAACCAAGGGATTCTAAACCCCTAAAAGTGTTGTTTCATACCCTAAAGGGACAAGGTCAGCTGATTACATCATCTCCCAGAAGTTATCCATGAAAAACTACTCAAAATTGGTCAAAACAGGACCATACAGACTACTCCATGCATAGGGTGCGATGCATCTCACCTATTACACACGGGGGGTGCGATGCATACTGGAAATCCCTTCTGTAGGGTGCAATGAGCAAGAGTAGACAAATTGCAGGAGCAGTTTGCTAGGTGGAAACCCAGAGAATCTTCTAGAAACTGCTCATATGACACTTGCCTCTCTGAACTCGCCCAAGGATGAGTAAGAGATATGAAATCTCCAAGTGGAACCAAGAACTATCAGTGAAATGACACTAATCAAAATCCCAGAAGCTGACTCACTCTCCTGAAAACATCTAGATATGGATCCCTCATCCAAGAGATCCAGAGGCTGGAATTTTGTAATTGCCAAGGAAGTGTTGTTGGTTTCTCTTTGAAGACATTGTTGGGTGATCTTGCTTTGTATGAGGTGAAGAGGGCTTTCATGCTAGGAGGATGATGCTGGATCAGACAGCCTGGTTGTAATCCTCTCTTCTACTACTTTTATTAATAAATCTATTTGAGTTTTCCCCCATATGCTTGTATATCTCCGAATATTGTTTGTGTATGCATTTATATGGTTAATGTACATCTGATCCTACATTATTTATGGTTATAGATCTCTATGCTTTGATGGTATTTTGCTGCCTTGACTCTATAGGTGTTCTTTGAAGCGGGACAAGCGAGAAAGGAGTGGCAAAAGCTCTATCAAAGGAGAGAGGAAACAAGCAAGGAGACTAGCGAAAGACTGAGGTTGGTGCTCTCTGCTTCTCTCTCATCTATCTCTCATAAAGGAGAAAACAAGTAACTTTAATATGTTTGTTTCTAAGATAACTACCCGTCTTAGTGGACTAGCAACTCTGAATGGACACTAGTTTCGATAAGAAGGAGGGGGTAGAGGTAGAGGAAACAAAGATCATTTTGGATTTCCTATTCTTGATGAAGATACAACCCTCACAATGAAAAATATATCACCCTCAGTTCTTCCTAATTTCCATGGAAAAATAAATGAAGACCCAAAGACATTTCTCTTCAAATTTGAGGTATTATGCAGATCATATCACTATCTGCATGATGCTCAAAAACTGAAATTGTTCCCCGCTACCTTAAAGGATTCAACATTAAAATGGTTCATGAGTCTAGAAGTGCATTCTATAACAACATGGGGACAAATGAAAGAGGATTTCTTAGGAAAATATAGAGATTATTGTATGCCTAGAAACCTTAAAGATGAAATCTTGAAAATGACACAAAAGGAAGATGAAAATCTTGAAGATTTAGTAGAAAGATTTGTCTACAATGTTAAAAGAGAAAAAATGGACAATTTTGTTACAGCACCATTTACCACTCTTGGTAGAACTGATGCTCTGTTTATGGCCTAGGGCAACCCTTCCTTCTAGACTTGGTCCAAATTCTTAAAAAATAGTGTTTTATTCCCTATACACTACTTTTCCCTATGATAAAAGCGTGTACATGCGGGTCAGCACATACCCAACCCGCGTACATATGTTAAAATACTTAAAAAAAATAAATTTCCTTAATTTCAAGTGGAGTTCATGGGTTTTACCTTTTACTCACCTCATATTGCCCGTGGCCCAACTGTTTCCCAAGTGAAAAAACTAATTTGGAGAGGTATAAATAAACCTCTATGGGAAGGCCTAAAGAGAGAAAGTATGAGATATTGATACTATAGTGAGATTATCCGTAATCAAGTCTGAAGAATCCTTGTGCCTCCTACACTCCCTAAAGCTTCAGGAAACCCTTGTTTCCTTAATTATAGATATCCCCCATCTTGCTTGAGATATCCTTGTGTTGGTGATGGAGGAAGATTTCTAAAGGCCAAGAAAGGACCGATCCAGAGGATGGTTCCGCTTGGAGCCAGAGAAGGACTCAGGTTGTATTTCTCCACCTTATCTATAACTTACTTCAATAAATATGAATTTTGTTTTGTTTCAGATACGAAATGTGCTTATGCAACAAAGTTGTGTTGTAATTCATTTATGAATCTTATATTGATGTATAATTAGTCATTCATTCATATGATTTAAGGTTAACATCATGTATATCCTTTATGTTTCTATTGTTGTGTATGTTCCATTTGAATAATTTTCGGGTTTCAAGAACATTTGGAGAAGCTGAGGGTTTGCACCTTGCGGGATCTACTCAAATGAAGGACATTGGGTAAGGGCACTCCTACGCAATTTAGTAGAATAAGGATTTTTGATGATTGTTTGAGCATTTCTTGTTGAAGTTTGCCCTCTGCTTTGTTGGGGTTCTCAACTCAAAGCCCTAGGGTGGTTTCACCCGTATCAGAACTGGCGACTCCATTGGGGATAACAATCTTGTTATTCCTGGTTTGGGTTGTTTGTTCTTAGTAGGTGAGTGATTGGAGGAAAATATAATAGATGGATTGTTATTTTCAAGAATTAGATCTGGAATTCATGTCAGCTAAATCTAATAAATCTTTAGTATTTGCAGAGTTGATATCAGAGCTGCCTTGTGAAGAAGTAGTTATTTACGAGGAAAATTTTCCCGATGAACATTTATTTCTCATTTCTTCACAAGATCCTTGGTATGGAGATATCATTATATATCTCCAGACTTTGAAGTTTCTGCCTTTTTTCTCTAAAGACAAGCGTAGAACGTTGTGTCACCTCGCTAAGAATTATTTTATTATAGGTGACACATTATATCATCGAGGGATTGATTCAATCATTAGGCATTGTTTAACTTTGGAGGAAGCTGAGTCAGTTCTTAATGATTGCCATAGTGGAGCTTGTGGCAGTCATCTATCAGGGCTTGCAACAGCCTAAATTTTTTTGCAAGTAGGCTACTTTTGGCCTTCAATTTTCAAAGACTGTATTGAAGCGGTCAAAATATGCCATCCTTGTCAAGTCTATACTCGGAAAATGTGTGCACATCCAGCTCCACTTTTCCTTGTTATCACCATTAGTCCTTTTACAAAGTGGGGCATTGATTTTACTACTTGTAATCCACCCTCAGCAGGAAATCACAAGTACATCATTGTAGATGTAGACTACTTTACAAAGTGGTGAGGCTTTCAAAAATGACAGTGAAACAACAACCTTATTTCTCTTCAATCAGGTTATTTCACAATTTTGTATCTCTAAATAGATTGTCACTGACGATGGCAATCACTTCCAAAGTCAACTAATGTCCGAGTTGGCTCTCAAGTTGGGTTTCCGAAGGAGCATTCATATCCATATTATCCTCAAGCCAATGGGCAGGTTGAAGCTGTGACCAAGTCCCTTAAAATCATCCTGCAAAGGACAATTGACAAAGTTCAATCCAATTGGCACATCATGTTGTATCCGACACTTTGGGCATACCGAACGTCAATTAAGGCCGCCACTGGTTTTACTCCTTTTCAACTAGTTTATGGGTTGGAATCTATCTTTCCTATCGAATGTGAAATTCCTTCTCTTAAGTAGCTGTAGAACTTCTTCCAGATACTTCTAGTCTCAAGGAAGGTCTCATTCATATGGAGCCTCTTGATGAGCAGCATCGAGATGCCGCCATAATAAACGAAGCCCATAAGAAAAGGATAAAAAATCTGTACGATAAAGTTGTCCATCTTCAAAAAAAATTTGAAGGCAACCTTGTCTTGGTCTACGATCAAGACAAAGACTGATCCGGATTTAAGCAGGAACGTAATAGATTACAGAGATAACCATAAATACAGAGATGTGATAACCATAAAAACAGAGATGCAGCGGAAATAATACTTCATTTCATTAATGGAGAATACTGAAATATGCTTACAAATAGAAATAACCCAGCTAGGGCGATGGTAGCTTATCTCTGAGAAGAGATGTGTCGGCTACATGCCTCTGAACTGTTTCGAAGTGTCTTTACAATGAGGCTCGAAGGCCTATTTATTATTGAGAAACAATGGAAAACCCTTCACATTCAAAAACCTAACCCTAGAAGATGAAACGCCAAATTGTGGGCCCCGTTTTGGGGTGAGTTGGACAGCCAACTTCCCGGGGTCGCGAATTGGTCGTATTATCTCCGTTTGACGCGCATGATAGCCCGTTGGAAAGATCTCTCCGAGGACTACGACAAAAAAGACGATTTTTATCAAAAAAATCGCTGGCGTTGGATTTCCCAAAAAACATCGTTTAGGGCCTCAAAACGGCTCTGGAAGTTTAGGACCCGAAAAACTGCTAAAAATAGTAAACTGTGCTATAATTAAGGAAACTGAAAAACTGAAAGAGACAGTTGTGGGGGTCCAAATGGGATAGGTGGGTGGCCACCAACGTCCACCTGGATCATTCCTCCCCCCTTAGGAAGCAATGGTCCCCATTGCATTGAGTTCCTCCCTGAGATGAGGAAGCTTCTGCTGAGCTGGGTCTCTAGTGAGCTGTTCTGCAATCTCTGATGTGTCCAGAAATGGTGGGAAGCATGGTCGGCGATGGTCCACATTGAACAATCGGTGCAAGCGAAGGAATGGAGGAATGTTGTGCTTCAAAGCATTGTTGCCCAAAGCCTTGTTACTGGTGTAAGGACCATGTCGAAGCGATCTGAGTTTCTGATGGGTTCTAGTAAGGCGCTCCCTCTGCAAATGTAACCAAACTTTGTCGCCCACCTGAAACTTGTGTGGTACCCCTCCGGGTAAGGAGAAGTTGTTCCTGTGTTCTGTCAAGACTGTATCCCTCTGTTGCTGCTGCTGTGTGGAGGAACCCTTCACGGGGGTCATGGATGTAGAACCGATCTTCCCCTTACTTTGGGAGCGAACCAGACAGAAAATAAATTTCCTAGTCTGTGAGATGAGCTTGCTGCCTTTCTTAGCAGTGATCAAAGAGGTGGCGGTAGGTGGGGCTACCTCCGGTATCCTGTATAATGAATTATCCAACGAAATGATGACAGCGCGAGGCCTTGACTCATACACAGCATGTCGCCTCCACAAGTATGGCTGGCCTAATAGTACATCACACAATACCTCGTCTGTGAAGGGCTTGATGCTGTAGGGAAGGTGGCACTGCTGGCGAACTTTGAGATCTCGTCCTTCGTGAAGCCAACCGATACTGTACGGCTGTGGGTGTGGTGTAGTTGGTAGGCCCAACCGCTTCACGACCTCTACTGAAATGAGGTTCTTTTGGCTGCCACTGTCGACAATGAATTGCAGCGGTGAACCCTTCACCCACATCTGTGAGTGGAAAAGACGTTCCCCCTCCTCTGGATCTTCGACCTCATTTTTCTGGATCTTGGCAGTAGCAACAGTGGCGCTGGGATCCACATCAATGATCTGCTTCCCTTTGTCATTCCCCTTATCGGGTTCTGACTCAGAGTCGGAACATGCATCTGATTCGGAAGCCTTCAACTCGGCCACCAACGACTGCTTGGTCCGACACTCACTTGTGTTATGAGTGGGACTCTTGTGGAACTCACACCACTTTCCTGTGTCCTTCTTCGGCTTCGTGGTGTTGTTCTTTTTTTGCAGCGTAGAGGGGTTGTCTTGGGTCACCCTGCCTTGGCTTTGTCCTTTGGGCTTCGGATTTGTAGATCCAAAGTCTCGCTTCTTCTGTTTGAACTTTTGCTCGATTTTGACAGCGTATCGGTATGTTGTGCCGAGTGAGGAGATGTTCAAGAACTCCATCTCTTCCTGGATGTATCTGTGTAGGCAGCCGCGATATTTGAGTACCAGATGCAGCTCAGAATCTTTGATACCCAACTGTGTGCGAAGGGTATGAAAAATATTTGTGAACTCTGGTACATCTTGGTCTCGTCCCTGCCGCAGTGTGGTCCATTTGATGTATTTGTCCTCATAGCTTTTTACAGGGTAGTACTGCTCCTTGATGGCATCCTGGAAGTCATTCCAAGTGGGGGCGGCTGAAAACAGTGAGCCTATACTTTCATCCTTCTGCTCGCAGTATGTTTCCCACCAGTCCTTGACGTGGGGGGCTGCTTTGAGAAGAGCGAAAACAATCTTTTCCCGACTTGAAAATTCATGAACAAAAAAATACCCATCTAGCAGATTTAACCATTTATCTACGGCATCTGCGTCTATTTGACCCTCGAAGATGGGGATTTCAAAATTAACCTGTACCTTAAACGGTGTGGCATTTCCAGAGTAGCTGTTGGAAGCCGATGCGTCGCCTCTGGGTAGCCGCTGAAGGATCTGCACAAAGCTATCCATCATCACGTTCCTTTGCCGCTCGAGGGCTTCTTAGAGCAAGATTCTGATAGGATCTCCTGCCCCCTCGTCTTTCTTCTCATTCGCCATGGGAGGTCATCGAGATTTGTGAGGCTGGTCTTGCAAAGGTTCGACCAATTCAAGCCCTAACTCCTTATATCCCGACCTCCTAGGGACATGCAAAGAAAAACAGAGAAAAAGCAGACCGCTCTGATACCATTGATCCGGATTTAAGCAGGAACGCAATAGATTACAGTGATAACCATAAATACAGAGATGCGATAACCATAAAAATAGAGATGCAGCGGAAATAATACTTCATTTCATTAATGGAGAATACTGAAATATGCTTACAAATAGAAATAACCCAGCTAGGGCGATGGTAGCTTATCTCTGAGAAGAGATGTGTTGGCTACATGCCTCTGAACTGTTTCGAAGTGTCTTTACAATGAGGCTCGAAGGCCTATTTATTATTGAGAAACAATGGAAAACCCTTCACATTCCAAAACCTAACTCTAGAAGATGAAACGCCAAATTGTGGGCCCCGTTTTGGGGTGAGTTGGACAACCAACTTCCCGGGGTCGCGAATTGGTTGTATTATCTCCGTTTGACGCGCATGATAGCCCGTTGGAAAGATCTCTCCGAGGACTACGACGGAAAAGATTATTTTTATCAGAAAAATCGCTGGCGTTGGATTTCCCAAAAAACATCGTTTAGGGCCTTCCCAAAAAACATCGTTTAGGGCCTCAAAACGGCTCCGGAAGTTTAGGACCCGAAAAACTGCTAAAAATAGTAAACTGTGCTATAATTAAGGAAACTGAAAAACTGAAAGAGACAGTTGTGGGGGTCCAAATGGGATAGGTGGGTGGCCACCAACGTCCACCTGGATCAAAGACACCCTTGGGGTAGGCAAGTTCAAATCTATGTGGTACAGTCCCTTTATAGTCAAGTGTGTTTAGAAAAAGGAGGCTTATGAATTAATTGAATTTGAAGGAAACAAGTTGGAGGAGACCAGAAATAGGCTCTACCTTAAGAAGTATTTTTATTAGGTTTCGGCCGAGCACTTACTTGATTTGTACATATTGTATGTTTGTCCATATCTATCTAGCGGTTTTAGTGATATCAATAGTTTTAATCTGCTTTGGCAGGTATTGATGGATAATTCAGTGTATATAGGATTCATCGATGGTGCGATTAGACATACCTGGAACCTTGCTTCCACAGCTTGGGTGATTTATTATCCATCTGGTTAGTTGATTGTTTTGAGAGGAGTATGTATCGGTCATGATTCGAATAATATTTCCGAATATAGTGTTGTTATTAATTTTCTATCTGAAGCAATATCTCTTGGTATTGATTCCTTTGTGGTTTATTTGGACTCACAACTAGTGGTATCTCAGCTGAATAACACTTATTGGGTATGCGATCCCTATTTGTATCGCCAATTTTTGAGAGTAATATTGTTGAAACAATCATTTGTTTATATCACATATGTTCATATTCCATGATCAGAAAATTCATTAGCGGATTCTATTGCTAATCAAGCATTAGGTTGGCATATCCATCATTCATCAAATTAAAAAACATTAAGAATAATCGAATCTGTATATATCATAAAATCACTTTTTTATAGATAGAGTGTTTATGTTAAAAAATAATATACAAAATTGGGACAAAATGCCCTATAGAATCTGGGTTTATTCCCATCATCATGCCCAATCATAAAAGGTTCTGATCATCTATCTAGTTGGCTCAGGATCAGCAGCCAAAAAATAAAAAACCAGCATTGGCTACAAACCGGAATAACTGTACCCTATCTCGTGGTACTCCTACCATGCAACGTTACATCTCCTCGGGGAGATCCTTTATGGCTATCATGGGTACTTGGTGAGTCAACCTCACCAAGTTCCTCTAAACTGCATGGAGAACTCTCTCCATCTCAGCTGCAGCCCCTTCGACATCTCTTCTGTGATGCCTGTGTCTTATAAATTCATCAGGTCTCACTCTTCCAACATCTGAAACATGATCAATATATTTTGTAATTGTCTTGTCTCATCAAAAAATATTTTTAAGTTCATTTATATTAAAAATCCAAAAAAATATTAACAAAGCTTAAAAATTAAAAAAATGTTACCTATGGCACCCCATGCTGCATTTGGTGGTAACACTAAGTCTGGATCTCCCCGAAAATCCATATCGGCATAGGGGTAGTCATCAACTACGATGACTTGTTGATCCCACTAGGAGAAAAACTCATCATCAAAGGTCATTCTGGGCACGTTGCCACCCCCAAGGCACTTCATCAGATTAGCCCATCTACCCATTCATGGATCTCTAGGGCTACTGATAGTCGATAATACCTTGGGTGGAAGCCGAGATACTTTCTTGAAGAAGAATGAACATAAGATTGTGCCATACCCAAAATTCTTTGTCTGACCCTTCCAAATGGAGGTCAGTTGATTCTTCATATTGGTCAGTAAAGGCATGCACCAATCAAACATTGTAGTGAGACATTCCACTACTAGGCTCATCGATACTCGTGAGGCCTGATGTAAAGAAGCTGAGCCATTTACCTTGAAATTGGTAAATAGTAAAATCTTTAAGGACAAGCTCTCTATGTGTTTGATTGGAATCTGACTTCCAATATTCTTTGGATGACCACGACAATATATGTGGACATAGTCTTTTATAGAAAGACTACCCTTCGTCCGGCCAGTCAAGTGCACCACCTCTCCTCTTCGGGAAAGACCGGTAATAAAGTAGATATCTTTGATCTCAATTCTTAGAGGCATCTAATCGATCATGAAGGCGTCATCTTCTGCGCTCTAGTAATGAATTAAAATCTCAAGCAATCGCGTGTTGGCTTTCATATTCAACATCTTAAAGAATTTTAGTAAGCCGCAACCTCTTAAAGCATCCAAAGAATTTGGGTCCTCCATTATTTCATTATCTATAGCACTATGATCTCTTTCCCTCCAGGTGGTGGTCATCCCATCCAAAAAGATGTTTCAAACCATTAGATTTTTGTTTTAAAATTTTAACTCACGCATACGCGGGTTCCCTTTTCACACAATCACATGTAGGGCCATCATATACACGGGTTACCTATATTCAACCTGCGTGTATGTAGATTTGAATTTTTTGACATATTTTCCCACAGTCAAAACTTGAAAACAACATCTCAAGAGTATGACAAATCATTAAAATAAGGATATAATGGTTACCTGGAAACTTTGGAGTGATTTGAACAGTTCAATTGGTCAGAGGAAGCTTTCTTGAGTTTGTCTCCATAGCTCCTTGCTCAAAACTCAACTGAAAAAAATGTGAGTCCAAAAGTCTTTATATAAGTTGGAAAATACAAAATATTTTTTCAAAAATTGATTTTTGTCTTATGCATTTTTTTACCTTTTGGCTTGGAGTGTCGAGACTGGGTAGTCTTTACAAGATATTTTGGAGACTTCTTTGAGACATTATTCTGGTCCCATGACCACAGACCTGTCATGGAAGTTATCGTTTTCTTACTGGAATATAGGTTAGGAAATACCACTTTTCATCGCATTTTGCACACTATCCTCCATACTGTGATACATTGGCCATAGGGTCAACCCTATTGTGTCTTGGTTCGCAAACCATTTTCACTCGTTGACTTTAAAAATCATGATACGAAGGTAGAGCCAACCTTTACATGGACATCTTAGTTAGATCCTTGCTGACATTGGCTACCCATGCTACTATATTGAGTAGGATTGGGAGTCCTCTTTAGTCCTGCCATGACTTATGCATTGAAGACTCATTCTCGTTCTTCTCGGCTAGTTTCTGGCCTTATACCCTAGAGGCTCCTTTGCGTTGAGTTGTACTGCTGCATTGCATATTGACTACTTGCACCATTTGGCCTTGAGCCGGCTTCACTTGGACTCGTGTTTAAGTCACCTTTTTGACCATGTCTTCTGCAAAATCCACCATGCAATCACTTAGCTTCTACAACTTGACACACCCTTTTACCCGTGGAAAGAACATCCCTTTGAGTGTCCTTGACCAGTTTTTCCTCCCTGTATTGAGAATAAGAATGTTCCCCTCCCAGGAACTATAACATTTGTTTTTTCAACACTCGTTCTTTCCATTATACTATAGCATTCTTTTATTCTTTTTCCAACTTCATATAAAAGAAAAATACAAAAAAATTATATATTCCAAAAAGAGCGGGAACGAGACATTATTTCCATATTTTGATGGCAACTAGAGTTAGTCATGTCGCCCTTGAACAAAGAACTCAAAAGAAAGTATTTCCTCCATCGGGGTGGGTTTTAGTTTGACTTAGGAGAGCCTTAACCTTGTTATTGAGTTAGTTCTCCTCCGATTGGTTGCCTCTTCCAATCATATGGAGAGTTTTCTTATGCCTCCTACATGACAAACTTATACAGAGTTATCATATGCTGCCATATAGTCACAATTGAGTTGTGCTTTTGTTCAAGGGAGGTAAGCCTGAGTCGGCCTCTCTGTGGTGTCTCTTGACCTATCTTTTAGTTGGCCATCCCTGGTTGTCAGCGTCATGTTCATTATCACATCAGTTGTATTGGTACTTTCCTTGTGCCGGTTTGAGAAGGTCTCCATTTACTTCTTGCTGGCGGGTCTTGTGCTTATCGACTATGACAAATTCCTCTGAGGGTAGATCTAGAGCTGCACCCTAGCCCTATTTTCATTATTGATAGGTCACCTTGTGCTCAGCATCGGTCAGTATCATGGGTATTTGACTGGGTGGTTTCCCTTGTGTTCGACATCAGCTTTCATTATCAAACATTAGGATTCATGCAGTGCTTTGGTTTCCATTTGACCCTATTGGTGGATTCCTCACCTCTATGTTAGCTTTCATTATTGGTTGGTCCAGAGGGTTTCTATTGTGTGCTAGCTACATCTTGTGTATGCCTAAAACGTGCTTTAGTTGCCACATTATTGGCCTACGGGTTACACTCGCGCTACATTGATGAAGGATGCCTTAATTCCTTCCTTCTAGAGGATCTTTTCCCATCGACTTCAACTCATTTCTCTGGGAAAGAGCTCTAGAGTCCATTTGGAAGTACCTTAGGGTTTGTAGTCATCAGTGGCAGATTCCTTCACCATCGATAGTGGGAAAACATCATTGTCTCCTGATTGATAGATTCTTTCAAGTGTTCGACTACAACTCATTTATTCGCAGTTGTTAGATTATATTGGGTACCTTGACTCTCATTATCATTATCGGTGAGTAGTCTCGCATTTGTTAACGATACACATCAATGACAGGTAATCAAATGATTTCTCACATGGTTGACTTCAGATTATTCATTCCCATTGTGTAGAAATGTACCACAACGGTTATTGAAGACCTTGGGTTTGCATCAACATGTCTTGGCTCACTTGTCAGTTGCTCCTGTTTCTGCTAGTTAACCCGATCCACCTTATATGTTGCAGTTCCTTACAGCGACATCTTAAATGTTGGCACCCGAGTTGCAGTGTAGTATCATTTATTCCATCATGTTCATTTGGTACTATTGGGATCAGTTCCTTGACTTCAGTGATCAGATTCATACTCCATCATCATTGATCAACTCTTTATATGTGATATTCAGACATGTACTTTCTTGATTATGATCAAATGATCCTCTGTACTTTCAGTTCCTTTATACTTGTATACATATTGGATCCACTTTTGTACTTGATATGCAGACATACTTTACTATTTCTGAGCACGGGTATGCCCGCCTCAGACAACAGTTTCTTTATGATCTCTTTCAATGACTTGGCAAGCTGAATTCTAGTGAACTCCTCCTCAGTCTCGGCATGATTCTTTCCATACACTTAATACATTTCAGCCATCATGTACCCCTTCTGACCTCATATATTAGGGGGAATTTTTTATAGCACCATTTACCACTCTTGGTAGATCCGATGCCCTGTTTATGGCCTAGGGCAACCTTTCCTTCCAGACTTGGTCTAAAATATTAAAAAATAGTATTTTATTTCCTATACACTACTTTTCCCTATGATAAAAGCGTGTACTCGTGGGTCAGCATATACCCAACCCATGTACATATGTTAAAACACTTAAAAATAAATAAATTTCCTTAATTTCGGGCAGAGTTCACGGGTTTTACCTGTTACTTACCTCCTATTGCCCATGGCCCAATTGTTTCCCAACTGAAAAAACTAATTTGGAGAGGTATAAATAAACCTCCATGGGAAGGTCTTAAGAGAGAAAGTATGAGATATTGATACTATGGTGATATTATCCCTGATCAAGTCTAAAGAATCCCTATGCCTCTTGCACTCCCCAAAGCTTCAGGAAACCCTTGTTTCCTTAATTATATATATCCCCCACCTTGCTTGAGATATCCTTGTGTTGGTGATGGAGGAAGATTGTTGAAGGCCAGGAAAGGATGGATCTGAAGGATGGCTCCACTTGGATCCGGAGAAGGACTCAAGTCGTATTTCTCCACCTTATCTATAGCTTACTTCAATAAAAAGGAATGTTGTTCTGTTTCCGATATGAAATGTGTTTATGCATCAAAGTTGTGTTGTAATTCATTTATGAATCTTATATTGATGTATAATTAGTCATTCATTCATATGATTTAAGGTTAACATCATGTATATCCTTTATGTTTATACTGTTGTGTATGTTCCATTTGAATAATTTTCAGGTTTCAAGAACACTGGGAGAAGCTGAAGGTTTGCACCCTATGGGATTTACCCAAACGGAGGACATCGGGTAAGGGCACTCCTACATGATTTAGTAGAATAAGGATTTTTGATGATTGTTTGAGCATTTCTTGTTGAAGTTTGCCCTTTTCTCTATTGGGGTTCTCAACCCAAAGCCCTAGGGTAGTTTCACCCATAACAAATTTGGATGAGGAAACTTTAAAAGCCCTCCTACTCAAAGCTATTAAAGATGAATGGATCGATCTCCTTAACCTGACCGGGAAAGGAGATATTTCTCAATTACCATTTGCATATATTTGTGCTTTATGTATACATATCTCAAGAGGTAAAGCACAAGTTGGAAGGAGTCCTAGACACCCTCTCTTATCAAGAATTAATAAATTTGCAACTGGGACAGTTAGCAGGGAAGAATTAGGAAGTTTTCTTGATACCTTTAAGACATATATTTTAGGGTGAGCATATAGACACCCTTAAAATACAAATCAAGAAAAAATCTGAAAGTGTTGCATTATCTATTTTCTGTCCTAGATGTTGAAAGAAACATGCTCTAACAGAGTGTCCCTTAGATTCAAAATCCATAGAAACTTGTGTCATATGTGTAGATAATCATGATACTAAGGAATGTCCTTCTTTACCAGGTCTTAAAGTTGTATTTAATCATGAAGGAATACCAGAACAAGTGGACCCTCTTTACTTTATAGCCAAGAGACCATGGCAAAATCCCCAACCAAATCAACCACAAGGGTTAAACCACAACAATTTGCTCAATATTCACAAAATAATTGGAATCCATCTTGGCATCCTTGGGCTCAACCACAGTCGCAATCCTGGAATCAAGAATGGAAAAATCCTTATGGGGCCTATGCTCAATATCAACAATATTCACCATCCTATCTTCTACCACAATTTCTACCCAAATCTAATCAAATTCCCCAAGCTAATAAATTACCTCAAATCCAAGTTCAAAATCAAAATCCACAACTCTCCCTACCATTTCCACAAAGCCCAAATCAACTACCCACTCAACCACTTCCGAATCCTAACAATAAAATACCAAAACAAATTGTGTACAACATGGAAGGGCAGAATCCTAAAACTTATGTAATAACTCCACTAGATCTAAATAGTGTCCAATTAAGGTCTGGAAGTGTGTTACAAAGAAAACCCCCTAATGTCATTCAGGAAACAAGACCAAATCTTCAAAAACACAAAAATCAATCGGAAGAAGGAGAGACCTCTCTCCCTCAAAAAGAGAATGAACAAACAGAAAATGTTCCAATAAATACTCTTATCATAGAGCAACCCTTAGTGTCAATTAGACCACCTTTCCCTAAATGGTTGAAAATCGATGAAGGAGTAGAAAAACAAATTATCTTGCCTGATTATAATATGATGGATGAATTAAGAAATGTATGTATTAAGATTCCTTAAATACAAGCCATAAAATAAATACTGATCTTTGCGAAAACAATTAAGGAACTAAGTACTCAAAGATCAGAAAGAAAAAGAAAAGACATCAAAAGGATTCAATTAATTGAAAAAATTGTAGACATTATGATGGGGAAGACGAAAATTCAAAAATATTTAGATCCAATAAGCCCATTATAAAAATTCACATCAATGGAACCAAAATAACAAAAACATTGATTGATCTAGGAGCAACCATAAATATAATGAGTAAACAAGTTATGGACACTTAGGCTTCCTAACCTTCAATACACACCAACCTTATTACAATTAGCAGATAGGTCTGTGATTAAACCTCATGGTGTGTTGGAAGATGTTTGTGTATCCTTATATCCTTGGGAATATCATGTTGATTTCATGGTCCTAACACCCAAGAATAATTTAGGAGGACATCCATTAATCCTAGGAAGTCCTTGGTTAGCCAAAGCTGATGCTTTCATCGGGTGTAGATCAGGTGGCATGTTCATCTCAGATGGAAATTCTACCAAAAAATTTACATTAAACCCTCCTGCAAGAACAACAATAGGAACATAAAATGAAGAATGGATAGATGATGAAGATGATATACAACCTGTTTTTACTACTGAACAAGTAAGAGAGGAAGACCAAATTTTAAACCTATTGGAAAATAATGAATCTTCCTCAGATTATGATCATAGTTGAAATGAGTATCTCTCATCTAAACAGGTATCGTTGCTCTCCATGGAAAAATTTGGGAATTCTTTGATAGAGATATTTCCAAGTAAAACATTGAATGTTAATGAAAACTTGGAAGAATTACAAAAGAATCAATTGGTAGAAGTTTTACAGAAACATTCTTTTGCTTTTGCATGGGAATACACTAATATGAGGGGGATTGATCCTAAAACCTACATACACCATATCTACATTGAACAGAGTGCAAGACCAGTTAGATAGCCTCAACGAAGAATGAACCCAAATTTAAAAGAAATTGTTAAGGAGGAATTGAAAAAGTTGTTAAATGTAAATTTCATCTACTCGATATTCGACAGTCAGTGAGTTTCACCCCTAGTAATCGTTCCAAAGAAAAACGGAAAATGGAGAGTATGCATCGATTAGAGGGAGTTGAATAAAGCAACATTAAAAGACCACTTTCCACTACCTTTCATAGATAAGGTCTTAGATGCATTAGCAGGGAGAAAGTAATTTTCCTTTTTGGATGGGTTCAGTGGATATAACCAGATTCAGGTAGCCCCTGAAGATAAAGATAAAACCATATTCACTTGTCCATGGGGGACTTACGCTTACCAAATACTTCCCTTTGGATTATGAAATGCTCCAACAACATTCCAAAGAGTAGTCCTTAGAATTTTCTCTAATCTTAGTCACGATTGTGTGGAAGTGTACATGGATGATTTCACAGTTTATGGGAATTATTTTAATCAAGCATTGGAAAATTTAGAAAAAGTATTAATAAGATGTAAAGAAACAAATCTCTCGTTAATCCATGAAAAATGTTTCATGATGTTTAACAAAGGAATTGTTTTAGGTCACCATATTTCAGGAGATGGAATTAAGGTGGACTCATCTAAAGTTGAGGTCATTTCTAAATTATCAGTGCCAAATTGCCAACGAGATGTTAGAAGTTTTCTTGGTTTTACTGGATATTATAGAAGATTTATAAAAAACTTCACAAAAATTGCATATCCACTTTTTAAATTACTTACCAAGGATTGTGAATTCAATTGAGATTCTAAATGTCAAGCTACCTTTGAAGCTTTGAAAAAGAGAATTTCTGAAGCACCTATCTTAAAAGGACCTAATTGGAAATTACCTTTCCATCTCTCAACGGATGCTTCAGATTCAGTCTTAGGAGCCGTGTTAGGACAAAAATATCTTACTCCTTATGCAATATATTATACTAGTAAAAATTTAACTCCTGCAGAGTTAAATTACACTGTAACTGAGAAGGATTTTTTAGCTGTAGTTCATGCCATTAACAAGTTCATACATTATATACTGGCTATGAAAATTTTGTTCACACTAGCCATTCTGCCATTAGATACCTAATGAATAAACCAGTCACTAATGGAAGAATAACCAGGTGGCTTTTATTGTTACAAGAATTCAACACCACCATTCTAGATAGGCCCGGAAAACAGAACACAATTACCGACTTTTTATCTAGAATTCAAAATGATAATAATGATCAACTTGTAGAGGATAAATTTCCCGATGAATATATTTTTGTAGTATCTACTAAATCACCTTGGTATGTAGATATTGATAACTATTTAGCTACAGGAAAAATGCCATTTCATTTGTCTCCCAAAGAGAAGAGAAGAATAGTCCACAATAGCACATCTTATTCATGGATAAATGAAGAGTTATACAAAATAGGACTAGATCTTATCATCAGAAGATGTGTTCGAGAGGATGAAATACCCGAAATACCTAAATCTTACCATGATGAGCCATGTGGAGGATAATTTTATGACAGGAGAATTGCTTATAAAATCTTAGTTTTAGGATATTATTGGTCTTCCATTTTTCGGGACACCAAGGAATATGTTAAAAGATGTGATAGTTGTCAGAGAATGAGCAAACCTACTCTTTCCAATGAAATACCATTACAACCATAGGTACTCATTGAACCATTTGAAAATTGGGCACTAGATTTTGTTGGACTAATCAACCCACCTTCAAAGAAAAAGAGGTATATTCTGGTACGTACTGATTATGTCACTAACTAGGTAGAAGCTAAATCACTTCCTTTTGCTACTGAAAATGTTGTAGTTCCCAAGAGAGATTGTAACATATCAAGGAACACAATTTGCATCTAGATTAGTGCAGAAGCTTGTGAAGCAATACAAAATCAAACATCGGAAGTCCACTCCATACCATCCATAAGCCAATGGACAAGTTGAGTCTACAAATAAGGTGATTGAAGCAATCCTTACCAAGTCTGTAAACTTACACATAAAGGACTGGGTAGAGAAGCTTCCAGAAGTTCTATGGGCCTATAGAACTACATGGAGAAATACTACAAGACATACTCCCTATGAACTTATTTATGGGTAGGTCTTACTTCTGATAGAGTTCCAGATCTAGACTTATAAAACAGTAGTCCAGTTAGATCTTGACTTATGAGAAGCACATAAGCAAATGATGAGACAACTTAATGAGCTTGATGAAATAATACAAGAAGTCCTCCAGGGAACTAGCGAAGTTCAACAACAGAGATCTAGGTGGCATGATAAGTACATTAAAGAAAGAAAATTTCATCCAGGAGATTGGGCATTACTCTTGATTCGAAGTTTAAAAATTTTCAAGGAAAATTCCGAATCCACAAACTTGGACTTTATGAAGTTGAAAGTGTCTTTGAAAATCGTGCAGTTAGAATCAAGACTATTGATGAAGAGAAAGTCCCTCTTTTAGTAAATGGACATCGACTTAGACTTTACCAGAAGGCATGGACAAAAGAAGAATTTGTCAAAATATTCCAAGATAATTCAAAACTGAAGATGGTCAACTTTATGTTATACACACACACACACACACACACACACACACACACATAAAAAAAAGGGTATAAGCATGAAAAGCAACATGCTGTTGGCATGTTTATATGGAAAATTTGAAGTGAAAACCAATTTTTGTTGGCACTTTAAATTTTCTTTTCAAATAATAATAATAAAGTTTTTTTCTCAGCTGCAAAATCAGTAGCTTTCCATAGCTTGGGCAAGTTTCTACAGCTAGGACACATTTTTGCTGCCTAATAAGTCTTTTGAAGCCTACTTGATAGGAACACTTGATGATTCGAATTGAACGATAATTGATAGAGCAAAGTACCTGCAAGAGACATCAGAACAACAAATAAGGTTAGCAAAGTTAATCAAAGGTATCTGCTACTTTAATTTAGCAATATGGATTGATATATTTCATATATGACTAAGAGGATGTAGTACTGCTAAAAATTAAAAGAAATCATTGCAATTTAAGGGTGATGGTCGCTTATTAAAGACATCATAATCCACCACTTAAAAACCATGTCACATCCTCATTCTAAATATGCTGAAGTAATCACTGAATCATCATTTTAAATGCACCCCAATGGTCAAATTCATTTCCACAACCTTCATTATAGTCCACCTATTCTTGCATTTATCTGAACTCACATAACCTCTTTGTCTCTATGCCACTAAATGAAACCCTACCAACACCATTCTCTTGTCAAAGTAAACAGTCCTTGGGACAAAGCATCTTCCATAATGGGTGTTATTGTCTGAACCAAGCCAGCAGGGAAGAAATTCTTAAAAGGATATCCTCAGACCAGGGAGCTATTGCAGAAAAACAATGGTTGCAATTCATAGAAAAATTCGACGATTTTCACAGGGAATTGATGGAGACTTTCACGCACTCGTTTGATGGAACGGAGGCTAAAATAGGAGACATTAAAATCACCATAATGGATTCCATGATCGTAGAAGCAACTGAATTGCCTAGAAGCAGAGAGAAATGGTTCAAAAATAGGGGAATCAATGGAGGAAATTGGAAGGTCTTCCTAAAAAATCTAAATATGGACGCCACCATCTTCAAGAAAGGTATTCCTAGTACACCCCTTAAGAGTAAATGGAGGAATTTACTACTTGTACTCCAAAAATTCATCACTTGTGAGGGTTGGTTTGGATACATGTATTTCTACCATGTTAGGATAATGATGCATCTCTTGAAGAACACCAAATGAATCTTCCTTATTACCTCTTGCATAGTCTTAAGAAAATGTCCATGAACATTTAAAAGAAAATTCAATTCATATATAATACTATGTATCATCATGGATTGATAAAGATCTTGGTTGAGTTCCACCTTCGGAGTGTAGGGGATAACTGTGAAAATTTTCTGGTAAGGAACCATTTTGAAGAAAGATCTCCTGAACAGCCCAGCAGCAATAGAACCCTCATGGAAAGAAATAGAACAATGGAAGTAATAAAAGAACAAGAACCCCAGACTCAACCGGAATTATACTGCCCATAGTGGATATATTACAGAAAATGAAAAAGGGAAATTTTAGAAGAAAGAAAGCTAGCAAAAGAAAAAAAGAGTTACCACAAACCAGGACCCTTGCTCAAGGAGAAAACACAAAAGGAAAAAGAAGGATAGCACAGGTATTATAGACCCGAGGATTAAGGAGAAGTACCAGGTTGAACACAATGCAACAAGTAGTCTCATAATCTATGGAATACATTGATCTCAAGTAAAACGAGCCAATTGAAAACCTTGAGGGTTCCCCAAGAGAATCACCAAAACTATCAATGAGAGTGTCATCACCACCTTGCAATTCGTCTGCAAGGAGCCTAGTGCACAATCCAGGTGTTGATCTGTTCAACAAGAGATCTATGACTACATATAGTCATTAGAAAGAAAAGAAACAACAACTAAAGAGTCAATCCAAAGTCCCAGAGAAGGGAGCAATCAGTTGAATGAGCCACAAGAACCTTCAGCATCAAATGTTTTAAAGCAAGAGATTTTTGAACTGGAGACATTGAATAGATATATTAAGAATGAAAATGAGACATTGAAAGCACAAAGTGAGATTCAAATTTCAAAGAGTGACAACCTCATAAATTATCAACCTAACAAAAAGCTGAAGAAGGAAAACAGGGCAATGCAAAGATAAATTATCAACCTAAAATATAAAATCCTCATGAGAAAACCAAGGATGCCAGTGGTTGCCAGAAAGAAGAAGAAAATGAATCCCAGAGGCGATGATCAGAAGGAACAAGTGACTGACAATGATGAATTGTATGAGTACATACAAAACCTCCAGCATTGGGGGTGTAGAGTCCAAGGATTGTCTTACTTTGACACCCTTTTTCCCTATACTTCTTCCCTTTTTCCTATACTTATCACCTAAATAATGCAATAGACACAAGGTTTTTTTAAAGGTAAGAACTTACATGTCTTCTTCTTCATATTTGTCTATATACCTTATTGTTTTGTTAAAGTGTGCATTCGGCTACAGAATTGGCCTAATTCTGGAGCTAATATGGATTTCCACAGCTACCTCCATTGTTGACAAGATTCAGAAGCTCTAGCTCAATGAAGAAAGATATATATTGATGAGGAATAATCCCCTCGTGGATTCTTTCCTATTCCCTCGAACCAATTCATCAAGAATGTTACATGATAACATGGTCAAACCCAAAGTCAACTGCAAGATTATCCCTAGGACAGAGTCCGAGTTTTCACGAAATCTTATCGATTTGCTTTTCCGAATAAAAAATCGATTATTTAGTGATATATTTTGATTGAAATAAATATATGTAGGCTTGAAACGTTCGTACTGTTATGTCGAGAAGTATTATAAAATATATTGCCACTCTGTGTTTTGGGTGCATGCCGATTTATGTAATTTATAAGAACAGTTTGTTAAGACTTGTTTGCAAGTAATAGACTTGGTTTTATGTTTTCTCTATGCTGTGTTGATTGAAGATTGTCGACTGATTCGTGGAGGGCCCCTACGACCAGTACAAGTCTTTAACCAATTACACATATATTTCTTTAATTACTTAATTGTAGATGCTCTGTTTTGTGTGTTGAAATGCAGTATGATGAATTCACCATTGAATCGTTGTATGCATAAGAAATCTCCTTTGCTTTCTACCTAGCTTAACCCTGCTTTATTTGCTTTTTATTTGGTACAATGTGTTCATTTTTTTTGCTTTTTACTTAGTGTGGTTCAACTATTTTATTTCATAGCATAGCTACTTTCCATAATGTTTTGTTTGGATGAAGTTGAATAATTAAAAGAGTGAGAGTATTTTCCTTAGCAATCCAATTCAAACATTATTCATTTATAAATTGATAGAATAGATCATTCCTGCACATAGTAATTTAGATTTGGCTGTAGCATAAGAATTCAAGATAAAAATCCAAAATAGTCTAACAAAAGTAAAGTCTAGATCACTCATACCATCCATAAAATGATTCAATAGAAAATAATTCCTGAGATAACTAGCTAACAACTTTAGGGATCAATACACTAATATAATCAACAATACCATCTCCACACTAATTCTAAGTTTAAGACTCTAATAGGAACATAATGACGTAAAATAACTTCTAACACATATAGTGCACCTATGCTGCATCAGTATACTTGCCCTGGTCGATAATTTATGATTGATAATTTAAGGACATTAAATTGGCCAAACAATCTTTTTTTCAATTTCCCTAGTTTCTTCCTGCAGGTCGACAACCAACTCAACATTATTATTTTTTACCTTGGAAAAATTAACTAGCCACGTGTCAATATTCTCTATAGTAAAATCAGTGATGCTATCAAACCCTAATGTGAATTTTTGTTTTTTTTTTTCCCATAGTTGAGTTTGTAACATGTCGTTTAAAATTAAATCAAAATCGTATAGCATGTGTAGACCATCTAAGCCTTTTATAATATCCATTTCCTGAGATAGGAATTATATCTCCTTTTGGATAGTTTAGTACAATGAGAATTGATATTCTCAAGTGTAATGACCCTTTCCATCCATCCAACTTCCAATTACTTCACTTGTTTAACAATTAGTAATTGTTGGTTTTTCTTTTCAAAATCAGAGAGTAGTCCTAGCTTTTGCTTAAAAGTAACCAATTCATTGTCAATGGATTTCTTTTCTTCTATATTATTACTGTTAAATAAGTCCATAAATATCGTCATTTTCTCTTAAGAATGCGTTAAATCGAAAGTTTCTTTCCATGCATAATCAATACTTTCTAATCTTTGTCATATGTTCTCAAGGATATATGTCTTCACTGCATTAAGCATATTTGTAGCCTTGTTAAATGTTTGTGGTGTTGCAAAAGGAGAACTTGATAATGTAGGTGATCGTACTTCCAGTGGAGTCATTAACAAAGGAATTTTACTTGCAATGTCTTGTAGTTCTTTTCCTTTTCAGCATGTTATTTTCTGCAAGCACGTTGGTAACACTTTGAGTAATTACATCATTGATAGATTGTTGCAATAGCATGAGCCCCATCATATCAATTCAAGAGAGATCAATATCCACGTGTTCTTGATCAATAATATTTTTATTTTCAACCTTTACCTTTTCAACTCTCAAATTTTTGTTGGTCTTGTCATATTTTGCATTTTGCAATGTGACAAGACATTCATTGAAAATAATGTCCTCTTCTGCAATTTTCTCCATTATCGTTTGATTCTCTGCTAAACAAGTAGCAACCACGTTAGGTTGTTAACTGCTATCATTTTCTATGTATATATCATGTTGAATATTTTATCTATTCACAATAATTTTAAACTTGGCTGTTTGAATTGTATGCATTTAGTCTGGAAATAATTTGCAAAAATGATCTCGCTCATCTTGATGACTTGCTGAGTCACCAATAACCAGTTTTATAGAACTAATATTTTCTCTTTCCTAGAGTCGTGGATGACGCTACACTAGTAATAGGTGTGGAAGGTGAATATTATTGTGCAAGATTTAGGGATTTTTATTTTTGTCTTGCCTCAACTATTCTTTGGGCATCCATTGTTGATATTTAATACTTGATTTTCTACAAATTTAATAAACTATGTGTTGTGTAACCATATTTGGAATTAGACAAAGATTTAAAGACACTATTTACTTGCAGATTATGACATGCGAAAATTAAATCGGTTCTTTGTTCGCATGCAGTTTAGGTTACTTTGGAAAGGAAAATGCAAATGTGAGAGGCAAAAGAGAAAGAAATAATGAATTGATAAGATGTAATGACTACTTCATATGTCGAAACTTTTGTTAGAGTTCCTGTGTTCATAAAGTATGTAATGAGAAAATACAAATCCCTAAACAATTATGGAAAAAAAGAAACATGTTGTAGAGAGAATTGCGAAAGAACTCGATCAATTGAGCAAATGATCGATTAAATTGATCCAGGTGGATATTGGTGGCCACACGCCTATTCCACTTGGCCCCCAAACACTGTCTTGTTTAGTTTTTCGATTTCCTTAATTGTAGCACAATTTACTATTTATGGCAGCTTTTCGGGTCCTGGAGTTCTGAAGTTGTTTTGAGGCCCTAAACGACGTTTTTAGGGAAAATGGAGAGATTGGAGATGTCCCAAACAATACTGAATTGTTTTTCACCTTCTCTTCAAGATATTTGAAATGAGGTATTATGATAGCCAAATGGAGATCGTATGCCAAAGGTATGACCCCGGGAAGTTGAGGTACCAATTTACCCAAACTGGGCCTACAATTTTCGCACTTCATCTCCTAGGGTTAGGTTTTTGGATGTTTATTGTTTTCCATTGTTTCTCAATAATAAATAGGCCTTTAAGCCTCATTTTAACACAATTCATAGGTATGTAGCTGCCACATCTCTTCTCAGCGATATGCTACCATCGTCCGAGCTATATTATTTCCATTCTATTTATAAGCATAGTTTAGTGTTTTTCTATTAATGAAATGAAGTGTTTTTTTGTTGCATCTCCCTATTTATGATTATATATGTAAGTTCTTTCATTCTTGTTTAAGTTTGGATCAATGGTATCTGAGTGGTCTTCTCTTTCTCTGTTTTTCTTTGCATGTCCCCAACGAGGTAAGGGTATAAAGAGTTAGGGCTTGACCTGGTTGAACCGTTGCGAGATTAGCCTCGCAAAACCCAATGACCTCCCATGGCGGAAGAAAATAAAGATGAGGGGGTAGGAGATCCTTTCAAAATGTTGCTCAAGGAAGCCCTCGAGCAACAGAGGAACACAAGGATGGATAAAGTTTCCCAGATCCTTCGACGGCTACACACAAGCGATGCATCTTCATCTAGTAGCCACTCTGGAGGCGCCACTCCTTTTAAGGTTCAAGTTAACTTCGATATTCCCATATTTGAAGGCTTGATAGATACAGACACCGTAGATAAATGATTAAATATGTTGGAAGGATATTTTTCATCTCATGACTTTTTGCATTGGGAAAAGATTACTTTTGCACTTCTCAAATCCGCCCCACACGTCAAGGGATGGTGGGAAACCTATTGTGAACAAAAGGAATAGAGTGAACCCTCGCTGTTTTCATCCACACCCACTTGGGATTCTTTGCAAGATGCCATCAAGGAACAATATTACTATATCATGAGCTATGAAGATAAATACATAAAGTGGACCATGCTACGGCAAGGAAGGGACAAGATGTGTCGGAGTTCACAAACATTTTCCATACCCTTCACTCAAAGTTGGGTATCAAGGATACTAAGCGCCATTTGTTGCTCAAGTACTGCGACTATCTACACAAGTACATCCAGGACGAGATGGAGTTCCTGGACATTTCCTCGCATGGCACGATGTATCAGTATGATGTCAAGATTGAGAAGAAGTTTAAACAGAAGAAGCGAGTCTTTGGATCTGTGAATCCAAAGTAATGAAAAGGCACCCCCAAACCATAGAATAAAGGACCAAGCTAAGGCAACGCTACCTAGGACAACCAGCCGAAGCTGCAAGCAAAGAACAAGACCAGGAAGACAAATAAGGACACAAGAAAATGGTGTGAGTTCCACAAGAGCTCCACTCACAATACAAGTGAGTGTCAGGCCAAGCAGTCACTGGTGTCCGAGTTGAAGGCTTCTGAATCAGATGCATGTTTCAACTCTAAATCAGAACCTGATAAGGGAACTGACAAAGGGAAGCAGACCATTCATACGGAGCCTAGTGCCACTATGGCCACCACTGAGATCCAAAAGATTAAGCCTGAAGATATGGAGGAGGGAGAACGCCTCTTCCACTCATAGATGTGGGTTAAGATTTCTCCGTTGCAGTTCATTGTTAATAGCAGGAGCCAAAAGAACCTCATTTCAATAGAGGTCATGCAGCAAATGGGCCTAAAGACTACATCACATCCACAGTCATAGACCATCTAGTGGCTTCACCAAGAACGAGATCTTTCCGTCAGCCAGCAGTGCCACCTTCCCTACATCATCAAGCCCTTCATGGATGAGGTACTATGTGATGTTGTTCCTCTTGAATTTTATGATGTATTATTAGGACAACCATACTTGTGGAAGTGACATGATGTATATGGGTCTATACCTCTCTCTGTGATTATTACCTTGGAAAATACATTGTCTAGGATATTGGAGGTAGCCCCGCCTACTTCCATCTCTCTGTTCACTGCAAAGAAATGCAATAAGCTCATTTCCTAGACCAGGAAATTTGTTTTCCTTATGATTTGCCCTGAGGGAAAGAAGAAGGTTGTGGCCACGACTTCCAAGAAGGGCTCCTATGCACAACAACAGCAGATGGAAAAGGTTGTGGAGGAGTACAGGGATATTTCACCTCACCTACAGGGGTACCTATGCACTGTCAGATTAAGCACTCAATCGATCTGACCCCAGGCATGTCGTTGCCCAATGGACCGATCTATTGATATTTTTTTCTACAGAATGATGAGATCAGGAGGAATATTCAGGAACTATTGCAAAAAGGGTACATCAGGCCAAGCTCATCACCCTATGGGAGCCTGATTGTATTGGTACAGAAGAAGGATGGGACTTGGAGGCTCTGTATTGACTACTGGGCGTTGAACAAGATCATTGTACGGAATAGGTACCCAATCCCATATATTGATGGCCTTCTTGACCAGCTCAAGGGGTCCAAATATTTCAATAAGATTGACTTGAAGTCAAGTTATCACCAGGTGCCTATCGAACCCTCTGATGTGTGGAAGACTTCCTTGAAATCCAAGGAGGGCCTTTTCGAATGGTTGTTCATGTCGTTCAGATTGATGAATGCCCCTGCAACTTTCATGAGTCTAATGGATGACACCTTGTGACCCTTCACCAATGCATCCATGGTGGTGTATTTATATGACATCTTGATCTTCAGCTAGAGTTAGGATGAGCACCTCCACCATAATTGATAGGTCCTTCAAACCTTACGATGACACAAGCTGTGTGATAACTTGGAGAAATACACTTTTAGCCCGACCCAAGTTCAATATCTGGGGTACATAATTGATGAACCATCCAAGATACATCACTCAGGATTGGCCCACCCCAACCACTCTAAGAGAGCTCTGCAACTTTTTGGATCTTGCCAACTTTTACCATAGGTTTGTGTTGGGGTTCACTCATATCACTTGGCATTTAAGTCAAGTCACCAAGGGCGGAGAAAAAGCAAAGTTTTTCTGGTCTGAAAGCCAACAACAAGCACTCTCCGAGTTGAAGAATCGTCGTTGTTCTGGACCAGTGCTCACATTACCAGACCAGCAAGAACCATTTGAGATTGAGAGAAATGCCTCAAACTATGCTATTGTTGTGGTTCTTACTCAATATGGGCATGCAATGGCTTACCACAGTGATACAATTTCATACACAATCCAAAAGTACCCACTTACGACAAAGAAATGTATTCCATTGTGTAGGCCTGCCATTAGTGGAAGCATTACATTCTGGGGAAGGAAACGGTCATCCACATAGACCACCGACCTCTACAGTTTATGCAGACACAAGGGATGTTGGAGAATGATCGCCATAAAAAATGGTCCACCTACCTACAACAGTTCCATTTGAACATTAAGTATAAGAAGGGCAACACCAATAATGTCTCTGATTACCTCAGCTCACCAATGGTAATGGCGTTGATCACTATGCTCGACTCCTGTGGGCACAATACATCGGGGTGGCCGCATATTTACAAGAGCGATCTAGAATTCAGCAACACATACCAGACACTCCTGGAGGGGAAGCAAGCTCCAAATTTTCACATTTAGGATGCACTGTTATGCCACCTAGGACACATCTGTTTTCCTTCAAGTGAGCATGCCAAGAAGATTTGGGAGGCGCACTACAGTCAGGTCATTGGACATTTCGGAGTGGAGAAAATAGTGGCGGTATCGAAAAAGTATTTTTATTGGATGAAACTTCGTGAACATGTTGGGAAGTGCATTAGATCCTACACTGCTTGCATCATTTCCAAACCAACCAGGCCCTCTTCACTTGGCAGAGCATTGATGGAAAATTCTTATAGGCTTATATTATTAAAATAATTAGAATATGAGTCAAAGGATAATAAATCAAGTGGTAGCTACTGTGTTTAATTCCCCCTCCAACTAGGTTCTATTCTTTGGAGACATGTTAGCCTATATGGAAAAATTTGAAAAAATTGAAATTTGTGATCGGTAATTCCTATGAGATCGAAGGGGCAGGAAAATTTGAATATATTGGTATTGAGGTGAATACTAGTAACCATTGTGATTCAATCCTGGGTGTTTCCTACCTCTAAAATTATTCATTCACTAGTTACTGTGAAATAAAAACTTTAGAATATAAAACAACTCATAAAGTACACTTGCATAGGTGTATTAATTCATAAGCAACAAAGCTTGTCATAATAACATCAAGGAGTAATGATTTAAAAATCATAGAATGTCTCTCATCATCCATATCATGGTCATTTATACAATTCAAATAAAGATCGTTAGTGATTCTATTGTGAGATTTTGGAATGGATCCCCTATGATATCAACTCTCGATTTTTTATGAATACAAAAGATAATGTTATTATCCATCTGTGGGAAATTCATGATTAAATGCATGAATTTTTCATACATGATATCGTGATCTAATATGACTTAATCAAGTGTGAATTTGATTCACATCTCATGTCATCGATTCAACCGGTCTACTATAGTCCGTGTACTCTTCCATTGCATGGTTTCCTTTGATCACAACTTTGAACTTGCTCCTATGTTGTCCTGGAAAGTGCTAGAAAAATACTGACAGGTGCAGAAGCTTGAGGTTCACATTTGTAACAATATCCACTTTTGATCTCACTTTTCCATGATCATACCCATATGGAACTATGACTCAACTACAAAATTAATAAATGGATGCATAATTGTATGTAGCTATAGAATTCCTGACTCTGTAGCTATAATATTTAAACTACATTTAAAATATAATACATGAAAATATATGAAGAATGGACATTTTTACCTTAGAAATTCCTTGATATTTGATCCCATAGCTCATCGAATGATTTCACATCAAAATGGATAGCAATAGATTACAAGGTGGTTGATATGATAGATTTCTAAGGAGTATGATGAGAAAAATAGTGGAAAATGTTGACAAAAATAGTTTATTTCAAGCCTCCAACACTAGCCAATGCATGACATGGTATTAATGGAATAGTCTCTTCTACCCTATATCTTCTGATGGTTCAACTTCTTGATATTCTCGATCTTCACAATCTATGTAGAATAATTTCTTCTCACTGTATGTATTCCCCTTATTATAGTTGTTGTCATAGTTGAAACATAGTCCCTTTTCTCTTCTTTCATCCATTTGTTGAGGTGTCAACGTTATTGGTTTAGGAAAGAGAGCATGATTTTCTCTATAGTTATTAGGGAC
This sequence comes from Pinus tabuliformis, assembly GCA_031772625.1. Taxonomy (NCBI): domain Eukaryota; kingdom Viridiplantae; phylum Streptophyta; class Pinopsida; order Pinales; family Pinaceae; genus Pinus; species Pinus tabuliformis. The sequence continues at coordinate 144,614,874 of CM062810.1, forward strand.
CAATTTCTTGTAACCATATTTTTACTTTCAACAATCTTTTCTAGTAAAAAATCATGATCAAGTGAATCAGGTTCAAAAATATGCACCTCATGTTATATTCTTTCCTCTACAATTCCTACAAGTAGGTATAAAAAAGTATTATCTAAAATTTTATTTACCTCGAGGATCAACTTTTGGAATTGTTGAAAGTGCTTTGTAACAAGGCCTTCTTGTTGAATATTTACAAACTAAAAAATAATGCATTTCTTTTAATATCCCTATAATGTGATATCAATTCCTATGTAAAAATGGACCAAGATGCAATCAAATTCTTTTTCCTTTCGCAAAGCCATTGATACCATACATGTTGATCTATGTCCTCTTGTTACACAGTATTTTGTCACGCCTCTTGCACTTCCCTATGTCATACCTTGAAGTGATCGAAACTTGGAAATCATGCAATGTACCCATCTTGACATGTAGTTCAGATCTTCCCTGAAACACTGATGGAACATGCCTTGACCCTTCCTTGAAGAAGTAAGCTCTAAAACCCTAATTTCAGGACTAGTGTGACCCTGACACTGGAAACTAGTGCTCATGGTGAGTTACACTATACTGGCCTTGCACTACCAGTTCACTTTTTACTTGGATACTCTTGCTGATCCCTAAAAGGCAAGTTTTCCCAAAGAAGACAAGAAGCTTTGTGATCTAGAGGCTTCCAGAACGACAAGCTAGAGATTGTTCGGTGTGGATGTGGTCGAATTCTCTGAATATTTCCCTTTGATCTTATCCCTATGAGCTACCTCCTTGAGATTAGGGCCTTCTCCTAACATTGGAGATATTATTGACATCAAGGCTTGGTTGTATGATTCATCCTTTATTTCATTAATATACACAACTGTTGGTTCACTTTCCATAAATGTTTGTGTTACTACATGATTTATCTTAATGCTCCTTGATCTGTTAAGTGGATTACTTTCGATTATGCTTGTTGTGTTTGTATTCTTTGTTGTGTCTTTAATCTCTTGTGCATGTATCCAAAAGTTGTGAGCAATAGAGATGAACCTGAGGAGAAAGTGATTCAGGATCTTCAACAAAGGAGTGCGTTATAACGTCAGAACGAGGTAGGCCATCTTCCTCTTCTCTCATTTCAATTGTAATTTAGGAAAGTGTCTTGTAAATTGTCATGTAGGTTGCTAGTCCCACTCATTGGGCTAGATGGATCGTCTCTGTCCGCAGAGATGATTTTCCTAGACAACAAAATGGCGACTCTGTTGGGGAAGCTATAACCCTTTCCATCCATTCCTTCGATCAGATTCTCTGATGAGTTTGACCAACCGTTAATTTATGGACTTTGATATTCACTCAAGGAGAGATTATTGACATCAAGGCTTGGTTGTATGCTTCCTCCTTTATTTCATTACTATATACAACTGCTAGTTCACTTTCCATAAATGTTTGTGTTATTGCATCATTTATCTTAATGCTCCTTGATCTGTTAAGTGGATTACTTTCAATTATGCTTGTTGTGCTTGTATGATCTGTTGTGTTTTTAATCTCTTGTGCATGTATCCAAATGCTATGAGCAGTAGAGATGAACCTGAAGAGAAAGTGATTCAGGATCTTCAATAAAGGAGTGTGTTATAACGTCAGAACGAGGTAGGCCATCTTCCTCTTCTCTCATTTTGATTGTAAATTAATAAAGTGTCTTGTAAATTGTCATGTAGATTGCTAGTCCCACTCATTGGGCTAGATGGATCCTCTCTGTTCGTAGAGAGGATTTTCCTAGACAACAAAATGGCGACTCTGCTGGGGAAGTTATAACCCTTTCCATCCGTTCCTTCGATCAGATTCTCTGATGAGTTTGACAAACCGTTAATTTATTGGCTTGTTTGCATCGCTATAGCTATTTACAGTGACTATTTATTGCGTGAGAATTTTTAGCCTTATTTGATATTGAAGATTTTTTATTTCTTTCCTTATTTTTCTCACCCAATGCATTTTTTGCTTTTATAGAGGTGTTGACAGCGCTGATTTCAAATTACAGCCGCACTGATCTACCTTTGATCACCCTTTTTCCTTTAATAGGCGTGTTGATCCGAGAGGATAGAAGAAAATTAGGGTTTCTTCTTGTTTTCAGTGTTTTTTGACCTCTGTCAGTGATTTTCTAGTGTGAATAGTGCGTTTGTTGTGATTGTCATCCTTGTGACATTGAAATTTGTCTCTTGGCTTTGTTGAAGTGTTTTTGAAGATTGAGTGCTTTATAGGGTTTCTAGGGTTTCTAGATCACCCTTCGCTCATTGCTTGGTGTGCCTCTCTAAGATTGATTTCTTCCACTCAGGAGTCTTACTGCAGTCAAGAAATCATTCTCAAGTTTCTTTCATTTTGTGATTATGAAGTTATTTTCATTAGTATTGAGTCATGTTAGTACTTTGAAATTTGATTTTATTCCATTGTCAAACATATATTACACTTGTTTGCTTTGGTAGGACTGAAAGTGAATGCTTGTTTTGATTTCTTTGTTTTGAAAAGAAAAGTGAAATATTTCCTCATTTAAGTATTTTTGAAACAATTTTCATTTGAAACCATAAGTGAATGAAATTTCATTTTAGTTGTTTTAGATTGCATTTTTCCTTTCCTCATTGCTTTATTTTTCATTGTTAATTCAAAGTGAAAAGAAAAGAACAAAAGATTAGTGCATCTTAGCAAAAGGAAAGTGATTTTTGTTTCTCATAGGATTGCATTTTTTAATGAAATGAAAGATTAGATTTCATTTTTTGCATTGGAAATAAAAAGAGTTGTGTTTTGATGCATTTTGCTTAATAGATGCCGTATTTGGTTGTCTCTCTTCCTTCAATAGTTTAGCCTTCATCGAATGAAAAGATTTCATTTTTATCATTTAGTTGCATCATAGGAATTCAGGTGACATCGTTGAGCCATCAAACTGAAACTTAATTGAAGATAAACTTAAAATTTACCTCAATCAACCAAAGGAGAATTTGTAACCTACAACAAATATCTAGAGGTCTAGGCTAGAGATGTGTTCCGACGTCTTTAAACATAACAGTTGTCGTTAACTTCCTACATTGTATCCTAGGAAAGAAATCTTGTCCCAATACAGAAGTATATCGAAGGTTCTCCAATACGTTCGGGTATATAGGAGGCACTTCAGTATGGCAAGTATATAGGGATGCTCTCATCGAACAATTATGCATTAGAAAATGCTAACACGGACTTGTGCTCCCCATATCGTCAAGTATATATTGGGAGACCCCACTAGGTTGCTATCTTTTAGCCACAGGTAACTGAGTCAGCCACCTTGTAAATGTGATACACTGAACACAACATTCAGGGAGATCGGTCATCGTACGTCAAGTCCTTGGTTTCGGCTAAGGTGTATATAACGGTTCATGGATACTTGGTAAACCCTCTTGCCTAGCATTACCTATTTTGATTTATTTGTTGTTTTGTGTCATAAAATTAACTGCCAATGATAACATGTCGAACCCATGAAGTTGCTTCTTGGCCTCACATTGAGAAAATTCCTTGTAAATTTTAATTTTAATCAACCCTCAATGAATCATCTCTTCTCCTTCTACTCTTGAGAGAAAGTCACCATGGATGAATCATTGAGTTCACCTCACAGTTCCCCTTCGTGGCCTGATACTGAAGGGTCTTCATAAGAAGTTCATCCTGAAATTTTGCAATCACTTGAAGCGCAAGGCTTTGAACTTGGAATTGTCCCAAGCATCCAACCCCTTGCTTCTCGTCCTCCACCTGAAGATTCATCGTCATCTCAAGAGTCTGATGCATAAACCCTTGAGAGTCCACAGAGGTTTGTTTTATACCCTCTGAATCTATTATTTGATCCATTTGTGATATCTCCTCAACATCCTTATAGTCCATATGGTCAACTGGGTGTTCCTTTGGAGTTATCACCTCGTCAGTCTCAGATTCCTTCTCGCCGGTTGTTTCCACCTATGGCTTTAGAAGGTGAGATTCTACCCTCTCCTCTAGGTCCTCTGCAAGCCTTTGCTACTCACACTCTTAATGTTGCTAATGAGTCCAAATATGACTTTCCTCTGGAAGGCTTTCCTTATGTAGGAAGAGTTCCATCTCAACTACCTCCTGAAAATAGTGGGTCTATGCTTCCACATGATTATACAACCTTGGCTCAATTAGTTTTGGGAACTCCCAATGCTTCTTTTTTGTACCAAAATCCAATTTTGTCATTAAATGCTATGCCTACTTTTGCTCCGTTTATTCCTAACATGGCCTCTTAGATACCTATGCAAACTACTGTCACTTCAGTTCTGTTTCAACTGACAATTATGTCGCAACCATTACCGTCATTTTAACCTTCCATTTTGGTGCAACCGATAGTTTTAGTTTATACATATGTAAGTTCTTCAGCCCCTCTGTCAAGTGGACAAAATGTCCCACCGCCTCATTCATAGCCTGGGGGGAAAAATCCCAAATTCCTTCTTGTGTTTAGTGGAACCCATGTGAGTGGATCACAACCTCACATGGTTGGAGTGAGTCAACCTAACCTTAGTGGTATTTCTAATTTTTTTGATCCATCTGGGGTAAGTAATATCTAATATCAATAGCCTTACACAACCCAGATACCTATCCAACAATATTTTGTTCCATATGGTTCACAAGCACTGCAAAATCCACCTTAAATTCCGCAAGCTAGTCCTCATGTGAAACCTGTTCAAAATCCTATTATAGGTGCATTTGCTCAAATCCCAATTAGAACGTATTAGTACCAACAGGGAATCCCTTAAGGAAATGTTCAGAAACCTTTACAATAGCAAGGGAAACCTTTGCAGTAGTAGGGGAAACCTTTGCAATAGTTTCAAAAGCCTTTGCAATAGTAGACACAGTTTGTCCATCAACCCAACCAACCCTTGTATCCACAAGGTCAACCATTCCAGCAACAAGGTCAACCCTTGGAGTAGCAAGCTCAACCTGTATATCATCAAGGTCAAGCTTTCCAGACACAAGGCCAAACCCTGCAGCAACAAGGCCGACAGCTTTATTACCAGGGTCCACAAGCACATCAACCTTACAATCCATATGCCACACATAATGTTTATCCTCCTTATGGTTATCAAAGACCTATGGCAGGTCAATATCAACCCTACTGGTGGGCTCCAGTATTGTAGCAATAATGCTACAACTCCTGGGGCTCCCTATCTCTAATTTTATCAACCCGGTAGTTCGTACAAACTTGGAAGCGACGGTGCTGTATGCACAAGTACTAGCTCTTGTCGCAACTGTCACTTGGTCAGCTGGCACAAGTCCGCTAGGGCTCAAGCCAACTTCTATATGCTCTTCAGAAGAAGCTTTCTAAATGATGGACGAAGGCTATCTCGAGGGAAATTGATCTACTTTGCAAAAGTGAACTGAAAGCCAACCAAAACATGAAACCCTAGTAAACCCTAATTTGACTAGTTTGACCTTTATGATGCAATAGTGAAAGTGTAAGTGTCTAAAAAGGATGCCATTACTTCTAATGATGTGAAATGCATGAACTCAAACTACTTCTATGAAAAAGAACATTGTTTTTGTATTTTTGCTTAAGTGGATGGAGTGATTATGAATTTGTTTCTTATTAGGGTTTGGCTGTGCAGAGGTGGTGCGAAGGGAGAGAAAGCTTGAGAAAGGTCAGGATGGCTAGGAGAGGTCCCAGAGGGTCCCTAGCATTAGTCCACAGAGGTCTACAACGTTCAAATGCTCGGCAACCAAGTTTGCAGGCTTCTACAGGATGTCTGCAGGGGATCCTACAGGAAACTAAGGAATTCTACAGGAAGTCTGCTAACTCCTACAGGATGTGCTGTAAGTGGAAGTTTTGGGTGGTGGTGATGTGATGGAATGGTTTGGGTGGATAGGTAAGGTGGAGATGGAGCTTGTGATGACTCAGGGGCAGAAGAATAAGATGGAGAGAGAGTGCATGGAGTTGATTGGTGGATAGAAGGATGGCAGCAACGAAAGGTCAAAAAGATGAAGCTACGTGGCAATGGATGAGTTGGAAGGTAAACGAGCTGAACAAAGGTCGAGTAGGTGGCTTGAGGAGAGGTCAAGAAGAAGAAGGAGGAAGTAGAATGATATGGAGCAGTGTAAATAAAACAAATGACTTATGTCTTGCACCAAAAATGAGAATTCATTAACCAGTGCTACCTGTGCTATTAAATCAATAAACAGTGATGTAAATCATGAAGAAAAGTCGTGCATGGAAGTGCAATGACGAAGTATGGCTCAAGAACAAAAGTGCATGGAAGGATCCACGATTAAACCGACTGTGTTGCAGCGTGCATGAAGGTAGAAAAGACTGCGTTTTTTTGGTGGTTGGTATAGACTGCACCCCAATCCCTAAACAGAGATGGCAGTGATCTCTAACAACCTTTTCTTGGAGCTCCAGTGGATTACAAACCTCCTATCCGAATCTAAACAGCTGAAAGTAATTTAATCATAAACCAATCCTACTCAATCCTATTAAAGAAATCAAATCAGCAAACTGTGTTCTTGAAATGCACATCAAAACAAGTAAACAAAGTGCTGGAAAGAAAGGTAAATAACACTACAAGAAGAGGGGATCTATTGCTCTCAGGTTGGGCCCTAACCTGAGAGCTATAGCTCCCTTAAAAGCTCAGAATTAGATCCAAATCTGCTTGCCTTTATTCATAATCAAAAGTCTAATGTCATGCCAAAACTGGCTTACAAAAACAAACACCGAGCTATGCTCCAAAATTACAATATCAGTCCAAAAGTTCAAAAAGCTCCTAACAAAGGCTACGGCCTTCATATTTATACAAAATGAAGATCAAGCTGGCTTCCTCCATTCGTGGAGCTTGGCTGTCCAACTGAAAGTCAAACTGCTGTAAAACTGCTGATCCTGTAGAACGTGTTGGCTGCCTTTAAGCTCGGTGGGGAGAGCTGTTAGAGCTCGGAGTGAAGGTGAAAATCACGAGGAGGGTCATCAAGACTGTGGACAACCTCCCTATGAACCCACAATGTCACCTTTGCTGTCTCCTTGTCTCCTTTTGCGTGGTCTTTTGCTCTCTTTAATGCCAAGAACCTGAAATCATCATGTATTAGTCACATAGATATAATGCCTGCCCTTCTTCCTACAAACAACACGAATATACTAAGAAATGAATGCATAAGTGGTAAAATATGAATGGTTGAGCAAGGTAAGTAGGCCAATATGAGCCCAAATTGTACCAAAAATTGGGGCTCATCATCACCCCCCAGCTAAACTATTTGCTCATCCTTGAGCAACTTAGTCCAAATCTTCATCCTTCATTGCTTTCACTGCTTCCCTTGCATCCCAAGGCTCTGTGGTAGTGTCCTCTTTGTTGATATGAAACCCTGCTTTCCTGTTCACCTCTTCCCATTGTTGACTGTCATCCTCCTCTGTATTGCCTTCAGTCAACCCTAGCAGTACTGGTGGGCTGAGTTTAAGGCCAATCCAGCTGGCCTGGAGGCTTTGCATGGATTTCTTGTAAAGGTCAACCCTTGCCAAAGCTTCCCTCATCCGAATGGGGGTATGGTACTCTCGGATTTTCAAGTTGTGTTCCAAGGTATTCCATCTGTGTGCACATGCTTGGGCAGCACTTTCTCCTAACAACCTTTCCATGTCTTCAAAGTGAGCTATGGCTTGGGCCTGTTGGTCCATAAATCTCAAGGAAGCTGTGGGATCAGTGGCCAACTGTTGGTGGGCTGAGATGAGTGCCACCGGATCCTCTGGTTCTGCTCGAATGAACAGTGGCTCGCTCACTTCTCGGTTCATGACCGATTTTGCTTCAGCTGCTCTTTGATCCTCATGGTTTAACCATGAAGCGAATGCCATCAATTGCATATCACCCAAGGCAATATTGGGATCCCAGGAGACTTCATTAGGCAAAGCCAAATTGTGGAGGTAAAAATCTGCTAATTTGGCTTTGTCTTCTGACGAACTAGTACTGCACAATTCAGAAAATTGTTGTGGGTTTTGGATATGTGAAATACCTCTTTGTGCCAAGGTGTTTATTTGGAACTGCAGCCATTGATCTTTTAAGTACAATCCATAGGATTTTGCAGGTTGTCTTCACTGTATTGCCTCCATGGCCCAACTGGCCATGCAGGCCAATTGTGTTTCCTTTTGTTGCAGCTGTTCTTTTAGAGCTTGCACTTCAATTTTTGTTTGTTGTTCTGCTTCCTGTAGAAGTGTCATTGGCTCTTCAAGACCGGTGGTCAGCTCCCTTTTGCCTTGTTGTTCTTTTGTGATGTCTTTGGAGGATGTTCCTGCCCCTGCCCTTAGTTCCTGTAGCTGCAATCTCAGCTTCTGATTTTCTTCCTGTAGAAGCACACGTTGGCAATTAGCCACATGTTTAGCCATGGTGAATTCACTCCTGACCTCCTTGAGTTGCTCTTGTAAAGGGCCTATGTCCGCCACACCCTTTGATTTGGCGATCTGCATCCATGTGTGGGAACGGACTCTTTCTTCCTCTAATGCAAAAAATAAGGGTACAGTAAATTTCTGCGGTATGATTTTGCCCGCCTCTAAAAAGGTGTAGTATGAACTCAGACTAGGCTAAGGGCTGGGCTCTGGTATATGTACTTCTTCTGCCTCTTCAGGTGGCTCTACCTCACCCTCCTTTGGTGGTGATGAGGGTCCTTCTCCTTCCCTCTTCTCTGTTTCCTGTAGCCGGGCCAGAGTGTCCTGTAGAACATTTTCAGCTTCCTGTAGCCGAGTTTTTTCAGTCAACAGGTCTAACCTTTCTTGCCACGTATTTTTCTTTGGACTCCCCTTCTCGTAGGTGACTGTGATCCTGGAGGGTGACTTTTCCTTGGGAGAAGCAGGTGTATCTTCGATGACAATCGGGCTGCTGGACGGAGGCTGTGGCTTGCCCGTCTTTATCCTAACACTTCTTCGAGCTTTAAAGTATAGAGGGGTCTCCCTCTCTTTCTTCTCCTTCGGCTTTGGAGGTGTACTGAGGGTGGCCAGCGCAGTTGCTGCCTCCTTTTCGGGAATCCCAGCCTTCTCTTCCTTGCGTTTTGCTTTCTCAGAGCTCCTTGTAGAGGGCCCCTTCTTTTCAGATTTCGAGCTTCCTGTAGAAGACCCTGCTTTGCCCACTTCCGGGCCTTCTGCAGAAGATCCTTTCTTTACCAATTTTGGGCTTCCTGTAGAAGACCCGGTTTTAGCCACTCTCGGGCTTCCTGTAGAAACCCCTGCTTTGGTAATTTTTGGGCTTCCTGTAGAAGACCCTTTCTCTGTCTTTGGGCTTCCTGTAGAAGCCTGTTTCTCAATGATTTTTGCCAATTTCGGGCTTCCTGTAGAAGACGCTTTCTCTGTTTTCGGGCTTCCTATAGAAGACGCTTTCTGCTTTCCTGTAGACACGGGTGTCACCACCTTTTCTTGCTTAGCCGCATGGGTTTTGCTTTTTTCTTTGGTTGCAGGTGCTGATGAGGTACTTGGGCTGATGTGGACCACCTCGGCTTTGTCCGTTCTTCTCTTCAACCTCTTTTCTCTTGCTGACAAGATGGGTGTGCCACCTTTTTCTTTGTCATCCTTTTCCTCATGCTTCTTCTTTTGTTCTTTCTTCTGCACTGTGGTCGGGGTCTTCTGGCCTCTTTCTCTCTTTCCCTCGGCCACTGCTTCTTGTTCCTCACTGCTGGAGGAACCCGTTTCTTCAATCAACATTTTAATGTCTCCATCTCTAGTCAAATTCCGGAACGATTCCCACGAGAGGGGAACCTTATATGAATGCAGCGCATCCTCCACAAGAATTTTGATCAACCCATGGTGGGCTATCTGATCTGGTATGCCCTCTTTTAACTTTGTGGCACACTCAATTAGAGACTGCAACAGGAAATAAGGAATGCTCAGTTTTTGTTCTACAGGAAGATCAATCCGGTGCCTCAATTCAGTGAGCAACCGAAAGTGATATGCATACACGATGCTAAAACGGCCTTCACAAGTTATATATTTCATGATTTGCAAGCTGACTTCATTCCATGGTGGCAGCAAGCTGGTTCTTCGTACCCCATTTTTGTCCTCTGAGAATTCCTCCTTAGGTGGAAAGAATTCCTTCTTGGCTTGCTGGCTCAACTTTCTTTCTTCCTTATCCCATGGCAAACCCATCGGAAGTTCAGTGATCCGACTGATATATTGCGGGGTGAGCTTAAGGCTTAGACCTCTGAAGTTCACTGTGGCCAGTGTCTTGGATTTCGGCTTCAGAGCCTGCAAAAATTCTTCTGCCACTTCATCATCGTACCCCTGCAATTTGTCACAAAAAGATATCCATTGAACCCGTGTGAAGAGCTCTACCACTTCCTGGTTTTCCCAATTTGGTTGAATCAGTGGGTTCTCGTCTTATAAAACCACCCGGCATGATAAAACAAGTTTCTTAACCAGAGGTGGTGATTGTGGAAGAGATTTTGGTTTACTAAGACAGAGCGTAGAATGTCATGCACATAACCCACAAAACTTATCCCTGAGGAACTCACACAGTTTAATTACTCGACATCCTGTAGAATGACAGTATAGGCACAGTAGACAACAATTTCACCGTTTTTCTATGACCGGGCTGTGGACGACAATCTTGCCACCTTTAATAACCAGTTGCATGAAGAGTTCAGGGTTACCTCTTTAATTGGCCACCTTTTTACGTGAGGCACCCGCTTTCCTGTAGAAAACTGCGTTCCTGTAGGATGACAGTGTTCCTGTAGAATGCAGTGTTCCTGTAGAATGACAGTGTTCCTGTAGAATGCAGCGCGCGGTTTTCGGGAGAGATTGCAGTCGGTCTGCGCCTTGGGCGTGCTTCTCAATCGCTCTGATAGCCAAAGGCTCGGCGTATCACACTGCAGAAGGATCAGGATAGCCGCTCGAGTTCAAACCGGTGGGTGATAAGTGCATGAATGCAATCTAGCCGATTAGATTTTGAATTCGGCGGAATCCGTGGCGCGGGGGTGAGCTGTCCCCGCCGGACCGTTGGGTGACGTCACCCCATCATTCAATTGTGCGTTCACTGGCTGCCGCATCAATTCCCGCGGATCTGCCGCCGCCTCTTCTGTTGAACTCGTTTTCTCGACGGGATTTCTCTCACGTACGTGCTGCCCATTCTTTTTGTCATGGCCGCCACCCATACATCCAACTAGACCATTAACTGGCCAACGTGGCTGGCCAACTGACCATACTACCGCTCAACCCATTCACCTTTACACTTAAGCAATCAATCAAAGTAACATTCATGCAATCTGATGGAAGGAAGGGTCGAGACACTTACCTGCGTGGCTGCACACGATGTTTCGGCTCTTTGGACGCTGATGAGTCAATTTACCTGCTGCTGGCGGACTTACACAGGCCCGGAGGTCCATGTTCATGAGCTGTCATCGATGGATGGGATGCTTCAGTTGCATGCGCCCACGTTTCCCTTCATATGGCCTGCGCGGTGAATGGTATCCACTCTAGCAGGCTTAACTGTTACAGGACTCCCGCGGGATGTCTTGGAACAGTTCTTCCTCCTTGGGTGCATGCTGCACGACGATGGATGGCCTCACGATCATGCTCTTGGAGCTTCGGGCTGACTGTGATGAATATGGTATGAGATCTCTAGCGCTTTTTCCATTTACAAGTTGTTTTTTCTCGAGACTCATCGATCTGCTTTGCTGGTGCAGGTACCTTGTTGCATGTCGACAAGGATGGTGGAGCAAGATAACAGCAATGTGCATGGTTGACAACAGTGGCATGCATGCGTCCAAACCGATCCTTAGCCGTTAGATCGCCTCATGAAAAGAATTCTGGCCCGTTCTGAGCTTCTACAGGAAGCTTCCTGTAGAAATACAGCACTTCCTGTAGAAAGGATGCGTTCCTGTAGAGAGTCTGCACCTTCCTGTAGAAGATCTGCATCTTCCTGTAGAAACTCTGCATTTTCCTATAGAAACTCTGCATTTTCCTGTAGAAAATCTGCGTCTTCCTGTAGAAGACTCAAGCTGTAATAAAATTGCACATACCTTGGAGAAAATGAGGATTCTTGGAGGAGGTGCTGGTGAGGTGTCCTGGCTGCATGATGAGGACCCTTGGCTTTGAGTTGAGAGGCTTCCTCTCCTCCATAGAACACCTGCATGCAATTTTACATAATGAATCTGCTGACCTTGTTTTTCTTTTGTTTTTTTTTTTTTTCTCTTTTTTTTTGAAAGATAACAGGGGCGCCTCATTGAGGTCTTCACCCTTGCCATCTGCCTTGAGCGCCTCAAAGAGGTTTTCACTCAAGGATATTTTTCCAATCTCTTTTTCTTCTTTTTTTTTTTTTTTTTTTGAAGAGACAATAGGGGCGCCTCAATGAGGTTTTCACCCCTACCACCTGCCTTGGGCGCCTCAGAAAGGTTTTCACCCAAGGATCTTTATTATTATTTTTTCTCTTTTTTTTTTAGATTCTTCAGGGTATGCCCAAAGCAGAGGCAGAACCCTTCTCTATGACCAACACTGCCTTCTCCATAGTTTTGATGAACTCTTGTCTTGAGGGAGGCTTCCTGTAGATCTTCAATCGATGCCCATTGACAAGCATGGGGATGGCTTCCTCATCAATGGTCCTAATAAGCACAGATCCATTGTCATGACATTTCTCCACTGAATATGGCCCTAGCCATCTGGTTCTCAGCTTCCCCTTGAAATCTTTGTATCTGGAGTCATACAACAAAGCCCAATCTCCCGGCTGAAATTCCTTGTCATGGAGATGTTGGTCATGCCACACCTTTCTCTGAAGTTGAACCACTTCTGAGTGAAGGAGGGCCTGCATTTGGTGCTCATCCAGGCCATTTAGCTGCAATAGCCTTTCTTGTTGTGCATGGCTGAGATCTAGGTCCAGCTGAGCTGCCATCCTCAAAGTGTTGTATTCAAACTCAATGGACAGCAAAGCTTTCTTCCCATAGACCAGCTCATAAGGTGTGAAGCCGGTGGTGGTCTTCCAAGTGGTGTTGTAAGCCCATGTGGCTTCAACCAGGCGATCTGCCCAGTCCTTTCTGCTGCTGCTCACCACCTTAGTCAAGATCCCTTCTAATGCTCTATTGGTGACTTCCACCTGCCCATTTGCTTGAGGGTGATAGGGGGTGGAAGTCCTATGCTTGATCTTGTGATGAGCTAGTAGATCTTCAACCAGGTTGGAGGTGAACTGGCTCCCTTGATCAGTGACCAGCTCTCTTGGATAGCCAAACTTATAGAAGATGTTTTCTCTTAGGAACTCGGCCACCTTTTCTTCTGTTGTTGCTTTGATTGCTTTGGTCTCTGCCCACTTTGTCAGGTAGTCAGTACACACAATGATGTAAGACCTTTGCCTCGAAGGAGGGTTGATTGGGCCCACAAAGTCCATACCCCACTTCTCAAATGGCTCAAGAGTCACCTGAGGTTGGAGAGGCATCTCATCCCTTTGGGTCGGTTTCCCCATTCTTTGGCATTGGTCACACTGGCTGACATATCTTCTGACATCTTGATGAAGTGTGGGCCAATAGTAGCCTGCCTGCAGGATCTTGAAGGCAGTTCTCTTTGCTGCAAAATGTCCTCCACAAGGCCCATCATGACAAGCGAGGAGGATATCAAAGACTTCCTCCTCCCTTACACAACGCCTTAAGATTTGATCGGGGCCAAGCTTGAACAGATTGCCCCCGATCCAAGTAAATGAGACACTTTTTCTGATGATTCTGCTCTTCTCTCTGGAAGATAGGTGCGGAGGGAACTGTGCTGAAACAAGGTAGTTTGCTATATCAGCAAACCATGGAGAGAGTACTGAAATAGCAAACAGATGTTCATCGGGCATCTGGTCATCCACCGTTCCATCCTCATCTGCAGACAAATCCAATCTAGATAAAAAATCAGCAACAACATTTTCTCTACCTGGTTTGTCAACAATGGTCAAATCAAACTGCTGCAATAAAAGTAACCATCTAATAATACGAGCATTCACATCTGGTTTATTAATTAAATATCTAATTGCAGCATGGTCTGTATGTACAAAGGTTTGATAGCCAGTAATATAATGTCGGAACTTGTTCAGTGCATGGACCACAGCCAAGAATTCTTTCTCGGTTACAGTGTAATTCAGCTCAGCTTTGGACAAGTTTTTGCTAACAAAGTAAATGGCATATGGAAGTTTTTGCTCAACCTGTCCTAAAGCTGCACCTATGGCTTTGTTCGAGGCATTAGTGTGGATGTGGAAAGGTAGGGCCCAGTTTGGACCTCTCAGGATTGGGGCTGACACCAACTTGTCCTTCAATTCATTTAAAGCCCTCTGACAATCGTCAGTCCATTTAAACTCCACATCTTTTGCCAACAGGCCAAACAATGGCGAGGCTAGCTTGCTGAAATCTTTAATGAATCTCCGGTAGTATCCTGCTAATCCCAAGAAACTCCGAACATCCCTTACCTTTTGAGGAGGTGGAACCTTCTTGATGAGAGCAATTTTGTTAGGATCCACCTGCAACCCTTGGCAAGAAATGGTATGGCCTAGCACGGTCCCTTCAGTCATTAGGAATTCACATTTTTCAGGACTAAGGGACAAGTTCATCTCGATGCATTTGGTTAGGACTTTTCCCAGATTGGACAATGCTTCCTGAAAGTTGGCCCCATAAGGAGTGAAGTCATCCATATAGATTTCCACTGCATCATGGACCAGCTCCGAGAAGATGCTCAAAACAGCTCTCTGGAAGGTAGCAGGAGCATTGCATAGCCCAAAGGGAAGGACTCGGTAGGCAAAGGTACCCCAAGGGCAAGTGAAGGTGGTCTTATCTTGGTCTTCCGGGCTGATTTGGATTTGGTTGTACCCGCTAAACCAATCCAGGAAAGAGAAGAACTTCTTTCCTGCCAGTCCATCCAACACTTGATCTATGAAAGGTAGAGGGAAATGGTCTTTCTTGGTAGCTTTGTTCAGTTCTCGGTAGTCCACACAGATTCTCCATTTCCCATTTTTCTTGGGAACCAACACCAGAGGGGACACCCATTCACTATCTGAGATGGGGTAGATGAATCCGGCATCCAATAGTTTTTGCAATTCTTCCTTGACAATGTCCTTAAGGGCTGGATTCATTCTCCTCTGGGGTTGCCTAACCGGCTTACAATCCTCTTTGATGTATATGTGATGGGTACAAACCGAAGGATGGACTCCCTTCATCTCCTTATAGCTCCAAGCAAAAGCATCTAGGTGACTGGCCAACAGGCTACACAGCTCCTTTTCCTGGGAAGGAGATAGGGAGGAGCTGATCTTCAACATTCTCTCAGGGCCGAACTCCACATTCTTGACTCTGGGAGTGACAGGGTTGGTTGTACAAAGATCCACTAAAGTGCTAGCTTGGGCATCCTCCACCAATTTCTCTAAGGATAGTGTACTGGAAGGTGGATTCCGGATCAAGGTCTCAATCAAGTCATCCTCGGTTGGGGGGTCTCTTCTAGTGGTCTCTAAGGTGCACATAGGTGCTGAGTACACCTCGTCTTCCTCTCCTTCTTCTAACCAGAGTGGTAAGTCATGCTCTAAGGAGGGTTGGGCAGGAGGGTATAGGACTAGCTGTTTGGACATAGGACCATTTTTGATGGTCATATTTCCTGCACGACAACTTATGTAAGCATCTACAGTGGCTAACCAAGGCCTTCCCAAAATGAGAGGATATCCAGTAAGCTTTGCCTTGGGTTGCAGAACCAAGAAATCTGCAGGATATTCCCAAGAGTCGATAGAGACCAAGACATCCTCCACAATCCCTTCGGGAGTCACAGTGGAGCGATCTGCTAATTGCAGTACTGTCGAGGTCTTCCTCAAGGAACCCTGAAGATTGAGTTTGAGCATGGTATCCCTGGTCATCACATTAATGGCAGCCCCCAGATCGATCAAGGTGTGAGGTATGATGGTGCCATTGATGTGGACATCTACTACAGGACTTCTAGGATCTAGGTACTTTGGGCAGATGACTTGTCCTAACATAAGGTCAGACAGTTGTCCTATGACATTGATGGTTGAAGCATCTTTCTTCCGCCTGCCTGGGTGTTTGAAACACTTTTCCTTAACCAGTTTGTTGTATATTGGCACATCCTTGATGGCTTGGAGAAGTGGTATTTTTACACACAACTGCTTGAGCTCACCCAGAAGCTCATCCTCCTCTGGGTTGGGTTGTGTGGTGGCTGTTAGTCTCTCAGGAAAGGGTGAAATAGCCTTTGGTTCACTTTCCTGTTTATCTTCCTCATCCTCTAGGGGAGGAGGTTGGCGATCTGGTAGAGTCTTTCCAGATCGAAGGTTGATCTCCTGGATCTCCACAGCATAGGTAGGGCATGAGGTTTCCCCAGTGTATACCTGCTGGGCCTATCTATTGTTGGGGTTCGGGTTCGGTTGAGCAGGCATTTGAGGTTGCCTTGGAGGAGCAGGAGGTAATGGCTGAGGTTGAACCGGTGGTGGAGGCAAAATGGCGGGAGGAGTGCTGTACTGGGGCCTCCACCCCGACTGAGGTGCATTCCACTGAGGCTGTGGCTGGGCATGTGAATGATATGAATGAGAAGTAGGTTGAGTAGGGTACCGAGGTGGATAAGACCATGGAGGAGGCATGGACCAGGAAGGATGAGCAGGGGGACCCCAGGAAGGCATAGGAGTCGATTGGTTGGGGTTGTAATAAGCTTGAGGTGCCCCTTGCATCCCCTGCTGATAAGGTCTAGATCCTTGTGGCCTCCTTTGGTTGAGGTAATAGGGAGGTTCAGTGGGAGCTTCTGTCCCTTGGTACATGGCTTTAAACCCAGGTAAGGTTGGACACTGATTTGTGGGATGGTCCTCCTCACAAACGAAACATACTTCAACCGAATGCAATGGGCATTCATTCTTAGGGTGTCTCCTTGTGCACCTAGGGCAGAAGACAGCCAAGGCTCTCTCAGCTTCTTCTTTCTTCTGTTGGATTCTGAATGTGTCCAGCTGCATGGCAATGGTCTGTCTCACCTCACTCTTGAGATCTTCTAATTGATTTGCAAGCTCATGTTTGGAGAAAGGGACACTAGTTGAGAGGAGGTTTCCCCTACCTCGTTTCCGATCTGC
Source organism: Pinus tabuliformis (assembly GCA_031772625.1). Lineage (NCBI taxonomy): Eukaryota > Viridiplantae > Streptophyta > Pinopsida > Pinales > Pinaceae > Pinus > Pinus tabuliformis. The sequence goes on from CM062810.1 coordinate 144,631,898, forward strand.
CCTGGAGTGGTTTCTAAACACAGTCTTGATGTCCTCATAAGGCAGTTGGTAAATGTCCCCCCCAGCTAACATGTGAAGGGTATCTAAGAGGTCTTCAGGGACTCCTCGGAGCAGGACCAACTTGAGGGATTCAGGGTCAAGTGTGCACCTGGCCCGCTTATAGCTTAGTTGGAACCTCTCCTCATAATCCTCTAAGGACTCATCATTTCCCATGGTCATCCGAAAGATTTCTCCCTTGGTTTCCTTAGACCTACAATAATCCCTGTACTTGGTATTGAAAGCTTGCTACATCTGAGCCCAAGTGGTGATACTATTCCCAGGTAAGCCCATGAACCAGCGTAATGCTGCATCCTTAAGAGTTGAAGGGAAGAGTTTCAGCTTTTGCTCATCTTCAGTATAGTCATAGGTTCTACAAAGGACAGCAAACTCAAACAGGAAGGTATCAGGATCTTCAGTAGTCAGTCCATGGAAGTGAGGTAAGGCGGAGGGGCTAATGTTCTTCATTTTCATCTCTCCATTGGTCTCTCGGATGGGGAAGGCACCTTCTATTCTCTCATCTTCTCTTCTATTGTCAGCCATAGCTTCAGGTGGAGTGGTCTCTAACTCTTCTTCTACTATAGGATCTTTGTATATCTCTGGATGTTCACCTATAGGTTCTTCTGGGTCACTGTCACCAAAGAAGAGAGAAGGGTGACTCAGAGATGTGGTGGGGGTGTTGGGTAGGAATTTGCCTGATTTATCTCGGTTCCTACGAGGCATGAAATGGCAAAGACTTTCTTTTTTTATTGTTTTTGCTTTTTCTTTTGTACCTGCAAAACTGAAACAGATTGATCTACAACTAACTATAAAGATGCAGAATTAAACTGAAAGCAGGAAAGAACTAATCTACTTTGCTCAAATGAAATTGCAGGAATGGAAATGATAGTCTACGCTTGCAGAAAGCAGGAAATGCTAATCTATGAAAGCAGGAAATGCTAATCTATGAAAGCAAGAAATGTCTATGCTACTTTTGCAGAATGGAAATGAAATAAACTACTTAGCAGAAGGCAAGAGTAAGAAAATAGAAGAAAAGCAACAATTGCTAATACTCTGACGCTTCCCCGGCAACGGCGCCAAAAAGATGGTGGGCTCCAGTATTGTAGCAATAATGCTACAACTCCTGGGGCTCCCTATCTCTAATTTTATCAACCCGGTAGTTCGTACAAACTTGGAAGCGACGGTGCTGTATGCACAAGTACTAGCTCTTGTCGCAGCTGTCACTTGGTCAGCTGGCACAAGTCCGCTAGGGCTCAAGCCAACTTCTATATGCTCTTCAGAAGAAGCTTTCTAAATGATGGACGAAGGCTATCTCGAGGGAAATTGATCTACTTTGCAAAAGTGAACTGAAAGCCAACCAAAACATGAAACCCTAGTAAACCCTAATTTGACTAGTTTGACCTTTATGATGCAATAGTGAAAGTGTAAGTTTCTAAAAAGGATGCCATTACTTCTAATGATGTGAAATGCATGAACTCAAACTACTTCTATGAAAAAGAACATTGTTTTTGTATTTTTGCTTAAGTGGATGGAGTGATTATGAATTTGTTTCTTATTAGGGTTTGGCTGTGCAGAGGTGGTGCGAAGGGAGAGAAAGCTTGAGAAAGGTCAGGATGGCTAGGAGAGGTCCCAGAGGGTCCCTAGCATTAGTCCACAGAGGTCTACAACGTTCGGATGCTCGGCAACCAAGTTTGCAGGCTTCTACAGGATGTCTGCAGGGGATCCTACAGGAAACTAAGGAATTCTACAGGAAGTCTGCTAACTCCTACAGGATGTGCTGTAAGTGGAAGTTTTGGGTGGTGGTGATGTGATGGAATGGTTTGGGTGGATAGGTAAGGTGGAGATGGAGCTTGTGATGACTCAGGGGCAGAAGAATAAGATGGAGAGAGAGTGCATGGAGTTGATTGGTGGATAGAAGGATGGCAGCAACGAAAGGTCAAAAAGATGAAGCTACGTGGCAATGGATGAGTTGGAAGGTAAACGAGCTGAACAGAGGTCGAGTAGGTGGATTGAGGAAAGGTCAAGAAGAAGAAGGAGGAAGTAGAATGATATGGAGCAGTGTAAATAAAACAAATGACTTATGTCTTGCACCAAAAACGAGAATTCATTAACCAGTGCTACCTGTGCTATTAAATCAATAAACAGTGATGTAAATCATGAAGAAAAGTCGTGCATGGAAGTGCAATGACGAAGTATGGCTCAAGAGAAAAAGTGCATGGAAGGATCCACGATTAAACCGACTGTGTTGCAGCGTGCATGAAGGTAGAAAAGACTGCGTTTTTTTGGTGGTTGGTATAGACTGCACCCCAATCCCTAAACAGAGATGGCAGTGATCTCTAACAACCTTTTCTTGGAGCTCTAGTGGATTACAAACCTCCTATCCGAATCTAAACAGCTGAAAGTAATTTAATCATAAACCAATCCTACTCAATCCTATTAAAGAAATCAAATCAGCAAACTGTGTTCTTGAAATGCACATCAAAACAAGTAAACAAAGTGCTGGAAAGAAAGGTAAATAACACTACAAGAAGAGGGAATCTATTGCTCTCAGGTTGGGCCCTAACCTGAGAGCTATAGCTCCCTTAAAAGCTCAGAATTAGATCCAAATCTGCTTGCCTTTATTCATAATCAAAAGTCTGATGTCATGCCAAAACTGGCTTACAAAAACAAACACCGAGCTATGCTCCAAAATTACAATATCAGTCCAAAAGTTCAAAAAGCTCCTAACAAAGGCTACGGCCTTCATATTTAGACAAAATGAAGATCAAGCTGGCTTCCTCCATTCATGGAGCTTGGCTGTCCAACTGAAAGTCAAACTGCTGTAAAACTGCTGATCCTGTAGAACGTGTTGGCTGCCTTTAAGCTCGGTGGGGAGAGTTGTTAGAGCTCGGAGTGAAGGTGAAAATCACGAGGAGGGTCATCAAGACTGTGGACAACCTCCCTATGAACCCGCAATGTCACCTTTGCTGTCTCCTTGTCTCCTTTTGCGTGGTCTTTTGCTCTCTTTAATGCCAAGAACCTGAAATCATCATGTATTAGTCACATAGATATAATGCCTGCCCTTCTTCCTACAAACAACACGAATATACTAAGAAATGAATGCATAAGTGGTAAAATATGAATGGTTGAGCAAGGTAAGTAGGCCAATATGAGCCCAAATTTTGCCAAAAATTGGGGCTCATCACCTACCCTGAACAGAATCCACCTTATGGTCAAGGTACCGCTCAATGGGGGAAAAATCAAGCCCCTCAAGGTACCTGTGAAAAATTCAACTCTTTGGCTATGGCCTTCTTCACCCACTTCTAGTTACCGGTTCATTATTAGACTGGTACTCACTTACTTACATCTCTGAAGCAGGATACTACTACCCATATCTCTGATCACATCCATGAATGGAGATGTCAACGTCACCTCATCAAATTTGAAATCCTTGATGATTTGTTGATCAAATGGTTTACGAAGTCATTCATAAACAAAATCACTGTAGATATAGAAATGGGTGGTTGTGTTACCGAGGATCAAGTTATTTCCCACGCCTAGTATTTGGATTTGGTTTATTCCCAATATGGAACACTATATGAAATGTTGCCTAATGCTCTAAGGCCACCTTTGGACCAAGAATCTTTTAAGTCTCCAAATGTTCCACCTGTTGATGGTGTAATTGGATCAATATCTCAAACTTCCACTAAATCTTCTTCGAAGCAAAAATCTGTTTTGAATATTAGTTCTAGTCATCCTTCGAAAAACCCATCGAATCCTGGTAGAACCTCAGAGGCCAACCTTGTCCAGTCTACTGCAACATATAAAGGCTCAAAAGGTAAGAAGAATGGTAAGGGGAAAGAAAAATCCGATACCCCGAAACAAGATCCTCCTAAGTCATCTACTAATGATGTCTCCAAATGGAAGCTGGAATATCCTTGCCTCAATTGTGAGGAAGATCATTATACCAAGGATTGTCCCTGACATGCAGAAGTTAGTTGTTTATTGAAAGGGACCCCGGATGTATTAAAGGATCCATTGTCATCTCAACAGACTTAGTTCGTAGACCAACCACAATCCTCTGCCTCATCTGGCTCTCAGGTTTACATGATGTTGGGTTCATTGCCTATCTCTATAGCCACTCGATCGAAAGATGATCAAACCTCTCAAAATAAGACAATGAAAAAGAAGCCACTGATATACCTTCTACTTCCACTCTGTTATGAAATCATCTCACAAAAAGATAGAAAATATAGAACAACGACTTCAAAATCAGCCTCTTCGAGGGGGAAACCTCCTTTACATTACACAAATGAATAATTCTTGGATTATACAAATGACAAAACCTCCTTTCTATATATAGGAGTCTAAGGGGTCACAATATAATCAAAGTTGACATAACAATAATAATATAAGGGCACAACAATAACAATAGTGGGCTTCTATGGGGCACAATAATAACAATATGGAGACAATAGGGGCATAATAATAACAATAAGAGATACAATGACAATAGTAATGGGGGAATCACTAGTATTATAGGGACCTAACATGACCCTCTGCTTCAAAAAAGTGTTCTCCTCAATGCTTGAGTAGTTCTAGATGCTTCTGTATAAAATTCTCATCCTCCCATGTGGAATCTTTAGTGGGTAAGTTCTTTCATTTGACAAGATACTCTGAAATTGATCGATTTCATAGTTGTCGAGTTCTTGTTTCTGTGACTGCTTCAGGTTTCAATATGATTTTTCCTTCCTCGTCAAGTTTTGGCAATATTGTTTGAATTGGGAGCTTGTCACCAATAACCTTCTTTAAGCATGAAACATAGAAAATTGGGTGCACTAGGGAAGCTGCAAGAAGCTCCAATTTGTATGCCATAGTACCAATCTTTTGCAACACCTTGTACGGACCGTAAAACTTTGGTGATAATTTATTATCATTCTTAGCTTGCTTGAGGGACATTTGTTTATATGGTTGTAGCCATAGAAATACCCAGTCACCTACATCAAAGCTTCTTTCGCTGACGTTGATCTACCTGTTGCTTCATTCTATTATGTGCCAAAGTTAGAATATCCTTTAAGAGTTGGAGAACTTGTTGTTGGTGCTCGATGTGATGTTCCATTGCTTGAACCTTATAATTATCTCTTAAATATGATGTGATGGACGGTGGGTGATATCAATAAAGTGCCATAAATGGGGTCATTTTTGTTGCACTATGGAAGGAAGTGTTATACCACCATTCAGCTAGAGGCAACCATTTGAACTGTTGTGTCTATTTATCAGATACAAAGCAAGAAAAATATCCTTCCGAACATTTGTTTACTATCTCCATTTTTCCACCAGATTGAGGATGATAAGATGAGCTATGAGCTAGTTGAATACCAAGAGAAGAAAATAATTCTGTCCAAAAATTTCCAGTTAAAATGGGATCTCTGTCGCTTACAATAATCTTTGGGTTTCCATGTAGGTTTTGAATTGTTTCCATAATTGTAGTAGAAATTGTACTGGATTTAAGTGCATGAGATAATGCACAAAAGTGTGCATACTTGGTAATTTTGTCAACTACAACCATGATGATACTCTTTCCTTTGGACTTGGGTAAACCTGTGATAAAATCCATTGAAATGTCCTCCCAACATTGACTTGGGATGGATAAAAGTTGTAATAGACCCGGGGTCTTAATTGTTTCAACTTTATTTTGTTGGCAAACCAAACATTCCGCTACAAACTTTTGAATATCAGATTTAAGGCCATCCAAAAAAAATTCCTTCTTAACCCTGTGGTATGTTTTTAAAAATCCCAAGTGCCCTCCTAAGGGAGAGGCATGCAATTCCATAAGAATATTTTGTTTGAGTTTGGAATTTTGACATAGGTATAAGCAATCTTTGTACCATAACGAATCATTTTTCAAGCTAACTGTATCGGATGTACTGGGATCTGGTTGTAACTTTTGAATGAGTTCCCACACTTCTTCATCATTCTTCCATTCATCCCTTTCTTCGTTTATCCAATCTAGTTGGATAATAGAAATGGCACAAAGAAATGCTTCCATATCCTCATCCTTTCTTGAGAGTGCATCTGCCACAACATTTTGCTTCCCTTTTTTGTAAATGATTTCAAAGTCATAACCCAACATCTTTGTGACCCATTTTTTCTAATCTTCTAAATATAATATTTGTTCTAAAAGTTATTTAAGAGTATCATAATCCATTTTTACCTTGAAGTGCCTTCCCATTAGGTAGGGTCATCATTTCTTAAGTGCATGTAGTATTGCCAACATTTCCTTCTCATAAATAGCTTTGTGTAGATACTTTCCTTTTATTGGATGAATTTCGAAAACAATGGGTCTTTCTTCTTGCATTAAAACAACACCAATTCCATTTCCTGAGGCATCGCATTCCACAATAAAGGTTTTTGTGAAGTCCGGCGTAGCTAAAACTGGTGCTTGGCACATTATCTCTTTAAGATGTTCAAAGGCCTTCATTGCTTCTGGAGTCTGTATAAATGCATCTTTCTTAAATAATGTTGTTAGAGGTGTTGTTATTCTCCCATAATCTTTAACAAACATACGATAATACCCTGTCAACCTGAGAAATCCTCGCAGATGCTTTATGGATGTGGGGATTTTCCATTCCTTAATAGCTTTAATTTTTCTAGGGTCTACCTTAACACCTTCATGAGATACAATATGACCCAAATATTCCACCTCTTGTACTCCAGAGAAATATTTCAAGATTTTTTCATATAATTGTTTCTCCTCCAATAGTTTGAGCAACCTGTCAACATGTTGAACATGATCCTTCCAAGACTTGCTATAGATTAGTATATCATCAAAAAATACTAACACAATTTTTCTAAGTAAGGGTTTGAAAATGGAATATATCAAACCTTGAAATGTAGAAGGTGCATTGGTAAGGTCAAAAGGCATGACCAAAAATTCATAACGACCCTCATGATTTCTAAATGGTGTTTTCATAATATCTTCAGTCTTCATTTTGATTTGATGATATCCTGAACGAAGATCCAACTTGGTGAAGTAAATTGATCCATGCAATTCATCCAATAGTTCGTCAATCATAGGAATGAGAAAGTAGTGAGCTTGTTGAGCTCCCTATAATATGGACACATGCACCATGATCCATCCTCCTTGTGCACCAACACTACTAGAGCAGAGAAAGAACTTTGACTAGGTTGAATTATACCAGCCTCTAGCATTTCTGTAACGATACGTTCAATTTCACTCTTTTGGGCATAGAGATATCTCTAAGGCCCGATGTTTGGAGGAACACTTCCTCGAATCAAATGAATAGCATGATCATGATCACGAATAGGTGGGAGACCTTGGGGGGTCTCAAATTCCTTGGAATGATTGTCCAAGACTTTTTGGAGATCTGGAGAAATAGATGATTTCGATGTGGGAACCTCTAGCAAACATAATTGTTCAATTACACCTTGTTGTTCTTTATTTAGAAGGTTTTTCATTCCATTAGAGCTAATAATATTTCCTATTTTCCCTATGGTACCTACTAATTCAACTTCCTTTCCTTCCGAAGAAAATTTCATGAAAATTAAAAGCAATTGTACCCAAGGGTTGTAGCCATTGGACTCCTAGTACAACATCAGCACCATCCATTGGAATGAAAAGCATTGGGCTATTCAATACATATTCTCCCATGGATAAATTGATATTATGGCACTTTCGAGAGCAATTTATGGTTCCTCCACTTGCAACCATCACTTGACCCTCTGATGCTAGATATAGGAAGAAATTCAATTCCTTGGCTATATTACAATGAATAAAATTATGGATACTGCCCGAATCAATCAACAGTATTACCTTTTTCTTCTTGATATGTCCTTATATCTTGATAGTTTGAGGAGTGGTAATTCTGACCAATGGATTACTATATATGGTTGGATTCATTTCTTCTTTCTCTAGGGTTTGTTCCTAGTGTATATCCTCTTCTTTTGACATTTCTTGTTCCTTTTATTCCTCCTCTTCACAATCTATGTAAAATAATTTCTTCTCAACACACTTATGACCTTTAGTGTATTTTTATCACAACTGTAACAAAGCCCTTTTACTATTTTTTCTTCCAATTGTTTGGGTTTCAACCTTATAGGTTGTGGAAGGCTAGGGGAAACAACACTTCCATCCTTATAGTTGTGAGTGGTAGGCATCCTTTTTGCCATAATTTTTCTTTCCATTTTTCTTGCCAACCTGAATGCCTTCTCCAATGAGTCAGTTTCCCAAAGGCGAACCTCAAGTTGGATGTTATCCCTTAAAGTTCCTATGAACACATCAATCCTATGCTCCTTTGGAATATATTTTACCCTTATGTTCAATTTGTGGAAGTCCTCAATGTGCTCCATCATTGAACCCTTTTGTTTGAGGTTTATCAAATGGCTAAAAAAAGTGTTTCTTTTTCTATCCTCATAATGTGCTATCATTTCTTTGGTAAAAATTGCCCAAGTGACAATTTTTTTATGAGAGAAAAGTCATCGATACCACACAAACTGATTTGGTTCCAAATATAAATTTGCAATGCTTACATTTTTTTTGTTTTACACATTATGGAGATCGAAATATTGCTCCATATGTAGTATCCATGTTACGAGATCCTTGCCATCAAACTTCCTCATATCGATCTTTTGAAGATGGTGGGTCTTCAATCCAACATTAAAGTCTATGAAATCATGATTAACATTTGTTTTGTTCTCATCATGAGTTTCCTTTACTACCCTTTCACCATTCGTAAGAATTTCTTGTAGAAACTTACTAAAATCTATCTTCAAATCTTCCATGTCGCCTTTCAGTTTTCTTCTATACCATCCATCTTAGCTTCCATGCCATCCATCTTAACTTCCACGCCATTCATCTTAGCTTCCACGCCATTCATATTAGCTTCCACACATTTCTTTAAAACGTTAATCTTAGCTTTTGTTACCTTTTGTGAGAGTCAAATTTGTTGCACTTGGTCTCGTAATTTTGATATATCATGTTGTATTTCTTCCTCTTCTTCATGAGTTATGCTAGAGATTTCTAGTTGCTTACTAGGTGTTTCCATTTTCTTTCTTCGGGGCATCAATTAATGATAATTATGCTTCACTATGCCCTTTGAAATTCAAACTATTTTTTCAACCCAAACTTATGCAAAAATTTAAAAAGACTACACACCTTTTTTTCAATTTGTAGAAGCTTGATATTGAATATGTTGTATCTCTGTAATTTTGGATCTCCAAGGTCTGAAACTTCTTCCTGCGGTAGCCCCATGAGTTCTCTTTCCAATGCCACCAGTCGGATCAAAATTGGACTCTCCAAGAAATAGTTATTTCCAATCTACCAAGATGACTTGATTATATAATTTTTCAGTAGAGCACACTTGTACAAGGTGCCATATGTCATTGTTTCAACCTTCAGATCTGAAAACTATACATAGAAAACTGCAATCCATCCTCTTTCTATAACTTCTTATGAAATTTCAATCTTATTCTCAGAGAGAAAGTTATGATGATTTTCCCAAGGCACCTCTTTGGAATGTAATTCGAGAGTCTGCAAAAACCCTAACTTCCTCAGATGATCTGGATCTTGGGAGGAGGACCCCAAGATCTAAAAGATTGAAATGGATCTTGGGAGGAGAGACCCCCAAGATCTGAAAACTTGCATTGCCAGAAGAAAAATAAGGAGAATGTCCAATAAATAAAACCACAAAGAAACTTTTATTTAAAATAGTAATGGAAATAAACCAGCTAGGGCGATGGTAGCTTATCTCTGAGAAAAGAGTGGCAGCTACATGCCTCTGAACCGTAAAGGCTACATTGTGGCGGACAATCTGTCCTTTTACAAAATGTAACTTGTTACTTATAGTATTCTCAGTTACAATACCACGGGTCAATTCCATGAGTGAATGAATACCATGGGTGGATTTTACAATACCACAGGCGGATGCCATTTACAATACCATGGGCAAATTCCATGGGTCTATGAATATTATGGATGGATGAGTACCATGGGTTGATGCCATTTTCCATTCGGATCATTCCTCCCTCCTTAAGAAGCAATGGTCCCCATTGCGTAAAGTTCCCTCCTGCGAAGCCTTTGTGGAATATGAAGAGCCACTGAAGATAAGGGTTTTATGTGGTTAACCCAAAACCCTGAAAAATTGAAATTGCCAGAAGAAAAACAGGAGAATGCCCAATAAACAAAAACCACAAAGAGACTTTTTATTAAAACCCAAGTGGAAATAAACTAGCTAGGACAATGGTAGCTTATCTCTGAGAAGAGATGTGTGGCTACATGCCTCTGAGCTATAAAGGCTACATTGTGGCGGACAATCTGTCCTTTTACAAAATGTGACTTGTTACTTATAGTATTTTTCTAGTTACAATACCATGGGTCAATTCCATGGGTGAATGAATACCATGGGAGGATTTTACAATACCACAGGCAGATGCCATTTACAATACCATGGGTCAATTCCATGGGTGAATGAATACCATGGGTGGATTTTACAATACCACGGGCGGATGCCATTTACAATACGATGGGTAAATTCCATGGGTCAATGAATAATATGGGTGGATGAGTACCATGGGTTGATGCCATTTTCCATTCGGATCATTCCTCCCTCCTTAAGAAGCAATGGTCCCCATTGCGTAAAGTTCCCTCCTGCAAAGCCTTTGTTGAATATGAAGAGCCACTGAAGATAAGGGTTTTATGTAGTTAACCCATAACCATAATGAACGAAGATCCGAGGATAGAGATACCCTGTAAAGCTTGTGACCAATTGTGATTCTGACAGTGTGCGGCCTAGCAAATGGACTTCGATAAAGTGTGGGTTTGTGGATGACCCATAACCATTACGAACGAAGATCCGAGGATAGAGATACCCTGTAATGCTTGTGACCAACTGTGGTACTGACAGTGTGCGGCCTAGCAAATGGACTTCGATGAAGTGTGGGTTTGTGGATGACCCATAACCATGATGTTGATTGCTGATGAAGTAGCAGGTGCCTACATAGCCTAGGGTGGGAGGGCACGTCTCCAAATAACCCAAGCCGAATGCTGCTATGTTGAAACTGATGAATGTGAAGCAGGTGCCTACTAAAGTGGGGTGGGAGGGCACGTCTCCAATGGAAACCCACACCGAATGCTGCTCCAAAGTTAAAATGGACATAACTCAACCAATATAACTCATAATATTTATTATAACCTGTTTTTAGAAGCAGAAGGATCATTTTTCATCTTCCCATGAGTTGGAAATCCTTATCTGGACACTCTGAGATCTCAGATTCGCGTTGCAACAGTTCCGCCGTCACAAAATTTTTGATAAAATAGCTGATTTTAAATCAACGATATCTCCCACATCTGAACTCTGATTCGACCCATTTTTTTTTTGAAATTGGGTGATTTTTCGAGAGGAATCCAGATCTGGTATTTGTTTTTGTAAATTTTGTACCAAATGTTTCAGATCTGATCTGAAAAGTCGACGCTCAAAAAATTTCCTGCAAAAAAATTGAGACTGAAATATGCATGAAACTCTCATTCCCATGGAATTGTAACCTGCTCTGATACCACTGATCTGGATCTTGGGGGGGAGGCCCCCAAGATCTAAAAGATTGAAATGGATCTTGGGAGGAGAGACCCCCAAGATCTAAAAACTTGCATTGCCAGAAGAAAAATAAGGAGAATGTCCAATAAACAAAAACCACAAAGAGACTTTTTATTAAAACCCAAGTGGAAATAAACTAGCTAGGACAATGGTAGCTTATCTCTGATAAGAGATGTGTGGCTACATGCCTCTGAGCTGTAAAGGCTACATTGTGGCGGACAATCTGTCATTTTACAAAATGTGACTTGTTACTTATAGTATTTTTCTAGTTACAATACCATGGGTCAATTCCATGGGTGAATGAATACCATGGGTGGATTTTACAATACCACGGGCAGATGCCATTTACAATACCATGGGTCAATTCCATGGGTGAATGAATACCATGGGTGGATTTTACAATACCACGGGCGGATTCCATTTACAATACGATGAGTAAATTCCATGGGTCAATGAATAATATGGGTGGATGAGTACCATGGGTTGATGCCATTTTCCATTCGGATCATCAGATCATATCTCCAAAAATATAACGATACAAGATATGAAATTCAGAGCCAATGTTCAAAAAGATTTAAGCTCAAATGTTTTTTTTTTTTAGATTATGAAACTTTGTAGAGAAAAAGTTATGGCAAAAATTTGATGATGACATGTTTGGAGTAGTGAAACCATAGAATCCAAAGCTCTGATACCAAATGTTATGAAACCAGCTCACAAAAAGATAGAAAATATAGATCAACGACTTCAAAATCAGCCTCTTCGAGGGGGAAACCTACTTTACATTGCACAAATGAATAATTATTGGATGATACAAATGACAAATCCTCCTTTCTATATATAGGAGTCTAAGGGTTCACAATATAATCAAAGCTGACATAACAATAATAATATAAGGGCACAACATTAGCAATAGTGGGCTTTTATGTGGCACAATAATAACAATATGGGGACGATAGGGGCACAACAATAGCAATAAGGGCTAAAATGACAATAGTAATGGGGGAATCACTAGTATTATAGGGACCTAACACACTCCACCTAGTTCTAGTCCTCTCCATATCGAGAGACCTAATAATGAATCTGTTATCCGAACGCCTACCAAAGGTGTGCTTCAGAAATCATCCTATAAACCAAATGCTAGAGATGCTCAACATTACAATATTGTTGAATATTTAGCTCAAGTGCCTTTGACGATTTCTACTTTGGAAGTTCTCCAAACTTGTCCAACGCAACAGAAACCATTATTGTCTGTTATTGGAGGCATTGATCCTGCTGATTCGAGCTTGATTACTTTCGATCTTGAAAACCATGTTCCTCGTCTTCCTCATCATATTGCATTTTTTATTCAAGTCATTATAAAAGGAAATATGATCCATCAGACTATCATTGATGAAGGTGCTTCCACCTGCATCATGTTTTTTCCATGTTGGAAAGCTATTTGCTCTCCACCTCTCAACCAATCCCCAAACAAATTGGAGGCCTTTGATGGCAAAGGCTCCCGTCCTTATGGTATTCTCACAAGTTTTCCGATCACTTTGGAAGGGAATACTGTCGAGTTAGAAGTGGAATTTGTAGATGTGAATCTGAATTACAACCTTCTACTTGGGAGAAATTGGACCCATGCCATGTTTTGTGTGGTTTCCTCTTTGTTCCGGGTACTCCGTTTTCCTCATGAAGGAAAAATTGTCACCGTCGACTAATTGTCCTTTCTCTCTTCCGGTGCCTCAAATGGCAACATCCCATATGTGGAAAATACTAATATTCCATATGAGAGCGTGGGGGTAGGTCTTTTCAAAGAGTCTTCTTTAATGGGAACTTTTTCTCTCGCACCTCCGCATGGCACCTTGATCAACATGATCTCTATCTCTACTGACCTGTGGATCATTCCTTCTCCAAATCATCTTGATTCGTTTGGTGATGCTATGCCGCTAAGTCCCTTAGAACAAGCTTATCATGAAATTGTTTTGGCTTCAATGGTTGCTTCAAAAAGTCATGTTGTTCTCATTATGTACCTGGATACCTATTTGAAATCTCCTTGGCTTGGTTCCTTGGATTCTCCAGATCCCTTGAACGAGACATTCCCCACCGATGAGAGTATTGTTGAGGTTATGTCTCTTGACAAAATCCCTTACAATGATGCCCATCATCGTTCCTCATTTCTTCCAAGTCTAAGTGAGATTCCTTCGTATCTTAAAGCTTTTATTTGTCATAACCTGACACATCCACTTCAAACACTTGTTTCGGTGCACGGAGTTGTTTCCGAAGGTAATATGGGAAATATTATTGCTACCTTACCCATTGACATTTTGGTTATACCTGAAATTGTCCCAATAATTGATGTAAAAAAACCATTTACATCAATAAAATTCCTTTTCACGGATCAAAAACTCAAAAATTTCAATCAAGAGAGAACATTTCTCTTCATTTTTTCCACCAATTGACATTTCGGTTATACCTGAAATTGTCCCAATCTTACAAGGTAATAGTTGCCGAGTACAATGCAACTATTGAACTATTATCAAAAGCAGTTGCTCTTGGCATTAGAAATTTAGTGGTTAAGTTAGATTCACAACTCGTTGTGTTACAATTAAATAGTCATTACTCAGTAATAAATCCACAAATTTTTCTTATGTGTCTATGTGTTCGATTATTGGAAAGAAATTTTGATTATATCACATATTAGCACATTCCACGGAATTTGAATACATTAACAGATGCATTAGCAAATTATGTTCTTGATATACATTTTTGTAACTTACAAAACTAATCACATCATCATGATACATGAACACATAAGTAGAAGGTAAAAGCATATATATATATATATATATATATATATATATATATATATATATATATATATATATATATATCACATCTCACAAAGTTTGTTCATCAAAATTTCAAAAAAATAAGTGTTCTTGAACACATGGCTTTCAAAGCCTACAATAGTGAAAAAAACATGACTAGAAAAGGCTATTTTCCCACATGATGCTTGTGATAGCATGAGACTGCTCTGATCACTCGAACCAATAGCCGACGTAGTCTTGTAGACACTCCTATTGTATGCCTCTAGTATTGCAGTGGCACATCATCTATAGTCTCGTATTATGGAATCCCTCGGGTGATCACTTCTAGATATTGTTCTATTTATACCATAGGATCTGCCCCTTCCTCGTATGGAGCATCTTCTATCTGATGTGCTACCCTCCATGCTATTGGTGACATGCCAGGAGTCCTTTTTATTCCCACATCTACACATTTATCACAAGTAAACTCTCAGATACACTTTAACAAAAAAAACTCATAAAACTTGCAAATTCCAAAAACAAGTTTTACGTGCATCAGTCCACTATTCACCTGGTGATAGAGGTAGATATGGATCCCATCTGAAGTTTGTGCCTGCATAGATGTAGTCATCCACAACGATCAGTTGTCGGTGCAACCAACTGAAGAAAAATGGAGAGAAATGCATCTAATGGCGCCCTCCTCCACGAGGCATGATCTCACTCCATCTAAGCTACCTTGGATCTTGTGGAGCAGGATCCGACACCTTTGTCCACTGGTACTGAAATAGGGGCATGTGATCCAAAAATAAAGTGACCAAAATCGAGCCAAAGATAAACTGCTTCAAGTTTCCTAACTTTACTTTGGTCAGTTTCCTCTTCATGTTGGCCAGCAATCCCTCGCACCAGTTGAACACTATTGGAGTAAGGAAATCCACTACATACTATAATTGTGATTTTGAGACCTCGTGCAAAGCCTGCAACCCAGTTATATGAGCCATGGTGTGTAGAATTTTCCTCAAGGGAAGATTTTCAATGGTTAGTATCTTCACCTTCCCGCTCACAGTTGTCTCTACACCTGGGCAAAGCCTTCTGATTAAGGCATTGGTACTCTCGCCTCCACCACGGGATCCAAATAGTAGGACTCTCTCCCCTCTTCTAGACAATCCAGTAATGAAGTAGATATCAACTACTTCTAGCTCTAGTAAGGAAATCCACTACATGTTGTAATTGTGATTTTGAGACCTCGTGCAAAGACCGCGACCCAGTTATAGAATTTTCCTCAAGGGATGATTTTTGATGGTCAATATCTTCACCTTCCCGCTCATAGTTGTCTCTGCACCTAGGCAATGCCTTCTGATTAAGACATTGGTGCTCTCACCTCCACCATGGGATTAAAAGAGTAGGAATCTTTCCCCTCTTCTAGAAAATCCAGTAATGAAGTAGATATCAACTACTTATAGCTCTAGTTCTTGGTCTCCAATGATGAATATTTTCCAATCAACATCCCATAGACTAATCAGATAGAGTAACAACTCATTTTGAGCTCTGAGTCCTGGGGTTCGGAAGAATTTCAATAACCCACAATACCTCAAAGCATTGACACATTCAACATTTTGGGCAGCTTGGTGATATTCTAGCTCATGGCCCCTTTCCTTCCATTTGATGACCATGTTGTCGAAATCTCCTACAAAAAAACCATTTACATCAATAAAATTCCTTTTCACGAATCAAAAACTCAAAAATTTCGATCAAGAGAGAATATCTCTTTTCATTTTTTCTGCCCTGCAGCCAACACGTCTATTTTAATTGATTCCACACTGGCAGCGCATGAGCCTTTTGGGCTTAGGGGTGATCAACGTGGATCTGATGAGCAGACTCATGCTGATCACCCCTGATTTTAAAATTTGAAATCCTCCCTTTTAACCAGAAAAAATCCTATGAAATGGCATGAAAGTAGAATGAAAAGCAAGGAAAAAGGAAGAGCTCTTACCTGCAGCTGACGGTTCGTGAAATGATGCCCTGGATCTCTCACACTTCTTGCCTGAAGAATTAAGGAAAATAGGGTAAAATGCACTCTCCAATTTACTCCAAGTGAAATGGTAAAAATGTTTTTACTTTTAGTCTATTTATATGTTTTTAAACACATTTTTGCCAATATTTTATTATTTTCCTCGATATCAGTGATGTGTGGTTGTCTTTGCACAGTTACAGGTTCTTTTCGGTGGTTATAGTGATCATTTTTTACTGATTCAATGTGTTTTTGTTTTATCCCTTTTTCAGACTCGTTAAAAACAAAAGAAAAAGGAACTCCCCTAGAGATATCTTTAAGCTCTTTTCTGACTCCCGAAATATGAAAAGATCGTCGAGTACTTATCTTTTCGAACTCGTTAAAATAAATGAATTGACATCGTCTCAGTATACGTTTACCCCTTTTTCAATATAAGATTGACTATTTACAAAAAAGGTACAACTTGGTCAACATGGTCAAGAGGTTATCTCGAATATTGTTTTCTACCTTTTCGAATTTGAGAGACAAATTATGAAAAGGGACATGATGGAGTTTTCTTTGTTGTCTCTAAATATGAAAAAGATACCGAGTTATTCTTCTATCGGACTTGTTAAAATTAAATAGAGAAATACTTGTCTCCATGACGAGAACAAGTTTCTCCTTCCTAGGACTCATAAAACTTACTAGGATGGATTCATTCAAAGAATGAACTTATACGACAAGCCTATGCAATAAAGTGAAACATCTCTTGTATAGGCAGCATGTCGCTCTTGAACATGACACTCATATGTTTCTCGTGTCGAGTTTGGGATATCCTCACACATTCACTTGTCTGTTTGGGTTTGTGTGATCCATTTTTCCTCTCATCTAACTATTCCATTTTGTCATCATGACCCTTGGTCCTATGTTGAGTCAAATGCCGCCACACTCTGGAGTCATGTCAACGATGTTGAAGAGAAGTCCTATCTACAGTTTATTACCTATACATTGTCTAAAATTTTTCCAGGGTCTTGGATCATACTCATTCATTCCACTTTATTCCTTGTTTCATGTCGATGATGAGGAAATCCCTATGGCCCTCCTTCGATGGGTCACTTCCTATAGACTTCACCTCATTATCCAGGAAGATGACTTAGAGACTCCCTTTCAGTACCTTAGTGCTTGCATGCCTTAATGGAAATTTCTTCGCATCCCATGACAGGTTTTCATCATTGACCTTCGATCAAATGATTCCATGAGTGTTCTACTTCAGCTTCATTTTCACATTCATGAATTGTACTGTCATACCTTGAGGACCATTGTCATTATTGGTGGTTTCTCGCGTTCCTGTTAAAGGTCCACATCATTGGTCGGTAATCAAGTGGTTTTCTAGCATGTTTGAATTCGACACATTCATTCGCATGTTAGAATTCATACTTTGATTTAGTTGGGATGGAGCGCAAGGCCCTCAGTTTTGTCTGATAAGACTCAGACTGCATGTATTGTTCATGATTGTACACATGTTTCTTCTATACGGATCATTGTGACCATATCGTGGGACTTTATATTTAGGATGATGATGATCCTTCTAGATCGAGTGGCTGTGTCCATACCTTAGATCTTAGACTTACATATGATCCTTTTCATTCAGATGGTTGTGCCCACGCCATGGATCTTTTCACATAGTCCTTTCTATCCAGATGATGCATCCATACCGTGGATTCATGTTTTTGATATCAAATATGTATATGTATATACGTCCTTGATTTTTCGGTCTCCTAACAATGTTTTTTTCATCCTTGCAAAATTTGGTAAAGCATCTCAGCCATCACTCCCTGTTATTCCTTTATGCTTTAGGGGGGTGTCTATTACACAATGTTTTCTCACACCTCCTACACTCTCCTGTGTCATACCCTGAAGTGCTTGAAACTTGGCAATCATGCAGTGCACCCATCCTGATATGAAGTTCAGATCCTCCCTGAAACACTAATGGAAACATGCCTTGATCCTTTCTTGAAGAAGTAAGCTCTAAAGCCTAATTTTAGGACTAGCACAACCCCGGACACTACAAACTAGTGATGATGGAAAGTTGCACTATACTGGCCTTGTGCTACCAGTGAGCTTTTTACTTGGATACTCAAGCTGATCCCTAAAAGGAAAGTTTTCCCAAATAGGACAAGAAGCTTCGTGATCTAGAGGCTTCCAGAATGACGATATGGAGGTTGTTTGGTGTGGATGTGGTCGAATTCTCCCAATATTTCCCTTTGATCTTATCCCTATGAGACACCTCCTTGAGTTGAGGGCCTTCTCCTATCTTTGGAGAGATCCTAACTCCCTTTCCCTGCCTATATATTCATCCTCTCCCATTCCCAAATGGTTGGTCTTTGGTTATTTGCACCCTTATGCCAAGATAGTTCCTACATGCTACTCATTTGGCTTGGAGAGCTTGATCTTGGACTTGGACATTCACTCAAGGATAGCTTATTGACATCAAGGCTTGGTTTTATGCTTCCTTCTTTATTTCATTAATATATACAACTGCTGGTTCACTTTCCATAAATGATTATGTTAATGCATCATTTATATTAATTCTCCTTGATCTGTTAAGTGGATTACTTTCGATTATGATTGTTGTGGTTGTATGCTTTGTTGTGTCTTTAATCTCTTGTGCATGTATCCAAATGTTGTGAGTAGTAGAGTTGAACATGAGGAGCAAGTGACTTGATATCTTCAACAAAGGAGTGTGTTATAGCATCAAAACAAGGTAGGCCATCTTCCTCTTCTCTTATTTTGATTGTAATTTAGGCAAGTGTCTTGTAGATTGTCACGTAGGTTCTTAGTCCCACTTATTGGGCTAGAGGGATCATCTCTGTCCGTAGAGAGGATTTTCCTAGACAACACCTCTTTCTGTGTAGATGTCTAGACTACCTCCACGATTTTTGTCTGCAAAACCAATGAAATTGTCTTGTTAGTTCCAGAAGTTGGGGTTGTTCGACCATGTTCAATTCTTCATTTATCATTTTCCTTCTTCCACAATCGCATCATTTGCTTCCTAAGATTTGAAATTTCCACCGTAAATTTGACATTCTACTTTAATAACTTTTGGTTCTAGCGTCGACTGGAAATTTCCACCTGCACTCTGGCTTTTATTTTTGCAAACTCGCCAATAGATTCTCTTGTTATCAAATTCTCCTCCATTGATTTTGAATTTGGTACTGGTTCTTGTGGAGCAGTATCGACCTCACTCCCTCTTGAGAAAACCCCTACAAAATTCAAGTTGGGAGGAAGGATTTCAGATGACACGGCTTCTATTGCCACAATTGTAGACGTAGGAGAGGGGGGTTTCCACGATCCTCTCGACGAAGAGGCCATAAAAGGTTAATGAGGGGGGTTAATTTTGGTTTCCATGCTATCAAAAACCTCTGTCCCTACCCCATGAGTTCCTTCCCCATCTCCTTAATCATCTTGTTAATCCTGAATTTATTCATCCCTTGCTCCTCCACTTCCTTCGACATATATTTCGTTCCTTCTTCTTCAGATAATTCCTCCTCTAGCCTTGCGACCATCATAGCTGCAACTTCTTCCTCCGACAATTTTGTCAGTTGCTGCCAAGTTATAGGTGTCTGTAAGAAGGTATGTATTACCAATAATCTATAAAGTCCATGATTTTGTAAGGGCAGCCAGTGCCTGGCATGTCCGATGCACAGATCGGGCCATCAATTGTAAATTACTCAAAATGAAGAAGCGAATGTTTACAACATGCAACTGATGGAATCAAAGATTAGCTAGGAGCTTAAAATGATACTTAAAAGGAATAGAAAGTTTACCTTCACAAGTGATGTACTAGATTAAGAACTATGCGACAAATAACCAGGGTTGTGGTAACAATTTTCTATCAGACCCCTTTCCTTTCTACACCACATTTTCTCCTGCTTGTAGGAACAACTTTTGAAACTCTAGGAAGGTTGTTATTATAATAAACCACTTCTGCCCTTCTTGTGATAACACACTGACCATTGTAATGACTTCTTCAGTCACTTGAATTTCCAACCTGCAGACTCTTGAGCTATTTTCCTCAAGATTCAATGCAAATTCAATTATTACCCGTTCATTGAATCCCTGTAATCTCTTAAAGTAAGTGTACCATCCAGGATTTTGAAAAATATGCCATACGTTTGGTTGGGTATGTACTTGCTCTATATTCTCAAGTTCATGTATGATAGCCTGGCCCCCCATTATACTTATCAGTTACCCTGTAGTAGTATTTAGAGTAACAACTAGTCATTGAGGGAACAATGAGCTGAGAAACTATGCAGTGGCGGAAATGGCGATAAGGGAAGTGATTCTAGGATAGGGTTATAATAAAATAGTAGTAATCATGGATAACCATGGTAATAATTACAATACATTTGGAATAAACACATTTTAATGTTAGCATGTGTGTACGTACATGGTGTATTTTCCAATGAATGTTGGTATATGTGAAGGATACAGATGGAGATATGATATGAGTGGGTAATGATGTGGTGTTAATGGTATGATTGAGTGGTAATGATACGATATTAATGACGTGACTGAATGTTTACATGGTATTAATAAGGTACGATAATGGTATTGGTATGCAATACAGTTTCCACCCCCAACTAAGGTATGGTTGTCCTCGGCCCCAATTGGTCATGTCATTGTTGAAAATTTCAATAAAAATCACGGAGTCATTCAGGGACATACTTGGCGACTTACCTTAGTGGAGTATCAACATTAGCAGAGTATCAACACCACTAAAGTATCAACATTGACAGAGTATCAACACCAGTGGAGTATCAAAATTGGAAAAGTATCAACACCAGTGGAGTATCAACATCGGTAGAGTATCAACACCAATGGAGTATCAACATCGGCATAGTATCATCACCAATGGACTATCAACATCGGCGGAGTATTAGCACCATTGGAGTATCAATATAGACAGAGTATCGACTCTAGTGGAGTATGAGCCATGCTGCAACAGGACAAATTGAGATGTTGCAATAGGGTTAGCAACAGGGAAAGGAAACAAGAAAGGGAAAAAGAACGCTATAACTAGAATAACAATAAGGAAAGGGGGAAAAGGAGCATTGCAACTGGAGTAGTAGCAAGGAAAGGGAGAAAAAGAGCACTGCAACTAGAGTAGCAATAGGACTTAACTTTAGTCTATGATATATATATATATATATATATATATATATATATATATATATATATATATATATATATATATATATATATATATATATATATATATATATATATATATATATATATATATATGTAGATATATAGATAGTTAACTTATTTATTTATTCACGGAGAGGTGTAGAGGAAGAATTTCCTACAAGAATGATGTCAAAACCAAAATTATCATAAAATTGTCTAATGAAGGACTCCTTAGATGTCGAACAATGATACAACCTAAGGCGATGTCCATCTGCAAGCAAAGGAGTATGCCCATCGTCTAATATTATGAGTTTAACGGTTCTATTTTTAAACACTGTGTCGACCTCATATGGACCCATCCATCTTGAGAAAAGATTTCTTTTAAAATCCTTGAATCGGGAATCATAGAGTAATGCTAAATCACCTTTTTTGAACACCTTATTCTTAATAAATTTATCATGTCACTTAGTTCGTTGTTGTTGGATGTTGGAAGTGTTCTATATAACTTATAAACAGATTTCATCTAATTCATTAAGCTAGTTCATTTGGTGTTTCTGAGCTGCAGTAAGATCCAGGCCTACTTTAATAACTGTCCTAAGTGTTTTGACTTCAAATTCAATCAATGGAGGGGACTTCCCATACACAAGTTCATATGGTGAAAACCATGTTGTGTTCCGCCATGTGGTTCTATATGCCCAAAGTGCTTTAGGAAGCTTTTCAGCCCAATTTTGCCAATGTAGGTTAGCTACGGTCTTTGTAAGATTTTACATTACTTTATTTTGTACTCTCTACTTGACCATTCACCTAGGGGCGATATGGGGATGTCAACCGATGTTTAATTCAAAATTTATTCATGAGAATTGTTGTTAAATGTGATGTAAACTGTGTCCCTCCATCTGAAATTATTTTCCTTGGAATCCCATATCGAGCAAAAATTTATTCAAACAGGAAGTTCGAGATAGTTTGTTCAGTGGCTTTTGGAATGGCCTTAGCTTCGACCCATTTCATCACATATTCTATACATACAAGGATGCAGACTTTTTTATGAGATGGAGGATTAAATGGCCCAATGAAATCGATGGCCCATTTCTCAAAGGGATTGAGGACTAGTTGAGTCCTTAGTGGAATTTCATCTGATCGAATAGCCTGGCCTATTTGTTGGAAACTGTCACACTCCTAAATGTATCTTCTAGCATCTTGAAATATAGATGGCCAAAAGTAGTCCATCTGCAACACCTTATTACCAGTATGTTTATAAGAAAAGTCCCCCCCCCACATGGTTCATCACGAGCATCCTTCAGGACATCGTAGATCTCATCCTCGCCTACACAACGTCGAATTTGCTAATCCAATTTAGTGTAGAAGAGGTACCATTCTACCCATGTATAATGGGAAATCTACTGAATAATTATCCTCTGTTCCCCATGTGACAAGTGATGAGTTACCGTACCTGTAGCAAGACAGTTAGGAACATCTCCATACCAAGGAGTATGAGTAGAAATTGCAAAAAGATGTTCATCAGGAAATGTATCTTCTACAGCTTTATCTTCATTATTAGTACTCAGCCTAGATAGGAAATCTGCTACAACATTATCCTTTCCTAGTTTGTCCACAATAGTGATATCAAATTTCTGTAACAATAATGACCATCTTGTGATTCATCTAGGAGTTATAGGTTTTTCTATCAGATACCTAATGGCTAAATGATCTGTATGCACAAAGGTGGGGTAACCTTTAATATAATGCCAGAACTTGTTAACGAAATAAATGGCAGCCAAAAATTTCTTCTCAGTTACCGTATAATTAGGCTCAATAGGCGTTAAATTCTTGGTGACTTAGTAGATTGCATATGGTTTCTTGTCTTCCTGTTGTCCCAAAACTGCCCCGACTGCAATATGGGAAGCATTCGTAGAGATATGGAATGGAAGTCTCCAATCAAGCACATGTAATACTAAAGCCTCGTATACTAATTTCTTGATCCCTAAAAAGGGAGATTCATAAGCATTAGACCATACAAATTATGCATCCTTAGAAAATAATTGAAAAAGTGGAAATTCTATTTTAGAAAAAAAAAATCTATGAAGCGTCAATAATACCTAGCATAACCAATAAAGCTTCATATCATTGTCTGTGTCTTTGAAGTGGGAAAGTTTAGAATTACCTTGACCTTAGTGGGATCAACCTGTATTCTTGCAGTTGAAAGAAGATGTCCCAAGAATATCCCTTCTTCCATCATCATATAAGATTTCACTATGCTAAGAGAAACGTGAGTCTATTTACATCGTTTAAGTACCTTTTCTAAATTTTCCAAACACTTTCATTAATAAAGTTAGAGAAGATTCCCAATTTTACCCGTTGGAAAGTGGCAGGTGCATTACAAAGCCCAAATGGTAGGACCCAGTATACAAAATTTCCCCAAGGGCGAGTAAAAGTGGCCTTGTCTTGATCCTCAGGAGCTATCTAGATCTAGTTATATCCACTAAATCTGTCCAAGAAAGAAACGAACTTCTTTTCAGCTAGTGTATCGAGAACCTGGTCGATGAAATGTAAGGGAAAGTGGTCTTTCTGGGTAGCTTTATTTAATTCCTTGTAATCAATGCATCTCCTCCACTTTCCATTTTTCTTTGGGTCTGTGAATAATGGGTATAACCATTGGCTATCAAATATTGGATAAATAAACCCAACATCCAATAGCTTCTCTAATTCTTCCTTAACAATGTTTTTCAGAACATGGTTCATTCTTCTTTGGGGCTGGTGAACAGGATGGCATTCTTCTCTTATATATATATGGTGAGTACATAAATCGAGATATATTCCCTTCACATCCATATATTCCCATGAAAAAGCCTCCTTCTCCCTCCGGAGAAGTTTTAACAATTGTTCAGTTTGAGAGGGTGATAGGTTGGGATTAATATTCAAGGTCTTCCCTAGATCAATCTCTACTGGGATACTGCTATGAACTATTGTGACAAGAATGTTTTAAGTTTTGACTTCTGGTTCAATAGCATATTGGATAGTACAACTTAGAACAAACTCTAATAATTGTTGATTTGGGCAAGAAACAGAGTTGGGATCACTAATAAATGTGCTAATAACATCGCCTTCCATTTCTCCCTTCAAAAAAATAGCTTTCCCAATTGTAAGAATTGGTCTAACTTCTTCATTCTCTCATTCATCCCAAAAGGATGACTCTTGTTCCAAGATAAACCTAGGTTTAACTGACGAAATTGGTCATGCAGGAGGATAAAGGACAAGATTCTTCGTAATACCCCCATTTTATATTACCATGTTCCCAGATCGAAACCAATGTATGCGTCGGTCGTAGCGAGTCATGGTCTTCCTAAGTTAGGGTATGTTCTTGTTGGGTTGTGTTATATTCTTTCCACGACTAGCCCACGTAGTTAATCGAGGGGTTAGAAGGGGGGCAGAGCCCCCCTTTCGTTGCGCTGATTGCATAGCGGGGGGAGTCATAGGGGGTTTGAGGGGTGCAGGTAACCCCACTCTACGGAAAATTTTGTTTTTGGACCCTATATTAAGTTGGGCAGACCTATCTATGGTTTTGTGCATGATTCTTCGCACATGGTTTTGGATGCGATGGTTTTCGGTCGACGGTTTTGGACACGTTGGGTTTTCGGTCCATGGTATTGTATGCTTTGGCATGTATAAATATGTATTGTAGCATTGAAAGGAACATAATGAAAAAATCAAGCTAGTAGTCCTGGTTTTGGGATCCAGGGGAAAATCTCTGTATATATGTGTTTTATGTGTTATGCTCTCACATTGTTTATTTTCTATGTTTTAGAATTTGTATGCAGGTAATTTCTATATGGGGTTAAAACCCAAAGTTCTCCTACTCGTGATTGAGTGTGCAGTACTAATATATTGACAGGATATTCCCAAGAATCCACGAAAATGATTACATCTTCTAATTTTCCCATAGGTCTCATAGTGGATCGGTCTGCAAGTTCTAGAATTGTTGGGGTTGGTTGAATGTCAAATAAACCAAGAGTGAGCACAATTTATGAGGTTATAATGTTAATTACTGCCCCAAGGTCCACCAGAACATTTGGAATGTCAACACTATTAATTTGAACTGTGAGAATCGGATTTCCTGGGTCATCGTATTTAACGTGAATACTTTTCCCCAACATCATGTCTGAAAATCCTCCCATGACATGAATAGTGGGTGGGTCTTTAGGATTTCTTCTCGGTTCCTTTAAACATAACTCCCTGATTGTTTTAGAATAAATCGGCGCAACTCTCATGGCTTGGAGAAACGAGATTTTAACAAATAAATACTGGAGTTCTCCTAAGAGATAAAATTCAGGTTGAGGGATATGTTTACTCAAGGAAAACCTCTCAAGATAAGGTGGGTCTGTGTGACCCCCTCATATGAAAATTATTTTAGTGAGGGGTTGTTGTTCCTGAGTAGTTTTTTTTTATTTAACCCAACTTCCCTAGAGTGGTGTAAAAATTCTAGTTCTGACGATGAAACTTCGTCTTCATTTTTCTCAATAATTATTGGTGAATTCCCTGTATTCACCACTCATCCAGATCGAAGATTCAACTCATTATATTCCATATTGGAAATACCATATGCAGGAAGGTTGAGTGTCTCAACCTTTTGGACTCCCTTATTATTTGGATTCGGGTTAGGTTGAACAGGCAATTGAGGGTTAAG
This sequence comes from Pinus tabuliformis, assembly GCA_031772625.1. NCBI lineage: Eukaryota > Viridiplantae > Streptophyta > Pinopsida > Pinales > Pinaceae > Pinus > Pinus tabuliformis. The sequence continues at coordinate 144,658,172 of CM062810.1, forward strand.
AGGACGAGTACTAGCAGAAGCATTTGGTGGAAGCTGTGTTAGAGCCTAGATTTACCTCAGGCTAAAAAGGTAGGATGCACGGCCAACATCAAACAACACTCAGCCTGGTAGCTAGACCTACCAGGTCAGGAGAGGGCTCTCTCCAGGTCAATCTCAGCAAATTATGATCGATGAGGGCTTGACATGACTAAAATATCTTCTGATCTTAGGCTAGGTCTATGTGCAAGAGAATTTGATTTGATAAAATGATGTTTTTTTTGGCTCATATGGAAAGATGGCATTTGGGTGCAGGGATTGAGGCTCAGTCTTGCAAAGATCTCAATGGGGCAAGGTAGGAAATTGTTTTTGGCACTTAAAATTGAATGAGATGGAAGGAATAGACAGGTGAGGTGTTGAAGAGGGAAAGAGCAATCATGGATCCTCCCCAAACAGCTAAAAACATCAAATAACTAAAACAAACTTCAAGTAGAGCACTGCAATTTCAATGGATTCTACTTACACTCTTGTTTGTTTAGTTCAGAAGAAATAAGATAGAAAATGGTATACATAACACTTAAGAAAATTCATAATTACAAAGAAAAGCATTGTACCAAGACAAATTTCGACATGAATCCCAAAGAGTGCTGCAAATCCTAGTCTCAATTCCTTAGCCAAAATGAAAATATGAGTGTACAATGAAGTTCCTTTCTTCCTCAAGAGTCCAACCATGCTAATGAATGAAAAACAACATAATATAGACAAAAATAGCTCATCCTTGCCTCTAGGGGTCGAGATCACATGTTTAGGAGCTGATCCAACTAATACTAAACTGAGAACTAGAAACTAGGCAATATAACATCATGCCTCTATAAACAAGGGAACTGATTCATTCAGTTTCAAACAACCTTTAAACTGATGAATCTACCTCTACAAGTTAAAATTTAACATATTTACATTATGATCCATCAAGGTTCATCAAATTACATCACAAACTTTCCATTAGGACAGTGAAAAAGTCAAACTAGACAAAACTGGGCAAAAAACAGAGCAAAACTTGGTCAAACTGGCAATTTTTCCTCTATGCACCGTGTCTGATTCTCTATGCATCGTGCCTATTTGGACCCACTTTTGGAGGCCTGCCCAGTGTCCACATGAGCTCTAGATGTTCTTTTTGGAAAGGTATATCTATCTACTTAACCCAATTGGAATTTTTCAATTTGGCCTCCATTTGCCCCTCCAAAAGTCCATTCTCCCAACACTGCTTCTTGTGTGTCAAAATAGGGGCAGTGAGGTCATTTTTTGAGTGTCTTTGACATTTTTGAGGGATCAAAACCTGCCCAAATTTCTTGGCCATAGGTAGGCAAGCATAATTTTTCATGCCAAATCCAAAAATGCTGAGTTTTTGTGATTTGGATGCTCCTAGCAAAAGCGAGCGCCACGTGGCGCGGTGCATAGGGCAGAAAATTCTGTTTTTGTGCCAAAAAATTTCCAAAATGAAAAAATTGCTCCATATTTTTTGAAATTTGGGCCGAGTATTCTCTATCAAGAGCTATGTTGGGCCAAGGAAGCCTCGGCCAATATCTGAGGTTGATCATGCTCCTTTTTCCTCTTTGATGCCTTCTTCAATTTTGCCTTCAAACTCTTGATTCTTGCCTTGCAAATTTTGTTCCTCGCCATGTAATGAACAGCCATGTGTCTCAACAACTTTTTCTCCTTGTTGGCCTTTTCTAGCTTCCTTTCCAAGTGGATAATGACTCTTTCAAGCCATGACTCCCCATCGGCATTAATCTCCTGCTCAAGTGAAGTGAACTCCACCCTCCTCCTTTGGGCAGCTTGGCGATTCTCCTGAATGTTTTGCAACTCCATAATCACCTGCTGGTCCTCAAGTTGCTTATTCCTTTGCTCCAGGTACTGTATTGTCCATTGGGATCTATCCATGTTGGTAGACAAGGCATCAATGTCTGCTTGCTGCTCTTGAACGATTTCTCTAAGATTGGTGCTTTGCGGGCCCATATCAGTATCATCACCCTCAATGAGAATGAAATCAGTCTCCCGCTCACCTCATGGTCCTTCCTCCTGTAGTGGCCTCTTGCCTCAGTCCTAAACCTACTGTGCTGATGACAGAAGCGAGGCCCCTTCCACCCTGAGTGGAGATAACACTCGCTTTGCTGCTGCAAACAACTGTCTAGTGCCGTTTTGATAGGTGATGAACACCGGCACACTAGCGGTCTATGTCTCATGGCCCTCATGCTGATAAGAAGGTTCACCTATCTCATGCCAAGCCTCTGAAGGTCCCTATTGAGCTCTGGAAAATTCACAAGATATGAAGTCCTCCCAAGTGATGCCCTGCAAGCCAAGCTGATGAATGACCACAATTTTTATGAGAGAAAAATGGTAAATATTTTTGAACTGCTGCTAAGGAGTTTTGTGCTGCACTAGGGTGGTCACCTTTTCTATGTTTTGGCACATGAAGTAAGGGATGTTCATCATCCATACCTAGGTCAAATGCATCAGCAGTCTGATATGATAAGCATATAAATGAGAGAACTGACCCTCACAGCTGAAATACTTCATGATCAGTTTCATTAAAGGAGCATATACATCTTTGAGGTACCGAAAAGGAAACACTCTCTTGAGCCGTGTCAAAAAGTTGGGCTTGATGTATGGTTCAAAATGCTGCCAATCAATTTTCTGCCTCTTGTTCCATGGCTCTCCAATGTTGGGAATACCGGTTTCTAGTGAAATGGATTCTGGTGTTAATGTGAAAGTGATACGAGCTAGAGTGGCTTGATCACCATGTAGTAGTATAAACAAACGAGCCAACTCATGATGAAACTGAATGCTAGCAACCTTCTCACAGAATTCATAACATGACTAATGTTGGAAACAAGAGATGGCAAGAGGGCAGGCCTGTAATTCAACAAGAGTGGTTGGTTCTTCTCTAATGTGTTTGCCACCTTTATGAGGCCTCCTGGGTGCATGTCCCTCTGTAGGTGAGTTACTATGGGTTTCCTCTTCATAATCATATGAAGGATCAGATGCCATGGCTGTTGGTAGATAAACTGCCTTGGAGAAGTCGGTGTTGATATGTTAAATTGTCTTTCCTGTTTTTGGTGATGTGTTTGACCTCTGCAACCAAGGGACAATAGTGAAATGAGGGACTATGGAGGGGTAATTTAGGGAAATAGGGAATTAGGGACTGTTGGGGTAGGGTTAGTTAAGGGAATAGGGATTTAGAGTGTAGTTTGGGACTTTAAGTATGATACTAGGGTTTGGTGCATTTGGGATTTTGGGAAAGGGAACTTGGGATAGGGGATTAGGGGATTAGTGAATTTAGGGGGTAGGAGAACTTAGGGAATAAGGAAATCAATGGACAAATGGGATAAGGGAGTGATGGAGGAATGATAGACTTGGTAGAAAAACAGTCAATCAAAACCCTAGCACTGTTGCTTTGGAAATTTTGAAGAAGTAGGGTTTGGTTTCTTTAAACAAGCACCATGAAACAAGCACCAAACTTGGATAAAATATAATGATGGAGACTATATCTACTTGTAACAAGACAAATCCGTGGGTTTTGGGCGATTGAAGCAAGTTCTAGCAGTTTTCGTGCTCTCTGGCTGTGTGTGCTACACATCCAACCCAATGCATCGTGCCCAGTGTATGTGCCACGCCCATGCAAAATAAAACTGGAGTCTAAGTCCTAGTGTGCCACGCCTGGTAAGTGCGTTGCGCCTCCTGCCAAGTGCGCCGCGCCGGTGACTTGGAGCGATTTTCACCCAAACTTCTCACTTGCTCACCACAACCACCTTGCTTTTCTTTCTCTTTGATCTTGGAGTGCAAATGAGCTTTAAAAATTTGGAGACATGTTTTATACATGGAGCTTTTAGATTTTAATTTTACCAAACCCACTTTCATAATGTTTTGAAATGACTTTATTTTCAAACTCTGTTTTTTTTGGGCTTTTTCACTTCATTTGAGTTTTGTGATGAACTAAATGACCTGAGATTTGCTTGTTTTGCAGGTGTTGGAACTACTGGGGCTAAGGAAAGAAATCAGGATTACAGATGAAGGGATTTACAATGAGGAAAACAAAATTTCATGATTTTTGTACAATAAAAGCAAAATACTCTGTTTTTCCTCATAGCAGAGTTTTGAGGAAAAACACATTCTGAGCACTTGGTGATGAAATTTATTGATGTTGAAACCTCCTCATGGCCTGTTGGTTGTTATTAAACACTTTGAAACATTTTTTGACAAAACCCTAATGAAGCTCTAGACCTAATTGACAATGAAACCCTAAAGACAACCTTTGCAATCTTTAAGATAAAAATAAGATTGTATATGCTTTTTAATGAACAAACATGAGCCAGCAGGTAGATAACATGAGGAAAACTGTAGGAATGCCACTATCGTTAGATGATCCATGCGCCTAATGGAATGTAAATGACTGGGCGAGAAACCTAATATGAAATGCAACAATAGGATTTGATATCTGACAGAGGGATGAAGATACCGACACTAACATTGGCTCCAATGGGGATGGTAGCTCCTTGGAGGTGCCAAGAACTACTGATCTCTGGGAAAGCAGGCAGTGCCTTCGTCCATTGGGTTATGGAGTCAATAACTTCGACAAAACAAAACTAGACTCTTAACGTAAAAAATCAATTTCAGGACTGAACGTGACTCAAATTAACTCATTTTCAAGACTGAAATTGACCGCAAGACCTGATTCTAACTAACCAAACCAAAACTGAAATCAAACCATAGCTTTATAGCCTTCACCTCAGGCCCCAAACTGAAGAATGAAAACAACACACTCTTGCAATGGAATTAAGAAAACTGGTATATACAATGATGAATAGGACAACAGAAAACAATTCACACAATATACCATTTGAGGAGCCGCCCATTGACTAGCCCGCCAGGATAGTCTTTGCCATTTAGCTCTTGCAAAAGGAAGGCATTCTGGCCCCGATGTGCAGCAATATTGTACGGTCCTTTCCAAAGATTTTCAAATTTGTCGTGCTTACCTTTCTCTTCATTCCTTGCATCCCATTTCAGCACTATGTCTCCGATTTCAAACCTGTCCGCCTTTGCGTTCCGGTCATATATCCTCTTAATTTTTTCTTGTAGCTTGGAAGTGTTCTAAAATACCTCCTCTCTAGTTTGCTACAAATGTATCATTTGATTCATCCTCCGCTGCAAACTATCATCTTCGCTGCCAGCTTCTTGCAACAATTTAACCACCGGGACTGCCAAAGAGGTCAGGAAGAGTGTGTCCACACCATACACAAGCTCAAAAGGAGACATGCCGATAGATTTTTTTTGACTTACCCTATCTGCCCAAAGTGCATTGACCAGCTTTTTGTGCCAACTCTTCTTGTTAGTATCCATCAGCTTTTTGATAATGTCGACAAGAGATTTGTTTGAGGATTACACCAATCCATTGCCTTGTGGGTAATAGAAAGTCGAATGCCCCAAAGTGATTTGATACTTATGAAAAAATTCAATCATTCTTTTCGATTTAAAGGTTGCTGCATTGTCAGTGATCAACTTATTTGGACATCCAAAATGAGACAATTTTGTTTTCAAGAAATGAGATAATTACCGAATCAGTGGCCTGCCTTGTAGGAATTGCCTCAATCCATTTGGTGAAATAGTCCATCGCTGTGAGGATCCACTTATGCTATGTTGAAGAAGAAGGATGAATCTCACCAATGAAATCCAAACCCCACTGCTGAAATGGAGCGCTTACTTCAATGGGCTTGAGTGGTAAAGGCTGCAACTTCCACTTACCTTGAAAAATTTTACATTCGTGACAGCTGGCCACTGTTTTGTACACATCAGCAAATAGACTTGGCCAATAATACCCCACTCTCAAGATTTTATTGGCTATTGTTTTCCAAAAATTATGGCCTCCGCAATCTCCCTTGTGAAAATCTTCCATAACTTGTTTTGCCTCTTCTTCTACTAAACAATTCAACAAGACGCTACCGGGATCTTTCCAATAAAGTGCACCATTCATGATACAAAATTTTGCAGCCTTCAATTTCAGTGTCCTACTTTTGTTATTAGCCATTCTGGGAGGTGATGACAAATTTTGGAGTACATAAACAATGTCCGAATACCAAGGAGAAAGGAGGAAAATTTCTGATACCTGAGTGGGCAGATTTTCTTTATCTTCCTCGGACATAGCAGCAATTAGATTAATGTCCAAGGCGTGTAGATTTGACTCAGACATTAGTTTGGCCAGCCCCTGTCCTTTAATGAGCTTTGTCAATTTGATTTCCACGTCATATTCCAGCAAGGCAACAATCCATTTGCCTCTCCTTCCCTCCGGATTTGTTTGCACCAGGACATCCTTAACAACAGCATTAGGGACATAAGCAAGGATGTGAGAATTCAAAATATAAACCCAAAACTCTTTCAATGATTTTACCAATGCAAGGGCCTATTTTTCAATAATATTATACTTCAATGACGTATCCCTTATGGTTCTGCTGAACAATGAAATTGGTTTCTTGAGCTGGTCTCTCTTCTGCATCAAGACCGTTGCCATAGTATGATTCGAGGCAAATGAAAACAAATTAAAATCCTGAGTATAGTCCGGGCTGATCAAAACCGGAGCTGAAGAAAGAGCTAATTTCACCAAGTTAAAAGACTTAACTACTTCCTCTGTCCACCTTACTTCACTATCCTTTTTCAACATGTTTGTGATTACTCTTAAGTGTTTGCAAGATTGGGCATAAACCGACGTATGAAATTTATATTACCATTGAAGGATTGGATTTCTTTCTTACTTCGTGGGAAATCAATCTTTTGAATGACCTCCACTCGAGTTGGATCGATGCGAATGCCCTCCTTTGAGATAATATGCCCGAGAAGCTTGCCTTCATCCATGGCAAACAAGCTTTTCTTTGGATTAAGCGAGATGCGATACTTCCTACACTGCTGAAAAACAATCTTCAAATGATAAAGGTGCTCTTCATCTCTATTAGAGAAAACTGTTAAGTCATCAAGATAAAAAACTAGGAAAACATCTTTTTCATTGGCAAATGCTATATCCATCACCTGCTGAAAGGTTGCACCAGCATTTTTCAATCCAAACGGCATCTTTGCATAATGAAAAGTTCCCCACAGAGTGGTGAACGCTGTTTTGTCACGATCATCCTCATGGACCAAAATTTGGTTACAACCCGAATAACCATCGAGTAGTGACATCCGTGATGCTCCAACTACTCTCTAAAGTATGTGATCCATCTTGGGCAATGGATAATTGTCTTTCAAGGAAACTTTGTTCAGATTTCTAAAATTAATGCATAACCGGATCTCACCTGTTTTCTTGCGAATGGGCACCAATTTTGAAATCCAATATGAAAATCTTATGGGGACTATGATACCAACTTTATACAACCTATTCACTTCCTTCTCTATTGAGGGCAGCAGCTTTGGATTTATTCTTCTTAGATTTTGACGAAAAGGCTTTTGATTTGGCTTGATCGGGATCACATGCTGAATTATGCTCGTGTCATATGCCTTCAAATCTGAATAATCCCAAGCGAATACATCAGTAAAATAAGATAACAAACTGATATACTTTGCTTTTGCCTGTGGGGGCAATTCTTTTGATAATTTCACCATCTTGGGATTTTCAGCTGATCCAATGTTCACGTCCTCAACTCCTTTTTCGGTTGGCAGCAAGCTCGGTTTTCTAGCCACATCGTCCTGATCAAAGAGCTCCTCTAAATGTATTAGACCTTTAGGAATGATGCTTTCTTTGAGCTGAAAAACTTCCATTTGATTGACTTCCATATCCTCATCACCATCATCATACTCCACATCAATAGAAGTGTCCTTGAATTTAACTTTATTTTGCAGAAATTCATCGATCTCATCATCATATTGGAACACTTACCAATACCTTTGATTGTTGGGGACAACTGGGCGATGCTTCACATGAATCTCAAACTTGTTGTTTGAATTCATAAGAATTTTCAAATTACTTGCTGCTGTTGCAAGTGAATCTGCAATGACATTCTGAGCATGGGGCACACAAGTTATAGTGTAATCAGAAAATACCTTCAAGATATCCAACACCACATTGCGGTAGGCCCACATTCGAGGATTCTTAGCTTGGTATTCGCCTTTCACCTGCTTGATCACTAACTTGGAGTCACCATAAACTGAAATCCTTTTAGCATTCAATTTTCTAAGAACTTTCAAACCAGCAATCAAAGCTTCATATTCAGCCTCATTGTTTGAATAGTCAAAAGCTAGTTTATAAGAGTAGACCCTTACATTGCTTGGCACTTTGTTTGGGGCGAAAATAGGGCTACGTATCCAAATATAAATTCTAGCACCTTCCCTTCCTACTACATCATCAAAGTCCATGTTCCATAGGCCTATTTCATCCTCTTCCAAATGCTGAAATTCCTTTCCTTTTCCTTGTTGTCCATCAATATGTTGCTACTGCAAGACTGTTGATTGCTCAGCGGTACCATCAACTCTTTGCCGTTCTTGTCTTAAGAATTCTCTGAAATTTTCAGTAATCTCTGGAATGTCTTCTACTTCCACTATTTGGATATTTACATCATCAAAACTATCAGAATACAAAATAAATGATTCTAGATCAATATGTACATAGTTGTTTGGATGATTTACCAATTTCTCCTTGCTAGTGATCATGTACTTCATTTTCTGTTCCCGGTATAGTTTCCTCATCTGATCGAACACGGGAATTGTAGCATAGGAGAAATCAAGTTGCATTGTCCCTTTGATCTTTGCTCCCCAAGATCTGGAAAGAAGCATGCCAAATCTAGGAGGTATATCCGCCACCACCACATCCATCAAAACATTTTTAGCCAGAATCTGATCCAAACTGACCACCAAATCCTTGATAAGACCAATGCACCTTACTCTACCGGAATCGAAAGAGTAAAGGTCATGGTATTTCCTAGTGATATCCAATCCCAATTTCTCCATGATGGCTTTCAGCATGAGGTTATCAGAGGCTCCGGAATCAAACATAGAATTATGTAATACAAAGTCATGCACCCTGAGACTAATATAGAAAGGAGCAACATCACTATCTTGGGACTGACCTTCCAATGTCGGCCAAAAGATCAGCTCAGGATTGTCATTCTCCACATTTACCATGTCAAATGATGGATCTAAACTCAAAATTTTAGACACCTGACTTTTATAATTGCTATTCTTCATCAACTTGGTCAAAGGAATGGATATTTTCAACTTAGCAATTTCATTTTCTAAGTTAAAAACTGAAACTTTTTCTACCTCTTTCACTGGAACATCCTTCTTTTCCGTTTTCTCCTTTGACACATTTGGCTGATTTGGTCTTTCACTTGCCGATGTCGTTTTGCTGGTGTTAGGATCAACTGTCTCTTTTCCCTTTTTCTGCACATTAGGAGGATCATTTTTTGACGCTGCTGCCTCCTTCCTTTTCTGGATTGGATTCACAGGCACATCTCTATTTCGAAGTGAATATTATTGTTGATGAGTTGAAAAAGCATTCATATATCCTCTTTGGTAATTATCGAACTCTTCCTCAAGAACTGTCTCATTTTCCAAGATAAAATTTTCATCCCTTTCTTCAGCTGGATTCTCGGAGTACTCCTCATCTTCAGTGATGAAAATTGGCATATCATCGGGCATAAAGAAATGATTTTATTCTCCAATCACATTCTCCTCCTCTTCTAATTTCGGACCATGTACAAAATTCTGTTGTAGAGGTGTCTGCACTTGCTGCTGCACTGCTTGGGTCTTGGGCTCGCTGCTCTCTTTGCTTGATCCTATATTGGGGCTGCTGCTGGTCACGGAAGTTATGATTTCTGACTTGTGGTTCAGACTTGTCAAGCTTCATCCTATCAAGCATCTGCTCCACCTTTCGAAGCACTTGATCTGACAAGGAAGACTCTTCTTTTATTGTGACTTTCTTTTCAGCTCTTGCTCTAGCTCTTTTGGCAAGCAGATTTGATTCAACACTGACCGCAATCTTCTGCATGTCTTCCAAAGTAGTTGGATCTCTCTCTCTTAATTGATAAGCCATATCAGTATCAAAACCATCCAGAAACTTAATCAAGGCTATCCCCATGGGTGGCTTTATACGATCAGGGATTGCATTGTAAATTGAATTGAATCTAATACAGTAATCTTGAACAGACTCACCAGCATTCCGCTTGATGTGCTCATATTCGAAAAGGATCTGAAGGGGATTTTTCTTCACTTCCCAGTGGTCTAAGAATTGTCTCTATAGATTGGTCAATGTAGTGATGCTTTCAGCTGGCAAGGCCCTGGACCATTTCCTTACTTCACCACCAAATGTTTGTACAAAGAGTCTCATGGTTACATTTTCTGCATCAATCTCATGGAGGTAGAAGAAATCCATCATTCTATCCACATGTTGTTGAGTTGTAACACTATGAAGAGTACCATCAAACAAAGGAATTTTGCTTTGATAATCGGTGGGCATGTCATCCAAATTTTGAGGCAGTACAAGAGGTGCAAAACAAGCATCCATTGCTCTTGGTGGATTTGCAATCAATCTTGGGGATGTTGGGGGAGTGGGTGGAGCTAATGTATGGGGGGTATGAGGAGGTGTATGCAGAGGCAAAGTAATCTTGGATATTTTAGGAGTAGGAGTAGATGGATGCGATACTACTATAGATTTTTCATCAGAAACAGTAGGCTACACAGGAATGGTAGGAATGAAAGGATGTTCGGTGGGAATTCTTGAACTAGACACAATTGCAGATGACCTAAGGGTTACAGAAGTGGTCTCTAAGAAATCAACAATATTAGAAGCCACAATTGAAGTCTGGAGCTGATTCAAGATATAATCAATAGATTTATTGGCCCTTTCAGTTTCAAGATTTCTAACAAACTCAAGGTTTAAGGCAGTTGAAGCAATAGCGCTTTCAGATTTGGTTTCAAACAAAGACAACTCAAACTGCTCATCAAACTCAAGATCCTCAAGATACTCAAAACCAACAGGACACGATTGAGCTTTGAACACGGAAATGATAGAAATTCCTTGGTGAAGGATTCTTGGAATAAGATTGGGATTTTCGTAAACAGGAGGGGAATCAGGATCTGAATTTGCTCTGGTATGTCTTCTGGAAGCCAGTGTGCTATTATTTCCAAGAAATCAAATGGACATTAACAACTTGTTCAACCTTTCAAATCCCAAACTTATCATCCAAAAGCTTAGAATTATCAGATGTACTGGAGTGATTTGCAAGTTATATAGTCAGTTTATAAGACTAGATTGGAGATTGACTGAAGTAGCATTTATCTACTTGTGCTAATGCAAAGCAAAAGCGTTTTGAAGGCTACCTGGCTAATCTTCAGGCTCCGTCTGTAATTTATAAAATGAAGAACACTAACAAACAAACAATTTCTTCCCCAATATGGTCACCATTATGTTAGAGCCTAGATTTACCTTAGGCTGAAAAGGTAGGATCCACGGCCAACATCAAACCACGCTCAGCCTGGTAGCTAGCCCTACCAGGTCAGGAGAGGGCTCTCTCTGGGTCAATCTCAGCAAATTATGATCGATGAGGGCTTGAGATGACTGAAATATCTTCTGATCTTAGGCTAGGTATATGTGCAAGAGAGTTTGATTTGATAAAATGATGATTTTGTTGGCTCAGATGGAAAGATGGCTTTTGGGTGCGGGGATTGAGGCTCAGTCTTGCAAATATCTTAATGGGGCAAGGTAGGCAATTGTTTTTGGCACTTAAAATTGAATGATATGGAAGGAATAGATAGGTGAGGCGTTGAAGAGGGCAAGATCAATCATGGATCCTCCCCAAACTGCTGAAAACATCAAATAACTAAAGCAAACTTCAAGTAGAGCACTGCAATTTTCAATGGATTCTACTTACACTCTTGTTTGTTTAGTTCAGAAGAAACAAGATAGAGAATGGCATACATAACACATAAGAAAATTCACAATTAAAAAGAAAAGCACTGTACCAAGACAAATTGCCACATGAATCCCAAAGAGTGCTGCAAATCCTGGTCTCAATTCCTTAGCCAAAATGAAAATATGAGTGTACAATGAAGTTCCTTTCTTCCTCAAGAGTCCAACCATGTTAATGACTCAAAAACAACATAATATAGACAAACATAGCTCATCCTTTCCTCTAGGGGTCGAGCTCACATGTTTAGGAGCTGATCCAACTGATTCTAAACTGAGAACTAGAAACTAGGCAACATAACAGCATGCCTCTAGAAACAAGGGAACTGATTCATTCAGTTTCAAACAACCTTTAAACTGATGAATCTACCTCTGCAAGTGAACATTTAATATATTTACATCATGATCCATAAAGGTTCATCAAATTACATCAAAAATTTTCCATTAGGACAGTGAAAAAGTATAACTACACAAAACTGGGCGAAAAACAGAGCAAAACTTGGTCAAACTGGCAATTTTTCCTCTATGCACCGCACCTGATTCTCTATGCGTCACGCATGTTTGGACACCACTTTTGGAGGTCTTCCCCGTGTCCAAATGAGATCTAGGTGTGCTTGTTGGAAAGTTCTACTTGTTTACTTTCCAACCCAAGTGGAATTTTTCAATTTGGCCTCCATTTTCCCCTCCAAAAGTCCATTCTCCCAACACTGCTTCCTGTGTGTCAAAATAGGGGCAGTGAGTTCATTTTTTGAGTGTTTTTGACCTTTTTGAGGGCTCAAAACCTGCCCAAATTTCTTGGCCATAGGTAGGAAAGCATACGTTTCCATGCCAAATCCACAAATTCTGAGTTTTTGTGATTTAGATGCTCATAGCAAAAGAGAGCGCCACGTGGCACGACGCATAGGGCAGAAAATTCTGTTTTGTGCTAAAAAATTTCCAAAATGCAAAAATTGCCCCAAATTTTTTGAAATTTGGGCTAAGTCTTCTCTATCAAGAGCTATGTTGGGCCAAGGAAGCCTTGGCCAATATATGAAGTTGATCATGCTCCTTTTGCCTCTTTGATGCCTTCTTCAATTTTTCCTTCAAACTCTTGATTCTTGCCTTGCAAATTTTGTTCCTCGCCATGTAATGAATAGCCATGTGTATCAACAAATTTTTCTCCTTGTTGGCATTTTCTAGCTTCCTTTCCAAGTGGATATTGACTCTTTCAAGCCATGACTCCCTATCGACATTAATCTCCTGCTCAAGTGAAGTGAACTCCACCCTCCTCCTTTGGGCAGCTTGGCGATTCTCCTGAATGTTTTGCAACTCCATAATCACCTGTTGGTCCTCAAGTTGCTTATTCCTTTGCTCCAGGTACTGTATTGTCCATTGGGCTCTATCCAAGTTGGTAGACAAGGCATCAATGTCCGCCTGCTGCTCCTAAATGATTCCTCTAAGATTGGTGCTTTGCGGGCCCATATCAGTATCATCACCCTCAATGAGAATGAAATCAGTCTCCTGCTCACCTTATGGTCCTTCCTCCTGTAGTGGCCTCTTGCCTCGGTCCTGAACCTACTGTGCTGATGACGGAAGTGAGGCCCCTTCCACCCCAAGTGGAGATAACACTCGCTTTGCTGCTGCAAACAACCATCTAGTACCCTTCTGATAGGTGATGAACACCGGCACACTAGTGGTCTGTGTCTCATGGCCCTCATGCTGATAAGAAGGTCCACCTATCTCATGCCAAGCCCCTGAAGGTACCTATTGAGTTCTTAAAAATTCACGAGAGATGAAGTCCTCCCAAGTGATGCCCTGCAAGCCAAGCTGATGAACGACCACAATTTTGATGAGAGAAAAATGGTAAATACTATTGAACTGCTACTGAGGAGTTTTGTGCTGCACTAGGGTGGTCATCTTTTCTATGTTTCGACACATGAAATAATGGATGTTCATCATCCATACCTGAGTAAAATGCATTAGCAACCTGATACGATAAGCATATAAACGAGAGAACCAGCCCTCATAGCTGAAATACTTCATGATCAGTTTCATTAAAGGAGTATATTCATCTTTGAGGTACCGAAAAGGAAACACTCTCTTGAGCTGTCTCAAAAAGTCGGGCTTGATGTACGGTTCATAATGCTGCCAGTCAATTTTCTGCCTCTTGTTCCATGGCTCTCCAATGTTCGGAATACCGGTTTCTAGTGAAATGGATTCTGGTGTTAATGTGAAAGTGATACCATCTAGAGTGGCTTTATCACCATGTAAATGTAGTATAAACAAACGAGCCAACTCATGATGAAACTGAATGCTAGCAACCTTCTCACAGAATTCATAACATGACTGATGTTGGAAACAAGAGATGGCAAGAGGGCAGGCCTGTAATTCAGCAAGAGTGGTTGGCACTTCTCTAATGTTTTTGCCACCTTTATGAGGCCTCCTCAGTGCATGTCCCTCTGTAGGTGAGTCACTGTGGGTTTCCTCTTCATAATCATATGAAGGATCAGATGCCATGGCTACTGGTAGATAAAATGCCTTGGAGAAGTAGGTACTTATGTTAAACTGTCTTGACCTGTTTTTGGTGATGTGTTTGACCTCTGCCACCAAGGAAAAACAGTGAAATGAGGGACTGTGGAGGGGTAATTTAGGGAAATAGGGAATTAGGGACTGTTGGGGTAGGGTTAGTTAAGGGAACAGGGATTTAGAGTGTAGTTTGGGACTTTAAGTATGATACTAGGGTTTGGTGCATTTTGGATTTTGGGAAAGGGAACTTGGGATAGGGGATTAGGGGATTAGTGAATTTAGGGGGTAGGAGAACTTAGGGAATAAGGAAATCAATGGACAAATGGGATAAGGGAATGATGGAGGAATGATAGACTTGGTAGAAAAATAGTCAATCAAAACCATAGCACTGTTGCTTTGGAAATTTTGAAGAAGTAGGGTTTGGTTTCTTTAAACAAGCACCATGAAACAAGCACCAAACTTGGATAAAAAACAATGATGGAGGCTCTACCTACTTGTAACAAGACAAATCTGTGCGTTTTGGGCGATTGAAGCAAGTTCTGGCAATTTTCGTGCTCTCTGGCTGTGTGCACCGCGCATCCAACCCAATGCGTTGCACCCAGTGTATGCGCCGCGCCCGTGCAAAATAAAACTGGAGTCTGAGGCCCAGTGCGCCGCGCCTGGTAAGTGTGCTGCGCCTCCTGCCCAGTGTGTCGTGTCGGTGACTTGGAGCAATTTTCACCCAAACTTCTCTCTTGCTCACCACAACCACCTTTCTTTGATTTCTCTTTGATCTTGGAGTGTAAATGAGCTTTAAACATTTGGAGACATGTTTTATACATGGAGCTTTTAGATTTTAATTTTGCCAAAACCACTTTCATAATGTTTTGAAATGACTTTATTTTCAAACTCTATTTTTTTGGACTTTTTCACTTCATTTGAGTTTTCTGATGAACTAAATGACCTAAGCTTTGCTTGTTTTGCAGGTGTTGGAACTACTGGGGCTAAGGAAAGAAACCAGGATTACAGATGAAGGGATTTACAATGAGGAAAACAAAATTTCATGATTTTTGTACAATAAAAGCAAAATACTCTGGGGCTAAGGAAAAACACATTCTGAGCACTTGGTGATGAAATTTATTGATGTTGAAACCTCCTCATGGCCTACTAGTTGTTATTAAACACTTTGAAACATTTTTTGACAAAACCCTAATGAAACCCTAGACGTAATTGACATTGAAACCCTAAAGACACCCTTTTCAATCTTTAAGATAAAAAGAAGATTGTATATGCTTTTTAATGAACAAATATGAGCCAGCAGGTAAATAACATGAGGGAAACTGTAGGAATGCCACTACCGTCAGATGATTCATGCGCCTAATGGAATGCAAATGACTGGGCGGGACACCTAATATGGAATGCAACAAGAGGATTTGATCTCTGATGGAGGGATGAAGATACTCACACTAACAAGCTGTAATTGTTGTTGTGTCATAGGCCTAGGGGGTTGATTTTTAGGGAAAGAAGGTACATGCCAATTCTGAGAAAAGGAAGGGACTGGGCCAAGTTGAGGTGACCATGTCTGGCATGGTGTAAGATATTGATAGTACTGCGACCATAAAGGCGAGGGAAATGATGCAGGTTGAAGCCCATAGTTCCAATTATTAAAATATTGAGAAGGGTATTGATTCATACCTTGATTCATATTCTGAGATCGTAGTTTCCATGATTTCTTTGGTCCCATAAAACGAAATTTCTTTTTTTTCTTCATTTGTCCCCTCAAAAAATGCCTTCATCCTGTTATCACTGAAAATTCTGTTGCCAAAATTGCTCAGACTAGCTTAAGGACAAAGTGTTTTCGCAGCGCATAAATCCTTTAGCAGTTTCGCAGCGCAACCTGTTTTAGGTGATTTCGTAGCGCATAATTCATATTTTGCACTGGCTGCACTACGAAATTGGGAAATGACAGATATTTAAAGAGGATTTATGGAAATACTGCAGGAAACGAGGTTTGTCAAGCTTGTCATATTTTGATGGTGATTATTGGCCAGGCACTGCAAAAGATATGATAATGCAACTTCAACAAGCGAAAGGAAAGACCAAGAAAGCTGCAACCAAAAGAGCATCAGAAGCTGCATCACAAGCTGAGCTTGCAAGCAATACCTCAAAGGATGCTTTATTAATGCAAAAGCTCGGGGAGTCCATATCTCCAATGAAAGAAGACTTTATTATGGTTCGTTTGCAATATGCATGTTCTCATTGTTGTCACTTCATTGTTTCTGGCAAACGCTGGGCTTGCAGCCAATGTAAGAGTTGACAATTATGTGATATTTGTTACGAGGCACAACAAAAGCTTGATGAAAGGGAGTGACATCTTGTCAACAGTAGGGAAAAAGCATTTATTTAATTCTGTTGAAGTCACAGATGTTCCTGCAGATACTAGGGACAAAGATGAAATTGTGGAGAGTGAATCCTTTGATACCCGTCAGGCCTTTCTTAGCTTTTATCAAGGAAATCACTACCAATATGATACCTTGCCACGTGCCAAGCATTCTTCCATGATGGTTCTTTATCACTTACATAATCCTACAGCACCTGCATTTGTAACCACATGCAATACCTGTCATCATGATATTGAAACAAGGCAAATAAGGCATATTTCTCTGTTTTAAGTTGTCAACTTCCAGGAGGTATTTAGAGCAGCTGAAAGAATATTTTCGAAAATTGAAAGAGGTTTTTATTCCTAACATACTAAACTAGAAAAACCTCTTTCAGTTTCTTCAAATTGATTATGAGCTGGGAGAAACGAGTGACTACAGTTGCGCTACGAAACTGCTGTAGGTGCAGTTTTTAATTTCCTGTTTTACACATCTTCTTCAAAGACAGATTCTGGGCAGCTGGAGTAGTGTTTTAAAAAACCAAAAGATTTTTTTGTTAAGTACGGATTGTTTCACAAAAACCTCCTTCAGTTTTTCCAAATACGTCTTCTGTGAGAAATTACGAGCTCTGTCTCAAGACATATTTTTCAGCCAGAACATATGGGAATAGTTGGTTCGATTGCAGATTTATGGGTTAAATATGAAGCTGAAGTGAAGGAAGTTTTCTCAAATGATAGTGCTACTAAAGCTGTTGTTGAAGATACCCTTGATGACAATGAACGTGAGCCTGACAGCTGAAAACAAAGCCTTGAAGAAGGAGGTTGTAAATTTGAAGATACAGCTAGGTCAACTAGCTCACTGACTTGAAGAAAAAAGGTGCCATTCTTAGTTTTGGGTCAATTTTGTTTAAGCTCCATTATTTTGAAGTCATATAAGTCTTTGATACCTGTGGAAGAAGTCTAAAGAGTCAGAAATTCAAGCAAAGAATGCCTTAAGACAAATGCACTCTGTTTTAGCAAAAACAGCAGTTTCGTAGCGCGCTACGAAACTGCTGTAGGTGCTGTTTTATAAGAAAAACAAAGAGTTTAATGATGGGGTCAGTGAATTTTTGAATGAAATGCCTCAAGAACGTAAGGGAGACCATACAAGACTCTCCTAGCTATTCAGAGAGTGACAAGTGTACTTTTTGGAGAAAAGGTGAAATATTTTGTCTTCAGCTAAAGCTTTGTTAAAGGTACTTTATGACCGAATTGTTAGGGTTCTGGTTATGGTTTCCGGTGATTTGGTTTGTACACCTGTTCAGTCCACAAGGCTTCCAGCTCATTGGGAATATGGTGATATGCGTTGTTTTTGAAGAATTAAAGAGCTGGGAACATGTTCTTTAAGTAGTGAAGAATAGTGGGAGACAAGGACCGTGAAAACAGGGCACTTATCTTAATTGATTAATGAGCCATCTACGCAGCCAGTATCCAAAGCCAGCTTGTTCAGTGTATTCTCCTCCAACATATCTCGGCCAAAACAGAAAGTATATAGGTGTCAAGAATCAGAAAGTGATCATGCTACGAGGAGGACAGATTTGAGTTTTGGATAAATTAGGACCTTTTGTAATTACAGTTCAGCACTTATGTAATTAATGAATTAGTTAAACAGTAGATAGGAGTAGTTAATAGCTTAGTCTTCGAGCTCCCCTCATGCTGGAGGAGGAGGCTCAAGATGGTGAAGAATGTATTTCTATATATAGATCAGATTTGGATGTAATAGGGGTTGGATGTTTTGATAAAGAACAAGTCTATTTTGGTTTATGAAAAGCAGATTTCAGTAATGCAAATAGCTGTTGTTTCTTCTCAAGATTCTCAATAGATCTTATTGTTCAAATGTATGGTGGTTTATTCTCTTAATGTTCTTTTACAGTCTTGTTATGGCATAATCACTCAGAACTCATGTATCATGCTCTGACTTCCTGTATGCTTTGGCAAACTGTGTTTTATGTAAGTTATGTTTGAACATTGGATGTAAAGTGCCCTGATTTCTATGAAAGGATAGTTTTTTTTTGTTTTCTGAGATGTGTGAGACTCCATAAGCCCAATGGGAATCACTTTGATATTTGTCCAACCAGCTTATTTTTCATGTGTTGTTTAAAGAGTTAGCCATCTTTCCTTGTCATTAATCCATATTCATAATCTGTGAGAGAGCCCTCTCTGACTAAGGAGGCTAAGCCTTAGTCTAAAGCCTGGTTTGAAATAGTTACATAAGATCTTGCTAAGTGGCAGCCCTTAGTACCTGATTTTGTGATAACACATCCTAGCAAGCAATGTGCACGTACTTGTAGAGTGATTTTTTTCACATATTGCACAGGTATTGATGGAATTAAGTGGAAACTCCTTTAGAGGGTGTTTCTCTCTACACTATGGGAAAAATATAGCAATTTCTTTCTTGGCCTCAATCTATTTTTGTTTTTCTCGTAGAACATCTAGTTGTGAAGACAATGTACGTAAGATGTTAGTCCTCAATTTTCTTGGTAAGTTCCCAATTTCTGCTTTTGTGGCCCCACTACTGGATGAGAGTTCTGCTATAAGATTCATGTGTTCCTTACTTATGCTTGCATCTCCTCATGAACATTTGACACACTAATCAAAGATAGTATCAAATTATTCCTTTGAGATGTCCTCATTTCCTACCACATTCAGAAGTTCCAAAGATTCTTCTCTTAATGCACGGAGCAGGATTATCTTTAAAATACCCTTATTCAAGTCACTATGACCCAATCTTTGCAAGCTATATTTAAAAAGTTCCACGAAATCCTCCATATTATCATCCTCCTTCTATGTTATCTTGAAGATCTCTTCTTTGATGTCCCGAGATTTAGAGTTGTCCTAATATTTCTCATGGAAGGTTCACTTCATATTTTCCCACATCATGATATAATTTCCTCCTAATCCCATAAACCACCCCAATGTTGTCCCCTTCAAAGTAGCAGGGAATATCTTTAGTTTTTGAGCATCTGAAACATAATCACAATTGTGATAGAAAACATCGAATTCGAAGATGAATGTATTCAAATCTTCAGAAGAGAGGCCATGAAAATTAGGTAGTGTTGTTAGAGTAATAGGCTTCATCAGTGCATTACCTCTAATTTCCCTAATGGAGAATTCAATTGTAGAAGTTTTGTTTTCCATGAATATCCTCCAATATTCGCTTGGAATTTCAATAGGTTCCGGTTTCTCCATGATACACAATTGATTTCTCTCAATAGTGCTCCCTTGGATAGGCAGAGGGTTTACTTCCCCCACCTCTTCTCTTCAGAACCTTCAATAATTAATTCTTCAGATCCTCTACTCCCTACTTCCTCTTCTGTAATCTTTTCTTCTTCCATTGAGGAGGGCTCTAGTTTCGAGGCCGACTGGGTCCCAGATTTCATGTAAGATCTTACCTTGGCAGCACCCTGTGATGGAATTCCTTATTCATCTCTCGAGATGATTTCTTGAATATAGGTGATTCTAACTAGATCCTTCCTTCCTCAACTTCTACCACCTACAAGTTTCGGGTGTCTTCCTCTACCCCTTTGTTTTGTTTCCCTGTTCATACAATCTAAAAGACAAAAAATTAAATCAAAATAATCAACAAAATCCTAATGCTCTGGTCCTGGTAAAAGGGTTGGTGCCAACCTCACCTGACCATGATGAGAGAGTGGGTTGATTTAAGAGACAAAAAATTAAATCAAAACAATCAACACAATCCTAATGCTTGAGTCCTGGTAAAAGGGTTGGTACCAACCTCACCTGACCAAGACAAGAGAGTGGGTTCTATGGTCAATATTGGTTGTACTTTTTGTGTCTTTGATAGACTCCCCTGTAATGACGCCAAAGTGTTGGGGTCCTAATATCGATTATAGATTTAGTCCTTTTTGTACATTTATTGTCAACTCGGGGTCCGTCTAGTTACTTCAAGGTTATTGTGTGACGTAAGTAAAACCCGCTATACCCACAATATGCAATTAAAATGCATAATCTCATTCGTCCTAGGAATTTTATTGACTTGCTTGGTCAAACCTTCATAAGCTAAGGTTAAGGCCCCTTCATTTAATCTTCATACGGAAACATTTCATTAGACTTTCTATAGTATAACCCTTCATCAATCTTTCTTTCGGGACTTTATAACTCAATAAAACATGCCTTGGAACTCTTGACTTGCGATATGCGACTACCTTTCCCCACCATTGATTTCACTCACTAGATCAATGGCTCTCGCAATATCACATCACATCAACATGTGCTTCCATTTCCTCTTGCAAGTGACATGCGACAACACATTCAGACTTTAAATACATTTAAAGTCGCACCTATAACCTCCTCGGTTCCACTTCTCCACAAATCTTTTCGTGATCTTTATTCACCATCGATTTTACCTTTAATCTGATGGTTGATGTCTTTCCCTGATCAACAATTCAAATCGACACTTTATAACTGTTGATCAAGATCCACTTGATCCGATGGTCCACAATGATATTGGGTGGACTACTTATGCAACGTTTAGCCGCTTTACGAACCCGATGAGAATTATATGCCCTCGATCTATAGAATTTCAGGTCCGCCATTGCAGTTAATGTTCAATCTCTTTACGGCCCAATATCTGTTGGATGACGAGGTATTTAAATCCTATGATTTGCGGCCTTACAACTAGCACGCGAGTTATCTACTCACTTAATCTCTTAGTTGACTGTGATGTAAGCATTGACTTTTAAAATCGATGACCAAGATTAATTGTGGGACTTCAATAGAGATTCGGGCTTCGGTACACTCTCTACCCCAACTACACTTTGCTTTGGCTTTATGCCATTTCTTCAAAGGATTTCTAAGTTTTCTCTTCCTTCAGGATTCTGTTCATTCCGCTATTCTGCTGCGCGACTCACTCTTGAGCTTAACTTTGCGAGTTTTTAACACAGCCACTCCAAAATCTTGACTGTGATCCTTCGAATGGATTCAAAGAATCCATTAGGATTCTTCATATCATTCTTCTTTCTTTGTATCTTGCCGAACTCCGCCTGCAACCTCTGTTACACAGAAGAGTCAAGTTCACACCAGATTATAATTCAGTTACATAGTACACATTATACAAACTCTGAATCGAGTTGTTTGTATTAATAAATGAGTATTTACACAAGAGTCTCTCTCTCTGGCCCAATTTTCTGATCAGTGGCCTTTCTTCTCTTGCCCATAGGCTTACAATCTGACTCTTTGACTCACTAGCTACTCTTTAGCTACTCCTCTACCTACTTACTCTTTATGCCTTTTAGGCTTACATTTATACAAAAGGTTCTGTTGAACTAATTCTAGTTCAGATCCTTAATCTGCTGAACTAACTCCTCAATATCCTCTAAGTCCACTTTTAACTCCTACTTATCCCTAAGAGTACTCTCTAGCTCCTCAAATCATGAGACCAATAAGAGTTACAATTGCTTTCTAACTCTCGTCATCATTAATCACTCATGTTCTCCTACATTCAAGAGCATTTACAATTATCCTCACAATATCTAATTAATTCATATTCTAATTAACTCCTACTTATCCCTAAGAGTCCTATCTAGCTCCTCGAATCTTGAGACCAATAAGAGTTACAATTGATTTCTAACTCTCTCATCATCATTAATCACTCATGTTCTCCTACATTCAAGAGCATTTACAATTATCCTCACAATATCTAATTAATTCCTATTCTAATCACTCAAAACATTAATAATTACATACATAGGAATCCAACTCCCTTGAAAACACAAGACCCCCTAAGTCAACTAAAATACAATGAAATTGTTGGGCTGAATGCTCCTGCATCATCATGCAAGGTCTATCGAGGCTATAGGTTCCCTACCCAATATCGATGAATTACGAAATACAAAGTCATTGGCCCAATAGAATTCTAAATTAATCCAACAAAAGTCAACAATCAAGTTACATCAAACTTGAATAAAATAAACCTTGAGTAACAACAATTCAAAAAAAACAAGGAAACAAACAACAATCATAATATGGTAATGATATCAAATAAAAGACATACCTATACCACACGAGTTATATTCCAATAGCACCTGATCGAAAGAGAGGACCCAATTCTTGGATCAGGGTTGTGGATAAGAATTACAAATCACACCAAGTTAATGATATGTTGCTACTCTTATTAATTCATAAAATGCATTGCAAGTTGAGCTTTACTGTTACAAGCAAAAAGGAAGATAATCCATTCTTTGCAACTTTACGATACTTATATACAAATGAAATTACATGAAATAACATGACTTAACAAATCCAAATATTATGATGATCCGACTATCCCAAAAATATACAACAGTTTCTCTTAAGACAAAACAAAATGAAAAGATAGTAACAACGTTGGGTCTATCAACTCTTCAGGAAGTTGGTTGGTTGTTGGCTCAACACTAGAATAATGCCACCAATTCATGATCGACAACATCATGATGGGTTTTGTTCCATCAAATGATGTCCGATACGAATTGTTGAGTAATCTGCAAGGAATCTCATGAGTAAGTTGCTTAAGTATTGTTCCCCCTATGACTACCGCTTCATTAATCAACAATTAAAGAAGACATGCCAATGTGTTATACCTTTCATTAATTGGGATACAAATTAACCTCATAAGAGCTATAAAGTAGATAGAAATGAATAGGTGGAAGTAGGCAAAAATATGTAATTTCATCGACCAAAAGTCATTACAATTGAAATTCCTCACATTGATCTTTAGAAT
This sequence comes from Pinus tabuliformis, assembly GCA_031772625.1. Taxonomy (NCBI): domain Eukaryota; kingdom Viridiplantae; phylum Streptophyta; class Pinopsida; order Pinales; family Pinaceae; genus Pinus; species Pinus tabuliformis. Next base: position 144,681,707 of record CM062810.1, read on the forward strand.
GTAGTAGTTCATTGGTGTCAAATTTAAGTCCTACTCATGTGGATATTCGATTGGAAATTCATGTTTATGTTTCTATGATTGAATATTTATGATCTCTAATTGTGATAAAATATTTCCCATATGTGAATTTAGTCTCAACACCATGCTTCTCCTTATGTTCATGATTTCCTTGGATACCCATATCCCTTTTAGGGATATCCTTTAATATAATGGTTAGTAATTCTTTTGTTTCTTTCATGATGGTTTTTTGTATATCTTCCTTATTTTCATTTATCTTCTTTTCCTTTTCATCCATGATTTATATTTTAAGGTTTTCTTGAGGACTTGATAAATCCACCTCTTTCAACATACTACCATCTATTTCATTAAATTTCTTCTCTAATTGGAAGAACCTAAATTCTAAGTCTTCACTTTCTTCATGAGTTTTGGATGAGCCTTCAGAAGGTTAACTAGTGCAGTAGCTTTCTTTGGTGGCATAATAATAATAATCCATTTTATTGAAAGTTTCAGTCATAGAAAATAAATGTATCTTCAAATAAAAAGTTATGTCACTTGTAAGTTATGTACCTTTGAAACATTAATTTGGAGAATATATGAATGGTTGGCCTTTTTCTTTATATAACTATGATATTTTACCCTTATGAATATGGAATTTTATTCTATAATCTTCAAACATGTCTTCTTTGTAATTCCATAGGTATAACCAAAATTTTATATGCCAAGTGAGAGCTACAGTAACATTCCCAAAACTTGCTAATTTTTGGCCTCTTTCCAAGAGTAAAATTGTATAAAAGGTCACATTAAAAATTATTCAAATATAATTCTGAATTTTTTACCTAATATACATCCTTATGTATCCTCATATCTTTAAAAAGTTCACATTTTGAAATGGCCTAGAAAAAAAGTTATAGTGAAAATTTTATGATCACTTGTTTGAATCCAGTTTTAGGACCAGTAAAAAATACTAACTTCCATAGGGTATATCTCTGAAATTATAGAAAAGGAAAATTTTAAATTTTAGCCAAATAGTACCTAATATATCACCTAAATATTCTCAAAATTTCACCATCTAAAACATTCCCCCCCCCCCCCCCCCGCCTAAAAGATAAACATTAAATTTATAGTGAAATTTCCAAGATGACCCGTTTGAAGTAGAAAAACCATAGGTTTGTATGTTATGATACTAAAAGTTATGAAACTTGGACCTTATAAATGATAAGAAACCAATAATTACAGTCCATATTGATGTGAAAACCTCCCTTTACAATGAATACTATGTCTATGAAAATATTTGATGATCTAGGTCTCCTTACTATGTATATAGGATACAAAGGTTACAATTATAATGAAATGGGACCAAGAAAGGTTCTAGCTTACATAGTATTATAACTATAGAAATATAATCACTCAGTATTTATGGCTTAATAAGATATTTAGGGTTAATATGGGGTTTACATACGGATTAGCAATTGATTTGGAGTCAACTAATATAAATTATATCATTGACATGCAACCAAGTACTACCATTGCAACCAAAAATATTTAAACTAAAGAGCTAGAGGAGCCTAAGGAAGGAGTGTTTCTTTTCCATTCTTAGGGGTACTTGAATGGGACTCCATTGTATTTCATTATTGATAATGGTAGCTAGAAGAACATGTTCTCAATAGAGTTCATCAAGATACTGAAGTTGTTTACAATGCCACACCCCCCAACCATACACCATTAGTTTCCTGAGCTATGGATGAGACATCTATTTCAATGAACATTTCCACCTTCCTAAAATCAATTCATTAGGGAAATTTTGAAGTCTAAAATGACCCCCCTAAGAAAAATAATAAAATAAGTGATAAAATAATAAAATAAGATCTATGAATTTTCAAAGGAAAGAAAAACACCACATATTTAATTACAAATATAACTTATCTCCTTGTATATTTACTCAAATTTTAAATGTAGGCACTCGTTGGATATGAAACTAAATTATATATGACTAATGGGTATCCACTATGCATTCTTTTAATAGCCCCATAGTGAGATAAATCGGAAATGCATGAAAAAATTGTGTTTCTTGAGAAGAAGAACAATTTCTCTAATGTATTTCCAATTGATCTCATTGTGGGTCTATCAAAATTATGGAGAGTGGATACTCACTAAATTTATAATTTAATGTAGAAATTCCTCAAATTCTCTACAAATCTTACTCTGGGACCTATGTAGAAAATCTGACTATAGGTTAACTCGATAATGCAATATAATCAAAGCAAAATACTATAACCTACTTCTACTATCAATTTGTGGAATCTTAAAGATCGAGCTGAACAATATAACCAGAAGAAGAAGAATCAATCGCACAATACACATGATAATACTTTGGGGAAAGCCTCAGCTAAAAACCCCACTATCTACATTATCATACAAGGTGGAAATACATAGGAATCATACAAAGCCTTAGCTCTCACAGCTAGCCAGATCTTAGTACAATCCTCACAGATGCTCACAGGCAATCCTGGCTTCTCTCAAGCCTTCCTCTCTTCCTGCCCTCCAAGCTCCTATTTCCTTGCGTTGTTCCTCTGGGATGATTCTCACCTCACCAAGTGGAACACTACTCTCACACACTGTCAGAACTGTGCAATCCTCAAGGAATTATGATCCTTCTACATGCATGAGTTTTCTTTATAGGAAAACACGTACAACTGACAGTACACTGTCCTTGACATTTAGTTCAACTAGGTCTTTCTCATAATAGACATGCATGAGTTTCTGATGAGGGAATCTTTAATTAATTGGAGTACACTAGTTGAGTGCATGCATGCATCAACTGACTGCTAACTCTCTATTAGTTCCTCAAATAGTTTGGAACTAATTTACCTGGATTTAACTCAATAAACTGAGTCAACTAATTACAACTCAAATATAAATCAACCTTATCTCCTAAATTTTAGGGATAACTCTTGCATGACTTTAGAAAGACTTCTAACTTGAATTTCTCCAACTAATTAAGTAAAAATAACTTAATTAATTATTTCCAAGTAGCTGTTAAGACTAAATTCGATTTTAATTCACAACTTAATTCAAGGACAAATTAAGTTGGAATATTCTTGTTGCCACATTTCAACACTCCCTCTCAACAAGAAATGGATTATCTACCACCCCGATCTTGTCTCTATGGTACTCGAATTTACACTTTGACAATGCCTTTGTCAAAATGTCAGCATCTTGCTCCTCTATCGAAATATACACTGCAGCAACATGATCCTCCTCGATCTGTGAAAAGCCACGGGCAACAAATATTGCCTTATGCTTCTCCACACTACCATCAACAGCTTGCTTTACCTTGTAAAGCCAACGGGAACTCACAACTGACTTGTTCTCTGATCTTGGAACCACGTCCCAAACATTGTTACGAACTATGGAGTCATACTCCACCATAACATCAACCCAAATCAGCTGCTGCACTGCTTCCTCAAAGGAAGATGGCTCGGTCTCAACACAATCCCCAGCAAGGGCGATGTATCTAGTGTACCTCTTAGGTGACCTCCTCTGTCTGAGCTGAGAAAATGGTTCTCCCACATTCTCTCTCGCATCCTTCAACAATCTGTCAGCTTCTCTTGTGCACTTCCATCCATCTCTGGAAGACTCTACTTGAGTGGATGTCTCCACTACTGGAACCTCTGCATGCGGCTGCTCCACATCAATCTGAAGCGTCTCCTCCTTAGGAACCGACAATTCCTCCACAACCTGTAGTTGGAGCTCCCTCTTAAGGGAAACTCGCATGGCCTTCTGCTCATCAAACTTGAGATCTCTCCGAACCACTGTCCTCCGACTGGTAGGCAAGTACACCCGATAGTTGTGAGGTGTATCAGTGTACCCCACAAGTATCCCCAACTCTATTGTCAGCTCAAGCTTCTTCCGCGCATCCTTTGTCACATGGCAATATACCGATGAGCCAAAGATCCTGAAGTGACCCACATTTGGTCTCTTACTAGAGAAAGCTTCCTCTGGTGTCTTCATCCCAAGTATGCGATGTGGCTTCTATTCTGAAAATAGACTATTGTGTTGCATGCCTCAGCCCACAAGTGAAGTGGTAGGCCTTGGTCATGCAGCATTGCCCGTGCTGCCCCTACAATAGTTTTGTTCTTCCTTTCGGCCACCCCATTCTGTTGTGGGTTATGAGGTGTTGTCAGCTCCCGTTTAATTCCTTCTGCTGCACAGAAGTCCTTAAACTCTTGAGAGACATATTCTCCACTGTTGTTGCTTCTCAAGGCCTTGATCTTCTTCCTTGACTCTTTCTTGACCAAAGCTTTGAACTCACAAAACTTTGCGAAGGTTTGGTCCTTCTTCTGCATGAAATAAATCCAGCATTTACGAGAATAATCATCAATGAAAATCACAAAATACCTTTGCTTCACTATGGATGCCGTCAAGAATGGTCCACACACATCAATATGAAATCCCTCTAAGATAGCCTCTGCTTGACTGTCTCTATCATGAAAGGAAGACTTCGTATACTTTACCAGGGTACAACCTTTGCATGTGTCAACTTGCTCAAGTTTACCTTTGGGAAGTCCTATAGATATTTGCTGCATTATCTTCAAAGCCCATGTTGCAAATGGCCCAACTGCCTGTGCCACAACTCGCCAATGTCTTGGCTTTGCACCAATTCTACTTTTGTACTCAATGCTACACAATCATCTACCTGTAGTTTATAAAGTTTCTTCACCTGAATCCCTATCCTCTTGGTCTGACCCACGGCTATGTGCCTTAGGAACACCTTTCCTTTACTGAAGACAACATCATAGCCTTTTTCTTCTAACATCGTGACCGATACCAAGTTCTTCTTCAGTCTAGGCACATACTTCACATCTGTCAAGGTGATAGGAGGTCCATGCCCCTCTGAAAAGCAACTGTACCCACTCCTGAAACACTATACTTTCCGTTGTCACCCATCTCTATGCAAATCTTGAGGTATTTCTCCTCCAAGGCACTGAATAAAATTTTATCGTCGGTCAGTGGAATGAGGTTCCATTGTCAAGATACCAAACACAACCCATCATCGATGACACCATGCATGTGAAGAGGGTAAAGTCCATTTCGAATTGAGAGGCTAATGCCTCACCTTTCGATCCTTCCGACGATCCCTTCTTGGACTTCTTAGATGGGAAATTAGTCACATCATGTACCATCTCGTGACAATTAAAGCATCTTACTTTAGACTTGTCACCCTTCTTCCCTCCATGAGAAGAATTTGATTTGGAATGGGAAGCATTCCCCTTCCCTTTCCTTGCCTTACTTGCTAAGGTCAGATTTTCTTCATCATCATCCTTGGATGAAGAACCATCTCATGTGCTCCTCCTGATCTCCTCCTGCATAAGATCCAACCACAGTAATTCCTAATTCGGCAATTTCTCCCTTCCATTCATAGAGTCCTGGTAGCTATTCCAACTCTTTGGAAGGCCAAGGAGAGCGAGGCTCACCATATCATCATCGGCAGTAGTTATTCCCACACTACCAAGCTCATCTCTGCAAGTGGTGAGCTTGTTTAGATATGTCGAAATAGTATCACCCTTCTCCATCTTGATTCTTCGAAGCTTATCCTTGAGCGCCAATTTCCTTTGGTCACTACTATTCTGGTAGAGGTCCTTCAATGTCTTCCACATTGAAAATGGAGTATCCTTCCCATGGAGACTCGAGACAATATGGTATCAAACTCCCTCAAGGATGATCTGTCTCACCTTTGCCACACACTTCTTCCACTCAGCCAACTCTTGTGCATTAGTTGAAGCTGGCTTGGGTGTTTCTTGATCAATGAAATCCTTCAAGCCATTGTCTTCTAATACAGCCTCCATTCTATCTTTCCATGCTATGTAATTCGAGCTACCTTCCAAGGCATACTCGAGTCTCAAGCCATAGAACGCCATTGGCCAACCTTGAAGTATGATATGAAATCGATTTGCACCTGCAACCCCGAACTTCAAACTTCGAATTCTCTTCTCAGTATATTGTTCACAGCATCAATACCATGTAGAAATTCTTCAAATTCTCTACAAATCTTGCTCTAAGACCTATGTAAAAAATCTGACTATAGGTTAACCTGATAATGCAATATAACCAAAGAAAAATACTATAACCTACTTCTACTATCAAATTGCGGAAGCTTAAAGATTGAGCTGAATAATATAACCAGAAGAAGAAGAATAAATTGTACAATACACATGAGAATACTTTGGGGGAAGCCTCAGCTAAAAACCCCACTATCTATATTATCATACAAGGTGGAAATACATAGGAATCATACAATGCCTTAGCTCTCATAGCTAGCCAGTTCTTAGTACAATCCTCACAGATGCTCACAGGAAATCTTGGCTTCTCTCAAGCCTTCCTCTCTACCCTCCAAGCTCTTATTTCCTTGTGCTGTTCCTCTGGGATGATTCTCACCTCACCAAGTGGAACACTACTCTCACACACTATCAGAACTATGCAATCCTCAAGGAATTATGATCCTTCTGCATGCATGATTTTTCTTTATAGGAAAACACATGCAATTGATAGTACATTGTCCTTGACATTTAGTTCAACTGGGTCTTTCTCATAACATACATGCATGAGTTTTTGATGAGGGAATCTTCAGTTAATTGGAGTATACTAGTTGAGTGCATGCATGCATCAACTGACTGTTAACTCTCTATTAGTTCCTTAAAGAGTTTGGAACTAATTGAACTGGACTTAACTCAGTAAACTGAGTCAACTAATTACAACTCAAATATAACTCAACCTTATCTCCTAAATTTTAGGGATAACTCTTGCATGACTTTAGAAAGACTTCTAACTCTCCAACTAATTAAGTCAAAATAACTTAATTAATTATTTCCAAGTAACTGTTAAGACTAAAGTCGATTTTAATTCACAATTTAATTCAAGGAAAAATTAAATTGGAATATTCTTGTTGCCACATTTCAACATTTAATTCCACATCCAATGAGTCCCTACACTTGAAATTTGTGAAAAACTATAAGTTAAGTTGAAAATCTCATAAAAAAGTAGTTTTCCTCCTTTCCCTCCAAATGTTTTTACTGTAATGGTTGACATCATCATCATGAATCTTATTGGTTCTTTTAAAGTTTATTTTGATAGTATGATTTCAGTTTTGAGGCCCATTTTTCACCTAAAATTTTCTTAATGCCTTCAAATATGAGGTACTATATGATGTTTCCTTGAATTTTGTGACGTTCTTTTAGGATAATTCTATACTTGGAAATTCATGATATTTATGATTTTAGGCTCCATATTTTCATTGTTACTTTGGGAGGTTAACTCTATAGGGTACCAAAGGAAATTCAAACTAGTGTAAACTCCTTGTTCTCAATGAAGTAGTGCAAGGAGGTAATACCTCAAATTGAGGTATCTTTCCTCTTTACAATTTAGTCAAAGGGAGAATGGATGATCACCACAAATTCCATGGAATTTGGTCATGTTTTATACATAATAAAAATAGGTAGAAAATGGTCTCTGCAATTTACAAATACTAAGTAGAGCCTTAAGTCCTAAACCCTGGTGGAGATGGATACAAAACCTAGAGCTTTTATGGAGAAAAAGTGGAAACATAATTATGCCCCCATTACCTAGGAATCTCAGCTCATTAGAATGAGAGGCAACGTCAGGGGTTCTCATATCTAGGATGTTACTTGGAGTAACAAATATCATATCTAGGAGCACAGAAATGGTAAAAATGTATTATTTTGGGATGACTCATGCCATCAATGGTTAAAATTAGTTTAGAATCAATAAATTTGTCCAACCTTGGACTCCCTCATCTCCAGGGATTGAATCTTATATGCACATTATTGGGTGTCACCCCCCTACACTCCTTAATTGTATAATTGGAAGTCATATTAGGAATGGATTAAGCATCCTTACTAAAATTAAAGCACAATTATCAAGAAAGAATTAGAAAACAAAAGAATTATGGTTCAAGAGGGAAACACTATTCATTTTGGGGGTTATCGTCCTTTAGGAAATTTTAACCTCTTTGAAGTTTGTAGTATTATCACAAGAAATAACAATGAGGATGATAAAGGAAAATGGAATAAAATATGGAATCTCAAACACTGGGCCAAAATGACTCTTTTTCTATGGATTTTATTATGGAACAAAACTCTTACATGGCACAGGCTTAAAAATCATGTTTTTTAGCGCCCCTTAATGTTTCATTCCTATTTCTCCAATTTAAAAAATGTTAATCATCTTATCAACAACTGTAGCTTCCTTGCTTCTATATGGGACCTCCATTTTATGCTCTTTCAAAAGATTGGAAAAATACCAAACAATGTCCTCTCCACTCTAAATTTTTGGTGTGAAACCCTTTTTATTAATTCTATTTTTAAAAGAGCATGGAAACTCATCACATGATTCATCCTATGGGATGTTTGGAAGGAGCATATAAAACAAACAATTAAGAATATAAGGGCCTCCATAGACTTTATTTTGCAAGCTCTTGTAAATAAAATAAGGGAAAAAACATCTTCTCTTCCTTAATTCCCCAAACATTGGGAATGAAATCAAGCTAAAAAATCCATTCTAACCAAAATGTGTTTCTCCTCTTATTCCTTATGGCAAACTCCTTATATCCCCAATTTCTTCTCTTCTAGCCCTTCCTTCTAGTCTGTCCTTGAAGGAATTCATCAAACATAACTTTAATGGGGCCTCGAAAGGAAATCCGGTCCAAGTCATTTATGGTTTAGCCTTTTGTAACACTAATGGGTATATTATACATGTTTATGCAAGTGCCTTAGTCTTGAGCACTAATAATGTTGCTGAGATTTGGGCACTAGTGCAGGGTCTCTCAATTTCTATTTATAAACAATTTCACAATCTTCTTATTGAAGGGGATTCTAAGACCATTTTCAATATCTTCCGCAAAATCCAACGTGGATCATATCCTTCTACATTCTCTAGGATTTGGAGGATGGAAGCTCAAATAGGTAATACTACAAAAGTCATGGAAAAAATTACATCTCCGCTCCTTTCTCATGTCAATAGAGAAGGGAACAAAATGGTTGACAAGCTAGAATTTTTTTTTTTTAGCCTAATAGCTCATCCACTTGAATTGGATTGGAGTGAGGACATTCTAAAAATCCATTTGAATTGGCTATCAAGATCTAGATATGAAGGACCTTATCCTTTAAGGAGGGTGTCGAGGAGTGGGCATTCCACCCTTGCCTTATTAAGATGCTAGCCCACACAAAAGGTTATTGTGGCTCCCATTATACTTGGTGCATTTCCTGCACTCTCATCACTTTATCAATCATGGCATAAAGATAACACACGGTTAAATGTCATTTGAATATTTCAAGTGGCATAGAGAGGTACATGAGGACTCAACAAGAAATTTCTATTAAATTGGTAGAGATGGAGGTAAAAATTGGCAGTGTTAACCACAAAATTGTCATTCTAGCCAAAATATAACCAAAATTATGTTCTTCTTAGATGAGGTTAGTGACTCGCTAACCTAATTCTTAAAGATTCAGCCTGATAGTTGTTATGAGTCCCTAGTTTTTTTCTTGTATCACTGGTAGGTCTTTTTTTCTTCTCATGTCAATTTATGTCAAGGTATGGCATAACAAACTTGTTTTTATAAGTTTCTATTTACAATATGCTCTAGTTAGATGAGGTCTTAATAACCTCAAAAATTTGAACCTATGTTATTGGTTTGGTTTCCTTTCGGGCAGACAAGTAGAAAAAACATTTTGGTCTATATAATCTTTATTTGATATAATGCAAAGTGCCTAACTTTAATAAGAAGAAAGGTATAAAATATAGTGGAAAAGTGTAGAGATATCCTCGTTTCACTCATAAGGGCACATCTACAATACTGAGTCAACCATTCAATTGATTTGATAGCTGGTGCTTCCTTACATAATGGTCCTATATATAAATACTCTCTTCTAGAGAAAGAAGAAATCAAATTTTCAGTTTAGAAGCTCATCCAAAAGGATAAAATTTGATCAAACTTGTCACCTTTTATGAGCCCAATTTTGTTGCCGTAAAATAAGGATGAGACATAGAGACTATATTGACTACAAATATTTGTACAAAATCATAGTAAAGACCTAATGTCTAGTCATATGTATTGGAAAGTTTTCTTGATCAACTCAAGGGTGTCAAGTTTTTTAGTGCGATTGATCTAAATTCAAATTTCCACCAAGTATCCATTAAGTAAAATTATGTATGAATGATTGCATCCAATTCTAAAGAAATCCTTTTCGAGTACTTCATCATGCTTTATAGATTGACTAATTCTACAAGAATTTTCATGAGGATGATGGATGATATTTTGTAGCTATTCAGGATTTATTTTGTGGTCATATATTTGTATGATATCTTTATCTTCAAAAAATTTGGATAGGACATTTGAAATACATTCAATAGATCTTGAGTGATTTGCAGTAACACAAATTACATTCCAAATAGAGAAGTTCTCATTCAACATGTAAATAACATAATGTTTAGGAGACATCATAATTTATGAATATGGTGTTTAAACAAATCTAGCTAAGATCGAAGCCATTCACCATTGGTTAGATCTAATAGTTGTAACATAGATTTGTACTTTCTTCAACTTTTCTAACTTCTATCACAAGTTCATGTTGAGGTTTAACCAACTAACCAAGGGTAGGGCTAAAGCGAAGTTCATTTGGGAAAAGACACAACAAAGAGAATTCAAAGATATAAAACACTACCTTTTTTAAGCACTAGCATTCTTTATTTTACTTACAAGAACCCTTCAATATTAAGGAAAATAATTTAGATTATCTTATTACTCTAGTACTCACTCAACATAGACATCTAGTGGCCTATCATAGCAGGACATCCTTTGATGTAGTTTGAAAGTACCCCACAAATGACAAGGAGATGTACTACAATGTGCATACCTATTTGCAATGAAAGCATTACATATTGAGAAATGATACAAACATTTGCATTGACTATAAGCCCTTTATATTTTAAGCAAATGCATAAAACATTATTGAAAGGACATCATGGTAAGTGGTGCATGTACTTGCAACAATTCCACCTAAATGTCAAGTATATAATAGAATGAAAATTCATCTTATAAACTACCTTATCTGATCTCTAATTATGGAACTAACTATGTGGACATAAGACCTTTGGGCAGCCCCAATTATAACACAACTACTCCAATTGTAAGATAGCAACACCAACTTCATTATTACCTATCAAACACTAGTTCTAGGTAAAATAGACTCAGAAATTCATCTCTAGAATGAAATTCTATGCCATATAAGTCATCTTAGTATTCCTTGACCTATTGTTATTGTTGTTACTAACAAATGTAAAATGATTTATTATGGTTACTTGAAGAAAAAAAGGTCACTTGGAATACCTTTAACTCTTGTGAGATACCTCTTAATCATGAGTTATTAATCCTCCCTTATATAGAATAAAGACAAACTCTTAATAAAATAAAAGGAAACCATTTAACTTTAATAATTTATTTTTATGTAACTAGGATGAGCTTAGATGGGGGCTACTCCATCTGTTGAAAGGAAGAACTCTCTACCTATAGTGGGATGCTATCACAGGGATTGCGCGAAGCTTGATCTAGCTTGGACACCCCTTTAGATAGTTTATTTCCCTCAAAATTGGCTTCCACCCTCAGTAGATCCCCGTGAGGTTTGAACCTAATAATTAATGGACTTGCTCAAATCAATGAGTCTACACCTCATAAGTAAATTAATAAACAAATATTAAAATGAAGAATTGTTTATAAATAATTTAAATTTAAATAATTATAAATAAATAATATTTTTTAAAATTTAATTTAATTTTATATTAGAACATATTATAGTATTTATTTTTTAGCGAATTAAAATAAAATCCAAATTTATTTCAATTCCAATAACATATCATTCTGCTTCATTCCACTCTATTCATCAATTATTCTACTTCACTATAATCTTTTGGATAGAATACCTTTTGGCAACCCCAATTGTAACAAAACTACTCCAATTGTAAGATAACAACCCCAACTTCATTGTGACCTATCAGACACTAGTTGTAGGTAAACTAGACTTAGACATTCATCTCTAGGATGAAATTTTATGCCATCCAATTTATATTAGTGTTCCTTCAAGTGAATGTGAGAAGTTTATTTTGGACGAAAATTATAGGTAGGTGGTAGATACAATGGGGTAGAGAATGGCAATTCTACAAAAGTATTTATACTAGCTAAAGATTTGCTAAGAAGTTAGTAGGTTTATCAAATCATGCATTGCCTATGGCATCATGAAATATAACATAAAGAAGTAGGGGTTGTATACTCCTTTTCATATACTTGGTAGACCATGAGAGTCCATATTTATGGACTACATTTTTGGCACATATTCAACCCACTATGGAATTGATTATGTATTTTTAATTGTTGATCAATTTCTTCAAATTTCCATTTGGATACTCCACAATAAGAGCATCATAATAGAGGCCATTTCTAAGCCCTTCTTTTAGTGTATTTGGATTCATTTCACTCTCCCATGGATTATTATTTTAGATAGGGGAAGCGCTTTCTTTATTACTTTTTGGTCTAGCCTATGGTTAATGATAGACATGTAACTAACGAAATAAACAAAGTTAGTCAATAGGATGAATGTTTATAGCTTGATAATGTACAACTACAACCATCGATTCACATGTGATAAGAAATGTCCTTATGATCATAATTATTACTACAAATCCCTTTATAACCCTAATGATCATAATCCCTTTTGACTGTGCTTGGGCTTCTTCCAACTATTAACCCTAATTAATGTATCTCTACCCATTGCATCTACACAACAAGAATGCTCATATGCTTAAGACCGAGGATGATAGAGAAACCAAATTTGTTGACTGGATCCATTAGATTTAACAATAAGTTCACCATATTTTGTAAAAGTCTAATGCTAAATAAAAGTATCACCATGATAAAAATTAGATTCCACACAAGGTTCAAGTGGGATATAAGGTAGGGTTAAATTTATAGAAAGAGAACCTTGCAAGACCCCCCCTAGAAGATCCACAAAATACAATACAAGCCTTAAATCATGACAAGGCTATGGGTGAGAACTGGTTAGAATTAAGTATTCGCCTTTTCCATGATATGAACCCCATATTCAATGTGGAGCTGCTTGGACCATATTTTCCACCTCTTTTGGACAACTCAAAAGTGGCAAGGAAATTGGTACCTATAAAATTCAATTTTGATTGCATTGAGCATGAAATAGTTGATTAGGTTATGGAACCTAATATGAAAAACACCCTCCAATAGAACATCCAACTTTATTAGGTCTTCGAAGTAGGGAAGCATCTTCACTAGGACAAGTGGCTCATTAGGACTATGATTGAGCTGCAATTTCCTCATATGATGGAGAAACCTAATGCAATGGGGACCACTGTGTCCTAATGGGTTATGATTGATCTAGGTAAATACTAGTGGTTACCCACTTGTTCCACTAATTTGGAATGGTTCCACATGTTGAAACTTTTAATGTAATGTAATATTTCAAGTCTCAAACCTTCAACATGTTTTTTACACATTTCCCTTATGTTTTTGGAAATTAACAAGAGTCAGAAATGTTCGATTACATGATATGAAAAACTCATAGATAATGGATTAAGCTTTCTAATTGTCAAATAAATTCCCTAAATGCAGTTTTCATGAAAATAAATGTGTAGCAAACACATCTTTCTCTATAGATAACCTACCACCATTCTAAATAGTTTGTATTGAATTGCACTCTATACTTTTCAGATTTCCTTCATTAATAGAATTTGGATTTTATTGTATTACTAGTCTCTCTACAATATATTTGTGTGTTTCCTTTTTATATTTCTACCTTCATTTCATTCCGGGCATTATCTAAATCGACTAAGGAAGAAGGTACTTCCATATTGTGCATAAAAAAATCTAATGTTGAACTCAAGAATAAAAACTAGATTGAAATACCATCCCCTTAATACACTAACACAAAATTGAAAAGTCTTTAGACATCATTAACTTTAATTACACTTTTTATAAAGCTTACAACAAAACTTGGATTTTGAACTCACTATTCATCAATAACATAGTAGAAACACACTCTTGATAAAAGGGGAAAAACAATTGAAAACAACTACAATAAAAGGACATGAAGCTCAAGTAACATAAAATGATACCAAAGAAGATTAGAGAGAACAACAACTTCTTCAACTAAGTATTTCAACAACTTTTTCAATTAAATATTTTAAACTCTTTATAAATATGCACCTAAGAGATTACTAAAAAATAAATTTCTACAAATGTATTAACCCTACCACTGAGTCAATTTAGAGAATTTTTTCAAACACTTCCATTGTGCTAAATTATTTTTTCCCTCATGTATGAGAATTAGAAAAGAAAGTCACCACTCCAACACCACATTGAAAAAGAATGCATGCACCCTAACTAAGAGCCATGGATGAGAATTGTCTATCTCTATTAAGCTTACTCATCTTATCCTTTAAACATTGGAGTAAGTTTAATTCCTTTCACTTCATGTTACATTTGAAAATGAAAATATCCTTGCCTTAAAAAATGATTGTATTCCTAGTTAACTATACACCTAGGAACTATATATCTAGGATACAGTGAAAGGTATAATTCTATATTGTGAAAGGTATAATTCTATATTGCTTAAGATCTTGCTTATCAAACCATTTTTTCATGCACTCCAACAAAAAAAAACCCTTATTACACAGAAAACGTTTTCTTGCCATTAGTCAAAACAAAGATAAAGTTCCATATTTTTTGTGAAATCATACTGAACCAGGAAATGGTGAATCTCTTTCCCAAACCTTATACAGAAGTTACAAATACCAGCCCTTTTATTACCCATTTCTGAAGTATATCCTAAGCCACTGTTTTCCTTCCTAGAAACATCCACATTCAGATTTTATTTCACAGGTGACAAACATTCCACATTTTACTCCACATTCAGATTTATTTCACAGGTGACAAACATTCCACATTTTACTCCAGCACTGATCTATTTGCTCAAACAGCCATGTAACCTAAGCTTGTAAAAACATATCATGGGCTGGATTTTTGAACCACACCAACAGTCATTTTACAATGTCAATGGGAGATAGGTTCATGACAACCTCTGCGTAAAATCCATCGACTAAACAAACAGAATGCCTTCTGATCCCAAAGTCTTTACCTTCTTCCATCCATCGAAGAAGATCATTTAACCTAATAACCAAATGGCAAAGAATATTATAGTTAGCATCACATCCCATCCACTAAACAAACAGAATGCCTTCAGATCCCAAAGTCTTTATCTGCTTCCATCCAAGATCATTTAACCTAATAACCAAATGCTAAAGAATATTACAGTTCACATCATACCCCATCCAAGGGGTTTGTACAATCTCTGATTTTCACCATCACCAACTCTGCAAGCAAGACAATGCCCTATAAGAAGAATAGACTACACTTTTAGAAGGTAGATGAATAGAGAAAAAAAAATTAACAGTTTTCAACGTAGTTTGAAGATTTGCACAAATGCATCTGAACACTCTAATCTGCAAGCCAATACTTTATTCCAGAGTTTCAGAACTAATATGTCAAACACCAATCTCTTTTTCTATTAAACATTGTTGGTGATGTTAGCTTTTCTGGTAGCTCAATCTAAGATGGCTCTGAAAATGAAGTGTTAAGTGACTTCAAATCACTTGATTTATTTGGGCCTGTGAAAGAGGTATACTTAGGCACTTAAAAATTATAATAATAATGGTTAAAACTGATCCTTTGTCACTAAAATACCAGACCAATCCAATATTCCTGCCCTTTTCATGAGAATACAAACCGAACCCAATTAAGCATTACTCTAAATATTAAAAAAAAACACTAAATGTCTGGTGATGCAATAGATTATGAATACGCAGCTAGTTTAGTTTATCTATCGTTAATCCTTAAATATGGGAAATAATAGAGTAAGGTACAGACCAAATTACAGGTAAGTAGAGTGGCCCATTGCTCATGCATTCAGCTCGTTCCATGAAATTCTTCGAACTGGAGGATTCCGAAGAGAATGCATGACTCAACCACGTCCAGCTGCCGCTGTTTTTATGATGAATCAATGCAATCCCTTTGGAATTCTCCAGTTTGCAAGAAATTAACTAAACATCCACATAATTTACTGGTTGACCCGAAACCCTAACCGCGAGACACCGGTGGCGCAGTGGCAAAACAAACCGAAGGTTTGATATTGAAATTTAGTTTGATCTTCATCTCTCCAGCTGCACATTTCCCTGAAATTAGAATAATCCGAAGCATCAGATGGGCCTGGTGCGGCTCGAAGGAATTCAGCGACAGGGGCGGACCCATATTTTGTAATTAATGGACGCCCAGTGTATTCGGACTAAACATATATATTTTGAAAATTTTTTCTGAGATGGCTCCGGGAAGTAATGGAGATTCGAATCAAAAAAGGCTGCCAATTCCGTGAAAAGTGAATTGAGGTTCTGTCTGCATATGATTTGTTTACTGGCGATACATTTTATCTATTCATGGATGCTTTACTGGCGTTGTGCTCCATACCGCATATTCGTTTTTTTCCTGAATAAACGGAACGGGCAATTGCGTCTGCTTTATTATGGACTGTTTAGGAACCATTCGTGTATTTTATTGTCCACAAGCGTTTTAAAATGATTCAACTGATTCGGAAAATTAAATTACCCTGACCCCTACCTCAGTATCAAGTCAGGTACATTTCAAATTGTAATTGTGTTAAGCAAGTTGGGATTTTATATATATATATATATATATATATAATTTTTTTAAAAATTAGAATTTAATAGTATAATTTTTTTTGGTGACATTATAATTTATTGTTATTTTCGTTTTTTTGGTTTTTTGAATGTATAAATAAATTTAGCATTTTAGAAATTTCTAGAATATTTAAATTTTATAAATTACACAAATTTAAAATTCTAAAAATCATTGCTAGATATTAAACACAATTTATCAAAATCTATACTTAAAAAATACTAAAAAATCAAATAATCAAAGTGCATTATAAATAATTTCATATATTTTAATTTTAAATTTATTATTGTGATGATGATAATGGTAGTGGTTAATGTTCATGAAGATTTATATGTTCTATGAGACCTTAAGAAAGTAAGTGATTAAGTGAAGTTCTTTAATATTTTATTTCTATGATCAAAGAGAAGGAAGAGCAACATTCTAAGATTTGTTTACTTAACAAGTCAAGAAGGTTGGTAGTGTGGCAAATGTGAGTACAGGTTGAAGAGAAATTACTTTTCATCTTCAACTCTCATAGTATCTTAAGAGGGCAGTCCCAAGGTGTTTTAAGAGAGAAATTATTTTTCATCTTCAACTCTCTTAGTATCTCAAAGGGGCAGTCCCAAGGTGTTTTAAGAATAGACTAAGGCTCAGTTTCACTCTGAAGCTCATGATAATTAGTTCTTATCTTTGTAATATTAATTTGCTTCTTAGCACGGGTCAAGACAAAGACAATTTATTGAAAATAACAAAGAAATGAAAATGTTCAATAAAATTGTTTAACTAGTGGATAAGGAAATTAAAAAATGTCACAAAAACAAGAAAAAGATTTATACTCCAGTTTTTTATTTTCTTATTTCGATATGAATATATTTTTATTAATTAATTTAAATTTGTGTTGTTTATTATTATAATTATTATAATTACTATTATTATTATTATTGGTGGTAAAATTTATCGTAATTTCATAAGATAGTGATAAATAATGATTTTTTTTTAACAATGGGAAAATCTATCATAACTTAATTGTCAAACTAATATTGGGGTAACTATCACTTGCTACTATCTATTAATGTAGGTTGACTCATCATTGTTATTCAAAGAAAACCACACCACCTATAATTACTAGATAATGGTCAGTAAAAAAGCAATATTTCACCCCTGCAAAATACCTCTAGATCTTAGATCTCTTAACCAAACCAAAGTAAAACATACTCCAAACTGTCATTAATAATTATTATTTCTAAAAAAAATTAATATTATGCCCTATGTATTTAAATTTTTGTGCTCATAAAAATTATTTTAAAATATATAATTCTTCTAAGTTCATATATAAAACCTTCTACACTCTTTATAAATATTTAAAATTTTATAAACAATATTAAACTTATATCTAAAATTTTATTTATATATATATAAAGCCATTTCTTTTAAACATTTAAATACTTATGTCTGTATTTTACTCCGTCTCCACCATAAATCCAATTAAAGGACCTTTGTAAATCAATTCATACTTTACTGTGATTAAATGATATATGTTATAAGATTAAGATAAATGATTCGTTATTTGCCCCATTTTTTAAATCTATGGGAAGCTGATTTTTAACTACTGAAAATTGAGTCCGAATATTTGTTGAGAATGATTTGATAGCAACCTTAGCGGACTATAGTCAATTTTCTGTAATGCAGAGTTAAGGAAATGAATACATTAGAGGTTTCTCTCGGAGCCTTCCTGCGGATATAGATTTGGTTTGGGATAAGATCCATATGTTGGTTGAGAATGATTATTGATAGCAACCTTACTAGACTATAGTTAATTTTCTGTAATGCAGAGTTAAGGAAATGAATACATTAGAGGTTTCTCTCGGAGCCTCCCTGCACATATAGATTTGGTTTGGGATAAGATCTATATACATCAGAGGTTGGATTTTTGGTGTGTACCATTTTGGTGTTTTATTTGCCACCACATTAGACATCTTATAACACAATGCCTTCGGAGACACAGAAAGTAAGGGGTGGTGTGCGGAGTGGCTCGGATTGTAAACGGCGCTGGATCGGAAGATGCACACTGTGGTCATGGGAATGATGGAACCAACTGAAAATATCGCAATTATCGACATCGACAATTAGGTACCTCACCTTGCACCCATCCCTCATCTTCCGGTTTGATGTCTAAGGAATACCCATCTTCCACTTTTCCAATTGTTAGACCATCATCCCCTCACGCCTCCCCTATTATATCATCTAACTCGGGTACTGTACATCTTGTTACCTCTTCTCAGCCACCTGAACATTCACATATATCCCCACACATTTCCCCACCCTCAAAAATGAGGATTTCGCCTCCCTTGCCTTCGACATCCTTGATGACCCCTGATTTTTTGGCATCCCCCCATTCTCATCCTTCTATACTAAGAACTCTAGAGAATCCTCCACATCCTTCCAACTCAGTTACCCATGGCTCCCTACCCTCCCCTCGGTCGCCTATATCTTCCCCCAGAAAGTCAGTGGATAGCAACATATAATTTCTGCTTTCGAATCTGCCCCTTGACTTGAAAACCTTATCTATCCTCGCACCTCTCTAATTATTAGCCCCAACTCGGCTCTTCACATCATTATTCGACACTGGGAGAAGCGGGGAAGTAAACATTTCCAAGGGAGGCCCAAATTTAAGTCGATTTCTTTTGTTGATTCTGCCTCCCTTATTGATATCCCTATTGGTACCTCTTTTGAACCTTGGGCCCTTAGACCAACGCCGCCCGACCTCCATGCAACATGACTCTCTGCCTTTCCCTCAATATGCGGGGACTGGGGGACTTGCTGAAATTCCTCTCCCTTAGATATCTATTATCCTCTGTTAATCCACATATCATCCTTCTACAAGAATCCATGGCGATTGCTCATTGGGTGTTAGAATACTTTAGGAAAATGCTTACGAATAGAATATGGTGGTTGTAGACTCTCTAGGTCTTTCCGAGGGACTGGCGACACTGTGGGATCCATGATGGGCGAATTTCTGGGCTTATAGTTGTTTTGCTAGTATACTTCTTTTTGGACAACTCAGGGGATTGGTTGGTCGTTTCCACATCCTAAATCTATAGGCTACATATCGGCACAGGGCAACATTTTGGGAGAGATTGGAGTCATCCAACATCCTAAAAATTGAATCCCTCATTGTGGCAGGAGATTTTAATGCCGCTATCATGCTGGAGGAATGTTGAGGCTCGATTAGAAGGATGGATCCACTTGTAGATCGACTCAAATCTTTTTTCTGTGATAATAATCTGATGGACATTCTACCACAAATAGTTGTACCCACCTAGCACAATGACAGAGTTGGGTCACAACATATTTCCAAGTGACTGGATAGATACTTGGTACATGAAGATCTGATGGAAAGAATGGGATTTCTACAATCAAAGGTTCTGAAAGCATACATATCTAATCACCTTCCCATCACATTACTATGGAGGAGGGAATAGATGCGTTTGGGCATGCCTTTCAAGTTCAATCGCATATGGCTCAAAGATGCATATTTTAATTCTCTGATTCGGGATTTCTAGATTCATAATAGGGATGTAGATTACCCTCCCATGCAGCGTATATATTGGAATCTACATGCTTTAAAATCAATAGTAAGGAAATGGGAGCACAAGAAAAAAAATAACATGATTAAGGAGTTAGTTGACATCAAAATGGAGCTAGAAAAAATTGGTAAGATCGTGGATGCTGGGAACTCTTCCCTAGATCTCATTAAGAACATCAAAGGGTTGGAGGAAAAGAAGAAAAAGATCTTTCATATACAAGAGGTCACATGGAGATTAAAGAGCAGGGTGATGTGTTTAAAGAGGGAGACGGGAATACTAAATTTTTTCATAGGAGGAATTTCAACACCATATGGAGTATTAAGGACTCAAGTGGCAACATGGTACATACTTTCCCGAAGATTCAATATGTTGGGTGTGGATCCTGATTATCTTCTGTATTCAAATGTATTAGCCGGATGTATACCTCAAGAAGACTATACACCCCTCCACGTGGGGGGGACTTGTCCCCCCCGCGGGGTCCTGGGGGTAAATCCCCCCAGCTGGGGGGTCTGGGGGCCAGCGGTCCCCGGCGAGGGCAGCACCCTCGAAGCTAAAAATAGATATAAAATTGCCTTGTAAAAGTCTAGTAATTTCTAGTCAATCTGGGCCATTCATTAGGTGGATGATCTCACACTAGAAGTTATGTTTAATTTAGGGTTTTTTGCCCTAGAATGAAACCCCTCACTATATATGAGGGAATTGTATTGTGTCTATGTATATCTGTATTCTGGGTGAAGAAGAGAGAGGAGATTGAGAGAGAAGAGGGTGTTACAGTGGATTTGCTGTAGGTTGTATCTCTTCAATTTGCTAGATAATATAATAAAGAAAGACTAGCTATTTCTCCATGGATGTAGCCCAAACTGGGTGAACCACGTATATCTAGGTCTCTCTTGTTTTATGTGTTTTCTGCGTTTATATTTCTGCAATATTTTATGTGTTCCATTGCTTTGTAATATATAATTTTCTAACATCATCAGAGCCGAAGGTCTATTTGGCTGATAAACTCACAGGAGAGAAGGGTTCCTGGTTCGAGTGGGAGCAATGGCGGAAGATGGTAGGTTTAGGGTCGAAAAATTCAACGGCCAAAACTACCAGCCGTGGAAGATACAGATGGAAGATTATCTGTATCAGGGAGATCTGTACCTACCATTGAGAGGAAAGACAAAGAAGCCGACAAGTATGACAAACACAGAATGGGATATTCTTGACAAAAAGGCACTTGGAACAATATGGCTGTGCCTAGCGACGTCGGTAGCATTCAATATTCAAAGGAAATGACAACACAGGGTTAATGTCGGCATTAGCCAAGCTATATGAAAAACCCTCATCGTCAAATAAGGTATTTCTTATGAAGCGGTTATTTAATATGAAGATGTCAGAGGGTGGATCTGTTGCTGATCATTTAAATGATTTTAATACAATTACAAGTCAATTAAGTTCTCTCGGGGTAAATTTTGATGATGAAGTTAGGGCTCTGTTATTTCTTGCTCATTGCCAGAAAGTTGGAATGGTTTAGTTATGGCCATTAGTAACTCTATCTCTGGATCTAGTACTTTAAAGTTTGATGATGTTGTCGATGCAATCCTTAGTGAGGAAATGCAACAGAAAAGCTCCGGTGAGCCATCAGGTAATCCTTTGACTGCAGAGACTAGGGGAAGAAAAATGGAAAGAGGAAAGAGCCCAGGATATCCCAATAAGTCAAGAAAAGGCATATCCAAGCCCAGATCGGGGATAGTGTGCTGGAAATGCGGGAAGAAAGGACACCTGAAGAAAGACTACAAGTCTGAGAAGGGAAAAGAAGGAGATGCGCAACAAGAAACTAATCATGAAGCGAATGTAGCAGGTGATGTGTTGCAAGATGCTTTGATTCTTTCATTAGAAAATATTACTGATTCCTGGGTGGTAGATTCAGGAGCCTCATTCCATGCCACACCTGATAAGAAATATTTTCATGACCATGTTCAAGGAGATTTTAGACAAGTCCGTTTGGGTGATGATAAAACCTGTAAAATTGTTGGAATGGGTACAGTTTTCATAAAACAACAAAATGGAAATCAATGGCTATTGAAGAAAGTAAGGCATGTTCCAGATCTGAAGAAAAATTTGATTTCAACAGGGCAGTTGGGAGGTGAAGGTTGCGTAACTACTTTCACAAATAAAACTGGAAGGTCACTAAAGGATCCCTGGTAATAGTGAAAGGAGAAAAGTTTGGTACATTGTATTTATGCAATGGTATTTCCAATTCTGTTAATGCTTTAACCTCTACAGGAGAAGATACAACATTGTGACATCATAGGCTCAGGCACATGAGTGAGAAGGGGATGCAAATTCTTCACTCAAGAAATTTTTTAACAGGTTTGAAGCATGTTGATTTAAAATGCTGTGAGAATTGTGTTTACGGAAAACAGAAGAGAGTCAGATTCCTTAGAGTTGGGAAAGAAAAGAAGAGCGAAAAATTAGAGCTTGTGCATACAGATGTATGGGGACCTGCTCAGGTATCATCTCTTGGTGGCTCTCGTTATTATGTTACTTTTATTGATGATGCAACCAGAAAAACCCGGATTTATTGTATTCAAAATAAATCTGATGTATTTGATACTTTCAAGAAATGGAAATCCTTGGTTGAAAATGAGACAGGGAAAAGGTTGAAGTTTTTCAGATCAGATAATGGATGTGAATATTGCAGCAAAGAGTTTGATAGGTACTGTTCAGAGAATGGAATTCGCCGAGAGAAGACAGTTCTAGGAACCCCACAAGCAATGGTGTGTCAGAAAGGATGAACAGGACAATCATGGAACATGCAAGGTGCATGAGATTGCATACAGGATTGCCTTTATAATTTTGGGCAGATGCTATAGATACTGTTGTTTATCTAATAAATAGAGGGCCTTCAAGTTCCTTGGATGGTGGTATTCTAGAGGAGGCATGTACAAGTAAAAAGGTAAACTACTCATTTTTAAAGACTTTTGGTTGCGAAGCTTTTGCCCACATTAACAAAGAAAATAGAACAAATCTTGAGGCAAAATCAAAGAAATGTACCTTTATTGGATATGGTGTTAATGATTTTGGTTATCGCTTATATGATTATGAAAATCACAAAATCATTAGGAGCATAGATTTAATATTCAACGAAAAACTCTTGTATAAGAATTAGTTGCAGGAAAAGAAACAAGAAAAGAAAATAGAGAATACACAGTGCTTGACGATATCACAGGAAAAGTGATGGTGCTTGAAAATCATAATGATCAACAACCATAACAACAACCACAGCAGCAACAAGCACTTCAAACACCTGAAAGTGGTGTTAGAAGATCTACCAGGATAAGTAGACCCCTTGAACGATGCTCTCTTTAATTATATTATGAATTTTGACTACTTCTCGTGAACCAGAATGTTATGAAGAAGCAGTGCAGATAAAATCCAGGAAGAAGTGGGAGCAAGCCATGAAAGCAGAGATGGACTCCTTAGCACATAACCAGACTTGGGACTTAGTCAGGTTGCCTGCAGGTAAAACAGCATTGCAGAATAAATGGGTTTATAGGTTGAAGGAAGAAGATGGAAGAAAACAAAGGTACAAAGCTAGACTTGTAATGAATGGGTTTGCACAGAAGAAAGGTATTGATTTTGATGAAATATTTTCTTCTGTTGTTAAAATGATTTCAATTAGAACTATTTTAAGTCTAGTAGCAGTTGAAGATTTGCATCTTGAGCAGTTAGATGTAAAGACAACCTTTCTCCATGGGGATTCGTAGGAACAAATATATATGCAGCAGCCACAAGGATATGAGGTAAAAGGGAAGGAGAAACTAGTGTGCAGGTTGAAGAAGAGCTTGTATGGCCTAAAACAGGCTCCAAGGCAGTGGTATCTAAAATTTGACAAGTTTATGTCTGAACAAGGTTATACTAGATGTCACTCTGATCATTGTGTTTATCTCAAAAGGCAAAATGATGGCAGCTATATTATATTGTTATTGTATGTAGATGACATGCTTGTTGCAGGTTCTAACATGCGGTAAATAAATTTTCTCAAAAGGAAATTGGCAAACACATTTGCAATGAAGGATTTGGGTGTTGCAAAACAAAACCTTGGTATGAGAATAACTAGAGACAGGAAGAATTGCAAATTAACATTGTCTCAAAGTGAGTACATAGAAAAGGTGTTGAAAAGGTTTAATATGCATAATGCAAAACCAGTTAGTATACCTTTGGCTAGTCATTTCAAATTAAGTAAGGAGGCGTGTCCCAAGACTCAAGAAGAAATGGCTCATATGTCTAAAGTTCCATATGCATCAGCAATTGCACAAGGCCTGATATTGCACATGTAGTGGGAGTTGTAAGCAGGGACATAAACAATCCAGGAAGAGAACATTGGATGGCATTGAAGTGGATTCTCAGGTATTTGAGAGGTACCACAAATCAAGCATTATGCTTTGGTGGTTCAAACATTGATCTACAGGGATATGTTGATGCAGATATGGCAGGTGACAGAGATAACAGGAGGAGCACTACAGGATATGTATTTACTGTAGGTGGAACAACTGTCAGTTGGGTTTCAAAAATCCAAAGTGTTGTTTCACTTTCAACAACAGAAGCAGCGTATGTTGCTGCTACAAAGTCTAGTAAAGAAACGATTTGGTTACAAAGGTTTCTGGATGAATTGGGTAAGAAGCAGGAGTTGGGCAAGTTATACAGTGACAACCAGAGTGCCATACATCTTGCAAAGAACTTTGCATTTCATTCCAAGACTAAACATATACATCTCAAGTACCATTTCATACGATCAACATTGGAAGATGGATAGTTGAAGCTAGAAAAGATACAAACTAGTCAGAATCCTGCAGATATGCTAACAAAACTTGTAACCAGGGAGAAACTGAGAATCTTCTCAGTTTCAATTGGTCTTCAAGTATGATGAAGAAGGTGAGAAATAGCCAGGTCCAAAGTGGAATCATTGTCTAGCAAATGAAGCAGCAGTGGAGTTGCTATAATCAGTCTCCAAGTGGGAGATTGTTGGGTGTGGAGCCTGATTATCTTCTGTATTCAAATGTCTCAGCTGGATGTATACCCCAGGAAGACTGTACACCCCTCCACGCGTGGGGGTTCGGGGGGGACTTGTCCCCCCGCTGGGGTCCGTGGGGGTAAACCCGCCCCGGCTGGGGGGTACGAGAGCCAGTGGTCCCCCGGCGGGGGCTCGGGGGTAGCGCCCCCGAAACTAAAAATAGATGTAAAATTGCCTTATAAAAGTCTAGTAATTTCTAGTCAATCTGGGCCATTCATTAGGCGGATGATATGACGGTAGAAGTTATGTTTAATTTAGGGTTTTTTTCCCTAGAAGGCAACCCCTCACTATATATGAGGGAATTGTATTGTGTCTATGTATATTTGTATTCTGAGTGAGGAAAAGAGAGGATATTGAGAGCAAAAAGGGTGTTACAGCAGATTTTCTGTAGGTTGCATCTCTTCAGTTAGCTGGATAATATAATAAAGAAGGACTGGTTGTTTCTCCGTGGATGTAGCCCAAACTGGGTGAACCACATATATCTGTGTTCTCTTGTTTTATGTGTTTTCTGTGTTTATATTTCTGCAATATTTTATGTGTTCCATTTCTCTGTAATATATAATTTTCTAACACAATAGGTGGCAGTAACTTTTTTGAAAATTTCTACAAGGCAAGGGGGGAGCATGTATGGAGGACCAGATTTGGGGATCATAATCATATCCCATCATGTCCAATCTCGGAAAAAAAGGGGAGTTATACAAGCCAGTAAATATGGATGAAGTACAGTCGGTCCTAAAATCTTTTACGAAAGATAAATGCCCCAGACCAGATGGATGGAAGGTCGAATTCTTCTTACATTTTATTGATCTAATCAGAACGGACATAGTACAAATGGTTGAAAAATCTAGGCTTGGAGGACACATTACTGGGGCCATCAACTCCATGTTTATTACACTTATACCAAAACATAGTGAATTGGGGTCCTTCACAAACTACAGACCCATTTCACTTTGTAATATGGTATACAAACTTATCTCTAAGATCATTGCACTTAGAATTAAGAATACTTGTCCACCTACATTTCTCCGGAGCAATATGGTTTCTTACAGGACAGATTGATACATGATGTGGTTGCTACAACACAGGAATGCATGCATTCCATTCACACTAAGAAAATGGAAGTTGTTGTCATGAAGGTGGATTTACAAAAATCTTATGACAGTGTAGACTGGAACTTCCTCCGCATCATTCTACATAGGATTGGTCTAGAGATGAAAAACATTGAATGGATTATGGCATGTGTTACATCAGTTAAATATGCAGTCATTATTAATGGATATCCCACAAATTTCTTTGGTGCTGGTAGGGAATCTGACAAGGATGCTCACTGTCACCATTGCTATTTATTCTGATCATGGATGGCCTCAGCCATAAAATAAAAAATGTTTGCTTGGAGGACAATTTTCGTGGACTCACCATGGGCCACGACATTAGAATTTCACATAGCTTTTTCATAGACGACATATTAGTATTTGTCTTGCAGGGCAAAGTGGACTACATTACAATATATTTTCTACAGGTTTGGAAGTGCAACAAGACTCCTTATTCATAAGGATAAATCCTTGTTATTATTTGTGGAGGGGAAACAAGAGGACATTGAATATATTGCAAATCTATTTGGAGTGGAAACACAACCAATTTTCTTTGGTTTAAAATATTTGGGATTCAACATTAAGCCAAATAATTACAAAGTCAATGACTAGTTGTGGATTGTCGATAGATTCCACAAAATTATCTATGGATGGGAATATTGATGCTTAACTCTCGAAGTCACTCTTACATAGTCAGTCCTGCAACAATTAGTAGTGTATTGGGCTCATCTTTCTGTCTCCCTGCCATGATTATTAGAAAAATAAATAGTATTATGGCAAAGTTTTTATGAGCAGGATCTGAAAAAACTTTCAAATTCCATCTCATCAAGCTGGAAAATCTCACCATTCCTAAGAGGCTACGAGGCTGGGGGATTCGAAATCTAAAATTATTTGGATGTGATGTTCTGATCAAATCCTTATGGCGCAGTTTATTTGGTAACTGTTTGTGGGGAGACATCATAATATCAAAATATTTAGGGGGCATAAAGGTTGGACACTAGATGAGAGATGGTCTAATTGAAAAACTGATAGGATCCACCATCTGGATCAACTTTAATAAGATTAAGTATTGGCTCTTGAAGCGAGCATGTTGGATATTTGGCTTAGGGAAGGAGATCATTATTGGCAGAGACTGTATCCTGGGCACTGGGATTGAGATACATTACACTAAAGCTCTTATACATAGTCTAAATTCTAGAGGCTATTTTTACCTTGCACAGGCAATCAAAACATGGAATGGAATCACACCAATATGGAAGAGGGCAGGGGAGATTGGATTGATAGGATAAGTTTTTGGGAGTTAGGACTGTTTGATCAATGCATTCTATAGATCATGCATTTACAAAGCTGAGGAAGGCGATCAGATAGGGTGGGACGGATGGTTACATCGGGGTACTATCTTTGTCACGGAAACCTACCTATACATCTGTTGCATTGTACTCAACATACATAATACATGTTGGTTTACCAGATTCTAGAAGCTCTAGGTCCTATATAGTATTATACTATACACATGGATAGCATTGAAAATAAGACATTGACTTGGGAAAATATGAAGAAGAGAGGCATAAATGGACCAGGACAATGCATCTTATGTAGATTGAAAGAGGAGAACAATTTGCACATCTTGCTGCTTTGCCCAATAGCTAAACATGTATGGTCTAGGATCTCTTGTTTATTCTCTTTCACACATATAACACATGATACTATTGAAGCTTGCTTGTTATGGTGGAGTTAGAGGCCCAAAAGAAAAATGGAAATCCCCTTGGTGATCTTTTGGGAAATTTGGAAGGAAAGGAACTCCTTTATTTTTGAAGGAAAACACTCAATATTGATCATATTATCAACAATATAGTATCATGGTCGATGCCTTTGTTGCAAACTAACACAGTGTATAATGGAGTCACTCATAGAAAAATGCCTTGAATATATCCTTCCTAGATGGGTATTTCGATGGTGCAGAACAGGGTGGATCATGTGGATGTGGTGTGTGGATCTGCATCAACCAAAACCAACATTATAGAATCCATTGGTCTGGTGACAGTGGGACTAATATTAGAGATGAAGCCATTACACTCTGGGGATTATTATGGTTCACCAAATACCTGGAGATTCCAAGACTATAGATCTATGTGGACTCACAAGCCATTATCAACCACATGCTGGGAATTTCCACTATCTCCAATCCACATTTACAGGGTTGGCTTAGGAACATTCAATATCTTAAAGGAACTTTCCAAAATATTACCTTCCAGCATATCCACCGAGAATTTAATACAACTGCATATGACATGTCAAAGTTGGGCATTTTGGATCCTACTAGAAGCATGCATATCACACTGGGGTTGGACAGCTACACTATGGATGTTGGCTCCATGCCACTCCCTCGATGATGTTCTCTGTTTATGTTCCCTACAGTTTGGTCACCGTCGACACCATACTTGCTTTTGGAATTTTCTTTTCCATGTTTAACTTTTCTCATGCTTATGATACAACCTCTATGGTTATAATTTTTGGCTTTCATACACAGGAAGATGGTTTTGGGTACTTGTTTTGGCTACGGCCTTGGAGGATCTCCAACTCTGTATGTTTTGGTTTACTATTTGCACATTGGATCTCATATGACGCTCTTACCCACATATGGTGGACTCCATATTCCGTTTACATACATGACATGATGTATTGGTTTTTATGCTTATAATATTAACCAACATTTTTTTCTTACTGAAAAAAAAAAAAAAAAGAAAAAAAAAAAAGAAAAAAAAAAGAAGAAGAAAAGAAAAGAAAGAGAGAGCTAAGGAAATGAATACACGATAATGCAATTTGTACTTTATGGTGATATGATAGTTTTTGGAGAACATAATATGACATAATGAAGATGGAGGAGGTGGTAATGCTTCGATGCATGTGCCTCTTTGGATTGCATTAGATTATTTTTTGCATTAAACATAAAGTATGATATACATTTAATATTTACATTTGTTATTTAAGAGGCTTTGATCATGAGAAAATATTTTTATATATTAATACTTTAGGTTTATAATTATATTAATTTTTTTTTAAGGAAAAAATATTTTTTAAATTAGGAGTGTAATTATTATTATTTTTATTAGAATTTGATTTATTATTGAAAAAATCAGGTTATTGGAAAAATTTGCCAGTGGTTTATAAGGAGGTAAACTTTGACTCACTAAATATCTCTAAATCTTGAGTTATTAATCCTTCCTTATATAATAAATACATTTTTTTTTGTCAATCAATAAGCTTTCATCAGATTATCAAAAAGACATTGAGTACAAAATTCATCTCAACAAACCCCTTTCCCTCATTCTAACCAAACTTGTTGAGATTGGTACCTGGAGGAGAACATAGACAAATGATGACATTGTTTATTTCCGATAGGCCTATTAGCCTTGGCATACATAGACAAAATAGAAGAGAACCCTGAATAGGAGGCAACATATTAAGGAGGTGGCTTGGGAGGAATGACAGGTGAAGTAACAAAGTAGCCCACGTGTTCATGCATGTGAAAATCAATATGCTCCACCCTCACTTCCAAGCTGCACAGGTGGTTGTTGGTGCGTCTATGCTCGTGTCAAACATTGTCTAGTTGTTCCAAACTTTTGTTTTGACTATATTGGATGTCATTGATGCAAGCTACCAATGTGTTATGGTCCTCATATACATGCTCCCTCAAAATGTCCATGTTCACCTAGATGTTGCGCAACTAGGCTACAATGGACTCGAGGGTGGCTGGAGCAATCACATGGATTGGGGAATGGGCTAGAGAGATAGCAGCTGCCTCCTCTATTTCCAGCTATCAAATGTGTCTATGGGCAACTGATTGCTCGATTTCGGTCACTTAGCATGGCGATGATTGCCTCCCCCCAACGAGGGCATCCCTTTTGACATGAAATGATGTCGAGACGAGGCTACCAGACGAAGGGAGAGGATGGAAAACAAGAACCACAAGAACAATGTATGACCCAATAATCAAACCTGTAAAAAAACCACCGTCGAGATGTATAACACCATGCAATACAACTAAACACACAAATCATGGTGGATGACACAAGTCCTCTACACCCAAAACTAACTGATAAAAACACCCAAAGCCCTGGACACAAAGAATTCCCACGAGCAGCCTAACACCGTGCTCATAGTCTCGCCTTCATGATTGTTGAGCGGCATAGTGCAAGTATGGACCACCCCTTCTCTTTGAGTGTCAAAAGGAGTATCACATCAACAAGCCTGTAGTCCGAGACAAGCCTAATTGCATAGTTGGGCACTCCAACATTTGAAACGAAAATTGCAATGGGTGAAAACTAGCTTACCTCGAGGACTAGGCGCCTCCTCAGTAACTTGTTCTAACTCTTCATCCCTCAAGCGTAGGTTCCCTGCGGGAAGACAGAGAGACTCAACATCATCGCTCCTGCCAGGATCCCACGGACACACCTTAGCCTTAGTGTTGCGCACCACGGGCTATCCCATACAACTGTTGCTCTTCGCACGCACTGCCTTGACCTCGATAGGGTATTTAAATATTGAGCACTACTACCCTTTGTACCCTCCCAATTTATTGCCTGAAACATACAATTGGAGAATTTCCCTCCGTGCCCTGGGTATTTATCAACAACGCGTGCGAGCAGGGTGTCCGCCTGCAGGCAATTAGAGCATGCCCGACTCTTCATGGAAGATTAATGGAGCGCGTGGAGGTCGGGCAGGCTTCGTACTCTGCCCACTTGCCAAGTGGTGATTTGGATGTACACCCCCATTGGGGAATAAGAAAGAAAAATTCTTAATCAAATAAAAGAAACCCATTTAAATTTAATATTTTTTTTTTTTTTTAAACTAGGTTGAGTTTAGGTGGGTGCTAATCATTGTATTGGGTGGAAGACTACCTATAGTGGAATGATATCACCACAATTGCTTGAAACTCGATCTAGATGAATGCACCTTAGTATAATTTAATTTCCTCAAAAGTGGTTTCCAACCTCAACTCATTCATGCATTTTGAGCCTAAAAATTAATGGATACTAAATCCCATCAAACCAACTAATTTACATCTCATGAATAATTTAATAAAAAACTATTAAAAAAAAAACTTTTAAAGTAATTAAAATTTGAATAAAAAATTATTAAAATAAAAAAACTTTTAAAATAATTTAAGTTTGAATAGTTATAAATATATAAATAAATTAATTTTAAAAATTAATTGAAATTGATATTAAAAAATATTATATTAGAAGATGAACCACACTAAATAGTTCGAAAGTGTCAACCAAATATTAGAAATGTGATTGAAGATGAACTACACTGGCTAGTTCCAAAAGACACCAACCAAATATTGAAAATATGATTCTTTCGAAAATCTTCATAAATTAGCCAATATTATATTATTTATTTTTCTTTAATTGAATTAAGAAGCAACCCTTTTTCCTTAATGACAATAACATAGCATTCTCCGTCATTCCACTCTATTCATTTGTCATGTGTAATGAGTTTTATTTTACAGGTTTTTGAGGTTTGTGCTCTGTTTTAGTTTATATATATGATCATTTAGTTTTTTAATATATTTTTTTAAATTTAGTTTAATGATATAATCCTGGGAAAGCTGTAGTCCATCTACCATCTAACTTGACTTCATTAAGTTAAGTACAAAAAAATGTTTATTTTATCTAAGTAATCCGATTTGTGTGGCTCCTTGCATTTTTTAATAAAAGTTAGTTAGACATGATAATAGTCATATTAGTTGGCTCATCATTTACCATCATTATATCTAGTTTTACGCTATTTATTTGTAGGGGAAAGTTGGATTTCTGTAAGTGTTTGACTTCGGTGTTTATTATATTTATTTAAGATGGAAAGAATGGAATCTTTTCTCTATGCTTTAATTTGAGGAAATTGTGTTTTTGTTTTAAAGTTTAAACTTATGTGTTTGTTGTTTTTGAAATGGTTAGTTTTATAATTATTTTTTATTAAAAATATTATTTTATTTTAGGATTAATTTTAGTATAAGAGTATAAGTAAGCATTATTTTATTTTAAATTTAGTTTATTTAAATTATTTCAAATGTATGTAAAATTTAAAAATCTAACTAAAATATTTCAAATTTATGTAAAACTTAAAAATCTAATTAAAATATTTCAAATTTATGTAAAATTTAAAAATCTAATTAAAATATTTCAAAATTCTAAATAAAATATTTATAGAAATAAAGTTATATCATTTTAATTATTATTGTCATGAAATTATTTTTCCATATAATAACAATTTTCTTATTCTGCAATTATCTTTTCAAATAAACCTTGAAAATGAAATTTATATAAATATCATTTTTTTTACTAAAATTTATATAAAATTTAAAAAACCTATTTTCATATAATAACAATTTTCTTACTCTACAATTATCTTTTCAAATAAACCTTGAACATGAAATTTATATAAATATTTTTTTTTTTTTCTAAAATTTATATAAAATTTAAAAAACCTATTTAAATTATTTCCAATATTTAAGTAAAATCTTCCTAAAACAAGTATATTTACAAATCTTTCCCACATTAACACTATAAAGATCAATATGGTAATTAAGTTGATATCCTAAAACCATCATTAAATGCAAAAGTAACATTGCCTCAAAACCATTTTCATTTTTTCATAACCTTAATGCTAGAGATGCAAGAGCGATGCGAGTGAAGGTTTTAATTTACTTATATATATTATTTTCCATAACAATTATATATTTTATATAGAGAGAGTTTTTGTAAGGTTAGTTAGTTTTATTTAAAGAAAAAATGATTTATTTTTAGTGGATGTTATTATTATTTATTTATTAATAAAATATTATCACTAAAATTGTGTGAAGCTTAGTGGAACTTAAATGTTTTTTTATTTAATGGAAGAATGATTTATTTTTTAGTGGATGTTATTATTATTTATTCACTAGTAAAATACTATCACTAAAATTATGAGAAGCTTTAAGTGGAGCTTAAATGTTTCTTAGAATATTTTAATTTCCCTAATAAATATTAACTATACTATTCAAAATAATAAAGAATTGATTAATTAATAGTAAAAACACAAATAAATTAATATATTAAGGATTTATTATACCATTAACCCTAAAATAATATTAAACAATGGATTTATTTTTGCAATTTTTAAAAACTTAATAAATGATAATTAGGCACTTTTAAGTCTTCAATATATCAGATATGCCCATAAATCAATAAATTAAAGGTATATTTATCACTTAAAAATAAAAAGCCTAATCTAAATAGGTGAAGATTTAGTCTCGGAAAAATAGTTTTTCAAGCATGATTTTGATAAAATATATCAAAATATTTTGGAATTTTAAGGTACAACTATCAAGTTTCCAAATTTTAAGTCCTCAATTTTTTTTTAAAATCAATAATTCATCTCCACCATTAAAAATTTATCAAAAATATTTATGAAACATTGTCTATAAAAAATATCCATCTTTTATTTGAATTTTTTATGTTTTTTTATTTCACTTTAATAAATTTTAATTCAAATACTTTTAATTATCATTTTTTTAAGGACTTTTTAATGAAAATTTTCAACGCTCATGTTCATGTTGATGCACCACTACAAAAAGAAACGATGGCACTTCTCCATAAATTTTTTGTAAATGTGAATTATAATACGCATTAATGCAATAATTGAAAGGACGTGTGTAAATGCGAGATTGCCTAGTTTTTAGTGCAAAATACATAATGCCCTTTCTTTATAAGGAAATATTTATTCAGATCACTATTTATGTATGATTTATATGAAATTTATAGCTAGTAGTAAGCGATAGAAAGTAGATTTGATAAATTTAGATTCATGTGTACTACATTTTTTTGGTTATGTTTCTAATATATATATACTTTCTATTTTTTTAGTTACTTTTATATTTTTTTTGTTTTGAGCTTATATTTATTATTCTTGTATCATAATTTATAAAGATTTTTTTAAATGTATTCAGAATTATGTTTACATAAAAATAATAATATAATATATATATATCAGGTTATGTGTCGAAATAACTAATTTATTTTGGATATACAATCTTGAGATAGCTAGTCTATCTTAGATATACAATCTCTTGGTTGAGTGATTATTTCAACCACACTCCAATCTTGGAAGGAGAGAATCTCTCAACCAACTAGACCTCAATAAACTCCAAAATTTTAAGAACACACTCATGTACATAGAATGAATCACAACAAAGACAAGTAGGAATTACATTTTCTTTGTCCCCCCTTTAATGACTACTTCTTTGGATTTCAATTAGCAAAGTCTATCTATAAAGGAACAACCATCTACCATAATGCATGGGTTTTTAAGGATTACCCCTAACCATGCAGTGAGTTTTGTTGGCTGACCCTAAACCATGCCCAAGGTTTTCTTGGCCGACCCTAAACCATGCCTACAGGAATCCATTTCATTTCACTCTTACACATGGTTTATGGCTTACCACAAACCTGTACTTACATACACTTTCACAAGTGGTTTTTAGCTTACCACAAACTTGCTCTTACAAAATGGTTTAAAATTACCCTAAACTTCACGAGGATACACATGTCTCATCAAATTACATTATACACTCCAATTCATGGAGTTACTAAATACATACTTTCCAAAAACCAATACAAAACATCATACTTACTTACTAATACTTATTTACTACATAAATTTACCTACATTATCCATTATCCAATCCTAACTCTTACTATAACCAATATATGCTACTGCTTTCATGCTTTCATGAACATCTTTATCTTCATTATTCACCATGGGCATCTTCATTCAATATTCGAGTTTCTCTTTATGAGATAATTGTTAAAGTGGTCCATTCTAATCAAATCACAATGAGCTGACCAGAATCAATATGTATTTAAAAATTACCTTTTCTTTGATGCTTGCCTTTGATGGTGAATTCGATTTCTTGAAACAGCGGGCAGTAACCATAAGCAGAGAAGCTTACTGGCCTGATATAGTAACAGAAATCGGATTACGGTAACCCTGTTACTCTCACCATTGGAAGCTACTGTATCCAAATCGACTGTCCATTTCCGCCTCAACATCCTTACTGTAGAGATCCTATTCATTCCCGCTGGCATAATAATTAACAGACCCCACAGTCACACCAACTTTATCTATTGCCTTGGCTACAGGGCTTGTAGCCTTCCCCTGGGGCCCGTGAAGAGTCTTTTAACAATATTACAACATCGTTTGTGTCCTGGAAGGCCTAGAATACATGCTCCTAGCTCGGCTCCACCTCCAACAGGGGCACTGACGTCTCCAACAGCAATCACGATGAAGACTCTCTCACGCAGGGAACTTCAAAGATTGCACTATAAATTTGCAGGCAGCGGCCCTCCTTGTCCAGGATTTTAGTCTTGATATTCTCAATGGAATCACTGCTCTCCACTTCCAGGGTTATGGTGTACCCCATCAAAGTCATCACAAAGA
Source organism: Pinus tabuliformis (assembly GCA_031772625.1). Taxonomy (NCBI): domain Eukaryota; kingdom Viridiplantae; phylum Streptophyta; class Pinopsida; order Pinales; family Pinaceae; genus Pinus; species Pinus tabuliformis. The sequence goes on from CM062810.1 coordinate 144,717,743, forward strand.
TCTGCATCTTCTTCTTCTTGCTGCCCCACTCTCACGTGACACAGACGCTAAGACTACCTCCTCCTTCTTCTTGCTGCCCCACTCTCACGTGACACAGGCGCTAAGACTACCCGCTTAGAAGAATGCAAGACGCCTACAACAGAAGAAGACGGCAGGTGGAAGTGGGGTAGGAGTAAGTGGAGCATTCGGTCACCGTGCTCTTCCTGGGACCACGGCTCATTAAATCAGTTGGTTGTTTTAGAGAGAAAAATTGTCACAAAATCCTTCTTCAGGATCTTGAAGGCAGCTTGGGATCATCTTTGGCGTGAATAAACAAAAAGTGCATCGGTAAAATGCTGAACATCGTGGTTGCATCGTAGTCAACTTTGAAGCCGAAGGCATAGACAAGGATTTTGCTCATCGCCATGATGCATGCTTTTTCTGAAACTTCACCTGTGTTCATGGCTGGGAAATAGGATGAATCCACAAGAGCTGGAACTGTAATGCCACTTCACTTCATACTTCTATGTGACCTGTAACTGCAACTAATCGCTGATCCAACTTATTTCTCACCGATGGTATACATTAAACTAGATCTGAGAGCATCGATTGCTGACAGACTCCAAACTTTTCACGCAGAGAGCTTATCTGCTTACGAATATAACGGATATGCTTGCAGGGAACTTCACCGAGCCACGTTGTCATGCCTCCGCTACAACACTGTAGGTTCATCAACAGATGAGTAACGAATAGAGTTTAATGAATGTGGATGGCAATGGCTCTTACAAAAACGAGCCCCTCGTATGATGAGTCACACAGCGTTCGAACAGGTGTGCGCACAACAGATTCTTTGCTGGCATACATCCATCATGTTCAATGCGGGGATATTTGCTTGCACTGTGTATATTTGCACGGATCTACAGTACTGTATACAGTCCCACACCACACCAGTGTCAAATGCAATACACCCGGTCAAACGATGGGCATCAACAGGAGCACCGCTGCTCCAATACACTTCCGCCTAGGCTCCAGCAAGAACTCCACCGCTCTGATCGGCTCTTCCAAAATCGCGGCAACACATTCAACAAAAGATTTCTAAAACAACGGAAACACTCGTCTATACTTAGCTAAGCTCAGCGCAAATGAATGGACAAACCAAAAAATAATCGACAATCATTCACCAAACTCTTGAGGTACTTAAGCCCACAAAGTGCCCAAGCCCAAGCCCATAAATCAATAAAGATTTTTCTAAATGCATTCAGAATTTTGTTGATATAAAAATAATAATACAATATAAATACATGAAGTTATATTTGGAGATAGCTAGTCTATTTTGAACATACAATTTCTTGGTTGAGTGAATATCTCAACCACACACCAATCTAGGAAGTTAACCCGTAAGCTTATGTCGATTGTTGATTCCCTGAATATTCGGGAATCAACAATTGACATAAGCTTACCCAAAAGTTAACTAGTTGGACGTAATCTACCAAGCAACTAGACCTCAACAAAATCCCAAATATTATGAACAAACTCTTGTACATAGAATGAATCACAACAAAGACAAGTAGGAATTACATTTTCCAAGTAATTCTAGACCAGATTAAGTAGTGTGTTGAATGTGAGTGTTTTTCTCTATAATTGTTGGTTTATCCTATACATAGTTTGAAACGTATTGTATATTTGTTCAACATAAGAAGCGAGTGCCCTATACCATTATAGCCTAGGTTGTCATAAGAGGCTCCATCAAACTATCCCAATAAAAGAGAGGGGTCATAGTCTAGGTGTAAGAGGAACCTTAAGGCCATAAATTGTAACCTACTTGATTTTAATATAATATATATATTATGGACTAGATTACCTCCATGGCTAGTCCTATGTATGTATTTATCAAGTTATTGATCTAATGGAAACCCAACTTATACGAAACTACATAAGTATCCCTAATCAAATAGGATGTTAATAGTAGGTGTGAGACTAATTCTTCATCTTCCTTGCATTGGGGGGCTCTATTGGGCCCTTGCCATCCATTTTCTTTTTTAGTATGTTTAAGGCGGGGAAAACACCTTTGATTTCTGGTGATGCATATAATAAAATATTGGGAGGGGATTTAACTTTCATAGTTTGCTCCACCATCACTAGTAGGTGTCAAGGGAACATGGAGGGAAGTCCACTTTGTAGCAAATTTTGACACTATAAAATATCGATGTTAAATGTGCTCCCCATATTAAGGATTCCTTTTCTATTCTATGTTGTATGTTTTCCTTGATTAGTTGAACCATGAATTTATTTCAATGTTATAATTGATACAAATTAGACCTAAATCATGAATTATATGTCAGGTTTGTGGACTTGTGCCTATATTCAAGCTAGATTGAATTAGTGAGAGGAGTTGTCTATCTCTAGGTGCTTATAGAATTTGGGGAGGCATGTTGTACTCACGTTGTACTCTATATCTTCACCTACCTATTTATTAAGGCCCATTTTTATTGACAAGACATTTCCTATGTTCCAAAAAAGGTGCTCCACAATGAGTTGAGTTTCTTTTGTGATGGCTTTATAGATGTTGGAGCCTCCTTGGCGAGATTTTTTCAGGCACCTATTCTAATGCAGGAGCTTTCTACACGTCAACAAAACCTAAGAGGTCTTGCCACATTTACTAAAGGGAGTGGCATTAGATGACTTTTGAGGTCTAAAATGGGCCTCCTACGGAAATTATAAAATAGTAGAAATAATAAAATAATATTAGATTACATCAGAGGGAAAAAAGAAAACAAACTATTTTTTCAACTTATCTCCCTACGGGTTTACTCAAATTTCGAGCGGGAACACTTGTTCGATGTAGAATTTGATTCCTCATCCATGGAGTACCCATGTTGAATACTTTCAATGGACCTTGCTACACGAAAAATGAGAAATACATGAAAAACGTGATTGCAATCACGTTTTTTCATGTATTTCTCATTTTTTTGTATAGGAGAACCTATCAAAATTATGCAACATGGGTAATCCTTGGATGAGGAGTTAAATTTTACATCCAATGAGTACTCCTTCTCGAAATTTGAGTAAAACCTTAGGGAGATAAGTTGAAAATAAGAGTTGAAAAATAATTTTATTATTTTTAAGATTTTTATTCTTTTACTCCAAAAATGGTGAATCATCCCCCATGGTTAACATCATCATATTGAATCCTATTGATTATTATAAAGTTTATTTTGGTTGTACATTTTTCTTAGGAGGCCCATTTTAGACCTCAAAATTCCCCTAATGGATTTTTTAATTTAATTAATTCAAACTAATGCAATTAAAGATAATGATTTAATTTTCTAGTTTAAATAGAGATTTAATTAGGAAATGAGGGATTATTTTCTCATCAAAATGTAATGCACTATTTGGAGAGATTTGTTGAGGAGTTAGAGATTTTAGGCTTATATTTGATATTTTCCTTGTATAGGAGATTAAATCCACCTTTAGTGGATCTCAACGGAGTAGCATTGTTGTACATAATTAATTCTTGTAAATGAAAGTAAACATAGGAGTAGAAAGAAAATAATAGAAGTAGCCAAGAGAGGCTAAAGACCAAGGGAGGTATGTTAGATTAAAAAAGGATAGGGCAGAGAAAATACCATAAACCTATGCTATTTGGCCACGTTGTACAATCTCTGTGTGGATATTGATCGCAAAATTAACCTTTGTATTATGTGTTTGTGTATCTAAATTACTGTGTATTTGAATTAGCATATATCTCTATGTATCTAGGTTAATGTAGTTTGATCTCTATGTTATTGAATTCATATTTGCATGAATAAGTAAATGAGAATTCAAGATTGTCTATAGATAATCAAGTCTTGCAAGCAAGCAAAAGTATACATGGATAATTTGTGAATTAGTGTGAACAATGTGGACAGTTTGCAATGAAAAGAATTCAAATCAGATATGTATGAAACAGAGTGATCAATTATCACCAGCGAACAAAGCAATGTAAGATATAACATGAATCATAAGGAGAAATTGATGAAAGGGTTCATCATTACCCAAGGGCACATAAACAATTGAGTTATGACAAGATTAAGGTTACAGAACTATGTTATTAATGAGATGATGAAGTTCATGACTTAACCATTAATAGAGCCGAGAGTGATGTAAAGGAGGATTTGGTGGAAAATCCCAAGAGTGAGTCTCTTGTTAATTGACGTGAAGGTTACCGTTAATCTGACTTAGGAAATTTGGCCAAAACCATAGAGAGAAAACATAAGAATAAGATGGATCCATATGAGGGAGTTTAAGTGTGGAAGGGAGGACCAAATATCTAACTTCGACAATCATTCAACCTAAACCCAAATTTGGTCTCTAAAAGAGTTAAACTCCAAGTGTTAAACTGGATCTTTAGATGTGTCAATTGAGTAGGCTTTGAACATATCTGATGTGGACCATTCATTAAAGCATTATGATTTGTATCTGGGCCTCTTGTTAGACATCCAAATTAGCATAAAAGGTGGTACAACTGGTTCCATTTGGATCCTAGATGGTTGGATCACAAGAATTTAAGTAGAGTATCCAGTGGTGTGAAGATAGTGTGCAAAGAAGTGGATCCTAGATTGAAATATGAAAGGTATGTTGTATCTATTGTAGGACCCACACCTAAGACTGAAAGGTTTATCTAGTTGTGAGGATATTTTGTGTGAATTCAAAGTGGAGCATAGTGGATGACCAAATCGAGATCATGGTAAGAGTGTGTGGGTTAAGGTTTAGTGATTTTGTGTTATAATAGGGAATGCCACCATATTTAGAAAAAAGTCTTAGTGCCTTTTGAGTTAGCTTCTTAGTTCCAAGTCAAAATGTTGTGAAGTATTATGATAAGCCCTAGTGTTAAGGGAATCATATAAAATTAAGGCTAAATGTGGGATTATGCACATGACTACACCATAGCATGGATTTCTGGGGTAGTTGCCTAAAGTGCCAATAATGCTATCTGCCTATGGTGAAAGAAAAGTCTGATTAATCCTAAGAATTTCATCACACTATTATGAGAAAGATTCCCCAACGATCCAATTATTGGTATTAGAGCATATGCGTTGTTAAAAAAAAGGCTTACTACTTATAGAGAACGTTACCAACATTAGAAAGTAATTAGCATAGGAGATCAGAGTTGCAGGGGCATCAACAAGATGTCTGAATAGTTGTACAAGATATCTAGACACAGAGGTAACATATTTATTTTATTTAATAATAAATATGAATGTATGTGTTGATAGGTTAATTCAAAGAATAATGGAGGTATGATAAGGAGAAAAGACATAGAGAATATTGTACAGAGGAGAGACAATTCCAACCAATGAGAAAAAGATGGGTAGAATTGTTAATAGCGGTTGGGAAAAGATTGGAGAAGACTGATAAGATAAAGATCTTGAAACAATTTAAATTTAGACTCATAATGTTCTTTGAGGAGTTGACCTATTAAGATATGGTTGGTAATATGGTCTAATTGTTTCCAATTTAAGTTGGACAAGTATTTGATTCTAAGTAGTAGCAAAGAGAGAAATTTGTGGTAACCCTTGCAGATGAGATTGTGTAATAGAGAGATAAGAACAACTTCCAGCTAAGGTTGAGTAGAAGTTGTTAAGGTTGCTCCACAAGTTGTAAATGTGGGTAGACTTTTACAAAGAAAAAGTACAGGTGAATCTCTTAAGAGTGAGTAGAGTAGAAGCCAATAGGAGTAGAGGAAGCTTGGGAGGTTCTATATGAGACAACCAGTGTTAGCAGAAGGCCAAATTAGAAGGAGATAATATTGGTGAGAAACTTGTAGTAGGGTGAAATAAACATACTATTGTAGAGGCTTATTGTGGTTCTTAAGTGGATGAGAAAGTTCAAAAAGGAAGATGAAAAGTGACTACTAATAGTCATGACAAGGGTTCAAATGAAATCCACAAAAAAATGTAGGAGAATGATAAAGCAAATGACATAGGTAGAAGGAAGATGATTCAAGAGGAATTCAGTTGAGAAAAGGATGAGATGGAGGAACAACTCAACATAATGATGATGATACTAGAGGAAAGTACAAAAGACTAGCCTATGTGGATGGCAAAAGAATCAAGTTAAATTTCTTGATAAGGAATTACTTGCAAGAAAGATGAATGAGAAGCTGAAGCACATGATGAATTCTTGGATGGATAAAGAAGAATTCAGAGCAACTGAGTATGAGGAATAAGAAATTCAAATTCGTGTTTAGTTTATGAAGTGTTTGGAAAGTTCAGATTAGAATGAAGATCTAATGACATCTATCCCAACATGTTGCAAATGGTACTTACGATGAAGCACTTCATGGGTGGATTGAGTGATATATCTTAGGCAACCAAGATCCTTCCCTGAACATTCGAGCTTCCCCTTTTCCAAGAGCTTTATTAATATATATACAACCCGATGATATGTAAGACAATAAAAAGGAGGAAATATAGCCTATGTTTTGAAATATGGTAATTTGTGTATGAATATAGGTATTGTAGGTATTGAAGATGAGGGAAAGCCACTAAAAACTACCATAGGGATAAAGGAAGAATAGAATAATAATTTTGTTCCAGAGAGGGAGATGGAAAATTTCCTTATAAAGGTAGTCAAAGTGGAAACCATCCACAATGGACAAATGCAACTATGGAAGAATAGTTGCAAGAACCTAGAAGTGATGTCAACCAAGTAAAGCAGGCTAATGAAGACAATGAAAAGAAGGATCAAGGAGATGAAGGGTAGCATTCACATCCAATAATGTTGTAATTTTAGTAGGAAACCAAATTGCTGGAGAGGTTGATGAGAGAACTTGAGAATGAAATTTCATTTCATTCAACACAAGAGGATAAAGACAAAAATGAGAAGATTCCAACATGTGGAGCGAGGAATGACAACCTTGGAAATGTAGATTTGAATGCAAAATCGAAAATTTTAGAGGAATAACTAGTCAATCTGAGTATTGAGGAGGATTGTTAGCTTGATGGGGCCTAACCCAGGTCGTAAGTATTTTAGCCAAACAAATCCCGCACTACCGGCCCTTTCGTCAACAGTCCGCGAAGTGCGGACTGAAGTCTCACCCGAGGTAGTATGGGAGGGTGCTGGAAGTAGGTTTCCACACCCTAGGGATGTTTAGATGAGGACTGGAAGGGTCGCGAACCAATATGCGCACTCATGCTACTCTACTCAGCTCATCTGGCCTTCGCAAAGCGCAGTGGTGAGGCAATTCTTAGATTCTTATTATTAATGTGGTTACTATAGATCAGATCTAATTCTTAAGGTCTTTAAGCAAGAATTTAACAGTTATAACCAGTGCGCGCACCCATAAATCTTTATAAACTCAGAACATAAGCATAAACATATAGAACTGCGATAAAACACTCAATGATTCAGAAACACTTATCTTTATTCAAGTGTTGTTCATTACAACTAGATCCGACCTGCACTCAGCTGCAGCGGCCTGCTCACATAGCTGCAGACTCTACCGGGCCTCTGCGCACATAGCTGTAGAGCCTACTTTACTACTATCACCCCTGACTCAGACTTATTGACTCAGATCAAATTCACAAACCCATACGCTTCCGTTCTTAACAAGCATTCCCAAAAACTGACTTCTAACCTTAGAGACCTACTCTATTTATACAACTCGCTTTTTATTATCTTACATTATTCTTGGGCAGACAACCCTTTGACTTGACTCGCTACAATTCACGCTTCGTGCACTTCGTGGAACCTTTACCATAATTTTACCCAAAATTGGGGGCTTTAAGCCCCAAAATCGTTACGCGGGGGATCCGCTGCCCAACAGGCCCCCAACACAATCATCGTGACTCATCCCGAGTCACTGAGCTAGTGCAACAATCTTCATGCAGAGGTCATCTGGCAACTTCTGCACTTCGCTTACGCGCACAACAAATTCTTCCGCCATCTGCTGTACCCGTTGTACGTGAGCCACCGATGCATCATTATCACTTTCAGTTTCTTATCTGGGTTCATATACTGCCTACATGTGTGCTAACTTTCCCTCGATGTTGGTGAAGACCGTGAATGCCTCATCAAGCTAAAGCTAGATGTTTTCTTTAAGCACTGCTTCCTTCTACTGAGCGACGTCAACTTGTGCCTTGAGAACCTGGGCCTCCCTCATCTTGGCCAATCGCTGCGTAATAGCAATCGTCTACACGGTCCCTTTGACATTATCATAGGCTTGTTGCAACTCTCGTGCTTCTGTCCCCAACTGTTGTAAGGTTGGGTCTTCTTATAGTGAAGTGATCGTGATAAGTGACTGATCCAACAAGCTGGTGCACTCTTTCATGGCGCATGCTATTGCTTCCCGCTCGGATTGAATGGTGCCTTTCCGCTGCTCTCTGACCTCCTGTGGTGTAGAGGGTTGCAATTTCAGTTTCAAGTCTGCGATCTGCAAGTTGAGGTCCAACTAGATCCTTGCTTCTTCTTCCTTCGCTCTGCGGAACCCACTGGCCAACTATACCTACAGGTAAATCTGCTGCAATCTCGAGCTCAGGGGCATGACAACACGCTTCCTCCACAATTTGCTCCAACTATCGATTTTGTGTTACTGCGTCATCACATTGGAGGCTCAACTGCTCAATGTTAATTCGTTGCTCGCTAAGTATCGGCACCACACATCCTTCCCTAGCGCGAAGCTCCGTCGTTGCACCATCCTGTAGCTGATATAAGATTTCTCGTGGGAGGGCAGCCAAATTTAATCCAAGTCCTGTAAGTCGGCCTACCACAGCTCTGTTCGCCATGTTGTCTGCTATCAATGCTCCTGCCGGGAGTGCAATAGTATTAGCCATTTTGGCCTGTAGTAGCTGCTCAGTTGCTGACATACCCATAGTTCCATGGGTAGCGACTACTCCCGGCTATGGGGCTCGTGCTTCGAGTTCTTGCAGTTGTGCCCTAAGAACCCCCAACATAGTCTGCTGCTCTATCATGGCCTCATTGAGCGCCTCCCTGGTGACTTAGTGAACTGTATCCCTGATGTCACATAGGTCACCCTCGGTCAATGTGATAAGTTCCCCGTCCAACTTGGATGCCTTGGCCTTATTTTGTGACCTTCACTATTCTATCGGGCGCAGTCGTTTTAAGGGCGAATAGGTGGGGGTTGGCGCCGCACCTTCCATCACCGTATCCACTTCCGGCTCCATGGTCACATTCGAGCCACTTTTGTCCTCTGTTGTAGCAGCCCCTCTTGCTGTCGCCTTGTCTGTGGAAGCCTGCGCTGCCACTTGGGATGCCCGTACTTCCTCAACGAGCTATTCATTCCACTTCTGCCGTGCTAAGAACTTGGCCGCATCCTTTTGTTTTTGGATTGCGGTCTCATCGCGTCCTACTGCATCTGGTCCACGCCACTCTGGTGGCCAGGTATCAAGCATCGCGAAAACGACATCGTCGATGGCAATGAAGGGAAGCGTGGTCCACATCTGCTCTAGATCCTTGTGCACCCGGATATATACATGGTGCATATCCGCCTTAAAATCGGCCACGTTCTTCACACTGTCATATACTTCAGCAGATAGATAGGGTTTCTGGTTGATCCACTGTCGTATGCTCACGTCCATCAGTATCCAGAAAATATTGACTTCTCAGATTCTTGTGGCATCCTTCATCACCCATAGCGGCGCATATTTTGCGGCCTCTGGCCAATCCTGGTCCAGGGAAGGAAACTGACTATCTTCGGGTAATTCACCTGTAACCAATAGGATGGATAAGAGCAACCATGCATAGTGGAAGGTCTTACCCTACTCCTGGGCCTCCCTGCAGTTGGTCAGGAATTTGTCACGGAGGAACTGTGCCTAATTGAACCATTCCCCTTCTGCGCATTGCTCAGTTAATGCAACGACTGTTGCTAGGACCTCACTGCCTCAAAATTTTCTCATCACCTTTCCTGCCAGCAACTAGGTAGCAATGTAGACCCCTTTGTCCTGAATACTAGTAATAGCATACCCTCTCTGCTTTTTCTCCAACTTGTATTTCTTTTTCATGGCTTCCGTAATTGTCAAGTCGCCACTCATGCCAACTATTTCCGCGGGGTCCCTTCCTTCACAGGGAAGCCTAGAGATCCTATGGATGAGCTCCACCGTGATGGGGATGGGTTTGTCTAGCCATAAGTACCCATTGTGCACCAGGAAGAGCAGTTGCCTGATGACCAATATTGTAATGGGGGCCTGATGAAAATGCAAAATTGACAGGAGGTGGAATAGCCTGACCTCCTCCACCTTTCGCAACAATTTTTGCGGCTGTACTGTCATAACGACCCCCTCCGTGCTTTATTCCATCAGTTCGCTAGTTTCTAAATGGGGATACTTCTCAGTATCCGCAAGGTCCCAGTCTTAAAATTTCATAGTAGGGATGCGGCTAGTCGCCATTCCTTCGAATAGAACCCCTTTAGTGAGGGATAGGGTTACAAGCATGTTTTTAATGGCATCTAAATCTCTAGGTACCTTGACCCTCCCTTTCCTTGGAGGGACATACTTAGGCCGTTTTGCTGGAGGCCGTACTGGTTGGATATCTTCTTCCATCTCTTCTTCTGGTTCTATTTCTTCGACAAAGGTCAGAGGGTCTTCTTCCTCATCATTGCTATCGATAGTAACCGTTTTACCCTTTTCTTCCATCGACAATTTGCCGAATCACGGATTTCACGGAGACATCCGGACCAGTCCTGCTACCTATGGGTCCTTCTTGGTCCGCGGCATCCGCGGTGATTTAGGGATCTCCGCTGTACTCCCTCTTTGCAGCGTAGGGTTCTGTGTGACGTCCTTGGTTATGGAAATCATCCTAATTAGGGATTCCTACAAATCCTTTGGCAATGCTTGATACCACATACTTTCTCTTAGTAGTGCCTCATTCATCATGCTTCTGTCTGCTGGATAACGGGACGTCTTACTATGCAAAGTGCCAAGGGTTGTTTGGTGATAGGCCATTTGTGCTTTATATGCTTCTTTGAATTTAAATTCGACCGTTACCCCCTTTCGAGGTTCATTAATGCGATTTTTGCAGTAGATCCGTTCAACCTCGCGTATTAATTTCCTGTCACCTACTCCTTGGTGTCTTAAGTGGGGAATCTTGTCATGAACAATATCTGCAATGGTCACCTTCCATCCTCCCCACGCGGTAGAACAATCCTTTGTACGTGGATGCGTTCTGTGCTTCATACTGGTTTTGCTCACCGCATCTGAGCCATGCAATCCCCCTACAGACTCCATTATAGTCCCGCGCCCTCTTCCAACTGCGTGGAGCACTGAGACTGGGTCCCCTACGGATATTCAGGTGGTCGCACCCCTGGTGCGAAACCTCAATTTTCCTACTAGCTTGGGCTACGGGCACCTTTCAAGTACCTTTGTATACGGTAGCCCATCGCGTTCTGCTGTATATGGTACACGCCCCCGTTGGTGCGGTCACAGCCATGATAGCAGGGTCATAGCTCGTTCTAGTACTGTAGTATGACCGGTCAGGTCTGGTCCTCTTATTCTCAGATTCACGCAGCCCGCTTGCGTGACTCCAATTTTTAGTTTATAGATTTCTTCGTCCAACATCACGCTTTTCCTCCTCAACCGTACCCATTCTTCATCGAGCTGGTGAAGTCTCAAGCTGCCACACCGAATGGCTTCTTGCAACCACCGAATTCCTTTGCCCAGGTCCTCGCATTCAGTCCGGATGGCAGGGGTGGTGGTTGGGGACATTCTCTTCACCTTCCTGGTTCCAACGTGCCTGATCGCAGATGGGGCCATCTTCACACACCTTATTTTGTTTATGGTCCTATAGGCCCATCGAACCCTTGGTACATGCAGATTTAGTTGGGGTGGTGGTTGCACGTCATACGTCTACCTTCCTCGCTGTAGGTGGGTGCCCAAACCGCTTCATCCTGGCTGCCTAGACCGCGTTCATCGTGGAGGGCCTTCAACCCGTACATGTATCCACATTCTACATTCACGCCCCTTCCACCTAATCTTCCCAGGTGTACGCCACCCTTGTGTAGTTGTTGCATGTAGCGCTCCTTTCGACGCACCATGCTGCTTCTGCTCTACGACTGAAGTTCCATAGTGGTTGATGAAGTCCTCCCCATTTGTTGCACCGTCATCCGCCAGTAGTGTCCTTACCTTGGTTGTCACGCGCCGTAGTGATCTAATCATCATATTACAGTTTAACGTTGTTACTTCATGCAATCGGTTCTGCCATCGTTTTATCTCCTCATCTGAATCTGACGTGCAGGAACTATCGCGCTCCCATGAGATTCTCCCGTCCGCTATTGGATTCACTCGATCCTAGTCTTGCACCATTATCTGGTAGATATAGTCTAGTTTATCCTCACTGTCCTTGTTGTGCATAAGTTCAGTGTAGCGCGCTCCTTCAGCTGGGTCTAGTGGAACTATTACACAGAGCGACTTTTTCTCGAATATCATCTTCCATCATTTTAGGTTGATGACCCCATTCATGTCTATGGCCCAGTCTATTCCTAGCAACGCGGGGTACGGACTACTGTCATCCACAATTTCTATTACCTCAAAGTCCGTCTGCGTACTTATGCCTTCAATGTCCACTGTCACCCCTTGCAACCTTCCCATTGGTAGGATCTTTTGTTGGTTGGCCATTCGTAATTGAATAGGAGACCATTGCAGTGTGGGCCTGCCCATGCATTCCCACGTCTGTTTTGGTAATACATTCGCATCTGACCCCAAATCCAGGATGACCTGATCCATCTCATACTCACCAATTTGAGCCATCCATCGCATTTCTTGCCCGATGCACAAAGCATGCTTTCCTAGTTTCCGGACCACCCGTGGCTCTCCTAACCCCGTGCACCTAGTGATAAGCTCTTGTAGTCCCCTAACTGCCTTATTGTCGCGTAGCAGCTTCATACATGTCTCCAAAAAGGTAGTAAGCATAGATGGATCCATTCCCAATTCAATTTGATCCTTACCACATGAAGTAGAGGCCTCCGTGAAGCTCTTCTTAGCTTTCTTACACGTTTCCTTCACGTGTTCCATCTCTGATTTAGGTTTCTTTGTAGGAGCCTCACGAACCTTTGAATCTTCTCCAGGATGTTTCATCTTATCTTCCCTTGTAGTTGCCTCGCTTCTGAGTACCTTGTTTACGCTGGGGTCCTCTTCGCGTGGTTCAAACCTCATCATTTGGATATTTTGAGTTGGGGGGGGGGGGGTTGTAGAACCCCTTTCTTGCGCATTTGGGCGATCATCGTCGGGCAATCTACCAGTTCATGATAAAACTGCTCATAGTACAGACAAGATATTCTCACCGGGTTGTCCAATTGCGAGCATAGTGCCCTAGCCCCCCATAATTATAACAGATCAGCTATTCGCGTCCTTGTCTAGGTCCCATTCCTCCTCTTCCTTATTCGCGTCCTTGGAATCCACCACGTGCCCCTGCGACTGGATCGAAACATCACGTTTCAGTCTGCATTCGATAGGTTGGGGTCCTATCCATCATTAGCTCATAGCTCCAACGCGTTCACTCATCGTGACCCACTAATCTACAGAAGTTACAATATAGTTGTTGCGGAGTCTAGGTATACTTCTTCAACAGGTGACAGTTTTCCGTCGCGTGCTTTCCTCCTACTTGGAAAATTGCACACCATAGCATGGGCACCGCACTTGGCCCTGCTTGTACCTCCAGTCTCAATGGCATCGGTCCCCCTCCCGCCAAATAGTTTGCGAATACAGGGCAGTGATCCTTGTCGTGACCCTGGCCCTTGCATTTGATATACCACACTTCTTCATGCGCCTCTAGGCGGGGCGCCCTATCTTGTTTCAAACTTTGCATCTCCAAGCATAGGTTTTGTAGTTGCGCGTGGATTTTCTGAACCCCCAACCCAGGAATCTGTATTGGAGTTTCATGCAACCTCATCGCTATCTCTAAAGCTTCAGCTTGGGTCAAGATCTTTTGCTGTGATAGTGTCATCCTCAGATGTGGTGTCAAAGATGCCACAAACCACGCACGGTGTTGCGCATATGTTAGCGTCATGTTAGCCTCACGAATCATACTCTTTAGTCTCTAATCCAGATCCCAAGGGGTTTCATCTGGCAGCATCACAATCTCCTTGAACCTGATGATCGATTGCATCTCTGATTTTGGCCGGCTAAATTCTTTGTTTAATGCATCCTGGATCTCCACTATTCCCGCATTTGGATGATCGCTAGAGTGCTTTATATACCACGTCAACACACGATCTTGCAGCTTGCTTACCAAAGTAGCATTTTTGATGTTATCATCCATCATGCCTTGGGCTTCCCGTACTACCTTTACCACCAACCAGAACTGATCTGGTTCCTCATTTCCTACGCCTCTAAATACGGGCAACTTGATCACACTCACCATTTCAACCCTCGGTGGTGGCAGAGGTGGGGTAGGTGAATATGGGGTTGATGTAGGCGATGGTAACAGTGGAATGCACTACTTTATCAACAGGACCGCGCTTCTCGAAGAGAACCCTGCGAGCTCCTCCTCGCTTTCTCGTGAAAGTGAAATCAGGGGACTGTTCTCTAACCCTTCGATCCCTTGGTAGCCTCTTCCACTCTGCATTACCCCAGACATCAATGGATTCTCATAAGCCGTTTTTCACATAACAACATTTTAATCTAGGTATTCAACGCTTTGATGTACTTACCCCGTGATCCCTTGAGAAAACATCGCTCTACCTCATTGTAGCTCACAGTTGTGTCTATCATGAACTTAGTGATAAACCCTCCTATTATCTGATCTAACCAGTGATCTACTACCCATGCGATTTTATCTTCAGATGCCTCTAGCCTACACACCAACTCTGGAGTCCACACGATGGGCTAATCAAGTCTGCACCTTCCCTGACTGTCAGCTAGCCTCGCGATCCACTCTTATAGTTCTGTCGAGAAGGACACAAAGAAGATCTCGTGCATTTCCGTGTATATGTTAAGATCCAGCCACCTCTTCTCAAATATATATGGAGTTTTGTTTTCCTGTACCATGAACACATGAAGTTTCTGATCCAACCAATCTTCAATCTCTTTCTTCGAAGGGTTCTAGCATTCTGACATCAGACACCTCTTAGGCAGATCCCGGTCCCGGCAATGGAACCATTTGTTGGCTTGATGGGGCCTGACCTAGGTTCGGAAGTGTTTTAGTCAAACAAATCCCGCACTACCATCCCTTTCAGTAATATTCCATGAAGCGCGGACTAAATTCTCACTCGAGGTAGTATGGGAGGGTGCTGGAACTAGGTTTCCTCACCCTAGGGATGTCTAGATGAGGACTGGAAGGGTCGCAAACCAATCTGCGAACTCACACTACTCTGCTAAGCTCGTCTGACCTTCGCAAAGCTCGGTGGTGAGGCACTTCTTAGATTCTTATTATTAATGTGGTTATTATAGATTATATCTAATTCTTCAGGTCTTTAAGCAAGCATTTAACAGTTATAACTAGTGCGTGCACCCATAAATCTTTATAAGCTCAGAACATTAGAATAAACATATAGAACTGCGATAAAACACTCAATGATTCAGAAACACTTATCTTTATTCAAGTCCTGTTCATTACAACTAGATCCACCCTGTGCACTCAGCTGCAGGGGCTCGTACACACAGCTGCGAACTCTACCGGGTCTATGCGCACACAGCTGCAGAGCCTACTCTACTACTATCACCCCTAACTCGGACTTATAGATTCAGATTGAATTCACAAACCCATACGCTTCCATTCTTAACAAGCATTCCCAAAAAGTCACTTCTAACCTTAGAGCCCTGCTCTATTTATACATTCCCATGATCCGCGGACCATGGGAAGGCCGACTCGCTTTCTATTATCTTGCATTATTCTTGGGTGGACAACCCTTTGACTTGACTCATTACAATTCGCGCTTCGCGCACTTCGCGGAACCTTTACCATACTTTTACCTAATTGTGGGCTTTAAGCCCCAAAACAGTTACATAGGGGATCCGCTGCCCAACAAGGACTACATGAAGATTGCAGACATGAAGCATGAAGAGGAGGACAACAATAAATGTCACTAACAGGCTAAAAGTTAGATATCAAATGTCCAAAAAGGAACTAATGAACATGGAAGGAAAATAAACTACATGTTTGTTTCCAATAGTAAATATAGGGTAGTCATCATCCTCATGAATAATGGAAATTTTTGAGAATTTAATGTTTGTTGTAGTAAATTTGTTTCATGTGAAAATAAAGGGAAAAATGAGAGTTTTAAGGATGAAAGTAATTTTTTTATGAAGCGGCCTTGGAGGAGGAAACAAAGCTCCTTAAGTATTTTTGGAATGATATCTAGTGATAAAGGATGGAAGCTGAGAAACGAAATGGAAACAAAGGCCATCAAATTTTTAAATTTTGAAGCAAAGCTACAATGGGATAGTGTCAATAGCATGGATCAACAAACTAGTATGTTAGACATTAAAATTGAAAAGTTGTGTGTGATGATGAAGAAATTTCCTAGGAAGAGGCATATTGAAGTGAATAAGGTAGTCAACAATAGAAATCAGTTGATTGGAATAGATTATCATGAGGGCAAGTGGAACTTTATTGAATAAGGTATGGAAGATAGGATGATTGAGAACAACAACAACACATCAACAACTATGAAGGGTGAAGAGGACAAAGTTAATGAAGGAAATCAACATCAGAATGAAGGTTGATGAAGATGGTCATGAAACTGAGGCAAGTGGACAATGAAAAAACAAAGTTTGGGATCCATGAGGAGAAGAAATTGCAGTAAATGCACCTGAAATTGAAAAAATGTCAGATAATAAAGGTGAAAGGAACAACTAGCAAAAGCATATTGATGAACACAATTCCATGAATTATTTTACCTGGGGAGTTTGATGTAGGAGAATTCTTCGTGATAACAAGACCTAGGAGGTCTTGCCACATTTACTAAAGGGATTGGGTTCCCTTAATTTAATTAATTCAAATTAATGTAATAAAAGACAAGAATTTAATTTTCTAGTCTAAATAGATATTTAATTAGGAAATGAGAGATTATTTCCTCATTGACATGTAATGCACTATTTGGAGAGATTTGATGAGGTGTTAGATATTTTAGGCTTAAACTTGATATTTCCATATATAAGAGATTACATCCACCTTTAGTGGATCTCAACAGACCAACAATGTTGTACGTAATCAATTCTTGTAAATGAAAGCGTATAGAGGAGTAGAAGACATAAGAATAAAGGTAGCTAACAGAGACTAAAGATTGAGAGGGGCATGCTAGAGTAGAAAGGGCCAAGGCAGAGAAAAGCCCATAAATTTGTGTAATCAAACCTTATTGTATAATATCCATGTGGATATTGATTGAGAAATTAATGTATGTATTGTGTGTATATCTATTTGAGTTAGTGTAATTTGAATTAATATGTATCTCTATACATATGAGTTAATGTATGTTTGATATCTGAGTTATTGAATTCATATTTGCATGAATAAGTGAAGGAGGATTCATGATTGTGTATAGATAGTCAAGTCTAGTAGACAAGTGGAATTATCCCTGGATAATTTTTTAATGAGTGTGAATAGCGTGGAAAGTTTGCAATGAAAGGAATTCAAATGAAATTTATATGAAGCAGAGTGATCGAATCTCAATGGCGAATAGAAAAGCACAAGACAGAATAGGAGTGGCAAGTCAAATTTGATGAAAGTGTTCATCATTACCAAAGGGAAAAGAAACAATCGAGTTATGGCAATATTAAGCTTACAAACTCTATTATCAATGAGATGATGAAGCTCAAATGTAGCCATGAAAATAGTCGAGAGTGATATAAAGGTGGATTTGGTGGAAAATCACAAAAGTGAGTAATTTTTTAATTGACATGAAAGTTATTATTAATCCAACCTTAGGAAATCCGACCAAAACAATAAAGCGCAACCATAAGAATAAGCCAGATCCGGATTAGGAAGTTTCAGTAAGTTTAAGTGTGGAAGGGAGGATCAAATATATAGAATGACCAATCATTAGAACTTTACCCAAATCTAATCTCTAAAATAGTTAAAATCTAAGTATTAAATCAAATCTCCAGATGTTTGGATCCAATAGGATTTGAGCATATCTAGTGTGGACCCTCCATTAAATATTTATGATTTGTATATGGGCATATTGTTAGACATATGGCTCAATAGAAAAGGTGGTACATTTGGATCCATCTAGATCCCGGATTATCGGATCACGAGAATCAAAGTAGAGTATCCATGGGTGCAAAGACAGTGCACAAAGAAGTAGATCTTGGATTGAAATATGAACAGTGTGTTGTATCTGGGGCAAGACTCACACCAAAGACCAAAGGGTGTATCTGGCTATGATGACATATGGTATAAAGTTGAAGTGGAGCATAGTGGATGACCAAACCAATATCAATGTAAGAGCGCATGGGTTAAATTTAAGGTTTAACACTTTTGTGTTATAATAGGGAATGTCGTCGGATTGAGGAGAAATGTTTAGTTCCTTTAGATTTAAGTTTGTAGTTACGAGCCCTAATCTTATGAATTATTATGATAAGCCCTAGTGTTTAAGGGCATCATAAAAATGAGGCAAAACAAGGGATTATGCACATGACTGTGTAGTAGCAAATGATTTTTGGGGTAGTCATTTGAGGTGCCAAAGATGTTGTGTGTGTATGGTGTGTTGTAGCTCAATTAGGCACAACTAAAATGCCAAAGATTTTAAAAATGGATTGTAGCAAGGAACCAAATTTGCAGAGAAAAAGATCTATGTTTCATATATTTCAAAATCAAAGGAAGGTGTGAAGATGTCGTAATAACATTACTCCTCTCTCTAAGGCATAGTTTCATGAAGAGAAACCCTTTTGATTTTTTGAAGACGATAAGGATGATGTTAAAGGGACTATTTATCATGCTTGTGGGGGTTATTTGATGTCATATTATATTTTTATGATTTTCTTTTAACCATTTTTTGAAGACGATAAGGATGATGTTAAAGGGACTATTTATTATGCTTGTGGGGGTTATTTGATGTCATATTATATTTTTATTATTTTGTTTTGGTTAAAAATATTACTCCTCTCCCTAAGGCATAGTTTCATGAAGAAAAACCCTTTTGATTTTTTGAAGACGATAAAGATGATGTTAAAGGGACTATTTATTATGCTTGTGGGGGATATTTGATGTCATATTATATTTTTATGATTTTGTTTTAACCATTTTTTGAAGATGATAAGGATGATGGTAAAAGGACTATTTATTATGCTTGTGAGGGTTATTTGATGTCATATTATATTTTTATGATTTTGTTTTAACCATTTTTTGAAGACGATAAGGATGATGGTAAAGGGACTATTTATTATGCTTGTGAGGGTTATTTGATGTCATAGTATATTTTTATGATTTTGTTTGGGTTAAAAATAAAAAACGGTTTTGGCCAAAATGAGTGAGTTCCTTTAATTAAAATTCTTTCATGGCTTGAGGCCCTAGCTAGCACTATATACACATATTATCGAATGAAATCAATTATACACTATCAAAGTTATGCAAAGGAAACACACATAGAATGCATCCAGAGAAGATATCATAGTGGGGTCAGTCGTATACTAGTTATCATGTCTTCTATATTTGTTATTTATTTATGATTACCAAAAGATACAATACAAAAGTAAAATACCCAAATCACACTTCAAAGGTGGTTGTGCCTCATGCAAAGGCTTAAAACAAATGTGTATGTTGAACTATGCCTCGCCATTGACCATAATCCCTAGCTAGCACTATATACACATATTATCGAATGAAATCAATTATACACATAGAATGCATCCAGAGAAGATATCATAGTGGGGTCAGTCGTATACTAGTTATCATGTCTTCTATATTTGTTATTTATTTATGATTACCAGAAGATACAATACAAAAGTAAAATACCAAAATCACACTTCAAAGGTGGTTGTGCCTCATGCAAAGGCTTAAGACAAATGTGTATGTTAGAACTATGTTTGGCCATTGACCATAATCCCTATGTATGTTAGAACTATGCCTGGCCATTGACCATAATCCCTATGTATGTTAGAACTATACCTGGCCATTGACCATAATCCCTAGCTAGCACTATATACACATATTATCGAATGAAATCAATTATACACTATCAAAGTTATGAAAAGGAAGACAAATGTGTATGTTAGAACTATGCCTGGCCATTGGCCATAATCCCTAGCTAGCACTATATACACATATTATCGAATGAAATCAATTATACACTATCAAAGTTATGCAAAGGAAACACACATAGAATGCATCCAGAGAAGATATCATAGTGGGGTCAGTCGTATTCTCAATGTGTCAAATGGATGAAAGGCTGTTGATGCTTATAAACATCAATATAGTGCTCTCTCTGACCAATGTGGGATATACCCTACCATCCTCATAATAGAAGCATCTTGGTTATTATTATATGGCATAGTTAGCACCCATGAAGAACTGCGTCATAGATTTCGAGGTTCACTACTATATCTGGTTATCATGGCTTCTATATTTGTTATTTATGATTACAAGAAGATATAAAAGTAAAATCCCCAAATCACACTTCCAAAGGTGGTTGTGCCTCATGCAAAGGCTTAAGACAAATGTGTATGTTGAACTATGCCTGGCCATTGACCATAATCGATGTCAAGTAAAGTATACATGCATTTGTTGGATTTCCATACGCTGTGTGAGACAGGAAAGACAAGTCAGTTTTCTTACATTATGTTTGGAGATGTCACAAGTGGAGCATAAAATTAATCAACTGTCAACACCAGATATATATGCTATTAAATGTCATGCATTATCCTCTATCAGAAATAGAAAGCCAAGCATCTATTTCATTAATTGAAAATCAAATTCAAAGTTCAATGTTATGTACAAAGGAAAAAGCATACAAAATCCAACGAATTGAAGAAATCAATCAGTGAGAAAATTTATTTTCATAGGTAATCCCAAGCAGTGAATTTCGGTTGCTTATTTTGGGCAAATAGTGAAAAATTTCAAAAGCCTACGATATAGCTTTTTTGCAGAAGGACCGAAGTTGACTTCCATGTGGGCAGTTTCCAAACATTGGGAGCAGTTTCATATATTTTGCTAGTTCTTCCAAGGCTAGTTTTTGGAACAAAAAAAAAGTCCTGCAACTGGGGATGACTCATTCTATTGGAATTCGATTTGTATAATGAGAATTTCATTTGTTAGCAAATGTGATGTATGTGTTAGCTAAATATTTTAACCTCTCAGCAAGTGGTTATGTAGTGGTCACACTCTATATAAAATCCATCAGACCTTAAAGGCATGCCATTTATTATTAGCATTCAAACAGAAGAGTGTTGTGTAAAATGATTGAGCTCTCACACAATAGTTCATTTGCCATGAATTCAACATTCTGGACAAAGGAATATAGATATCTATTGCATAATTATCTCGTATTTGATACACAACAAGAGGCTCTTCTTGTTATAAATGCATTCTATATCGATTTCAGGCAACAAGAGAGGATGACTGAGCATAGTGAAGAGTTAGTTGATCACTATGGCATGCAGAATCCAGTGAAGTGAGAGAAGAAAACATGAAATCTTTTACAACATTGCACATCCTAGCCGCTAACTGTAGCAAGTTCACAGAACAATTGCAGAAAACATTGGATGAAAGATCACAGTTTGAACTCACTATAAGATAAATTGAGTCAACTATCTTAGAAATGTGCCCAACTTGAAGAGATTATTAATAGGTGCACAACGCTGGATAAAATTGCATTGAAATGGATTTTCAAGCAACTCAAAATGAAAATGAAATAGGTTCCTTATGTTTGGAGGTAGAAGTCCACAATAAAGTCATGTGACCATGTAACTTGGTGAGAAAGCGATGAGTGATGTCTAAAACCATGAATTATAAACAGAAAATTCAGTTGGTTTCCAAATGAAAGCTCGAAGTGGGGGGCATATTTGGCATGTAACAATCAATGGTTCACAACGTATTATGGCCAAGACCAACGAAACCCTGATAACATAAACTACATAGGGTTTATGTAAAGGAGTCCCTCCGTAAGTGGTTTAGTCAAAGCCACCCATCATAAGATTGACGACTATTATTCATTACGACAACACTAGTTCCCTATTCCGAAAACCACCAGGAGTGCCCCCGTGGGAAGTTTACAGTTTTGCAAAAAATCAATGTTCGTTGCAAGTATCGGGCCCACATGCCATCCATGTCCATCTTTGGTCTTACTCTTTTTGTTTTGCAATTAATTTTATTTAATGTGACAAGCATTGTAAAGGAAGCAAATTTAATAATGTTATATATATTATTTATATAATATATATAATATTTAAAGTTATCATTGTAAATTTATTATTTTTAGAATCTTTTCAAGAAGCAGTAGTTTGGAAACTGTTTGAGAATTAGTTTTCAAACTGATTATAACAATTAGATAGTTAGGGCTAGTAGCAAGAATAAAATACTAGAAATGAGACATTAGAGGGCTTCGAAAGGGCACAATGATCCATGTCTGGCACTGTAAACATAAATTCTCTTTGAAATCTGAATATATATTGGAGTTTGATTCCAACATTGCGAAGTTGCACCCATTATTTTTCCTCTCATGTTTTAGTTTTCATATATGTATTTTCTTCTCTTAGATAGTGTAGGATGCAACTGGTGCTTTATTTTAGTTTTTAATGAATTTACTTAATTGTACTCATGAAAATTAATCTCGAAGCCCTCAATGAAGCGCTCCACATCCAGGAATTCCATTCACATTATCTCATTCTTGCATTATTCTTTCTCCGGTAGTTTAAATTCAGATTCTTAAGTGTCTGTTTTGAACTTTGCTTTCTATTTTTCTTCAATCAATTCCTTTAGTCCAACACTCTGCAAATCTCATAGTTTCTCTAGCCATTCGGCTTTGAAAGGCCAGGGTTTTAGAACCAGAATATTTGCTTACAAGTCCTCATGGCCTTCCCTTCTATCCATTGATTTTAATTATTTTTATCCAGTTTCAAAATGTCTCGAGCACTCATTCCCCCACAACTAGGAACTGTCTCCACATTTTTTGGCGTTGTTGCCAGGGAACGAAGATGCGAAGTTATTTTTCCCTAGGCATTAAGATCTATTTCTTGATGGAGAACAAGATTTAGATATCAAGTTTGGCTGTTAATTATTCATTTGGCGACTTTGCTAAGAAATATTTTATTGAAAGGAAAAAAATTGATGATATAAAATGAAGAAGCAATAGGGAAAAATCAGGTCTCAGATATATAATTCTTGTTCTTTGTTATTATTTCTATTGTCTATTTTCCCCTACATGTCAAGAGGGTTATTTCATGTCTTGTATACTCTAATTGGTCCAAACCCTCAACAAGGTATTTTTCCTTGAAACAAGGAGATTTATCTTCTTCTTGTGTGGTAAATCTTGATCATATTCCTTCTTCTAAACCAAATGAACAAAATCATGTTTGCATTACAATCCCTTCTCAAAATCCCCAATTTTGTCAACTTGAACATGAAAATTATGGTTTGTCATCTTTTGTGATAGTCACTATTGTGCCTTCTAATCAACCCACTAATATCTAGTCCAAAATTTGGGAAATTTTTAAACCCCTTAAGTTGCCACCTACTCTTCATGATTACCCTGCAAGATGTTTTAAATATTTTCCTCATTTTAGTGGAGAAAGCTATGTTATAGCAGAGTAACATGTGCTGGATTTTGAATGTTTTCTGGACAGATTTTAAATTATTCATGAAGATGTGGTTTTGAGGTTGTTTTATCATTCATTAACTAAAGATGCTCAACAATGGTTTCAATGTTTAAGGCCAAATACAATCAGTTCATGGAAATAATTTCAAGACATCTTCCTAAGGTATTGGGGTGAACACAAATCTCATGAACAATATCTTTCTGAATTATATGCAATGCATAGGAGAAGCAGTGAAATAATTGGTGAATTCAATAAGAGATTTCAAAAATTTTACTTCAGCATACCCAAAGAAATTCACCCTCCTGAGGCTGCTTCCATAGTATATTATTTAGCATCCCTTCATCCTAATATAGCATTTTATCTCAGGGAGAGGGGATCCAAAATCCTGGAGAAAATATTCATTGATGCTCAAGAAGTTGAGGATAACCTTTGGGCCTATGAGAAGCTTCCAGATCAAAATCTCCATGCAAATCTGGAAATAAATCAACAGAAGAAGGAGTTGAAAAGAAAACCATTTGATCTAAATCTAAAGTTTTCTTCTTATTCAAATTTTACAGTGTGCAAGTCAGATTTTTTCTGAGTTAAATTTTTTTTCCTCAGCAAAATAATTTTACACTTGCAATAGATGTTTTCCCTTTCATGAGATGATGAATGGTTTTGACATGGTGGTTCTTGAAGGAAATGTTGTTGAAATTGACAGTGTATACTCTCATTATACAAAGCACCTTTCTGTTAGTAATGGAAATTCCTTAGTTTTTGGCGAAAATTTGTCACATCAACAATTTGTTGAACAAGAATACATGTCACATTATCTAGATTTTTATATTCAGAATAATTATGCTTATGTGGAAGAGTGTGAGAAATTGAATAAGGAATTATGTGGACATATCTCTGAGGCAAAAGAATTTTTATCTGACTGCGAAAGATACATGTTGTTATACAACCCCATGTTTAGGAGTCAAACAATGATGGTGGTTTCCCTGTACAAGAATATTTGCGTCTGAATGATTTTCATGAAAAGGAGGCAACTGAATTTTTTTCTCATCAGTTCTATAATCCAGTAGCTAGCTATATGTCAATTTTCTTTGGTCAACAACGATTATCAATTTTTGGGTATGTGTTAAACTCTTTATTTGAAAAATGTTTATGGTGCATGCCAGTTTTAAGTTCTGAATTTTAGTAGTAGAAAGGCACTAGCTCTAGCACTCAAATGCTAGACTATTAACATTGGAAGGCTGACTTCACCTGAAGAATTCAACCATGTATATAAATAGGAGTTGTACATAAATAAACTCATATGTTGAGCATTTTCAGTTACAATATTTCTGGTTTAGTTTTTTAAGTTCATGAATAAAGGAAGGAATCCTAACTGAAATAGGTTTTGGGGAGACTTTATGTTTCATAATTTTCATCCTTTGAATCCATGCCTGATTAGAGGCCACTAGTCTACAGTTCTCATCAATTTGTAGGTAAAACATTATCTCTAGTTGAGCCAAATGTTGTAGCTCAATTAGGCATAGTTAAAATGGCAAAGATTTTAAAAATGGATTCTAGAAAGGAACCAAATTTGCAGAGAAAAAGATCTATGTTTCATATATTTCAAAATCAAAGGAAGGCATGAATATATCATAATAACATTACTCCTCTACCTACGACATAGTTTCATGAAGAAAAAACCTTTTGATTTTTTGAAGACGACAAGGATGATGTTAAAGGGAATATTTATTATGCTTGTGGGGGTTATTTGATGTTATATTATATTTTTATGATTTTTTTTTAGTTAAAAATAAAAAATGATTTTGGCCAAAATGGGTGAGGTCCTTTAATTAAAATTCTTGGCTCGAGGCCCTAGCCAACACTATATACACATATTATCGAATTCCATCAATTATACACTATCAAAGTTATGCGAAGGCAGGGCACATATAATGCCTCTAGAGAAGAGCCAATAGTGGGGTTAGTGGTCTTCTCAATGCATCAAATGGATGAAAGAATGTTGATGCCTATAAACATCAATATAGTGCTCTCTCTAACCAATATGGGAAGCATATTGGTTATTATTATATCGCATAGTTAGCGCCTATGAAGAACTGCACATAGATTGCGAGGTTCAATACTGGTGAGCACCAGTATTGCAGCAATAATGCTGCAACTCCTGGCTACCTACTTTACTCTTATCAACCCGGTAGTTTGTAACAAACTTAGAAGTGGCAGTGCTGTATGCACAAGTACTAGTTCTTACTGCAGGCTGTCACTTGGTCAGCTTGCGCAAGATCACTAGGAGCTCAAGCCAACTTCTATGGATTCCAGAAGAAGCTCTCTATGTGATGAAAGAAAGGAAAGCTTACTTTACATAGGCTACTCTAGTTGTAGAAAGGAAAAAGACTGAAATGTAAAGTAAACCTAACAAACCCTACTTAACCAACTAATCCTACTTTTGCAGAAAGCACTATGAAAACCATGAAATGAATGCCATTACTATTCAAGGAAGTAAACAACATCTACTCAAGCTATTTATAGAAGTAAATGAGCAAAAAACATCTTTTTGGATTTTTATGTATTTTTATGTGAAATTGACATGCATGTATTTTATTGTGTGTGAAAGTGGAAGCGAATAGGTGGTGTTGAAGGGTGACTTTGGGGTTTGAGGAGATGTAGGATGGTGTATATGGGTCCTAGGAGGTCTCATGTGGCCTTCTGGAGGATTTTCCCACACTCGAAATTCAAAAGAAATCCTATAGGAAAATCTACAGCAGGACACAAGGGATCTATAGGAGGTTTACTGGAGGATGCCGAGAGCAATTTTGAAGGTTTTGAAGGTGTCAGAGTGGGTGGAAAAAAGGTACATGAAGGTTGGGATGATATGTTAGGGAACCTAAGGTCTGCCAAGGATCACTAGGAGAGGGAAAGATGATCGGGAGAGAGGAAGAAATCCTATGGACAAATGCAGAAAACTAAGGCAGATTTGAGGTGAACTTTGGGCGACCTGTAGGGCATGGAGTAGGGAGAGAATGTGATGGCTAATAGGCTGACCTGCTATGAGAAGAGATCTGCTGCAAAAGAACTGACAGTCAACCAATGAGATCAAGCAAGTAAGGAAATGAGTACATCAAAAAATAGAATTTTGCATCAAGCTAGTCTTAAATTATGAGCTATGGAAGTAAATGCTGAAAAATGCTACAAGGAGAGAAAGCATGGAAGAATACTTATTGCAAAGAAATAAATGAGCATGATGGAAGAGATCTAAAGAAAAGCATTAACCTTCTAACAAACTGCAAACACTAGAAATCCTATGGAGAAGGAAAATATATGTTTTTGGGGCAGCAAGAGGGTCTTTGCCTCAATTCATAGTCCCAAAGGGAGGAAAAGAGGCCAAGGCACTATTGCTAGCATTTTTAATCTTCTTTCTATCACTTCTTAACCTGCTATAGAAAACACAAATGAAAGAAAACCACTAAACCATAAAAAAAACCTATTCTTAACCAAGAAAGAAATTCATCTAATAGCAACTAATCCATAAATTGAAACAAAGCATATAAATACAAACAAGAGGAGCCTGGCTGCTTGGATTGGGACCTAAACCAAGAGCTTCAGCCCTCTGAGGTAACTTAGTGCTAGCTCAAAAAGGATCTCATCTTTATTATCAAAACAGTAATAGGATTACATGAAATTGTCACCAAAAGTAACCTCGAAGTTGAGCAGTGTTTTACAATAGCAAAAGTACAACAAAAATCAGACAAAAATTTGACCCTAGTGAGGCCCTAGGCTTCTCTACTTATAAAACTAAGCTCCCAAAAACTTCCTTAAAATCAAGGAGGCTTGGCTCCCAAAACTTGAGATAACCGTAAGTTATCCTCCACTTGCTTGGCTGCCTCCTGGTGCATCGATTTGGCTATTTGTACTCCGAGCTACATGAAGGGGAATTCGAAGTGGGGAGTAATAAATGAGGGGGATTCCCTCTTATAAATCATCTCCTTTGTCCAATTCGAATTATTGCTGCCAATTGTCCATTAAATCTTTGACTTTGTCTTCAAAATTCAACAAAAATCTGCATTAAACACATATTAGACCTTATGGAATCATAGCCAACTCAACTCACTCCATAGGCATAAATATAATAAAAAAACATGCAATAAGCTAAGAGAATGGTTGATTTAACTATGTTAGGAGGAGAAATGAGCCCATATAATTACCCATTTATGGGGCTCATCATCACCCCCTACTGAAGGTGTTTCTCATCCTCTGAGCAACTTAGTCCATCTCCTCATCTTTGATAGCCCTGGTGGCCTCTCTAGCATCCCAAGCTTGTGATGTTGTTTCATCTTCCTTATCATAGAAGCTTACTTTTTTGTCTATCTCTTCCCAATTCCTATATTCTTCTTCTTTGGTTCTCCCTTCTAGCATTCCTAACAGAAGTGGTGGCCTCAGTTTGAGGCCAATCCAATTGACCTACAGCCTCTGCATTGAGTGCTTGTACATTGACACTCTCCTTAGTGCCTCCTTCATCCTCATTGGGGAATGATATTCCTTGATCTTCAGACTATGTGGTAAGGTGTTCCATCTCCTCATACATGCATGCACACAGTCATCCCCAAGTAACCTTTCCATGTCCTCAAAATGTGCAATGGCTTGTGCTTGATCACTTATATATCTAGGGGAAATTTGAGGATTATTTGCAAGCAGCTGGTGTGTGCTGATGAGAGCCATGGGATCTGATGGATCAACTCTAATCATTAGTGGC
The DNA here is from genome assembly GCA_031772625.1 of Pinus tabuliformis. NCBI lineage: Eukaryota > Viridiplantae > Streptophyta > Pinopsida > Pinales > Pinaceae > Pinus > Pinus tabuliformis. Next base: position 144,746,144 of record CM062810.1, read on the forward strand.
TCATTCTGCTCTCTGATCATCAACCTTTTTACTTCAGTTGCCCTTAACTCCTCATGGTTCATCCATGAAGCCATGTTCATTAACTATAGATCCCCCGGCCTAGCATTGGGGTCCCACACATTCATGTCTATGAGGGCCATATTATGCAGGTAAAATTCTACCATTTTTTCCTTATCTTCTACTGTGCTTTGGTCACATAGGTCCATAAATTGTCTGTAATCTTGAAAAGGCATTGTGCCTCTTTGTGCCAAAGTATTGATATGAAATTGTAGCCATTGGTCCTCGAGGTATAATCCATAGGATTTTGCTGGTGTTCTACATTGCAGTGCTTCCATGGATAAGCTAGCCATGCATGCCAGCTGGGTCTCTTTCTCCTTTAGCTGCTTCCTTAGCAATTCATTTTTAGTTTGAAGTTGGTTTCTTGCAATTGCTTCTCTATGTCTGACAACACTTAACTCTCTGCCCATTTATCTAATTTTGTTCTCCATATGGCCAACATCCTTAACTGCCTTGGATTTGGCTATTTGCATCCACCTATGTGTTCTTATTCTTTCCTTTTCTAATTTAAAGAATAGTGGGATTGCAAATGTTTGTGGAATTATCCTTCCTCCTTCAAGGAGATGGTAATAGGAGGCACGACTGGGTTGGGGATCAGGTTCTTGTGGCTCTATAGCTTCCTCCTTCCCCTTTGGCTGCTCTTCCATTTTTTTCTCAAGCTGTTGGGTCTCTTGTATCCTTAACAGTGTCTCCTGTAGAACTGTCTGTGCCTCCTATAGGACTGTTTTTGGGTCCTGTAGTTGCACTTTTTCCTTCCAGGTGGAAGATCTAGGAGTCCCTCTTTCATATATGATATGAGTTTTTGAGGGAGATTCTTCCCCTTTGACAATGGGTGAATCTTCAATTGTAATGGGCACTGTTGAAGATGGCTGGGGTTTTCCTCTTTATCCTTGTGCTTTTCTTGGCCCTGAAATACATGGAGGCCTGCGTTTTTCTCTTTTCTTTTGGCTTAAGTTGTGTGCTCAAGGCTATGAGGTCAGCTACTGCCTCCCTTTCCAGGGTCTTAGGCGACCCTTCTCTTTGTTTTACCTCTATTTCCTCTTTTTCTCCTCCTTCTGTCTCGGTTTCTTCCTTTTTTGTCTCTCCATCCTCCTCCTCTTCTATATTAGTTTCTTGCTCCTCCTTTTCTTGTCCTACTGAGTCATCAATTGCTTCACCTTCTCCCCCTTTCTGCTTTTCTTCCTCACTGTCAAAAGGACTGATATCATAGGTGAGGGCCTTTATGTCATCTTCTGTTGTCATGTTTCTAAAGACTTCCCATGCTATAGGGAGTGTGAATGTATGGAGGGCTTCTTCCACTAAAATTTTGAGTAACCCATGGTGAGCCAGCTAGGTTAGACTCCCTGCCTTAAACTTAATGCTGGAGTCTATGAGGGACTGCAGGAGGAAATAGGGGATGTTGAGTTTCTGGGGTGTTGGAGTGTCCATGCCATATCTCAGCTCATGAAGGATTCTAAAATGGTAGCCATAGACTATGCTATACCTCCCCTCACAGGAAATATATTTGATGATTTGGTAACTAACCTCATCCCAAGGGTAGGGTATGCTTGTCCTTCTAATGCCATTTTTATCTTCTATAGGATGTTCATTGTTTTGGAAGAAGTTTTTCTTGGCAGCCTATCCAATTGGTTTTTCATCTTTGCTCCAAGGTAATCCAAGAGGAAGGGTAGTAACCCAACTGATAAATTTTGGGGTTATTTCCATGGAAAGACCTCTAAAATTGATAGTGGCATGGGTTCTTAAGTGAGGGAATAAAAAAAGGGCAAATTCCTGAGTAATTTCCTCATCAAACCCTCAGAATTTCTCAAAAAAGGTCATCCAATTTGCCCTTGTGAATATGGCTACTACTTGGGGATGTTCATGGAGCCTGGTTGAATTAGTGGGCTCCTTCCTCATGAATCCTCCTGTCATTGTGCTTATACCCCTTTTGAACACCAAATGTAGAGATGGAGACAAGAATTTTGAAGAAAACAAGAAAATAGAGGAAAACTGTGTTTAAAAAAAAAAAAAAACAGGCAGAAATTTTTTATGTAATTCCTCTTCTTATATGGACTCAATTACTCCTTAAAATGATATCATTCCTTGCACATATTGATAATCAAGTTGGGCATGCATGGAGCCTACCTCCTCAAGCCAGAAATCGAGCAAAAAACCCGTGTTTTCTTCTTAAAAAATGCTCACTGCCCCTCCTGTAGAACTTCCTGTAGATGCTCCTGTAGAACTTGTAAGTGCTCCTGTAGACAATGCTGAGAGCAGGGGTATGTGTGAGAGCGATGGAGAATGATGGTTTTGAGGCTGTGGGGTGACAAGGAGTTTGTTGCAACTAAGTTTACGAGGAGAGAATAAGAGAAAAGGTGGTGAGAGTGCTCGAGGAGGAGTACTTATTACCTCTTTTAGATATTTTTGGTGATGGAGGTGAGTTGGCAAAAACATACGTTGGCCATATTTGGACCGTTGGTCCCCACCTACCTTGTCATCATGGTTCCTTCCCGCAATCACCTCTCGTTATTGCATCGGAGTTTACATACCCTCCACTACCTGTCCTTGGTATATTTCTCTGAGTTGACTATGCGCACGTGTGGGTGACATCTTCAGATGAGTGTAGTCAACTAGATGAAGGTGGGAAAGTTAACTGGCCACCTTTTCCTCATTCAAACTCAAACATCTGATTTTCTCATGCATATCTTTCAATTACACAAATGAAAACAGAGGAGCGGGTTAGTCACTTACCTGTGAGTCGAATATATGTGCTGTGAGGCATTTTGGCTCCTTTTATTGCTGCATGCTATCTACTTTCTGATGTGTGGTTGTTTGCCTTGTGCAAGTTTCCTCTAGCTCAATCTAAGCTTTAGATGTCTCCTTCAATCCTCACGACTGCACTTCTTTTACTGCTGTAGCTTGATTTTAATGGGATTAGCTGCTATAGGAATTCCTACACGAGCTCCTGTAGTTGCTTCTCCCTTTGAAATTTTAGCTTATTTTTGTGTTGGGATCAGTGAGGATGATGGCAGAGATGTAGATGGAGATGGAGAGATGCTAGGTAAGCTGCAGGTGAGATTTGAGGTGCTTCTTCCTCTCTTATTCTTGTTATTTTTCTCTTTTTTTCTAAAAACTATTTTTTCTGTGTTTTTCCAAGACAGGGAAAAAATAATGATGGTGATGTGATGCAGGCGTGGAATAGATGGAAAGGAGGGTTGATAGCTATAGGATGGTTTACATGTTCTTTATAAAACTTCCCTGCCCCTAAAACTGCTTTTTGGAACCATTTCTGGCTCTCTGTAATCCCTACAGGAGCTTCCTGTAGATGACACAGGGCCTCCTGTAGAACACACAGTTTTTGAAAAAAGAGCACAGTGGGGTGGAAGAAAGGTCAGAAATGAGTGAGAAGAGTGTGGAGGAGATGAAATAGGTGCTGGTGTGAGTGTCAGGGCTCTGTGGCATCTTTTCTTGCTCCCTGTGGTCCTCCTACAAACCTGTAATGCACACTAAAATTCAATTTTATTTTTCTTCTTTTTTTTTGAAAACAACTAGGGCGCCTCAAGGAGGTTTTCACCCTAATTGCCTGCCCTGGGCGCCTCCAAGGGAGATTTTCTTCTTTTTTTTTCTGGGTAAAGGCTACTTCTATATTAAGTAAGAAAAATATTTACATAGTTTACATCATCCAAGGGGGACGAGGCCACCCTCTAACAGAGACAACTGGGACAGACTTTCAGACCTCTGAGACATCATTACAAAAAATTGTCCAAATGAGTTCCTTGGACAACATACAGTTTTGGATAGCCAAAAAACAGACTCTATTAACTTGCTGACTCTAACTTTTAACAAGCTGCCACTATAGGGCTGAGAACAGGAACTGAGCGAGATTGAGGATTTAACCAACAAAGACATGAACAAGTATGCAAAAAACCTTGAGAAACGCCTTCGAACAGGTTCAGGTTAGGTGACTGGGCGACGTTGGCGGTTGCCTCTGCATCGGGCTGGGCGGATCAAGCCAAATGACAGACTCCTCACCATCCTGAAGATGCCCCTCCGAACCCGGATGAACTGAATCCTGTTCCTCATTTCTATTCTGAACACGGTTTATTAATGGCAGAATTTCTTGCACTGATTCATCATGTGTTGAGTTCTCCTGTTCCGGAGCCGGCTGAGGCTGGTCGACTTGTTCTGTGGGTGCCAGTGGACGGGGCACACGATACACTCTTCCTTGCATGTCCCCCAGAAGAATTTCGCTGCCCTGGAGGCTATCGGAAGCAGGGGAGGACCATGAGGGATTAACTGGAGGCGCTTCTGAAAGATACACAGAGAAATTGACAATTACATCCGACTGAAGGATCCTTCTGGGAATTCGGAGGCGGAATGTCTGGTAGGAATCCGGCAAAAACAGAAATTCCTCCTCAGAGCTGGATGACGAGGGGGGTATGGCTGCCATAGGAGCTATTGGGTGCGGCTCCTCCCCTTCAATCCCATTGCGAACCCCTGAACGACCGCCTCGACGAGGCACTCCTCTTCGACGCATCACGGCTTCCAACTTGAGCGTCTTGAGACTTTGCTCAGTTTCCTTGAGACAATACTGCAGATCAATATTTTGCCCACCGCCCGCGTCAAACAACATTCCCTGAACATTGCAGGTCTGAGCGGTGTTGTTATATAACCAGGACTTCGCCATCACCATATGCCGCGTACAAGACTCCATTACACCAGATCTCCTCGAGACCGGAGCAGGCTCGCTCGGCTTGAATGCAACCTCTACCGTGCTCTGCCTTTCCTTAATTCCGTTTGCCTGTAGCATTAAATAATTTCTTGTCTTCATCGCTATCTCGTACCTGCTTGCTGCCTCGGCCTTGACACAGGTGTAGAGGCGCGGGAATGCCTTAATGGCACGTCAGGACACCCGCATCCGGGTGCGTTTTCTTCATTTGAGCTATGTCCTGAGAGATTATCTCTCTTAGCTGATTCCTTTGTGCTCTGGAAGGTAAGCTGTCTAATGTTCCTTCGAAGTGATTGCTTTTTGCCTCCACTCCAAAGTTGGCAAGTAGATCCGCCAGCCTATTCCCTTCTCTTTTAGTGTGCTTAAACGTGATGGCTTGGTTCTGAGAGAGCCAGTGATTCAGTGACTCTAATCTGTGAGCCATCCTCCAGCTGCTACTTACTTTGTGGACTGGCGAACCATTTTGAAGTTTTATGGCTATTCTTATCAAGATCTGCGAGTCTCCTTCAATGATGAGGGGGAAGAGTTTATTCCTGTGTGCAAGAATGAGGCCTCTCCAGAGCCCTTCCAGTTCCGCTGAATTATTAGTGTCCCAGCCTATTGATCCCATAAAGATAGCAATAGGATTACCATCATGATCTCTGAAAGCTCCTCCGTAGCCTGCTTGTCCTGGGTTTCCTTTGGAAGCCCCATCGAAGTTTAGTTTAACCATGTCGATAGAAGGAGGGGTCCATGTTCTTACTTCCTGATTGAGGCAAAGAGGTCTGCTGCTGATGTTTGAATTGAAGTTTATCCTCATTTGCCAGTTGTCCCAGACCGCTTTTTCATTTGGTAGGGAGGGAAAATCTTCAGGATACCAGTCTTTGAGAGAAAGGGTTTCCATTAAGTTTTGATGTAAAGTAGTCCACAGTTTGTCTGGCGGCATTGATTTGTCTTTGAAGATTCTCCGATTGCGTTCTTTCCAGATATTCCACATCAAAAGCCCTGGAATGAGTTGCCATAATGCTGTGAGAAGAGAGCTTTGGTAAGGGGTTTGGCCTCCTTTGTTGATGGTTCCTTTGAGATCGTTCTGTTCTCTTCTTTCATTTTGGCAACGGAATGCAATTTTTTCCCACAGGATTTTGCTTACTGAACAGTTCTGCATGAGATGAAGAGCTGTCTCTTCCTCCTGTCTACACATGTGACATATGGATGGCCCTGCAAAACTTCTTTTTCTTAGGTTGTCCCATGTTAAGATTCTGTTGTGACAGAGTAGCCAAAGAAAAGTTGAAACTTTTGGCCAGTTTGTTTTGTGCCAGACTTTATCCCATAAGCTATTTTTATTTATTTGATCTTGAATGATGATATGATAGGCTTCTTTGGTGGTAAAAATGCCTTTTTCTCCATAGCCCCATCGTAATATGTCCGCTTCCTCTGAAATTTTTATTTGCCTCTTTTGTAATTCAGCTTCTAAGTGTTGCTGAGCTGGTTCCGAACTATGCGGTAGGAGCTGGTTGGCTTCTTTCCATTTACGATGGTGCTGTCCAGTTGCCTCTGCCCAGAAGTTTCTTACTTTTGCCTGTTGTCTTATCTCCCTATCCTCAGGTGAGAAATCCTGAAGGATATCTTTCATTTTTGGCAGCTGCTGCCAGGAATCGCTCCAGAAACGAGCTGTTCTTCCGTTCTTTATCTCCCAGAAGCAGTGATCTTGAATGAGAGATCTGTGTTGAATGGCTGCATTCCAGATTGCCGATCCAGCACTTGTTTCAGTCATTCGCAGTCTTTCTTCCACTGGGTAATTGCTAGCATATTTGGCTGTCCAGAGGGATGCCCAAGGGGTGCTGGGAAAGGCTAGCCATCGCCACCAAATTTTGGCTCCCATTGCTTTATTACTGTGTTCAGGATCTCTGAGGCCTATGCCACCTGTATGTTTGGGAAGGCAGACTTTCTCCCATTTAAGTAGCGCCCATTTTCTATTTTGTCCAGAGCCTCCCCACAGAAATCTTCTTTGGAGGTTCTTGATTTCTTTGAGGACCCATTTGGGTGCAGCAAGAATGGAAAAAAGATAAAGCGGCATGGAATTGAGGACAGCTTTGATGAGAACTATTCTACTTGCCATATTCAGCGAACGATGAGTCCATAGGAGAAGACGAGCTTCTAATTTTTCTAAAAGCAGTTTCCAGGAGGAGTGTTTAAGAGCTGAACTCATGAGAGGGGCTCCTAAGTATTTGGAAGGCAAGGAGGCTGAAGTGAAACCAAGAATGCGTTCAATGGCTCTTTGAGTGGTCACAGGGGTATTGAAAAAGAAAATCTGAGATTTGACTCGGTTTATAAGAGCACCAGAAGCTTCAGAGAAAGTGTTTAGAATGGATTTGACATTACGGGCTTCTTGGACTGAAGGGTGGGCAAATAACATATTGTCATCGACAAATTGCTGGTGGGTGTGGGTCGGGGAATTGTGAAAGGAGAGCCCTTTTAGTCTTCCACCTAGCTTGGCAGCAGTGATACTTCTACCCAGACCTTCAGCCATGATAACAAAAAGAAAGGGAGATAAAGGATCTCCCTGCCTTATGCCTCTTGTGGGTCTAAAAGTAGCTGAGGGGGAGCCATTAATTAGCACAGAGAAAAAAACTGATGATATTAGACTTAAAATCCATCTTACCCAAGCATGAGCAAAGCCAAAAGCTATTAGAATTTTTTGGATATAGACCCAGCTAAGACTGTCAAAAGCTTTTGAAAGGTCTAGCTTGAGGAGCATACCTGGCTTTTTGGTCAGCTTTAGGGAGTGAATTAATTCATGCGTAAGAATAATTCCATCCGTGATTTGACGCCCTTCAACATAACCTGATTGTTCAGGCGAGATGATGAGAGGGAGGACCTTTTTGAGCCTGGTAGCAATGACTTTAGAAACTATCTTGTATATCATGTTACATAGGGCGATGGGTCTGTATTTGTCCGGGGTACTAGCGTCTTCTCCTTTAGGCACAAGGGCAATAAAAGTGGCATTTAGACCCGGGTACATCCATCTGAGCTCTCTTGACTCTTCTACAACCTGCCATACCTCTCTTTTTATCAAGTCCCAGAATTTGTGGAAGAAATTTGCGGTAAATCCATCCGGCCCTGGCGCTTTTCCTTCCTTCATGTGCTGCACTGCCTCTTCCACTTCCTGTAAACTGATAGGTTTGATTAATAGACTATTGTGCTCTTCCGTTATGACTTTGGGAATGTTTTGGACAATTTGCTGGATTGCAGGTATTCTGTCAACATCAGGCTCCTGGTGGGCATTTTTAAAGTAATTTATAAATTCTTTTTCTATACCTTCATGCGTTTCAATCTTCTCTCCCTGCTCATTATGAACATGAGTGATTTGGTTTATCATTCTTCGCTGAACAGTAGATTTATGAAAAAATTTCGTATTCCTCTCCCCACTTTTCAGCCAACGAATTCTGGACTTCTGTTGCCAGAGAATCTCCTCCTGCCTGGCTCTTTCTAATAATTTGGATTCGATGTCTTGTTCTTTCTTGGACAGGTCCTCTGTTCGCTCGCCATTAATGAGGGCTTGCTGTACCTTTTTCATTTCAGCATTGAGTCGAGCCTGATCATCAAAGATATTGCCAAAAACCTTGTGATTCCATTGTTTGATGGCCTTTTTGAGATTTTTGAGTTTCTGTTGAAATCTGGCCATTCTTGAGCCCTCCGTTACATTATAAGATGTCCAGGTTGTTCTGATGAATTGATCGAATTCTGGGTGGGCTAACCAAAATTCTTCAAAGCGGAATGGGCGTCTGAGATTGTTACCTGGCCGATTCCATTGTAGTTCTATAGGCCAATGATCGGATCCTGAGCAAGGGATGATAGAGGCTGTGAATTCTCCACCAACACTGGTAGCGTTGTCAGAAATTAGGAAGCGATCCAGGCGGGAGGCGATATGGTGCGTTCCCGCTCTTTTGTTTGTCCATGTAGTTATGCCATTGCTAGTGGGGATATCCATTAACCAATTGCTGTTGATGAAGTTTTTTAGAAGGCCATCATCACTGTTCGTGTTGAGTCTGCCTCCCCTTTTCTCATCCATGCTAGCTATCATGTTATAATCTCCTCCAGATATCCACAGGGGAAGAGTTCTATTTCTGTTGAGATCTGACAGAGTATTGAGGAGAATGCTTTTTTGGGCTGTTTCCTGAGGAAAATACACGTTTGTTAACAGTCCATGTGTATTCGTTCCTGAGAGGTGGAAAGTGGCCTGTATGAAATTTTTGTTAGCTAGAATATTGCTAAGATTGATGATCCGGGCGTCCCAAAGAATTGCTAGGCCACCCGAGGCACCTTGTGCATCTACTGCAGTGACTAGTCCGCCTGGCCATGCCGCAGTAGCTATTTTTTCTAATACTGTGGAGCTACACTTCGTCTCCTGTAGGAAGAGGATACTGGGTTTTTCTTGATTCAACATATTTTTTAAGATTTTTCTTTTCCTAGGGCCATTTAGCCCTCTGATATTCCAAGAGATGAGCTTCATTGAGAAGGGTGGGGGGTTGTGTTGTAGTACTTAGATAGCTTGGCATATTGCCCTGACTCAACCAGTATTTCTCCTATTTTGATTGTTCTCTCTAGGGTTGTTTTTCTTCCCCTCTTCTTACTATCCTTAGTGATAAATTTTCCATCCCATTGACTGCCGATCTGGACCCCTAGAGAGTATTTTTTCTGAGCTCTGCCTAATACTTCTACTAAGTTGTCCAGCTGCTGTTCTGGGATTTGTTCAAAATTCTTCGTGCGGCATGCCTCTTCCAACCCTGGGATATCCAGTTCCCCTATATCCAGGGGCACCGGGTCTTCCTCCATGATTTGGGGCTGTTGAAGTATGTCTTCAGTTGCACTCAAGGCCTTTCCACTTTGCTTAGGGAACTCCATATCCATTTTTTCAACTTGTTTTGACATTGTTTTACCTGGATCTGTCCTGTTATCAGAGTGTGTTCCTTTTTGTCCCCCTTGCTTTGACGTTTCACCTTGTTGCTGCGGTAGAGCTGCATCTTCGTTTTCCTGGTCCTTTTCTGAGTCCCCCTGATCAGTGTTGTTTAGTGGGGCGTATCTGTTGCTTGTGTTTACCTTGTTGTTCGGATTTGCCTTGGGAGTACTGGTATTTTTTTTATTTCCTCTTCTCCTGTTGACCACTTTGGTGAATCCATCCGTGGAAGGAGTATTGGGTATCTTATTTAGAGGGCAGTCTCTGTATAAATGTCCAATGTCATGACATTTCCTACATCTGAATGGCACCTGCTCATAATCTATGACTTGAATCCATTCAGTGTCTTCGTGAAAGAAACTTACCGTGTCTGGCAAGGGTTGCTTTAGATCCATGTAGACACAGATCCGAGCGTATGAGGTGTGCAGGCAGAGTCTTGTTTCCTCTGCTATCCTTACAAATTCTCCTATAGAGTTACCTATTTCCTTCAGTGATTTTTCTTCCCAGTATTCCAAAGGCAAGGAGTAAAGCCTTATCCACACTGGCGAATAACTCAGATCTATTTTGTCTGGGTTGAATCTTTCTACCCAGCCTGTTAGGAATAGGCCTGCTGAGTTAAAAAAGTAAGGGCCGCCTTCAAGGATCCTGGTGCGATCTTCCAGGCAAGTGAAATCGGCTGTGAAGAAGCCCTTTGCTCCCAAATGCAGGGTAATCTCTCCTTTTGGACGCCATACCGTATTGATCCAGGCTCTGAGAGCACGCTCTGTTGGCCAGATCCCTATGAACTTTCCTATCAATGCATGATCACGCATGTATTGTATTCGAGCATTGATTCTTTCACTTGGAAAGAAAACCTTTGGTCTATTAGCAGCTACAGGTTTGCAAGTTGAGGAACTTACTGTTTTCCTGTTCTCTGCCTCAGATTCCTGATTGTTCTGCTGGTCATTGTCCAGGTTGCCTCCGCCATCGTCATTCGTATTGTCCCTTTCTGCTGCTCGCCGCGCGTTGTCATTCGGTGAAGGGGGAGGCTCAGGGCCCTCCCCCTGGGTGGGCATCATTATGTCTGCCCGAATGCTGCCGTCCGTCTGCACTCTGCCGCCCTGCGGCTGCTCTTGGTTTTGTCCTTGGCAGACCTGCTACCTGCAGTTTCTGTCAAAACCCTAGTGCCGCTCTTACTGCTCCGTTCGCCATCCGGAGGAAATCATCCGGAACCTTTTCACTACAATTTGCCCCTCCAAGGGAGATTTTCACCTAGGGATATTATTCTCTTTCTTTTTTTTTTTTTACATCACTGAGCTGCGTCAGGAGAGGTTTTCAACCCAATGATGGGACTTCAAGCGCCTCATGGAGGTTTTCACTTGAGTCCTTATTTTTTTCCTTTAGTGAGTGGTTGAAGTGGAGGCTAAGATATGCTTCAATACCATCAATGTCTTATTCAAATGTTCAATGAACTCTTGCTTGGAGAGGGGCTTCTTGTAAATTTTCAATCGATGTCCATTGAAAATCATGGGGATGGCTTCATCATCAATGGTTCTGATCAGGATTGAACCATTTTCATTGCATTTTTCCATAGTGTAGGATCCCAGCCATCTTGTCCTCAGCTTGCCTTTGAAGTTTTTATACATTGAATCATAGAGCAACGCCCAATCTCCTTCTTGGAATTGCTTCTCCTTGATATTTTTGTCATGCCATATCTTCCTCTGAAGCTAAACTACCTTTGTGTGGAGAAGGGGCCGCAATCTTTGTTCATTCAATCCATTGAACTGGAGTAATCTTTCCTTCTATGCATGGCTGAGGTCTAGGTCCAGCTGAGCTGCCATCCTTAGTGTATTGAATTCAAATTCTATTGACAATAAAGCCTTCTTCCCATAGACCAGTTCATAGGGTGTGAAACTTGTGGTGGTCTTCCATGTTGTGTTTTAGGCCTAGGTGGCCTCAAATAATTTGTCTGCCCAATATTTTCTGCTGTTGCTCACTACCTTGGTCAGAATTCCTTCCAAAGCTCTGTTAATGACTTCCACCTGCCCATTGGCTTGTGGATGGTAAGAGGTGGAAGTCGTGTGCTTGATTTTATGATGTGTGAGTAGGTCTTCAATCAAATTGGAAGTGAACTGACTGCCTTTATCTGTGATCAATTCTCTTGGATACCCGAACTTGTAGAATATGTTTTCTCTAAAAAACTTAGCTACTTTTTCCTCTGTTGTTGCTTTGATTTCTTTTGTTTCTGCCCACTTTTTTAGGTAAACGATGCACACAATGATGTATTGCCTTTTTTTTGAAGGAGGGTTGATAGGACCCACAAAGTCCATGCCCCACTTCTTAAATGGCTCAAAGGTCACTTGAGGTTGCATGGGAATCTCATCCTTTGGAGTAGGTTTCCCCATCCTTTGACACCGATCACATTGGCTGGTGTATCTCCTCACATCTTGATGAAGAGTGGGCCAATAGTAGCCTGCTTGTAATATTTTGAAGGCAGTTCTCTTTGCTGCAAAATGACCTCCACAAGGCCCGTCATGACAGGTCAGGAGAATGTCAAAGAATTCCTCCTCCCTGACACATCTTCTCAAGATATGATCTGGGCCAAATTTGAAGAGATTAACCCCAATCCAGGTGAAAGGGGCACTTTTCCTTACTATCTTGCTCTTCTCTTTTGAGGATAGGTGTGGTGGAAACTGTGTTGAAACCAAGTAGTTTGCTATATCAGCAAACCATGGAGAGAGTACTGAAATAGCAAATAGATGTTCATCTGGCATTTGGTCATCCACCATTCCTTCTTCACCTGCAGGCAAATTTACTCTAGACAAAAAGTCAGCAATAACATTTTCTTTACCAGGCTTATCAATAATGGTCAGATCAAACAGCTGTAATAGAAGCAACCATATAATAATGCGAGAATTTACATCTGGTTTGCTCATTAAATATCTAATTGTAGCATGATCAATGTGCACGAAGGTTTGATAGCCTATGATATAATGTTTGAATTTGTTTAACGAATGCACAACAACTAGGAGTTCCTTCTCGGTCACTGTGTAATTTAACTCTGCCTTTGACAAATTTTTGCTTATAAAGTATATGGCATAAGGTAACTTTTCATCAATTTGTCCTAAGGCTGCTCTTATTGCTTTGTTCGAGGCATCTGTGTGAGTGTGAAAGGGTAAGGCCTAGTTTGGGGCTCTAAGAATTGGGGTAGTTACTAATCTTGTTGGGGTCCACTTGCAATCCTTGTTGAGATATTGTATGACCTAACACGGTCCCTTCGGTCATCAAAAATTTACATTTTGCAGAATGAGGGATAGGTTCATCTCAATACACTTACCTAGAACTTTTCCTAAGTTAGATAAAGCTTCCTAAAAGTTAGAACCATAAGGAGTAAAATCATCCATATATATTGTTACACAGTAATTTGTCACTGCCTTCCTGTCAGTCACCCTGCTGTGTCAAACACTAAGCTTCATGTCTTCTGAACTAGCCCAGAAACCCATTTTTCTAAAGTTTTATGCCTCAGCGCGTCTGTTTGAAAAATATCCGCGATTACTGGCGCTCCATAGTGTATTCAATGCGCTGACAGCTCGGAAGGACACCACTTTTCCGCGCTGGTCGCCAGCGCGTCTTCCCCGTGTTCTTCCGCGCTGACATGACTGTCCCAGTTATGTAGACGCGGCGACATCGCGTCAGTTTCCTCATTATCCGCGCTGATCCAGTTTGGGCGAATTTGTTCAAACAACCAGCCTTCCAGATAACTCCAGGCTTGGTTGTTAGCTTTGTGAATGTCGACTCCTTTCTATGGCATGACTGTTCGACCCTTTGCAACCGTTTCTCTCAAAGATAAGCTCATCCTTCCACCTTTTTAGGAGACTCCTTCTCCTATATAAACTTCCACCATTACCATGAGCAGCTAGTTAGACTTAGCTTGGAATAGCTTGGATTGTATAGAGCTTGTAGTGCTCAAATTGCTGCTATAGGTGTGGTGTGCTAGGTGTGGAAGTGATTGATTGCTTAGGGAAGGTTGTTTTGTGCTATTTGTGTGAGAGAGAGAGTTGTTTGTCTTGGGAGAATCATCCTCAAAGGTGAATGCTTGAGATACATGCTGACTGGCCCCTCCTGAGAAGGTTACCGACGTCAGAACATTTGGTTGTACTCTTCTCTATTCTGATTAATAATAGATGACTGCTATTATTGTTCCATTCTCATTTGTCTATGCAATGGTTAAATGTGAATTACATCTTTTCTGACTGATGTATGATTACTTTTACTAGATTTCACGCTTGTGTTTGTTTCCTCTTCATGTGTGCAGGTATCTATTCGCGAAGATCGCGGAGGATTGTGACTAGCCGAAGCGGAGGAGCGAAGGCAACATCTCTTCGTCAAACGACAGCGCAGGAATCCAAGTAGGTGCTTCTTACCTCTTGTTTGATTGTAATTAGGAACATGCGTAGCAGCATTGTGTGATTGTTGCTAGACCCCTGCTGGGCTAGTAGGGATCGCCTCTACCCGTAGAGGGGATTTACCTCTCCAACAATTTGGCGACTCCACTGGGGATCAGCCTTTTTGTCTCTTGAGTCCACTTTTGTGTTTGGCTTTGATTGATCTCTTTTCGAGTTTTTGGGATTTTCTCTTTTGCTTATGAACTTTCTGGGCGTTTCTGGGAAGCATCTTTATTGTTAAAAAGCTCTTGCCTTTGGTTTGGGAAGTTTTTAGTTTGGCCTTGCTTGTTTTTTGCGCTCAGCGCGTTTTAATTCCAAACAGTCGCGCTGACATCGCGACCCTGTTTTTGGGTTTTCTTTCCGTCGCACCTGTACGTCTAACAGTCGCGCTGACCTCGTTTTCAGAGACAGCGCGCTTTATTCGTGTCCTTCCGCGCTGGCATCGTGCCGCCGCTTCTTTGCGTTTCTTGTCATCGCGTCTGTGTGTTTTCTTTCCACGCTGACCTTGTTTTTCTGAGACAGCGCGCTTTATTCCTGTCTTTCCGCACTGACGTCGCAAAGTTGCTACAGGCCTCCCCCTGTCAGCGCCGAGTTGCTGAAGGCTACCCGCGCTGATCTTGTAAAACTCATTTTTTACCAAATTGGCCTCCTGAACCTCTTGCTGTGACTTTCCCTTCTTCTCTCCACCTGTCTGATGACTTGTTTTTCATTGTTTGAACTCTGAACTGCTTGATTGCGGAGCTTGTTTCCATAAGGTTTCGTTTTTGCTCAGTTTCAAGTTTGCAAATACCTTCCCTTTTTGCTTTCGCTGCTTGGTTTGTGTTCCCATCATCGCTTTTGCAATTGCTGGATTGTGTTGTGTCTCTAGTTGACTGGTTGTGACTCTCGTCCTTCGGGTGTTTGCTTTTTTCTATTGATTTCGCACTCTAGCTCTAGGACATCTAGAGGCCGTGTGTGTGTCAAGCCTGCCGTAGGGAGCTTATTTGCTTGTTCGACCAGCCGAGTTCAGATCTGTTCATGCACTTGTTCAGTGATTGTTGGAGTGTTTTGGGTTGTGTTTCCAAGTGGTTTCTTTTCGCTTCCTCCTTGCTTGCGATCCTTGCTTGTCTTGCAGAGCTTAGATCACATAGCTCGTGCAGACCTTTGTTTTCCTTTGATTTGGAAGCTTTGGTTGAGTGTTTCGGGAACTTTGCGTGCTTTCATTAAGTAGTTTACTTGGTGTTCCGGTTCCTCCAAATTATTTTAGATGCTTTGTGTCACTGAAAGAAAATCAAACTAGTAGCTTTGTTTTTGAAAATTGAAAAGGAAAAGAACATTTCATTGATTTGCATCTTCAAAAGAAAAGTTTCCTTTCCTCGCTTTAGTTGCATTAAGTTGCTTGTTTGCTTGTACTTGTTTTGTTTGGTAGAAAATTTCTTGCCCTCTCGTAGCTAGAATTCATCGAACAAAACGGAATCCTTTGGCATATAGATTGCATCTAGGTAATTGTGAGCGGACATACGATAGAGCTTGAAATCGAAACTTAATCTCAAGATCAACTATAAAATGAACCAAATGAATCTAAAAACGCATTGGAACTAAACGCAAATATCTAGAGGTCTAGGTTAGAGACGTGTTCCGGCGTCTTTAAACATAGTCACTGTTGTTTCACATTAGGTTGGGTGATTCCTCCTTCTGTGTGGGTGCTGGATTATTTAAAGATCCCTCCCTGATGGGAGTCTTTCCCCTCCCACCTCCAAATCTCGCCTCCGTTAACATGATCTCAGTGCATTCCGATCCATGGGTTCTCCCTCCCTTGAATCAGGAAGACTCTTGGGGCGAGATGATGCCGTTGAGTCCCGCCGAGCTCAACTACATCGAGATAGTCGCTGCATCGGCTCCACCTCCTGAACCTGCTTTTCCAAGCAGCGTTCCCGATTCATATGACCGCTTCCCTTGGATGGGAGGGGAGGCCACTTCGGATCCCCTGAAGGAATCATTTCCCTCCGACGAGGCTATCATTGAGACTATGTCTCCCGAGGAGCTCCCTTGGTCAGATTACCACCATCGCTCCTCGTTTCTCCCTCCTCATTCGGAAATGGCCACATGTCTCGAGCAGTTTGCTTCATGTGTCCCATCTATCCCTCTCCAAACACCTGTTCAGTTGTATCAAGTGTCTTCGGAAGGAAACATGGGTAACATTACGCAAACTCTGGCTATCGACATCTCTGTCAAAACAGGGGTTGTCGAAAATATTCATATTGGAGTCACATGCACTCCTGAGGAAATTCAACTTACACTGATTTATTTTGTGAATTCCGTGACGTTTTCGCATGGTCTTACAAGGAAATGCCCGGCATTGACCCCAGTATTGTGGAGCACGAAATCCCTACTTATCCCGGCGCTAAGCCTGTTCGTCAACGCTTACGCCCAGTACACCCTCGAAAGGCTGCAGCCATCAAGGCCGAAGTTGAAAAACTCCTTCGAGCTGGTTTCATCTATGCCATTCCTCTCACGGAATGGGTATCTAATATAGTCCCTGTGAATAAAAAACAGGGTACTATTCGGGTTTGTGTTGATTACCGCGACATCAATCGCGCCTGTCCAAAAGATAACTTTCCTACGCCTTTTATTGGTCAGCTTATCGACGATTGCGCAGGAAGCAAAATTTATTCATTTATGGACGGCTTCTCTGGTTACAACCAGATCAACATAGCCCCCGCAGACCAGCACAAGACTGCTTTCATTTGTCCTTGGGGCACCTTCGCTTACAAGAAGCTCCCTTTCGGTCTCAAAAATGCCGGTGCCACTTTCCAGCGTGCGATGTCGTATGCTTTTCATGATATCCGACACATCGTACAACCTTACCTGGATGACCTACCAGCTCATTCAGCTAAACGTCAAGACCATCCATCACATTTACGCGAAATTTTTCTCCGCTGTCGACACTACCGTATTCGACTCAATCCGCATAAGTGTGTCTTTTGCGTAGAATCTGGCCGACTGCTCGGGTTTATCGTCTCCCGGGAAGGTATCCGTCTGGATCCCCTTAAGGTCGAGGCCATTTTGAATCTTCCTCCCCCTGCCTCTCTACAGCAGTTACAGAGCCTGCAGGGGAAAGCCAATTTTCTCAGACGATTCATCCCAAATTATGCCGAGGTGGCTAAGGGTTTCACGCGATTATTGAAGCGAGACACGCCCTTTCGCTGGGACGCTATCGCTCAACAATCTTTTGAGCGTCTTAAAGACCTTCTGGTCTCAGCTCCGCTCCTAAGACCTCCAAATTACCACCGTGACTACACCCTTTATTTGGCCGCCGCCGATACCACCATCGGCATGGTTTTAGTGCAAGACAACGATGATGGCACCGAGCATGTTGTATACTATCTCAGCCGCAACCTTCTGGATACGGAAACTCGATATGCATACGTCGAGAAGTTGGCATTGGCAGCTGTCTGTGCCGTCCAACGTTTCCGTCATTACATCCTGTTGCGCACGACGACCGTGATCTCTGATTGCAACCCCATGACCTATATTTTGTCACGTCAGTTGCTGGGGGGAAAATACTCAAAGTGGATCGTAATCCTCCAAGAGTTCGACTTGGAATTCACTGCAGCCAAGTCTAAGAAATCACTGGTCTTCGCCGAACTACTCTGCTCCTTACCATCTCAGTCTACACCATCTCGTTCAGAGGAACATATTCCGGATGAAACGCTATTTCTCATCAGCACTCTCGACCCATGGTACGGGGACATTATCGTATATTTACAAACGTCTTCGTTTCGTCCCAACACATTGAAAGATGCTCGACGACGAATTCGTCACCAAGCTCAACCATACCGCATTTTGGGCGATACCCTGTACCGCCTCGGCATCGATTCTGTTCTTCGCCGATGCTTAACCCTTGAAGAGGCTGAGAGAGTCTTAAATGACTGCCACTCCGGCGCTTGTGGCGGCCATATGTCTGGATATGCTACCGCTCAGAATATCCTCCGTGCTGGTTATTTCTGGCCTTCTATTTTCAAGGATTGCATCCTTGCGGTTCGTGCATGTCACGAATGCCAGGTTTACCACCGGAAGATGCGTGCACCCGTTGCACCACTGCACCCTGTCGTAACCGTAGGTCCATTTGCAAAATGGGGCATCGATTATACGTCCTGTAACCCTCGTTCGGCCGGGGGGCATGGGTACATTATCGTTGCTGTGGACTATTTCACCAAGTGGGCCGAAGCGATGCCTACATTAAACGAAGACGGTTACACCGCGGCGCAGTTTTTATTCAATCATATTATCACTCGTTTCGGAGTCCCTCAGGCTATTGTTACAGATCATGGAAAGCATTTCCGAAATCATATGATGACGGAGCTAACAACCCAACTAGGCTTGCGCCAAGATAGTTCGACACCGTACTATCCGCAATCTAACGGCCAAGTTCAAGCCGTGAACAAAGTCTTGATCACTATGCTTCAGCGCACCGTCAATACGCACAAGTCTAACTGGCACCTTATGCTTTTCCCAGCCTTGTGGGCCTACCGGACTTCTGTGAAGGATGCCACCGGTTTCACCCCTTTACAGTTGGTTTATGGACTGGAGGCTACCCTTCCCGTCGAATGCGAGATTCCTTCATTAAAATTAGCTGTCGAGTTACTCCCCAACACCACTCCGGTGGAGGAACGGCTTCTTTACCTAGAACGGTTAGACGAGACTCGTCGTTTGGCTTCTCTGGCTATCGAAGCACAGAAGAAGAGAGTCAAGGCTCACTTCGATTAGAATATTCACCCGCGTTCCTTTGTTGAGGGAGATTTAGTACTGCTCTACGATCAAGCTAAGGATAAGCTGGGGGCAGGAAAACTCGAATCTATGTGGTTAGGTCCCTACATCGTGAAAAGAGTTTTACAAAAGGGCGCATATGAGTTGATTGATTATGAAGGAAATCCTCTGGACAAGCCCCGCAACGGGCTGTACCTGAAGAAATATTATGCATAACTTCGCGCATTCACTTTGTATATACGTGTGTTTTGTGTGTTGTGCATGTTTTCGTTTTGCCTTGGTATGAAAGCGTGTTTGCCTCTTATTGTGTTTTCTTCTTCTTGTGCAGATGTCTAGTGCACCTTATGTTGGTTTCGCTGATGGCGCCTGCCGTAGTACTTGCAATTTGTCATCTGCGGCGTGGGTGAGCTACGATCCTCACGGAGAATTGGTAGACCTTCAGGGTGTCTGCCTAGGTCGTACCACTAAGAACGTTGCCGAATACAGCGCTGTAATTGAATTACTTGCCGAAGCGGTTGACCTTGGCATCCGCGAACTAGTGGTGAACCTGGACTCCCAGCTAGTTGTCCATCAACTCAACGGGCGATATTCCGTCAGAGACCAGCGCATATTAAGGATGTACCTACATGTAAGATTGTTAGAACGGAACTTTGATTACATTACTTATCAACACATTCCGAGACGATTAAATACGTTGACCGACACATTGGCAAATCATGTGTTAGATAGACATTTGCGTAACAGATAAACATCATGCAAGAAGACATAGAAAGCATAATAGAGTAAAGCATATGTAAATAAATCATTTCAAGCATAGTTTGCATATGAGTGCTTTTAAGCTTGCATTAAAAAATATAAAATCCATGGGTCATGTGTCGTGCAAATTCATACATAAGATCACAATTGTATTGAATAAATGCATAACATAAACAAAACATCATCACATGTAACAATGATCCATCCAAAAACCGGTATGTATATATATATATATCGTGTGGCGCACTAAGGCGCTCAAAAATAAGTGTATTTGTCCAAAAATCAGTATGTCTGAGTCATGAGTCTCAAAATAACAGTGGAAATAAAGCCTAGGCAACTATTCGGCTGGGTGATGCTCCCTGTAGTACACAGCTGCTCGTGCCACCCGCCTCAGAAGGCGGTGCACCCTAGGTTGCACCCCCACTGTATGGATCTGATGCTCTATGGGGACCTCCTCGACCCCCTGGTAGTCAGGCACCCCCTCCAGCAACCCCTCAAGGTTGCGAGCCACAGTCTCTGACGTATCAACCCCTGGAGGGGCTAAGGCCAGGACCCCAGCTCCTTGCCCTTCTCTCCGTGCCGTGGCAGCTAGGCCAATCGGTCTAGTAGGCCCCACATCTGCATACCATGACATTTGTTAAAGACATGTACATAAAAAATCCAAAAACATTAAAAAATTCAAAAGTCAAAGTGTTATACCTGCATCATCCCACTGTTCACCTGGGGGCAGTGCCAGATCAGGGTCATGGCGGAAATCCATGCCCGCATATGGCCAATCCTCCACAAAGATCTCCTGCTGATCCAACCAGTCTCGGAAAAATGCTCCTCTCCTATGTGGCCGGCCACCACCTCCGCGTGGCATGATTCGAGCCCATCGTGAGGCCCTCGTCTCTCGAGGATCCCTGGGAGCATCCACGGCCATCGTCTGCAGCCGCATGGCTGGCACTCGCTCCAGAATGAGCGGGACTAAGATGGACCCGTAGCCGAACTGTTTCGTCTCCCCGCGACGACAGTTGCTCAGCTGCCTCTTCATGTTATTGGTCACTGTTGTACACCAATCAAACACGGTAGGCTCAAGGCAATCGAGAGCTAGCAAGAGATGAGTCTTTGAGGCCTCGTGGTTGGCCATACTACCCGCTGCCCGGGTCACCATGAACAGAATGGTGCGAAGCACTATGTTTCCCACTGTGGGGATTGCTACTTTCCCACTTCGCGCTTTCTCAGCCTCCGGACATACCCGAGCCATCAGATCATCTAGTGTGCCGCCGCTGGGTCGCTGCCCCTCTATGATGGGCCTCGCACCTCGGCGTGACAGCCCAGTCAAAAAGAAAATATCCATGTGGTCAAATTCGATATCCTGGCCCCGGATAGTGAATTTCATATCCACCAGGTTCCATGCCCTGATCAGTAGCTCGAGAAGATCATGCTGAGCTCTTAGGCGAGGTGTGAGGAAAAATTTCATAAAACCGCAAGCCCGCATGGCATTGCAGCAATCCACATTTTCCCAAGCAGCGACATCTTCGACATCGTGCACTCTTTCCTGCCATTGGAAAGCCATTACGTCCTGCAGGGACCATGAAAAGAAATTAGAAGTGCTGCCTTTGGATTTTTTACGTTCAAATTAAAACCAAATAATTTTTCCGCGCCAGCGCGGCTGTTTTAAAAACAGACGCGCTGGCCATGACAGCCCTTTGTTAATTTTCGAGGTCAGCGCGGAAGAACACGGGTTTTCCGCGCTGACCCGAACTTGGCCACGTTTTGTCCTAATTCGGCCAGCGCGGACCCACGTGGGATATCCGCGCTGATTGAGAGCGCATCCATGCACTAAGAATTCGCCCGATTGGGCAAATTCGACCGCTAAAATTCTACCAAAAACGACCAAAATGCAGGGCAAGAGAGCGAGAACCTACCTGGAAGAAGCGGTTCGAGAAATGGTGTCCGTACGGGCTGGAAATCACTCCGTCAACTTTCTGGCTTCTCCACGTCCTTCGCATCCAGAAATGGTAAAATGGTAAAAATGAGTTTTCACCCTCTTCTATTTATAGCAAAAACTTATAAAATTGTCATATTTTTGGGTTTTTTGCCACCTTTTGCCATAAATTTAGCCCTAGTTTTGTCAAATACATGTTTTGATATGTTTTTTACTCATATCGAATGGATTTATGCGGGTAGTGCTCTTGTGCAGGTTAATATAAACGGTGGAAATCATCATGGTTCTGAAATCACTTAGCCCCCAACAATGTCGTCTTTGAGCTCTTTTCCGACATAAAACGAGAAAAGATGGCCGAGCCTCCTTTCAGCTCGTTAAAGGGAACGAGAGGCGGTCATTTTCAGCTCTTTTTCCGACCGTATAACTTAAAAAGATTGCCGGGTGTTTGTCGTTTCGCACTCGTTATTGGTTCTAAAACGACGTGTTTTCGACCGCTTTTTTACTTTTTCGGGTCAAGGACACTATTTACGAAAAGTACTCCTCGATCGTAATGGTCGGGCGGTTCTTTCGAGCATTGTTTTATACTTTTTCGGGCTCGAGAGACACAACTGTACGAAAAAGGACCCCCCTGGAGTCTCCTTTTCTGCTGTCTTTTCAGGCTCTCTAAACAAGAAAAGACGCCGAGTTTTTCCTTTGTCAGGCTCGTTAAACACTTGATGACATCGGATATTGTCGAAATGACACTCTTCAAGCATATGCTATCCCCGTCAAGCTTGTCATCCAAAAATAATCGGGGTACCTGCCAGAAATGGTGGGGAAAATGGAACAGTAATCATAGTCGTGTCGGCAGTATGTCGCTCTTGAACATGGCACTCTTCTGCTTCGTGTCTGGGTGGGATCATCTCATCTTGTTTTTCACTGGCCTTCGTGGGTTTGGGTTATCCTATTCGACCTCTCATCTGCCCATTGCCATCATCACTATACCCTTTGCTCATTTGATGTCAAATACTGCCAAACCCGCCATAGTGCCGCCGATATGTTCAAGAGAAGTTGACCTCTGCAATAATACAACCTCATCTGTCATCTCACACAAATCATTTTTCCTCTGTCTCGCGTCGATGATGTGGGAATCATTATGGCCCACCTTCGATCAAGGTCCCTTCCTGTCGACTTCAGCTCATTATCCGGGAAGGTGACTTAGAGACTCCTTTCAGGTGCCTTAGAGCCTGCATGCCTCAATGGCAGGTTCTTCGTGTTCGACGAGAGGTTTTCATCATTGGCCTCCGATCGAATGATTCCGTGGATGTTCGACAGCAGCTCATTGATTCACATGCCGCGGATTGTACCTATAGTACCTTGAGGGCCATTGTCATTATTGGTGGTACCTCTCGCGTCTGTTAACAGTTTTCATCATTGACTGGTAATCAGACGATGTTCATGCATGTTCGACTTCGACTCATATATTCACATGTTTGAACTTGTACTTTGTTCGGATCGGGACGGAGCGCAAGACCCTGGATCCGTGTCTGTTGTGGGCCAGGTTGCGATTTTGTGGATGATCATTACATGACTCATTGATGGATGGCTGCGCCCATACCTGAGTCTTCATGGATGGCTGCGACCATACCTTGTCATTATTATGGTCTCTTTAGCTGGGTGGCTGCGTCCATTCCATGGACCTTTTCGCATGTCTTTTGGATGGCTGCGCCCATGCCTAGACTGCATGTACTTGATTGTCAGAGATATTTCGGTCCTTCCTGGTGGTGTTCCAGTTCGGCGTGTGTTGTAAAGCATTTCACCCCTCCCACTCTCTCGGTCTTCATGCTTTAGGGGGCATCTGTTACACAGTAATTTGTCACTGCCTTCCTGTCAGTCACCCTGCTGTGTCAATCACTAAGCTTCATGTCTTCTGAACTAGCCCAGAAACCCATTTTTCTAAAGTTTTATGCCTCAGCGCGTCTGTTTGAAAAATATCCGCGATTACTGGCGCTCCATAGTGTATTCAATGCGCTGACAGCTCGGAAGGACACCACTTTTCCGCGCTGGTCGCCAGCGCGTCTTCCCCGTGTTCTTCCGCGCTGACATGACTGTCCCAGTTATGTAGACGCGGCGACATCGCGTCAGTTTCCTCATTATCCGCGCTGATCCAGTTTGGGCGAATTTGTTCAAACAACCAGCCTTCCAGATAACTCCAGGCTTGGTTGTTAGCTTTGTGAATGTCGACTCCTTTCTATGGCATGACTGTTCGACCCTTTGCAACCGTTTCTCTCAAAGATAAGCTCATCCTTCCACCTTTTTAGGAGACTCCTTCTCCTATATAAACTTCCACCATTACCATGAGCAGCTAGTTAGACTTAGCTTGGAATAGCTTGGATTGTATAGAGCTTGTAGTGCTCAGATTGCTGCTATAGGTGTGGTGTGCTAGGTGTGGAAGTGATTGATTGCTTAGGGAAGGTTGTTTTGTGCTATTTGTGTGAGAGAGAGAGTTGTTTGTCTTGGGAGAATCATCCTCAAAGGTGAATGCTTGAGATACATGCTGACTGGCCCCTCCTGAGAAGGTTACCGACGTCAGAACATTTGGTTGTACTCTTCTCTATTCTGATTAATAATAGATGACTGCTATTATTGTTCCATTCTCATTTGTCTATGCAATGGTTAAATGTGAATTACATCTTTTCTGACTGATGTATGATTACTTTTACTAGATTTCACGCTTGTGTTTGTTTCCTCTTCGTGTGTGCAGGTATCTATTCGCGAAGATCGCGGAGGATTGTGACCAGCCGAAGCGGAGGAGCGAAGGCAACATCTCTTCGTCAAACGACAGCGCAGGAATCCAAGTAGGTGCTTCTTACCTCTTGTTTAATTGTAATTAGGAACATGCGTAGCAGCATTGTGTGATTGTTGCTAGACCCCTGCTGGGCTAGTAGGGATCGCCTCTACCCGTAGAGGGGATTTACCTCTCCAACATATATTATCACTGCATCATGAACTAGTTCAGAAAATATACTCAATACCGCTCTTTGGAAAGTGGCTGGAGTGTTGCAAAAACCAAAAGGAAGGACCCGATATGCAAAGGTACCCCAAGGACAAGTGAAATTGGTCTTATCTTGGTCTTCTGGGCTGATTTGAATATGATTGTACCTGCTAAACCCATCTAGGAAGGAGAAACAATTTTTCCCCGCCAGAGCATCTAACACTTGATCTATGAAAGGAAAAGGAAAATGGTCCTTTTTAGTGGCTTTTTTGAATTCCGGATAGTCGACACAAATTCTCCACTTGCCATTTTTCTTTGGCACTAGCACCAAAGGAGAGACCCATTCACTGTCAGAGATGGGGTAGATGAATCCCACATCAAGCAACTTTTGCAATTCTTCCTTAACAATGTCTTTAAGTGCTGGATTCATCCTCCTTTGAGGTTGCCTGATTGGTTTGCAATCTTCCTTAATGTATATATGATGAGTACATACTGATGGGTGCACTCCATTCATCTCTTTATAACTCTAGGCGAAGGCATCTAAATGTTTTCTCAATAAGCTACACAGCTCCTTCTCTTGGGAAGTGGATAGGGATGGATTGATTTTCAAGGTTCTTTCTGGGCCGAACTCTATATTCTTAACATGGAGAGAGGTCAGGTCGGCCACATAAAGATCAGTTAAGGGGTTGTTTTGGGTTTCTCTCACTATGTCCTCTAATGGTAAGACACTAGGGGGTGGATTCTAAATCAAATTTTCAATCATATCATCCTCATCTTGTAGTTTCCCCCCCATGGTGGTTTCTAATGCACAAAGTGGTGCATAATAGACCTCATCCTCATCCTCCTCCTCCAACCAGAGAGGTAGATCATGTTCTAGCAAGGGTTGGGTAGGAGGGTATAGGATTAACTACTTGGACATATGCCCATTCTTGATGGTCATGTTCCCAGCTCAACAACTGATGTAGGCATCGGTAGTAGCCAACCAGGGTCTTCCCAGGATGAGAGGATACCCAATGAGCTTTGCCTTCGACTAGAGAACTAAGAAATCAGTAGGGTACTCCCAAGAATCAATGGAGACCATCACATCTTCCACAATCCCTTCAGGGGTCACGGTGGAGCGGTCTGCCAGTTGCAGTACTGTTGTGGTCTTCATCAAGGAGCCCTGGAGGTTAAGTTTGAGCATTGTGTCCTTTGTCATCACATTAATGGCAGCTCCCAAATCAATCAAGCCATGCAGAATCATGGTGCCATTGATGTGGACATCAACTACTAGGCTTCCAGGGTCCAGATATTTTAGATAGATTACCTACCCCAACATTAGGTTGGACAGTTTTCCTATGACATTGATGGTTGGGGCATCTCTCTTGCGCCTTCTTGGATGCCTAAAGCACTTCTCTTTGATCAACCTATTGTAGAGGGGCACATCCTTTATGGCTTGGAGAAGTGATATCTTCACACATAACTGTTTCAATTCTCCCAGAAGTTCAATTTCTTCCGAGGTAGGCTGTGCTGTCCCAGATAGTCTTTCAGGAAAGGGTGGAATTGATTTAGGTTCACTTTCCTCTTTATCTTCCTCAACCTCCCTAGGTGGAGGCTGGCTATCTAGGAGAACCTTCCCAGATCACAGGTTAAGCTCCTGAATCTCCACAACATAAGTTGGGCATGATGGTTCCCCACTATATACTTGCTAAGCTTGTCTGTTGTTTAGGTTCAGGTTCGGCTGGGTAGGCATTTGGGGTTGCCTTGGTGGAGAAGAAGGTAATGGTTGTGGTTGAGAAGGTGGTGGAGGCAAAAGAGTGGGAGGAGAGTTGTACTGGGGCCTCCACCCCTGATGAGATGCATTCCACTAAGGTTGCAGATGAACATAGGATTGAAATGAATGAGCGGCTGGTTGGGTATGATATTGAGATGGGAAGGACTAAAGGGGAGGCATGGACCAGAAAGGATGAGCAAGAGGGCCCCAAGAAGGTATGGAAGTGACTTGGTTGGGGTTGTAGTATTCCTGAGATGTCCCTTGCATCCCTTGCTAGTATGGTCTAGGTCCATGTGGGCTCCTTTGGTTCATGAAATAGAGTGGTTCAGTGGCTCCTTCGGCCCCTTCGTATATAACTTTAAGTCCAGGCAAGGAAGGGCACTTATCTGTAGAATGATCTTCTTCACAGACTGAACAAACCTCTATAGAGTTCAATAGATATTCGTTCCCAGGATGCCTCCTGGTGTTGTTGGGTGTGGAGCTTGATTATCTTTTGTATTCAAAGGTTTCAGCCAGATGTATACTCCAGGAAGACTGTACACCCCTCCATGAGGGGGGTGCGGAGGGGACTTTTCCCCCCCGGCTGGGGGGTCCGGGGGCCAGCGGTCCCCCGGTGGGGGTTCGAGGGTAGCGCCCCTGAAGCTAAAAATAGATGTAAAATTACCTTGTAAAAGTCTAGTAATTTCTAGTCAATCTGGGTTGTTCATTAGGCGGATGATCTAACGATAGAAGTTATGTTTAGTTTAGGGTTTTTTTCCCTAGAAAGCAACCCCTCACTATATATGAGGGAATTGTATTGCGTCTATGTAGATCTGTATTCTGAGTGAGGAAGAGAGAGGAGATTGAGAGCGAAGAGACTGTTATAGCGGATCTGCTGTAGGTTATATCTCTTCAGTTTGCTAGATCATATAATAAAAGGACTGGCTGTTTCTCTGTGGATGTAGCCCATACTGGGTGAACCATGTATATCTATGTCTCTCTTGTTTTATGCGTTTTCTATGTTTATATTTCTGCAATATTTTATGTGTTCCATTGCTCTGTAATATATAATTTTCTGACAACTAGTATCAGAGCCGAAGGTCTATTTGGCTGATTAACTCGCAGGAGAGAAGGGTTCCTGGTTCGAGTGGGAGCAATGGTAAAATATGGTAGGTTTAGGGTCGAAAAATTCAATGGCCAAAACTACCAGCTGTGGAAGATGTAGATGGAAGATTATCTGTATCAGAGAGATCTATACCTACCATTGAGCGTAAAGACAAAGAAGCCGATGAGTATGACAGACAAAGAATGGGATATTCTCGACAGAAAGGCACTTGGAACAATACGGCTGTGCCTAGCGGCATCGGTAGCATTTAATATTTCAAAGGAAACGACGACACAGGGTTTAATGTCGGCATTGGCCAAACTATATGAAAAACCCTCAGACTCAAATAAGGTATTTCTTATGAAGCATTTATTTAATATGAAGATGTCAGAAGGTGGATCTGTTGCAGACCATTTAAATGATTTTAATACAGTTACAAGTCAGTTAAGTTTTGTAGGGGTAAATTTTGGTTATGAACTTAGGGCTTTGTTATTTCTGTGCTCATTGCCAGAAAGTTGGAATGGTTTAGTTATGGACATTAGTAACTCTATCTTTGGATCTAGTACTTTAAAGTTTGATGATGTTGTCGGTGCAATCCTTAGTGAGGAAATGCGACGGAAAAGCTCCAGTGAGACATCAGGTAATGCTTTGAGTGCAGAGTCTAGGGGAAGAAAAATGGAAAGAGGAAAGAGCCCAGGATATCGCAATAAGTCAAGAAAAGGTAGATCCAAGTCCAGATCGGGGATAGTGTGCTAGAAATGCGGGAAGAAAGGACACCTGAAGAAAGATTGCAAGTCTTGGAAGGGAAAAGAAGGAGACGCGCAACAAGAAGCTAATCATGAAGCGAATGTAACAGGTGATGTGTTGCAAGATGCTTTGATTTTTTCATTAGAAAATATTATTGATGCCTAGGTGTTAGATTCAGGGGCCTCATTCCATGCCACACCTGATAAGAAACATTTTCATGATTATGTTCAAGGAGATTTTGGACAAGTTCGATTGGGTGACGATAAACCCTGTAAAATCGTTGGAATGGGTACAATTTTCATAAAACAACAAAATGGAAATCAGTGGCTATTGAGGAATGTAAGGCATGTTCCAGATCTAAAGAAAAAATTGATTTCAACAGGGCAATTGGGAGGTGAAGGTTGCGTAAGTACTTTCACAGCTAAAACCTGGAAAGTCACTAAAGGATCCCTGGTAATAGCGAAAGGAGAAAATGTTGGTAAATTGTATTTATGCAATGGTATTTATAATTTTGTTAATTCTTTAACCTCTACAGGAGAAGATATGACATTGTGGCATCATAGGCTCGGGCACATGAGCGAGAAAGGGATGCAGATTCTTCACTCAAGAAATTTGTTGCCAGGTTTGAAGTATGTTGATTTAAAATTCTATGAGAATTTTGTTTATGGAAAACAGAAGAAAGTCAGATTCCTTAGAGTTGGGAAATAAAAGAAGAGCGAAAAATTAGAGCTTGTGCATACAGATGTATGGGGACCTGCTCAGGTATCATCTCTTGGTGGTTCTCATTATTATGTTACTTTTATTGATGATGCAACCAAAAAATCCTGGATTTATTGTATTGGAAATAAATCTGTTGTATTTGATACTTTCAAGAAATGGAAACCTTTGGTTGAAAATGAGACAGGGAAAAGGTTGAAGTGTCTCAGATCAGACAATGGAGGTGAATATTGCAAAAAGGAGTTTGATAGGTACTGTTCAGAGAATGGAATTCGTAGAGAGAAGATAGTTCTAGAAACACCACAAGAAAATGGCGTGTCAGAAAGGATGAATAAGAAAATCATGGATCATGCGAGGTTCATGAGATTGCATGCAGGATTGCCTTTACAATTTTGGGCAGATGCTGTAGATACTGCTATTTATCTAATAAACAGAGGGCCTTCAAGTTCCTTGGATGGTGGTATTCCAGAGGAGGCATGGACAGGTAAAATGGTAAACTACTCATTTTTGAAGACTTTTGGTTGTGAAGCTTTTGTCCACATTAACAAAGAAAATAGAACAAAGCTTGAGGCAAAATCAAAGAAATGTACCTTTATTGGATATGGTGTTAATGATTTTGGTTATCACTTATATGATTATGAAAATCACAAAATCATTAGGAGAAGAGATGTAATATTCAATGAAAAGGTCTTGTATAAGAATTAGTTGCAGGAAAAGAAACAGGAAAAAGAAAATAGAGAATACACAATGCTTGAAGATATCACAGGAAAAGTGATGGTGCCTGAAAATCATAATGATCAATAGCCAGAACAACAACCACAACAACAAAAAACACTTCAAACACCTGAAAGTGGTGATAGAAGATCTACCAGGATAAGTAGACCCCCTGAATGATACTCTCCTTCATTATATTATGTATTGTTGACTGTGAACCAGAATGTTATGAAGAAGTAGTGTAGGTAGAAACCAAGAAGAAGTGGGAGCAAGCCATGAAAGAAGATATGGAATCCTTAGCACATAACCAGACTTGAGACTTAGTCAGGTTCACTGCAGGTAAAACAGCATTGCGGAATAAATGGGCTTACAGGCTGAAGGAAGAAGATGGAGGAAAACAGAGGTATAAAGCTAGACTTGTAGTGAAGGGGTTTGCATAGAAGAAATGTATTGATTTTGATGAAATATTTTCTCCTGTTGTTAAAATGACTTCAATCAAAACTATTTTAAGTCTAGTAGCAGTTGAAGATTTGCATCTTGAGCAGTTAGATGTAAAGACAATCTTTCTCCATGGGGATTTGGAGGAAGAGATATATATGCAGCAACCACAAGGATATGAGGTAAAAGCGAAGGAGAAACTAGTGTGTAGGTTGAAGAAGAGCTTGTATGGCTTAAAACAGGCTCCAAGGCAGTGGTATCTAAAATTTGACAGGTTTATGTCTGAACAAGGTTATACTTGATGTCACTTTGATCATTGTGTTTATCTCAAAAGGAAAAATGATGGCAGCTATATTATATTTTTATTGTATGTAGATGACATGCTTGTTGTCGGTTCTAACATGCAAGAAATAAATGTGCTCAAAAGGAAATTGGAAAACTCATTTGCAATGAAGGATTTGGGTGCTGCAAAACAAATCCTTGGTATGAGAATAACTAGAGACGGGAAGAATCGCAAATTAAAATTGTCTCAAAGTGAGTACATAGAAAAGGTGTTGAAAATGTTTAATATGCAGAATGCAAAACCAGTTAGTATACCTTTGGCTATCCATTTCAAATTAAGTAAGGAGGTGTGTCCCAAGACTCAGGAAGAAATGGCTCATATGTCTAAAGTTCCATATGCATCAGTAGTTGGAAGCTTAATGTATGCAATGGTCTGCACAAGGCCTGATATTGCACATGCAATGGGAGTTGTAAGCAAGCACATGAACAATCCAGGAAAAGAACATTGGATGGCAGTGAAGTGGATTCTCAAGTATTTGAGAGGTACCACAAATCAAGCATTATGCTTTGGTGGTTCAAACATTGCTCTACAGGGATATGTTGATGCAGATATGGAAGGTGATAGAGATAACATGAGGAGCACAACAGGGTATGTGTTTATTGTAGGTGGAACAACTGTCAGTTGGGTTTCAAAAATCCAAAGTGTTGTTGCACTTTCAACAACAGAAGCAGAGTATGTTGCTGCTACAGAGGCTAGTAAAGAAATGATTTGGTTACAAAGGTTTTTGGATGAATTGGGCAAGAAGCAGGAGTTGGGCAGGTTATACAGTGACAGCCAGAGTGCCATACATCTTGCAAAGAACTCTGCATTTCATTCCAAGACTAAACATATACATCTCAAGTACCATTTCATACAGTCAGCATTGGAAGATGGATAGTTGAAGCTGGAAAAGATACACACGAGCCAAAATCCGGTAGATATGTTAACAAAAGTTGTAACCAGGGAGAAACTGAGAATCTGCTCAGTTTCAATTGGTGTTCAAGTATGATGAAGAAGATGAGAAACAACCAGGTCCAAAGTGGAGTCATTTTCTAGCAAATGAAGCAATAGTGGAGTTGCTATAATTAGTCTCCAAGTGGGAGATTGTTGGGTGTGGAGCCTGATTATCTTTTGTATTCAAAGGTTTCAACTAGATGTATACCCCAGGAAGACTGTACACCCCTCCAGGCGGGGGCGTGCGCGGGGGACTTGTACCCCTCGCAGAGGTCCAGCGGGTAAATCCCCGCCGGCTGGGGGGTACGGGGGCCAGCAGTCCCCTGACGGGGGTTCGGGGGCAGTGCCCCCAAAGCTAAAAATAGATGTAAAATTACCTTGTAAAAGTCTAGTAATTTCTAGTCAATCTGGGCCGTTCATTAGGCGGATGATTTGACGGTAGAAGTTATGTTTAGTTTATGGTTTTTTGCCCTAGAAGGCAACCCTTCACTATATATGAGGGAATTGTATTGCATCTATGTAGATCTGTATTCTGAGTGAGGAAGAGAGAGGAGATTGAGAGCGAAGAGGGTGTTACAACAGATCTGCTGTAGGTTGTATCTCTTCAATTTGTTGGATAATATAATAAAAAGACTGGCTATTTCTATGTGGATGTAGCCCAAACTGGGTGAACCACATATATCTATGTCTCTCTTGTTTTATACATTTTCTGTGTTTATATTTCTGCAATATTTTATGTGTTCCATTGCTTTGTAATATATAATTTTCTAACAGGTGCATCTAGGACAAAAGATGGCCAAAGCCCTCTCTGCTTCCTCTTGTTTTCTTTTGATATGCAAGGTATCCATTTGCATGGCAAGAGTCTGCAACATATCACGTTTGAAGTCTTCCAGCATGTTTCCAATTTCACCTTTAATGGATGAATTGGAAAAGGAGGTACTGGCTATGGGTTGACTCCCCCTACCTTTCTTTCTGGCTACTCTAGAATGGTTTCTAAAAATAGTGTTTATGTCCTCATAAGATAGTTTGTAGATGTCTCCCTCAGCCAGTAGATGGAGGGTGTCTAGAAGGTCTTCCAGAATTCCCCTAAGTAGGACCAACTTCAAAGATTCATTGAGGTCAAGTGTACACTTGGCCCTTTTGTAGCTATGCTACAACCTCTCTTCATAATCTTCCAAGGATTCATCACTTCCCAAGGTCATTCAGAAGATTTCTTCTTTGGCATATTTTTACCTACAGTAGTCTCGATATTTGTCATTAAAGGCTTGCTGCATCTGAGCCCAAGTTGTGATGCTATTGCCAGGTAACCCCACGAACCAGCGCAATGCTGCATCCTTGAGAGTAGAAGGGAATAGTTTCAACTTTTTTCCATCTTCTCCATAGTCATAGGTTCGATAGATGACAACAATCTCAAACGAGAAGGTGTCAAGATCATGGAAGTGAGGTAGGGCTGAAGGGCTTATATTCTTCATTTTGGTGTCCCCATTGGTCTCCCTAATGGGAAAGGTACCTTCTATTCTCTCTCCATTCCCCCTAGCATTTTTGGTTTCAGCCATTGGCTCAGGAGGGATGTTTTCTTCTTCTTCTTCCCCTATAGGTTCTTCAAATATCTCTGGTTGTTCACCTAAAGGTTCTTCTTGATCACTGCCACCAAAGAAGAGAGAAGGTTGGCTATGTGATGTAGTGTGGGTGTTGGGCAAGAATTTCCCTGAATTATCTCTATTCCTACGAGGCATGAAAGGAAATATTTTTGGTTGGTTTATGTTTTTTTTCACTGATAGTACTTGCAAAACTGAAATTGATTGAACAAAACAACTTGCAACTAATTGAAATGAACTTGTTGAAATGAAATTTGCAGAATTGAAGAGGAAAGCAAGGAAATGTAGAACTGAAAGAAAGGAAGTAACTAATTTACTTTTGCTGAAATGGAAATTGCATAATTGAAAAGGAAAGCAAAAGAAATGCAGAACTGAAAGAAAGGAAATGACTATTCTACTTTTGCTGAAATAAACTATTAGCAGAATGTTTGCAATAGAAAATAGAAGAAAGCAGTAATCATAGAATACTCTGACGCTGCCCTAGCAATGACACCAAAAAGTGGTGAGCACCAGTATTGCAGCAAAATGTTGCAGCTCCTGGGCTGCCTACTTTTATCAACCCGGTAGTTCGTAACCAACTTGGAAGCGACGGTGTTGTATGCACAAGTACTAGTTCTTACTGCAGGCTATCACTTGGTCAGCTGACGCAAGATCACTAGGAGCTCAAGCCAACTTCTATGGATTCCAGAAGAATCTTTATATGTGATGAAAGAAAGGAAAGCTTACTCTATAGAGGCTACTCTAATTGCAGAAAGGAAAAAGACTGAAATGTAAAGTAAACCTAGCAAACCCTACTTAACCAACTAATCCTACTTTTGCAGAAAGCACTATGAAAACCATGAAATGAATGCCATTACCTACTCAAGGAAGTAAACAACATCTACTCAAGCTATTTCTAGAAGTAAATGAGCAAAAAACATCTTTTTGGATTTTTATGTATTTTTATGTGAAATTGACATGCATGTATTTTATTGTGTGTGAAGGTGGAAGCGAATAGGTGGTGTTGAAGGGTGACTTTGGGGTTTGAGGAGATGTAGGATGGTGTAGATGGGTCCTAGGAGGTCTCGGGTGGCCTTCTGGAGGCTTTTCCCACACTTGGCCTTCAAAAGAAAGCCTACAGGAAAATCTACAAGAGGACACAGGGGATCTACAAGAGGATGCCAAGAGCAGTTTTGAAGGTTTTGAAGGTGTGAGAGTGGGTGGAAAAGGTAGATGAAGGTTGGGATGATGTGTTAGGGCACCTAGGGTCCACCAAGGATCACTAGGAGAGGGAAAGATGATTGGGAGAGAGGAAGAAATCCTATGGAAAAATGCAGAAAACTAAGGCAGATTTGAGGTGAACTTTGGGCGACTTGTAGGGTATGGAGCAAGGAGAGAATGTGATGGATGATAGGTTGACCTGCTGTGATAAGAGTGTTGAGGGAAAAAATCCCCTAGGGTTTTGGGTCAACACCCTAGCAGAGCGGGGGTTATCTACAGTAAAAAACAAGCATTCCACACAACCATGATACTTAAATAAGCAAACTACGCGAAGAGAGGTGCACCTGGGGGTCCTTTGTTTGGGTAGATCCAGGCAGGGCTCAAACCCTCTTGGAGTTCCTCTCAATCCTTGAACCTACAAAACATCCAGTTCAAATAAGCATAGCAATATATGGACCAAGTATCATATAGAAATCAATTTCATAACATATTGAAATATGGTTAGTTATACAATTGAAACAATTATTCATATGTAAACCATAACAATAACATCATATGCATGAAGAAGATTGATTTCAGGAACAAGACAAATGTTTCTTTATTGCAGATAACTAAAAAAAGCAAGGAATGATATCACCTAAATCTTCCTCTTGCTGGCTCCAAGCGGAACCATCCTCCGGATCCATCCAATCCGAAGTCTTCAAAAGGCTCCTTCCATGACTCACACAAAGATATCTCAACTAGTGAAATGACATCATAACTCAAGGAAACAAGGGTTTCCTGTAATGGGGGGAAGTGCTGGAAGCACAAGTTTCTTCAAACCTGATCAGGAATAATCTCAGTAGAGTAATTTTCTCTCTATTCTCTCCTCCTTTAGGCTTTCCCATTGAAGCCTTTTTATACTTCTCCCAAAGTAGATTTTAGTTGGGAATTCGTTGGGAACAATTGTGCCACGAGAACTGATAGGTAATCAACATGTAAAACCTGTGATCTCCGCCTGAAATTAAGGAGATTTAATTTTTTTAAGTGTTTTAAGACATATACATGGGTTTGGTATACATTGACCTGTGTACACACACATTTATCTCAAGGCAATGTTGTGTATAGGAAGGAAAACATTGTTTTTTAAGTATTTGGACCAGGTCTAGAAGGAGGGGTTGCCATATGCCATAAAATGCAACATCAAAAATATCAAGGGTGAAATTTGGAGCTATAACAAAGAGATTTGCTACAAAAGAACTGACAGTCAACCAATGAGATCAATCAAGCAAGGAAATGAGTACATCAAGAAACAGAATTTTGCATCAAGCTAGTCTTAAATTATGAGCTATGGAAGTAAATGCTGAAAAATGCTACAAGGAGAGAAAGCATGGAAGAATACTTATTGCAAAGAAAGAAGTGAGCATGGTGGAAGAGATCTAAAGTAAAGCATTAACCTTCTAACAAACTGCAAACACTAGAAATCCTATGGAGAAGGAAAATCTGTGTTTTTGGGGCAGCAAGAGGGTCTTTGCCTCAATTCATAGTCCCAAAGGGAGGAAAAGAGGCCAAGGCACTGTTGCTAGCCTTTTGAATCTTCTTTCTATCACTGCTTAACCTGCTATAGAAAACACAAATGAAATCAAACCACTAAACCATAAAAAACAACCTACTCTTAACCAAGAAAGAAATTCATCTAACAAAAACTAATCCATAAACTGAGACAAAGCATATAAATACAAACAAGAGGAGATTGGTTGGTTGGATTGGGACCTAACCCAAGAGCTTTAGCCCTCTGAGGTAACTCAGTGTTAGCTCAAAAAGGATCTCATCTTTATTATAAAAAAAGTAATAGGATTACATGAAACTGTCACCAAAAGTAAGCTTGAAGTTGAGCAGAGTTTTACAATAGAAAAATTACAACAAAAATCCGACAAAAATTTGACCCTAGTGAGGCCTAGGCCTCTCTACTTATACAACTGAAGCTCCCAACAATTTCCTTAAAATCAGGGAGGCTTGGCTCCCAAAACTTGAGATAACCATAAGTTATCTTCCACTTGCTCAGCTGCCTCCTAGTGCATCGATTTGGCTGTTTGTACTTTGAGCTGCATGAAGGGGAAGTTGAAGTGGGGAGTAATAAATGAGGGGGATTCCCTCCTATAAATCCTCTCCTTTGTCCACTTTGAATTACTGTTGCCAATTTTCCATTGAATCTTTGACTTTGTCTTCAAAATTCAACAAAAATCTTCATTAAACACATATTAGACCTCATGACATCATAACTAACTCAACTCACTACATAAGCATAAATATAATAAAAAAACATGCAATAATCTAAGAGAATGGCTGATTTAACTATGTTAGGAGGAAAAATGAGCCCATATAATTACCCATTTATGGGGCTCATCAACTACTATATCGTGGTAATCATGGCTTCCATATTTGTTATTTATGATTACAAGAATATATAAAAGTAAAATCCCCAAATCACACTTCAAAGGTGGTTGTGCCTCATGCAAAGGCTTAAGAAAAATGTGTATGTCAAACTATGCCTGGCCATTGACCATAATCAGTGTCAAGTAAAGTATACATGCATTTGTTGGATTTCCATGCACTACGTGAGATAGGAAAGACAAGCCAATTTGCTTACATTCTGTCTGGCGATGTCACAAGTGGAGCATAAAATTAATCAACCGTCAACACCAGATATATATGCTATTAAATGTCATGCATTATCCTCTATTGGAATTAGCAAGCCAAGCATCTATTTCATTAATCGGAAATCAAATTCAAAGTTCACTGGTACATAAAAAGCTAGAAACATACAAAATATAGCGAATTAAAGAAATCAATCACTGAGCAAATTGATTTTTGCAGATAGTCCCAAGCAGTGAATTTCAGTTGCTTATTTTGGGCAAACAATGAAAATTTTCAAAAATTCGTGATCTGGGTTTTTGTAGAAGGACCCAAATTGACTTTTAAGTGGGTGGTTTCTAAAAATTGGGAGCGGTTTCATATATTTCTCTAGTTCTTCCAAGGGTAGTTTTTGCAAAAAAACAAAAACGTCCCACAACTTGGGATGACTCATTCTATTGGAATTCGATTTGTATAATGAGAATTTCATTCGTCTAAAAATGTGATGTATGTATTAGCTAAATATTTTAACCTCTAAGTGGTTCTATAGCAGTCACACTCTATATAAAATCCATTAGATGTCAAAGGCATGCCATTTATTATTGGCATTCAAACAGAAAAGTTTTGTGTAAAACGATTGAGTTTTCACAAAATAGTTCGTTTGCCATGAATCCAACATTTGGACAAAGGAATATGGATATATATTACATAACTATCTTGTATTTGATACACAACAAGAGTCTCTTCCTGTTATAAATGCATTCTATATCAATTTAAGGTAGCAAGAGAGGATGACTGAGCATAGTGAAGAGCTAGTTGATCGCTATGACATGCATAATCAGTGAAGTGAGAGAATAAAACATGAAATCTTTTGCAGCATTGCACATACTAGTCACTGATTGTAGAATGTTCACGGAAAAATTGCATAAACATTGGATGAAAGATCATAGTTCGAATTCAATATTAGATAAATTGAGTCAACTATCTCAGAAATGTGCCCAACTTGAAGAGATTATTAATAGGTGCAAAGCGCTAGGTAAAATTGCGTTGAAATGGATTTTCAAGAAACTCAAAATGAAAATGAAATAGTTTCCTTACGTTTGGAGGTAGAAGTGCACAATAAATTCATGCGACCATGTAACTTGGTGAGAAAGTGATGAGTGATGTCCGAAACCATGAACTATAAAACAAAAATTCAGTTGGTTTCCAAATGAAATCTCGAAGTGGGGGGAACATTTGGCATGTAACAATCAATGGTTCACAGTTTATTATGGCGAAGACCAACGAAACCCTGACAACATAAATTACACGGGGTTTATGTAAAGGAGTCCCTCCGTAAGTGGTTTAGTCAAAACCATGCATATTAAGATCAACAACTATTATTCATTACGACAACACTAGTTCCATATTCTAGAAACCACTAGGAGTGCCCCTATGGGAAGTTTACAGTTTTGCAAAAAATCAATGTTCGTTGCAAGTACCAGGCCCACATGCCATCCATCTTTGGTATTACGCTTTTTGTTTTCCAATTAATTTTATTTAATGTGACAAGCATTGCAAAGGAAGCACATTTAATAGAAATATATTATTTATATAATATATATAATATTTAAATTTATCATTGTAAATTTATTATTTTTAGAATCTTTTCAAGAAGCAGTACTTTGGAAATTATTTGAGAATGAGTTTTCAAACTACTTATAACAGTTAGACAGTTAGGGCTAGCAATAAGAATAAAAGACAAGAAATTAGACATTAGAGGGGTTCGGAAGGGCACAATGACCCATGAATGGCATTGTAAACATAAATTCTCTTTGAAATATGAGTATATATTGCAGTTTGATTCCAACATTGGGAAGTTCCGGCCATTATTTTTCCTCTCATGTTTCAGTATTCATATATGTATTTTCTTCTCTTCGACAATGTAGGATGCAACTGATGATTTATTTTAGTTTTTAACGGATCTCCTTAATTGTACTCATGAAAATTAATATCAAAGCCCTTAATGAAGTGCTCCACATCCAAGAATTCCATTCACATTTTCTCAGTCTTGCATTATTCTTTCTGCAGTAGTTTAAATTCAGATTCTTAAGTGCCTAATTTGAACTTTGCTTTCTATTCTTCTTCAATCCATTCCTTTAGTCCAACACTCTACAACTCTCATAGTTTCTAAATCCATTCTTCTTTGGAAGGCTAGGGTTTCAGGACTAGAATCTTTGCTTGCAAGTCCTCATGGTCTGTCCTTCTATGCATTGATTTTAATTATTTTTATCCAATTTCAAAATATCTTAGGCACTGGTTCCCCCACAACCAAGAACTGTCTCCTGGGGAACAACATAGTGAAATAAGAGTTTAACTAATCCTAAGAAGCTTCCCATGCTATTATGAGAAATATTCCCCAAGGACATCTTAATCCATTCCTCCAAGATTGCATTGTTAATATATTTACTAAATAGTACCTCTTGCCATAGGCCCTTTTTCTTAATAAGATTTTAGGTCCCCTTAGTAACAAAGGATGTAGCAAAGGTCCCAATATGTTAAATTCCCCAATCTCTTGGATATTTAAGATGAGATATGGATTTCCAAGAAACTAAGAGCATTCCTCCTTGTCCTTTTTCTCTTTTGGTGGGAAGAGAAATAGAGCTATCTGAGATTTGTGAGGATGTGATTTGGAGATGAGGCTAACGAGGGTAATATATAGGAAAAAAATGTAAAATAACTCTTTATGAATATATTTATGAATGATAGAGATACATTTATGCCTAAATGGGATATTATAGACTTGACCCTATCAAAGGGTCTAGGTCTAATATTCTAAGATATAGTTATTGTATCATAGATGGAAACCTAGGTTTGATATTTTCTCATTTATATCTTGTAAAGAGAAGGGGATAAGCTTGTATATCATGGTCGTATGTGTTTAGGGAATAAGGTTAATATAAATAAGATATTTTTTTTTCCTTGCATCCATTTGTGGCTAAATAGAAGTGCTAAATTTTTTTGGCTAAATATTTGGCTCGAAAGATGGATCCTTTTCCTAATAGAAGGAGGTCATCCACAAACATTGGGTGGGTGATATTGAGCCTCTTAACTACATTAGTGTCTTTTATATTTAAAAAATGATATTTTTCATGAACCAATCTATTGAAACCCTCAATAATGATAAGGAATAAAAGTGGGGAAAGTGGGAAAACCCATAGCCTTTGGGTGAACGAAAAAAATGAGAAGATGAGCCACTTATGAGGATATAAAATGAGGTTGAGGATATATAGGATTTGATATAGCTAACGAAAGTATAGGAGAAGCAATATATAAGGATTGGTATGAGTTAAATCAAATTTCATTGTTCAAAGCCTTTGGAAATGTGTGTATTGGTAATGAAATCTCATTTTTGGAAGGTTTTGGTTATACGATGGACTTCTTGGGTTGTGACTATGGCATATTGGATTTCATTCCCATGTAGAAACCCCACATGCTACCCATATATACTATAGGGAGGGTTTCAAGTACACAATTATCATATTAGAGACAATAATTTTTGTGTTATTGCATAAAGATATGGGATGAAAATGATAAAATGGAGGGAGGGAATTATACACTCAATTGGTAAAATTGCCTCTTCAACATGCATAAGATGAAAGGGTGTAAATTGATAGAAGTTTTGGTGGATTTCCTCCCAGACCATAGGACTAGGAAGAGAATGCATTGCTAGATGGTATCGTTCTTTTACTAAGATGTCACCATCCCATGGGTTGCCCATTAATATAGTGAACATGTTTGTCCAAAATTATCATTCAAGGGCTAGTTTGATGCATTAGTTAGGAGTTTAGAAATGAAATTTGGGAAGGACAATTATTTCATACTCTTAGGTGTAACAAAATCTAAGTCAAAGTTAGAAGGATAATTATCAAATGGGTGTACCTCCCATTGATAACCCACCAATTCTATAGAAAGGACATAAGATTAGAACCCATAACCACTTCAGGCACATCAAGATGTAATGATGTAATTTATGACTGAAGAATTTTTTTTCCAAGACCAATCTTTAGAGAAATTTTGAGGTCTAAAATGGGCCTGCTAAGTAATATTATAAAATATAGTGGAAATAATAAAATAAGATTAGGTTACATCATCAAATTTTAGAGGGAAAAAAGAAAAAAACTATTTGTTCAACTGATATTTTCAACTTATCTCCTTATGATTTTGCTCAAATTTTGAAGGGAATACTCATTGGATGCGGAATTTAATTCCTCATCCAAGGAATACCCATGTTTCTTACTTTTTATGGAACCTGCTACATGATAAATGAGAAATACATGATACAACATGATTACAATCACATTTTTCATGTATTTCTCATTTTTCATGTAGTAGGGTCCATTGAAAGTATGCAACATGGGTACTCCTTGGATGAGGAATTAAATTATGCATCAAAAGAGTCACACTTGAAATTTGAGTAAAACCATAGGGAGATAAGTTAAAATACAAGTTGAAAAAGTAGTTTTTTATTTTTTTACTTTCTAATCATTTTAATTTTTTACTCCAAAAATGGTGAATCACCCTCCATGGTTGACATCATCATCTTGAATACTATTGGTTCTTATAAAGTTGATTTTGGTTGTACATTTTTGTTTTGAGGCTTATTTTTTACCTCACAATTTCTCTAATGTGTTAGCACTCATAATGAAATTCTAGGCTGAGAAGAGGCAATTCCAAGGTAACCACAGACTAAGCTTTCGATTTGGCAGCTAGCCCTGCTAGACCAGAGAGGGCTCTCTCCTTGCCAAAACAATGTGGTTGTGATAACTAAATCTTAGGCTAGCTATGCAGTGTGGGGATTTGTTTGAAAGGTTTTTGGGTCGAAAGCAACAAGAGAAAGGACCATTGGGCTATGGAGTCGATGCCAGCTTTTGCTAGAAAACTTAGGGCAAAGTAAGTGCAATGTTTAGCTAGATAAAATATTGCAATTGTGAGAAGAATAAGGGAGAAAGCCACTGCCCTATAGGCATCAAATAGAGGATGGATCTACAGTAGCAGCATTAGACAAAAGCAAAACACAGGGTTACTCAAAAGAGAATCTAACAGAGGATGGATTTTGCAAAGACAACCACTACATTTAACAAAAAAATCATCCTGAAAGGAGCATCATGTGTAGATGAATTCCTAACACATCTCTTAGATAATGCTGTAACAAGGTAGAAAAAACAAAATATGTAAGTGAATTATAGGAAAAACATACTAGACATTAAACACCCTGATGGATCCGAGGTCTAAAGGGCAGAAACTGATTTATTAAAATAATATTCCAGAAAAACTTTACATAGTCCCAAGCAACCTCTCTCTGTTACAAAAATCTCCTAGTGCCCCTCTGATATGTCATGAAAATGGGCACTTCAGTAGTTCTTGTCTCCTTGGCCTCCTCATCTGTTTTAGCTGGGCTAGAAGGTCCTCCTGCTTCTTGAGGCACTAGTGGAGGAATTAGAGGACCCCTGAAGATCTCATGAGAAATGAAGGTCTCCCAAGGGATGTTAAGGAGACTGAGATGATGAAGCACAATGATTTTGATTAGGGAGTAATGATAAAGGCTGCTCATCTGTTGAGGGTAAGGCTTCCTTTGGATAATAAAAGCCATCTTCTCAATACTCCTGAACAAGTAATAAGGGATGTTTAACATCCTCACCCTGGTAAAATGCATGAGGAGCCTGATATGATAACTATACAACGTGGAGAACCGACCCACAAGTGAAATACTTCATGATGATTTTCATCATGGGGACATACTTGTTCTCAAGAAAATTGAAAGGAAACAGTCCCTTCACCTGATTTCTGTACTGGGGTTTGATATAAGGTTCATAATAGTACTCATCTAGATCCTGGTGCTTGAACCACTTCTCCCCTACATTAGGAATCTTGGTGGCATCTGAAATAATGGAAGAAGAAATGGTGGAAGTTACCCCAGCAAGAGTCACCCTGTTGTCATGAAGATGCACTACAAAAAGCCTAGTGAGCTCTGGGTGATATTGCACTCTCTCAACCTGTTCACAGAATTCATAGCAGCCAAGGTACTTGAAGCATGTGACAGCCAACTTTGAGGCCTGTAATTCCCTAAGGTTTGATGGCTCTTCTTTGATAATCCTGCCTCCCTTGTGTGGTTTTCTTGGTTGCATGGCTCCATCAGCTGAGGTATCACTGGCTGTGTTCTCCTCCTCATAGTCTTGGTCTTCCAGGTCCATGTGTGTAAGGTTGAGGTGTGTGGAAATGAGAAATAAGGGGATGGAAAATGGGCTTGCAACTAGGAAATGAATGGAAATGAGAAGAAGGGTTTTTTGCCTTGAGCTCTTGGGAAAGAGAGAAAAAAGGGAATGTGAAGGAAGTGGGAAAGAGGGGAAAGGGATAGGGTGATTTTAGGACTGTAGGGATGGGTGTTGAGAGGAGTAGGAAGGAATTAGGGTTTAGGTAGAATTAGGGAGAATTTTAGGGTTTCAAGATTACAAATGACCAATGATGCTTGTAACTAAGATTTAGCAACCCAAAATCATGATGAAGGACATGTACCTACCTATAAGAAGGGAGATCAGAACAAATTTGAAGCTTGCTGGAAGATTTGGAGGTGTTTTGTCACTTCTGGGAAAAGCGCAGCGCCTTCGCTCAGAAGCGCAATGCCATGACAAAAGCGCAACGCCCATTCAATTTTTCTCTGGAAAAATTGTGGAAAAGCGCAGCGCCGGGTGAAAAGCAGAGCGCCTGCCTCCAAAAGCGTAGCGCTAGTTTGTCTCGGCCAAAGGGGCAACGCCTCTCTACCAAAAGCCCAGGGCCGGATTTTTTTGCTCAAACTCACTCAAACTCGACTTTCTTTCTTCTCCCTTTCACTTTCTTTCTTGGCAAATGAAGATAATGAATTTGAAAATGAAGTATGAGGGTTTAAATAGAAGGAGATTTTGATTTTTCGCTTTGAAAAACCCACTTTTTCAATGTTTCTAGTTCTTTTTCAAAACTTTGTTTTAATGCCTTTTCTTCTTGTATCTTTACAGGTCGATAAAAGCTCAATTTGACTTGAATCTTGCAGTGTTTTTTGGTCTTGCAGCAAGGAGCAATGCTCTGGTGCAACTAATATTAATTATTACACATAGGAACTTAAAATTACATATGAAATACAAATAAACTAGAATACTCTGTTTTCACCTCAAAAAAAATTTTTGAGGTGAAAATTACATTAGGTTAAAAAAAGATGATGATTTTAGTAGCTATGACTTACAAGCCATCATGTTTGATTTATTGATCCTCCTCATATCCTTGTTAACCTTTATTTACACTTTTAAATCAATTTATTGACCTTAGTGATGAAACCCTAGACCTAATGAAATCATGCCCTATGACCTAATGAAATGAACTACAGATTAATTATGAAACCCTGACTAAAGACAATCTGAAGAAGGATCAGCAAGTATAGTCTATGAGGGAAAGATTTTCTGAAGAAAAAACAACCATCAATGGATCAGTATATCATGACCTAATGGAATGATGCAAAATTTTCAATATGGGACTCCTAAAATGCATATGCAAAGAGTGAATTTTGATCCCTGATGGAAGTATGTAGAAACTGACACTAACATAATGTTCTACTCATGGGTATATGAAAATGGGTGTCACGATAGGTTCTTAGTCATCAAGTAGATTGTTATGAACCATACAACTTAAAAATGTTAATAAGTAAATTAAATAATCCACCATGAGGGTAGAACCTCATTTTATAATTACTATAATACAAGATATGATATGATGATCCT
Source organism: Pinus tabuliformis (assembly GCA_031772625.1). Lineage (NCBI taxonomy): Eukaryota > Viridiplantae > Streptophyta > Pinopsida > Pinales > Pinaceae > Pinus > Pinus tabuliformis. Next base: position 144,790,605 of record CM062810.1, read on the forward strand.
AATTAGGCTAGGTATCCTTGTCATATATGTATAGGAGACAAAGGATACAATTATAAAGAAATGGTACATTGAAAATATCTGGACTACATAATAATATATCAATATAAATTTAATAACTTAATATGTAGGGATTAATGAGGGTTTTTAGGGTTAATATGGGGGCTTGTATAGGACTTATCATTCCATTTCCATTTAAAAAACGTTTTCCTCAACACTTGACTAATTGCGGTTGTTTTATGCAGTAATAACTCATCCTTCACATGTCAACTCTTCCACTAGGTTCTTCCATTTCATGAGTTATTCAATAATTAATCAATTTATCAATTGGTAGACCCTTGTTTCAAGGATTGCTTCTAGTTCTAGTATGATTTTCCCTCCTTCATTAATCTTTGGTCGAATATCTTGGATAGGGATCTTGTCCTTTATTACTTTCTTTAAGCAAGAAATGTGGAAAAATGGATGTACATGTGGATTTGGAGGAAACTCTAATTTTTAATCCATACTTATGTTATCACTCCAATATTTCTCAGGAGTTGATTAGAAAGAAATGATTAGAGGTAACCACAAACCTACTTTGGAGATTAGGATCTAGCCTTCCTAATTCTCAGAGAGGGCTCTCTTTTTATGATTTCACTTTGTCTAGTTATTTGCTTTTAGGCTAGTTATGATTGTACTTGGGTTTTGATTTGGATTTGGTGGTGGGATCACTTACTTAGATGAAAAGAGGGGTGTCTTTTACCATTGGGCTATGGGGTCAAATATCAGGCAAATAGGACTGGATCAAGTTCTAAAAATAGTGTCTACAGGGCAAGATAGTAGAGTTACTTCAGATCTCAAGGCTGGATGGTGAAGTGGTTTTCAATCGGATCCAAAGAGAAATTAAGGGTTCCTTAGGCCGGATTATGAAGAAAGTGAAAGAGGTCAACTGGGATGGGAGAGAAATTAAGGATTCTCAGATTTGGATATCAGAAGAAAACATGTAAATGATCAATTGTTTAAAACAGAGTGTACTTAAACAAATTTTGAGATAAATTTCCAGCTAATTCATTCAACTTTAGATAACATTAAAGTTTGTGAAAAACATAAGAAAATAAAAAAATTGACAAAGAAAATACTTCACTAAGAAAATAACAAATTTGACAAAGAAAATACTTCATTGTAATAGCTCAACACATGAATCCTATAACGCAATCTCTTTATTACTTGGTCCAGTTTGCTGACTTGAAAAATTGGTACAATAACCCTTAGGTTTATGATCAAAATAACTCTAAAAATGTATAGAAATCCACACTCAATACTTCGAACTATGAAGTATTTATACAAAAATAGTTTACGAAATATCCCAAATTGTCTTGGGAATTAATCTAGGAGAAAGAAATATCTTCATGCAAGAAGATAGAGACAACTATTGGATGTTTGTTTGCTGTCCCTATTTATTAGGTTGTGTTGTCTTTAATCTTTGATATTTTTCCTTTTAATCTCTGCTTTGCTGTTTGGTCTTCACACTGGATGTTCTTTTCACTCTGACCTTTCAACTGATACACTTTCATCTGGTTGGCCTGTCATTATCCTTTTACTGTGCTTTTCAATCTTACTGTAGATTTTTACATTTTGACCGTGTATTTCTACAGTAAGTCATTTAATTTCTCCCATGTTTTAGCATCTGGTAATTGGATATTTATCATCTTCCTGTAAATCTCATCTGCCTCCATGTACTTGGTAAAAGTAGGTTTATTCACAAAAAGGTGTTTTACCTCATGCTGGAGGTAAAACAAGTTCTCAAAAGTTTGGTATAGGACCTTGCCAGTTGGCATCCCTTTCATAGATGAAGTGTTCACTTGATCTTTGGCCACTTCTTTGATTTTGCTATTGTAGTCCTCTTGTTTCATTAACTTATCATTTATTACCAAGGGATTGGGCAGACCCTTTTGCCTCAAAACTTCAAATTTAACCATGAATCTGTCTATAGCCAGTTGCATGGTTTGGAACTTCAAGGTTTAACATTAAATTCCTCTTGGTGAGGACCATTTTTACTTCTAATATTGTACCTGTCCTGTTAGGTATCTCTAATTCCTGCAATTCATACTTATTTTTGGAGTTGAGGAAGTGAATGATCCTTGCAGCTTCCTCTAGCATGTCTCCCAGTTCTGCTTTTACTCTCTGTATGGCCTCTGTAGCCTGCTTCACTAAGTCAATATGTTCAAAAATTACTTGAATGGATGGCCAAATATCATTGACAGAGTCAATGATATTTGCCCATAATTGTTCCTTAGCCTGTCCAAGGGGTTCCTTCAAAGTTAATTCCTTATCCAAGTTTTTTATTCTTTCATTCATTCTGGTTGATTTCTGTACTTCCTCTTTATGCATAATTTGGGCAAGCTTGTAGTCAGTCTCTAGACTGGTTACCTTTTCCTTGAGCTTGTTCATTTCAGTGGTCTGAATGGACATGTCTTCCATTGCTTTGACCAACTTGCTTGCCTCATCACCCGTTGACCATGTTGCTAATGTAGACGTTGTAGAAGTTGACAGTGTTGTAGCCATTGGAGATGTAGGAGCTAATGATGCTGCCAAAGTGGAAGGTACTACATTAGTAACCGTTGGGATAACAGTGGCAGGGGCAGTCTCCAGACTAGCTTGTTTTAACTACATCAAGCTATCCAACTCCTTTTCCATTTCCTTCAGTTGATCATTCAATTGTAGAACCAGGTCCATCATCTCCTCCTGATTTGTTTGGCTCTCCAGGGCCTCTTTTTTCTGTGGGTGTTGTAAATGAGGAAGATTTAATTGTATTTTAAGAGCTGCAATGTCCTCATTCTTCTTCTTGATCAACTTCTCAGCAGCTTTGATGTCATTGGGATCATGTCCCAGCTCAATTACCAAGTCCTCCAATGACTTGATCCTGTTGTCCTTGGCCTATGAGGAGGCCTTTTCCAATTTATATTGGGTTGTAATGTTATCTAATGAATTTTGCAGCTTATGTGCAACCATGGCCTTTCTTATCAAGGTGGAGTAGATCATCTCTCCTGCCTGCTTGTGGAATTCTATCTGGTCAATGGGATGAACATCCTTGGCCAACACCTCAAAGTCCATTTTTCTATAGTTAGCTGATGTCTTTGGTTGCTGGACAGTTGATTGCATGAAGGACACTTGCATTTTCCCTGCTTTGATGTCAAGAGATGACATCAAGCTACTTTGATTAGCTGGTGTGTGCTTGAAGTATTGGGCATATGTTTCAGCCTTCAACTTCTCATTTCTCAACTTATATGTACCCGTCCTTGATATCTTTTTCCTTATCTACTAGCCTGATAAAAGAAGAAACCTCAACACTGAGTTGTCTCTCAATCAGTTGAGTGTTAGATGTTGATGGCTAATGTGTTTCTGCTGAAGCATTTGTGCCTTTGCTTCTTTCCACCATTGTATCAGTGTCAGTGATTTCCACTGATTCAATGGTCTCTTCCTGTTCAGTTACAATATTCAGCTTGGGCATTTTCCCAAGCTCAAAATGCACATCTGTTGTCTCCATTGCAGAACTAGAACCCTCCTCCTTGTTTCTCTTTGGGTTTCTCTCCTCATTTGCCGGGGTCTGTAAAACATGAGGAATATTCATGGGTTCCCCCATTTCTCAAACCTATAGGAAAGAAATCTCATCAATTTGTTTCTCTACATCAATCAATGTATTTTCTACACCCACTATTGTGCTATACATGTCAGTTAATGTGCTTTCCAACCATTCTGATTGGTTGGAAAACCTCTCAATATCCATTCTAGGATGGTGGATGAAAGGTCCTAATTTGACCTTGATTTTTAACTTATTTATGACCCCATGAGGGTCATATGGCCACATAAATTTGTTCCTAAATTTCAATTCCTGCAACATCTTGTCAGCCTCTGGTCTAGCCTCTCTGTTATTACAAATGAAGGGGCCTAATTGATTTTCATTTTAAATTGGGTTTTCTTCCTAGCGGCTAGGAAGTTTACTTCATCAAAATTGATGATCCGCCTAAAATATTCCAGTCCAAATATCCTCATAGGGAGGTATTCGGGAAGTTTGTAAGGGGAAAGTTGGCATACATAAATTATAATCTCTGTGTGATTCTGGTACAGACATCAGTCTCCCACCTTACTGTTCATGGCCAACTGTAACACCCTTTTGATTTCTTGGCTAATTCTGGGCTGAGGGATACTGGTCAGCATGTTCATGACTGGATATACAAATGAATCAATGAAATCATTATAGGTGAATGAAGTGGAGTGTTTATGGATCAAGGGTGTCCAATAAATAATTGACCTTGGATTCCCTTTGGTATCCAACTTCTAGATGTTGTCAGGGAATTTGTCTGATTGATAATATAAAAACATATGAAATAACACAAAGGAGTACTTGAAGACTCTCTTAGTTGGTAGTCTAGTGAAATGTTCATGCATCCTGTCTGCAACGAATTGAGCATAGTTGTAAATCACAGTAGGAGGCTTGCCTGGGATAAAAATGGAAAGAAAGGCCAGGACAACCTCATCCACATGCTCATCTTAGGTATATCCTAGGATGCAAGAGAGCATGGTAATAATATATCTACCTCTCTCTAAAATAATGGTGGCAGGATAAGGGGGACTATCTATGGGAGTATGGCGATCCTCTAGGATGAAATTCTGGAAAATTTGTGCTATTTTGGCCGGGTCTAACTTGATATATAGGTCTAGTAAGTCACCAATAGACAGTGGGGTCTCATTAGGGCTTGGTTGGACCTGCAGCATTTGGTTGATAGATTTTGTAGTGATGGTAAATAACAGTTGTTGGTTAGGGGTGATAATAGCTCTTTTGCTAGGAATGTAACAAGCATGATAGAAGTGGATGATGTCTGGTAAAGGGTGTACTTTTGGAAACAAATATTTGGGTAAATTAGATTCCCAAAGGTGGATGTCATCGTTCTGGTTTAGGAATCTGTCCTTACTCCAGCAGTGGAGCTTTAGAAGGTAAGGTGGGGAAGTAGTATCCTCTATTTGAAAATCTTTGTCCACTAATGCTAGGTGGTCGAAGTCCAGGTGAGGGGTTGACAGAGGTCTCACATATAGATTGGTCTAGGAAGCCATGAATGAGTTTATGGATATGAATTAGGCCTATAGTGGTTGTAGAAGTGAGGTGTGGAAGCCCTGGAAAAGTAGGATGGTAGTTACAGTCTGTAAAAGAAGGGTTTGGGGTATACAAGTAAATTTCTCTTCAATTTAAGCAAGTATATTAATTAATTTCAATTAATTAAGCTTTCAATTGGATTGTACATTTCAAATTGAGAGGGTTGTTCCAGTTTTTCTCAAGAATACATGGAATTTGGCGGTTAGGCTTGCAAACTGGGTTCAATGGTGAATGCAGAGGGTACAATAGCTTGAAATATCAACTAGTTGCTTGAATTAGGTGTTCGAAACTTCTTTAGGTGGTAGACAGTGGTCAATTTGGTCATAGAGGTTTAGGGTGTCACAGAATGGCTTCAGCAACAGTCGAGAAAAAATAGTGAATTGGGGCTTTTTCTCCCTTTTAACAGGCAACTGTCACATTTTGGCGCGGAAAATATAAATGAACAGTGGGCAGTTTTTGGTCTAAGCAGGGAGGTGGTTTTCTGGGCCATCGCACCGCTTTTGGAGGGCAGGCAGTATTTTTCTTGAGCGCGCGATCTAGCTTGGGGCTACCACATAGCAGAATAGCGCCTAGGCAAAACTGCGAACCTTGCATGCTCTCAGGCTGTTATCTGTCAGACAGTGAACCCACGTGATATGGATGTCCAACGGCGGATCTGGGGGTGGGAGATCAGACAGTTGTCGTGTGGTTAAGATGCATGAATGGAATTGGGAAAGGAATTAGCGGGGCCCGGGTTTTAATTACAAAAAATTGTAATTAATTAGTGTATAAGGTAGGGATTAGATATAAGCAACGGTTTAATAAAGTGGTACTAGGGGTTATGTGGTGGGGTTTTTTAACTACACCGAGGGTTGGTGGGTTAAAAGGGTTTGTCGGGGAAATATGAAGCGAGGAGCTAATTAAATAATGTGGGGGGATAAAAACTTAGGATAAGGGGATTTTATGGCTTTTTGAGGGGTAACAGGGCAATTAATAAGGGGAGAAGTTAATATTTGCAATAAGGAACGGGTTTCACACTAGGGAAAGGGGGTTATGGGTAAGGAAATGATTTTGAAGGGTAATTACTAGGGAAATGTGTGAAACCAAGGGGTAAGGGTCATAATGAGGGGAAAAGGGGACTTATGAATGGAACGAGGAAATTAGAAAATAAGCATGTGGGGGCATAGTGAAATGAGGGGAAATTAGTTAAAGAAACTTGTGAGCATCGTTTCTTTCTCATAAATGCTCTTGCACATGAAACATAGGATTAAGCATAATAAATGTGATTTTGACTCAACAACCTTGTACATTTGCAACCTTTCTTCTACCTACCCTTTATTTATCCTAACATTTTTTCTTTATTTTACTGGGTGCATTTGAGCTTGCTGACCCTTTATTTCCTTTTCATTTGACAAGAAAACTATCTAATTCTAACCTTATAACTTCCAATGGCTCAGATTAAGCTGATGAGCTCATTTTTATTCTCTACCTAACCACTGATCTGCCAAGGTTGAACAGTTTGGCTAGATCTTTATTCTCTATCTATCAACATAAAATTTAAAGCATGAATAAGTCAAGATTAAGTTATTTGACCATCATGGATTGTGGAATTTTTGACAAGCTGCACACAACCTTATTTTGCATAGTAAAGTAAAAAGTAGTGGCATTTGAATTTGCACACTTTCATTATCTGTTTTATTTATTTTTTGGGCTTCACATTTTTCACGTTTTTGATATTTTCTCTTTCTTTTTGTCCTTTGATTATTCTTTTAGGACATACCCTCTTTACATTTTTTATTTTTTAATATGGAATTTTTTTTTTCAGAAAGCAAAAGTATGTACAATATTAAAAGACTAACCATAACCAATTCAAAATTATGAATCCTATTATTATAGGACCCTAACAGTGGCTCGACTTGGGGATGGCATTTCCTGGCGAAATGTCAAGAACTATAAGATCAATAGCCTTTGAAATTGTGACTGAAGTTAACTTGTAAACTGCTCTTTTGTGATTCTTCTTTATTCATAGTTATGATGGTGAACCCTTCAAAGCTCAAGACCTTATCTCCGGGCTTCAACTTCAAAATATTACCATCCAATCCAATCTAAATTCTGCAATGTTATATACAATGAGTAAAATAAATTGAACTACTATTAATCTGTGGAAAAGTAATGCTTCAACATTCTACCATTGATAGGTCCTCCTGGTAGATCTGTTCCATCTAATTCTCTCAAGAAAAATGCATTGTTACCTCTGTAACCATAAATGACATAAGGGCCTTGCCATAGGAAATCAAATTTGAAATGTTTTCCCTTGTCTTCTCTTCTAGAATCCCATTTAAGTACTTTGTCAACTATGTAAAAATCATCAGCTTTAGTCTTTTTGTCAATTTTTTTTTTGATTTTATCTTGGATTACTTGTGATTTGACATAGACTTCTGCTCTGGTTTGCTGCAAGTGTATTGTTTGATTTATCCTCCTCTAGATATCATTTGGTTCTACCTACAACTCTTGGATGATATTCATCATTGTCACTCCTAAAGAGGATGGAAAAACATCATCCATTCCATATGCTAACTGATAAGGAGATGTACCAATGGACCTTTTGGTAGTTAGTCTATTTGCCCATAAGGCATTGACCAACTTTTTATTCCATGTCTTCTTGTTTTCTTCCAGCAGTTTCTTAATGATATTGACAAGGCTTTTGTTAGAGAATTATGCAAGTCCGTTACCTTGAGGGTAATAGGTAGTGGAATGGCCAAGGGTAATGTGATGTTTGTTACAAAAGTCTACCATTTTCTTGTATTTAAAAGCAGCTGCATTATCAGTAATGAGCTTTTGGTGGCATCCAAATCTTGACAGGATATTGCTTTTAAGGAATGAGATAATGACAGAGTCTGTTGCTTGTCTAGAAGGGATGGATTCTATCCATTTGGTGAAGTAATCAGTGGCTATCAAAATCCATTTATGCTGGGCTGAGGAGGCTGGGTGAATTTCTCCAATGAAGTCTAAACCCCATTGTTGAAATGGCACTTCTGTGGATATGGGTTTGAGAGGTAAAGGTAAAAGCTTCCTTTCACCCTCAAATATTCAGCACTTATGACAGGAGGTCACATGTTTCTTGACATATGAAAAAAGAGTGGGCCAGGAAAAACCAGCCCTCAGAATCTTGTCAGCAATTTTTTTCCAATACAAGTGTCCTCCACAATCTTTTGCATGAAATTCTTGCATAATTTTATCAGCTTCATTTTTCAGCAAACAATTTAATAGAATGCCACCATTATCTTTCCAAAATAAAGCATTATCTATGATACAATATCTCATTGATTTCATTTTAAAAAATATAGCTTTAGTTCTAGATAAACTAGGAGGAGCTTGTAAGTTTAGTAAGACAAATATGATATCTGCATACCAAGGTGAATTTGTAAAAGGTTCATTGATCTGTGGAGTTTCCATCTCTTCCTGATCATCTAGGGCACCAATGAAATTTATATCTAAGGCCTGACAGTTCGATTCAGCCATGAGTTTGGCTAAACCTTGGCCTTTGATAAGTTTTGTAGGCTTTATTTCTATGTCATATTCCAAAATAGTGGAAATCCATTTGCCTCTCTTTCCTTCAGGCCCATTTTGTGTCAAAATGTCCTTTACTACTGAATTTGGAACATAAGCAATGATGTGTGAATACAAGATGTACACTCTAAAATCTTTAATAGCTTTCACTAAAGCTAATGCCTATTTTTCCATTATGTTGTACTTTAGTGTTGCATCTCTTAAAGATTTACTGAAAAATGCAATGGGTTGTTCATATCCTTGATCATTCTTTTGCAACAAGACTGCTACAATAGTATGTGTAGAAGCAAAGTAAAAGATTATAAAATCTTTTTGAAAGTCAGGAATTATGAGGACTGGAGTTTTGGTAGGGGCTTGTTTGATGGCCTCAAAAGACTGTTTAGCTTCCATTATCCATTTTAGTGCTAAATCTTTTCTTAACATCTTACTTAGTTCTCTAATTAATTCTGCTAAATTTGAAATAAATCTCCTAAGAAAATTTATTTTGCCTAAAAATGATTGTAATTCTTTGATGTTTCTAGGATGGGTGATGGTCAGGATAGCCTCTATTCTAGCTGGATCTATTCTAATTCCATCTTTAGATATTATATGTCCCAAGAGTTTACCTTCTTCTAGACCAAAGAGTCTATTTTTGGGATTTAAGGAAATACCAAATTTTCTGCAATTAATGAAACCTATTCTCAAGTGATCTAGATGTTCATTATTAGATTTAGAAAAGACTGTGATGCCATCTTCATAAACAACTAAGAAGTCATGGATTTATTTGGAAAAATATATATCCATAGCTCTTTGAAATGTTGCTCCTGCATTCATTAATCCAAAAAGCATTTTCAAATACATGAAAGTACCCCAAGGAGTAGTAAATGCAGTTTTTGCTTAGTCCTCTGGTTGAACTAAGATTTGGTTGTATCCAGAAATCTATCAAGCAATGGAATTATGGATGACCCTACTACTCTCTGAATAATATGGTCCATTTTTGGGAAAGGATAGTTATCTTTCAATGAGACTTTGTTCAAATTTTTGAAATCAACGCAGAGTCTGATTTCTCTTGTTTTCTTCCTAGTAGTGACTAAGTTTGAGACCCAATCTGAATATCTAACTGGAGCTATGATTTGGGCATCATACATCATTTTGACTTCCTTTTCAATTGATGGCATAAGAATTGGATTAATTCTCCTAAGTTTTTGTTTAAAAGTTTTATGATCTTCTTTGATGGTTATCTTGTGTTGAATTATGCTAGTGTCATAAGACTTTAGGTCTTCATAACTCTAGGCAAAGACATCCTGAAACTCTTTGAATAGCCTTATATATTTAACCTTTTCATATGGAGGCAAGGCTTTTGATAGTTTAATGAATTTAGGTCTTTCCTCAAATCCTATGTTACATTCTTCTATATCTGCCATTAAAGGATCCATTTTTGGTTTCCTAGCTACATCATTTGAATCAAACAAATCCTTTAAGGGGACTGATCCCTTAGGTGAAAAGTTATTTTTAAGGTTTAGAATTTCAGGATCATCATTCATTATTTCTTATATTTCTACATTTTCTAAATTATCTATTTCTAGTTTAGTAAAATTAGTGGGTTTACCTATTTCTAAAATATTTACATCTATGTCACTATCAATGTTATTTTATACTGTACAATCTGTATTTATATTACAATTTTGAAACTCACCTTCAACATTCATGAAATCATAAATTTGAGAATCTTGTGAGAAAATCTGCCAATATTTCAAATTGTCAGGTATGACAGGTCTATGTCTCACTTTTGCAGTGTATTGGTGGTTGGGTTGAAAAGGCAATTTGCAGGTACTAGCAAAAGTGGCCAGACTGTGGGCTTGCATATTCTGTTTCCTAGGAATGGAAGCAAAGTCGGTTTCAATAAGGTCTTTGATCAAATCTAGGACAGTCTCTCTATATTGGCTCAGTCTGGGATTATTTACAGAGTATTCACCTTTTATTTGTTTAATAATCAATTCCAAGTCTCTCGTTATAGAAACTCTCTTGGCTCCAAGTTTTCTAACCATTTGTATTCCTAAGATTAGAGCTTCATATTCTACCATGTTATTTGTGCATTTAAATTTTAATATAAATGCATGAACCTCAGAATGATTGTTTTCCATGTTGTGAATCCACACTCGTGCACCTGCTCCTAGTCTATTCACAGATCCATCAAAATGCAAATGCCACAGAGACTCATGAAAAATGTTTTCACTATCAGGTGTTTTGTATTTATGTTCTACAGTTGTGATTTCATTTTTGTCATGTTCTAAATTGTACAAGATAAAATAATCCATATCAGAATGCATGGAGTATATAGGGAACCCTCAACATAGTTTTCCTAGAAGGGTGGTCTAATTTGCTGATCTGGTATTGCATTCTTTCCAGTGTTAGGATTCTTCCTGAAGTTGGGGTTTCTTATTGGGGGTGGCTGTTGATTCTCCCACTTAGTTTTTCTTTCCATGTTTTCTAATCTATCCATTATTCTTTCTACACTCTTTGCTAAACTATCTATTTTACCATCAGAAGTGGAAGTTTCGACTTTAATGACAACTCTTTTTTCATCTCTCATTCTAGCTTTCTTAGCTAATAGATTGGATTCTACACTAACAACATTACTTTGCATTTGTTCCAATGTTTTATGGTTTCTTTCCCTTAATTGGTATGACATGTCAGTGACAAAACCATTAGCGAATTTGATTAATGATAGGTCTGGCAGAGGATTAATATTAGTAGGGATTGCATTGTAGATGCTATTGAACCTAGTACAATAATCCTAAACTGACTCATTAGGAGCTCTTCTAATGTTATCATATTCAAAAAGTATTTGCAGAGGGTTTTTCTTTCTCTCCCATTTATCAATGAATAATCTATGAAAAGCAGCTAAGTCTACAATATGATTAACAGGTAAAGCTTTGAACCATTTCTTAACATCCCCAGTTAATGTTTGGGCAAACAAACTCATTTGGACATCAGATTCATCAATCTCATGCAACTAAAAGTAGTCAGTCATTTTGTTCACATGTTGTTGGGTGGTATATTGACCAGTAGCATCAAACAAAAAGATTTTGCTTTGATAATCTTGGGGCATAACATGGAGCTGTGTTGGTAAAACTAAAGGTGCATATCTGTCTACCATGGCTAAGATCCTGCTTGAATAGGGAGTAAAGTTCTAGTGCTTGAGGAAGGGCTTGAAATGGATGGAGATGAATTAGATGAGGTTGAGGTGTTTTGTTGGATAGGAAGCTGATGAACAATTTTTTTAGGGGAATGAACAATGGTGGATATTATAGGTGAGTTAGTAGTAAATGAAGGTATATTTACAGTATTTGAAGATTGTGCAGAAGTTTCAGATGTAGCAGCAGTGAGTGTAGCTAATTCAACTGATTGTTGAAGGTAAGCATCATCTATATGGCTTATCGATCTGGAGGTTAAAGATTCTAACTTGTCAAAAGTATCCAGCCCAAGTTTATCTAAATCTGGATGTATAGGCACATTTTTTGACTCAATGAATTGAATAAAATTAGGGCCTAACACAGTTTCATGAATTGCATTCTCTAATTTAGTTCTAAACAATGATAGGTCAAATGACAAATCAAATGGAATTTCCTCTAAAGTTGATAATTCCTCTGGGAGTGAATTTGCTTTAACTAATTAGCTACTACTTGCTTGAGTTTTTGCCTTTTTTGGTTTTTTTAAAATCTTGTTTGGGTCATCAACTATTGTAGCAGGGTTTGGATTCGGATTTGCACGGGTATAGTGAGTCTTTTTGGGAGCCAGAATTTTAATTTTTTTATTGTTTTTTGAAACTTTTTAACATCAACTCTTTAAAATGACCTTAAGGGGCAAAATATGAAATTTTAGGTTTCCTTAAAGTTTTATTACACTGAGGATCGAAGTCCCTAGTATGGTCGCTAATATGTTATCACTTCAATATTTCTCAGGAGTTGATTAGAAAGAAATGATTAGAGGTAACCAGAAACCTACTTTTGAGATTAGGATCTAACCTTCCTAATTCTCATAGAGGGCTCTCTCTTTATGATTTAAATTTGTTTAGTTATTTGATTTTAGGCTAGTTATGATTGTACTTGGGTTTTGATTTGGATTGGGTGGTGGGATCACTTAGATGAAAAGAGGGGTGTCTTTTACCATTGGGCTATGGGGTCAAATATCAGGAAAACAGGACTAGATCAAGTTCTAAAAACAATGTCTACAAGGCAATATAGCAGAGTTACTTCACATCTCAAGGCTGGATGGTGAAGCGGTTTTCAATCGGACCCAAAGAAAAACTAAGGGTTCCTTAGGCCAGATTATGAAGAAAGTGAAAGAGGTCAACCGGGATGGGAGAGAAATTAAGGATTATCAAATCCAAATATCAGAAGAAAACATGTAAATGATAAACTATTCAAAATAGAGTGTACTTAAACAAATTCTGAGATAAATTTCCAGTTAATTCATTCAACTTTAGATAACATTCAAGTTTGGGAAAAAAATAAGAAAATAACAAATTTGATAAAGAAAATACTTCACTAAGAAAATAACAAATTTGACAAAGAAAATACTTCGTTATAATAGCTCAACACATGAATCCTGTAATGCAATCTCTTTATTACTTGGTCCAGTCTGCTGACTTGAAAAATTGGTACTATAATCCTTAGGTTTATGATAAAAGTAACTCTACAAATGTATAGCAATCCACACTCAATACTTCAAACTATGAAGTATTTATACAAAAATAATTTACAAAATATCCCAAACTGTCTTGGGAATTAATCTAAGAGAAAGAAATATCTTCATGCAAGAAGATAGAGACAACTATTGAATTGTTGTTTGCTGTCCCTATTTATTAGGTTGTGATATCTTTAATCTTTGATATTTTTCCTTTTAATCTCTGATTTGCTATTTTGTCTTCATGGTGGATGTTCTTTTCACTTTGACCTTTCAACTGATATACTTTCATCTGGCTGGCCTATCATTATCATTTTACTGTGCTTTTCAATCTTACTGTAGATTTTTACATTTTGACTGTGTATTTCTACAGTAAGTCATTTAATTTCTCCCATGTTTCAGCATCTAGTAATTGGATATTTATCATCTTCCTGTAAATCTCATCTGCCTTCATGTACTTGGTAAAAGTAGGCTTATTCACAAAAAGGTGTTTTACCTCATGCTGGAGGTAAAACAAGTTCTCAAAAGTTTGGTATAGGACCTTGCCAGTTGGCATCCCTTTCATAGATGAAGTGTTCACTTGATCTCTAGCCACTTCTCTGATTTTTCTATTGTAGTCCTCCTGTTTCATTAACTTATCATTTATTACCAAGGGATTGGGGAGACCCTTTTGCCTCAAAAATTCAAAGTTAACCATGAATCTGTCTATAGCCAGTTGCATGGTTTGGCACTTATCTTCAAGGTTTAATATTAAGTTCCTCTTGGTGAGGACCCTTTTTAATTCTAATATTGTACCTATCCTATCAAGTATCTCTAATTCCTACAATTCATACTTTATTTTGGAGTTAAGTGAATGATCCTTGCATCTTCCTCTGGCATGTCTCCCAGTTCTGCTTTTACTCTCTGTATGGCCTCTGTAGCTTGCTTCACTAAGCCAATCTGTTCAAAAATTACTTGAATGGATGGCCAAATATCATTGATAGAGTTAATGATATTGGCCCATAATTGTTCCTTAGCCTATCCAAGGGGTTCCTTCAAAGTTAATTCCTTCTCCAAGTTTTTTATTCTTTCATTCATTCTAGTTGATTTCTATACTTCCTCTTTATGCATAATTTGGGCAAGCTTGTAGTCAGTCTCTAGACTGGTTACCTTTTCCTTGAGCTTGTTCATTTTAGTGGTCTGAATGGACATGTCTTCCATTGCTTTGACCAACTTACTTGCCTCATCACCTGTTGACCCTGTTGCTGATGTAGATGTTGTAGAAGCTGGTAGTGTTGTAGCCATTGGAGCTGTAGGAGCTAATGATGCTGCCAAAGTGGAAGGTACTACAGTAGTAACTATTGGGATAACAGTGGTAGGGGCAGTCTCTAGACTAGCTTGTTTTAACTGCATCAAGCTGTCCAACTCCTTTTCCATTTCCTTCAGTTTATCATTCAATTATAGAACCAAGTCCATCATCTCATCCTAATTTTTTTGGTTCTCCAGGAGCTCTTTTGTCTGTGGGTGCTTTGAATGAGGAAGTTTTAATTGTATTTTAAGAGCTATAATGTCCTCATTCTTCTTCTTGATCAACTTCTCAACAGCTTTGATGTCATTGGGATCATGTCCTAGCTCAATTACCAAGTCCTCCAATGACTTGATCCTATTGTCCTTGGCCTATGAGGAGGCCTTTTCCAATTTATATTGGGTTGTAATGTTATCTAATGAATGCTATAGCTTATGTGTAGCCATGGCCTTTCCTGTCAAGGTGGAGTAGATCATCTCTCCTGCCTTCTTGTGGAATTCTATCTGGTCAATGGGATGAACATCCCTGGCCAACACCTCAAAGTCTATTTTTTTGTAGTTAACCGATGTCTTTGGCTACTGGACAGTTGGCTGCATGAAGAACACTTGCATTTTCCCTGCTTTGATGTCAAAAGCTGACATCAGCCTGCTCTGATTAGATGGTGTGTTCTTGAAGTATTGTGCATATGTTTCAGCCTTCAACTTCTCATTTCTTAACTTGATCTCCTTGTACCTGTCCTTGATATCTTTTTCCTTATCTGCTAGCTTGGTAAAAGAAGAAACCTCAACACCGAGCTGTCTCTCAATCAGTTAAGTGTTAGATGTTGATGGCTGATGTGTTTTTCCTGAAGCAACCATGTCTTTTCTTCTTTCCACCATTGTATTAGTGTCAGTGATTTCCACTGATTCACTGGTCTCTTCCTGCTCAGTTACAGGATTCAGATTGGGCCTTTTCCTGAGCTCAAAATGCTCATCTATGGTCTCCATAGTAGAATTAGAACCCTCCTCCCTGTTTCTCTTTGGGTTTCTCTCCTCATTCGCTAGGGTCTATAAAACAGGAGGAATATTCATGGGTTCCCCCAATTCTCGAACCTACAGGAAAGAACTATCATCAATTGGTTTCTCTACAAAAATCAGTGTATTTTCTACATCCACTACTGTGTTATCCATGTCAATTAATGTGTTTTCCAACCATTCTTATTGGTTGGAAAACCTCTCAATATCCAGTCTAGGTTGGTGGATGAAAGGTCCTAATTTGACCTTGATTCTTAACTTATTTATGACCCCATGAGGTTCATACTACCACATAAAGTTGTTCCTGAATTTCATTTTCTGCAACATCTTGTCAACCTCTGGTCCGACCTCTCTGTTATTACAAATGAAGGGGCCCAATTGATTTTTCATTTTAAATTTGGTTTTCTTCCTAGCTTCTAGGAAGTTGAGATGATGTGCCTAAAATATTCCAGTGTAAATATCCTCATAGGGAGGTATTTGGGCAGTTTTTAAGGGGAAAGTTGGCATCCATAAATTCTAATCTCTGTGTGGTTCTGGTGCAGATACCAGTCTCCCACCTTACTGTTCTTGGCCAACTGTAACACCCTTTTGATTTCTTGGCTGAGGGATACTGGCCAGCATGTTCATGACTCGATGGACAAATGAATTAATTAAATCCTTATAGGTGAATGCAATGGAGTATTTATGGATCAAGGGTGTCCAATAAATAATTGACCTTGGATTCCCTTTGGTATCCAACTTCTGGATGTTGACAGGGAATTTGTCTCATTGATAATATAAAAACATATGAAATAACACAGAGGAGTACTTGAAGACTCTCTCAGTTGGTAGTCTAGTGAACTGTTCATGCATCCTATCTACAATGAACTGAGCATAGTTGTAAATCACAGCAGGAGGCTTTCCTGGGCTAAAAATGGAAATAAAGGCTAGGACAACCTCATCCACATGCTCATCTAAGGTATATCCTAGGATGCAAGAGTATATGGTAATAATCTATCCACCTCTCTCTAAAAAAATGGTGGCAGCATAAGGGGGACTATTTGTGGGAGTATGGCAGTCCTCTATGATGGAAGTGTTGGGCAGTGGATCCCCCGCATAACAATTTTGGGGCTTAAAGCCCACAGTTTTGTTGGAAATAATACTGAGAGGGGGGGGGTGAATCAGTATTATCAGATCAATCAAACTTTTCAATGCTCAGAAACATATACGCTACTTCAGTTAGGTGAACCAGCATGTACACGCTACTGTGATTAAATAAAACAGCGTATAAGAAGAAAACTCATAATTTAGTTAGCTTATTCTTCAGTTAAGTTCATCAGGACATTATTCACCACATTAACAGTAAGCAGGTGCAGTATAACAGAACAGATCAAAAGCCACACACATGAACACCAAGATATAAGGTGGAAACCCAATGTGGGTGAAAACCACCTGCTGCAAGTCGTCTCTATCTTTCTTTAATAAGAAACTTCAGTTTACAATATTTTGTACTGGTGCAGCCTTGTACCAGTACGCAGGCTACAACCTGCAGAAGGCTACAACCTTCTCTCGTTCTCCAAACTTCCTTGGAAGGGAGCTCCAACCCCCTTTGCTCTTGTACTAGCCAAGATACTAGTACGTAGGTGCTGGCCTACAATCTTCTTTCTTTCAGGTACCACCTTTCATACATTTTCAGACTGGATATTCCTGAAGCACAACATTCAATCTGTAGAACCCAATTCATTCAACTTTCATAACAGATCCATGAAGCATAAAACAACCAATACTAGAATTATCAAACTTTGAATCACTGAACCACTGAACCCTGTCAATCACCAGATACCAGAACCCAGAGCAGTCTACAGAACTCTGCAATAACAGTCAGATCCAACTGCAAACCCAGAAATCAAGCTTTAAGAGATATACGCTACTTCAATGAGTGACACCCGCGTGTACACGCGTTTTTACTTAAGCCAACCTGCGTACAGATCTAAAAATAGATTTTCTCAACTTGCAGCTGTACCAGACATCAGTTAGATCCAGAACATAATATTGCGACAGTATGCAGATCTAGAAATACGCATAATCAACCATATCATAATAGAGCATTTCAAACCATTAGATCCCGATTTGTCCTTAGATCTAGTCTTCCATTCACCGATGTGATTTCTCCTTAGCTCATATCAAGCAACCCAAACCCTGCATATCAGATCTCTTTCTCTCTTAGATATTCAAGCCTTGTCGAAAGATGATTTTGCCTAATGATCTTCTTCTCCTTATATAGCCTTAGGCCTTGCTCAATACCAAGAGCCAAAACCATAGTAACACAATACCATCAACTTCAAAACTAGGGATCGACACGCCCGTCGAGACATAATGGTCCGAAATCATAGGCACAACTTCCAAGGACTAACCACCATGGACCAAAGGTACTTTTCCACATACACGCGCTTTTTCTGAAACCAACTAGCGTGTACACGCGACTTGGGCTTAACAAACCTGCGTATATGAACTTCCTTGGCATGCTGTACTAAGATCTGTCTTCTGATTAAGTTGCCATCACCTGTACCAACCTCTGAGCACCTGTACCAACCTCTGAGTGAGTTGCCATCAAGGACAACACTTGAATCATAATGCCAACAAGTTTTGGGTAATGGTATTGTAAAGGCTCTGCGAAGTGCGTGGAGCATGAATTGTAATGAGTCAAGTCAAAGGTTTGTCTGCCCAAAAATACTGTAAGATAATAGGAAGTGAGTCAGCCTGCCCATGGTTCGTGGACCATGGAAATGTATAAATAGAGCAAGGCTATAAGTGTAGAAGTCATTTCTTTAGTAAGCTTTGGTTCGGATCTAGAGTGTATCGGAGGCTGAATGTGATAGTTACTCTGGGTTTGTAAGTCTGAGTCATGGGTCGTAGTAGTAGAAGAGGCTCTCCAGCTATGTGAGCAGAGGCCTAGTAGAGTCCCCAGCTATGTGCACGGACCCCTGCAGCTATGTGCACGGGGTAGGAAGTGGATTGTAACAAGGAAAAGCATTAATAAAGATAAGTTGGTTTTGGACTATCGCATGTTTGTTGCTCTGTTTCTGTTTACGCATCTATTTACAGTTTATAATTGCGTGCATGTCTATTTATGTTGAATGATAGAGGAAAGCATTGGACCCACTTAATTTAATTCAAGATCCATAATACTAATAAGCACTGTAAAGAGTAAAGAACCGTCACGCTCGTCATCCAAGCCGCACGAAGGTAGTTGCACTGAACTGGCAGCTGTGCAGAAGTAGCACAACGCGTAGGACTAGTTTGCGGACCTTCTAGACTTTGTCTAGACATCCCTAGGGTGTGGAAACTTGGTTCCAACACCCTCCCATACTACCTCAGGTGAGACCTCAGTCTGCAATTCATGGACTGTTGCTGAAAGGGTTGGTAGTTTCAGGATTTGTTTAGCTAAAAAACGTATGAACCTGGGTTAGGCCCCAACAAGCCAACAAATGGTTCTATTGTCGGTACTGGGATCTGCCTATGGGATTTCTGATGTCAGAACACTGGAACCCTATGAAGAAGGAAATTGAAGATTGGTTGGACCAGAAGCTTCACGAGTTTGTGATATAGGAAAACAAAATGCCACAGATATCTAAGAAGAGGTGGCTAGATCACTACGTATATACGGGAATCCACAAGATCTTCTTTGCGTCCTTCTCTTCAGAGCTGTATGTTTGGATCGCGAGGTTAGACGATAGCCAGGGAAGGTATAAGCTCGATAAACCAATTGTGTGGACTCCAGAGTTAGTGAGCAGGCTAGAGGCCTTAGAAGATAATATCGCATGGGCCGTAGACCATTGGCTCTATCGGATAATAGGAGGGTTTATCACTGAATTTGCGATAGACATGACTGTAAGCTACAACGAAGAAGAAAGATGTTTTCTCAAGGGACTGCGAGGTAAGTACATCAAATCTTTGAATACTTGGATTAAGATGTTGTTATGTGAAAAATGGATGATGTGAATACATTAATGAGTGGAACGATGTGGAGTGGAAAGGTTTATAAAGGTATTGAAGGGTTAGGAAACAGTCCTTTAATTTCACCTCTGCAAGCGAGCGAGGAAGAGCGTGCTTGGGTTTCTCTGAGGAGTGCAGTCAGTTTGATAAGGCAACGCATTCCACAGTTACCATCCCCACGTATGCCACCACTCACGTCGCCTCCTTCACCTCCATCTTCGCCCACACCCCCCCACAAAACCAACAGTTTAGCATGGCAAGCACGATCAATCTGTCTATATTCAGAGGAGTAGGGAATGAAGATCTAGATCCGTTTTGGTTCGTAGTAAGAGTAGTGTGGGAAGAACACGGGGTTACAAATGACAACATTAAGAAGGCCAGATTGGTAAGTGCATTGCAAGATCACACGTTGACTTGGTATATCAAGCACTCGAATGATCACCCAAATGTAGGAATAGCGGAGATCCAGATCGCATTGAACAGAGAATTTAGCTGGCCGAAATCCAAAATGCAGTTGATCATTGGATTTAAGGAGATCACAATGCTTCCAGGCGAAGCCCCCTGGGATCTAGATTAAAGGATGAAAAGTACAATACGCGAGGCTAATATGACACTGACAGATGCGCAGCACCGCGCGTGGTTTGTGGCATCTTTGACACCACACTTGAGGATGACGCTGTCACAACAAAAGCTCTCAACCTAGGCAGAAGCATTGGAAATGGTGATGAGGTTGCATGAAACACTGATACAAGATCCAGGGTTGGGATTCCAACAAATCCACACGCAGCTACAGAACCTATGCTTGGAGATGCAGAGTTTGAAGCAGGATAGGGCACCCTGGTCGCAAGCGTGTGAAGAAGTGTGGTGCATAAAATGTAAAGGCTAGGGCCACGATAAGGATCACTGTTTGGTATTCGCGAACTACTTGGCAAGAGGGGGACCAATGCCGTTGAGACCAGAGGCACAGGCAAGGCCAAGTACGTCACTTGCACTCTGGTGCACGATCTATCAGGTGGGAGGAAAGTACACTATGGACAACTGTCACCTGTTGCAGAAGTATACAAAGACTCCACAACAGCTATTTTGTAACTTTTGTAGATCAGTTGGCCACGATGAGAAAAACTGTCACAGTTATGAATTGTTGATGGATCAAACACCTGCCTATAGGATGCAAATCGAGGCGCGAGGTCAGGATCTAGCCGCAGCAATAGTGTGTGGTGGATTCCAAGGACGCGGATGATGACGAGGGGGAATGGGAGCCGGACATGGGTGCAGACAGTTAATCTGCTATAATTGTAGAGGACCTGGGCACTACACGCGTGACTGTACGAACCCGACCAGAACATGTTGTCCATATTGTTACTAGTTTGATCATGAAGTGGTAGATTGTCTGACGTTGATCGCACAGATGTAGGAGAAAGGGGTGCTACACCCTACTCCGAATTAGAATATCCAAATGATGAGGTCTGAGCTGCGCGAAGAAGACCCCAACATGAACATGGTGCTCAGAAGTGGCACGACCATAGGGGAAGATAAGGCAAAGCAACCTAAGGATGATACATGGGTTCACAAGGCTCCTACGAAGTAACCTGAGCTTGACTTGGAGCATGTAAGGGAAACATTTATGGAAGCTAAGAAGAGCTTCACAGAGGCCTCTACTTCAGGTAATAAGGATCAATGAGAACTGGGAATGGATCCTTCTATGCTTACTACCTTTCTAGAGACGTGCATGAAGCCGCTATGTGACAATAAGGCGATTAAAGTATTACAGGAGTTGATAATTAGGTGCGCAAGGTCAGGGGAACTACGCGTAGTCCGAAAGATGGGAAAGCATGCATTGCGCACCGGGAGGGAAATGTGGTTGACAGTACAAATTGGCGAATATGAGATGGATCAGGTCATCCTAGACCTGGGCTCGGATGCGAATGTGTTACCAAAGCAAACATGGGAACGCATGGCAGGCTCGTGTTACAGTAGTCTCCTATCCAATTACGGATGGAAAACCAACAAAAGATCATGCCCATGGGAAGATTGCAAGGGGTAATAGTGGATATCGAAGGTGCAAGCATGTAGACGGACTTTGAGGTAATAGAGATTGTGGATGACAATAACCCTTACCCTGCATTGTTAGGGATAGACTGGGCCACGGATATGAATGGAGTCATCAACCTGAAGAAGCGGAAAATGATTTTCGAGAAAAAGTCCCTACGCATAGTAGTTCTGCTCGATCTAGCCGAAGGGGCGCACTACACTGAACCTGTGCACGAGGATGACAACGACGATGAGCTGGATTGCATCTATCAGATAACGGTGCAAGACCAGGATTGGGTGAACCCGACTGAAGATGGAAGAATCTCATGGGAGCGCGACAGTTCCTATACTTCGGATTTAGATGAAGAAATAGAACGTTGGCAGAACTGGTTGCACGAAGTAACAACACTAAATTGCAACATGATGATTAGATCACTGTGGTGCATGAGGATTGAAGCAAGGGAATTGCCAACATATGATGGGGAGATAGGCATGGATGAATTCTTAGACAAGTTAGAAAGGTTAGTACCAAAACAGCAGCAGTACGATGTGATGAAATGGGCATTGCGCGCGACACCTGCACGATGGTGGTAGACACAACAGAAGAACATTGGGAGCTGGCGTGAATGTAGAAGACAGTTGCACTTATGGTTTGGAAGTCCCCAGTGTTGAATGAAAGCCCGACAGCTAGGGTGAAGTAGTTTGCATGCCCACATGTGTCGATGGGTGTAGATGAGTGTTGGGTAGGCACATCACAGGCTAAGGATAAAAAATTAGAACGTGACGTAGCAGCAGGAGAAGCGACGCACACCACAAATAGCCTGTGACGAAGCATTAGCAAAGCTACGCAGAATCATGAATAGAGTTTACCAGGAAGGACAAAACGGATTGGGACCTGCATGTACCAGTAGTTCGATGGGCCTATAGGACCATCAGCAAAAAATGGAGCGCGAAAATGACCTCAACAGTGTCAAGAAGAGAGGAAATCAGGAGGACAGAGAAGAATCCCTATACCACAGTAGGGATAGGACGCGAGGACCTGGGTAAAGGAATTAGGTAATTGCAAGAAGACCTTTGGTGAGGGAGCATGAAACTTCATGAACTCGATGACAAGTGGGCATGGTTGAGGAAGAGAAGTGTGACATTGGACAAAGAAATTAGTGAAATGAAAACCGAAGTCATGCAAGTGGGCAGCGAGAAACAAAGCATGATGGGATCAAGTCTAGCCAACCCTATTACTACATTAGAAAGAGTTGCAACCCTGCTATCATGGTTGCAACCGCACCTTATTGAACAGGGGAGCATACCACACAAAGAAGAACGTGACACACTACCGGGTGTAAGGGTATTTGAAGGGTTCTCGCAGCCTGGGCTAGTAGGAAAATCGAAACCTTGCACCAAGGGTGTGACCACCTGACTATCTATAGGAAGCGTAGTCTCAACGCACCAATAAGTTGAAAGAAGGCGCGGGACTATAAACAAGTCTGCAGGAGAGTTGCACGAAAAGAAAGTTCCACACAGGGCCAGTTTGTCACAAGGATCGCGGTCGTGCATAAGGGGTTGCACTGCTGTGCGGGTAGGCTGGGAGGTGACCGTTGATGTCACTGTTCATGACAAGAGGTCTAATTTAAGGCAGAAAGGAGCGGGTGGTGGGCCATTAAGGCGGGAATTAAGAGCTAGATTCGGGATGATCTGCCGCCAAAAAGGTATTGCTGACTCAGATATGGAGGGAATGGCCGGGTTCAAAATCAAACGTTACTATAAAATTTTGTGGAGTAGCTGTGAAGCAACACTTGGTTGTTTGATATTTGAGCTAGTACAAAGCAGCGAGCACCAAGCTACCTTGCCACTGAAATCTAGTATAGACACAATGTTGAGAACTAGAGTGCGATTCACGGAAGTTACCCAAGAGCCTCAGGTGACCCAGAAGGAGCTTGGAGAGGCAGTAGGTGCACCATAGGTATCAAATTCTCCATACACACCGCGACCATATAAAAACAAATAGCTAATGGGGCTAGTCCAGGTATCACCATGGAAACCAAGATTTAGTAAATTGTCAATGACAGAGAAGGGAAAAACTGTCACAATTGAAATAGAGGAGGAGGAGGAAGATTTGCAAGCCCTGATAGCCCAAATTGAGGCATAGGATGATGAGGTAGAGAATGTCTCCCAAGTACCTTTAGCGATAGAGTTACTCCCATACATTCCCCCATGGAAAGGGACAGCCAAGATACCGAAGGACCTGGAGGCCACAAAGAGTGCGATCTAGACCCTTCTTCTTCCAAATGAGATAAGGGTTGATGGTCCGCCGCTGGGATGGGTACCAAATATAAAATTTGAAGACTGGGACCTCGCGAATAGTGAGAAGTTCCCCCAGTTGTCCGTAGAGAAATTACAATAGCAGAAATGGTTGTGCGGTGTGGAGAAGGCTGGGTTACTCCATTTGTGGTGGATACCCCACTACCACCGCGCGCCCATCACAATTTTTGTCATCCGAAAGCTACTGTGTCTAGTACATGATGGGTATCTTTGGCTGGAGGAGTTGATTCCCATCACGACTGACTTAATTCACTGAATTTCGCGGCTGCCCATTAAAGGAAGCAATCCCACAGACATTGCAGGAAAGAGCAGCGACTTGGGCCTCGCAGAAGCTATGAAGGCCAAATATAAGCTAGAGAAGAGGAAGCGAGGGTATGTAATAGCAAGCATCAAGGACCGAGGGGTGCACATCGCCACCTAGCTACTGGCCAGCAAGCTCATGAGGAAATGCCGCGTAGATGAAGTGCCAACATCTGTAATTGCATTGGCGGAGCAGTGTGTAGAAGGGGTTTAGTTCAACTGGGCACAATTTCTCTGCGATGACTTTTTGATGAATTGTAGGGAGGCCTAGGACCAGGGAAAGACCTTCCACTATGTGTGGTTGCTCTTATCCATCTTGTTGGTTGCCAGGGAGCTGTCGGTGGACAGCAAGTTTCCCACCATTGAGAGGAACCTACCCGAGGCCGTGAGGTACACCTCGCTCTGGGCAACCAAAGACGCGACAAGGATTTGAGAGATAAAAGTGTTTTGGGTATTTGTAGAGGCAACCTTACAAACATGGATCAACCACAATCCGCACTTGTCCCTGATAGTATATAAAATTTTACAAAGTGTGGCAGAATTCAAGGCAGATATGCATAACCTATATATCTGGGCACGCAAGGATCCAGCCCAAGAGTGGGTAAAGCTGTCGTTCATTGCCACAGACGATGCAATCTTCGAAGTAATGGCATCATGGTATCCGGAGTGGCGTGCCGCAGACTTGGTGGAACAGGAAAAGATCATAGCACAACAGAGGAAGAGGGAGACCAAGCTGCACATCGTGAAGCTGGCAGAGAGAAAGCGTCAGGAATAGGATGCGGCATGCAGGGGAAGATGGCTGAGGCAACAGAAAGAGAGCAGATGGTACAAACCATAACTGCACCCACTGAGGAGACTGAGGAAGGTCAGGAAATGTCCACAGAGCAGGACATACAGGGGGAGGTAGAGACACAGGAATGCACAGACCTTACAACAAAAGTGACCCAACTCAAGAGGTCATGCGACCAGGAGTAGCCACCCGCATGCAAAAAGACAAAGACAACAAAGAATATGGAGGGAGACCTTGTTGACAGTAGCAAACCGGTTTGTGATGTCACTAAGGATGCTCTGGAAGAATTGATGATGGAGCAAAAAACTGTGTTGGGGGCGCTCAGAGAGTAGTTGCAGGCATTACAGGTGCGAACCCCAGGAGTGATGACACTACACCTTGCGGACGATATAGCCGAAGTTGAGCAGATGGTGCACACACGCACAACGAACACCTTGATGTTACTAGAATGCATTGTCTTTGCAGAAGCCGAAGTTGACATGAGGGGCTGGGGATTGAATTTGGTCGCGCTTCCCAGAGAAACCCTCTATCAGTTGCAGGATGGGATAACTGGTGAGCTTCGCGCTAGGGAGGGTTGTGCTCTCCAAGTCTTGAGTGAGCAAAAGGTAAACTAAGAACAACTCAACCTATAGTGTGACAGTCTGGTCACCCTGATCTAAAAATGGGGCTCTTAGGCTTCTTGTCTAACTTACAAGAACCTCTCCCACTTCCAAAGCTTTAAATTTTCCCAAGTCTTAATGATTAACCAATGTGGAATTAAGAAATGCTTGAAAATATGGGTGTATGCTTGTATTTGTTTTCAGTTGATTATTTACTTTAAAATTTTTTGTTTGTGCTAATATGGGAAGATACTTAAACTGATATATAAATGCACATAACAGTAGTTAAAGCAGCAGTAAAAACAAACACATAAGGCAACAGTATAATATGGAGTTCACCCTGATATCTTGGGCTACGTCTCCTTGAGCTCTAATCAACTCGATTAGGCTCTCTGGGATTATGGCTTCAATTATTTTACAAGTGCTACACTTAACTCCAATGTTTTATACAGGAACATTGGGCTCAGAATACCATCTTATCCCTTGGCTCTTGGAGCTCTTCGGCTTTCCAGCTCTGGCTCTTGGCTCTGGCTCTGGCTCTTCGCTCTGGCTATGGCTCTGACTCTAGCTCTGGCTCTGTGGCTTGAGCTCTGGTTTTGGCTCTCAGCTCTCGCTTCTGGCGCTCACTCTGGCTCTTGGCTCTAATTGTTTTCTCTAGCTCTCTAAGCTCTTTCTCTCGACCTTTGCATGCCTCTGTGAATTGCTCGACCTCCAAGAAATTCCAACAAGAACATGCTACTATCAGTTGAGCTCTCCGCCTCTGTGGCTCTGCCTACAACCTCTGGTGGCTCTGCCTATTACGGTGAGCTCGGCTCTGGTTCTTTTGCTTCCAGGTCTGCTTACTGCTTCCTTCTCATTTTTCTCCCTTTTACTGCCCCCTTTTTACTCTCTATCTATTTGTGGCTTAACGCCGATCCATCTCATGACTGTTCGCTTCCTCTCCCGACTCTTCAGCTTGCCTGCCTCTATCTGTTGGAGTTCCCTACTCTGCGTCATCACTACTGTAATGCTACATAGAGAGGTGGCCGCTTGTCTCCCTACAAGCTAAGCCAACTCTTCCTCAAACGGTTCGTCACTTAGGTTACTCCATGAAATGATTTATTGACCAACTCAGTGGTCTAATTGGACTTCAACCTTTATGTGCCGAAGCTTATTTTCTCCGTCAAATCCAGTTTCCCATCGAGCGAAGTCTCCACCATCAGATCTAGATCCCCCAGATCCTACGGCATTTTCTCATTTTGCGCGGTTGACTTGCTTGACCATTAGCGCGCGATGAGTGGCAATTTTCTCTCTCCTCCACCTGACACATGTTGAGCACTAAATGGGATCACTAGGTTTCAGCCAAATCCGCTTACCACCCAAGGGTGCCTCTGATATACGCTGGTTTTGGAGTGTGGGACCCGCCGTCTATTTTAGTGCTTTTCCCATGGTTTCTTGGCTTCCCTTGTGACCTAGTGCTCGGGGATTTTCCTTCTCGAGGGGTTTTGCCCAACGATGCATGATTAGAAACAAAAACAACCTCTAAAAAAACCTCCATTTTCTGATTTGAGCCTCCTAACTGCCATTTTTGTGCCATGCACAGTCCCCATGGGCCAATGGTCAATGTGCTTTGACCGAAGGTCCCCATTGCTCTGTGCTTGCTGCAAATTGTCGTTGTTCAGAGGTTATTTCTGATAGGCTTCGACATCCATAGGAATTTAAACTTCGGTATGCGTTTTTACAGATTTCGGGTAGCTTTAAGAGATTTTGAGGATCCAATTTCAGATCACACCTTCCCACTAAAAGAAATTTTGGTCCACCAAAAGATTGATATACTGATTTGAGCAGTAAATGAGAGTAACAACACCCTCTTAATTCAGCCTCACTACACTTGCCTTTGCATAGTGCCTCTGAACCAAAATCTCTGACCACTTCCCTTCTTGGATGGGTTGGTCGTCTCGGGAAGAACTGTTTTCCTCCTTGACTTCATGCAAAACTTCTACTGTGAAGTTTACAGAAGGTAGTTTGAACTTCTTTGCCTTGATCCTTGATCCAAGGTGGCTCAAACAAATGTGAAGTACATCTACTCCACAAAACTTTCATTTGTACTTGCTTGAAAAGCTTCCAACAAAAATTGTTAACAACAATAGGCATATAGACAACAGCTGCATGGGCTAACTCTTGCTTCAACAAAGAAACAGATTTCACATCTTGTGAACCCTTCCATGTCTTATATCTGCATATAAATGATTAGCTAGATAATCAAGCCAATAAAACATGGCTTTACAACAAATGACCCTTCAAGTCAAGCATGTAGGAAAAAGACCTTTAGGACTCTTTTCTAAAATATGAAACACTTCATCCTCATCTCCATTTTAGAGACCAAGTTAACTTCTCCCAAGCCAACATGGTATCAAATTCATGTCAAAACAATCAACCCTTCAAGTTAATTACACATACATGTTCAAAACAAGGAAATCATCAGCATCCCTGTGTACATGCACATCATTCTCATGCATGCATTTCATCCTTAAACTTTCGCTTAAGCACACTGTACTTTTGAAGCTGAAATGAACATATTGTTGCAGCAATAAAGTAACTTTCCACAACTCAACTTCTTTCTATTTACCATTGGTAATATCCTGCAACTTGCATTTATTCCATAAATAAATGCAAATAGATGCATCGAAGGACATGCAATCTTAATTGAATAAGAATTCTAACCATTTCTTACCAATCCATTTCAAAGGTCCCTCCTTTGTCTACACATCATCATCAATATGTGAATCATCTTGAACCACATCAATAATGGGATCTTTATTTCCGTCCCTGCCATTTTCTTTTTCCACCTTCTACTTTAGCTTTGGTGGAAGCAGTGCTAGATTCAAAGTCCAACACCTTTCAGTAATATGCCCTTGCTTATGGAAATAAGTGCAACACATGTGCATCCTTTTAAACGCATGATTGGCCTTGTCCTGTGGACCTTTGGTTGCTTGCTTCTTTTCCTTCAAAAGTTTCCTGTATGTTCATCCTCTTCCAACATCTAGAAACATAATGGTTATCCAAACCACAAAAGGAACATGCAATTATTTTTCCATGCTTTACAAAATCAAAGTGCATGTGTTTAGAACCAGATTTATACCTACCTCTTTCACCTTTATTTCCTTCATGAGGAGGTGAAACAAATGAAGAAGTAGCTCCCTTTGGAACACTATCACTTTCTTCAAGGCTGTTAGAGTTTCCACAACCCTTTGGTTCAAGTGTGTGATTTTGAACACTTGCATCATGCAATTGATGTTTCAAGCTATTGCATTCCTCCAGAATACAATCCTCACACTTCTGAGGTAGAGGACCTGCAATGAAAATCCTTTTAGGAACTGTTTCAATGGACTTCATGGCAGCTTTGGAACTCTCTCCATAAGACTATCCATATCCAAGACCCAAATACTTAGGCCTTTCCTCAATCATTATTGGATAAACAATACCTTGTGCATGTTTTCCCAATCCTTTTCCTTCATAGACCATCTTGGACATTAGCTTGGAACCTATGCCTATGGTATGTTTTTCAAAAGAACCAATATAATAATTCTTAGAAGAATTTGAAGACAAACAGGAATGGTTTACCTCTTCTTCAAGTTGATATTTGGCCAAGGCTTCTTTTGCAACAAAGAGTTGTGACTCCAACTCATGCATCCTTCTCATGTTCATATTTGCGATATGAAGCTGCCTCTCCATTTCCTGCAATTTGCCAATAAGCATTTGCTTCTCTTCCTCCATGAAATTCAACTGCTCTCTAAGTATGTTGCTCTTCCTTCCATCCTCATACATTTCTCTCACCATATCCATCATGGTGGACAATTCTTGCTTCATGTCTCCATTAAAAGAACTTCGGGAGCAAGAAGAATTTGAGAACTCACTTGTAGAAGTTGTCATTATGCCAATGAACAAGAGAACTTCAAACAAGATTAATAAAGAGCTTACTCAAGCAACCTTTTGCAACAAACCTCTTGTGCCTCAAGGGTTTCTTTGAGGTATTTTGGGGATAAGAAGAATTCCTTCAACCCTTCTTCCTTCTTGTCCTTCCTAGACTGAACTATCAATAGCTTTCCCTTCGCCTCTGCAAACTCAAACAATAGTCAGTATGCAATCAAGCATAAAATCGATGAGGCAATCAATCCTTGATTGTCCAAACACCTTTCAGACAAGCAATCTTTGCCCTGTCAATCAAGAATTCTAATACAACCTTCTTTGAAGGTGGGGTTAATCAATCTTAAGCTCTGATACCACCTGATCTGAAAATGGGGCTCTTAGGCTTCTTGTCTAACTTACAAGAATCTCTCCCACTTCCAAAGCTTTAAATTTTCCCAAGTCTTAATGATTAACCAATGTGGAATTAAGAAATGCTTGAAAATATGGGTGTATGCTTGTATTTGTTTTCAGTTGATTATTTACTTTAAAATCTGTTGTTTGTGCTGATATGGGAAGATACTTAAACTGATATATAAATGCACATAACAGTAGTTAAAGCAGCAGTAAAAACAAACACATAAGGCAACAATATAATATGGATTTCACCCTGATATCTTGGGCTACGTCTCCTTGAGCTCTAATCAACTCGATTAGGCTCTCTGGGATTATGGCTTCAATTCTTTTACAAGTGCTACACTTAACTCCAATGTTTTATACAGGAACATTGGGCTCAGAATACCATCTTATCCCTTGGCTCTTAGAGCTCTTCGGCTTTCCAGCTCTGGCTCTTGGCTCTGGCTCTAGCTCGTTGCTCTAGCTATGGCTCTGACTCTAGCTCTAGCTATGTGGCTTGGGCTCTAGTTCTGGCTCTCATCTCTCACTTTTGGCGCTCGCTTTGGCTCTTGGATTTGGCTGTTTACTCTGGCTCTCTAAGCTCTTTCTCTCAGCCTTTGCATGCCTCTGTGAATCGCTCGACCTCCAAGAAATTCCAACAACAATATGCTACTATTAGTTGAGCTCTCCTACTCTATGGCTCTGCCTCCAACCTCTGGTGGCTTTGCCTATTCCAGTGAGCTCAGCTCTGGTTATTTTTCTTCCAGGTCTTCTTACTACTTCCTTCTCCTTTTTCTCCCTTTTTCTGCCCCCTTTTTACTCTCTATCTATTTGTGGCTTAATGCCGATTCGTCTCATGACTGTTCACTTCCTCTCCTTGCTCTTCAGCTTGCCTGCTTCTATCCGCTAGAGTTCTCTGCTTTGCATCGTCATCACTGTAATGCTGCACAGAGAGGTGGCCACCTGTATCCCTACGAGCTAAGCCAACTCTTCCTCAAACGGTTTGTCACTTAGGTTACTCCATTAAATGTTTCATCCACCAACTCAGTGGTCTAATCAGACTTCAACCTTTATGTGCCGAAGCTTATTTTCTCCATCGAATCTAGTTTCCCGTCAGGCACAGTCTCCACCATCAGATCTGGATCCCCCAGATCCTAAGATATTCACTCATTTTTTGCAGTTGACTTGCTTGATCGTTAGCACGCGATGAGAGGTGGTTTCCTCTCTCCTCTGCTTGCCATGCATCGGGTGCTGAATGGGATCGCTAGGTTTCATCCAAATCCGCTTACCTCCCAAGGGTGTCTCCGATATACTGTCGGTTTTGGAGCACGGGACCCGCTGTTTGTTTTAGCGCTTTTCCTACATTTTCTTGGCTTCCCTTGTGACTGACCGCTCGGGTATTTTCCTTCTCGAGGGGTTTTTCCCAGCAATGCAAAGTGGTAATCACACATCAGAAACAACCTCCGTTTTCTAATCTGAGCCTCCTAACTGCCATTTTTGCACCATGCACAATCCCCATGGGCCAACGGTCAATGGGCTTTGACCGAAGGTCCCTGTTTCTCTGTGCTAGCTACAAATTGTCATTGTTCAGAGGTTATTTCTGATAGGCTTCGACATCCATAGGACTTTAAACTTCGGTATGAGTTTTTATAGAGTTTGGGTACCTTTAAGAGTGTTTGAGCATCCAATTTTGGATCACGCCCAAAACCAGGGATTAAAACAGGCAGTGGAGAAGGCCTGTAGCAGCATTCCGAAGATGGCCATGCTGGTGGCACTCCCCACCATGAAAAAGATACATCAACTGGCAGTTGGAGCCCACAGGACCCAGAAGGAGGCCGCGAAGGTTCAATTGGAGCTAAACCTACAGTTCGCGGAGCTGCGACTGAAGGCGCAGTCCTCTACAACCCCGGAAGTCAGAGAGCAATGCCACCACGCCATTCAATCGGGGTTGGAAGAGATAGAGCACACTGTATAGGACTACACAGGATTGTTGGACTAGTCACTCGTCACCCTCACTTCATTACAGGAGGACCCAATGCTACAATAGTTAGAGACAGAAGCGTGGGAATTATAGCAAGCCTATGACAATGTTCGGGGGACTACGCAGATGGTCACCCTTACCCAGTGATTGGCCAAGATGACGGAGGCCCAGACTCTGAAAGAACAGGGGGACACCACACACCAGAAAGAATTAGGGCTTAAAGCACGCATCCAGCCTTGGCTCGAAGAAGCATTCATAGTCATCGCCATGATCAAGGGGAAACTGGCCAAGATGCAGGACACATATGCGAAAAGGCAAGAGGGAGCCTCTGACAATGATGCATTAGAGAGTCAGACACAATTGATACAGTAGATAGTGGAGGAATGTGTGGTAGATGTCCATGAAGCGCAGAGATTTCTGGATGCACTTCGCATGAAGATCACCGAACCGGCCAAGTGACTCGGGACAAGTCACGATGTTTGTGTTGGGGACCTGTTGGGCAATGGATCCCCCGTGTAATAGGTTTGGGGTTTAAAGCCCACAATTTTTGGTAATGGTATTGTAAAGGCTCTGCGAAGTGCACGGAGCATGAGTTGTAATGATTCAATTCAAAGGGTTGTCTGCTCAAAAATAATGTAAGATAATAGAAAGGGAGTCAGCCTACCCATGGTCCGCGGACCATGGAAATGTATAAATAGAGCAAGGCTCTAAGTGTCAAAGTCATTTTTTTAGTAAGCTTTGGTTTGGATATAAAGTGTATGGGAGGGTAAATGCGATAGTTACTCTGGGTCTATAAGTCCGGGTCGTGGGTCATAGTAGTAGAAAAGGCTTTGTAGCTGTGTGCACAGAGGCCTAGTAGAGTTCGTAGCTGTGTGCGCGGACCCCTGCAGCTGTGTGCAAAGGGTAGGAACTGGATTGTAATAGGGAAAATCATTAATAAAGATAAGTTGGTTTTGGAATATCGCATGTCTGTTGCTCTGTTTCTGTTTACAAATCTGTTTAGAGTTTATAATTGCATGCATGTCTATTTATGTTGAATGATAGAGGAAGGCATTGGACCCACTTAATTTAATTCAAGATCCATAATACTAATAAGCACTATAAAGGGTAAAGAATAGTCACGCTTGTCATCCAAGCCATGCAAAGGTAGTTGCATTGAACTGGCAGCTTTGCGCAAGTAGCACAATGCATAGGACTGGTTCACGGACCTTCCAGACTTCGTCTAGACATCCCTAGGGTACGGAAACCTGGTTCTAGCTATTATAGACATATTTGGGCACTGCAACCCCAATCACATATGTCCATAAACCAAGGGCTTATAAACCCCTAAAAGTGTTGTTTCATACCCTAAAGGAACAAGGTCAGCTGATTACACAATTTCCCAGAAGTTTTCCCAGAAAAACTACTCAGAACTGGTCAAAACTGGACCATACACACTACTCCATGCTGAGGGTGTGATGCATCTCTCTTGTTACACATGGGGGGTGCAATGCATATTGAAAATCCCTTCTGTAGGGTGTTATGAGCGAGAGCAGACAAATGGTAGAAGTAGTTTGCTAGGTGGAAACTCAAAGAATCTTCTAGAAGTTGCTCATATGACACTTGCCTCTCTGAATTCGCCCAGGGATGAGTAAGAGATCATGAAATCTCCAAGTGGAACCAAGAACTATCAATGAAATGACACTAATCAAAATCCTAGAAGTTGACTCACTCTCCTGAAAACATCTATATATGGATCCATCATCCTAGAGATCCAGAGGCTGGAATTTTGTAATTTGTAAGGAAGTGCTGTTGGTTTTCCTTTGAGACATTGTATTGTTGGGTGATCTTGCTTCGTATGAGGTGAAGAGGGCTTTCATGCTGGGAGGATGATGTTGGATCAGACATCTTGGTTGTAATCCTCTCTTCTACTACTTCTATCAATAAAGCTATTTGAGTTTTCCTCCATACACTTGTATATCTCTGAATCTTGTATTTGTATATGCATTTGTATGGTTAATGTACATCTAATCCTATATTGTTTATGGTTATAGATCTCTATGCTTTGATGGTATTTTGCTTCTTTGACTCTACAGGTGTTCTTTGAAGCGGGACAAGTGAGAAAGGAGTGGCGAAAGCTCTATCAAAGGAGAGAGGACACAAGCAAGGAGACTAGCGAAAGATTGAGGTTGGTACTCTTTGCTTCTCTCTCATCTATCTCTCATAAAGGAAAACACAGGTAACTTTAGTTTGTTTGTTTCTAAGATAGCTACCCGTCTTAGTGGGACTAGTAGGTCTGAATGGACACTAATTTTCCTGATAACAAAATGGTGACTCCACTGGGGAGTGAATAGTTTGTTTGTTTTGTTACTGTTGTTTGCTTTATAAACTACAGATGGAGCTTGAAGTTAAGCTAGCTAGCCTTCGAACTGATTTTGCTATGCAACTGCAAATTAGATCAACGTTGCTTCAGTCAATATTTGGGTTGGTTTATGAACTGAACATCTAACTTGCAAACATCCTAAGTGCCCTGGTGGTAGCTCAATAACCTCATTAGATCAGCCCCTATACTTTGTGTTTATTGTCTATCATTAGCTCAGCCTAAATACCTGAACTTAGCTGCAAATTGTGAGTGAAAAGCAAGCTCAGTCTCGTCCTTGGACCATTTCACTTTCTCTCATTGGTAACCTGGATGCATCACACCTCCCATGTGTTGCAGGTGAGATGCATCCCTGTTTCCCTGTGTTACAGGTGCGATGATTGAGTGAGACTGTTTCTGCCTCTAGATTTTGGTTTTTTTCTTCATTATCTTTAGCTTTATTTAGTAGTTTTGTTGTCTATGATCAGTGTATCACTGTTGAAACCTTCTTCCTTTGCATTATTCAACCTCCATTGATAAAGAATTGTGAATGTTTTTATGTATTTTTCATCATTTGCAATTCTCCTTTGCAAAAAGTAGCTTAATCAAACTGTCGTCTTTTGATTCGAAAGTGTCGCAACTGTCGTTTTTAGTCAAGAAAAAGAGTGTCGTAAATTCTTCCTCTTTTAGATAGTCAATTACACTTTTTCTATTATATTTGATTTGAATCATCAATTCTTTGAAGTGTCGAAAGTAGTTTTCAAGTCGAAATTGAAAGTGTCGTCTTAGTCTTCCTTTCATTTCGAAAAGAGAAAATTGTTAGTACTATTGCTTTGAAAGAAAATAGTTCAGATCTGTACTTAGTTTTCTTTTTGTCATTCTCACATTAAGGGAACTGAAAAAACAAATACATGCATGTGCATTTTCATTTAGACTTCATGTGGAAATTGATTTAGGAAAAGTGCATCTAGTGTGTGCTCTCTGCTCTATGTTGAAAGAATTTTATTTCTCTTTCCTTAGTAGCTAGGATTTTCATTGCTAAAAGAAAGTAAACGATTGTTTATCATCTTATATTGCATGTTTAGGAATTGTATATCTACATCACGTGGTGAACCTTAAAGGCAAGCTTCTTAAGAAAGATCAACTATAAAATAAACCTCAATGAACATAAAAATGCTTTGGAACCTAACGCACAACATCTAGAAGTCTAGGCTAGAGACATATTCGAGTGTCCTAAAGCCTGGTAACTATAATTTTCATCATAGGTTGGGTGATTCCTCCTCTTTGATACAGAAAGTTCCAGTACGGACTTGTGCTCCAACATACCGTCGAGTATATATTGGGAGACCACAATAGGATGATATATTTTATCCTTAGGAAGCCGTGTTTTCTGCCCTATCGATCGCAATGCACTGAACATAGCATTCAGGAAGATTGAATACCGTACCTTAAAAAGTATTTTGCAGTTTAGTGATTGGTTTGGTAATCCCTCTATCTAGATTTCCCGAGTAGTCACTTTCGCTCCTTTTCAAACTCCTTAAAAGAAAAGGTCCATCTAAGCACTTGTTAGTTCAGGCTCATTAAAAATTGAAGGCGACTAGAGTCATCTTTAGCTTTTTCTCGACTCTTAAAAATTGAAAAAGAAAGTTGCATCCAAGTGTCTTAAAATTCATTTAAATCGGAATAACATTTTTCCCCTTTAATTTTTGAGTTGATCAAGTAATCCGCAATCGTGGAAGAAAGTCAATCAAAACCCCATCATTCACGGAGACTAGCAAGTCAACCGTCTTTGACCTTGGAAACGAAACCATTCCGGGCCAAGCAATCTCATTTAACTGGGTCAAAGTCTCCTGGTTTATTTGAAAATTGTGTTTCAACATCCTCAAAGACTCCAGTTACTCCAATTATTTCTAGTACCCCTGCCTCTACAGAAGAAATTCCACAGTTACAAGAGGACATTAGAACTGATCCTAGTGTAATAGTAAACACCTCTATTCCTGAAACAGCTCCAACTAGGACTAATCAAGAAATTGAAGTTCACTTACCTGAACATCTAGAAGTTGAGTTCCAAAATTCAGAAGGTGCCATCCCTCCAATATCTGTTACTGCAGAAGCTACATTTTCTTCGGCCCCAGAAATATTTTATGGACTTGATAGTCTACCTCTTCCACTAGGATTGATTGCTATAGAAGAGATAGTAGAGGATCTTCCACCCAGTGCTCCAGTGCATCTTGGAACTGGGATCCACCTACATCCTTCTATCACAAAAGTTAGTCCTCTCTCATCGTAAGTTCCTATCGAATAGCTTGGAAATCCTTTAGATAGACTAAACATGTCTGAAAAACCATCAACATCTAGGACTGTGTCAACTGACACATCTATGGCAGAGATTTCTGCTGCCATTCCTACAATGGTTGTTGGTATACCATCTGTCATGGCTAGTTATCAACAACAAACTGGAGTCCAATCAGGGACTGTTTCGACGACATGGTCTGTTCCTATTTCTTCATCTGGAATCTCATCTAGTATTTATGATGTTAAAGCTCAACAAGTTGATCCAATGTGTCTTCAAAGACCAATCTACCCTTTAAGTACTGGATTACCACCATATGGGGGGCACTATACCTTTTCATTATTCCCTCTTGGAGAACAACCATATGAGAGTTTGCAACAAAATTTAGGTCAAACTGGAATTAAATCCAGTGGTTGGGTACCAATACTGCCTCAACAACCAAGGGTTGTATATTTAATGCAACTAGTCCATCTTGTGTTGAATATTCCCACTATACCTGTATCGCAAGTACAAGTGCTACCTGTTGTATGTCAACCTCAAGTTTCACAGGTCGCAATACAACAACCTCTCGTCTTAGCAATTCAATCACAATCGCAGGTTAGTGCCTCCTTATCTGGAGCGACTCAGGCTCAAACAGGTACTATGACTCATCATCTTGGTCAATCATCTAGTATTGGACAATAGCAAATGGTCCAACAACCATGGCTGGTTCAATATCAACAATCGCAATTCCAACAATCATATCAAGGACCTAAGCAACAAGTCTTTGTACGTAATGGGCAACTGCATTTCCAAAATGGTTATCAACAACCATACTATAATGGTTATGCCCATCAACCTTATCAAAGTTACCAGCATCAAATACATTATGATGGTATGCAAAGACCCACTGCTCAGGCGATTCCATCTTATCCTGGGTATGCTTCACCTAACCTAAATCAATAGTTGCCCTTTGTAGCAACTCTAGAATTACCAGATCTAAACCTGCTGACGAATGATCCAATTACTTATGCCCCTTGGTGGCCGACGATTCCTCATAAATGTCCTTCAGATATTCCTAAATTCAATGAAAATTCGAGTGAAGATCTGTTGAATCATGTGATGACCTTTCATCTGTGGTGTTCGTCCAACACTCTCAATGATGATTCGATTAGGCTTTGCCTTTTTTAGTGAATGCTAACTGGTCTGGTAGTGAAATGGTACATCGAATTGCCTAGAGCTTCATTCGATAACTTCAACACCCTTGCCACCACCTTTTTAACCCATTTTCAGTTACTAATAAGGTATGAAACAGGAACGGAGCTTCTTACCAATTTTAAGCAGATGACAGCCACTCACATATCTGATCATATTCATGAATGTTGACATCGTCATCGAATGGTAAAAACATATGTTCCTGATTAGCTACTAGCTGAATGATTTATTAAGTCATTGTTACCTTCTATTACAAAAGATGTGGCTAAGGGGGGAGTTGTCACTGAAGAGCACATCATTGCTCGTGTGCAATATCTAGACTTGATCTATACTCAGTCTGGGACGCTCTATTACAAAATTCCTGATGCTCCTAAACTAGAGTTTTCCGTTCCTCCTCCTCTTAAATCAAACAAGGACTCTCATGCTAGTGATGGCGTGATTGGCACCTCAAGTATGCAAATTGCAAAGGGCTCATCTAGTAAAGCCCTTGCACTTTCCAGTAAAAAGGAAAATGATAAACTTCCTACCTCAGAGGTTAATGCCATGTTGACTGACAAAGGCAAAGAACCGAAGCAACCAAGGGGCAAGAAGAAAGGGGAAAATAATAAGAAGAAACAAGAAAATTCACCTCCTGAAAAATCTTCTAAAAACCCTACTGGGCAAAAGAA
Organism: Pinus tabuliformis; assembly: GCA_031772625.1. Classification (NCBI taxonomy): domain Eukaryota; kingdom Viridiplantae; phylum Streptophyta; class Pinopsida; order Pinales; family Pinaceae; genus Pinus; species Pinus tabuliformis. Next base: position 144,829,017 of record CM062810.1, read on the forward strand.
ACCTCGTTATCCATGTTACATATGCAATGATGAGAATTTCATGAAAGATTGTCCACATAAAGCTAAGGTTATGAAAATTTTAAAAACTTCAAATACCCCAGAGGTGTTGACTAATCCGTTTCCGAGCCCAAAAATAAACCTGGTTGCTAGTGATTGTGCTTCCCCATCCCAAGTGCTTATGTTATCCATCTCAAAATAGCAAAATGATGCTTTGATATCAACAAGGAATAAAGATTATGGAAATCCACAGTTGTCGAACAGAAAGGCTACAGATCAACTCGGTAGTTCGACAACAACTTCGCTAGAAGTTGTTCCACCAATCATTCCTGAATTAACAATAAAACCACCTAAGGGAGTAGTACATAAATTGATGTTTAATCGTCGTGCTCAAGTAGCAAAAAATTATAATATAATGGAGGATCTGGCCCAATCGCCATCCGCTATGTCCATACTTGAAGTACTGTAGAATTGCCCCTCCCAAAAGCAGGCCTTGTTATCAGCAATAGGTGGGATTGATCCAGTAGATTCCAATCTAGTGGCCTTTAATCATAAAGTATACGAACCTCAATTGCCAGCCCAGCTCCCTTTCCTCATATAGGTAAAAGCCCTCAACAAAACTGTTCATCGAACAATCATTGATGAGGGGGAATCTACCTGTATGATGTCAATGAGTTGCTGGAAAACTTTAGGCTATCCACCCTTGTCACAATCATCAATGACATTAAAAACGTTTGATGGAAGAACATACACGCCGTATGGGATATTAAGTAACTTGCAAGTCGAACTAGGGGGCAAGGCAGTAGAAATTGAAGTCAAGGTCATTGATGGAAACCTTGACTACAATATCCTAGTAGGTAGGCCTTGGATTTATGGTATGGCTGTTGTTGTGTCAACATATTTTAGAAAGATTGCATTTCCCTTCCAAGGTAAAATTACAATCGTTGACCAGCTAAGCTTTTTCCCCAACAGTTCACAAGTTACTGGAAGCATTCCATTGATCCATGGAAGTTCTCAATCACTTCAAAATATCATAGTAGGTCTCCTAAAAGACCCTTCCTTAATGGATACTTTTACCCTACTACCTCCAAATAATCTAGCGAAAGTGGCCACAGTGGAAACCTGTCATATAATATCTTCTACATCATCAAATATTAAGAAGAACTATGACCATTTTGATAGTGTGGATCATAGCGAGGTATTGCCCCCAAGCCCTACCATACCTACATCATCTGAAGATCAACTCAATGATGTTGTACATTATGTACTAGGGGCATTGGAACCAGATCTTTCGTTATTGACCCCTTATGAGTTGTGATCAAAGGTCGCAAGAGGATAGTTCATTGACTGGTGTCAACCTCGTTAAAAAATGAAACCAAGGATCTAAGTAGAATTCATTGTCTTGTGTCAAGCTTGTTAAAAAATGAAACAAGGATGAGAAAAGTTCCAAGTCGAGTCTTTCACTTGATCTCGTAAAGGAACCTTCATTCCATCCACCTAATTACCAAGTAGTTTTGGGAATGTAACGAAGCTTAGGGGGCATGCACCCTTGTCTATTTTTTGGACAAACCCAACTGTAGAGATAAGTTTCCCTGTAAGTTATGTGATCGGTCCGAGTGACCTTTCACCTTTGTCTATTTGGCGGACAAAGTGCAGGAAGTGTTTTGTCTAAGTATTGACAGAAAATCATCCTGCTTAACCACAGTAAGTTTCCATATGGTTACTGAGGACTTTTTTTATGCTGGGGGCATGCAAATCTTTTTATGCAAGCAAAAATTACCAATTTAGCATTTTTTAGATTTATAGTTTGGTCGTTCCTAGCTTACATAAAAAGAAAAACGAGCATGTTTACGTGAAGTTCAAGCTCGTTAAAAAAAATAAACCTAGAAATGAGCACATGTTCCCCCAGAGTTCAAGCTCATTAAAAAATGAACCCACTTTCGGTAAATAACCATTGCGATCGCATAATTATCAACTTTTGAACCTTGGTCATGTTCTCACCATCGCCTCCACTCTTTTTTAGCCGATCATACGCCTCCATTTGATTGTTTACCCTTTTGAGGACAACTGCGACGGGTGATTCTATTAGCCACCTTCTTTACAATGTCGTGATTGAAAAGTTCCAAACCTTACCTAGAACCAGTCGCTATCCAAAAACATCACTTGTTCCTCATAAAACGAGTCTCCTTTAAGCTCTTTTCATTTGACTCGTAAAATATGAAAAGATTGCCGAACAATTGGCCTCTCCAGCTCGTTAAAGCAATCAGAAGTGCCATCCATCCTCTAGATTTTAATTTTTTGGACCTGAGGGATCATTACACAAAAAGATCGAGCGCTTGTCTTGTTCGGCTCATTAAAACTATCAAAAGTCATCCTTTTCGTATTATTTTATACTTTTTTGGACTTAAGGGATTATATTACAAAAAAAGACTACTGGAGTTTCCTTTCCGTCTCTTTTTAAACTCTCTAAAATTGAAAAGGACCAAGTTATCTTTGTCATTAAACTCGTTAAAACAATAGTGACAAACTTGTGCATGCAGACAAGAGTGAGTTTCACTGTCGCTAGGCTCATTAAAACATATCGACAGGTTTTCCCGAAGGGAAAATTATAGAACAAGCATATGTTATCCTCCTCAAGCTTGGAAAAAATAAAGAGGTACTAGTCAGTAATGACTGGGGAAAAAGGGAAGAAAACTTGAATAAATTCATTGGTAGCAGGTCGCTCTTGAACATGACACTTTCACTCCAACACCATGATTGAGTCTGGTTGGGTTATTCTGTTCACTAGTCATATCACCATTGGTCCTCTGTACCATCCATTTTTTGGGGTTAACACTACCAATCCATTTCAGTGTTGTCGATATGTTCAAGAGAAGTGGCTCAGAGAATTCACCAACCTAGCTAACGCCTCATCCGCTGTAATACCTTCACTCTCCATTTTTCATGATTGCCACCCTGAACCTTGTATCATCATATCGTTTTCACCTCCACAAAATCATTTTCTCCGTTCTGTGTCGTAGATGTGGGATTCATTAAGGCCCTCCTATGACGGATCACTTCTTGTTGACATCAGCTCATTATCCAAGAATTTGACTTAGGAACAACCCTTTCAGTACTTTGAAGCTTGCATGCCTCAATGGCAAGTTTCTCACTTTCGGTGACAGGTTTACATCAATGTCCTTCGACCAAAAGATCTTGCGTGGTGTTCGACATCAACTCATGTATTCACACCACATGAATTGTACTGTAGTACCTTGAGGGTCATCATCATTATCGGTGATTCCTCTCACCCCTATTAACAACTTACATCATTGGCTGGTAATCAGGTGATGTCTTTCCATGTTTGACATCAGAACATCTTTTCACATGTATTGAATTGTACTTCGGGCGGAGATTAAATGAGTTTGAAGACCTTGAATCTAGTTTCATCCATCCGAGCTGCGATATATTCAGGAAAATAGAGACATCAAATGTACATCATTGCTGCATAGATAATCATCCAAGCTAAGGGATTATGGCTCTACCAGAATCATCAGTTTGCCACACAGACGATTGTCTGTCCTATGTACATGAAAATGAATTTATAAAGCTGAGCATGGGAATGCCCGCCTCAGCTAGATCATGAAAATATTATGAAGATAATGTATTTTATTGTATCTTATTACAGGTCACCTTCCAGTTCGAAAAACCTTGGATCCTCATGATAAAGCATTTCACCCGACATCAGAAGATTTACGACCTCATGCTTTAGGGGGCAACTGTTATAGACATATTTGGGCACTGCAACCCAAATCACATATGTCCATAAACCAAGGGCTTATAAAACCCTAAAAGTGTTGTTTCATACCCTAAAGGAACAAGGTCAACTGATTGCACCATTTCCTAGAAGTTCTCCCTGACAAACTACTCAGAACTGGTCAAAACTGGACCATATAGACTACTCCATGCTGAGGGTGTGATGCATCTCACCTATTACACATGGGGGTGCGATGCATACTGAAAAGCCCTTCTTTATGGTGCAATGAGCGAGAGCAGACAAATGGTAGAAGCAATTTTCTAGGTGGAAACTCAAAGAATCTTCTAGAAGTTGCGCATATGACACTTGCCTCTCTGAATTTGCCCAGGGATGAGTATAAGATAATGAAATCTCCAAGTGGAACCAAGAACTATCAGTGAAATGAAACTAATCAAAATCCCAGAAGTTGACTCACTCTCCTACAAACATCTATATATGGATCCCTCATCCTAGAGATCCAGAGGCTAGAATTTTGTAATTTGTAAGGAAGTGCTGTTGGTTTCTCTTTGAGACATTGTATTGTTGGGTGATCTTGCTTTGTATGAGGTGAAGAGGGATTTCATGCTGGGAGGATGATGCTGGATCAGACAACTTGGTTGTAATCCTCTCTTCTACTATTTCTATCAATAAAGCTAGTTGCGTTTTCCTCCATATACTTGTATATCTCTGAATCTTGTATTTGTATATGCATTTGTATGGTTAATGTACATCTGATCCTATATTGTTTTTGGTTGTAGATCTCTATGCTTTGATGGTATTTTACTGCTTTGACTCTATAGGTGTTCTTTGAAGTGGGACAAGTGAGAAAGGAGTTGCGAAAGCTCTATCAAAGGAGAGAGGACACAAGAAAGGAGACTATAAAAAGACTAAGGTTGGTACTCTTTGCTTCTCTCTCATCTATCTCTCATAAAGGAAAACACAAGTAACTTTAGTTTGTTTGTTTCTAAGATAGCTACCCATCTTAGCGGGACTAGCAGCTCTGTATGGACACTAATTTTCCCGATAACACCAGCACCTTCCCATACTACCTTGGGTGAGACCTCAGTCTGCGATTCATAGACTATTACCGAAAGGGCCGATAGTTTCGAGATTTTTTTGGCTGAAACACTTTTGAACCTGGGTTAGGCCCCAACAAGCCAACAGAAATTCTGGAAAATTTGTGCTATTTTGGCTAGTTCTAACTTGAAATATAGGTCCAACATGTCACCAATCAACAATTGTTAGGGTCCCACCCTAACCCCCTTATTCATGTAGTAAGATCGAGTCATAGTTATAGTTAAGTAAGGAGTCAATAAAGCCCATATTAATAATTGTAAGTGGTTAACCCGCAATTAATGACGAGACCACAGTTAGTTGCAAATGGGCCATGGTATTAGATAGATGGTATTAATAAGAACCATGGTATTGATCCATGGTATTGCATGTATGAGTCATATATAAAGGATAGAGACTCCCTGCGAGGATCATCGTGTCTTATTTTGTAATCGCGCTCTGCTCTATTGGAGGTTGCCCCCTCGAAGAGGCAAGTGAACATTGCTTTGTGAATAATAAAATACTTGCTGTTGTTTCTCACTATTCTAAGTTCTGGGTATATTTCTTCGCATATTCTGTATTCCAGTATCATCTTGTAGTTTAAGAGCATAAAAAGTGGTATCAGAGCTCTTTCCAGGGCCGGTGGGATCTCCATTTCTTAGAATTTTTTTTTTTGGCTAGAGACGTGTTCTGGAATCTTTAAACCATGGGATCTATTGTTAAGCGCATAAATCTGCGGATTTGGGGAGGCATGCATGCAGGAAATACAAGAGGTGGTCACGCTTGTTGGAGTCCCTTGTAACCCCTGTGGGTACCCCTTTGAGTAGTAATGCATTAGACAGAACCGTGCATGGACTATCTTCCAAGTACCCTCTGGGTATATCGGAAGCCCCCTAGCTCCTTTGAAACCTCGACATAGATAAACCGTCGACCGTCTTAGTACTACAGTACACTGAGAATAACACTCGGAGAGATTACTCACCCATACGATAAGGTAGTTGGGTTGTACGGCTAAGGGTACGGTTGATCCTCCTTAGTTAGAGCCCTGAAACATTGGGCCGAGTAATACTGTCAGACCCTTATGTATATTGCAATCTGTAGCACCTAACACTCCTCGAGACCATAGTTCCCTTTTCTATCTTGTGATCACGCATAATTTCTATCAGATCAGATCTCGCAAGTGGGGTTGCAGCAGCAGCAGACATTAGTCCCGCAGTTTCGAGTTAGCATACCAGCCTTTCCGATCCATCAGATCCGTAGCAGCAGTTGGTGCCACTGCTCAGAGCTATCCGATCAGCCATTCAGATCTCTCAGATCCACCAGATTTGAGTAGTTGTGTGGGGTTCCTATACCAGGGCATGATTTTCGCAGGACTTTTGGCAGCATTGACATTTTGGGGATTCGGCTACTGCAGTAGTCTGAGACCCCCCCCGGGGCGCTTATTGGTGATCTAGCCCATAATAATTAGGATGAAAAGCTGAGCAAGGTGGTACCATTCAATTGTCAGTGAAAAAAATTTGGGCGGTCCCAAATTTCAAGTACATAGGATCGGTGCATGGTAGAAACTAGAGCTCAAACTATGGCCAATGAGAAGATCGACAAACTTGAACAATCCTTGCAAGCCATCCAATCTCAGCTTGATAGACTAGCTGACACACTCTTTAAAGGCAAGGAGGAAGCCCACGAAGAGGCATATATTGGCAATGGACACAGTGAGGATGAGTCTAGCCACTCTCTTCACCTTTGGGGCACCCACCAACAATCCCGTCCGCGACCTCCCAAGCTAGATATGCATAAATTTGATGGTACTCACCCGGCCGCATGGATAGCACAAATGGAGCAATATTTCAATCTGAATAACATCTTAGATAATGAGACTCAGTTTATGGTAGGGAGCATGTACTTGGACAATGCAAGATGGCAATGGTGGGAATGGCATCAACGTTGCAATGGAAGTTTTCTGAATTGGGCCACCTTCAAAAAAGCTCTTACAAAGCACTTTGACCAGGAATCTTCTTTTCTGGGTCATCTCACTAAGCTCCGACAGACTTGCACAGTGGATGAATATGTTACAACCTTTGAAGCCTTAGATTTCTGCACTAGGGATCTCTCAAATGCGTTCTACACGGAATGTTTTATCAGTGGTCTTAAAGAGGCCATACAAGCCAACGTCTGACTACACCACCCTCCCACATGGTCGGAGGCTTGCAAGGTAGCTCGTAACGTGGAACGTGCGTTAGCAGTCCAGTCCATTCGTCCAAATTTCACCGCCAAGGGTTGCCCCCCACAGGCTCACAACACGACTCAAACACTTAAGGTTCAAAAGTTGTCACCTGCAGAAATGGCCGAAAGAAGAAAACAGGGATTATGTTACTACTGTGATGAAAAATGCTCCCCAGGTCATAAATGCAAGGAGCCTAATTTTTTTCAAATTGATGCCACTGATTACAGCTCATCGGAGGAAGCCCCACCAGTTGAGGAACCAGAGGAGGTAGAAGAAGACAACCATAAGGACAATGTCCCTGACGAACCAGTTATTTCGCTGCATGCTTTGGTAGGGATTGCTTCACCTCAAACTCTCAAAATCAGAGGTTTTATTAAACATCGCCCAGTAGTAGTCTTGATTGATAGTGGAAGTACACATAATTTCATCCATCAAAAAGTCGCGGAAGCAGTGCATTGTTTTGTACGAGCAATTTCTAACTTCCAAGTCCAAATTGCGGATGGGGGAACAATGAAATGTGAAGGCCGCTGTGAAAATGTCAAACTTCAAATGGGGGATTATCAGTTGAAGACCCACATGTTTTCCATACACATGGGAGGGTGCAACATTGTCCTCGGTGCTGAATGGCTTCACACTCTTGGGCCAATCACAATGGATTTTCAGGAGTTATATATGAGCTTTAAGCATAACAACTCCACATATACCCTCTGTGGACTCCAGGCGGGAGCTCCCTCTATCATCAGCTCACATAGGATGGAAAAATTGCTAAAAAAGGGCCATCATGGAGTTATCGCTCAATTTAATGCCATCTAGGCCGTCGAACCCAATTCTCTGCCGATTCATCCTGAGATGCAACAGATTTTAAATAACAATTTGCCAGTCTTTGACAAGCCTCATGAGCTTCCACCCTCACGAGGGGAACATGATCATAGCATCACCTAGGTTCCAGGGGCCCAACCACCAAATGTGTGCCCATACAGATATCCATTCACCCAAAAGAATGAAATAGAAAAAATAATCAAGGAACTTTTGGAAGCATGTGTCATTCGTCCCAGCATTAGTCCTTATTCATCACCGGTGGTCATGGTGCTCAAGAAAGATGAGGAATGGCAGATGTGTCCAGACTTCAGGGCCCTCAATAAGTTGACAGTCAAAGATAAATTTCCCATCCCGGTTGTTGATGATTTGTTGGATGAACTCAATGGGGCTCAATTCTTCACTAAGTTGGATCTTCGCTCAAGCTACCACCAAATTCGCATGAAGGAAGTTGACATTCCAAAGACTGCTTTCAGAACTCATGAAGTCCATTATGAGTTCCTGGTCATGCCATTCGGTCTTTGTAATGCCCCATCTACTTTTCAGAGCCTTATGAACCACCTTCTCAAACCATATCTCAGGAAATTTGTCCTTGTCTTCTTCGATGACATCCTCATTTATAGTTGCACTTGGGCCGCACATCTTTTGCATGTAGATCTGCTCTTGCAACTACTCGGCAAGCATAAATTATTCGTTAAGATGTCCAAATGTTCTTTTGGCATGGAAGAATTTGAGTATTTGGGCCACATTGTGGGGCGTGAAGGTGTCAAGGTGGCCCCCAAAAAGATCCAGGCAATGCAGGATTGGCCTCAACCTAAGACCTTGAAGAGCTTGAGAGGATTTTTGGGTCTCACAGGCTATTATCACAAATTTGTCCACAATTATGGCCGCATTGCAAAGCCCCTCACTCAACTCCTCAAGAAAAATTCATTCTTCTAGAATGATGATGCACAACAGGCATTTACAGCTCTCAAAAATGCCATGTGTTCCACTCTAGTCTTAGCACTACCTGATTTCACCAAATCTTTTTTCATTGAATGCGATGCTTCGGGTATAGGTATTGGGGCAGTCTTAATGCAGGAAGGTTGACCCTTGGCCTTCACAAGCCAACAACTAAGTGGGAGGAATCTGGGACAATCTACCTATGAGAAGGAAATGATGCCCATCTTACATGCAGTAGATACCTGGCGACCTTACTTACTGGGGGGACATTTCCAAATCTGCATAGACCATCACAGTCTTAAATATTTTTTGGAGCAACGCCTATCCTCCCCACAACAAAATAAATGGCTCGCCAAAGTGCTGGGATATGATTATGAGATCATTTACAAGAAAGGGCGTGAAAATAGTGTAGCAAATGCATTATCTCGCCAATTTGAGGAGGAAAGTACCGTGCCCGCAATTTCCCTTCCCATTCCAGAATGGATTGAAGAGGCTCGCAGGGAATGGTTTTCACATCCCGGGCTCTCACAACTCATTACTCAATTGCAGGCGGATCCAAATTCCACCAAGGGCTACTCGTGGCAGGATGAGATTCTTCGCTACAAGGAAAGAGTTGTAATATCACCAAAATCCACCCTCAAAAGCTGCATTTTGGCAGAATTGCACTCATCCCCCACTGCAGGAAATTCAGGCTTTCAGAAGACATATGCTCGCACTAGAAGATCATTTTTTTGGACAGGCATGAAAAAGGACATCCTTACTTTTGTAGCAGAATGCAATGTCTGTCAACGCCACAAAGGGGAGATAGTCAAAGCACCAGGCACATTACAATCGTTGCCCATCCCGGCATCTATATGGATGGAGGTTTCTATGGATTTCATTACAGGTCTTCCAAAGTCGGGAAACAAGTCAGTCATCATGGTAGTTGTGGACCAACTTTCTTAGTATGCTCATTTCTGCGCCCTACCCCACCCGTTTACACCGACTTTGGTTGCTCAATCTTTCATGGATCATATCTTCAAATTGCATGGCATGTCCACTTCTATTGTGTCTGATCGTGACCCGATCTTCACTAGTAAATTTTGGTAGGAACTCTTTAGGCTACAAGGCACCCAACTAAAACTCAGTACTTCTTATCATCCACAAACGGATGGTCAAACTGAGGTCGTCAACAAATGTCTGGAAACCTACCTTAGGTGTTTCACTTCAGAAAAGCAACATCTATGGGTATAGTGGTTGCCTCTAGCTGAATGGTGGTGTAACACCAACTATCATGCCACCACCAAAGTGACTCCCTATGAAGCAGTTTATGGTCAACTCCCTCCTTCCCCTACTTCTTATATCAAGGGGTGCTCCAAGGTACAAGCAGTGGATCAACTCCTACAAAACCGCACAACCATACTCGCCCATCTTAGAGAGAATCTTCATCAAGCTCAAAACCACATGAAGCAATAGGTAGATCAACATCGCTCAGAGTGCCAATTTCAAGAAGGGGATCAGGTATTTTTGAGGTTGCAACCATATAAGAAAACTTCACTCAAAGAAAAGGATTGTCATAAACTATCTCCAAAATTCTACGGACCATATCAAGTACTTCAGCGCACTGGAGAAGTGGCCTACAATCTAGCTTTTCCACCCACTGCAAAAATCCATCCAGTTTTCCATGTCTCATGCCTCAAGAAAGTGATTGGGAACAATTGCAGAATTCAAACCAGTCTACCTGAATTGGATGAAGAAGGGTCAATCTGGCTCCAACTTGAACAGGTCCTAGACATACGAGAACGGCACCTGTGTGGCTGCATGATCAAGGAAGTCCTCTTCAAGTGGAAAGACACCTCTCCGGAAGATGCAACCTGGGAACCAGCCACTATTCTTCAGCAGTTTCCGCAGCTTTAGCCTTGAGGACAAGGCTATTATTAAGGGGGAGGGCATGTTAGGGTCCCACCCTAACCCCCTTATTCATGTAGTAGGATCGAGTCATAGTTATAGTTAAGTAAGGAGTCAATAAAGCCCATATTAATAATTGTAAGTGGTTAACCCGCAATTAATGACGAGACCACAGTTAGTTGCAAATGGGCCATAGTATTAGATAGATGGTATTAATAAGAACCATGGTATTGATCCATGGTATTGCATGTATGAGTCATATATAAAGGATAGAGACTCCCTGTGAGGATCATTGTGTCTTATTTTGTAATCGCGCTCTGCTCTATTGGAGGTTGCCTCCTCGAAGAGGCAAGTGAACATTGCTTTCTGAATAATAAAATACTTGCTGTTGTTTCTCACTATTCTAAGTTCTGGGTATATTTCTTCACATATTCTATATTCCAGTATCGTCTTGCAGGTTAAGAGCATAAGAACAGTGGGGTCTCATTAGGGCTTGGTTATACATGCAACATTTGGTTGATAGATTCTACAGTGATGGTAAATAACAGTTGTTGGTTAGGGGTGATAATAGCCCTTTAGCTAGGAATGTAACAGGCATGACAGAAGTGGATGATGTCTGGGAAAGGGTGTACTTCTGGAAACAAATATTTTGGTAAATTAGATTCCCAAAGGTTGATGTCATCGTTTTGGTTTAGGAATCTGTCCTTACTCCCGCAGTGGAGCTTTAGAAGGTAAGCTAAGCAGTATCCTTTATTTGAAAATCTTTGTTCGCTAATGCTAGGTGATCGATGTACAGGTGAGGGGTTGACAGAGATCTCATGTCTAGAGAGGTATGGGAAGCCATGACTGAGTTTATGGATATGAATTAGGCCTGTAGTGGTTGTAGAAGTGAGGTTTGGAAGCCTTGGAAAAGTGGGATTACAGTCTGTAAATGAAGGGTTTGGGCTATTCAAGTAAATTCCTCTTCAATTTAGGCAAGTTTATTAATTAATTTCAATTAATTAAGCTTTCAATTGGACTGTACATTTCAAATTGAGAGGGTCATTCTAGTTTTTCTCAAGAATACCTGGAATTTGGCGGTCTGTCTTACAAACTGGGTTCAATGGTGAATGCAAAGGGTACAGTAGCTTGAACTGTCAACTGATTGCTTGAATTAGGTGTCCGGAGCTTCTTTAGGTAGCAGACGGTGGTTAATTTGGTCTCAAAGGTTCACGGTGTCATAGAATGGCTTGAGCAACAGTTACAGTGAAAACAAGTGAAAAGAGTGAATTGGGGCTTTTTGGCCTTTTAACGGGCAACGATCACATTTTGGCACGAAAAATATAAATGAACAGTGGGTAGTTTTTGGTCTAGGTAGTGAGGTGGTTTTCTGGGCCATCGCACCGCTTTTGGAGGGTAGACAATATTTTTCACGAGCACGTGATCTAGCCTGGGGCCGACACATAGCAGAACACTGCCCAGGCAAAACCGTGAATCTTGCGTTCTTTCGGGCTGTTATCGGTCAGACAATGAACTCGCGTGATATGGATGTGCATCGTTGGATCTAGGGGTGGGAGATCAGATGGCTGTCGTGTGGTTGATATGCATGGAGGGAACTGGGAAAGGGATTTGTGGGGCCCAGGGTTTTAATTACAACAAATTGTAATTAATTAGTGTATAAGGTAGGGATTACATATAAGCAACGAGTTTAATAAAGTGGGACCAGGGGTTATGTGGTGAAGTTTTTTAACTACATCGAGGGTTAGTGGGTTAAAAGGGTCTATCGGGGAAATATGAAGCGGGGAGTTAATTAAATAATGCGGGGGGGAGAAAACTTAGGATAAGGGGGTTTTATGGGTTTTTGAAGGGTAATAGGGAAATTAATAAGGGGGGAAGTTAATATTTGCAATGGGGAATGTGTTTCACACTAGGGAAAGGGGGTTGTGGGTAGGGAAATGATTTTTGAAGGGTAATTACTATGGAAATGTGTGAAACCAAGGGGTAAGGGTCAAAATGAGGGGAAAAGGGGACTTATAAATGAAATGGGGAAATTAGCAAATAAGCATGTGGGGTCAAAGTGAAATGAGGGGAAATTACTTAAAGCAGCTTGTGAACATATTTTCTTTCTCATAAACGCTCTTGCACATGAAACATATGATTAAGCATAATAAATGTGCTTTTGACTCAACAACCTTGTACATTTGCAACCTTTCTTCTACCTACCCTTTATTTATCCTAACATTTTTTCTTCATTTTATTGGGTGCATTTGAGCTTTCTGACCCTTTATTTCCTTTTCTTTTGACAAGAAAACTATCTAATTCTAACTTTATAACTTCCAACGGCTCAGATTAAGCTGATAAGCTCATTTTTGTTCTCTACCTAACTACTGAGCTTCCAAGGTTGAACAATTTGGCTAGATCTTTATTCTTTATCTATCAATATAAAATTTAAAGCATGAATAATTCAAGATTAAGCTATTTGACCATCATGGATTGTGGCATTTGTGACAAGTTGCACATAACCTTATTTTGCATAGTAAAATAAAAAGTAGTGGCATTTGAATTTTCACACTTTCATGATTTGTTTTATTTCTCTTTTAGGGTTCATATTTTTCACTTTTTTGATCTTTTCTCTTTCTTTTTGTCCTTTTATTATTATTTTAGGACATAACCTCTTTACATTTTTTAAGTTTTAATATGGAAAAAATTTTGCAGAAAGAAAAAGTATGTACAATATTAGAAGACTAACCATAGCCAATTCAAAATTATGAATCTTATTATTATAGGATCCTAACAACTTCAAATCCTCTCTAAGACCTTATAGCGGCCTTAGCACCTTGGTGTTTATTTATTTGGATGCATACACCATGAACCATCGTTTTTTGTCACCATCATAATTGTTTAAATGAAAAAAGTTTTGCTAGATTGAATGATTCCATCCTGTAATATTTCTTGAATCAAATACTCAATCTGACTCTTTTGTGCATATGGATAATGGTAAGGAATAATGTTAGATGGTATACTTCTAATTTGAAAATGAATAACATGGTCATGATATCAAACATGTGGAATACCTTTAGGCATCTATCCAAATACCTTTGAATTGTTGGTGATAACATTTTGGAGATCTGCTAGAGCTAAGGATATAGATATTTGAATATTTGGTGAGAAAAATTATGCAATTACACCATGGTGTTCCCTTTTGAGTAATTTTTTCGTGCTATTAGAGCTTATCACTTTATATGGTTCCTTGCAGATACCTCTAAGCTCAATTTATTTTCCTTTTGAGGAAAATATCATGAAAAGATATTGAAAATTAAGTTCCATTGTTCCCAATGGTTGTAACCATTAGACCAATGATACCACATCAACGCCACCCATTTGAATTTTAATCATGATACTATCCAATAAATACTCTTGCATATTCAACTTAATACTATGGCACTTCTCTAAATAGGTTATGGTACCACCATCTGCAATCATTATTGTAAATTATGGTGATGGAAATGAAAAGCAATTGAGAAGCCTTTCCAATTTGTATTTGATGAATTTATGGGTACTACCAAAACCAATAAAAAATATTACCTTTTTATTTTTGATATATCCTTCTACCTTCATGGTTTATGGAGTGTTGATGTGGGCCAATGAATGAGAAATTATCATTGGAGTAGTATATTCTAGCTTTTGATATTGTGATAGTTCCAATTCCATATCTTCTCCCTATTCATGGACTATGTAATATAATTTATTCTTTCCATATTCATGCCCCTTACTATAATTGTTGTAATAATTGAAACATAATTACTTTTCCCTTATTTCATCCATTTGCTAACATTTCAACCTTGTTATTTGAGTGAGGTTAAGAGAGGGAGTGTGAGGTTCTCTTTTGTTGTTAATGACCAATCTTCTTGTAGTCATATGTTTGCTTTCAAAATTCCTAGAAGTCTCTCTAGGGATTTAGGTTCAAAGAAATGCACCTCATGTCAGATGATTTCCTTGCCCTAGAAAATAAATTTCCTGAATTGTTCAATGTGATTTGTAATTGGACATTTTTTCCAAAGATTTAACAATTGCCTTAAGAATGTATTTTTGTTAATATCCTGATAATGTGCTCTAAATTCCTGCATAATAATGGACCACGATTTAATATGTACTTTTTAATTTCATCAAGTAGTTGATACCATATGAATTTATCTTGTCATAAATACATGGATTCCATATTTACCTTTTGTAACACTGCCACTTGGTGTAGATAAAAGTATTTCTCCATTTGGAATATCCATATTATAGTATCATTAACATAAAACTTCCTCATGTTGATATTCATAATGAATTAGTTCCATAGTGATAAATTAAATCCTCGATGATGTGGAACTTGGATTAAATAATAATGAAAATGGTTTTGTGATTAAATATTTGTGTTCTCTAATTGTGATAAAATAATCCCTATAGTGATTGAGTTTCAACACAATTGTTCTCCTTATTTTCATGAATTCCTGGGATCTTCGCATAATTTTTAGGAATATTCTCTGAGATAATATTTTCCATGGAATTCATGGATTTTTGTTTATTCCTTGAAAAATTGTAATTCTTTCTTTATTTCCGTAATCTTTTCTTCCCAATTTTTTTCTAATCCCTACACTTATGACAATTGATTTTTTAACTTGGATACCTAGCATCAGACATATTCTATTTTTTCTTGAGTCATGAATGAGATTTTTGTATGTTCAAGTGCTGAAGTGGATTTTGAAACACCCTTAGGATCCATCTTTTTAAATAATAATTCTCCCATTTTCCCTCTTTATCATAGAATTTGAATCACCAAAAATAGATTTTCTAATCAAAAGTTATGCCAATTGTAAGTTGTGTACCTTTCAAAACCCTAATTTGTAGATTATCTTGATGGATAACCTTTGTTTGGATTTATGTTTGAAATTTGAGATCCTTATAATTTAAATTTTTTTCCTATATTACTTTGATATGTATTCTCTATAGTTATACAAGTTTAACCAAAATTTGATGTGTCAAGTGAAAGTTATGGTAACTTTCCCAAAACTTTTTAATTTTGGCCTCTTATCAAGAACACACTTAATTATATAATATTCCACATGTCCATTTTTTTAAATATGATTATGAAATATTAACCTATGGTACCTCGTTATGTCTTCTCAGATCCTTGAATATTTCACATCTTAAGACTTCTCTAGAAGAAAGTTAGAGCAAAAATTTGAAGATCACTTATTTAAAATTAATTGTAGGATTATTCAAAAACCCTAATTTCGTAAGGGAATATATATAATATGTAGATAAATATAATATACAATTTTCACCATATGTACTGTAATATATCCCCTCAAAATCTTGAAATATCATGGTATAAAGTTTCCTATTAAAATAATTATACCAAAAATTCCAAGATCATTGTTGGCTTATTGGGGCCTGACCCAGGTTCAGAAGTGATTTAGCCAAACAAATCCTGAAACTACTAGCCCTTTCGGCAATAGTCTGCGGTGTGCAAACTGAGGTCTCACCTGAGGTAGTATGGGAGGGTGCTGGAACCAAGTTTCCGCACCCTAGGGATGTCTTGATGAAATCTAGGAAGTTTGCGAACCGAACCTGCGCTCTTGCACTGCTTCGCGCAGCCAGCTATCCTTCACAACCTGTGCAACGCTGTCTAGATCCTTTATCATTACTATGATATTATTATAGATCTTAACTTAATTGTGTGGGTCCAATATTCTCATTAATCATTCAACATTCATAACAAGTGTGTGTAATCATAAAACTATAAAGAGATGCATAAATATAACAGAAGCATAGACACACAATATTTCAGAATCAACTTATCTTTTATTAATTCTCTGTCCAAGTATAATCCCAACTCCGCCATGCACACTCAGCTGTAGGGGTCCGTGCACTTAGTTGCAGACTCTACTAGGCCTCTGCGCACTCAGCTACAGAGCATCTACCTATCATTACGACCCAATACCTTTAGATCTACTTCTAACTTCTAACCATGCCTTCGCATCTATCTGTTACTTGTCAGAAACTAAGACTCCCTTTACACTTAGAGCCTTGCTCTATTTATACAATCCCATGGTCCATGGACCATGGGTAGGCTGATGCACTTTACATTAAATTACATTATCTTAGGGAAGAAAACCCTAGAATGTTGTGCTTCACGCCTGCATTTCGTGGGGTCTTTACATTATACTTGACCAAAATTTAGGCTTCAAGCCCCAAAAACATGCTATGGGGGGATCCGCTGCCCAACAGGCCCCTAACACAATCATCGTGACTCGTCTCGAGTCACTCTGCTAGTGCGGCGATCTTTGCGTGAAGTCCATGCAGTAGGTCTTGCGTAGCTTGTGTGTCTGCAGCACACTGTTCTGCTGCTTGCTCCTTTTTGCCTTAAATCGGACCTCTTATCATGAACAGTGACACCAATGGTCACTTCCCAGTCTACCCGTGTCGTAGTACAACCCCCTATGCGTCGCCATGACTCTTGTGTCTTCTCGATCCTACGAGAAACCTTCATCTCGCGCATCTCCCATACAGACTCTTTTATAGTCTCGCACTCTCTTTCAGCTGCTTGGAGCGTTGAGACTGTGCTCCCTACAGATAGTCAGGTGGTCACAACACTGGTGTGAGGATTCAATTCACCTTTCTTAGTTACCCTCGCACCAGTTAGCACCTTTTGTTCTTCCTTAGATGGTGTGCTCCCCTAGTTACTTTGTCTGATAAGGTGTAGTCGCAGCCATGGTAGCATAGCCAGAAATTGTCGGAGACAATCTTCTAATGCGATGGTATGGCTGACCATATCTTGTCCTGTCCTCCTATCAATGTGACATGCTTGCGCAATTTTGGTTTCTAGTTTTTTGATTTCTGTGTTCACTAACATGTTGTTCTACTTCAGTCGTACCCGGTCTTCTTTGAGTTCGTGAAGCTCAAGGCTCCCTCGCTGAATGGCTTCTTGAATCTGCATATGTTCATCCTCACGTGTGGTCCCAATTGTGGGAGTTATGGTGTGAGGATTCTTTTCCAAAAATATGCCCCTGACTCTTCCCGTCGTCTTCATAATCATTTCTGCGCTCAGGTTCTTGTGCATGGCCCTATAGGCCCATTAGACTATTGGTATGTGTAGGTCCAAATAAGTCTGTCCCTCCTGGTAAACCCTATTCAGGATTCTGCATACCTTCTGGAATGCTTCTACATGAAACCTCTATGGGGCAGGTCGCTTTTCCTGCTACTGCATCTGGTTCCGATTTTTTATCGTTATTCTGGAGCGTGCTTGTATCGCACTCATCTGCACCCATTGATATAGGTGGGCACGCAAACTACTTCGTCCTGGCTTCCCAGATCTCGTTCGTCATTGGGGGCTTCTAAACTATAAGCACATCCACCTCCTACATTCGCGCCATTTTGCAATGGTCTTCTGATGTGTAGTCCACCATCGTGTGGGTGTTGTTCGCAGTGCCCATTCTAGCACACCGTACCCCTGCTGTTTTGGTACTTCACTTTCAAATTTGTCTAGAATTCATCCACCACTGTTACTCCATCATATGTTGGTAGTTCCCTTGCCTCTTTCGTCACGCAACGTAGTGATCTAATCATCATGTTGCAATTCAGCGTTGTCACCTCATTCAACCGATTTTTCCAACGTTATACTACTTCGTTTGAATCCGAAGTACAGGAGTTGTCACGCTCCCACGAGATTCTCCAATTTGCAATTGGGTTCACCTAATGCTGTTCTTGCATCATTATTTGGTAAATAAAATCTAGCTCATTGTCGCTTTCATCGTTGCACATTGGTTGAGTGCAACGTGCTCCCTCGGCTGGGTCTAGTGGAACTACTATGCGTACAGACTTTTTCTCGAATATCATCTTCCGCTTCTTCAGGTTAATGGTTCCATTCATATCAGTGGCTTAGTCTATTCCTAGCAACACAGGATAAGGATTACTATCATTGAAAATCTCTATTACTTCAAAGTCCATCTATGTGCTCGTGCCTTCGATATCAACTGTTACCCCTTGCAACCTCCCCATGGGAAAAATCTTTTGTTGGTTCGCCATTCGTAATTGAATAAGGGACCACTGCAACATGGGCCTGCCCATGCATTCCCATGTTTGCTTTGGTAACACATTCATGTCCGATCCCAGATCTAGGATGACCTGATCCATTTCATACTCACCAATCTGTGCAGTCAACCTCATCTCCCTTCTAGTGTGCAATGTATGCTTCCCCAATTTCTAGACTACGCACAGTTCTCTTGACCCTATGCACTTGGTGATCAATTCCTGTAGTCCCTTAACTGCCTTATTATCATGTAGCAGCTTCATGCCTGTCTCCAGAAAGGTAGTAAGCATAAACAGATCCATCCCTAGCTTTGGTTGATCCTTAATACCTAAAGTAGAGGCCTCCGCGAAGCTCTTCTTAGCTTCCATTAATGTCTCCTTTGCGTGTTCTAGGTCAAAATTAGGTTCCATTGTGGGAGCCTTGAGAACCAATGTATCTTCCTTGGGTTGCTTCCCCTTATCCTCCCCTGTGGTCGCATTGCTTCTGAGCATCATGTTCACATTTGGGTCTTCTTTGCGTGGTTCAGACCTCCTCATTTGGATATTCTAAGTCGCAGGAGGCTGAAGTACCCCTTTCTCACGCAATTTTGCGATCAACATAGGACAATCTATCATTTCATGATAAAACTGCACATAGTATGAACAGGATATTCTCGTCAGGTTGGTACAATCGTGGGTGTTAGTGCCTAGATTTACCTCAGGATGAAAAGGTAGGATCCAGGGCCAACATCAAACCACACTCAGCCTAGTAGCTAGCCCTACCAATTCAGGAGAGGGCTCTCTCTGGGTCAATCTCAGCAAATAGTGATCGATGAGGGCTTGAGATGACTAAAATATCTACTGATTTTAGGATAGGTATAGGTGCAAGAGAATTTGATTGAATAAAATAGAGTTTTGTTGGCTCTGATGGAAAGACAAATTTTGGGTGCGGGGATTGAGGCTCAGTCCTGCAGAGGTCTCAATGGGGCAAGGTAGGAAATTGTTTTTGGCACTTAAAATTGAATGAGATGGAAGAAATAGATAGGTGAGGTGTTGAAGAGGGCAATAGCAACCATGGATCCTCCCCAAACAGCTAAAAACATCAAATAACTAAAACAAACTTCAAGTAGAGCAATACAATTTCAATGGATTCTACTTACACTCTTGTTTGTTTAGTTCAGAAGAAACAAGATAGAGAATGGCATACATGACATATAAGCAAATTAACAACTACAAAGAAAAGTACTATACCAAGACAAATTTCCACATGGATCCCAAAGAGTGTTGCAAATCCTGGTCTCAATTCCTTAGCCAAAATGCTGATATGAATGTACAATGAAGCTCTTTTCTTTCTCAAGAGTCCAACCATGCTAATGACTGAAAAACAACATAATATATACAAACATAGCTCATCCTAGCCTCTAGGGGTCGAGCACACATGTTTAGGAGCTAATCCAACTGATTCTAAACTGAGAACTAGAAACTAGGCAACATAACAACATGCCTCTAGAAATAAGGGAACTGATTCATTCAGTTTCAAACAGCCTCTAAACTGATGAATCTACCTATACAAGTGAAAATTTAACATATTTACATCATGATCCATCAATTTTCATCAAATTACATCACAAATTTTCCATTAGGAAAGTGAAAAAGTCAAACTAGACAAAGCTAGGTGAAAAACAGAGAAAAACTTGGTCAAACTGGCAATTTTTCCTCTATGCGCCGCGCCTGATTCTTTATGTGTCCCATCTGTTTTGACCCACTTTTGGAGGCCTTCCAGTGTCCAAGTGAGCTCCAAGTTGCTTGTTGGAAGGTTCTACCTTTCTACTTTCCAACCCAAGTGGAATTTTTAAATTTGGCCTCCATTTTCCCGTCCAAAAGTCCATTCTCCCAACACTGCTTCCTGTGTGTCAAAATAGGGGTAGTGAGGTCATTTTATGAGTGTTTTTGACCTTTTGAGGGCTCAAAACCTACCTACATTTCTTGGCCATAGGTAGGAAAGCATAATTTTTCATGCCAAATCTAAAAATGTTGAGTTTTTGTGATTTGGAGGCCCTTAGTGAAAGCGAGCGCCACGTGGTGCGGCACACAGGGCAGAAAATCATGTTTTTGTGCCAAAAAATTTCCAAAATGCAAAAATTGCTCCAAATTTTTTGAAATTTGGGCTGAGTCTTCTCTATCAAGAGCTATGTTGAGCCAAGGAATCCTCGGCCAATATCTGAAGTCGATCATGCTCCTTTTGCCTCTTATATGCCTTCTTCAATTTTGCTTTCAAACTCTTGATTCTCACCTTGCAAATTTTGTTCCTCGCCATGTAATGAACAGCCATGTGTCTCAACAAGTTTTTATCCTTGTTGGCATTTTCTAGCTTCCTTTCCAAGGGGATATTGACTCTTTCAATCCATGACTCCCTATCTTCATTGATCTCTTGCTCCAATGAAGTGAACTCTACCCTCCTCCTTTGGGCAGCTTGGCGATTCTCCCAAATGTTTTGCAACTCCATAATCACCTATTGGTCCTCAAGTTGCTTATTCCTTTTCTCTAGGTATTGCATTTTCCATTGGGCTCTATCCAAGTTGGTAGACAAGGCATCAATGTCCGCCTGCTGCTCCTGAATTATTTCCCTAAGATTGGTGCTTTGTGGGCCCATATCAGCATCATCACCCTCAATGAGAATGAAATCAGTCTCCCGCTCACCTGATGGTCCTTCCTCCTGTAGTGGCCTCTTGCCTCGGTCTTGAACCTACTGTGCTGATGACGGAAGCGAGGACCCTTCCACCCCGAGTGGAGATAACACTCACTTTGCTGCTGCAAACAACCATCTAGTGACCTTCTGATAGGTGATGAACACCGACACACTAGCGGTCTGTGTCGCATGGCCCTCATGCTGATAAGAAGGTCCACCTGTCTCATGAAAAGCCTCTGAAGGTCCCTGCTGAGCTTTGAAAAGCTCACAAGAGATGAAGTCTTCCCAAGTGATGCCCTGTATGCCAAGCTGATGAATGACCACAATTTTGATGAGAGCAAAATGGTAAATACTGTTGAACTACTGCTGAGGAGTCTTGTGCTGCACTAGGGTGGTCATCTTCTTTATGTTTCAACACATGAAGTAGGGGATGTTCATCATCCGTACCCAGGTAAAATGCATCAGCAGCCTGATATGATAAGCATATAAATGGGAGAACCGACCCTCACAGCTGAAATACTTCATGATCAGTTTCATTAAAGGAGCATATTCATCTTTAAGGTATCGAAAAGGAAACACTCTCTTGAGCTGTCTCGAAAAGCTGGGCTTGATGTACAGTTAATAATGCTGCCAGTCAATTTTCTACCTCTTGTTCCATTGCTCTCCAATGTTGGGAATATCGGTTGCTAGTGAAATGGATTCTGGTGTTAATGTGAAAGTGACACCAGCTTGAGTGGCTTGATCACCATGTAAATGTAGTACAAATAGATGAGCCAACTCATGATGAAACTGAATGCTAGCAACCTTCTCACAAAATTCATAACATGACTGATGTTGGAAAGAAGCGATGGCAAGAGGGTAGGCCTGTAATTCAGCAAGAGTGGTTGGTTCTTCTCTAATGTGCTTGCCACCTCTATGAGGCCTCCTGGGTGCATGTCCCTCTGTAGGTGAGTCACTTTGGATCTCCTCTTCATAATCATATGAAGGATCAGATGCCATGTCTGCTGGTAGATAAATTGTGTTGGCTAAGTAGGTGCTGATGTGTTAAACTGTCTTTGATGATGTGTTTGACCTCTCCCACCAAGGGAAAATAGTAAAATGAGGGACTGTGGAGGGGGAATTTAGGGAAATAGGGAATTAGGAAATGATTTAGGAGGGGCTAGGGTTTGGGAGTTTGTTTTTGGGATTTTGGGAAAGGGAACTTGGGATATGGGATTAGTGAATTTAGGGGGTAGGAGAGTTTAAGGAATAAGGAAATCAATGGAAAAATGGGGTAAGGGAGTGATGGAGGAATTTAAAGGATGGACTTGGTAGCAAAACAGTCAACCAAAACCCTAGCACAGTTTGCTTTGGAAATTTTTGAAGAGGTAGGGTTTGATTTCTTTAAACAATCACCATTCATCAACCACCATGAAACAAGCACCAAACTTGGATAAAAAATAGTGATGGAGGCTCTACCTACTTGTACCAAGACAAATCCGCGCATTTTGGGCGATTTGGAGCAAGCTTTGGCAGTTTGCAGGCTTTCTGGCTGTGTGCGTCATGCATCCAACCCAATGCAGCGTGCCCGTGTTGTTTTGCATTGCGAAATGTGGCCCAATGCACCGCGCCTGGTAAGTGCGCCGTGCCTCCTGCCCAGTGCGCCGCGCCGGTGACTTGGAAGGATTTCACCAAATATCCTCACTTACTCACCAAAATCACTTTGCCTTGCTTCTATTTTGCAAATGAGCTTCTTGAAATGAAAAAATAGCTTATAAACAAGGAGCTTTTAAATTTTTAGCTCATAAAACCAATTTTTACAATGTTTTGAAATGACTTTATTTTCAAACTCTGTTTTTTGGAATTTTTCACTTCATTTGAGTTTTGTGATGAACTAAATGACCTGATCTTTGCTTGTTTTGCAGGTGTTGGAACTACTAGGGCTAAGGAAAGAAACCGGGGTTGCAGATGGAGTGATACACAAATGAAGAAAACAAAATTTCATGATTTTTGTATAATAAAGGAAAAATACTCTGTTTTTTTTTCTCAAAACAGAGTTTTGAGGAAAAACACATTTTCGAACTTTGGTGATGAAATTTATTGATGCTGAAACCTCCTCATGGCCTGCTGGTTTTTATTAGACACTTTGAAACATTTTTTGATGAAACCCTAAAGACAACCTTTGCAATCTTTAAGATAAAAATAAGACTGTATATGCTTTTTAATGAACAGACATGAACCAGCAGGTAAATGACATGAGGGAAACTGTAGGAAAGCCACTACCGTCAGATGATCCATGCACCTAATGGAATGCAAATGGCTAGGTGGGACACCTAATATGAAATGCAACAAGAGGATTTGATCTCTGACGGAGGGATGAAGATACCAACACTAACATTGGCTCCAATGGGGATGGTAGCTCCTTGGAGGTGCCAAGGACTATAGATCTCTGGGAAAGCTGGCAGTGCTTTCGTCCATTGGGCTATGGAGTCAATAACTTCGACAAACAAAAATCTGAACTCTTGACTTAAAGACTCAATTTCAGGACTGAACATGACTCAAATTGACTCATTTTCAAGATTGAAATTGACCGAAAGACCTGACTCTAACTAACCAAACCAAAAATGAAATCAAACCTCAGCTTTATAGCCTTCACCTTGGGCCCCAAACTGAAGATTGAAAATAGTACACTCTTGCAATGGAATTTAAACAAACCGGTATATACAATGATGAATAGGATAGCAGAAAATAGTTCACACAATATACTATTTGAGGAGCTGACCATTGACCAGCCCGCCAGGATAGTCTTCACCATTCAGCTCTTGCAAAGGAAAGCATTCTGGCCTCGATGTGCAGCAATCTTGTACAGTCATTTCCAAAGATTTTCAAATTTTCCATGCTTACCTTTCTCTTCATTCCTTGCATCACATTTTAGCACTATGTCTTCGATTTCAAACCTATCCGCCTTTGCTTTCCGGTCATATATCCTATTAATTCTTTCCTGTAGCTTGGAAGTGTTATGAAATACCCCTCTCTAGTTTGTTGCAAAGGTACCATTTGATTGATCCTCCGCTGCAAACTATCATCCTCGCTGCCAGCTTCTTGCAACAGTTTTACCACCTGAACTACCAAAGAGGTTGGGAAGACTGTGTCCACACCATACACAAGCTCAAAACGAGGCATGCCGATAGATTTCTTTTGACTTACCCTATCTGCCCAAAGTGCATTGACCAACTTTTTGTGCCAACTCTTCTTATTAGTTTCCAATAGCTTTTTGATGATGTTGATAAGAGATTTGTTTGAGGATTCCACTAATCCATTGCCTTGTGGGTAGTAGGCAGTTGAATGCCCAAAAGTGATTTTATACTTATGACAAAAGTCAATCATTCTTTTCGATTTAAAGGCTCCTGCATTGTCAGTGATCAACTTATTTGGACAGCCAAAACGAGACAAAATGTTGTTTTCAAGAAATGAGATAATTACCGAATCGGTGGCCTACTATGTAGGAATTGCCTCAATCCATTTGGTGAAATAATCCGTCACTGTGAGGATCCACTTATGCTGTGTTGAAGAAGAAGGATGAATCGCACCAATAAAATCCAAATCCCACTACTGAAATAGAGTGCTTACTTCAATGGGCTTGAGTGGTAAAGGCTGCAACTTCCGCTTACCTTGAAAAATTTGACATTCGTGATAGATGACCACTATTTTGTACACATTAGCAAATAGACTTGGCCAATAATAGCCCGCTCTCAAGATTTTATTGGTTGTTGTTTTCCAGAAAAGATGGCCTCCATAATCTCCCTTGTGAAAATCTTCCATAACTTGTTTTTCCTCTTCTTCTACTAAACAATTCAGCAAGACACCACCGAGATCTTTCCAATAAAGTGCACCATTCATGATAAAAAAATTTGTAGCCTTCAATTTCAGTGTTCTACTTTTATTCTTGGCCATTCCAGGGGGTGATGACAAATTTTGGAGTACATAAACAATGTCTGAATACCAAGGAGAAAGAAGGAAAATTTCTGATACCTGAGTGGGCAGATTTTATTTATCTTCCTCAGACATAGCAACAATTATATTAATGTCCAAGGCATGCAGATTTGACTCAGCCATTAGTTTAGCCAACCCCTGTCCTTTAATGAGCTTTATCGGTTTGATTTCCACGTCATACTCCAACATGGCAGCAATCCATTTGCCTCTCCTTCCCTTTAGATCTGTTTGCACTAGGACATCCTTGACAGCAGCAATAGGGACATAAGCAAGGATGTGAGAATGAAAAATATAAACCCGAAAATCTTTCAATGCTTTTACCAATGCAAGGGCCTATTTTTCAATAATATTATACTTCAATGCCGCATCCCTTATGGTTCGGCTGAAGAATGCAATTTGTTTTTCAAGTTGGTCTCTTTTTTGCATCAAGACCGCTGCCATAGTATGATCCGAGGAAAATGAAAACAAAATAAAATCCTGGGAATAGTCTGGGCTGATAAAAACCGGAGCTGAAGAAAGAGCCAATTTCACCAAATTAAAAGACTTAACTGCTTCCTCTGTCCACCTTACTGCACTATCCTTTTTCAGCATGTTTGTGATTTCTCTTAAGTGTTCTGCAAGATTGGGCACAAAGCGATGTAAGAAATTGATCTTACCATTCAAGGATTGGATTTATTTCTTAATTCATGGGAAATCAATCTTTTGAATGGCCTCCATCCGAGCTGGATCGATGCGGATGCCCTCCTTTGAGATAATATGCCTGAGAAGCTTGCCTTCCTCCATGGCAAACAAGCTTTTCTTTGGATTGAGCGAGATGCCATACTTCCTACACCGTTGAAAAACAATCTTCAAATGATAGAGGTGATCTTCATCTGTATTAGAGAAAACTGTTAAGTCATTAAGATAAACAACTAGAAAAACATCTTTTTCATTGGAAAATTCTATATCCATCACCCGCTGAAAGGTTGCACCGGCATTTTTCAATCCAAATGGCATCTTTGCATAATGAAAAGTTCCCCACGGAGTGGTGAATGTTGTTTTTTCATGATCATCCTCATGGACCAAAATTTGGTTATAACCCAAATAACCATTGAGTAGTGACATCCGTGATGATCCAACTACTCTCTGAAGTATGTGATCCATCTTGGGCAATGGATAATTGTCTTTCAAGGAAACTTTGTTTAGATTTCTAAAATCAATGCATAACTGAATCTCACCTGTTTTCTTGCGGACGAGCACCAAGTTTGAAATCCAATCTGAAAATATTATGGGGACTATGATACCAGCTTTATACAACCTATTCACTTCCTTCTTGATTGAGGGCAATAGCTTTGGATTTATTCTTCTTAGCTTTTGACGAAAAGGCTTTTGATTTGGCTTGATTGGGATCACATGCTGAATTATGCTCATGTCATATGCCTTCAAATCTAAATAATCCCAAGTAAATACATCAGTAAAGGAAGATAACAAACTGATATACTTTGCTTTTTCCTGTGGGGGCAATGCCTTTGATAATTTCACCATCTTGGGATTTTCCGCTGATCCAATGTTCACGTCCTCAACTCCCTTTTCGGTTGGCAGCAAGCTCGGTTTTCTAGCCACATCGTCTTGATCAAAGAGCTCCTCTAAAGGTATCAGACCTTTGGGAATGATGTTGTCTTTGAGCTGCAAAACTTCCATCTGATTGACTTCCATATCCTCATCACCATCATCATACTCCACATCAATAGAAGTGTCCTTGAATTTACCTTTATTTTGTAGAAATTCATTGATCTCATCATCATCTTGGAACACTTGCCAATACCTTTGATTGTCGGGGACAACTGGGTGATGCTTCACGTGAATCTCAAACTTGTTGTTTGAATTCATCATAATCTTCAAATTACTTGCTATTGTTTCAAGTGAATCTGCAATGAAATTCTGAGCACGGGGTACACAAGTTATAGTATAATCATAAAATACTTTCAAGATATCCAACACCCCATTGCGGTAGGCCTGCATTTGAGGATGCTTAGCTTGGTATTCGCCTTTCACCTACTTGATAACTAACTCGGAGTTGCCGTACACTGAAATCCTTTTAGCATTCAATTTTCTAAGAACTTTCAAACCAGCAATTAAAGCTTCATATTCAGCCTCATTGTTTGAACAATCAAAAGCTAGTTTATAAGAGCAGACCCTTACATTGCTTGGCACTTTGTTTGGGGCGAAAACAGGGTTGCGTATCCAAATACCAATTCCAGCACCTTCCCTTCCTACCGCACCATCAAAGTCCATGCTCCATAGGCCTGTTTCATCTTCTTCCAAATGTTGAAATTCTTTTTCTTTTCCTTGTTGTCCATCAATATGTTGCTACTATTAGACTGCTGATTGCTCAACAGTACCATCAAGTCTTTGCCGTTCTTGTTTCAAGACTTCTCTAAAATTTTCAGTAATCTCAGGAATGTCTTCTACTTCCACTATTTGACTATTTACATCATTAAAACTATCTGAATACAAAACAAATGACTCTAGATCAGTATGTACATAGTTGATTGGATGATTTACCAGTTTCTCCTTGCTAGTGATCATGTACTTCATTTTCTGTTCCTGGTATAGTTTCCTCATCTGGCCAAACATGGGAATGGTAACATAGGAGAAATCAAGTTGCATTGTCCCTTTAATCTTTGCTCCCCAAGATTTGGAAAGAAGCATGCCAAATCTAGGAGGTATATCCGCCACCACCACATCCATCAAAACATTTTTAGCCAGAATCTGATCCAAACTGACCACCAAGTCCTTGATAAGACCAATGCACCTTACTCTACCGGAATCGAAAGAGTAAAGTTCATGATATTTTCTAGTGATATCCAATCCCAATTTCTCCATGATGGATTTCGGCATGAGATTATGAGAGGCTTCGGAATCGAACATAGCATTATGTAATACAAAGTCATGCACCCTGAGACTGATATAGAAAGGAGCGACATCACTATCTTGGGACTGACCTTCCAATGCTGGCCCAAAGATCAGCTTGGGACTATCATCCTCCACGTTTACGATGTTGTATAATGGATCTAAACTCAAAATTTTAGACACTTGACTTTTATAATTGTTGTTCTTCATCAACTCAGTCAAAGGAATGGATATTTTCAACTTAGAAATTTCATTTTCTAAGTTAAAAACTGAAAATTTTTCTACCTCTTTCATTGGAACATCCTTCTTTTCCGTTTTCTCCTTTGACATATTTGGCTGATTTGGTCTTTCACTTGCTGATGTCGTTTTGCTGGTGCTAGGATCAACTGTCTCTTTTCCCTTTTTCTGCACATTGGGAGGATCATTCTTTGACGTTGCTGCTTCCTTCCTTTTCTAAATTGGATTCGCAGGCACATCTCTATTTCAAAGTGAATATTTCTGCTGATGAGCTAACCAAACATTCATATATCCTCTTTGGTATTCATCGGACTCCTCCTCAAGAACTGTCTCATTTGCCAAAATAAAATTTTCATCCCTTCGTTCAGCTGAATTCTCGGATTATTCCTCATCTTCAGTGATGAAAATTGGCATGTCATCGGGCATAAAGAAATGATTTTCTTCTCCAATCACATTCTCCTCCTCTTTTGATTCCAGACCATGTACAAAATTCTATTGTAGAGGTGTCTGCACTTGCTGCTATGCTGCTTGATCTTGGACTCACTACTCTCTTTGTTTGATCCTATATTGGGGTTGTTGCTGGCCATGGAAGTTAGGATTTCTGACTTGTGATTTAGACTTGTCAAGTTTCATTCTATCAAGGATCTGCTCCACCTTTCGAAGCACTTGATCTGACGAGGAAGAGTCTTCTTTTATTGTGACTTTATTTTCAGCTCTTGCTCTAGCTCTCTTGGCCAATAGATTTGCTTCAACGCTGACAACAATTTTCTGCATGTTTTCCAAAGTAGCCGGATATCTCTCTCTTAATTGATAAGCCATATCAGTATCAAAACCGTCCGGAAACTTGATCAAGGCTAGCCCCATGGGTGGCTTTATATTATCAGGGATTGCATTGTAAACTGAATTGAATCTAATACAGTAATCTTGAACAGACTCACCAGCATTTCGCTTGATGTGCTCATATTCGGAAAGTATCTGAAGGGGATTTTTCTTCACTTCCCAACAGTTTAAGAATTGTCTCTGTATATTGGCCAATGTAGTGATGCTTGTAGCCGGCAAGGCCCTGAACCATTTCCTTACTTCACCACCAAATGTTTATACAAAGAGTCTCATGGTTACATTTTTTGCATCAATCTCATGGAGATCGAAGAAATCTGTCATTCTGTCCACATGTTGCTGAGCTATAACACTATGAGGAGTGCCATCAAACAAAGGAATTTTTCTTTGATAATCAACGGGCATATCATCCAAATTTTGAGGTAGTGCAAGAGGTGAAAAACGAGCAACCATTGCTCTTGGTGGATTTGTAATCGGTCTTCGGGATGTTGGGGGAGTGGGTGGAGTTGATGTATAAGGAGTATGAGGGGGTGTATGGGGAGGAAAACCAATCTTGGATGTTTTAGGAGTAGAAGGAGTAGATGTAGGTGACACTACTGCAGATTTTTTATCAAAAACAATAGGCTGCACAGGAATGGTAGGAACGAAAGGAGGTTTGGTGGGAATTCTTGAACTATATGCGATTGTAGATGACCCAAGGGTTGTAGAAGTAGTGTCTAAGAAAAAAACAATATTAGAAGCCACAATTGAAGTCTGGAGCTGATTCAAGATATAATCATCAATAGATTTATTTTCCATTTCAGTTTCAATATTTCTAACAAACTCAGGATTTAAGGCAGTTGAAGAAACAACGCTTTTAGATTTGGTTTCAAACAAAGACAACTCAAACTGCTCATCAAACTCAAGATCTTTGAGATACTCAAAACCAACAGGACACGATTGAGCTTTGAACATGGGAATGATAGAACTTCCTTGGCGAAGGATTCTTGGAATAAGATTGAGATTTTCATAGACAGGATGGAGACCAGGATCCGGATTTGCTTTGGTATGTCTTCTGGAAGCCAGTGTGTTATTATTTCCAAGAAATCAAATGGACATTAACAACTTGTTCAGCCTATCAAATCCCAAACTTATCATCCAAAAGCTTAGAATTATCAAGTGTACTAGGGTGATCTGCAAGTTATATAGTCCATTTATAAGACTAGACCGGAGATTGACTGAAGTAGCGTTTATCTACTTGTGCTAATGCAAAGCAAAAGCATTTCGAAGGCTACCTGGCTAATCTTCAGGCTCCATATGTAGTTTGTAAAATGAGGAACACTAACAAACAAACAATTTAGTTCCCCAATATGGTCACCACTATGTTAGTGCCTAGATTTACCTCAGGCTGAAAAGGTAGGATCCAGGGCCAACATCAAACCATGCTCAGCCTGGTAGCTAGACCTACCAGGTCAGGAGAGGACTCTCTCTGGGTCAATCTCAGTAAATAGTGATAGATGAGGGCTTGAGATGACTGAAATATCTACTGATATTAGGCTAGGTATAGGTGCAAGAGAATTTGATTGAATAAAATAGAGTTTTGTTGGCTCTGATGGAAAGACAAATTTTGGGTGCGGGGATTGAGGCTCAGTCTTGTAGAGGTCTCAATGGGGCAAGGTAGGCAATTGTTTTTGGCACTTAAAATTGAATGAGATGGAAGAAATAGACATGTGAGGTGTTGAAGAGGGCAAGAGCAACCATGGATCCTCCCCAAACAACTGAAAACATCAAATAACTAAAGCAAACTTCAAGTAGAGCACTGCAATTTCAATGGATTCTACTTACACTCTTGTTTGTTTAGTTCAGAAGAAACAAGATAGAGAATGGCATACATGACATATAAGAAAATTCACAATTACAAAGAAAAGCATTGTACCAAGACAAATTGCCACATGGATCCCAAAGAGTGCTGCAGATCCTAGTCTCAATTCCTTAGCCAAAACGCTGATATGAATGTACAATGAAGCTCTTTTCTTTCTCGAGAGTCCAACCATGCTAATGATTGAAAAAGAACATAATATAGACAAACATAGCTCATCCTTTCCTCTAGGGGTCGAGCACACATGTTTAGGAGCTGATCCAACTGATTCTAAATTGAGAACTAGAAACTAGGCAACATAACAACATGCCTCTAGAAATAAGGGAACTGATTCATTCAGTTTCAAACAACCTCTAAACTGATGAATCTACCTCTACAAGTGAAAATTTAACATATTTACATCATGATCCATCAATTTTTATCAAATTATATCACAAATTTGCCATTAGGAAAGTGAAAAAGTCAAACTAGACAAAGTTAGGCAAAAAACAGAGCAAAACTCGGTCAAACTGGCAATTTTTCCTCTATGCGCCATGCCTGATTCTCTATGCATCGTGCCTATTTGGACCCACTTTTGGAGGCCTTCCTAGTGTCCAAATGAGCTCCGGGTGTGTTTAATGGAAAGGTATACTGTCTACTTTCCAACCCAAGTGGAATTTTTCAAGTTGGCCCCCATTTGCCCCTCCAAAAGTCCATTCTCCCAACACTGCTTCCTGTGTGTCAAAATAGGGGTAGTGAGGCCATTTTTTGAGTGTTTTTGACATTTTGAGGGATCAAAACCTTCCCAAATTTCTTGGAAATAGGTAGGCAAGCATAATTTTTCATGCCAAATCCAAAAATACTGAGTTTTTGTGATTTGGAGGCCCCTAGTGAAAGCGAGTGCCACGTGGCGCGACACATAGGGCAGAAAATCCTATTTTTGTGCCAAAAAATTTCCAAAATGCAAAAATTGCTCCAATTTTTTTGAAATTTGGGCTGAGTCTTCTCTATCAAGAGCTATGTTGAGCCAAGGAATCCTCGGCCAATATCTGAAGTGGATCATGCTCCTTTTTCCTCTTAGATGCCTTCTTCAATTTTGCTTTCAAACTCTTGATTCTCACCTTGCAAATTTTGTTCCTCGCCATGTAATGAATAACCATGTGTCTCAACAAGTTTTTCTCCTTGTTGGCCTTTTCTAGCTTCCTTTCCAAGTGGATATTGACTCTTTCAATCCATGACTCCCTATCTGCATTGATCTCTTGCTCCAATGAAGTGAATTCCACCCTCCTCCTTTGGGCAGCTTGGCAATTCTCCCGAATGTTTTGCAACTCCATAATCACCTGCTGGTCCTCAAGATACTTATTCCTTTGCTCCAGGTACTATATTTTCCATTGGGCTCTATCCAAGTTGGTAGACAAGGCATCAATGTCTGCCTGCTACTCCTAAACGATTTCCCTAAGATTGGTGCTTTGCAAGCCCATATCAGCTTCATCACCCTCAATGAGAATGAAATCAGTCTCCCGCTCACCTAATGGTCCTTCATCCTGTAGTGGTCTCTTGCCTCAGTCCTGAACCTACTATGTTGATGATGGAAGTGAGGCCCCTTCCACCCCGGGTGGAGATAACACTTGCTTTTCTGCTGCAAACAACTGTCTAGTGCCCTTCTGATAGGTGATGAACACCGAGACACTAGCGGTCTATGTCTCATGGCCCTCATGCTGATAAGAAGGTCCACCTGTCTCATGCAAAGCCTCTGAAGGTCCCTGTTGAGCTCTGAAAAAATCACGAGAGATGAAGTCTTCCCAAGTGATGCCCTGTAAACCAAGATGATGAATGACCACAATTTTGATGAGAGAAAAATGGTAAATACTATTGAACTGCTGCTGAGGAGTCTTGTGCTGCACTAGGGTGGTCATCTTCTCTATGTTTCGGCACATGAAGTAAGGGATTTTCATCATCCGTACCTGGGTAAAATGGATCAACAGCCTGATATGATAAGCATATAAATGGGAGAGTCGGCCCTCATAGCTGAAATACTTCATGATCAGTTTCATTAAAGGAGCATATTCATCTTTAAGGTACCGAAAAGGAAACACTCTCTTGAGCTGTCTCAAAAAGCCGGGCTTGATGTACGGTTCATAATGCTGCCAGTCAATTTTCTACCTTTTCTTACATTGATCTCTAATGTTGGGAATACTGGTTGCTAGTGAAATGGATTTTGGTGTTAATGTGAAAGTGACACTAACTAGAGTGGCTTGATCACCATGTAAATGTAGTACAAACAGACGAGCCAACTCATGATGAAACTGAATGCTAGCAACCTTCTCACAAAATTCATAACATGACTAATGTTGGAAAAAAGCGATGGCAAGAGGGTAGGCCTGTAATTCAGCAAGAGTGGTTGGTTCTTCTCTAATGTGTTTTCCACCTCTATGAGGCCTCCTGGGTGCATGTCCCTCTATAGGTGAGTCACTTTGGGTCTCCTCTTCATAATCATATGAAGGATCAGATGCCATGTCTGCTGGTAGATAAACTGTCTTGGATAAGTAGGTGCTGATGTGTTAAACTGTCTTGAACTGTCTTTGATGATGTGTTTGAACTTTGCCACCAAGGGAAAACAGTAAAATGAGTGACTATGGAGAGGGAATTTAGGGAAATAGGGAATTAGGAAATGATTTAGGAGGGGCTAGGGTTTGGGAGTTTGTTTTTGGGATTTTGGGAAAGGGAATTTGGGATAGGGGATTAGTGAATTTAGGGGGTAGGAGAGTTTAAGGAATAAGGAAATCAATGGAAAAATGGGGTAAGGGATTGATGGAGGAATTTAAAGGATTGACTTGGTAGCAAAACAATCAATCAAAACCCTAGCACAATTTTCTTTGGAAATTTTTGAAGAGGTAGGGTTTGATTCCTCTAAACAATCACCATTCATTAACCACCATGAAACAAGCACCAAACTTGGATAAAAAATAGTGATGGAGGCTCTACCTACTTGTACCAAGACAAATCCGCACGTTTTGGGTGATTTGGAGCAAGCTTTCGCAGTTTACAGGCTTGCTGGTTGTGTGCATCGCGCATCCAACCCAATGCGCCGTGCCCAGTGTATGTGTCGTGCCCGTGTTGTTTTGCACTACGAAATGCAGCCGAATGCGCCGCGCCTAGTAAGTGCGCCGCGCCTCCTACCCAGTGTGCCGCGCCTGTGACTTGGAACGATTTCACCAAATATCCTCACTTACTCACCAAACTCACTTTGCCTTGCTTCTATTTTGCATATTAACTTCTTGAAATGAAGAAATAGCTTATAAACAAGGAGCTTTTAAATTTTTAGCTCATAAAACCCATTTTTACAATGTTTTGAAATGACTTTATTTTCAAACTCTGTTTTTTGGACTTTTTCACTTCATTTGAGTTTTGTGATGAACTAAATGACCTGAGCTTTGCTTGTTTTGCAGGCGTTGGAACTACCGGGGCTAAGGAAAGAAACCACGGTTGCAAATGGAGTGATACATAAATGAAGAAAACAAAATTTCATGATTTTTGTACAATAAAAGCAAAATACTCTGTTTTTCCTCAAAATAGAGTTTTGAGGAAAAACACATTTTCGAACTTTGGTGATGAAATTTATTGATGCTGAAACCTCCTCATGGCCTGTTGGTTGTTATTAGACACTTTGAAACATTTTTTGATGAAACCCGAATGAAACCCTAGACCTAATTGACAATGAAACCCTAAAGACAACCTTTGCAATCTTTAAGATAAAAAGAAGACTGTATATTTTTTTTAATGAATAGACATGAACCAGCAGGTAAATAACATGAGGGAAACTGTAGGAAAGCCACTACCGTCAGATGATCCATGCGCCTAATGGAATGCAAATGACTGGGTGGGACACCTAATATGAAATTCAACAAGAGGATTTGATCTCTGATGGAGGGATGAAGATATCGACACTAACAGCGAGCGTAGTGCCCTAGTCCTCCGCAATTGTAACAAATTAACTGTTTGCAGCCCCTTCCTAGTCCCATTCCTCCTCGTCCTTGACCCCACCTCTGAAATCCACCACACACCATCCCCACAGCGGGGTCGAGGCCTCACGTTTATGTCTGCATTCTATAGGCTGGGGTCTGATCCATCATTAACTCGTAGTTGTGACAAGTACGATCGTCGTGGTCTACTGACTTGCATAAATTACAAAACAACTGTTGGGGAGTTTGTGTATACTTCTGCAACAAATGATAATTATCCATTGTGTGTTTTCCTCCTATCTAAGAGATCGCGCACCATAATGTGGTTGTCACACTTGGCCTTGACTGTGCCTCCGGTCTCAATGCCATTGACCCCCCTCCTGCCAAGTAGTTCGTGAATACTGGACAATGGTCCTTGTCATGGCCATGGCCTTTTCATTTTATGCACCATACATCCCCGTGCACTTCTGGCTGTGATGCCCTATCCTGCTTCAAGCTTTTCATTTCCAAGTAGAGATTCTATAGTTGCACATGGATTTGTTGAACTCCCAACCTCAGATCTTGTATTGGTGTCTCGTGCAACCTCATCGCCATTTCTAATGCTTCGGCTTGGGTAGAAAGTTTCTGTTGTGATAGTTCCATCCTTAGGTGTGGTGTCAGAGATGCTACAAACCATGTGTGATGTTGTGCATCCATGAGCATCATATTAGCCTCACGGATTGTAGTCTTCAGCCGTTGATCTAGATCCCAAGGGGTCTCGCCTGGAAGCATCGCGATCTCTTTGAACCCAATGATTGACTGTGTCTTTGATTTCGGTTGGCTAAATTCTCTGTTCAGCGCATTCTAGATCTTTTCTATTCTTGCATTTGGGTGGTCTTTAGAGTACTTGATATACCATTTCAATGCACGATCCTGCAACACACTCACCAATGTAGCCTTCTTAATATTGTCGTCTGTGACCCCTTGTGCTTCCCACACCACTCTTACCATGAACCAGAACTGGTTCGGATGCTCATTTCCTACTCCTCTGAATATAGGTAGCTTGATCGCGCTCACCATGTTGAACTGCAGGGTTGGTGGAGGTGGAGTGGGTGGAGATGGAGGTGAAGGAGGTGAAGCAGGTGGCGGTGTGGGTGGAGGTGGTAACTACGGAATGCACTGCCTTATCAAACTGGCCGCACTTCTCGAAGAGACCCGAGCAAAATCTTCCTCACTCTCTTGCGAAGGTGAAATTAAGGGACTGTTTCCTATGTCCCCACTACCTTTGGAGAACTTTATGCTCCGTGTCATTCCAAACATTAATGTATT
The DNA here is from genome assembly GCA_031772625.1 of Pinus tabuliformis. Classification (NCBI taxonomy): domain Eukaryota; kingdom Viridiplantae; phylum Streptophyta; class Pinopsida; order Pinales; family Pinaceae; genus Pinus; species Pinus tabuliformis. Next base: position 144,865,479 of record CM062810.1, read on the forward strand.
CACATAACCCGATTTTCACATCACATCATCTTAATCCAGGTATTTAAAGATTTAATGTACTTACCTCACGGTCCCTTGAGAAAACATCGTTCTGCTTCACTGTAGCTCACGGTCATGTCTATCACAAACTCAATGATAAATCCCCCTATTATCCAGTCGAGCCAATGGTCCACAACTCACATGATCATATCGTTTGATGCCTCTAGTCTGCGCACTAATTCCGGCATCCACACTATCGATTGGTTGAGATTGTACCTTCCTTGGCTGTCAGCTAAACTCACGATCCACTCATACAGTTCAAAAGGAAAGGATGCGATGAAGATCTCGTGGATTTCCATATGCACGTAGCAATCTATCCACCCTTTCTTGGATACCTGTGGAGTTCTGTTTTCCTGTGTCACGAACTCGTTAATCTTCTTGTCCAACCACTCTTCAATTTCCTTCTTAGTTGGGTTCCAGTGGCATGACATTATACATCCCTTAGGTAGATCCTAGTCCCAGCAACAGAACCATTTGTTGGCTTATTGGGGCCTGACCTAGGTTCATAAGTGATTTAGCCAAACAAATCCTAAAATTACTTGCCCTTTCGACAACAGTCTGTGGTGTGCGGATTGAGGTCTCAACCGAGGTAGTATGGGAGGGTGCTGGAACCAGGTTTCTACACCCTAGATATGTCTTGATGAAATCTAGGAAGTTCATGAACTGAACCTGCACTTTTGCACTGCTCTGCACAGTCAGTTGTCCTTCACAACCTTTGCAACTGTTTTCGCTCAGCTCTGTAAAGAGCGCAAAGAGGTGTTGTCTATATCCTTTATCCTTACTGTGCTATTATTATATATCTTAACTTAATTGTGTGGGCCCAATATTCTCATTAATCATTCAACATTCGTAACAAGTGCGCGTAATCATAAAATTGTAAAGAGATGCATAAACATAATAGAAGCATAGACACATAATATTTCAGAATCAACTTATCTTTTATTAATTCTCTGTCCAAGTACAATCTCAACTCTGCCCTGCGCACTTAGCTGTGAACTCTAATAGGCCTCTGTGCACTCAGTTGCAGAGACCCTACCTATCACTACGACAGAATACCTTTCGATCTACTTCTAACTTCTAACATGCCTTCACATCTATCTGTTACTTGTTAAAAACTAAGACTCCCTTTACACTTAGAGCCTTGCTCTATTTATACAATCCCATGGTCTGCGGACCATGGGTAGGCCGACACACTTTACATTAAATTACATTATCTTAGGGTGGACAACCCTTGACTCTTGCACTCCGCGCCCGCATTTCTCAGGGTCTTTACATTACACTTGACCAAAATTCAGGCTTCAAACCCCAAAAACATGCTATGGGGGATTTGCTGCCCAACAATCACACGTTTGAAATTGATTTTAGGACCATTCACAAATCTTGACTTCCATATGGTGTATGAACGAAAGTACAAAGAAAATGAATATGAAATTTTTACCAAATATGCCTTGATTACTCTCTTCTATTCTCTAAAAATTCCATGGTCTAAATCTTCCCAAAAAAAGTTTATAGTGAAAATGTCATAATGACTTGTTTGAAGCAACAAAATGCCAAGTTTGTAAGCTTTGATACCAAATGCTAAGAACAATGTTCCTTAAAAATGATAATAATTCAATGAATACAATCCACTTCTCAAGTGGAACCTCCTTTTAAAGCAAGCACAATACAATATATTATATGATCATCCTAAGACTAGGTATTAGAATATATGTAGAAACTTCTACAATTATAATGAAAAGTTCTAGCCTACATAACAATATAATAATATGAATGTAATAACCCATTATCAATGGCTTAATAAATGCGTTAGGGTTAACATGAGGGATTTTCTAGGGCTTAACATATATGACATGTTTAGATCCATTAAGCTCATCCTAAACTAATATTCTAGTGACAACATAGGGCGATGCAAAAATGTAAAGGATAAAATCTTTATTGAAGTTGGGAGAATTAATCAACAGTATTGAGGTAAGGGGCGCACTCTAACATATTTAAAGAATGTTAATCATACTTATCCCATGAAAAGGGTGCATTATATATTAATAATTAAATAAAACCATGAACAATGGTGGTGTAGTTATGGATGAATCAACACAAGAAATTGGCCTTCCCATTTAGGCTCTATAGTTGGAGTAAATTGTGTAGGGGAGTTAGTTTAGTGATGACCTATACCTTAATGGGATCAATATTAATTCTAACCTTGGAAGAAACTAATGCTAAACATTTACTAGTAGGCACATAGAAAACACAATTAAGGGGGTTTAAACATACATTATACCCACACCATCTAAGGAAGATAGTACACAAGTTTTTAAGTGTTGTGATCATTTATTTGAGTGAGTAGTGACATCATCAATACAGGTTGGAATAATGTATACCAAGTCATGGAAATACTATGATATTGGCACCTTAAAAAGTGGTTGTATTGTTACTTAACCTAAATGGCATAAGCTTATAAGAAAAGGTACCCTATAGAGTGATGAAGGGATTCTAGTATTGGCCTTGGGTCCAAATTAAAATCTAATAATATCCCAAGAATCCATGTATATAGGAAAGAACCTTATGGCCCATGCATTCATCAATAATTTTACTAATGAAAGTAATCGAGTAATTATCTTTGGGCTAGGCCCTATTTAGATAAAATAGGTCGACATAGAAATGAATAGTTCCTTTCTTCTTCATATTGGGAAATGGGTTAGATACCCACAATGTATGTACAATAGGGTAAATGAATATTTCTCATTTTTATTTAAATAATGTCTTTATGGCAAGATCCTAGTCGAGGTAAATAGACTAATTTCTTTTACAGATAGGAATAACATCAACCTGTGTATCTATATGGTGTTCAATAGTGGCAAGATTGAGTTCGAACATCTCTATATACAACTAGGAAAAAACGTATCAATTTTTTTGGAAAAAGGATTTATAAGGGGTAACATCTTCAACAACATATTCTCCCAAGAAGGATATGTTCTTGAACATTGCAAGTAAAAAATATCTCTAGTTAAAGATAGGTAAAATTTTGGCCAAATTCCCTTCCTGAAATACAACAAGAATTAAAATTTAATTCTTAAACTATTTGAAATTTCCACGGGGGAGAAAGTCCTTAGTTTATACAACACACTGGTTTGATCCTTCTATTGGGGTAAGAAATATGAATATTGATGGAGATATTCATAAGTGTAATATGGAGTAACAGGGTCAATAGTTTTGTTCATCTGAATGAATAATGGGGAACTACAGTCTACACTACCATATGATGAGGCAGAAGTGGTGGAAGATGTGAAAGTAAATTTGATATTAATGCCATTGGAATATGAGGTGGGGTTCATATCAGATATCTCTAAAGAGGTAGAAAAAATACTAGTGGATGAAAGCTCCACTGATGTTGATACCAATGAGGCATCAATAATATAAGGAAGAATATAATGTAAATCAAAAGAAAGTAAAGTATTTTCCATATTTCTTATCCCATGGTAGTTGAAAGATAAATTATTTTTAGGGTATTATCATTAGTTTTAACAAATGGCTGGAAATTTTCTACTATTGGTTTTGTCTAGATCTCACATCGAAGGGATAGGTCCTTCACTCTTGGACTTTATTTCTCCTTGGAGCAGTCAAGGTGATGAATTGAAAGGTCATCGTGAAATTGAGGTACCTTAGGATAGTGATGAGAATAGTGACCATAAGTATTACACAAAGTATAGGGTGATTTGTACATAGGTACTTATGATGATTAGTCAATGATTTTGTAATTGTAACTTGGAACCTTAGGAGTGGAGGGACTAGTTTCCAAACCATTAGCATTAAAAGTACCCTTTAGCTCTAGAATCATAGGAAAATAATTGATTGCATGGATGGAGATGTAACATAAGAATATGTATGCATGACCCTAGATATAATGGTATAGGTGGCCATCAATTCTCCAAATTTATTGGTTCTCCTATTACTTTTGGTTGTAGCTCATTTTTCAAATCCTTTTCTACATTTAATATAGGTTGATTGAGCCTTTGTAGATCCTGTAGAAGGAATAGGGATAGAATCTATATGTTGAAAAGGGGTCAATACCAAATTAGGAGTAGGTCTAAGACATGTAGGAGAGGAAAGAGGATACAAATACCATACAAGTATCCCCAAGGAAAGGTTGGGTAAATTTAGCATAGACAGCATGGGTGCACTAGCCATCACAAGAGTACTAACTATTCTTGTAGGGATAAATAACAAAGCCCCTTGGGAAAAATGATACCTATGAACAAGAGATCCTCCCTATTATGGAGTTGAGGATATTGTTACATGGAATTTTCATCTACGGATAAATTCATTTCCCTAGGTGGGTGACTACACCTAGAACAACAAAAACAAAGTAGTTTAACCTTTTCTTATAGAAGATAGATGAGATGGAGGAACTTACTTGTTGCCTTTCACTTCCTGAATCTCTTTTGAATCACTCTTGTCACTCCCACTTGAACTAAATCTCCTCAAAAGGTACATGCATCAAGAGAAACATAAACAAGAAATGATCAAAGAATACATGAACTATCGACTATAAAACAATGGAATCAAAGACAATGAAAAACATAATGATCACAGATATGAAAAATCATATGATAAAAGGAATAAGCTCTTTATTAATGTATAAGGAAGAGTATCACCCAATACAGTTCAATCTTGTGCCTCTCCTCCAACTTCATTTCAACCCTTGCCACATCAAAAGCACACAACTCCAATAGCATAATATTGCTTAACATAAACTCAATCCTCAAACCAACAAAATTTCCTTACAAACTTCAAATTCTAGCCCCTTGATCACTCTGATGAGTGCTCAATTTATAGGAAATGGAGGTGGTTTTGTCATAAATGAGGGTATTGAATGGCCTTACAAACTTGGAGTTAGTTTCCATGGAGCAAGGGATGAGAGGATAGGAGGTTAATGGATCTTAGCCTATCCAATTTCAAGCTCATAGGAGTAGATAAGAGATGGGAACCTTCTAGAATCATCTAGAATGAAGCAATATTCCTAGAAACCTATGTAAACTTTGCTCAATCTCACCTAGTGCAGGCTAAAGAGGGCCTAAGTGCACTGCAGTGCAGGCCACAATGGGCCTACCTACTCTGCAATGCACTGTCTCAAGGCTTGGGTTGCATTGGTGTCCCAAGGAGGCATTTCATGAAGGTTTCAGGCCATGAAACTTTCATAGAAGGAGGTATTCAATGAGTTGAGTTCTCTAGGGCATGTAACCACTGAATTAGGGTTTGATGAGCCCTAAAAGTACTGATCTGAATGTCAGGAGTGATGTGCCTAAATAGACCTGTAACAGATATGAGAGATTTGGGCATAGTAGAAGGTTTCAATTTTAAGGTCATATGTCACACCAATGTTGAGGCATCAATTTATTGTGATGTTGACATCGTACACACATTGAATGGACCTAGTGGGGTAATTAATAGCAGAATGACAAAGTATTCTCCATGTTCTGTATATTCTTTAAATAATCTAGGGATATTGTTAGATATGGTTGGAATAGTCCTTCATAGAACATAAAACTATACTGTAAGAGAATGTTATAGTCTATGGGAGCATATGTAACCTCAATATCAAGAAGCACTTACTTCCCATCCAACTTGATAGGAAAATTTTGATACAACCCTTCTAGATAGGATGGACAAAAATCATGTACATGGAGGTTAATCATAGATGGAATTATATTATGTGAACCTAACTTCATCTAAACATGAGAAAAAATTACATATGTGGATGCACCTTCATCAATTACACATTGATGCATAATGACATTTTTTGTGACAAGACTTTGAAAGGTAATAGAAGGGGTAAGATGATGCTCAACTTTCTTGATATCAAACATAATCATCCTATCATCCAAAGGACCCAAAACACCCAATACTAATAGTAAATCCTTCTATTATGAAGGAAAGGTCTAGAAGACTTCTAAGGATGACATAGATTTGATGGATTAAGCTAGATCATCTACTATATAGTAATTATGGGCAACCCATGCTTAGTATTTGGAGTTATTTCATTGTAAAGAAACCTTTGACACATTTGGGTTTAGATTGACACTAGGATAAAGATTATAAAAAGGTACATTAGTGGTTAGAGGAGGATCACTTGGGAAACAAAGAAGTACTTGAGGGGAGATATCTATTGACTAGATTAGGTATATAGGTTAATATCAGTTTAGCAAGTACCATCTCTAGAAGGGGTGGAATTACTAGGCTAACTAGAAGGAGGGGCGTCTAGGTTGGATAGAAACCCCTATGTTATAAATGGGTATCATAACATAGCTGGTTGTGATGCAAAAGGTTGATTTCATTAATTATTAGGTTGTTTGTCTATAGAATGAGCTTTCTCATTTACTTCATGTAAGTGTATCAACTCAAGTGAACAACAATAATGGGTGTAAAGTCCATAGTCACTATAAATAGAGTAATGTTTATTAGTTCAAATTTGAGGGTTATTACCCTATTTAGGTTTATGGATTATTTCCTTGGCCTTGGTTTGTGGCATTTTGGTTGCTCCCATTGTTAATATTGGGATGCTAGTTTTTATTCACTTGATTCAATTAGTCTTAGCATTGGTCATTTTACTTTCCCTTCCCCTTATTATTCTCTTTATTATTGGTTTTTTAATTAGGGGGGTTGGGTACATTCTATTGAGCATACACTTATACTAAAAGAAGATGCGTGGTTTGACCAAAATTAATGAGAGGATGGGATATTACTATTAGAGGAACTAAAGCTACTCATAGAGTGAGAAGGAAAGAGTAGTAGGGATTCATGTATATTCCACAACAAGAGAAAGTAGTACAAACATGACCATGCAAATTTTGGTGTGTAGGAAAACCCACATTCAAGGTGCTAGTGCCTACTGGTGATGAAGCACTAGAGGAATCCTATGGGCTTTAAGATAATTATAAGGGATTGAGGGAAACCCTAAAGGGGATTAATGATAAGAGGCATGTTTATAGTGCTGGATGCTGCCAACAATAAAGGGGTCTCCCCAATATGAAGTCCCAATTAGGCCTCACACCGTATGGAGTAGGAGCCCCAATCAGAAAGTTAAGCCAGTTTCCATAATCTAAAATATTTTCCTTGGCTGTAATAAACAACACAAGAGAAATGCATTCAATTTTGAGATAAACAAGTAAGTTAGACTTATGGTGTATTCAATAGAAAAGTTTGTAATCATTCTTTCACAAAAAGGAAGAAAATTTGAGCCTTTAAGATAAAAGTACTAGTACTATCCTAATAAAAACACACACATACATCTGAAAGAATCGTTAGTAATCTTGTGAAATAATTCATAAAGAATAATGATCAAGAAAGCAATAGAAACACAATTCAAAGAGGCATACTAAAGCCAATGAAATAGTTCATTTTCATTAGTATGTAGAAACACAAACATATACCACAAACAATGAAAGAATAATCTCACAATCATTCATGACATATGCATGAAAAGTGTGCCGACTCCAAGAGCTTTAAATTATGAAGTGAAAGTCCCAAGATACACCATTACAATGATACACCACCTATTCCAATAGTGGATCGTTAAGCGACTACATTCTTCTCAAAAGCCTAATATTCTCTCCTATGCCTAACTCGAGAAGCCAATGTGAAAAGTCCTTTTCTTGAGCTATGAGGGTGTATATATAACAAATGAGGTGATTCTCCACCTCCCTTGTGACTTTTGAGCTCCCTTCATGACTCTTGAGCTTCCATGTAATGTTTCAAACTCCTATGAGACCTTTGGACTTCTACATGACTTTTCACATTCTATGTGTGACCTTTGGGCTTCCACACACCTTAAATTTTATTATTGTGGAAATTACACAATTACATCCACAATGATGTGGGAAAATAAAATGATACATATGACTCTTAAGGTGGCACTTGGACAAGCCATGACTTGGAAATGATGACATGGAACTTCATTGTGATGTGTCAATGTCAAGCCCTCTTCCTTGCTAATTCCATGTTTATGGCTTCATGATGGATCTTTCAAGTACTTTATCTTCATCCTACAAAAGGCTAGTTGATATAGAGTCTTCCATGTGATCTTGATCTTCAATCCTTTGTCGTAATATATTTTCCTTTCATCTCTTGCCTTGATGATATCTTTGTATCTCTAGCTTCACAAGTGTCTTCTTACATGATCTACTTGGCATCCTCCTTGAGAATCATCCTGTCATGCCAAGATAACAACACCTATAGATGGAATTTACTCATGGCAAGACGACATTAGTTTAGGAATTTCCTAGTCTTTCTTGTTCTTCATGCAATAGATTGATTGATCTGGGACAAAGTGCAGGACTGAGGAGGAGGCTCAAGGATTGTGTAGCGTGCATTTCCATGAGGCAATGATGAAGGTATAGTCACTGTCACTATGTAATGTATAGTGGATGAGGAACTAGAAGGCATGAATACGTAGTTGACGGATTTAGTGATGCAGTGAGGAAGGATTTCTCACTGTGATTGAACAGTGCATAGTTCTAAAATGACTGAGACAAGTGATTGCATAGTTGAGAAAGATAAGGACTAAGATAGGCTTGACTACTGAATAAGATTATGTAGTGTGCAGTGGAAGCTTGGACGGGTAGTGATTGCACAGTTTGCAAGTGTAGGATGCAGGGACTAAGCATTGGGATTGTGCAATGCACAATTCTAGGAGGCAGATACTACATAGTGTTTATTTTCAGGATGAAAGGATGGCCGCATGGGGCTTGAGACTGCGTAGTGCATATTTTAGGAAGGTAATATGAGGAGTGGTTTGTGGGGAAAGTTGCAAAGATAGACAAGCTTCAAAATTTGACTAAGTATGGGATAAATAGGGCAGAAAGATGAGACCATAAATAGACTTTAACATGATCACACACTCCTAAATGATCAACCATATGTCAATGAGACACGTAACACCCAAAATCAACATATGTCCATTGAAACAACAATAAAATGACAGTTATCTCCAAGTGCGACACTTAAGGTACACTTTGTGACACAAGTGTTGACTGCAACAAGAACACGCATAGTACTCTAGGAATAGGTCTAATGTATATCTCTATGTTAGATAAAACCCATTAGTAGAAGAGAAAACACCAAAGTTGCCTCTTAAATATGTGCTACAAATCCATTTCACAAAGAGTGACACTTCCCTTAACAAAATACGACACTTGGAATTTTTTCAAAAAGGTACTTCGAAATATAGAGAACAAGTATGGAATGACTTTAATAATAGAAAAGAAAACTCACATGATTAAAGAGAGGCTCCAAAGGTTGAATATAGGCCAAAATTTGTAGGGTGTTGTAGCAGTGACAACACTTAGTGATACACTGGTAAAACTCCAACTTCTATGTTAAGGTCTAGCTTTATGTACAAGGTCTAGTCTTTCAAGAAGTATTGATTCATCGTGTGGATTACTCCAAGTTCCCCATATAACCTTTTTATATATGTAGTTTCTTCCACACCCTTTCTTAGACATTTACAAATCTTGTTATATCATAATTATTTTGATTTGGGAGAAGGGTAATATGTTGAGATGTCAATGTTGTCATT